>CM068545.1:1234197-3634197 GCA_035048495.1 Euptelea pleiosperma
TCGATTCTTGAGTCAATCTTCCTTTTCTAAGGATTCAATCCAGCCGATGGTCCTCCTAAGGCTAACGCCTTTCTTACCTCCTCTCTAGCGGACCAGACCCTAGAACTCACTGAGACCTAAAAGAAAGAAATTCAGTATCCAATCTCGCCTTTTCGCTTTCCGCTGACCGATTCAAACAGACCAGCCCTCTATTACTATTACAGACCGGAGGGAGCTGCCAACCAACCACTGGAGTGACCGAAACCTACTGGCCTAACCCTCTTCCCCCAATTCCTTCTCCAGGAATTGAATCAAGCGCAGACCACTCTACTACGTAAACTAACTACTACGCAGTAGGGCCCGTATCTCATACGGCAGCAGTGAAAACAGCCGGTTCAAGTACTCTCTAATGAAATGAATATGATCCTATAGCAACTGGAGTACGAGATCTTGAAACACAAGCATCTATCTTCGGATCTCCTGGGCAATCTAACTAATCACACTCTGTTTGCCACCCCGCTACTAACGGAATTCCGGTTTAGTCTAAAATCCCCGGGTTTGAAGAAACCTGTGACTCTGGAAGGCAGCTCTCCGCTGAAAACACTCCCACCTAATCGTCTGCCCGAGATGACTGATCAAGGCTGACCTTTACAAGCCTCTCAACTGAAAGAAGGGGGATATCATTCAAGCCAAGGGCTAGCTGCAAGACAAGCAATATGGGTCTCATCGCTCAAAGAAGATGCCGGTGGAAGACGATTCCTATCAAAGGGGCGGCCTTAGAAAAGAAGGTAGACCATAGGATGACTGAAATGAAATGGTAACCGTTCGCGCTACTGTTTGAAAAGAGCCCTCTCTCCAATAGAAATCATTGGATTTTGGAAGTCTTGTCCAAGATAGGATATTCTGAACCAACAGCGGATATTCCGACACAACGAAGGATATTCCGAAAGACGAAAAAAGCATTAAACACACTCGTGTTTCGACATCAGAGGGGTCGAGTGGCAGTGGCATACGTTCCTGAGTTGGCAAGGGCATATTTCTTTGAAAGGGAGGAATGAATCGCAGGGGACGACGGAGAGCGAATCGGTCTCTAGCCATGGCCCGAAGTCGTGACCTTATAAGATGGATGAGGGAGATCTCTTTGCAGGGGAAGAATCTTTGATTAAGGAAGCATTGTTGGTTGCTAGGAGATCTTCTCTTTCTTTGAAGCTAGAACTCAGGCCTCTGTTTGATGGTACTCCATGTCGGGCTGGTAACGCGAGTAGGCTGTGCCCTTGACCCCATTCCTGGATCAGGAAAATGAGTTCTCGTATTGTAATAGTCTATCTCATGCTCTGCTTCTTCTTTGAGCGATGAGACCCATCTTGGTACTGGCGCGCTACGGCGAAAAGCACATGACTACAGAGGCGTCGGTGCGAGCCTTAGCCGCCTTACCTGACGTGAGGGCCTATAAGCCTCACCGTCTTCCTATTTATGTATGGGAATATGCTCCTATGGCGCGAGTCCCCCTTCCTTCTTTCCAGTAGTGTTCACCGACAGCGCCCTCGGACCGATCTCCATGTGTTTAGCATAAAATAAGCTAAGCCGCTGATCGTGAAAGTTCACTATTTGAAGCGATACGCCACTCACTCTACCTATGAAGCTTGTTCTGTACCTCTGTTGGCAGCTTTCCCTGGCCAGGGTCCCTTCCTCTCGGTGGTCGGGTAATGAATGAAGCCACTTCCTATCTCATCTCATGGATGGTAACGACTGGTAGAGTGCTTCTTTGCTTGCGTAGCGTAGTAGGTTGCTTAGTCGAATTCTGTCATGTTCTTTTTCGAAGGTTCCGTTCCTCCACTTGCTGCCTCCGCTGGCTTGGCCTACGCTCCGTCCGCACACCTAGCCCTCGAATCAGCCTCTTCATCTAGAAGCTACCCCCCTTTCCTCTTGGCGTACTGCGTCCCCCCTCTCCCCCTTGGTCGAGCCAACTTCCTGCCTCAAAGTCTTATCAAAGCCACTAAAGTGATCCCAGCCCTTCTTAATCTTAATTAATCACTACTCTTTCTTACCCCCATTTCGCTTAATTAATTGGATTCGGGGAGAGCTTACAAACAACCCCCCTGACTGAACTAGATTCAACAAGCTACTGAGCACCCGTACTGTAAGGGCCGGTCTGCCTTCTGTTTTATAGGTTCCGTTCCGTCAGGCGCTCTCCTTCGGACCCTGCTTGTCTCTTTAAATAGGAATGGAACTGGGCTTCCTTCCTTTCCGGGCTTCAACTCGTTCGCTTTCCTTACCTTTATCAATAGATCAACTTACCGCTGCAATTCCTATCTGTTGTCTTTACCGGCTGGCTCATCGATTCATATTCATCTCTTCGCCTTTCACCTTCCCTCGTTGCTTCGAAGCGGGCCGGCTAGCTTGGCTCGCCCATCTGAACGTAAGTAAAGTAGGATCACCTGTGGCTGGGGATTGAACAGATGTCAGTTTGTGCTCCTCTATTCTATATGGATGAAAAATAAATAAAAAAAGCTACTTTTTACATTACAGTGGCGGTACGGCCTGAGCTATCTAGGCAAGAGTCGTCCGAGACAGAAACTAGACCATCGAGCCGGCTTGCAGCTTCCAGCCCAGCCACTGCTTGGTCAACCGTCTCTGGCTCTTGCTTTGAATGAGCAGGCGCGCATGGTACCGACCCCACAAAGCCTTAGTCGAGGAAGGATCAAGCCCTATTCTATTTTATGTATCAGAGAAATTACCAATCGAGTGTTGCCAATGAGGCTTGTCTTCGGGATAACCAAGAAGGATGCACGTGACGCAAGAAAAAGCACTCACGGAATGTTAGATGGGGTCAGCTGAAACGGATGTTGGAAAGAATCCACAACATAAATCTCGTATAATCAAATGAATGGCGAGGCTCGGATACTGACTTGAAACTTGACAGAATAATAGATGCTTGATAGGTCCAGTGGAGAACCCGAACAAATCCAGTCTCTGGTGATGAAATTGGGCCAGAAAGTGATCATGCATTTATATGATTATTATAGAATACGGCTTTTGCCTCAGCGCTCAAGCCAGGAGAAGCATACTTAAAACGTCACGTCCGGGGATTGAAAGCTGGCAGATCCGCTAACTAAGATGACAGTTCAGTTCCAGAGACAGAAGCATGAGCCGAAAGATTAGTAACGATAGTTACCTTTCGGGCAGGGAAGGCATTGCCGTTATCGTTGCGGTATCAAGTGATATCTCAAATAAAGGCCATTTAAGGCCTCTGTGTCACCCATGTAAAGCTGTCTCTCTCCTTACCTTACCTTACCTTACCTTACCTTACCTTAGGGCCCCTTTAAACAAGCGTTCTTCTTAAGGAAAGTAGGCCGCGTAGAGGCGAAGTTGCCTAATGCCGAATGCACGTTCAAAGGGTGTCTAATGTGAACGCCCTAGGGTGTAGCTCAAAAGGCAATAAATGGCGTTTTTTTGGTATCGAGATGGGACGCCTCATTCCATTAAGCAGTGCATCCGATGGTATAAAAACAGTACAGTACATTAGTAGGTCGTGTACCAATTTCAGTGGTTTAGTTTCTGGAGGTACGGGATGAGAGGCAGGGAGGACCCCGTGTCTCAAAGCTGATCATAGGCAGGAATAAGAGAGAGTTGCCTTGTCATGACTGGTTTTAGTGGTAGCACCCATCCAACCAACGGAGGTTGTACTCTCTTTCATTAAGGAAAGCACAGCAAGCAGCAAATGGAAAAAGATCCCTTGCAGACGTGCTCCCCCTATCCGTCTACAGACAGTCCAACCTTGCATTCAAGCATCGCTTTCGACCAGCATTCTACGATAATAGAATAGACAAGTGGATCAGAGCATTGAGCCGCAACCTTAAGACTTGGTACCGTGAGGGCAGGGTCATAGAGATAGAGATCCTCTAATCTAATAGCTTTCTCAGTCTAAGATCAAACAAAATAGGGATAGTTTGAGCATCTGCTTCACCACTTATTATCGAAAAAGGACCTTCTTTCTCTTTAGAGCCTTGGTTCGGTCACCCGCGGAACCTTAGATTAGAAAACTACCATTCTTTCCCCTAGCATCGAGAGAGTATCAGATTACGTCTTTTCAGATGTTCTTTCTCTTTCTATCTATTATTCTATCAAGTATGCAGACGATGAGTTCAGACGATATTTGAGTCTTATCGTCTCATTGTCTGCTTTATTATCTTAATTTCTGATTTCTCTCTCTTTTTATCTTATTTCTATTAGGCTTACAGTTAGGAAAGAAGATAACTCAAGAAGCTTTCACTGGCCTTACTCAACTAACAGCTAGTTAAGTTTATTTAAACCTCATCTATTCTATTCTTTCCTTATCCTTTATTACCTACAAAAGATAAAGTGCAACTGATAATCCTAGATATGAATTCCTGCTCGTGGGGTAGAAAAGATGAGAAAAACTCCTATATAAGGAAGCTGCTAGTCATAACCTTAGGAAGGAATAGAGTAGGCCTTTCACTCGCTACCCATAGAGAGGGAAGGAAGGAGGCAGCATAGGCAAGATAGGAAGAAAAACCTTTGCTTACAGGAACCAGAAAACGAAACGGAACAGCAACGAGCTACGCTGCAACAGCATTGCTTTCCAGAGCTAGCGGACAGGGGCAATCACCTTAATCCATAGGGGACGGAATGTAATGAAACCTCGAGCCCGTGGGCTGATGCCTACACTACACGATGAAATCGTATACTGCTCCTACTTCCTCTTCGCCTCTTCCTTCCGATGTGACGAGCATACGATCTGGGCCATGCCCGCTTCTAGTGTCGGTAAGTGAAAGTTCTATTTGATACTGAAGCATAGGACATTCGAACTCAAAACTAGGCCCTTTCTTTCCCGCCCCCCTTGTACACATCTGCTTGAACTAGGTTTGAACCCGTGAAGTATCGCTTATCATTCTCCTTTCAAGCCTACGTTGGCTAGCCCATCCCTGCTTACCGATCGGTGGTTGAACCAATTCCAACTATGCCTCTCTCTGTGCGTACTGCTGTGCTGCTTCCTAAAATCAAGAGTTAGGCGCGGTCTGTTCAGTGTGAGGGCTAGTCTCCGGTCAGCACAGGCGAGCATTCTCTTCCATCGGGCCTACTTCACTATTGGCTAATGGTCCAGCGACCTACCCTCGCGCTAACCAAGTGGAGTCGTACCTTTGAGCTGCGACTAAGGCCTTTGGACACCGGTACAGGTCACTACGAGAAGCTATACTCCAATGAGGCTTCTGTATATGGCTTGGCCTACGTTCCCACGGCCGTGGAATGCTCCTCCTGTCCTTCTTTGTGTTCCGCTTAAGGGGAGCCCCACTTATCAAACCTAGCTGGATTTATCTTTGCGCGCTAGGGCTTTGAAGCCCACTTATTGATCTCTTTCACCTAATAGAATAATAGTAAACGAGGCGAGGTACAGTACATCATTAGCTCCTGCTCCTCTACCTGCCAGAAGGCTCACTATTTACTATCCGGCTTTGCTTTCTAGCGCTAGCTATTAGTGGCTCATCCCTAGCTTCTTCCATCTCCTATTTGAGGTTTGCCGTTCTGATAAAGTCTCATTACGCGCTTCTTCTGTCGCAGGAAACCCCGATGGGATGATTCTCGAGACTTGCAGGGCCTAGATCGATCATGAAAGCCCATTATCAAAGCTTAAAGAGCCCACAGGCTATGACTAGAAGATATGGGCCAAATACGGGTTGAAAAAGAGGATCGAAGAGCTGGCCCAAGGAACCACGAGAGCGGGAGAGCTGATAACCAAGAGAAGGACCAAAGCATTTAAAGCCACATCAAATGATGGCCTGCTCTACTGGCAAAGCTCAAGTGAAGAACAATGGAAAACCAGGGTTCATGACCCTCTGCCAATACTTTTTCTGATATTTTCTCTCTCATCTCTCCTTATTTTCTCTCTCTTCATTTCTCGGTCCTCGAATCTATTGACTTAACCCCAGAACTTCTGCTCATTGGCTCTGTCTCATCTCCCTTAGCTTTCTGACCATTGGATCTTCTATCAGGCCGTTGAATCTCTATAGATCGCCATCTGATCTATCAATTCTATGCATCCGACCATCCGATCATGCTACCGATCAGTCGATCATCCATCCTATCAACCACCCGATCTCCATTGTAAAATATCAATCCCTAAGGCAGGTTTGATTGTAGAGAAATGCCTCAGATGGTTGATTGTGGCTGAGAGCGTAGAGCTCGATTTCCGGAGAAAGGAAAATACATTTTTCCTTGATGGGTATTTCAAGGGGAAAATGCATTTTTCTCCCCTGGCAACCAAACGCACCCTAACCCACATCCATCGAGCCCAGTGGCCCACTATCATTCTCACCTACCTTCGGGCCCATGGCCGATGCACTCTGGGCCCACGATTTTTAGCGTTCCCATTGGCCAACCACTGGCCGACTCGTGGCGTCATCTCTCGGCCAACCACTGGCCAACACGTGGCATCAGCTCTTGGCCTAGTGGTCATGGCCAAACGGCCCATTAACCTCGAGCCCAAGCCCGCTAAACCCATGGTTCAAAAATAAAATAATAATAAAAAAAAAAAAAAAAAAAAAAAATTGTTTTTAGAAACCGTGAGTTTCTAAGTGTAGAAACCCACGGTTTCTACTTAAGGAGAGGGTGGAAAAACCCTTCGGCTCTCTCCCCCTCGGGCCCCCTCCTCTTTCTTCCTTCTTCTTTTTCCTCTTTATCTTCTTCTCCATTGATCCGGCGAGCTACACCGGCGAGCAACTCCGGCGGACTGGTTTTCTTCTTCTTTTTCTTCTTCTTCTTCTTCTTCTTCTTCTTCTTCTTCTTCTTCTTCTTCTTCTTCTTCTTCTTCTCCTTCTTCCATTCTTCTGTTGCAGGTACAGAGGGGCTAACCAGCAAGCCGTCACCCCCATCAACGCACCACCAGCAACCACCTCGCCATTAAAACTGGCGAGCTCCTTCCCGGTTCTCACCACGCCCTCACCTGCAACACATTCCAACGGTAAGAGTTCCTACCCCCCTCTCCTTCTTCCCTTCTCTTCTTCCTCATCTTTTTCTTCCTCCTCCTCCTTTCTGCTTCTTCTTCTTCTTCTTCTTGCCGGAGTTGCAGTTCTGCAACTCCGGCGGACTGGTTCTTGGCACCACCGTGTTCACCAACCGGAGTTGCAGGTCTGCAACTCCGGCGGACTGGTTCTTGGCACCACCGTGTTCACCAACCGGAGTTGCAGGTAGCAACTCCAGTCTCCCCCCTCTCAACCTCTCTTCTCTTTTTATTAAATTCTTCCTCTCAAACCCACCGGTTGCTTTTCCTCTTGAGCAACCGGACTGCCAACCACGTCTTCCTTCTCCACGGTTGCGTGTTGGAGTTGCACGCCTGCAACTCCAGCCAACCGTTCACCATTTCTTCATCGCCCTCTTTCTCCACCTGTCCATGCTCAGTCGAACTTCCAACCAGCCTGCAAATCACCGACCACCATTCCTCCTTATAGTTGGTTTCCCTTCCAACGCACCTCCATCACCAGCACCTTCAACCGCCACCTTCTTTGGTATGCACTTGCTGTGCCTCCTCCCACATGCATATTTGCAACTATCATCCTTCTTTGGCCGGTTCACCACCCAAGTATATCCCCCTCCTCCTTGCGGTTGTGCATCATGGCCGAACTTTGCAAAGCAAGGATTGGTCTTGAGGAAAACCTTTCCTCAAGGTAAACTATTCCTCCCTTTGCTTCTCTCTCTAACTCTCTATTAATTCTCTCTCTCTTTCTAAAAGCTTCTCACTTCTTTTTCTCTCTCTAAAACTTTTGCCTTTTCACTTTATCTCTCTAGATTTTAGTACTTTCTCTCTACCTATCTTCTCTATATTTTTCATCTCTATCTCATTTATATTGCTTTCTAGCTTAATCAATGTTTAGTTTTTATTCGAGAAATTATTGTAAGTTTGTTTATTTGATATTATGAATAAAAGTTCACTTTAATAAAAAAATAAAAAAAAAATAAAAAAGTAAATTTTCTTTCCCTCTCTTCCCTAGGTTCTCTCTCTAGAATCTTCACCTTCTCTCTAATTCCCCTCGCTAGATCCCAACCTTTCTCTCTCTAGGTTTCATCATCGAGTTCCTCTCTCTAAGATTAGTTTGGTTTCTCGCTCCATGTTCATCTATTTTTCTATCTCTATCCTCTTATTTCTCTCTCTAGAAATCCCTTCCAAATCCTTACTCTCTCTAGTTTTCTCTCTCTTCTCCCCCACTCTCTCTTTAGTTTCTCTCTTTTATATGCTTTCTAGTGAGATTCATTTCTTGTCTAATGATTGTAAGAACTTTTGATTAATGAATAAATTCAGTTGATTATTATGTTTTAACACCGATAAATCCACCATTCTCACCTCACCATATTCTCCATTATTTTGTGACAATTTTCTGATATTGTATGCTCCTTAGTGCACTAACATTAACCTGAGTGCGGATCGACATCCGACACGAATCCCTATACAGATATAAAATTTTACAGGATTTAAGAACCGGATCAATTTACAAATGTGTTGAAGTTAGGGTTTCCGTAACCAACGACGCGGAAAAAACCTACTTTCAAATGGATAGTGAGTCAATTGGCTTGTAGTGAACACTTGACCTGTCCGGATATACGCTTGAACTCGCTTGCTGACGATCCTAAAGGGAAATCCTCTTTCTATCCAACCAAAATATCTCGAGCTACCACACGCAGGCTTTGAAGCTGAAGTCAGTGCGGTGCGTGCTGGCCGTAATCAATCGGCAACCCTATTCAAATGAAATGAAATGAAAGGATGGGGGTTCGGTTATCAAGATCGGAAATGTCTTTCTCTTTCTTCGCAAATCCTTTCTCGTATGAGATGCTCAGAAATCAAAGAGAAAGATTCCATTACTAAAAGAAGATCTTGGTTCCAAAGTCTCTTAGCGGAGGTAGAGAGTGGGGCTCTTCAAGGTAGAGAGGAAAGAAAGCCCTTGCATCAGCGAGTAGCCTTTTTTCTGGAATGCATTCTATATATGATAATCAATATGAGATTTCTTTGCTCACCTGCTAGTCCCTACCGCAGGAAACCCTTCCGGCGAGTATACTTTCTTTATGGGAGACCCCGACGCGAGAGGGAGAGCTTGAACAGGACGACATATGACCGCAGAAAACAAGCAAGCTAGCTGAAGTAGTCCCTTCGGCTTCTGTTTTATAGGAACAAGAAAACGGATGCGCGTTAAACGGCTTTCGCGGTAGCTTATCCGTTGCTTTTACCGTCAGGTTCAAGCGAAAGAGACCGAATCGATCCTGTCCTGGCGCGGGTAGTACTTAAATAAGGCTGTTCCCACAGCAGCTTCCCGCACACCAACTCGCTCTCCGCTATCGATCTCAAAGTGCCGAAGCCAGCTGAAACAGTCCCCTAAGGCAAGAGGCTTGATCACCACTGCTATCGTCCAAAAGTGCAGGTAAGGGCGGGCTAAGCCATAAGAAAGATATGGGCAATCCGTCCACTCTCATACCTCTCATACTGTCCTTCCTTCTCAGAGCTCGACTCCTTCTTTCTAGTTCTTGTAGTTGCTTCATGGCTAGGTTTGCTCTTTGCGCCCTACGTCCCCGTCTCTGATGGGGCAGTTCGTTCCCACTCTACTCTCCCCTTGCTATTCGATTTCCTACATACGGGTTGACACTTTCAGGGCTGTTCCCACCTACCAATAGACTTCCTGCTGCTTTCTTCCAGATCCATCCAGGCAAGCCTTGAGGACTACTTCAGCTAGGCCAGCTTAGCCTTCTGTCACCCTGCCTCTGCCCCGCCCACTGCTTGCTCTTTTTCCGCCTTTCAGCTATGCCTTCCCGCGCTGAGGGGAGAGCTTACGTTACGACATCGATGCGAGAGGACGATTTCTCGCCTGCAAATAAGTATCCCTCTACTTGTGTAGACGACGCTGGTGCAGCTTAGCCGGGTATCGTTCCTCGGAGTTCACTATATCGCAGGGCTGCCCTTAGCCCGGAATACCAACCAAATCTATATTCGAAAAGCAAGCAACAAGCTACGGAGTCAGCTGACGGTGCGGAAAGGAAAGGAATTGTATTCACCCCCATTTTAGCCCTATTCAATGCTGTTCTGACAAGATACGTGAAACTCCGAAAAATCGTTGTGGAGGTTTCTGCGTAGGATCCTTCCTCTCCTTGTTTGTGACTGAAACCCTTTCTCCGGGCTGCCGGCCTAAAAGCGCTATCATTATGTACGTGGCCCTGCACCGATAGTTTAGTACTTGAGATCAGCTAATCAGCTGTAAGTAGGAAATCCATCCCTTTAGTCGAGTGGCATCTGTTTCACATCCTAGTAAACTCGGGACTAAGCTAAAACGTCTATCCTTCACCTTTTAGTCGAGTAGCTCTCTTGAAGATCCTTGCCTTGAAACCACCGCCTTAAATCCCATCTATTACTAGATCCTGAAAGCATTCCTTTCTTTCATCCTCGGGAAATGGTTGCCCCCTTAAATAGCCAATTTCACAGGGTTGCTGCAATTTCTTTCTTTTGTTCCTACGGGTCTGAAAGAGGTAGCCAAGTTCTAAGGAGAACGCAGGGGACGAAGGAGAAGTCTAAGATCAAGAGAGGTTACCGAGTTTCTCCATCAGCAGCAGTTTATTCTTAGTTTGATTATGTTTCTTCTGTTTCCGCCGTGAATTCTGTTTCTTCTTCATCTCCCTTTTGTTTCGCCAGCTTATCGTCAAGTTAAGCCGTAGTTAGCTGATCACCATTAGGTGTTTCTGCACAAAGTGCATCTCTTTGCGAGTTTAGCACAACTGCTTTTCAGCGGACTCCTTTATTAGAGTTCTAGCGCTTAGGCCCTTCCTACACAATAGAAGGAGTGCTCCTCTGGAACCCGGGAATGCAACCTTTAAGCGGAGGATCTGACAAGAGTTGGATTTAGGGACTTAGTTCAGAGAGGAGGATCCATCCGCAGTAGAGCCACTTTAACGAACACGTTCAGGAGCTTAAAGCCGCTTTACCGAAGGTGAAGGAGATGGAAAGAGAGTCTTTCTACTGTAAGTGTAAGAGGGGGCCGCCACGTTAGCCGCCACGTAAAGCTACTTCCGAGATTTGACGTTCCGATTCTTCCCTCAATTGCATTGACCCTGCTTACTAGCTGATCGTACTACGAGCACCGTGAGCGCCCTAGCGCAATGATCGTAGAGCACCGTTGCTTGTTCAGTTCAGCCCTAGCTGCTGATGCGGATCTCGCAACGGTGTAGTTTTGACTCTGACATGAGTTTACACCTCTTGTTCGATCTGGTCAAGCCGCCTAGATAGTTCAATTGACGTTTCCTACTGATATAGCTGCAAAAGGATGAACTTTGGAGATGCAATCCACTCGACTAACTGGAGAGGAGATGCAAGATTGGAGATCTACATTCAACTAAGTTATTGACCCGATGGCAAACCAAGACCTTTCGGGCAAAAGAGACCGGGATTCAAGAGAGGATCAGCATCAGCAGGAGGCGCACCCACGACTGGCTTTTATTCTTATCTTGCAGATCCAGCAAGAAAACGGCTGCGCTACCGCTAATAAGAAAATCAAGCTCGTAGATCAGCCGTTGCTTGTTCATTCGGCTAAGTCAAGTTGCTTTGTCGCTCGGAAAGGGGCTGGCCTGGGATTAGTGCATACGGCTGCTGGGTGAAATGGCTAGCTTTAGTACTTGTACTTGAGATTCAATTCCGTACCTAAAAGAAAGAAGCCTGCCTCTGTTGCTGATTTAACTCGATCAACTGCGGAAACGAGCTCTGAAGCAGCAGCCTTCAGCTTCGATATAGTGTGCCATCTCAGGATCAGATTGCCGATCTCCTCACGAAGACCATGACGAATGCTCGCCACTCCTGACTTGCTTATTCCTTCGGGCTACTCAAGAGATACGCTTCTCACTCTAGCTACACTAGCGTGACTCGAAGTCAGTCCATAGACACCAAGTTACGTGTAGTCAGGCTCGCCTACCGATGCATTTTTACATCCCACAGCCTTTCTACCTCTGCTAGAATGCCCCCCGAAACCATTAGCAAGTAGCCCCCCCCTACCTCGCGGACACAAACACGCTCTTTTTCTGATATGTGTTGGTGCTTGAATCTTCTTCTTCTTAAAGTTGACACTGAATGCTCGCTCCTCTTCTATGTTGACACTGATTCCTTCCTTTTCTTCAAGTAACACTGAATGCATTCCATCAAATGTATTCTTATTTAGTGTAAGTCGTATTGTTGCTGGACATGTGGTTGCTATTCAGTAAACAAACAGTTGGGTAGCTTGGATTCAAGTTGACTGCTCTTCTTCATCATAAAATGGTGACACGGAATCTCTTTTAGCTTACAGTTGACAAACACGCTCTTCAGAAAACGTTGGTTAAAGTCGTCTAGTTGGGGCCAATCGAATGTAGAGGTTCAGGAAGCGCTAAGATGGCGAAACCAGAGGGATAGGACTAAGGCGGGGGTTAAGTCCAATGAGAGTGTAGTTTGCTAGTGTAGTGGAAGTAGTATAGTCAATTAAGCCGTAGTTAACTATTATCAGCAGGCAACGTCAAGGTCAAGCATTGAAGTAGCTTCAAGTAGCATTCTTTCTCTCTTTCTCTTTTTGTTTTATTCTGTCAGTTAAGCCGTATGTGGAATCTTAGTTTGATTATGTTTCTTCTGCAGCAGTAGATAGAGTAGAATCTGTCGCCTTTCGAAGACATTCGCCCCTATCTCTAAAGGGGCTTACGACTTTATCGAAGGTAACGTCAATTGTAGTCAGTGCCTAAAAGCGCTATCATTATGGTAGTGTGGTTAGCCTACTGGATAGAGAGTTTAGTCATTAGCCTACTGAATCGGGAGTTTAGTACCTTAAAGTTGGAGTTGGTACCTTTCCTTTGAGTCGAGCCAGTTGCAAGCGGAGGCTGACGACTGAATATATAGTTCATGTTTCTCCCTCTATTCGTTAGGTGGTTTATTCAATTAAGGAGGAGTCGGCTTAGTAGTGAATAGGGACGTGAGGCTGCTGCTTCAGAAACTGAATCCACGGCTTCAAAGTAAACTCGATAGACTGATTCACCTAGATCCACTTCTGAAACGAGATCAACTGCTTCTCCTGAACCAGGTAAGGCTAGTTTCTTCAGAAGAAAGAGAATCAACTGAAGAATCTGCCTTCCTTGCTTTGGGGCCTTCAACTCGATCAACTGCTGAAACAAGCTCAGATGCTTACTCTCCCGATGATGACGGGAAGAAGCGATAGCTAGCTCGACCAAAGGGAGAGGAATGGAGACTGAAGGCCATGTGTCATGTGCAAAGCTATCCGCGCTGCATTGCAAGAGCATTCGCCAAGAAGGTCCGAGCCATCGAGCTGCAAGTAGGCGACCTTGTTCTAAAAGAAGTCCGAGTGAACCTCCCAGATCCAAAAGGAAAATTCAGATTGAACTGGGATGGACCCTTCGTCGTGAAAAGGATGACACCTGGATATACACTTCGACTGATCAACATGGATGGAGAAGAACTTCCTGAGCCCATCAACGCCGATCAAGTCAAGAAGTCTTACGCTTGAAGCTGACTCTACCCCCTTACTCAACATAGGGCCGCGAGGCTAGACCGAAATACCGCGAACGTCAAGGGGCAACCGACAAGGGATCCTAAAAGGGAGGCCATCAATTGGCCGTTTAAGAATACCTTTCAAGCCCCTTTATTATTATATTAGTAAAATAGGGGAATAAATCTATATCCCTTGGCAAACCCCCATTTTTAGGCCTCCAGCCTTTCTTCCTTGTACATTCTCTCGTCATATACCCAAAATGCCCTCCCCCACGCTCTGTTGCCTCGGCTTAAGAGCGTCTCTTCTCTAGTCTTTCTCTTGCTCGAGCTGCTCAAAAGTGATTGATACACCGGCAGAGTCTTTCGCTCATCGACCTGCGCATCTCGTTAGCGGACCAAGTGAGCTTTTTGTCTCCGTTCCTTCACCGAATCTACCCCCCCAGATTCCGGTTGTTCTTTCCTGGGTTTCAGACTCTACAAGGGCCAGAAGCGAAAAGAGGGGGTCACAGGTGGGGAAGCAAGGTCGGTCAGATGATGATGATGAATCATCCATCGCAGGGCCTCAAGGCACGAAACAAGCCAACTCAGCTTAGGGATTGAACGTTAGTGTAATTATTCTAAATTTGAGTTTGATCGAGTTTACGTTTAGAGCCCTCGAGGCGACGAGGGAACGCTAGCTATATGCTTAATACATGCAAGTCGAACGCAATAACTTACCAGAGGAAGAATAAAATAGAAGTTCCTCAAAAAGCTACTAAATGAAATAAGAATGGTTAAGGCGTGATGTGCCAAGGTCGATTGCTAGTTCTTCCCCTATTTTACTAATAATAAAGGGGCTTCCCCGTCTCTGTTCCCGGTTGAGATCGATTCTGTTGGCACAGGTTCGGTTGGAATGTATTCCCAACAACATCAACCATGAGGCAATGAAATTGTGATTGCTTCTTCGGCTCTTTCTCTTATCCCTATGGTTGGAATTGAAGCCCGAGTCAGGGGTTCGGTTGCTTTCCCTGCCTTAAGTCTTTCTCGAGCTTCATCAAGACCTTTCTCCTTCCATTGCTTGGCTAGGTTCGCTTTGCAAGGAAGGGAGGTAGTTCAAGGCTGAGGTCAAGCTATGGGCACAAGGAGGTAAGGTATAGTAAGTTCCTTCTTCGTCTTTTGCTTGTCATTGGATTGGAAGCCGCAGGCGATGCCTTCTTGCTTGTGTAGTTGGCCTTGCCTGCTTAGTGCGGAAGTGCGTAAAGTAGGCTCAGCTTCTTTGGTTTATAAAGATCTTGTAGTAGCCGAAGGTAGTCTGCTTGTTAGATTGAATTGAATCTTATATAACCTACGGTAGCTTAAGAGACTTTCTCCATAGTATAAGTGGACCTCTCGAAGGTATAAGTAGACATTAGTCTTGCTGGTTCGGTCTTTTCTTTTATTGTTTATTGTTTATATGCCCACATTTCATACTTCTAAATTCCAATTCATGGCTTCGTATGTACTGAGTGACTATAGGTCCATTCAGATGCTGCTCCAAGAGAACTTTATTCGGCCTTTGTATGACCGCCTTCCCTTCCTGTCTATCTCCTTCGGTCAGGTAGTTCTGCTTCCGGTGCCGAAGGAGCAGGGTGGGATAGAAGGGTAGTTTCAGAGTTCGAGATGTCTGAGCTTGGAGGTTCCGCTTCTCTAATGTTATAATAAAGCTGCCCAGACCTTGCGTCTTCCTTTGCTGGCTAGATGCGGAAGTTAAGGTTCACGCTTGGGCCCTTGACGAGTACTTTTATTTTGGTTAGACCATAGGCGCTAAAGGGCGGTAAGCCATGAAAGTTCTAGCTAAAGTGCGATATCCACCGTTCTTTCGCGCTAAAGCAAGAGAAGTTTAGGTAGGACAGCTATAATGAAGACCAGCCCCATTGTTGAGAAGCCAACGCTACGGCTGCAGCTCAGGCATGTGATAGCGACTTTAGGAGATTGTGCTCGTTCCCTCTCGTCCAAAGTTGAAGCGCACATTTACATTTAGAGGAAAGGTTTCAGTTTCTACCATTCTCCTTATGGATCTACTACGCCACTCCACTCCTTCATTCGCGTGTTGAGCCCTTGCCTTCCCTCATTACATTTGTCTTAGGTTGAACCTTACCCACTTGCTACAGTAGAGTGGCCCCCAGCCTGGGACGGGCCAACCACCCTCGCCTCACTACCAAGGATGCTATCTAAGAATGCCTTTGGCAACCTTTATTACGGAGCGGCAAGGACTTCAATCCAAAAACATGTGTGAAACATTATAGCCTAGTCAGTCGCAAAGCGAGATGATCCAAATAGGCATGGCTTCTAGGGGGAAGGAGCAACGTGACTTGCCCGCTAAACGTCCCACTCCCTAAACTTACCGCACATTGTATAGCCACTGAACGGTTTAACCTTTCCTACCACCTTTTCACGGTCCGCAATCACTCTATAGCACTTACACTTTAGAGCTCAGACCCCAATTGGCCAATACATATATGGGGCAAAGATATAAGGAAAGGCCCCCTTATGAAAAAAAAAAAGATAGGCTTGCAGAACTCACATAAGTACCACCATTGGCTAGTTTCATCCAGGTATAATAGCTCATGATCACTTTAGGGTCCATGGGAATCCATTCCTAGTATCCTGCTACTGCCAACCAAAAAGACTGGCTTCACAAGCACAAGATAGCCCAACCACTCACCCCTATTTTCTCTCTCTCCTTCGAACCCTCAATATAAAGAGTTCTTATCTAGAAATCAATTTTGGAATGCTCTTCAATCGATCAATCTATTTAGCAGTTATAGCACCTTAATTCCTGCACAAAAGAGCTAAATTTGAGGTTCACTCTTTATCCGGGCCCGGTTAAACGCGTTATATATGCATTATATAGTTTACTGTGTGAGCCGTCCACCCACTGCTTATCTCTCTGTCGCGTTGGGCGAACATTCAAACCCATCTCCTCCTATTGGTCCACCAACATCGGCTAACGATCAAGCATTCCTTCCCTTCCTCTCCTTGTTTGTGACTGAAACCCTTTCTCCGGTCTGCCTACGTACCCAGGGGATCAAGCCAGACGTAGTTCTCCATTTCTTCACTCTAGTATGTGATCAAATCTGACTCAATCTGTTCCTTCTTATTATGAATACCGATATCTTTCCTCTTATGCTGCCGAACTTCAGTATACGTCGCCTTATGCTGCCCTGTGCCAAGACCCTTCTCATGCTTCACCTCTGCTATAACAACCGATCTACACTCAAACAGTTTCATAATTCTACTCTCAATCTCTTCTTTTCCAACTTGTATTATCCCTTCTTTTTTTATGCCACCATGACTCCACTCGTAGAAACAGATTTAGCGAGAGCAATTGCTATTATTATGGTTGCTACATGGAACGCAATTGCTCTCGCTGTTGGCTTCTTATCTAAGTGTAGTGGGTCGAAGCTTTCGGGGTGAAATACATCCCTAGCTGCGCGGTTTAGTGATTCCCCACACTCACATGGGCTTGGGACTGCGTGTATGTAACAAATCTGATTTACATAGGTGTCTTTCATGACACGTACTATTAGTCCCGGATCTGGTGATTGTAAGGCCACCATTTTTTGGAATAGTAATGGTGGTACATCCATCCACCAAATCGATATCCCTATGAGTAGGCACGTTACCATTACAAATCTAGTATCCTTTAAATACGAATACACAATAGCATTTCCAATCCGAAAACCCTTGATTCTAGAAGCCGCCTCGCTCATTGCCACTGCCAACCCTTTCCTTGTATCTGTTACTGAAGTCAGGTATGCTTTTTCTCCGACCCTTTGTATATGGCAGTTTATCAGCTTTGCGTTTGCCCTGCACGGTCTCCAGGGATGTCTCGAATACTTAAAATTTCCTTGTTCATTATCTTCCGTACGTCTCACCCACAGTGGGTCGCGAATCATGAAGGTTCTGTTATCTACAATTTCATGTTTCCTGTTGTTGCTTCTTTGGTCATTAACTCCATGAGAGTGGAGTTAAGTGGGGACCTAGTGACTTTGACACCGTAAGTGGGTTCGGATGTCAATTCCACAGACCGTGTCCTCGTACCAATTAACTAATTTGGTGGCTCTGATCTCGATATCGAACTTCCAGACCCTCGAACTGGTAGACAACGTATTCGAATGGAGCTCGATAGAGCCCTCACTTCTCCCGGTTGATTAATGGACCGAACCCTGTTTCCCCGCTGCTCGTTCCGGTTCGGATCACATGCCTTTGCTACTCTCTCTATATAAACAGGCCCAGGGCATTTTGGAGGTGGGTGCTACTGGCCTTTAAGGAGAGATGGGGACTTTCACATTGGGTTGTGGAATGTAGATATCCCAGGAAGTAGGAATGCGAGTCTGACCCCGGCGGGTAAACTTTCATACGTCTGATTCCGATTGAAGAGGTGTAGGTATGAATCTCTTTGACCGGACTTGCGATTCGGTGCTGCAACTCCCGACTCGGTTAATGGGGTGGCTATTAATCATTCTCTGCTAGCTTGTATCGGAGGAAGAGGTACTGCTTTACTCAATATGGCTGATACGAGGGCTCCCTAATCTAGTAAGGCCCCCTATCCTTCTCCAATGATTTTGTGTGTGCAGGAGTGGTGGCAGTAGCGAAGGAATCGTTCATCAGTAAGAAGCTGAACGACTAAATGCATTCTTTTTTTGTTTTTATTCAAAAAAGATTTTGAGCTTGGGGATAGTTTGTGCAAAACTCTGCTTCGGATCCCAATCGTCGGCCAAACATCATAGCTTCACAACCAACAAGGAGGTTTTGTGACCGCCAGTTGCTGGATGGTTTAATTACGATGAATGAATGAATGCATCCATTCATTGCATTTCTCTATCTCAGGAGCCGGATATGTTTATCAAGTTAGATATGGTGAAAGCATGTGATAGAGTAGGTTCTGGTCCAGATTCCTCGATAGGTTGGTTGTCACCCAGTGTAATTGAGAAGTCGATGTATCAGTACAGCCCCCTTTGAAGTTATAGTTAATAGGACTCCTCATGGTTCTTTCTCAAGCAGTAGGAGCAAGCCTGTACTTTTTCATTATACCTGTGGAAGCTCCGGGTAGATTTCTTCCAACTGCAGCTGCTGTCGATTGAGAGGCGACCATCTATCTCTCAGAAGGAGGAGTGGTCATCGAATGAGGTTTCATTGACCGACTTTGTTCCACTAATCTCTGGACCGATCCATAGAGGGAGGGTCCGAAGGAGAACTAGTATTCCCTGCACTTCTCTCATCCCTGGGTCGGGCATTCCCCCTTAACAAAAGACGGGCTCTAGTACCGGGACAGGGAACCTGGAACTACAATCCCTTTCGCCCAAGAAAGACCCAAGCCCATGAAAGATTCCTTATCTAATAATAAGATAAGGTATTCAATACGCCCCCTATTACGTAAGGTAAGGAAAGATAAGTGTAATAACTACAGATGATTGTTGCTTTCTCTATTATAGTCTATTGCAGCGCAAGGAATCGAGCCATTAGTATTCGCTATAGAGGAGGACAATAAATGGATGCGTTCCCAGTAGGCTCTTCGCTCTTCCTTCTCCCTAACAGAATCCTACATAAAATATATTTCATCGGAGGTTATTCGATGCCCTTACTATCTAGGGCTAGGTCAAATTCTATGATTGCTCAGAAACGTAGTCGAGTAGTCGAGTGACTCGAGTTGTGAAGTCCCGGCACTGACAGAAGTATGGTAGCAAAGCCGATACCGAGAAGGATGAAGGAATTCCATAGTAAACCGCTCATGTGTCATGATCCGCCCCACCCGGCCCCTTACGTAATAGGCGGAGGAGAAGTCCTCTATTGGAAAGGAACGGAGTCACTCAAGTAATGGGTTCGAAGGGCAAGTGTCAGGTGCTTAAAAGATAAAAAGGGGAGCGGAAGGGATAGCGTGATTAATGGTTCGGAACAATAAGGAAGAGCTCCCAAGCTGAGTCAGTACTGGTTCGTGTCGGAACTCGATTAGTGGAATAGGTTTAGGGTTTAGGTCTGTTTAGGTTTAGGTAGGGAGAATCGGTGAGGACTTATTGGCTTAGATAAGGGTAAGGTAATAAGGCTCTTAATCACTCGCTTGTCTTATCATCGGCTTTTGAGTTAGAAAAATAGTAAGGAAAGGTTCGGTAAGTGCCTTCTCTCCCGGCTCTTAGCAAGGGAGTGAGAGAGACCGATCCGATCTTGTTAGGGAAAGAAAAGGCAAGGCGACCAGAGGGAGGAAAAATGAGATTCAGAAGAAAGCATGGCAAGGAGAACGACAGGGAGTTGAATGAAGAAGATCCTTCCCTTCGGCTTTAAAGGCCAAACCCACCTTTTTAAAGAGGGAGTCATCACATACTAGTAGTCGAGTATAGTCTTCTCCCTATCTCCTATCTCTAGCTTGCTTTATTTGTTTTCTAATCAGCCAGTGGAACTTGTTACTATCTTTTCCTTACTAAAGCCAGCTTTAGGGCCACATGTTAACACCACATGGAGAGTGGCGTGTGGCGATTGCAGAAGCAACTGTCTCTAGTACTCCTTTTCATACAAATAAGGCTTACATTCATCAGAACGTATACAAAGGACACATGCGGATGTGGGAGCCACCATCAAGGACCAATTTCATTGGATGATCATGACCCTTTGATCTGTTATAGTCATTTGATCCAATCTAAGTTTTATATAATAGCTTTCTTGTGGAGCACCCAGCAAGAGTAGGCGCTACAAGCCGTATCGGCGCAAGGCGCTCACTTTGTCACCTGCGCGCTTCGGCCTGACGGAACGGAACGGGACGATACAGAATTAGAACGGGGGAGTCGATGCGGTTCGTTACCAGCAGTCTCAGTTGTAATACCCCGAACTTTCGTTCTAGGGTATTATGATAAATTCACCTAAGAATGGAAACCTGAAACTTTTTCAGACTCTTATTATTGTTTTTATGGTTTAATATCATGTATGAGTATGTGTATTTAATTTGGTTTTATTCTGACAACTTTGAAAATTTTGCTATTTTTGAAACTCGCTTTTTAGGGCTAAATTATTGCTAAAAATAATGCACCATAACTTGCAGGGGACTTTTTCTTTCCCCAACTAACATTCTACAACTTTTATAAAAAAATTATTTTGTGGGCCCAAGACACCAAAAATATTCCTATTTTATCCTTAGCAACTTACCTGTGAAATTTGGAAGCTTTCTTGAGACATGAAAACCCTAGCGGGAGATTTCGGGAGATTTTGACAAAAATAGTATTTTCATAATTTTTGAACTTTCCTACCATTCTTATATTTTTTAATTAATATTTAGTTATATTTTATTTATTTAATAGGAGTATGGGACCCACGAATCACTTTCGGGTCATTCTGATGTCACTTGACACTTTTCCGGTGCTTTGATTGTTTTTATGATTTTTATGTATTTAGAATACATTTTTATGATTTGTGTGTGTGACATGTGTCAATACCTTATTATATGGACTTTTAAATTATATAATATAGTTTGATTGAATTAATTTATAATTATTTGTGTTATGATTGTTGGGTGGGCCCGTATGGCCAATCTAGAGGTCTTTTGGGCTTAATAATATTCTTAAATGAGCCTAATTGATGTATATGGGCCTTGGGCCCATTTCTAACCCATTAATAGTGTAAAATATAAGATTTTGAGGGTTGAAAAAGTCATCCCTTTAATAGTTACGAATTTCAACAAAATAGAAACAATAATCCTTCCCTAAACCTATTTATGAAAATCCTAAAGCTTTAGAAGCTTTCACAAATCCAACTCCATTGAAGAATAGAGAAAGCTCGATTAAATCTTCATCCGGGCACTGATCGTACTCGAGCAAGAAGGGAGAATTGACGGGGACTCTGAATAGAAGAACATACTCCGAGGAGAGGACGATCCGACGACTTTTAAATTTCAAAAAACTTTTGATTTTTATTAAAGTTCAAGAAACCTTGAGGTAAATGCGCTTGATCCATCCTATACTTGTTTTTCTTCAAGATTTTATTTCTCTTTCATTAGATAATGGTTGATACTCATTATAAATTAATTTCAACAATATTTACTTTATTCTTATTGGGTTGATCTTTATTTTGGACCACCATGATGGGTTTGGCTATGGTCTATTTTGTACCTATAACGGATGAATATGTTATTTATCATTTTCGTTGTACTTTTATGATTTAAATATTTTTATAATTATTTTTCCTAAATACCTCTATGAATCTATTTTTCAAAACCGTTTAGTTTGTATTTTTATGATTTATATTTATTTAGTTATGATTTTTCTAAGTTGTTGGACTTTACCAAAAATCTAGAATTTCAGATTTTACACGGTCCAATTCACTTAGAATTTCGATCTCTATTTTTAATCTAAATATTTTTTTAATTATTTTTCATAGATACTTCTATCAATCTAGTTTCTAGAACATTTAAGTTTGTATTTTTCAGATTTGTATTGATTAAGTTATGATTTTTCTAAGTTGTTGGACTTTATAAAATAACCCAGAATTTCAGATTTTACACGGTCCAATTTACTTGGGATTTCAATCAATATTTTTAACCTAAATATTTTTCTAATTATTTTTCATAGATACCTCTATCAATCTAGTTTTTAGAATTTTTAAGTTTGTATTTTTCTTATTTGTATTAATTAAGTTATGATTTTTCAAACATGCTAGACTTTTCTATAAAACCCAGAATTCCAGATTTTACACAGACCACTTCACTTGAGATTTTGATCTATATTTTTAACCTAAATATTTTTCTAAATATTTTTCATAGATACCTCTATCAATTTAGTTTCTAGAACCTTTGAGTTTATATTTTTCTGACTTGTATTGATTAAGTTATGATTTTTTAAATATATGGGACTTTTCTGTAAAACCCAAAATCCCAGATTCTGTACGGCCCAATTAATTAAGAGTTTTGACCTATATTTTGAATCTGAATATTTTTCTATTTATTTTTTCTAAAAACCTCTATGAATCTAGTTTTTAAATCAATTGAGTCTATATTTTTTTAATTTATATTTATTTAGTTATAATTTTTATAAAAAAATATGTTTTCTATGAAAAACCTATTTATTGGATTTTGGACGATTAATGGCCTTGGAAACCCTTAGTGGTTCGGTCATGACTTATTGACTATTAAACCCAGATGGTTTGACCTATACTTGTATGCATGGAGATCCCACCCATGTGTCTTGGATCTCTCATAGGGTTCAGCCAAGTGTTTTAGATCCCTTTTAGGGTTCGACCTTGTGTCATGGATCCCTCATAGAGTTCGGCCATGGCGTGTTGGATTCTCTTACGATTTTCACTTATATTATTCATTGATGTTGATTGTGATATTTGGTCATGTCTTATTGACTATTATACCTAGATGGTTCGACCTATACTTGTATGCATGTGGATCCCACCCATGTGTCTTGGATCCCTTATAGGATTCGGCCAAGTGTCTTGGATCCCTCTTTAGGGTTCGACCTTGTGTTATGGATCCCTCATAGGGATCGGCCATGGTGTGTTGGATTGTCTTGTGATTTCTACTTATATTATCCGTATTGATCGTGACCTTCGATGATTGTTACATATTATTTATGTTGTTTAACCCTAGTTCATACCTATTTTATTACTCCTAATGATCATGTGTTTTTTTATATTCTTATTTAAATGTTAAATACATGTGTGCATATGTCATGTAATCCTAGTACCATCTTGTTATCATACTATGATCATCACGTCATTTCATATAAGGGGTGCATAAGGGAACGGGGTTGAAGTATATTATATACGTTTATATCAGTTTTATCAATTAATCAGGGTTCGGTACCCTAGGGTGAAAGGCCCCAGACGTTATTATATCCTGCAGATGGGTCGATGAGACCGCTCCCAGTACGGGAAGGAGATGGAGACCCTATGTGGTTATGGGTACTAGTTGCATTGGCATCCCGTACTCATTTGTATTCACATCATATTCATGCCATCCTTATTATATGATTGAGATGCATACCTTGGTTAAAAACTTTTATAGTATGATATCATACCATGCACACTGTTGTATTACTGGGCCTCGGCTCACGGTGCTACACCGATACTATTTTCAGATTTTAAGGAGCCGGGTACGTGAGATGATTTTGAGACGAAAGACTCCGGTGCATTCGAGGAGATCGGCGAGGATTTGGGAGTCGATCCCATACTTTAGAAGACTTTAAAGTCGATTGTTCTAAAACATTACTTATTTATTTTCATGGACATGTAGTCCTTTGATTGAGAGCATGTTCTCATCTTCTTCTCTCCACATTTAATTGATTGATTAAATTGTTTGAGTTATGAATTATTTTAATTATGTGTTTTCTACATCTAAACTTTTTTTTTACGTAGTAGGTTTTCGAATGAACCTTAGTTGTCTAATTGACCTAATTGGACCACTAGGGGACATTCATGGATCACCTCTGGGTTCGGGTACGGGTCGATCCACGGATTTTTAGGTCGTATCTGGGTATCGAGATTCGGGGCGTGACATCAGTTTTCTAGTTGAGATCCTCCCGCTTCTAGCTGATCACCCCATTGTCTGTATAGATTGACAACCTATACAGGCCAGGAAGCCCCAAGATTATGGGAGCCTTACTGGCGGCCGGCGGGTAGGCGGATACGAGTGACCATAAGACTTTAGGTGCAACTGAGCACTCAAGTCGGCGACTTAAACCGGCCCTAGGTCGGGGGGTGTCGTCGCGCTAGAATCGTCAGTACAGATTCGCAACCCCATCGGTCAATATGCGTTGAACCCCCAAAAGCACTCCTATGATCACAAGGCAGGAAGGAGGCCTATCAATAAAATGGGAAATCCTACAATCTATAGTAATGCCAATAAATCCAATCCTTGTCAATAGTGCTCCCTGCATCCAAAAAAGCCTGGCCCACCTGTCAAATCCACCTATGCCGGCAGGGAATTGCTCTACTATTATCGGTGCTTACTCCGGTCACCTTCAGGGGAAGGGCTGTTCGAGACAGCCTATTAGAGTAGATTATTGCATGACGATTCCTTGGGGGTGGGCGGAAGGCAAACGGAAGGCGACCAGAAAAAAATGCCTTCTCAGGTGCATTTTTCAGCACCTCCGGGGGAATAAACCTGTTGATGCATTCTAGTTCAATCTCCTATAAAGGTCTTCCTCTCCTAAAGCACCTCCTTAGTCGACTTATAATCTACCCTAGATTTAGAATTCCGTTCCGTCAGGTCTCCGGTCGGAGATAGGATAGCCTGCCAACTATTCAATAGGTTTCATTCCCTCCTCGACAGTTGACTCATCTTTAGGCACCCCAGATGGGACCCCCTAGCTTACGCCTCCCCCTATTGTCCCTCTGTAGGCTTGGGGAGCAATTCCATTCAAGGCTTAAGCTCGATGAAATAAGTAAAAAAGCATCCGCATCCCTGTTACACACCGGGCACAAATGGTCGGCCCGACCACTCCTTTGGATTGAAATCGCCAGTAGCTGGTTTCCCATGTCAAAACCAGGAATGTCTTTGCTCTCTAGTTTCCTTGGGTTGTCCAGATTGATCCTGTCCCCGCTTTGATCGTTGACCACCAGTGGAAACCTTTCTTGAGAAAGGGGTTAGTTCCTCGTGAGCCGCCCAGACCGAGCTATCTCCTTCTTGCCATCAGCTCTCTTCCAGAGTGTTTGAAAGTTCCCGCTCCCTTGCTCATGCCCATTTTGGCCCACCTAGCCTGGTTGTTCGATAGGGCTGCTCGACGCCTGCGTCTCTTATCTCAGTAAGCTTGCCTTCTTGCCCGATAAATACCCTGCTCTTGCAGTTCATGCACTCAACTCCTACTTGCCTTCAGTGCAGGACGGAGAGAGAAATCCCCTTGCTGTACTAGATCGGTGGTTCACTAACTATATCATAGTTGAGGTTCTTGTTCTGCTAGCGAGTTTCATGTCGACTTGCCGGGAACAAGAATATCTTATACGTGAATCTTCTTTCTCAACAGGAAGCGGCCGGCACTTTTTCTTTAACAGGAAGCGTTGAACCGGGCAAAAACAACATGAACCCACGCCTAGAGAAATAGCGGATAGTTTTTACTCCCGTAAAATGCCGCCCGCCTTTTGGCTAAAGAATCTATCATTGAATTCACCAGCTCCGGCTGAATGAAGGGGGAGGAGTAGTCCTCAAGAATGAACAATTTCATAAAGGAGGGTTGTATCAGAATATTTTACGTCTTCAATCCCTAATCTGGCAAGTCTTTTCCAACGGTGTGTACTTCTTTTCATAGTCAATCAGAGTTTTGCTAATGTAGTACATAGCATACTGATGAATCAACCGTGGAGATCCTAGAACTAATAAGCAAATCAAGATTCTTGGTGTATTCGGGGAAAAGATCGATCCTAGCATTGACCCGGCTGGCTTCTCCTTGATGGAGAGATGGCTTGCTTTATGGGCTTGGGCATGGAGAGGCGATAGAAGCAGTGAGTTGACCTGGCCCTTTGAGTATCGTTGTTAGGGTTCCAAACCTTCTAGTTTCCAGTCTTATATCTTGTTTCACTTTGATTTCAAGGGTCTTAGTTTAACAAGTCTAAAGCAGATGAGGGACTAGCGAGTCCAGTTCTCTTCTAGTATGAGGAGGCAAGTTAGTAGTGTCTCTTGCGAGACCTAACCATTCGTTCTAACAAGCGGGGTTCCTTGTTTTTAGGCTTTTATGATGTATCGTGCAAACAAGCACGGGAAAAGATACCAATCCAAGAGAGAAAAGAAAGTCCGCGAAATTACATAAAGATAGGAGAAAGCTTTTTTATCTAATAAAAGATAGACCAATCCACTTTAGCAGAAAAGTCGTAACGGAATAACTAAAAGTTACATATTTAAGTCACTCCGTTATCTAGTTTCTCTTCTCTCTCTTGTGAATGAATCTTTTTCGAAAGTGCACTTCGAACTCTTTCTATACCTAACCTCATAACGACCCTTGAAGTAAGATTATGTGAAACTGTCAGATTAAGTAAGTCTTCCGTGTACTAAGGTGAGAAGACGATCATCATCTAAATAGAGATAAGGGGCTCGTAAGTATGTACGGAACTGATTACCACCCCTGGGCTTGAATCCCGCACTCCTCCTTAATGCCTCTTTGTTGGTTTTATTTATATTGGGAGTAGAGGTCTTGCTATTGCATTTGGTCTCTTTCATCTGGTGAATTTTTCACTTTCGGGGCATTGACTCAGACCAGGAAAGCATCCAATTCTAGCAGCTAGAATCAAGACTGAAAATATCGTCTAATAAGAAGAGCGCTACTTTCTGTCTTTCATCATGCTAGTCTCGTTCTTGAGTGGGGGGGTCGTGGAAGAAGTGGGTTCGACTCCCATAGCCCCCATGTGGCGAACGCATAATATTAGCAAGTTTCTTTTGATGGTTAGTAAGTTTCTTTTTATGGTTGCACGTGCTAAAAATCTTGTACATTCCGTTTTTTTTTCCCATCCTGGTCTTTCGCGCCACTTCTGGTTTCCTACTTTTGTTGGGTCTCGACTTCTCCTATATGATCTTCCCAGTAGTTCAGATAAGTATATTTTTTCTGCACCCTTACTTTTGCGCGGGGTAATCACCTTCAGGTTTACCGAGAACAGGTAACAAAGCAAAGGGGAAGAGAAGAAAGCAATGGCGTCAGCTGTAGGTTCGAGCGCTTGTACGGAACTGCCTCAAGGAGCCTCACAAATTCGAAGCTCTAAATCGCGAGAAGGTCCATTTCACCGTCTCCAAATGGGTCGACGGAAAACCAGAGAAACCCAGTAATAATCTCTCACTCTTTCTCTATCTCTTGAATTTAGGGTTTTATCATGCTCTCTGCTTTGATTTGTTCGAAAATCTAGGGTTTCTATTTGTTAATTCGTTCGTTTCTTTAGATCGTTGTGGAACTTTATCGAATTATCAAGCTAGATTATTGGTTTCGTTGGTGAATGGTAGTTTCTTGTTTTGAATTTGATATCTGCATTATTGATCCAAGATATTTTTTTTTGGCTCCTATAGATACGTATTCTCAATATTCTCACCCTGCCCTCGTCCATCTCAACAGGCCTCAATATTCTCAGAGAAACCTCTTTCCTCTCTTGCCTTCGCTTCCTCCTCCTCCACTGGGTTGCCTTTTGTTGCAGTCATGGGGTGAAGTTGAACTCGTCGTCTTTGGAGCTTACACCAACGATCTTGTGTAAACTGCCGTGAGTTCATTTTATCCCTAACCCAATTGTCTACACGTTACCCCTAATTTTCTGCATATTTGGCTTCCAGATCTTCAGATTGATTTTGCATTTAATCTACAGTAGCAATCTTTGTGGAATCCTATGCGTACAGATGATTTCATCGGAGATATTCATATATTCTGTCCACTGTCTTTATTGATGAAAATTTCAGAACTTTCAAGCTGATCGAGCCTGCTTTGGAATTCCATAACTTCTCTTCGGATCGATCTAGGGTTTGGAGCTTGTTTAAGGTGGTTAGACAGTTGTGATTCGTTGAGTTGAGATTCCTTGGAGGCTAACTTTTATGCTGGTTCTCTGTTTTATTTTCTGTTAGTCACAATTGGTGAGAGCTAAAGCTGATTGATCATCTGCTAGAGCCTTTAGTTAGCGTTTTCATAAAAAAAAATTGTGATTTTTCTATTGCTATAGTTTTTAACGGCTGAATGATTGAAAGTTTTGGTATTTTCAGTGGGTTTAGTATTCACTCTGATCTTCAGTGTTAAATTTGTGGTTATTTTTTATCTCAGTTTCCTCTTTTTCTATTTCATCTTCTTCATCTCGATTTGGTCTGGTTCCTCTCTATGATCATATTTCTTTTAAATATATTTATGATCTAAGACATCTCTGATTCATAGTTAATGAGTTCTTCTTCAAATGTATTATGCCGTACGAAACTTCTCTTCAGTTATTCTCAAATAAGCAAGATCATTAAT
The DNA here is from genome assembly GCA_035048495.1 of Euptelea pleiosperma. NCBI lineage: Eukaryota > Viridiplantae > Streptophyta > Magnoliopsida > Ranunculales > Eupteleaceae > Euptelea > Euptelea pleiosperma. The sequence goes on from CM068545.1 coordinate 1,262,596, forward strand.
TAAGATTGTATGAAAAAGTGCCAAAGAAGAAAGTAGAATGTAAAGTTCAGCGACTCATTCTATCCAACTCAGAATTCTCTTAATTGAAAACTTTGAGATTGTCTTTTCCTGCATGATCCAAGGGGCTTATGGTGGTACTAGTTATGTGTTCTCAATTGCTTCACTTTTCTCTACTGCTCCAAGTTGTGGATGTGGGAAGTGCAGAATTGTTGCACACCTTCACACCTTTACGGAAGGAGGATGATGATGTCACCTAGTGAGCCTTCCATAACAAAAATGTTTACCAGTTCAGATGGGCAGTGGTTATCTGTCGTACTCTCCTTTTGGCCCAAATTATTGATTTGATCTTTCATGTTTGGGGCTGCAACTAATAATTGCAAACATCGTTTCCAAATTTTCAATGATTTGGGATGATGTATATTGATTGGAGAAATACAAGTCTCTTTTTCTATATATGTTTTCTTGGGATAATTATTTCTGTATTGGTGTATGTCTTTGCAATTGGAGGATTTTTCCATTTATGATCCCAAGGGTTCTTTGGTCATTAGGATCTCAACAGGGTACCAAGTTTCTCTAAAATGTTTTGGCCATCCAGTTGGACCTTAAAAAAGTTACACAATATTCTGATATCTATCTTTTTGTTTTTTAAATGTCATTTTATTGTAATATGACATTTTCATGTTTATTAATACTTAACTGAATCTTTACACAAATCAAACTTATCCATCAAAGAGGGTGCCGGTCTAAAATTGTTGGGTTTCCTATGTGTTAATATTTGGTGGAAAGTTAGAGTAGAGTGAGGGTCTCTTTTGAGGAAATCTTTCTTATATATGATTAAGTCTTCACAATTTATGTTTTAAATCATTTACCTTTTAATATTTTAGAATTAAATGTGGATTAAGACAGAATTTACTGTTCCGATAGCCATTATAGTAATCTAACAAACAAGGGATAGATAAGGGTGGCGCAGACACATCATCTGCTGATTGCTGGTTCAGTCAGGTTTATAAAATGATGTTTTATTCGTAAAGGCTTTGAGAGATTCGGTTGAGGATTTTTTCGTTTTCTTTTTCTTTTTAGTTTATAAATGTAATTTTATTATAATATGATATTTTCATGTTTATTAATACTTACCTTAACTGAGTCTTTATACACATCATACTTATCCATCAGAGAGGGTATCGGTCTAAAATTATTGGGTTTGCAATGTGTTAATATTTGGTGGAAAGTTAGATTAGTGTGAGGGTCTCTTTTGAGGAAATATTTCTTACATATGATTTAAGTCTTCATAATTTATGTTCTTAAATCATTTACCTTTTAATATTTTGAAATTGAATGCTGATTAAGACTCAATCTAGTCCTCCGATAGGCATTAGAATAATATAACAAACAGGGATGGATAAGAGTGGCAAAGTAACATCATCTGTTGATTGCTGGTTGAGTCAGTTTTATAGGATGATGTTTTATTTGTAAAGGCTTCAAGAGATTCGATTGAGGATTTTTTCGTCTTCTATATTTTTATTTTTATTTTTTAAAGGTCATTTTATTGTAATATGGTATTTTCATGTTTATTAATACTTAACTGAATCTTTACACAAATCAGACTTATCCATCAAAGAGGGTGTCGGTCTTTGTTGGAGTTGCTATGCGTTAATATTTGGTGGAAAGTTAGATTAGTGTGAGGGACTCTTTTGAGGAAATATTTCTTATATATGATTAAGTCTTCACAATTTATGTTTTTAAATCATTTACCTTTTAATATTTTGAAATTGAATGCGGATTAAGACTCAATCTAGTCCTCTGATAGCCATCAGAATAATCTAACAAATTGGGGATGGATAAGAGTAGCAAAGTAACATCATCTGCTGATTGCTGGTTGAGTCAGTTTTATAGGATGATGTTTTATTTGTAAAGGCTTCGGGAGATTCGATTGAGGATTTTTTCGTCTTCTATATTTTTGTTTTTATTTTTTAAATTTCATTTTATTGTAATACGGTATTTTTATGTTTATTAATACTTACCTTAGCTGAATCTTTACGCAAATTAGACTTATCCATCAAATAGGGTGTCGGTCTAAAATTGTTGGCTTTGCTATGTGTTAATATTTGGTGAAAAGTTAGATTAGTGATATGGTCTCTTTTGAGGAAATATTTCTTATATATGATTAAGTCTTCACAATTTATGTTTTTAAATCATTTACCTTTTAATATTTTGAAATTGAATACGGATTAAGACTCAATCTAGTCCTCTGATAGCCATCAGAATAATCTAACAAACTGGGGCTAGATAAGAGCGGCAAAGTAACATCATCTGCTGATTGCTGGTTGAGTCAGTTTTATAGGATGATATTTTATTCGTAAAGGCTTCAGGAGATTCGATTAAGGATTTTTTCGACTTCTATATATATATTTTTTTTAAATGTCATTTTATTGTAATATGGTATTTTCATGTTTATTAATACTTACCTTAACTGAATCTTTACACAAATCAGACTTATCCATCAAAGAGGGTGTCGATCTAAAATTGTTGGCTTTGCTATGTGTTAATATTTGGTAGAAAGTTAGATTAGTATGACGGTCTCCTTTGAGAAAATATTTCTTATATATGATTAAGTCTTCACAATTTATGTTTTTAAATCATTTACCTTTTAATATTTTGAAATTGAATGCAGATTAAGACTCAATCTAGTCTTCCGATAGCCATCAGAATAATCTAACAAACTAGGGATGGATAAGAGTGGCAAAGTAACATCATCTGCTGATTGCCGGTTGAGTTAGTTTTATAGGATTGTTTTATTCGTAAAGGCTTCAGGAGATTCGATTTAGGATTTTTTCAACTTCTATATTTTTGTTTTTATTTTTTAAATGTCATTTTATTGTAATATGGTATTTTCATGTTTATTAATACTTACCTTAACTGAGTCTTTACACAAATCAGACTTATTCGTCAAAGAGGGTATCGGTCTAAAATTGTTGGGTTTGCTATGCGTTAATATTTGGTGGAAAGTTAGATTAGTGTGAGGGTCTCTTTTGAGGTAATATTTCTTATATATGATTAAGTCTTCACAATTTATGTTTTTAAATCATTTACCTTTTAATATTTTGAAATTTAATGCGGATTAAAACTCAATCTTGTCCTTCGATAGCCATCAGAATAATCTAACAAACTGGGGTTGGATAAGAGTGGCAAAGTAACATCATCCGCTGATTGCTGGTTGAGTCAGTTTTATAGGATGATGTTTTATTCGTAAAGGCTTCAGGAGATTCGATTTAGGATTTTTTCGTCTTCTATATTTTTGTTTTTTTTTTAAATGTCATTTTATTGTAATATGGTATTTTCATGTTTATTAATACTTACCTTAGCTGTATCTTTACGCAAATCAGACTATCCATCAAATAGGTTGTCGGTCTACAATTATTAGGTTTGCTATGTGTTAATATTTGGTAGAAAGTTAGCTTAGTGTAAGGGTCTCTTTGAGGAAATATTTCTTATATATGATTAAGTCTTCACAATTTATGTTTTTAAATCATTTACCTTTTAATATTTGGAAATTGAATGAGGATAAGGACTCAATCTAGTCCACCGATAGCCATCAGAATAATTTAACAAACTGGGGATGGATAAGAGTGGCAAAGTAACATCATTTGCTGATTGCTGGTTGAGTTAATTTTATAGGATGATGTGCTATTCGTAAAGGCTTCAGGAGATTCGTTTCAGGATTTTTTTATTTTTAAATGTAATTTAATTTAATATGGTCTTTTCATGTTTATTAATACTTAGCTTAATTGAATCTTTACACAAATCAGATTTATCCATCAAAGAGGGTGTCGGTCTAAAATTGTCGGGTTTTCTCTCTGTTAATATTTTGAGAAAACTTTGATTAGTGTGAGGGTCTCTTTTGAGGAAATATTTCTTATATATGATTACATATTCACAATTTAGGTTTTTAAATTATTTACCTTTTAATATCTTGAAATTGAATGCGGATTAAGAATCAATATAGTCCTCCAATAGCCATCAGAATAATCTAACAAACTGGGGATGGATAAGAGTGGCAAAGTAACATTATTTGCTGATTGCTGGTTGAGTCAGTTTTATAAGATGTTTTATTCGTAAAGTTTTATTCGTAAAGGCTTCTAAAGATTCAATTGAGGATTTTTTCGTTTTCTATATTTTTGTTTTTAAATATCATTTTATTATAATATGGTACTTTCATGTTTATTAAAACTTACCTTAACTGATTCTTTACACAAATCAGACTTATCCATCAAAGAGGGTGTCGGTCTAAAATTGTTGGGTTTGCTATGTGTTAATATTTGGTGGACAGTTAGATTAGTGTGAGGGTCTCTTTTGAGGAAATATTTCTTATATATGATTTTGTCTTCACAATTTATGTTTTTAAATCATTTACCTTTTAATATTTGGAAATTGAATGTGGATAAGGACTCAATCTAGTCCTCCGATAGCCATCAGAATAATTTAACAAACTGGGGATGGATAAGAGTGAAAGTAACATCATTTGATGATTGCTGGTTGAGTCAATTTTATAGGATGATGTGCTATTCGTAAAGGCTTCGGGAGATTCGTTTCAGGATTTTTTTGTTTTTAAATGTAATTTAATTTAATATGGTCTTTTAATGTTTATTAATACTTAGCTTAACTGAATCTTTACACAAATCAGACTTATCCATCAAAGAGGGTGTCGGGTTTTCTCTCTGTTAATATTTTGAGAAAACTTTGATTAGTGTGAGGGTCTCTTTGGAGGAAATATTTCTTATATATGATTACATATTCACAATTTAGGTTTTTAAATCATTTACCTTTTAATATCTTGAGATTGAATGCGGATTAAGAATCAATCTAGTCCTCCAATAGCCATCAGAATAATCTAACAAACTGGGGATGGATAAGAGTGGCAAAGTAACATTATTTGCTGATTGCTGGTTGAGTCAGTTTTATAAGATGTTGTTTTATTCGTAAAGGCTTCTAAAGATTCGATTGAGGATTTTTTCATTTTTTATATTTTTGTTTTTAAATGTCATTTCATTGTAATATGGTACTTTCATGTTTATTAAAACTTACCTTAACTGATTCTTTACACAAATCAGACTTATCCATCAAAGAGGGTGTCGGTCTAAAATTGTTGGGTTTGATATGTGTTAATATTTGGTGGAAAGTTAGATTAGTGTGAGGGTCTCTTTTGAGGAAATATTTCTTATATATGATTAAGTCTTCGCAATTTATGTTTTTAAATCATTTACCTTTTAATATTTTAAAATTGAATGCGGATTAAGACTCGATCTAGTCCTCCGATAGCCATCAGAATAATTTAACAAACTGGGGATGGATAAGAGTGGCAAAGCAACATCATCTGCTGATTGCTGATTGAGTTTGTTTTATAAGATGATGTTTTATTCGTAAAGGCTTCCGGAGATTCGATGGAGGATTCTTTCATTTTCTATCTTTTTATTTTTTTTAAATGTGTTTTTATTGTAATATGGTATTTTCTTGTTTATTAATACTTACCTTAACTGAATCTTTACACAAATCATACTTATCCATAGAAGAGGGTGTCGGTTTAAAATTGTTGGGTTTGTTATGTGTTAATATTTTTTGAAAAGTTAGATTAGTGTGAGGGTCTCTTTTGAGGAAATATTTCTAATATATGATTAAGTCTTCACAATTTATGTTTTTAAATCATTTACCTTTTAATATTTTGAAATTGAATGCGGATTAAGACTCAATCTAGTCCTCCGATAGCCCTCAGAATAATCTAACAATCTGGGGATGGATAAGAGTGGACAAGTAACATCATCTGCTGATTGTTGGTTGAGTCAGTTTTATAGGATGATGTTTTATTCGTAAAGGCTTCGGTAGATTCGATTGAGGATTTTTTCGTTTTCTTTCTTCTTTTTTTAAATGTCATTTCAATATAATATGGTATTGTCATGTTTATTAATACTTACCTTAACTGAATCTTTTATCAAATCAGACTTATCTATCAAAGAGGGTATTGGTTGAAAATTGTTGGGTTTGCTATGTGTTTATATTTGGTGGAAAGTTAGATTAGTGTGAGGGTCTCTTTTGAGAAAATATTTCTTATATATGATTAAGTCTTCATAATTTATGTTTTTAAATCATTTACCTTTTAATATTTTAAAATTGAATGCTGATTAAGACTCAATCTTGTCCTCCCATAGCCCTCAGAGTAATCTAACAAACTAGGGATGGATAAGAGTGGCAAGTAACATCATCTGCTGATTGCTGGTTTAATCAGTTTTATAGGATGATGTTTTATTCGTAAAGGCTTCTGGAGATTCGATTGAGGATTTTTTCGTTTTCTATCTTTTTGTTTTTATTTTTTTAATGTTATTTTATTGTAATATGGTATTTCCATGTTTATTAATACCGACCTTAACTGAATCTTTACACAATTCAGACTTATCCATCAAAGAGGGTGTCGTACTAAAATTGTTGGGTTAGCTATGTATTAATATTTGGTGAAAAATTAGATTAGAGCGGGAGTCTGTTTTGAGTTAATATTTTTTATATATGATTAAGCCTTCACAATATATGTTTTTAAATCATTTATCTTTTAATATTTTGAAATTTGAATGCGGATTAAGACTCAATCTAGTCCTTCGATAGCCATCAGAAAAATCTAACAAACTGTGGAAGGATAAGAGTGACAAAATAATATCATCTGCTGATTGCTAGTTAAGTCAGTTTTATAGGATGATGTTTTATTCGTAAAGGCTTCGGGAGATACGATTGAGGATTTTTTCATTTTCTATCTTCTTCTTTTTATTTTTTAAATGTTATTTTATTATATTATGGTATTTTCATGTTTATTAATACTTACCTTAACTGAATCTTTACACAAATCAGACTTATCCATCGAAGAGGGTGTCGGTCTAAAATTGTCGGGTTTGCTATGTGTTTATATTTGGTGGAAAGTTAGATTAGTGTGAGGGTCTCTTTTGACTAAATATTTCTTATAAATGATTAAGTATTAACAATTTATGTTTTTAAATTATTTATCTTTTAATATTTTGAAATTGAATGCGGATTAAGATTAAATCTAGTCCTCCGATAGCCATCAGAATAATCTCAGAAACTGAGGATGGATAAGAGTGGCAAAATAACATCATCCGCTGATTGTTGGTTGAGTCAGTTTTATAAGATGATGTTTTATTCGTAAAGGCTTCGGGGGATTCGATATAGGATTTTTTTGTTTTCTATCTTTTATTTTTTTATTTTTCAAATGTCATTTTATTGTAATATGGTATTTTCATGTTTATTAATATTTACCTTACCTAAATCTTTTCACAAATCAGACTTATCCATCAAAGAGGGTGTCGGTCTAAAATTGTTGGGTTTGCTATGTGTTAATATTTGGTGGAAAGTTAGATTAGTTTGAGGGTCTCTTTTGAGTTAATATTTCTTATATATGATCAAGTCTTCACAGTATATGTTTTTAAATCATTTACCTTTTAATATTTTGAAATTGAATGCGGATTAAGACTCAATCTAGTCCTCCGATAGCCATCAGAATAATCTAACAAACATCAATGACCATTAACCCTCCTGTAGGCAACTTCTTGCGCCCTTGCCCGCACTAGTCCCAGCATCCCTTTGCTCGATTACATATCCCGATGTCTGATGCTCTATCTCCCGTTAGTTGAACAAACAAACGGGAGGGGAGGATCGACCCGTTCAGTATAATTCCAAAGAAAGACTTGTTATTTTAGATTATTACAAAATGAGCCATCTAAGTATTCTCTCTATATAAAACTCAAAACTACTTCTCTCGCTATTGCTACTGCAGCAAAAGAGGAGTGGTGAGGAGATGAGTGCTAAGGTCGATGCTTTCAACGGCCTTCGCTCTTTGTTCCCCCTCTTGCCCACCCTTTTCTCCTCCTCAACTCCCTCCATCCTTAAAACCCTCACCTTGAAGCTTGCCTTTGCTCCTCCACCTCTACCACCTCATATAAGGATAAAACTCTCCAACAAAAAGTAGGAGAGAGCCCAAAAACTCTTCTATCGATGTCTTTCGGAAATGCGGCTGTAGTGATGATGAAATCTCGAAGATCTTCCTCTGCCAGCCTTCCTTGCTCAAAGTCGACCTTACTATTCTTGAGCCCAAGCTCCGTGGGTTGGGTCTCACTAGTTCCGACCTCGTCAAGATCAACTGCTGGCCCCGCTTCTTGGCCTGTCGCATTGGACGGGGCCTTGACGAGCGCATCAACTTCCTGCAGACCCTTTTTGGGTCCAAGGAAATGCTTATCAAGGCGATCATCCGGAACCCCTCTCTCCTCAACTACGACTTACAAAATGGTATCAAACCTTGCATCGCCCTCTACGAAGGAATGGGCATAAGCAAAGAGGAGTTGGTGCCTATGCTCATTTCTCGGCCCACCTTAGTTCCCCGATCCTCACTCAACCAGGACAAGGTCGATTACATCTGCAGGACCGGTCTCTCCAAGGATTCCAAGATGTACAAGTATGTTGTCTCCCTCATTGCAATATCCCGCCTCGAGACTATCTGCAAAAAGGTGGCCAACCTAGAGAAGTTTGGGTTCTCAGGTGACAAGGTGATGGGTCTTTTCGGCCGCTCTCCACTAGTGCTCACACTCTCCATCGACAAGGTCCAGAGGAACATGACTTTCATTATAGGGACCGTGAAGCTCCCCGCTTCTGTTATCCTTCGTTACCCATTTTTCTTGTACTTTAACTTGGAGACTGTGTTGAAGCCGCGATTTCTTCTCACAAAAAGGATACGGGCAATGTGTCTGCTTCCACAAATTAAAGGACCAGCCATGTTGAGGGCATTCAGGAGAACAGAGCCTCGGTTCCTCAAGGCATTTGTTACGTCACTCCAAGGAACTGATGGAGTTCTACGAAAAGATTAATGGCATCAAGCGATTGGCGGAGACTTCAAAGCAGCCTGTGCATAGAGGAGTCCCTTTCTGAATTTCATTTTGCCTACCAGGGGCTCATTACTTTGACAAAGTGTTCATTGGGAGGGCTGAATCTATTCATACTTTCATCTATAATGAACATAAGAGTGAGAATCATGAGTGAGTTTTTAACCCATTGCAGGGATTTTGTTAAAACTATTTGTTGTCAACCTTTGCCTATTTTGAATGATTCTTCTGTTTGGAATGCATGCCATTTTTCCTTTTTCAAATTTACATTACATTACATTGTTCAATTTGCAATTCTTCACAAACCTTCAAGAGTGCCCCACAAAGATATTCTATTTCATATGTTGTATATTGGAGAAAACAGTAGCTCTTAGGTACCGCTACAGTTCAGTGTTTATGGTCCAAAGATAAAAGGAACTCCTGGATTTTGCATTACCAGAATGATGTGATCGTATCAGATCGGGAACATTTAAGCAGTGACAAATGAAAAACACTGTGGCTTGTTATGTCTTGTTTCTGGGCGAATTGGCACTCAGCATCATGGACATGGTCTGACTGTCCATCAACTCTATAGAATTTGCAGGATTTTTTAATTACAAATAGTTGAAAAGAAATCATGCTTTTGTTTGTTACTTAAGTGGTCAGAACAAATTAGTTGCTAGTGAACCCTTTCTGATGGCGCTGGTCTTTTCGTTTCAATATGTGCACTCCCTGGGTTGAATTCATGGTGAATCTCAGGCCCTTTTTTTTTATTCCGATGCTTAATTTACTATAGTTGCGAAGTTTGCAGGTTTTCTGTTCATCAATCAACTAATTCCCCTGAATTTTGGTTCATATCTCTGGAACTATTTGGGAAAATGCTCAAATGGTTTCTTATTGTAATCTCAAAGCACATCAATAGTTTTGGATGTGGGCTCATTATATCACCCTCTTTCTTATTTGGTACTCAGATCCCTGGTAATGTGGTTTTGTTATTGGGACATGATGACATTATATATATGGTTGGAGAAGCACACATTCATATGGGATCTTCTTATTATGAATGAATGATGTGTCTTTGGTGCCACCTGTCTTAATTACTATTCTTGTCCCCTTCTAAGCTTTTATTTGAGTTTTTCTTTCCATGGTCCATCTAGTCCATTGCCTTCTAGTTCATCCTACAACACTGTAGTTCCGACTTCCATCACCTGTACCCTAGTACTATTCTGAGATGTGAGAGGGTTCAATTGAAGGTTGTCAAATAAAGGTTGTTGTGGTAACTTGCATGTGACATTGACTTTGTTGATGATCATTATTCAACGTACTTATAAAAAAAAATAGCTATTCAATGTAAGAATCTACTGAAAGCAGTATCAAGATTATAGGTCCAGTTATGAAGAAGCAATTATAAATTTTTTGTTTATTTGGAGAGGATTCCAGTGCAGTTGAGCTTAGATTCATCTGCCCCGTAAGCCTTACCACTCTATACTTGCTCGATCATCCAACTTTATTGGAATACCTTGACATTGTTGCTAAAATAAGACATCTAAAAGACCAAAACAATCAAATGACTAAAAGTCACCATTGGGAATCAACGACTAATCTAAAATGAATTCTAGTTAAACGCATATTGGATGAAACCCACTTGTCACACGTAGGATGGGTAGCTCTTGTCTTCCTCAGAAGGATGAATCAGTAGATGAGCGTACCAGTAATGAAGGTAATGTCCTATTTAATGGTATTGACACGCATGGAAATGCATGATCAATGAGTGATATGGATCTCTGAGATCCTTATTTTCGATGTTCCTACTGCTCCAGGTTAATACATGCAGAACTGGTGCTGCTACACCTGTCACACAAGCACCACCACCACCACCACCTAAGAAACCCCTCCCACTTATGTGAGAAGAATTACAACAGAATTCCAATTATATTATTTTGATTTGTTCTGCTTTCATCTGAAATAGAAGTATTTGGTCATATTTGTACTTATTGGAGTAGTGGGATTAATGGTAACTTATGACACATGCAAGCTTTTATTGTTTACATGCGACACTTATCAATTGTGAATTGACCTGCCTACCCTTAGACCACCTTGAAGATTACCCTTATACCCTTGGACTTCAATTATTTACCTAAATGCCAATAATTTGTTGCTTATTATATGACCTAAAAAAACTGTCACGCCCTGTGTCCCAAGACTGGGAATCTGTGCGTGGGAGTTTTAATGTTCAACATAAGAGAAACATAAGGTTGGAATTGGAAGCATGGGATGTTTCTGCTAGTTCCAACTTCCTACATTTTTATATAAAACTAATATACCTGAATACTATCTCCCTGCCACCACAGTGACAATGACATGTCCCGATATTTCTTTGCTAAGAAAGAAAGAATGCATTATTTAAGAGGGGATAAATGTTGATGATGTGATTCATGGTATGATATATTAGATTTGATTTTGATGGTTTTATTCCTCAGTTTTGTTTCGCAAAGGTTTTCATAGTCCAGTGTGTTCAGAATTCTCCACAAAGCAAGAGACAGTTATTAAGCTTAACCGCAATAGATGTGAGATATTATGTTTTCATTGTTAATGGACATGCGACTGTAGGCTTTGGATGCATGTACCATTTTGCACATTCTTTTAAATTTTCCTCTTACTCTTCAGATGGAACTGTTTCAGGCAATATCATTGGATATGTTCCCTCCTCCTGCCCCTCCTTTCATTAGAGACCGTATCCTCTTTCTCATCTCCATCCGTTTTCCACCTCCACGGGTAACAGTTCCCTCTCTTCGGGTTTGGACGAAAACCCTAGATAAAAGGGTTTTGCTCACTCGGCTCTGCTCTGCTCTGCTTCTACTGCCACCTCCCCCTTGTCTGCCTTTTGTCACCAACCCTAGAGACCGTCTCTCTCTCTCTCTCTCTCTGGTCTGCATTCGGGGTTCCGTTAATTTTTCTTCAAAACTAGAAAATGCCTTGTAAGCATTTTATCGGTCATAGTGCTTTTGGAAATTGATGATGTTTTACTGATTATTCTTTGGAATAGAACAGATATGCACTGAATCATTGTTTTTTTTTTTTTAAATTATTTTTTATTTTTTTATTCTGTCGTTTTTTAATGTATTTTCAAATGACAAATATACTCGAACTTTTCCTGTACTCTATTTTTTGCGTATGCCAAATTGATAACTAGGCCCAGACCATTCATAGGTGTCCTTTCCGATGGCTGTAGCCCCAAAATCAACCTGGACACTTAATCCCCAGTGCAATCAATCTAACATGGATGGTTGGGATAAATGGTCTAGAAATGAGTCCAGTTATTATCGACCAGAAAGGGACCATCCGTTGGATAGTCTGGACCCACCTGGACATGTGCCATATGGACATGGTTGTTTGACCATGTATGAAACTATGAACTATTTCTGTAATTGTCCATTCTGAAGTTCGGCTTTCCTCTACTTACATTAGTGAATGTTTGTCGATACTCATGTTTGAGTAATGTTGATTTTCAGCTACAAGGACCGGCTTCTTGTTGCATTTCCAGCTTCTCGTCTGTCCTGACTTCATCCAGCCTGTATTTACAGCTGTTGTGTTCTATTTGTCTGCAAAAAGACACGAGGTAGCTAACTACTGAGGGGTTTGGGGGTGGGGAAATTAACCTAAATTGTTTACTTCTTTAAGTTTATGCAGATTTGTACAGAATATGGTAGACTAATAAAAATCTGTGAATTCACCTCTGTTTATGGAACCTGAGAGGTGTAAAGAGAACCATGAAAGCAAAAAAACCAAAGCACTCCTCTCTGTAATTGTAAACCTTTTGGACAGCAATTTATAATTCTATTTAACTTGTTTCACCTGTTTATTCTTGTAACTTCGCAATGGCAATATCTCCTTCAAATATGTTTATAATTTCTTGCGAGGAATTAGATATCTTGTAATATATTTATTTTTAAATTATCTTATAAATCCAGCAAAATACCTCAAGCCTTTCTTGAAATTTTGTTTACTGATAAAATGTTTAAATCTTCTAATGCACGTCACGTACATTTTCTTTTATTCCTTTTATTTATAAATTATCTGGAGATTTTCCGGACAAAAACAGAATAAATTCTTGAGGTTTTTTACTGCACTTCTATTTTGTGTTTGTTCCAAGCATACATGAAGCCTAACATATGATTCTAATGGAGCTTTAGCGAGTTGGGAAACAACTCGTTGGTACAGGGAAAGGTTCTATCATCAAGAGACCAGAGCAATGATCTTCTACCATGTTGAATTGCTGACAACTTGCAGACTTGTAGGTTACCTAATGACATCTTCCCTTTTGTTCTCAATCGCACTAAATAATGCATGCAGATTTATATGGATGACAAAGTGAATTTTTAAGGGGGGTGTTTGGTTGTAGAGTTCTTTCTTCTACCTGGTTATTTTCACTACAAACCAGGGATTGTGAAATGTTGAAAATTGAAAGTTAGTTTTTTAGAAAGCAAATGTGAACTCTGAATGAAGGGCGCTAAAGGCGGGAAATGGGCAAAATGTTGCCCATAGGTGGGTCTGACATGGTGATGAAGCACGGTTCAAGGTGGGAACCCGTCCACCTTGAATGTGCATTGCTGGCATCTACTGGCTGCATCCTGAAACAGCCAAGTAGTTCTTTAACTGGACACGTTGATTAACCTTGGCACCCAAAAGGTTGAATGAGCACTTTTCTCATCCTCCAACATTGAGGATGAACTTATTAGTAGTAGTTTAGACAATAATAGCTAAATCTTATACTGCATATTAGTCTTGCGTTTGGCATTCACGTCGATTCTAGCTTACAAGTGGGATCATCCATTATGTATACACTCCACTTTATGCTTTTTATTTTGTTGTAGGAATTTTGGTAGTTGCTTTAGAATTTGTAGGAGTACTTAATGCACATCCATTTCCTATTTTATTGTGAATTCTCGCAGTTGGTGAATCTCAGTTAGTGTGCTGTGCTTTAACTGTCATGAACTTTATTTGGCAAAGGGCAATGAGAATCATGAATTTTGGAAATTGAAAAATTTTCACGAAATCTGATTTGTGTGGGTTGAAAAGTGTGTTCATGCATCTACCTTGGTTCCCAATTGGTTGTAGCTGATCATGCACCCAATATCTACTATTTTATAAAGTGGGGTGCTCTTTGCGGCTTATTTGATTGGTTGCTTTACAGTTAACTCAGATTCTGAAAAACATCGTGTATAGTGAATGCAATTTTATTGAGAATTAGCTTTTGCTATTCTTATATGTTTTCTCTTCTTTAATATGTTTTAAATAAAGTACTTCTGTGCCACTCTATACCAGAACATAGAACATTTGTGTGGCAAAGTTTGCATCATTATTGATACAGTTAGTTTATTCATTTCTAAAGGTGGTTTGCCTTCTTGTACTATGTGAATCATGTTGTCATAAATACGCAATTAGCGTTCTTTTATGGAAAATAATACAGGGCCACTTAATTTAATTTTTTATTTTTATCCATATATCATTTAAATTTTTTTTTCAGGTAAATATCGTCAACTGTCTATTGCATTTAAATTACCAAAATACCATTAAATGGGTAATCCAAAAATATAAGTTGTTTGTTTTCTATCTAAAAGGATGTCATTGCATATAATGACGTCGATTTCATTTGTAACATCAATTTGTAAAATGTCCAACACGTCAATCACCGTAACATAACTTATAAAATTATGTCGGTATGTGCACATCAATATATGATTGATGTTTGTGATGACTGTCACAATTCAAAATTTAACGTCATCTATTGAAACCCTATTGAAATGACGTTAAATAGTTTGCAACTTTCAACATCATAGCTTATAACATGTTTTTAAGAAATGACATTGTATTCCAAATACTAGTGAGAGTGTGAGTGAGGTTGCATCACTCAAGTACTAGCTGAAGCCTGCCAAAAGGAAGACCGGTTCATCTAAACAGAGAAAGCTTCAACTGATTATATAGTATTAGGTTAGTAAGTGATTTAGAGACCTTAGAATCTAGGTGATTTAACTCACTAGAATAATAATCCAAGTCTCTTTGAGCTATGGTTGAGTTGGGTATAGATTTGTATATTTTTTATTCATTTCTATACAAATCCAATCGATTGGACTCATAGACCAATCAATCAAACTAGCCTAATCGATACCCCTATCAAGTGACATAAATCATGTTCTGCTTGTGTTTCGATCAAAGACTATTTTGGTCTTCGGATGGTTTTCCAATCGATCGGACTAAGAGCTCCAATCAATTGGACTCTTAGGTCAATTGATCGGACTCTCACGAATAGATTTGTTTCCTTTTATGGATCAAACTCTTACCATTTTTGTGTAGGCTTGCTTCTATTATATATACATATCATTAGATCGGAAACGTAAGCTTTTTTGAGTAGAAGAAAAAGGTTTTCAAGAGAGAAGTTTTCCAAGCCCCAAGTTTCAACAAAAACTCTAGAGACCAATCTCCATTGTTTTGAGTTTCTCTTAGATCTAAGCTTGAAGTATTTGATTTCCTATGTTTGATCTTCCAAGCTAGATCTATTTTTAAGTTAGTACCCATGTTATAAATCTTATTTTTAGAAACTTTAGAACCTCATGGTTCTATTTACTCATTGTATTGAGTATTAGGGTAGGGTTTTAACAAAATTTATGAAAAGAGGTCTTGATTACTTATGCGAATCAGTTACAAGCTTAATCTATGGTGGGGTTTACAAAACCCTTAAAACATTACTTTTCCAAACCAGACTAGTTAAACATATTTAGCTTAAAAACATCTAGATTAATTTTTAAATAACCTATTTATCCCCCTAGGTTACGTCTACTAGATATTGGGATTTTTTAAATATTATATATTAAAATCAATTATAAAGTATCATGTGTAGGGCTTTAACAAAATTTGTAAAAATGGGTACACGATAACTTACGCGAATCTATTATAGGCTTACCATCAGGGGTTGGGTTTTTATCGAAATTTCCAACTAAGACCGAATTAGACGTGGATAACCAAAAATAAATTTTTGACACCAAATGAACTTAAAATTCACACTATTCATAAAATGTTTTAAAAGTTTTGTATTTCTACATACTATGTTATATTATAAACTTGCATCTTTTCATTGTTTTGACCGATTGCACGACTTGGTGAGTATTTCAGGATTAAAGTAACATCAAGCATTTAAAAAGATAACCATTGTCT
Source organism: Euptelea pleiosperma (assembly GCA_035048495.1). Classification (NCBI taxonomy): domain Eukaryota; kingdom Viridiplantae; phylum Streptophyta; class Magnoliopsida; order Ranunculales; family Eupteleaceae; genus Euptelea; species Euptelea pleiosperma. The sequence goes on from CM068545.1 coordinate 1,278,714, forward strand.
TTAAATTGTGTGATCGGTCATGTCATATGTTGAATTTTCATCTAAGGATATTAGAATAATTGTCTTTTACAGGATAATCTTTGACATTTGGACTTAAATTCAATGATTGGATAATTGTGGCACTTGTAAGAAATATTTTCATATTCAATTCGGCAAAGATTCTGTTTGACATAAAAATATTCTTGTAACCGTTCCTACGAGCACAAGTGTAGTGTAAAGATGTCGTGGTACGCATACTTCGTCAACTACGTGAAGACTAAAAGACAGAGACAGTAAGAATCAGACGGTTGACGGCAGGAGTCATCTGAGTAACTGTCGATTTGTCAATTAACGATCGTGTATGCTCGATTAGGAAGGTAAGTGACTTAGTGACCATAGGAATTGGTTTAAATAAATAAAATATAATAGTCAAACTTAGTCATTGGACGGACCCGAGTTTAAGTCAATGAAATTGACTAATGGGATAGGCCAATCGATTAAACACTTATCCCCAATCGATTGGAGACTATGTAATCGATTGGAAGCTACGAGGCAGAAACTTATTTCAGCCCGATCGATTGGAGACTGTGAAATCGATTGGAGTCTTCGAAACAAACTTATTTGAGTCAAATCGATTTGAGACTATGAAATCGATTGGAATCTTTGAGACAGAAACTTATTTGAGTCAAATCGATTGGAGCCTTCGAAACAGAAATCTTATTGAGCCCAATCGATTGGACCTAGTGTACAATCGATTGGACCATGCACAGAATCGGTCTTTATGAGATCCGAAATTCTTGATTCTATTATCTCCCGTTTTGCACGACTCATGGTCATGGAATCTTATAAATACAACCCTTCTATGCCTTCTCTAAATACACATAGAAACAGAGTGACTCAATCTTCAAGAGAGAAGAAAATATTTTATTTATTAGAGTGTCCATTCGAAGAGCAAGAAGCTTGTTTTCCATTCACATCTTCTGAGCTTGTTCTCTTCTTGATCAAAGCCAAATGCTTGATCCTTTCCTCAGCTTAGGTCTTCCGCTTCTATATTTGACTTAGTAGCCTGAATGTACCAGTGTGACTCAACACCATTTGAGCAACCTAAAGTTCAGAGTATATTGAATCATTAACATTCCGCAAAAGCGGAAGTGTTGAGAATTAAGATCGGAAGAGCCGATCGACGGTAAGTTTGGGGTGTACTAAACTGAACAAGTGGACAAGGCTTCTTGGCTGTAAGGGCGCGCTTGGATTCATAGCGTTGATTCAGAGGACGTAGACGCAACGGCAGTAGGCCTTGGCTAAGGTTGGAAGCTGTATTTGCAACGGTGCTGCGTAGGTAACTTTTGTTTCGTTTAACTTTTTAGTTAGTGATACTTTCCGTCTGGACGTGGTCCCGTGGTTTTTCCTTGGCTAAGGTTTTCACGTAAAAATCTCGTCTTGTGTGATTGTTTGTTTGTATTCCGCAATCTATCTTGATTAGATCAAACGACGAAAAGAAAATATACCACGAAGGTATATTCGATTTGAGTCGGTTATGATAATCTTTTATTAAACAATTAAGGCATGCGATTTTATTCCCTTATCATAAATCAATAAAATTGTGTAGATATAAATAATTTTAAATACCTAATCAACCCCCCCCCCCCCCCCCCCCCCCTTTAAGTATATTGAGTTAAAGAGAACTGACCGGTGAAATTTCAGCACTAACTTGTAATTAATCACTAATTGATCCTTAATTTAATGTTTATTGCATAATTGATTTGGAATAGACCTTGGGGAATACATGGGATATGGTACACCCTTTGCGAATCATACAATTGGTGTGTATAAGTTTATATATGGTGTAATGATGGCATACATGTAAGTTGTGAGAGAAAGAGAATAATTGATAAAATTAAATTAAGTAATTAATGACATGGCACAAATAACTAGATGTTTTTGGCTAAATTGGAGTCATCGAGATTCCCACTTGATGATAGGGTAATTTACAAAAGTATTACATATAATTTATATAAGGAAAAACGTGTCTTTTAAAAGAAATTATTTAGGTAAAAATAGTGGAGAACATTGACCAATGAGGTCTATACTTCCTCACCAAAACTTGCTCATAAGGGATCTAAAGATAGTCCCCATACTAGGTAATTCGAATTAAAAAGTTTAGAAACTTTATTCTAGCAAAAGGTTGATATATATTTTAGGAACATTGAAAAGGGGAAAGATATGACATTAGAAACTTAACAAATATGATTAGTGAGACATCTTGCTCACATGTAATAAAAAAATAATTACTAACTAACTAATGGAAAGAATCTAATACTAGTAAGGAAACTACTTAACTAATAAATACTTGCTTTTAAAACATAGTGTAAGAAGGGAATTTATTAGAGTTTCTTTATAGACTTTTCTCAAAAACTAATTTTTTTTTTTTTAAGAATTAGAAAGTAGAAACCTTATAAGGGAAATCTGTTGAGCACAAATTAGGCTCTCCCATTATTGAAAAATGTTGGACTATGGTGGGTGGACCCCATTACCAATTGCTAAACCTAATTCCCTATCTACATATTAGGCATTAAAGCCTCCACCAGTAAAAATGTCTCCACCTCCTTTCTCCCTCTAATTTCCCTCTCAAAACACTCTTTGCATAGTGTGCCTCGTTCATGTCCAGAAGCTTTTTTCTTCTTCGTCAACCTGATTGAGACATTATAGCAGACATCATTGCAATGATCCCATAAGGTCCAATGTCTGAAAGAAATGAATGTACTATTTTTTTTTTTTGAAACCGTGGGCATGATAGTCACCCTGGGTCTCTTAAAGCACCCGACTAGTCCCCCGGGGCATGATAGTCACCCCTTCCACGCATGCCGGAGTGTACTAGAAGAGTTAATGTGAACAGAGTTGAACTCGGAACCACCTACTTTTTGGAGTAGAGTCCTGGCCATCTGCTCTCAACCCTTGGGGTTAGAAATGAATGTACTATCAGAAAGCTCATCAAATGAACTACCATTCCTGCAATGACATTCTTCTTCAGGTGGGCAAGAACAATGTTCTTTGTTTCTTAGTTCTCAAAGACGCTTACTCTTGCAATCCTTTGCATAGTGACCCACCTTATTGCACTTGTCGCATCGCGGCTTCTTGTCTAATGGCTTGTTCGTTCTTTGATAGGATTCCTTCTTTCTTTGCAATGACATTGTGTGCTCTGCTATTCTTGACTATGGCATGGCTTTGGTTCTTTTGGAACGTCAAATCCAAATTGTTGACAAAACGCGTCTGACAGGCTAATCTATCTTCTCTCCCTATCTTCAATCTTTTTTTGTGAACACTTTCGAGGATAATTTTCTCAACCGTAGATACTAATGTACAATAAGAAGAAAATTTGGATATTCTCGCTAGTAATACGAGATCTGATGAGTTCTGAGAAGCCTTGAGGTAACCAAAACCCAAAAGTCTAGACAGCCAAAAACTTCTCCATCGGAGAGGTCCATAATCTAGTCACGAGACAAAATTACATTCAACAGTGACCATACATCCTATCTACCTGTCATATTTGTTTTGACAGCATACCCACGCCCACAAAGAATTCTTGCCACGGCCTTGTTTAGAATATTAAGGGAGGGAAGGCTTATTAAAAGTGCCAGCAACCTTTGCCAATGAGGCCACAGATTACACCACCTACATGTTCCCACAATGAGCTAGGATTAGGATCATGCCATCTCCCATACCATACGCCTATAAAGCAAGTCTTGTAACCAAGAATGGCATGAGCACCAACTTTGTACCATCAACTAAATTTCTACATGGCATACCCAAGTTCTACAAATTCCATTCGATTGATAGAGAATTGTGTTAGAATCTTCACAATCCCCCCTAAATACAGGAGAATGATTAGGAGATGGGCACACCAAATTACTACAGCGAGTTCATTGGAGAAATGATCAAGATATAAGCCTAAGCCCCATCAGGCTGGATAAAGGGGTTCGCAATCTCATCTGTCCCATCAGTTGGGGACACAAGCATCACCGCAGTCCCCCTACAAACCTGCAATAGAGTATCATATTAATCATTTCCTTTCTCATGAAAATAAGGTACAGGAGAACCTTCTGCCAAGATTTTATAAAAGAGAAATGCTAGCAAAACCAGGCAGAACCCACGTGTAAAAACCTAGTTCATTGGATAACAGCCCTAGGGACAAGCAACAAATACAACCAGTAGTCCATCAGAACTTTTTCCATAAAAGTTAAGTACATGAATACAGAATATTTATTGATTGTCCCTTGGGTAGATGTGGCAAACCATCCGACACATGGGAACCAGATTGAATCAATACGACTCTTCATAAGAATGAAAAAGAGACCTATAATTTTAAACAGATTGACCTGATTCCAACAAATGTGGAGATCCTTTCGATTTTCACAAAGAAATATATGCTTCCAATTGATTTACCCATATCATAATAAAAACTGAAACTTTTGCTCATTATGAACTTTAAAAATATGATAAGACAAATTTTCAAAAAGAATATCGGAAGAGAACATACAATTAGGCCAAGCCGCCTGGTCTGATCAGTAGCTTTCAGTGGATAATCTGGATCTGCAGGACAAGGACACTAGGAATTAATGGTTTATCAATTAATCAAGCACTCTGTCATACTATGTCACTGACATAAGACGTAAGACAACTAAGAAAAGCAGCAATAAGGAGTCCCTAATGTTTTGAAATCCAGACCAAACCAGTCAGTTCAACCAGTGAATAGGTGAATCGCTCCAAAAAAAGGTCCAGGTGAACATTGACCTGGAATTTTATAATTTCCTAATTTATTTTTTACCTTTTACTTTAAATAGAACATATTTTCTTCTCTCAAGTCAGTCACTTTTTTATTGATAAATTTATTTATCTCATCGTTTGACATTCATTGGTGTTGATCCAGGTGGTTGAACCAAGATTGACCTGGTCAGGCCACTTCTACAGTTCAGTTTTAAGACATTGGTTTAAACAGTTTCAGGCTGTGATACCCGGATACTTCAAAATTCCCAGTGAACACATATCCACGCGATACCGGATACTGCAAGGATACTTCTAACCTTACATTTTTCTTATTTCTATCTTACTATCCGTTATTTTCTTAACTAGTGACAATTTTTCATTCGTTTTTTCAAACAAAATGTTTAAATGGTATACCATAACAAATCTTCATATAAAAATGTTCACAACATTCGGTGTTTCATTAGATTAACACGATGAGTATATTAAAAACTTGATAACTTAAAAATTTTAAACTAAAGCATGGTATGGACATATTGGATGGGATACACACGAAAAAAAATGATAAAAAGTAAAAAAGATAACATTTCCATAAACCGTAGAGCTATTGAATAACACAAGAAATATAACTAGATTTATAAGAGGGAAGACCATCAAACAACTATAGTTGCGTTTAAAAACTAAAGCATGGTATTGACATATTGGATGGGATACACGAAAAAAAATATGATAAAAAGTAAAAAAGAAAACATTTCTATATACCATAGAGCTATTGAATAACACAAGAAATGGGCCTTCGATATTGGCACCCCCGTTTTCACTCAGTAAACCCAAAAATCCCATCCCTCCTTTTTTTAACTCATTATCACAGCCATAAATAAATAAAAAACCCAAAAAAAACCAACAAAGAAGAAGAAGAAGAAAGAGGAGGTCGTCACCACCGCAGGTACGCCCCCCTCTCTCTCTCTTTCTCTCGTTTCGGGCAGCCTCGACAGCCCTCGAGGCCAAGTGTGGCATGGGGAGAGGGGGAGAGGGAGAGAGATAGAGAGAGGGCGGACGCACCTACGGTCTTGATGGCGGCGGCCTCCTCCTCCAGTGGCCTCCTCCTTTTTCTGGGTTTTTTTTTGGTTGAGAGGGAGAGGGAGAGAGAGCAAGAGAGAGAGAGAAATAGAGGGGGAGAGAGAGGTACCCGCGGCGGTGGTGGCAGTGGCCTCCTCTTCCTTCGTCTTCTTTTCTTTTCTTTTTTGTTTTTTGGTGATGGGTGTGATGAGTGAAAAGGGAGGGATGGGTTTACTGAGCGAAAACGCGGGTGCCAATATCCCGTCCCCAAGAAATATAACTAGATTTATAAGAAGGAAGACCATCAAACAACTATAGTTGTGTTTAAAAACTTAATAAAGTAGCATATGAAGGATAGAACACACCAGCCGTAATCATTATAAAAAAAATATAATTCCATGCATGCAGGATGTGTTCTAGGACGTCATGCAAATCCATCTCCGTACGATTTGACAAAGCAAAAACCCTATAAGTGATGTGTCATTGTTACATGGGCTATAAGCATCCAGCTAGTACATGTATCAGAGATCACAGCCTAATTGATGGGCCACGTCTTGGATGAACGATAAAGAAAAAAATCACATTGATCGTCATTTAACCATTTGATTAGGAGCTTGGGCTCCACATCATCTGAGACAAATCAGCCAAGTCAGCCTCACAAGCAAATCAGCTGAAATTTAAAACCATGAGAGATGAACCAGTATTCATAGAACATAAAAAAGAGACTATTCAGACCAAAATGAGATGGTCAAGTTTGAAAATAATATGAACACGGACGGCTGAGAGGGGCTGCAAAGGGATAGTGCACAATGGGCGAAAATTACTAGGCGTAAACCAACCATTCTTGGATCACAGATCTAATGCATGTTTACTTGGGGTCTTCAACACAATAGTGGTGGTGATTGTCTTAACAGAGATCACTAAGGTTTCCTTTTGTCACTGTAATTGCAAACAGAAGAACATAGAGATGATAAATCCCAGGCATGTGTCTAGAAGCATGTAAAATCAAGCACAATCGGGATCAAGATAAAGGTCCTCCAACAACTATTCTAGGGAGATGGCACAATTGATGATTAAATGATAAAAAAATTTAGTCCTCCTGAACGATGAATGAATAATGTTATTGTTATTTCTCCCCCCTTTTGATGTTGCATAATTGTGATTCAGAACAAGACTATGCTTCGCTAAATGTAGTTCACCTTGCCTACGTGCACACAGAATTCAAAAAGAAAGAAAATAAAGAATCAACCAAGTGATAAGCTTTTTGATGGCGATTAGTGAACCATGAAGTGAAAACCTCTCAGAAACTCTATAACTTCATCCAGTACAAGGTTCAGTAACTGATCATATCCTTTCAAACAAAGTCCCTGTGACTGTAACACAAAAAAGATCCCTCAGTCAGCAGATAGGTACCTCATATTCGATCAAGAATTTTCATTCATATTGTAAACCTCAAATAAAAGGGCTAACCAAAATGTCCATGGAATAATAGTTACCAAAAAATGATGATGAAACAAGAGAAAAAAAGGTAAAGGAACGGGGATACGACTCTTCATTTCCAAAAAATTTGGACAAAAATACGGGTACAAGTATCCAATCCAATATGTTGATAGAATGCTTTAACTTTCAGCTTTTTTAAGATATGTACCATTCTTTAGTATTACATCATTTCAAAACTAATGATACTTCTAGTAATGTAAAGTTTTTTTTATATAACACTTTGTTAAAATATACTATTTAAATTTTTGTTGACAAAACACACAATCGAATTGTTAGGAATTAAGAAAATAACCAATTGTACAATACAAATTGAGTAAATTGTAATATAGAAGTATCCATGCAGTAATTGTTACCAATACCGCCTCATTTCAATACAGGTACGTTGGGCTAGTAAATAGACAGAAAAACAATATTAATTACCATGCCAACAGGGAGCTTTTGTGCAAGAGGCTTCAAACTGGTCATTTAAATATTTATATCCAGAAAAAATATATAATAACCCTCGATGATTAGTTTGCACTATGCTAATTGCTTAAAATCCCAAAGAACATAGTATTACAAAAACTGTACTACTGCCAATCATTGTGCCAGTTATTGCCTTTGTCAAATTCTCATCCACTCCCCAGCCGTCCTACTTGATATTCGGTTGCTGCTTGAAAAATCTCGGTATCTAGTAATGCAGACCTAGAGGGGGGATGAATGGGATATTTAAAAATGAACCTAAATGCTTCAACCTAAATTCACTTTTTACTAGTCTAGTCCAAGGAATTTGAATCGCATGCAACACAATCTTAGATATGATTGATTTTAATTACACAGTGATCAACCTAACCGACTCAGTTAAAATATATGAAGGATATATTCACACTGATTCGTTTAGCTTAATCAAATCAAGGTAAATGAGGAAAATAAATCAATCAACCACAACACACAATTTTTACGTGAAAACCTTTAACAGAAAAAACCACAGGTCCACATCCAAATGTGAAACATATCACTATGTGAAGTTAACAAAGAACAAGAAGTTACTCACGTAACACCGTTACCACAGCATGCACTCGACTCCCTCAAACAACTGCCGATGCATCCACGCCTTCTTTCCTTACCACAAACACCTTCGCAAGTGCACGATCACACGATCAACACATCTCAGTCCATCCCCAAATGTGTCCCAAGTCTCGGTCCATCCCCGAACTTTCTTTGAATTAGTCTAAACCCGGTTTCTTTCCACAATCCGGTCCATCCCCAAACTATATTTGATTCAATCCTTTCCCGAACCGCACAATACTCACTCACAATGAGTAGAATGAACCATGTGGTTTTTAGAGTCTCTAAGAACAAATTTGTATAATCTATTCTTAGATAGAGACTGATCTAGCTTGGAAGATCAACATAAAGATCAAGAAAAACAAGTTTTAGATCATTCAAGAGAACTCAAATGTTAAACTTAAGTTTCTAGGGTTTCTCTTGAAACTGGGGCTCGAAATGCTCAAAGGTCGTTAGGTTCATTAGGTTTTCGTCCCAATATGATGAATAAATAGTAGGTGCAAGCCCATACGAAATATGGCAAGAGTTTGATAAGAGATAGAAAAATTAACCATTTTTCGAACTTATGCTTGTGTCAGTCCAATTGATTGAGCTTTCAGTCCGATCAATTGGCCTTGTCTAATCGATCGGCCTGAAAGGTCCAACAGATTGGAGGCTACTTAGAAGACCCAAATTTGGTCTCCAATCGAATCATAAATTGCTCACCAATCGATTGGAGGCAAAATGGATTCCGCAAACTTTTTCTCAAGTCTAATCGATTGGGCTCAAGGTCCAATCGATTGGCCTTGTCTAGAATTGCATAAATCCTCTACAATTCCACATCAAACTCAACCATAAGCTCAAAGACACTTAGAGATTTCTAATATTAAATTAATCACCTTGTTATAAGGTCTCTAAATCACTTACCAACCTATCATAGTGTAGTCGGATGAAGCTTTCAATCTTTAGCTATAACAATCTTCCTTCAGGCTGTTTTTGTCATATGGAATTAGCCAACACAAAATCTAGACCTTACACTGCTGACTGTTGTTATAGTTGCCGCTACCAAAATAGTCACAACCACCATATGACGGTTGCTATCATCTATTATTGTGGCAATCACTTCGCCTAACGAATATAAACATCAGAAATCATCATTGTCGTACGCAGATTTTTGTTTGTGCTCTGCTCTATCCAATATTCTTTGTTGTCGGTCGTGTTCCACTAGAGGTACTCTTACTAGTCAGGTTTTGTTTCACAAACCCTAAGCCTTCTTTACTTTTTGGCTAGAGGTTGAAGACAACTCAGATTTGCGGGTTTAAAATGCTTACAATATCAAGCCAAATTTTAAATAAAAGGTGGGCTTAAGTTGTGACTTAACCCGAAACCCAAATTAATGCCCAACTCAAAAATAGTCAAACATATTTTTGTAAGCACAATCCAAAGACTCCAAACATTTAAGCCCAACCCATTAGGCTTTAGATTAAAGCCAAATTCCCAAGCCAATTCCACTTAAGTCCAACCAACCTAATCCCGTTGATCGATAAGTCGTTTAATCCAACCACAAAAATCCCAAAATGGTGAAGAAAATTGAATTTAGTGCTTTAGCCTTCGGACTTGAACAAATAGCTAATGCTTAGTGTTAGCCGATTGTGTTTTCCCACGCATGTGTTGTGTTGGCCCGACGACCCGTTGGTATTCATAGTTGTTTCTCCTTTCCCCAAAATGTCGATCTTTTTTAACATGGTATCTGAGCCTTAGGGCCTAGGAGGTCGCAGGTTTAAGTCTCCAGCAGAGTGTATTCCCGTTGAGGGGGCGTGTTAGCGGATAGTGTTTTCCCACGCACGTGTTGTGTTGGTCCGATGACCCGTTGGTATACATAGCTGTTTCGTCTTTCCTCAACAGGTCGATCTCTTGGGTAAAGTGGGCAAAACAATGTTCCCTAGAGGGTGTAATGCCTTGGATGTCTCGTATTCAAACCTTCCTACAAGGTCAGTCTTTTAGGGTAAATGGTTGTTTAACATGGTATCAGAGCCTTAAGGCCTGGGAGGTCGCGGGTTCAAGTCTCCAGCGGATGTATTCCCGCTCAGGGGGCATGTTAGCGGATGGTGTGTTCTAACGCACATGTTGTGTTGGCCCGACAACCCATTGGTATACATAGTTGTTTTACCTTTTTCCCAACAGGTCGATCTATTAGGGTAAATGGTTGTTTAACACGGTATCAAAGCCTTAAGGCCTAGGAAGTCACAGGTTCAAGTCTCCAGTGGAGTGTATTCCCGCTGAGGGAGCATGTTAGCGGATGGTGTTTTCCCACGCACGTGCTGTCTTGGCCCGACAACCCATTGGTATTCATAATTGTTTCGCATTTCCCCAAAAGGTCGATCTTTTGGGGTAAATGGTTATGTAACACTTAAAAACAACTGAGAAAATTACTTGGTTGGAAGAAAAAAAATTTGACAAATTAGTAATTGTCATTAAAAAGGGGAAAACCCCCGAAAAATACAAACAAAAGGCAAGACCCCATCCCTTAAACAATAGGAGTAGAATCCCCTAACAAAGTTTCCCATCTAAAAACAAAGGTTTCGAAGAAACAACCTTTAAACTCTGGGAAAATGGAAGACCAAAGAAAATGCGAGAATTTCAACAAACTTCCATTGGAAACGGATGATTCTACATCCACCAAGATTAATGATGAAAATGTTAGATTAATCCATATCCTTCCTCATATGAATGATTATCGTTTTGCTGATTGGGACGTGAGTGTTAACTTAGACATTCTTGAACTCAGTGAAGACCTTGACCCTGAAGTCTCCTTAATCTGGCTAGCATGTGTTGAGAACATTTCACACATCAGCCTATGTCTGAAAAGAAAAAGGTGACCCTAATTGCTACCTAATTACATTTGTTTTCGTTGACATGGTGGACCAAATTTCAGTAATAACAATGAAGGCAGCAATTGGGACCAATCAATACATAGGAAAGCATAAAAAAGGCCCTACCTATCAGGGAAAAAAGAAAGAAAAAAAGAAGCCCTGTAAGTGAAATTTTTACATGTTCCTAAGCTACGGATCTAGACATTAAGTTCCAAGATCTTTGTCAAAAGAGAATATAGTGAAAGACTACAGTATATAGTTTTATCGACTTTCCCCTCGGTGGAACCTTTACAAGAGTGAAGAAGTTAGAATTTAAAGATATCTACATGGCCTTTGACCTCATATCTAGTTTGATCTTGCCTACCAAGAGATAGAAACTATTACTGAGGCTTTTGATATACTTGAGCCTCTGAACTAAGAAGAATTACTTCAAAACATCTTTGAAAATAAGATATGATGAGTACTTCAGACAAATTCTAGGAGATTCTACGACACCTCGATAATTTCTTTACAATTGTGGTCAAACTAGCCATATGTCTACTAAGAAGATGTAGGAATTAAATTTGGGAGTACATTGATGAGATCGTATGTCATGTCAACGAGATGAAAACGTATGATATTCTATTAGAAAGACTTTGGCAATAAGATATTGATACCATTCATTTCGCTTGAAGAAATATGTACTAGAATGGAAGAGGGGCAAAGAGATAATGTTGTACCCGCATTCTCTACGTCTCATGCTTGGAAGAAAGAAGCACCATGCACTAAGCAAAGAATTAATTGTTAAGAAAAATAAAGTGGCATTACCAAAATATAAGTTCGAGAAGTAAGCTAGGCGGTCGTCAAATATCTAGGAATCTCATTCCTGGCAGGAGGTTGATCAAAGAAAGCACTCTTCTCCAACAAACTCCGGCTTTCAAACAAGATTGGTGCGCTGGAGCGCACTGGAGTTTTCTACGCTAGATTGAAAGAGGGACACAAAAGATTTGGCCAAAGAAGTGATTATAGGCTTCGGGCAATTTCGTCATCTAATCTTTGGAATCCCAAGGGTTTGATGCGGGGGCCATCCAGCACAGCATCTAACGCATATTTGCCACCCCACAAGAGATAGAATTTTGGTCCAAGAAGAACTACACATTACAAAAAATGGAAGTAGCTTAGGAAGGGTTAAATTACGAATTAAACTCTTTATTTGATTAGGTTATTTTGTTTGTTTGAATTATATTTTCTTGAAAGTTTAGATAGGTATTGGAGAATTTTAATTTGAATAGGATTTGTCAAAAGAAAATTATAAAAGTAGTAGTGGTGTAAAACAAATAGGCAAGTTAAGTTGATTTATTTGAGTTGAGATTGTTAGTTGATTTTAAGAATTAATCAGGTTATGCATCAATGCAAGTACGTAACTTTGATCCATAACCATATTCAACACCAGTATCCATACATCGGTAGTATAAGCAACTACTAATGCTTTTTCGTTGAATCAATTATGCATCATTTGTGGTTTTTATCATTTCTCTTATCTTTATAATTTACTATAATAGTCAATTTCTACATTATATTAGACTTTTTTCTTATAAGTTTATATTAGACGTTATTAGGGCATGGAAAGGGTTGAATCTAGGTAGATCCTGATCCAAATAAGACTTTAAATAGCATGACGCCATATCTAGATACTACTCAAATCCATGACACGTGATCCAAATCTGAACCATGATCAATATGGGATGACCTGGCCCAACCTATATGTGAAACATGGGTCGGATACAGGTTGGATAACAATTTTAGTAAAGATCCAAGTCCCAAACCCAAGAGTTGATCCTAGTACCTAAAGCCATGATCCATATTCAAACCGAACCTGACTCGAGTCAACTTAGATGAATCCATATTTGACCTGTTTTCATTTTGACCCAAGCCCGTTAAATACGGATCGATCTCAAGCCTGACCCACACTATTCATGCCCTAAACATTATGCATAGTTACTCAATATTGTCGAATGTATGACCATTAAAGAACATAATTTATTAAGTATGAGCATAGAAATAAGTACAAAGATTAGGGGACAGGGTTCCTTGTTTATCGGAGTGTTAGTGTGTGAGGTGCACCAAGGCATGCCACATATATACAGAATACAACAAGCTCCGAAGGCACTCCGAACTTTGGGACCTTTTTTAATTTGGCACTCCTGCGTTCCTAGCCCGCACCCGCTCAATGCTTTTGGTTAGTAAGTCCGATAGCTTGTTAGTGTTTCTTAGAATATGAGAAAAGATAAGGAGTCTACCCTCTTGGAAGCTCTCTAATGTAATCAATCACATTAGATAATTCACCACGACTACTTGCCTATCTAATAACATTTAAAGAGCCGCCTTCGATCTCCAATGGGAAAAGAGTCACCCTTCCATGTATACTCTTTCCCAATCGAGTTCCCATTTCGTGCAACTAAAGCCGAACGACAAATCCATATGAGAGAATCCAACTCTAAGATAACCTAATCTCATCCAAATGTCGTTCTTGTGATTGCTAGACCGGAAATACATTATTTCAATCAAATGTAACATGCATAACTACAATTGTAAAGGCCCATGAACACTTAAACTGCAGCTCCCCACGAGAGAGGCTGGGAAAAGTTTAGGCTATAACTTGATGCTACAATACGAGCAAATTTTCTGTAAATGGCATTCTCAAAATAAGGTGCATTATTCGTTTATGTCAAGAGATTGAACTCTTGGGGGTTACCAAGTTCCATCCATTTAAGCTTGAACTTCGATAAAAACTTATAATTGTTAATCATTTTCCTCTTGCTGGATATAATACATAAATAGCATGTGTGGTATCTGAAAATATTAGAGAATAAATGAATGCAGATTTGGAACACTAAGCCCATTGTTCTAGTAATTTCAACTTCACAGATGTCGAATGTCATGTCTAGTTCACTGTAGAAATTTATTAATTAAAACAGAAACCCAATTGTCAATTTACACACCCATCAAGAAGGAACAAAACCACTGGAAAATATTCCCCTTAAGATCCAGTTTTCCCTTAAGAAAACAAAGAATTTTTCTCATAAAAGTAACAAGAAGAAGAAGAAATCCTTTGCACTTGCAAACAATGGGACCTTCATATAATAAGTAAATAGTATGTGTGGTATCTGAAAATATTAGAGAGTAAATGAATGCAGATTTGGAACACTAAGCCCATTGTTCTAGTAATTCCCACTTCACAGTTGACGAATTTCATGTCTAGTTCCACTCTGTCGAAATTATTAATTAAAACAGAATCCCAGTCAATTTATGCACCCATCAAGAAGGAACAAAACCCACTGGAAAATAGCATCCAAATTCCCCTTAAGATCCAATTTTCCATTAAGAAAACGAAGAATTTTTTCTCATAAAAGTAACAAGAAGAAGAAGAAATCCTTTGTGTGTGCAAACAATGAATCCAAAGGTCCCTTCATCAATTTTCAATTGTTTAAAAAATGACATGTAACTGTGGGGAGATAAACTTCATAAAAGACTTGCACAAAGATTAACGATTTGTGTAACAGCTGCTTAATTTAAAGTAACAGTAGCAAATAATCAATGAGACCATGACTGACCTTGTCTTCCACCAGTAAGCTTGACTTGGACACCCTTGTCAACAAACTTTGCCAGATCTAAAACTGTTTCTTTTCGGCCTGACTGAAACAACAAGACAGAACATAATGTGAACAATAACAAAAGGCATTGGAAGGAAAGTTGAACAAATAACAAGACCATTTAAGCAAGAAATAAACCATAAGAATGACTTAAAATGTACCGAGGAAAAGATAAGACCCCAACTACAAAGACTTAAAGAGTACAAAAGGAATTCATATTGTGCAGCCAGATGGCCCAGACCAGTCATGTGCTTATGCCAATATCTTACATAGACATAAGTACCAATAACATCAAATATTGTGCCTATCCATGGCCTACCTATGACTAACACTTCTGCTCTAAGAGGCCTTCGTCAAGGGGATGGGAGTATGTGGATGGATCAGAGTGCACTTCTACCATAGTTTAAAGTTTCAGCCGAAACTTTCGGTACATGCCGATATAAGATACGGGTTTGTATCGGAAAACTCAAAGTTTCGGCTCAGTTTCGGTAGTTTCGGACCGAAACCACCGAAACCACCGAAACTACCGAAACTGTGACCAAAACTACCGAAACTCTTTCATTTGGTTTCACCAAGTTTCGGACCGAAACCACCGAAACTTTCGAAACTACCACCGAAACTTCCGAAACTACTACCGAAACTATAACTGAAACTACCGAAACTCTTTCATTATGGTTTCACCAAGTTTCGGACCGAAACCACCGAAACTACCGAAACGTTTCGGTTTCGCCCGCGACCGAAACCGAAACGAAACCAACGACTTTGAACCATGACTTCTACGGCGTTGTTTTCTGTTTTGATTAATAGTTCTCCAGTAGAGCTTTTAAGAATCTCATGAGGCCTTCATCAATGGGATCCATTGTCTCTACTCCTCTTCATCTTGGTGGTGGAAGATCTTGATAGGTTGACTTCTAGAACTGTGGAGGGGGAGTCTTGGAGGGTTTTAACACGGGAAAGGGTAGCCCCATTATCTCGCACTTGCAGTTCGCAGATGATATGAAGAAGATCTTCTTCTCAAATGCATCGCATGATCAATAATGATTTCTCAGATGTGTTGTGGTGGTTTGAACTAGTGTCGAGATTATGTATAAATATGTCCGAAAGTGAAGTATTTGGAGTTAGGTTGGTCCTAAATAGCAGCCTGGGATGCAAGTTGGGCCAGCTCCCTACATCCCATCTTGATCTCTCCTTGACTTGAGTTATAGATCGAAGGCGATTTGGGACCCGATTAAATACTTCAAACAGAGATTAGCATCTTAGACAAAGAGTTATCTTTCGAAAGGAGGTAATTTTCCATCTCTAATCTTAATGCCCGTTTGTGTAGTTAAGAGATTAGAGAAGATTGTTAGAGATTTCTTGTGGAAAGGATTGGAAGTCTTAATAAGTTTCATTTGCTGGACTGGAAGAAGCTTTGCCTTCTAAAAGAAAGGTGTGGTCTCAGTGTTCGACAATTCAAGGACATCAACAACACTTTATCGAGCAGTATTTATGAACGTTTTGGGAGGAAAGGGATAGCCCAAGGAGGAGAGTGGTTGTTTTTAGATATGGCACTAGAAATCGAGGGAGGGATAGCAACGCCCCTTCTTTATCCTATTGTACCTGAGTATGGAAAGGAATATCCAATATGTATGAGAATTTTAGAAGGGGTGTCAAATTTAAAGTGGGCAAGGGCGAAGTAGTGAGATTTGGGAGGAATTTGAGGATTATTGGTCTAAAATTCCTCTTTTCAAGCCGTGGACTCTTCTATATATGTGATCTCCAATCTTAAAAGTGCTCTAGTGAAGGATTGTGCAATCATGATGATGCGGACATCAAAGCATCACATGAATTCTACCAGTGGAAGACAAGTAAGAAGATTTTGAAGACTCCACATTGGAAAGATACATGTGGACTGCATAGGGAGTTGTTAGAGTCTTTTTATTTTCTAGGCTTATTTTGATATTTTTTAGAGTTTTGACTGTCTTTGCAATTAGCCTAAAGTTTGGGGATCTCATTGTAATTTTGATTTTTCACTTTTAAGTCTGATGTATTTTTTGTGGCCATTAGGTTACATGGATGGTTGAGATTCAATTAGCTTGTCTTGAGTTATTATGTAAAATCAAGATGTACTTTTTTCATTAATGATGAAATATATTGACTTTTGCTCTTAAGAAATTTCTTTAGATTGTTCTCTTCTTCTTTAGTGCGAATCCGAGATACTCAATGCGAATCCGAAAGGTATTATCTTTATCTCTTCTCTCTTATTCTCTTTTCTTTCTACATCTTTTTTTTTTTTTATCAAATTTTACCTAGAAAATCCAAACCGCACCCCTCCATCCCTAAACCCTAACCCATGAAAACAACTGTGAATAATGTTGCATGAATAGTACCGTGTGAACAATACCGCATGAATAGTGCCACGTGAATAGTGCCACATGAATGGTCCCTAAACCCTCCAAAACCCATACGACAATCCCCAAACACACCCAGATCCATGCGGTAACCATAGAAACCCATAACCTCTTTTCAAACCCTAATTTTCCACAGTTCTCATTTTTCTCCCGAAACCCGACTACAATCTGATACTTGTTAGAAAGCCCCGAAACTTAGTCAAAAACCTTCATGAACTTCAAACAACTTATAATCTCTTGGAAAATGAATTTAAAGTGAACCTACAAGTGTTGGTTGAACCCTAGCTAGTGGAAGTCCTTATTTCCATCTGGCTGCTCAATCAATAATTGATGGTTTTTTCATTGCTTAGTTGTGAGATCTAGCCTTTGAAACAACTAAGTTAATCATTTGCTAGCATATCCAAATATTTGCCGTAATTATTATAGTAGTTTTATATTTTCTTATTACTTGTGGTAATTTATTTATGATCTCTGCACCTCATATAGGCTAATTCTCATCATCCTACATCACATGAAGAACGAAAACATCACCTAGATTTTGGGATTGAAAAGGTATTTAAACGATTGAGAAATTGAAGAGGTGGCTTCTCCCCTTGGTTCTTTAGAAGGGTTCGTACGTTGCCATCGGAACACAACATTAGAATTTGAAACTGAGACCAAGTGAGAGATTCTATGTTCGGTCTTTCTTCCAAAGTTTAGCTTCGAACAAGACGGTAAGTTGGTGCGGGGTTCCTTGATCCCAACTAAAGTGTCTTTTTTGCATGGACAACAATCTTAGAGAAGGTCCTCACTTTGAATAACCTGATACAAGGGGTTTCCAGTTTCCGAACAGTTGCATCTTATGTAAAGAAGGGGAGACAGGTAACCATTTGCTTATGCATTGTCAAATGTCCAAAGAAGTGTGGAGTGATTTTTTCCGCCTCTTTGGAATTTGTTGGGTGATGCCTACAAGCGTCTTCGAGTTGTTTCATAGGTGGTAATTGTGTGAGTTTTCCTCAAGGGACTGTTCTCTTCTAAGGATCCTCCCTTCCGCGTTGTGTTGGTTGATTTCGAAGGAGAGAATAGGTGCATTTTTGGAAAAGGAAAGTAGCATTGAAGAAATGACATTAAAGATGAAAGAAACATTATGTTTTTGGTCTTCTGTTTAGCAAGAATTCAAAAGTAATAGGTTTGAGGATTTTGTTTTAGGTGGGTGAAATGGCTATTGGGCAAGGTAGATTGTATTTCTTTTTCTCTTAAAAGATAGCTAGCTCTCTTAACCGTCTTCTTTGTTGTTTGTATATTCCTCTCTCAGTTGTATTTTTCCAAGGGCCTCCCCTTTCATTAATATATCCTTTTACCTTATCCAAAAAAAAATACACTCTTATGCCCCAATAGTAAAGGCTCCAAGTTCCAAATAAGAGTTGGTTCCACAACCAACAATAAAGTATGAAGACCAGTTACATTCTCTTTTGTTCCATACACAAGACAGTGCCTCCGAGAAGTATGTTTCTAGTAAACGCTACTAATCAATGAGAAAACAGCAACTTGACTTCCTATGTACACCAACTTCTTCTTCTTTTTTTTGATAAGTTAAAAGGTATTTTTGGGGTATGTCAGACAACTGCGCGACCATCTCAGCTGCTAGATTGGCAAGCTGAGAACGATCCTCTACAGCCGGTTGATCCACAACTGGATCCCTAGCCGTTAATCACGCTCTGATCGCACAATCATATCTCATCCACCAGACTTAGGTTCTTGTCTCCTTAGAACTCAAGGATACAGAGGTACGAGCCTATAGAACAGATCCTGTTCAAGTAAGGTCGTTTTAACGGATTTACGAATCGGTGCGACACGGGGCTATGTACACGGTACACCAACTTCATAATCACTCTAGCCAAAGAATACTGTCACTAGCACCCAGTCCAGCACTTTAATGTATTTCACACTCCTTGGTTCAGTTTGACACATATGTAAGACTGTGATCCGAACACTTTCCACCATGAAGCCGGTTATGCTAACAGAAAGAGAACATTGATCTAGCCTGTCTGTTCATCATGGGACCATGTTGTGCCCAAAACTTTTTTATCAAATCTTTATCTAGTTTATCCATCGCCTCAACAGGAATAGAATCAAAGTGTGACAGACTTAGAAGCGGAGAAATGTGAAAATTTGAGAATTGTGGGCTAAAGTGAATTTTGAGACATTAGTGTTGGAATTCTTAAAAATAAATGTTTTTCTCAACTGCGAACGTACAATTCTCGACACCAACCAAAAGGAAAGCCCAAGAAAAAGAATAAGATGTAGAGATGTGCTAGTTCAAAGAGTAACTGAAGAAACATTAATATATAAACAGCATGAAGCCACTGTTGGAAAGACCACAAACACTGATTGTGATAATTTTGAATGTGCACCTACTGCATTTTGGGAACACGTACATTTGGACGGCACCCATTTCACGCCTCAAAATTTTCACGTGCTGACAAGAGGCCCCAAAATACCTTGGGCACAATTTTAGAGAGGGGAAACTGTAATTTCCACCATCTCAATTTGCACAATTAAAATCCTGAGAACATCCGAACAAATATGGATAAGATCATCACAGGCATCATAAAAAAAGAAAACAAACACACGCAGACTTACCATGTTATTTCAGTCTCTCTAAGTCTCTTTCAATCCTTCAGAAAAGGGAAACCTATAAGAGAATAGATTGAAAAGTAGCTACTACTTCAGTGGCATCAACACTATCGACACCTGTAATCAATACATCGTATAGATCAAACCATATTAGACATCCGAAAAAATCAAAACTCGTTGAAATAACTCTTTTCTTTCCTATTTTATATAGAAATCATCAAAGCCTAAAGCCTATCACAAAGCGATAACGCCTTAGAAAAAAAAAAGAGATATTTTCACCAGATTTACAGAACTGATAGAAAAAAAATTAAGAAGAAAAACTAAAATATACACAAGGAAAAGTCTTCTCCTGATTCGAAAGAGAACTTCATGGAAACAAAACAAAACAAAGAAGAATCGATCTATAATTAATCGGGAGAAGGAAAAGAAATACAACATTAATGTAAGAAAGTAATAAATCCATCAAAACCGGATGTGAGGATAAACGAGCAATCCGTTACGAGCTTACTCCTCAGTTCCTTCAACGGCGATGGAGAGCGAGAAACATGGATGTTCGCCCCAGCCTCGTTCCTCATTTTTTCCCGCTTCGCCCATAGCAAGTTCAGTTACACAATAGAGAACGAAATGACGAGAAATAATACGCTGGCCCGGGGTTCCTTCGAACTTTGAAGAGCAAGACTTGCGTGACCCACAATACAAGCCACGTGGCAATTTATTAGAGGACACTGACTATATAGACGTTTGACCAATCTGTAAGCGGACCTACAAACCAAAAATCAGCCTGATTAGTGATTTCAAACCATCGGATCTTTATACGGAAAATAATGGTAAATAATGCTCAAATTCCTACTGTTAAAATCAACCACCGAAAATGACTTCAACACGAGAAAATTTTCGCTGGCCCCGTGGGACTTCAAACTTTGATGTCCCCCTCCCAAAATGTCTGGCAAGTACCCCTTTTTGACCACTAACCAAGGGCTTAACCAGGGTTGAGTTAAGGGATTGGGGTACTTGTCAGACATTTTGGGTGGGGGGACTTCAAAGTTTTGAAGTCCCCGGGGCGGCGAATGTTTTCTCCTTCAACTAGGTTAATTTTGGGTTTGTAGGTCCACCTAGGGATTGGCAAAACATCTAAGCGAACTAAAGTCATTTTCGTTGGTTGATTTTAACTGTATGAATTTAAGCATTATTTACCATTACTTTCGTATAAAAATCCAACAGTTTGAAACCACTAATCAGGCTGATTTTTGGTTTGTACGTCTACTTACAGATTGGTCAAACATCTATACGGTCAGTGTCCTCTAATAAATTGCCACACGGCTTATATTGTGGGCGGTGAGGTAGCTTAGGGGGACAAACAACTTTGAAGGCCCGGCTGCAAAAATGTCAAACACGTACTTCAAGGCTTAAACCCAACCCATGTTAACCCCTTGATTAGTTGGTTAATAAAGGGTACCTGTCAAAAAAAAAATTTGAAGGAAAGTGAATTTTTTCTCCCGTA
Source organism: Euptelea pleiosperma (assembly GCA_035048495.1). Classification (NCBI taxonomy): domain Eukaryota; kingdom Viridiplantae; phylum Streptophyta; class Magnoliopsida; order Ranunculales; family Eupteleaceae; genus Euptelea; species Euptelea pleiosperma. Next base: position 1,300,051 of record CM068545.1, read on the forward strand.
GACACGTGCTGATCACTAATTATAAACTTACTAGGGGAACGCACCTTACACATGGAAGTACCTTACACGTGGAACACTCATAGAGATCACTGACTGTATCGATGTTCGGCCCATCTCTGGGTGGACCTATATACAAAATATCAGCCTGATTAGTGGTTTTTAAGCATTTGATTGGAGTAATTTTCATAGATTTCAAGAATTATTTGGGGTACTCAAATCCAAAGGGTTGAAATCACTAATCCGATTGATATTTGGTATATGGGACACCACTTAGGGATGGGACAAACATCCACAAGGTCAGTGGTCTCTAAGATTGTGCCACATGTCTTATACCATTGTTCCTTGTCGTCATTGATGACGGACGTGGGCGTGCCGGACAACACGAACTTTAAAGGGGCATTTAACGAAAATGGCATGGGAAGTAATTATATACTCTTGAAGAGCAAGATTTACCTGACCACAGCTACTTGACCACTCACAATTAAGCCACGTGGAAATTTATTAGAGGACATTGACCATATAGATGTTTGGCCAATCCCTAGGTGGACCTACAAATCCAAAATCAACATGATCAGTGATTTCTAAGCGTTAGTTGAAGTCATTTTCGTTGGTTGATCTTAGCCGTAGGAATGTAAGCATTATTTACCATTATTTCCGTATAAAGATCCAATGGTTTTAAAATCACTAATCATGCTGATTTTTGGTTTGTAGGTCCACTTACAGATTGGTCAAACATCTATACAATTAGTGTCCTCTAATAAATTTCCATGTGGCTTATATTGTAGGTAGTCGGGCAAGTCTTGCTTTCTCTTGAATGGTTTTTCAATTTTTTTTTACTTTTATGTGACGTGTGTCGTGTGGGCGTGCCCCCGGTTCTCGCTTTATAATAGTAATAGATAAATTTCCAAGTGGCTTATATTGTAGGTGGTTGGGCAAGTATTGCTCACTCTTGAATGGTTTTTCAGTTTTTTTTTTTTTTTACTTTTACGTGGTGTGTGTCGTGTGGGCGTGCCCCCGGTTCTCGCTTTATAATAGTAATAGATTATTTCTATATAAAGACCCAACGGTTTTGAAATCCCTAATCAGGCGGATTTTTGGTTTGTAGGTCCACTTACAGATTGGTCAAACATCTATATAGTCGGTGTCCTCTAAAAAATTTCCACTTGGCTTATATTGTAGGTGGTCGGGCAAGTCTTGCTCATTCTTGAATGGCTTTTCATTCTTTTTTTTTATTACTTTTATGTGGCGTGTGTCGTGTCGGTGTGCCCCCGGTTCTTCCTTTATAATAGTAATAGATAAATTTCCACGTGGCTTATATTGTAGGTGGTCAGGTAGTTACCTGACCATGGGTGGTCGGGCAAGTATTGCTCACTCTTGAATGGTTTTTCAATTTATTTTTTTACTTCTTTGTGGCGTGTGGGCGTGCCCCCGATTCTTGCTTTATAATAGTAATAGATTATTTACCATTATTTCCGTATAAAGATCCAACGGTTTTGAAATCACTAATCAGGTTGATTTTTGGTTCGTAGGTCCACTTAGAGCATCTCCAACCGTGCTCTATTTCTGTAAAATAGAGAGCCGTCGAATAAAAACAACCCTCCAACCGTGCTCCAAAAGTGGTCTCCATTCTAGAGACCCCTTTTTGAGTCTCTAAATCTGGAGACCCCGGATGGGGGTCTCTATTACTGTTGATGTTGATTAATGACAGTTTTGACCTTTTTAAAATGTTATATTAAATTCTATTTCCATTTGTATCCTTATTGCTTTTGAGAGGAACAGTGATTTAGAGATTAAATAATAGCCTGCGGTTGGAGTAGACACGGTTACCGAAGTGCTGTAAAAGCACTTTTTATTAAAAATTAATATTTCTGTGCTCCAAATTGGAGACCTCCGTTGGAGATGCTCTTACAGATTGGTCAAACATCTATACAGTCAGTGTACTCTAATAAATTTCCACGTTGGTTATATTGTAGGTGGTCAGTTAGCTACCTGACCACGGGTGGTCGGGCAAGTCTTGCTCACTCTAATGGTTCTTCAGTTTTTTTTTTTTTGTACTTTTAGGGCGTGTTTGGGTAGGCCAAAAACCTGGCCAGCAAGTGTCAGTTCAAAACTGAACCCAAACATAGTTGTTTGGTAATCGTGTGGGACCCACGTTTTAGGTTTTTTTTTTTTCGATTTGCTTCCAAAAACAGGTTCAACCTTGTCTCTTGTGAGACACGTTACAACAGTGAACTCGTTCGCTTTCACACAAATAAGTCGGGCACGCATAGAGAAAAGAAAGAAAGCACATGTGGGAAAAACAGAGAAAGGAGAGGAGAAAGCAAAAACCAGGTATGATTCTCCTCCTCCTCCTCCTCCTCTTCTTCTTCTTCTTTTCTTTTTCGTTTTTCTTGCCCTTTGATGAACAAAACGCTCTGTTTTGATTGTATCTGTACATGTTTACAGATTTAAGTTTCGTTGTTGTTAGTTTTAGGATTGTATCTGTACTTGTAAGCTTTCTGGTTTTGTACAGGATTTGAATGAGTTTGATATGTTCTAAGGTTTCTTTGTGAAGTTGGATTGATTTGATTTTTGGGTTTTATTATTACTTGAGGTCTTTTGGGGTTTTTTTTTACTGTATTAGCTATGGTTTTAAGAAGGTGATAACAGTAGAAAACAATGTCCCCAAAAAGTGGACTCGACTATTGAGCGAAGCTACAAAGAAAAAGATATTGATTATCTTCTTGAGACACACCATGAAGTCTGAATATGCATAGTTGAACTGTCAAGGTACCTTGAAGAAACAAAGGATTGTCACTGCCAATTGGATTTTTGGCAATCTAATTGTTACCCCCACCAATTGGATTTTTTGTGCTTTTGAACAAACTTGCTTGTCATCAAGTTTATAGGTTGATGACACTCACTGTTATATTATCTTGCTAGATGATGCATTGGAATTGACACATTCTTGTGAACTTTGTGCTGAATTAGAAATGTTAGTTTTTATTACATTGTCCAGATTTTGGCATTTGTGCTCTTCAATACCATTTGAGTATGTAATATTGTTAAACTCACAAGGTATCACTCTTAAAACCAAATGTAAATCAAGCTAATTTTTCCTTTAAGACCCAAAGTTTAGGAAACAAGAAAAGATGTCCTTATGGGGATTAATGTCCCTAATCCTTCTCATCACTAAGGTATTGTATTTAGTACTTAGCATTGAGTAGAGCATATGGAGGTAGAAAGAAACTAAAATTTTGTATGGATACTATATTGTGGTGTTACTACAAAATTTTGTATAAATACTAGTTTATTGTGATGGTAGTACCAAATTTTATATAGATACTAATTTTTGGTATATAATGATATTTCTTTGCACCATTGTTAGTTACATGGGTAATTTATTTAGTTTGAATTTTTGTGGTTAACATAATTGCTTATGTTAGGTTATTATGGTGTTAACTTTTGAAGTATAAAGTGCAGGTTTTCACAATTATTATGGATGAGTTTGATGATGAAGAGTTTGTTGCAATAATAGCTGCAAACGCGGCTACAGTTGCAGCTTGTTACTATTATGAACATTATATATCGAAAACTCCATGTCGTGATTCAGCATTAAGTGGCAAAGAGTACATGAAGGAATTGCTTAATGGTCATGGTGGACGTATTAGGGAGAATCTACGGATGGATAGGCATATTTTTTTAAAGTTATGTGATATTTTAAAAGTTGAAGGACTATTACATTCTACAAGAGGAGTTAGTGTTGAAGAACAGTTAGCGATATTCCTACTAACAATCGGCCATAATGAACGCAATAGAGTAGTCCAAGAACGATTTCAACACTCTGGGGAAACTATTAGCCGCCACTTCAATACTGTCTTAGATGCAATTGTGGCACTTGCACCAAATTTTTTTCAACCCCAGGACTTGACACCCCAAAAGAAATCTTAAATGATCTAAGATTCTATCCATATTTCAAGGTATTATAGTACTAATTAACTTTCATAAATATCTGATTATGTTCGTATCTAACATTATAACACTTTTACATTAGGATTGCGTTGGAGCGATAGATAGGACACATATCCCAGCAATGATTCGTGTTGATGACCAAGGACCGTTTCGTAATAGAAAACAAATAATTACACAAAATGTTTTAGCAGCGTGCTCATTTGATTTACAGTTTCAATATGTTCTTGCTGGTTGGGAAGGCTCTGCTTCGGATTCACGCGTTTTGTATGCTGCAATCACAAGAGACAACAAACTTGAAATCCCTGAAGGTATATATATTTACATATCATTAATAAGTTAGTTTTTATATCTCATTAATATATAAGTTCTTTTTTTTATGTAGGTAAATACTATCTCGTTGACGCAGGATTTACAAATTTACAAGGTTTCATTGCCCCATATCGTGGTATTCGTTACCATCGGAATGAATTTTCAAGTAATAGCAACCCAAGTAATGCAAAGGAGATGTTTAATCACCGACATTATTCATTGAAAAATGCCATAGAACGTATTTTTGGAGTTCTGAAATCACGTTTTCCTATTTTGACAACACCTCCTCCTTACCCGTTTGAAACACAAGTGAAGTTGGTCATAGCAGCATGTGTTATACACAATCACATTAGGAAAGAGAATAGAAATGATTGGATTTTTAATATGGAGTTTGAACGGGAGGATCGAGAAGGAATAGATGAACAGGAGACTCAAACTGGAACTCAAGGATCAGAAGCTAATTCTCGAATGAGGCGGCGGGAAATAGCAAATGAATTAAGAGAATCGATTACAAATTTGATGTGGAATGAGCAGAACAATGGATTTGGTTTTTAATTTCTTTATAAGAACTATTAATGGATTTGATTTTTAATTCATGCTAATTTCTCTTTTTATTATAAGAATTTTGGAGTTTTTTTTTTTATTATAGAAATGAGCATATGTATATCTTTCATCCCTCTTTCCCTCTCTAGTATACAGTATGGTAAAATAATATGTATACAGATAATGTCAACCAAACAACTTACAGAATAGAACCAGAATAAATGACAGTGTTAACCAAACAGCATGAAAATCAGAACCAGTTCAAGATTGACAGTTACCTAGTTAAGGGTTGACCCTGAACTAGACTAAGGTTGGCCAAGAACCTGAAAACATGATGTTCCCAAACAGGCCTATGTGGCGTGTGTCGTGTGGGCGTGCCCCCGGTTCTCGCTTTATAATAGTAATAGATAATATAACCTGAGGCTTCGGTTCGTTCTCACCATCCGAACCGAAGATACGAGTCTCTCTCTCTCTCTCTCTCTCTCTCTCTCTCTCTGTGATCGGTCGATGGCTCTGAAGTTTTTGAATAAGAAGGGATGGCACACAGGAAGCCTTCGAAACATAGAGAACGTGTGGAAGGCGGAGCAAAAGCACGATGCCGAGCAGAAGAAATTGGAGGAGCTACGCAAACAGATCCAGGAGGAGAGGGAGCGCTCCGAGTTTCGTCTTCTCCAGGAACAAGCTGGCCTCGTTCCGTACGCCCTCTTTTCTCTTTTCTTTTTTTTTTGTTTAACCCGTTTCATGCGAAAATTTTCGTTAGCTATCGCAATGTTAGGGGTCGGTCTAGGTTTTTGACGATGTTGTTGTCTGTTAGAGTTCGCTATTTGAAAACCATCGGATTGTTTCCTTGAATTGGATAGAAATCGTTCCAAAAATCGTACGAAGTTGCGATTTTCCGTGGTTGAGAGAATATTGGGCTACTGGATTCAATTTTTTTGTTTCATTGAATTCCTGCAATTTTTTCTTAGAGCTGTTCGTCTTTTCGCATCTATGAAACCCTAGATTGAACAGACGCTACTAAACTGTAATTGTCCACTATGATTATGCTACAGCATATTTGAATCCCTATTTCCAATATTTTGCTTAAATTAGGGCTCCTCCAGAGGTTTGGAAACTGCAAAATTCTGTCATGTTTTCTTCCAGCGTTTTCTGTTCATTTTTATGTTCTTTACTTTTTACTGAACTCACCAAATTTATTTAATTTTATTTTCTAAATAAAACATATATTTATTTATATTTATATTTATATTTATATTTATTTTTTTGCAGGAGACAAGAGCGATTGGATTTTCTGTACGACTCGGGATTGGCTGTGGGAAAGGGTAGCTCTGATGGATTCAAGGTGCTTGAGGCCTTGCCAAAGACTGAGACAGATGTAACTGCTTCCTCCTCCAAGGTATATTACTTTTAAGTAGTAAGATATTTTGACACGCCTATGTGGGCCCATATGAGGATGACTCAAGGGCTTTGGTGAGGATGATCTCATAAAAAAAACCAGCCCATTATGAAATTTCTTACACTGTCAAATCACTTAAAAGTTAATGGTGAATAGACGGTCTTGATTTCTTCAACTTGTTATCTATTTTTTGATAGAGATAAAATGTCACCAGGGCAGGAGGAGATCATCCGAATACGTTCTGTCAATAAATTTCCCTTCATAGATTCTTCTATTTTTTTTTTTTTCGCCTTGCACTACTTGGGATACTCAATTGTGATGTTGGACTCAGAAATTATGATTGTCTTTGTTAATTGGTTAACTATGCAATAAACGCAATGCAATGCAAGTACTACAGAGAAAATAGTAATTAAAGAACGTTGAATGTACAACAATATAGCAATTGAAGCAAAGTTGTGTGGTGAATGTATGGTCATGGTGGTGGTCACTTTAGTTGGGTCCTAGAATTCCTACAGTCAAGGATAAGGCAGATGGGAAAGCAAAGCTAGTTCGAAAACATTTGTGATCCGTAGGAGGTTGGTGCATGTTGAAACATGCATACATGCAAACGTGTATGTTTTTTTAAGGGCTAAACTTTAAAGTTATGCTGGTTAGATACAAGGTTTAAAAAAGCTAGGTTGGGAACTGAGGCAATTTACCTCAAAAAGGCGAGGCATAGCCTCGATGCGGTATTGAGGGATGAAACAAGGTATTTCCATGTCGTCGAATCGGAAACCCTTGAATCAAGACAATTTATAATGATCCGATTTTAATCCTGCAAAAATAGCAATTCTTGCATAGTGGAAAGTATGTCGGATATCGTCCGCACTGAATATTAGTCAGGTTAGTGCATTTGAAGAACAATATTAAATGGAAGATGCTTAGAATAATGGAAGAGGTGAGAATGGTGAATCAGGGTTTAAAACATGATATTTTTAGAGAGAGAATTTATCACCTAATGAAAACATAAGAAATAATCAAGACAATAAATTGAATTTAAAAGAAACTATTTTATTAATTGAAATAAATTAAAGTACGTACATGCTTGAATGAAAAATGACTAATTACAAAGCATTATGAAAAACACATATAAACTAGCTAAAAAGCAGTAAGAGAGAAAATGTTAGAGAGATACACTAGGGTGGGAGAGAAAGAAGAGAGAAGGTGAGAAAATGAGAGAATCTAGAGAGAAACAATTAGAGAGAAGAAATTTAGAGAGATTGGTAGAGGGAGAAAGTGTAAGAGAGAACATTACCATCGTGCTTACCTAGAGAAGAGGATAGCGCGCATGGTGATAGAAGGTGGGCAGCCATGAGATGCATGGATAGCGCACAGTAGCAAAGGAACGTGCATGTACAGTTAGACGTGTATGATTTCTCATGCACGCTTGCACACATTGGAGTTACACCAGCAATAGAAGATGGGTTGTGGGCTGTTGACGAAGAATCGAGGAGGTAAACCTTTGAGACAGGTCGTGATGGAGTGCAGCAAGAGGATGCACGGTGGAAAACGGTGGTAGAGGAAGCAACGAGTGGTGTGTTGCACTTGCAGGTCGATGGCCACGATGTGGTGTGGCGTCTTGGAGAGGATGGTGGTGCTGCTAGGTGGCAGGGAGAGAAGCATGGTAGAGAAACCATGGTGCACAAGTAGGTGCACAGTTGGTGAAGGGTGCTGTTCGGTGGTGATGTAACAAAGTTAAGATGAAGAGGATGGTGCAGGTTTGCAGCGAGGTGTGGATCTTGACCGGGGAGCAGGTTCTGGTTCACCTTGCCGAGTTGCAGGGCAGTGCAATAGGGAGTCGAGATGGAGAGAGAGAAGGGTGAAACAATGCAGGAGCACCCTGTTTTCACTGTGGAGGCAACATCGGTGGTGTTTGAAGATGGAGGGGCCAGTAGGGTTGCTGGCTAGCAAGTGGACAGATGGGAGGAGCTCGACTGAAACACACCCAAGTTGCAGAAGATTGCCCGCTGTTGTGACGCTGAAGTCAAGGAGGACGGGCAGCAGGTAGTGGTGCTCCGGTAAGAGTTGCATGTCCTATCGGTGATGATGGTGGTGGAGTTGCAGGTCCGCTCCTTTTTGGAGATGCGGACCGGAGAGACGCACTAGCAGGTGGTTGATGCAACGAAGGAGATCCTCTCCAAGGCGTTGGAGAGGGAGGTGCACCAGCATGAGAAGGGCGGAGATGGAAGGCAGCAATGGTGTTGCAAGCACGGTGGTAGCAACAATGGAGGAGGCTGGTTCGTTGGGGTTCTTTGCAGGTGTTGGAACTAAGAAGGTGGGATGAAGAAGGTGGATGAGAGGTGTTCGGTCCAAGCTGGAGTAGCAGTCGTGCAACACTAGCAATGGTGGTGAAAGAAAGAAGTTGAGAGAAGGGGTAGAGAAAGTGAAGGGGGAGGGAACCAAGTTTTCCAAGAGAGGCCGTGAGCCTCTAATAAACATCAAAGAGAGAAGATTTCTTCTCTTGAGGGATAAGTGAGAGGAAGTTGTGGGTTGGTTGAGAGATACATGGGGAGGATTGAGGAGGGAGAATCGATCTTGTGAAGACCATTTCTCTCTTGTGCTAAGTTTGTGGGCTTTTAAGGCCGTGGGGGCCCATGGGATGTGAGTGAGGCCGTGGACCTCTAAATAATATGCTATAGGCCGTGGAGTCCACTAGACCAAGTCATAGAGTGGAACGTGGGCCACTAAGTGAAACACAGTCGCGGGCCTTCAATGGAAGCGACCCAGTGGGCCATGTGTCAGTAGAATATTTGGCCGAAGGATAGTGGGCTTTTGGTCCAATACTGAGCATGCCATATGTCAGCCAGAGGATGTGTGGCCCGTGGGATAGGTGAGCCAGTAGGATAATGGGCCATGAGAGATTGGTAGATCCAACGGTTAGGATTAATGAGGTGCATGGAGTTATGGATGAGGGTTAGGGTAATTATAGGATGTTGGGCATGAAGTAGTTAGCAAGAGGTTTGGGGCAAAATTAGGGAATGACGATGTGGTTGTTAGATTAGAGGATGGAGGGTTAAGATTAGATTGGTCAAAGATTTAGAGATGATGATGAAGATCAGATGGTCGATCGGATGGTAGATGTGTAGAGATCAGGATAAATCAAGGACCGTAGGATCTAGAAGGTTTGGAGAGAGGATCGGACGGTCGATCCGATGATCTAAGGGTTAGATGTTAGGGTTTAGAGAGATGGAGAGAGAGGAGAGAGAATTAGGAGAGAGGAGAGAGAAAATAATACAAAATAAAGATAAAAGAGCTGGCGGAGGGTTTTGAGCCCTGGTCTTCAACATTTTCTTCTCTAAGCTTCACCAATAGAGCAAGCTATTATTTTATGTCATTTGGTGTGGCTTTAAACACGTTGGTCCTTTTCTTGGTCTTCAGCCCGTCCGTTCTCTTGGTTCTTGATCTAGCTTTACGATCCTCTGGCTTGGCCTATACTTGGCTTCTATCTTGTCCTAGCTTGCTGGCTCTTTAAGCTTTAATAGTGGGCTTCTGTGATTGATCATGGGTCTACAAGTCTCGAGAATCGCCCGATCGGGTTTCCTGCGAGAGAAAAAACGCGTAATGAGATTCAACTAAAACGGTTTGATATTGGACTATCCGAAATGTGTATATTTCATGCAAATAGTCGATTATCGTCTAAAGAATGTGTCTACGCAATGGAAGAAACTCTTACATGGAAAAATCAATGAAAAGATAAGTTTTACACAGGACAATGTGTTAACGCTAAAAGGATAATGGTTTAAAATAATCACTTTGAGCGAATATCAAGGGATAAGCCTCATTTTTAAAAACACATTGCTTAAAAACTTTTAAAAAAAATATAATCAATTCTACAAAAATTAGAAACAACATATCATGTGAAAAAAATAACTTAAATAAGCATAAAAGTAACTGAGGCTAAAACTTTTACCTTAGGAGTGATGTTGTCGAGACTCTAGCTGAATGTTGACCACAAATATTAAAAAAACATAAATCATATAACTAAATTATCAAATCTAAGTAGTTAATAAGCTAAGTCTACTGTCTAGTGTACTAAACTATTAGTATAATATCAATACTAATAAAATAAGTAACTAATAAGATAGAGTTAGGAAAGTAGAGCAAGTGTATAATCAATGTAGTAAAAGCTAAAATCTAACAAGTTATAAAAATAATATCTTGCATGTATTTATAAAAAGTAAGGCAAAAACCCATACATACCTCAAAAACTCTCCAACGCTTTGAGTTCTTGCTTGAGTTTGGTGAGGTTTCTCACAAGAAAACTGTAGGAAGTGACAATCACAATCCGAAACGATTTGAGCTCTCTATGAGAATTTATTTCAAATGAAAAAAACTAGGGATGAAAGGTTAGATTTAGTGTTTCTCCCAACATAAAGAGTTTTAGATAACAATATGAGGACCTTTTAGGTAGTTTTTAACATAAAAAATAGTAAGGAGGGTATTTTGGAAAAAAAAAATGAAAAAAAGTTGAAAAAAGGGGTTCATGGTTTTGGATATTATAGCATAAATCTGAGGCTTAAGCCTTAGGTACATATCAAGGCTATAGCTTGATTGAACAGAGGCTTAAGCCTCGTAAATGTACCTTGAGCCTATAGCCTTGAGGCTTTTTTGGGCGCCTCGCTTTGAGGTGCGCCTCGAAGCATAAGAAACGCCTTTTTAAACCATGGTTAGAGAAGGAGAATACTTTTTCAACTCTTCTTTTATTATTCAAAAGATGGAAACCTCCAAGAAGATCTCTCTCCCTCCCTCTTACTCACCAACTTATACCCAACTTGAGCTCCCGACTTACCAATTCGCCATCAAGAACAATTGGTCGATTATTCAAGTCGGACCATTGAGGTGTTTGGTCGGAAAACCCTTTAACCAAATTTGAACCATAGTTAGATTGGCTTCTATTTCCATAGGTTGATAAGTTTCTATTTCCACCATTGTTCTTTTCTATATAAACCCTAAGAGGGCTAATATATTGTTTACCAAAGATTTCTCATTAAAATTTGTTTACTATCAAACATACTTAGGCCTGATACTCAATTCCCGACCCGAACCTGAACATCAGGCTACCTGAGGCCGACTTGAAAATTTTCAGGCTGGGCCTGGGTTCCACCTCCCGAGGCCAACTTGAACTTGGCCTGAAACCCAAGTCCTAGCTTGGCCCGAGCCTGAACATTTTTTTTTTGAAAAAACCCCTCCTTTTTTAGATTTTTTAATTTTTTTTAATAAAGGGGTTTTAGTGGGCCCGAAACTGCCCAAGCCCGAAGCCCTTACCAGAAAGACATAATTAACACGATTTAAGAATTGCTGTTACAGTTACAATTTTATTGACATTGCATGGTTATTCATTTGATGCAATGTATTTTGTATGCATGGGTTTCTTGTTGAAGGAACATCAAAGGAGACTAAGGCAATAACCATTTAGCAAAGAACCACAACAGAGAGATCGAGCACAATTAGGGCACTTACAAGTTACAAGGAGGGGAATCTGATTCTGGGGTGTGGCAGCTAATGTGCTGTTTGAAAGGAAAAGAACAACACTATTACTACCTTGGTGAGTTGGTGTTGTGCCTGTGCCCTTGATGTGTAACTGTGTGTTGGTGCCTGTTCTTCCGCTGCCTTGGGCCTGAACTGTATATTTCCTTTCATTCGTAAAATTGATTTAAGCAATAAGCAGGACACTAAAATCCTACATGCTTATGTAACACCCAGGCATTCTAGGCAGGGAATTCGGAATTGTTAGGACTTTGGGGCACAAATTAAACAAAGAACCAGTTGGGATGAGTTTTTGTTGTTAGAGAATTTTAAGGAGATGTTGATGAAGGATCGCAACAGGAAAACTTAGGACTGGGTGAGATCTCTCAAGTGAATTGATGCATATGCATTGAGTTCTTTGTTGTAGTGGATGGCTATAGGATGAATAGTTATATAATGGTATAGAATGGATAACTAATTTTGGTGTATGAGATCTCTAAGTAGGCCCCATCGAATGGTTGGTCCAAACCAATCAGTGTGAACCAAACCAATCAGTGTGAACCAAATGGATGCCTTTGATGTTTGCTAAAAGAATAGTGAAAAAAATACTGAAACTTTCAAAAATGAAGAAAAAAACTAACAAGGAAATGGATCCTCCTCCTAAGCCTCTCTTCTTTTCATTTCCTTATAGAAAATCTTTAAAGAAAGGAGGCAGCTGTGTTTGGCCTCCTTTTTCTTCTACGAATTTCAAATGGGAAAGAGGCACACATTTTCTTCTTATTTTAATATACAAGACATTCTTCAATATCACTTTAACTGTATCAATTTGTTGGATTGTCAAGTTTTCAGTGTCATTTTGTCCTACAATCCCACATTTATCAGGTGTCGGTGTCTTTAAGTACATGGATGTTCTTCTTCAGGTACTGTAGATCTTTAATTTTAATATCCATTTGTTTGGAACACTGTGTTTTGTCTAATGATATACATCTTCAATATATACATTGAAGCTCTTGTGTTTATGTTGTCGTGCTTGTTGATAGATGATATCAAGGGCACGCGGTTATTCCCTCATTTTTTCCTGTTCATGCTTGCTTGCAAATGTTCATAGGTCTGTTTATTTGTGGTCTGGTTCAGCAGCAGTCATCTGTGCCAGGAGCTTTATTTGAGGAGAAGCCTCAATCTGCCAATGATGCATGGAGGAAACTCCACTCTGATCCTTTGCTCCTGATCCGGCAGAGGGAGCAAGAGGCTCTTGCCCGGGTTAAGAATAACCCCATCCAGATGGCCATGATTCGCAAATCTGTACGTCCTCTTTTTGCTTTGTCATATATTTTTATTATTATTTAGCTGATGTGAAAATAATGGTTTGAACCATATGCTTGACACCAATGTTCAGAAACTGGAATTGATTTAAATAATTTTCTTTATAATAATGTGTTATAAGAAGCATTTCACTATCATACTTTTAGCTTGCTAAACATTAGACATAGCTCATATGTAAAAAAATTTACTGCAGTATATTTGAGATACAAATTGTGATTTTTGTAATGTATTATACCTGGCGGTTCGATGGGTTGGGCTGGCTGCATATATAGGTCTGGGGATCGAGTCTGGGCTTAATTTTAAGACCTGCTAGCTTCGGTGTGGTCCGAACTTGACCCATCAATACCACTAATTGTACCGTCTTGTTTTGTTGGCTTACTGATATGCTGAATGAGACTTAGATTTAAAGTCATGATATTTTGTGATTTGTCAGTATGAGTCAACATAGTGGATTTCTGAGTTAGATTGAGTTTTCTGTTTTGCTTTTCTCCAGTAGGTAAGGTGGGGGTTGGCTGGAGTTCTACGAGATATTATCTGAGTCCATTTCAGGCTTCTCAAAGGCACTGTGTCAAACAACTGGTGTCTATGTCAGACACCAACACGTTCATTTCATTGTATAGACACCAACAAGCTGCAAAAGGAACCATCCTCTACAAAATTCGTCCATGGATTTAAGAAAAAAACAGCAACCCATCCTTGTATGAGCTCCAACAGATGCCAAAAGAGTGGAGGAAACTTTGCCTTGCTCTGCAAAGCAAGCGTATATAGGGCATGCTCTTATGTCTTTCTTAACAACTGTCAACCATAACTCTGTAAAGATCTTCTGCAAAGATGTCCAAAGGAACAAGGCTACTTTAGATGGGTAGGAGCTCCTCAAATGAACCTTGCCTGAAAGAGTTGTCTAGAATCATGAGAAATTGTGCAAATGATCAAATCGATAAGACACCTTTGGGGTTACACATCTAAACTCGTCCATCACCCAGCACCCAGCACATCCAACAATGTAACCTCCCAGAGGTGGATTATAAGATGCCTTTTAGCGATAGTTATTTGGCTCCTTTCATGTGGGGTCCTAATTTCTAAGATGCCTTCCAAGATTTTGCTTTCTTTTTCTGGACAACATCTTTGGACAAGATCTTGATGGAGTTGAAATATTCTAGGGTTAATGGAGAAAACCCTAGAATCGGTGAAGAGAGAAGAGAGAGAAGAGAGAATAATTGCTGGAGAGTGTTAACCGTACACACTCCAAAGAAAAGATTTTATATTACTTATTGTGGGCCCTTACATAGAATAAGAGAATAAGAGATAAAGACATAAGTTTTAGTGAAATAGCAAGAACATCCTTCAACACTCCCCCTTAAGTTGGTGCATAAATGTCAATCACGCCCAACTTGCCCAAGCACTTGTGAAAGGAAGCTGATGCAACACCCTTCGTAAGGATATCCACTAACTGATCAGCTGAAAGGACAAAGGGTGTGCAAATTACTCCAGAGGTGACTTTCTCACGATCAATATGCTTGGTTCTGTCGTGCTGAATTGGATTGTGTGCAATACTTATTGCAGCCTTATTGTCACAATACAACAACATGGATCCCTCAACCGGAAAACCAAGCTCTCCAAGTAACACTCTGAGCTATAGTAGCTCACATACACCATGAGCCATAGATCTAAACTTTGCTTCAGCACTTGAGCGAGCTACAACCTGTTGTTTCTTGCTTCGCCAAGTAACCAGGTTACCTCCTACAAAGGTGCAGTATCCCGATGTAGATCGTCTATCATCTTAGACGCCCGCCCAGTCAGCATCTATAAAGCCTTCAACACGCATATGGCCATAACATCTGAATAACAAACCATGACTTGGTGATGACTTCAAATATCTCAATATTCTGTGAGCAACTTATAGATGAGATACACGAGGAGCATGCATGTACCGGCTCACTACACTCACTGCATATGCGATATCAGGTCGTGTATGAGCTAAATATATAAGCCACCCTACCAACCTCTGAAAACTGCCTACATCCTCTAATGGCTCCCTTGACTGACCATCAAGTTTGTGATTTGCTTCAATAGGAGTATTGACTGGTTGCGCCCCTAACATACCAGTTTCACATAATAGGTCTAGCACATATTTCCTTTAAGAGATAAAGATTCCTTTAGCAGATCTTGCAACCTCAATTCCCAAAAAGTACTTCAATGTGCCTAGATCTTTGATTTCGAATTCCGATGCCAAAAATTCTTTCAACCGGGTAATTTCTTCAGCACAATTACCCGTAACTATGATATTGTCCACATACACAATCAAGACTGTCATATGCCCTTCGGCACGTCTCATAAACAAGGTATGATCTGTTTGACTCTGATTGTACCCCAGTCGCTTCACTGCCCCACTGAACCGTTCAAACCACGCCCTTGGTGACTGCTTCAAGCCATACAAGGATTTTTTTAGCTTACACACTTTCTGTTCACCCCCAGAGAGTTGAAATCCAAGAGGGGGCAACATATAGACTTCTTCCTTCAGATCCCCATGAAGGAAGGCAGTCTCGACATCAAGCTGAAATAAGGGCCAAGACTGGTTCGTTGCAAGGGAAAGAATAACTCTGATAGAGTTGAGCTTGGCCACAGGAGCAAATGTCTCCTTGTAGTCAATCCCATATGTCTGAGAGTAGCCCTTTGCAACCAATCTTGCCTTGTAACGATCCACTGAGCCGTCTGGTTTACATTTCACAGTATAAACCCACTTGCATCCAACAGATTTCTTGCCTCTTAGCAAGTCCATTAACTCCCACGTGCTGTTTTTTTTCAATGCATCCATTTCTTCATACATTGCTTCTTTCCACCTAGGGTGCTTCAAAGCTTCTGTAACAGACGAAGGAAGTACAACAGAAGACAAAGAGGTAACAAAGGACTTGTAGGATGAAGACAGATTGTCATATGAAACAAAGCTAGCAATAGGATGTTGAGTACACGATCTCTTTCCCTTCCTGTGAACGATAGGAAGATCAAAGTCACAGGGAGCAGAATAGAAATGGGATTACTTGAGTCCATCAAGGATGATTGTTGGCTCTGGAGTTCAGTGGTGGCCTGGGTCCCTTTCAACTGGCTTCGTGTGTACACTTGTAGCTCCCCCTGCTTGCTAGTACCCGTATCAATAGTATCAATTTTGGGAGCACTGTCAAGGGCATCCATAACTAATGGCAAGGGAACAGGTTGCCGTTGCCTTTCCTCACCACAATGCTCCCCCTGAGGAAAGGCGACACAAGGACCTGAAAAGTACGAGACCGACTCAAGGAAGGTGACATCCATGGTGATGAACCGCTTACGAGTGGGAGGATGGAAACATTTATAACCCTTATGAGTCGATGAATATCCCAAAAAACACACTTCAATGCTTTCGGATCCAATTTTGTGCGATGCGGACTAAGAATATGAACAAAGCAGACGCAACCAAAAAATTTTAGTTGGACTGAGAATAGTGGACTCGCAGGACGCAACAACAACTGGTATGGAGTACGAAACTGGAGAGATCGAGATGGCATCCGATTTATTAGGTGCGATGCTAGGAGCACTGCATTAGACCAATATGTCTTTGGCACATGGTGCCAGAGAAGGAGTGCCCGGACTACTTCCAACAAGTGTCGATTTTTTCTTTCAGCAACCCCGTTCTGTTGTGGGGTAAAAACACATGAATTCTGATGCTCAATCCCATGGTTGGCCAAGTAGGATAGTAAACCCCCATACATGTACTCTCCCCCTTGATCAGATCGGAGGATTTTTATACATTTCCCAAATTGAGTAAGAACCATTTTGTGAAATTGCTGAAAAATAGAGTAGACTTCATCCTTCAACTTCATAACAAAGATCCATATAGAACGGGAAAAATCATCCACAAACGAAACGAAGTAGTGATAACCAAAACAGAGGTAATCGGGGAGGGACCCCAAACATCAGTGTGAACAATATCAAAAGCAAACAAACTTTTATTACCACGTGATGGAAAAATTGTTCGACAATGTTTCGACACGGCACACACTTCACAATGAAGATCCGAAGTGGTCACCGACTTGAACAACTCAGGAAATAACAAACGCAAGTATGGAAAAGAAACATGACCTAGACGAGCATGCCAAGACATAATATGCTCCTTATTGACCCTATTGCTATGACTACTAGACTGAAAAGCTGCAGAGACGGTAGGAGCCACATCCAGGAGATAGAGACCACCCACTTCATGCCCAGTGCCAATCGTTTTCCTCGTGACCAAGTCCTGAAACACACAATGAGAAGGGAAAAAGATAGCACAACAGTTAAGGTTCTTGGTAAGAGAACTGACTGACAACAAATTAATAGAGAATTTAGGGACATGAAGAACAGAAGATAAAGAGAGCTTAGAAGAGACAGTGACGTAGCCTTTCCCTGAAACAGAGGAAAGTGCGCTGTGGGTGCCGTATTTTCTGGCGAATGATACGATGACGCGTGTATTGGCTACACGTGCGGTATTAGAACAGTGACGCGTCGTATTATTCATCGTGCGTGAGTAAATGCGCCGAAGACTTCAACAGAGGCCATAGCCATCCCATCACTGTCATGCAACTTCCATTAATGGAAGTGTCACGTGTCAAGACGAGATGATCAGAAGAGAATATCTCGAGGCAGAGTTAGTAACAGAATGCATTAACACCTCAACCATTAAATATGTCGGGAAGCATTCAATCTTGCCCGACATATTAATGATTGATCTTATCAACGAGATTGATATACAGCTCATCCCGACAAGGTCCAACGGCCTACATGATACAAGCTAAGATCTTGGCGGGATTGCTATTCAACTCATCCCAATAAGGTCGAGTGGCGTACAATTATCTTATCCTGCCAAGTTCATACAACGTTCTTAACGGGATTGATACTCAACGCATCCCGACAATCTTAACGATACGTGATGGATCAACATTTAAACTCATCCTAACAGGTTTGGTTATATACTTAACAGGATTATTGTGCAGTACATCCCGACAAGGTGAGATGGCCTACTTGACGGGATTGACATCCATCTCTTCCCGACGAAGTCATATAGCTTATTTGACGGATGTGACATTCTTCTCATCCTGACGAGATCAAAATCTTACTTGCCTAGAATGGATTTCTTTCAATCCCGAGAAGTATACAAGATCCAACAAGCAAGATAAGTATTTCAAATACAATTATTTTCTTAACTAATAAATGTTGGCCACATAGCAGTTAGTTGAATTTTCACAGTTTCGACATCTTTTTATTCGAATATCTGACACAAAGGATGCCACCTCAGTGCCACTTCAGTCATTTAAGATATAACCGAATAAAAGAAGTTGAAATCTAACAAGAAGATTCTGTTTCATAACAGAATCTTTCTAGATCATAACTGATTGATAACGACTAGACACGTGGAAGGCGAGTCATGCCAGTTCTAAGGGTATAAATACAAGACTCTCAGGACTGAGAAAGGGATCTTGCTCTCCAGATCCAGATAGCCAAAACTCTGAAACATTTTACTAGTTTCCTGAACCCTGTTACGAATCCTAAACTAACTTGAGCGTCGGAGTATTGTCGACAGGTACAACCAAATCCTATTTGGAGAACATCCCATCCTTTGCGGAGGAGAACGCAGTTTTCATCCTGAAGCACCGGAGTCGTCCGATCATCACCGAGATACGAATCGTTTGACCTCGAAGAGTGTGGGTTAGATTAGATATTTCTCCCCCACATGTGCCATCAGCAATGCGGACTTTATCCACTCCTGAACACACGGAATATGAAGAAAAAGAAGATGACCTACCAGTCATATACTCGGAAGCACCTGAATCAATGATCCAGGGTGTGCTAGAAGCGGAAGTGGAAGCAAGGACATGGTGGGCAGAATTGATGATACCTGACTGGGCAAACGTAGAAGTAGCAGAAGGACCACCAAGCTGAGCCATAAATCGCTGCAAGTTCTCGATCTTATCTCTGGAGAAAGGAACTGAAGATGTGTTGAGAGGCTGAGATGCTGCAATCGACGGGGGTGGGGAACCCGGAGTAGAGTCCATGGTGGCACTATGAGCAGTAGGAGATGTCCCAGGCAATTGTGGTGGTCGCCCAAAAATATTCCAGCACTTCTCTTTGCTGTGCCCTTTCTTGCCACACCCCTCGCAAACCTGTAACTTCCAACATCAATCCTTGGCTTCTTGCCACAATAAGTACACGTAGGTGGGGGACCCCCTTTGCCACTACTGGAAGATGTTTGGGCTTTGTTTTTTGGGGGAAAAGCTACCAAGGCTGACTTCTCATGGCCAATAGAGGGAGACATAATAGCACGGCAGCTGTCCTCACTCTGAATATAAGCATAAACCTGGTTGAGCGAGGGTAAAGTATCACGACTAAGTAACTGCACGCGGGCTAACTCAATCTGCATTCAATCCCGCTAGGAACTCGTATATACGATTTTGCTAAACCAATGTACGGTACTGTAGACCATCTGCAGGACAGTTAGGCGTAAAAACCTGGTAGTAATCTAGTTCTTCCCACATACTACGAAGTGTAGCAAAATAATCCGCCAAAGAAGAGTCTCCCTGACGGAGAGTAGTAATGCTCTGGCGTAATTGATAAATTCGGGAGACATTTTTCTGCTGAGAGCAAGTCTGGATTGCTGAATCCCAGATTTCCTTAGCCGTGGAAAGCAACATGTATCCTCGACTGATGTGGGACTCCATAGAGTTAAGGAGCCAAGACATGACTGTCAGGTTGCCCGTCTCCCATTTTTCAAAGGATGGATCTGTCTCTGTAGGTGCTTTCAATCGGCCAGTAATATACCCTTGTTTCCCACGGCCTCCAATGAACATCTTGGCGGCTCTAGACCATTCTAGGTAATTTTTTCCGGTCAACTTTGTTGTAGTAATCTGCAATCCAGGATTTTCCAAGGGTGTATTTGCTGGAATATGAGGAGTAATTGTTGAAGAACTAGGTATTGACTGATCAGTAGGTCCTGAGGACACATCGGAGTCGTTCGACGTCGACATAAGCTCGTCAAATCCCAAAAAAAAACTTCAAAAAAATCAAAATAGGACCTTGAAGGTCAGAAACAACATGCCAATAGCACCAAAGTGCATCAAAACGATCAAAAATACTTTGGGAGGGTTATCCACAAAAAACGTAGGTCAAAAAACCCAAAAATAGCTGCCGGCGGTAGTTTTTTTGTAGAGAAAACGAGCCACAGCGCTCAAAACTTCATTAAATCGAACAAGAGGGATGTGGATCAGTAGATATCCATATGGTGCACCAAAACGAAGCAACAAACCTCAGAAGGTAGCACAAATCACGCCGAACCAGATCTTAAATATTTTGAATTTATTTGAAGAACAGCCATAACTCGATGAAAGAATGCTCAAAAAATTCCCCAAAAATCACCAAAAATAGGTTTCACTAGGAAGAGAAGGATCTGGGCATCATCCTCACCCTGTCTGTACGGCTGATGACGTCAGCACCTCCAAGGTACTGTGCAAGATGCCCTATGGTCTGGTTATGATGGTGAAGCTTCAAATCCCTGATGCTCTGATACCAAGTTGAAATATTATAGGGTTAATGGAGAAAACCCTAGAATAGGTGAAGAGAGAGGAGAGAGTAATTGCGGGAGAGTGTTAATTACACACTCCAAAGAAAAGATTTTATATTACTTGTTGTGGGCCCTTACATAGAATAAGAGAATAAGAGATAAAGACATAAGTTTTAGTGAAATAGCAAGAACATCTTCAACAGATGGTGGATCATTGTGATGTGGCGAGAGGAGTGTGGGCGGCATTCCTTGCTGATTTTGGGATGGCTTGGGTGCTTCCTCCTTGCTGCAGTTTGCCTCTAGTTGGTTTACGTTGGCTTTTTCGTCTAGAGGGCGTGTTTTATGTTACCTTTTGCAATTAACTAAGGATTATGGAAGGAGAGAAACCTTAGGGTATGTGAAGAAAAGGAGGAAGATGTGGCGAACAGTATCCTCAACATCAAGGGCTTGATGTAGTTCTAGTCCAAGGCATTTGTTGAATGTTGTGGTTTGTTCTTTCAGGACTTTGTGTCCCGTTGGGATCTTGTTTGCTCCAGAGATACTGTTTAGTCTTTTTTCTTCCTGGTTTTGTTTTTGTTGGCCTTGTCTTTAGTTGGTCATCTCAACCTCTTTGGGTCTTATAATCTTTTTCGCTATCAATAATTTCTACACTTAAAAAAAAAAAGTTTGCGCGAGGTTCGATCCATCGGGCAGGAAAGGTCAATTTATCGGAGGCAAAATTCAATCAGACAGACAAAACTAATTTTGTGCAACTTTTGTTCTCTGATCGATCACATGTCCCCATCCGATCGATCGGAGATCAATCAACTTCTGAAATCCAGAACTGAAGATTAAACATCCCTTAATCTTCAATCAACTTCTAAAATACACAAAATTTTCAATTAGCCTTTGATTTACTCTCCGATCTATCGGGCTATACACCTCGATCAATTGGAGGCTAAAGTTTTCAGACAGAAAACTTATGTCGCTCAAGTCCTCTTTTTGGGCACAAAAACCAATAGTCTAGGGTCACTTATAGATTAAAGATTAAGGGGTGTTTGGATCGTCATTTTTTTAAAAAGATTCGATTGAATGCGTTGGCTAGTTAGGAGATCTCTTATACTTTCTTCTCTCCTTTTCGAAAGACATTTGATTGGAGGGAGAAAAACTGGGTAAACCAATGGCGATGCGGGAGACAAGACCTTTGAAGCTGGGATCTTTTAAAAAAAAATACTTCTTCAAAAAGTTTTTTGAATAGTTTTTCCGTAAAATGTTGTTTGGTTGACTTTTAAAAGAAATAATTTCTTATAAAAATATATTTTAAAAATAGTATTCCAAACAACCCAACCCCAATTTAATTAATTTTTTGATAGACCAAGGTTTTGAGTGACCCATTATAACAACCATTAGATGCAATGTTTGGTGCGTAGAACCTACATCATAAAATATCTTTCTTCGTGAAAATGTTGCCCCCCCCCCACAAAATTATGGACGATACGCTAACGTTCCTGCACAACTTTACAATAGGTGTGGGACCCACTTCAGATTAGCTTTCTCAATCTCACCAGACTCGAATTTCTGCTTTGATCATGCAGTCATTCTTTTGTGTAATCACATTGAATGGGATAATCGTAAAGAGACTCAATCATTGATCAGATGGTTAAGATGGCCTAACACTAAAACAATCCAGAAGTTATAGAACACTAGATCCAACATGAACAAGACAACCTATACTCCAAAAACCCTAAAAAGAGAAAACTACGAAAGAGAGAGAAAGGAGAGTTAAGAGACTTAATAGAGATCGTTGGCAGAGTCTTAGGGGGTGGGAATTCGATCTTGGCTCCTCAAACAAGGCATGCTGGATTCTTGGATAGCCATGCATCAACGCATTAGAGATGGAACCCGTGATGGCAACTAGGTAGCAACCGCGCCAATTGTCCAACCTTGATCTTGTCGAGGCGAACAACACACTCCTTCCCTGTTAGCTCTCCGCCAACGGTGGTGCTTGGTAGCTTTTGCAGATCGGACATCGATAACCCTTTCGCCATCGGCTTGTCCTTCGATTGCAAACCAATGATGGATCTACCGGAGGCAAAACATAAGATGCAGATGTAGGTGAAGAACACTGCATTCATACTAACGCATGGGAGGAAGAGGAAGAAAGCGAGGAAAAACGAAACCAGAGTTGACCAGAGAGAGAGTGTGCTTCGAGATATAGAATCCAACGATCATGCCATTGGGGAGGTTCAAGACTTGGGTCGAAGGTTCTAATCTATCAATTTCCCTAAAAGAAAAATGGACTTTTTTGACCTTATTAATAAAAACTATTAAATAGGTTAAAAGGTATTTTTTTTTGTTTGAAAAATCCTTTTTAAAAAATGATGAGCCAAACACTAGCAATGACAAAAAGTATTTTTCTTAGAATAATACTTTTTTTATGTCAAAAAATTGGGATCCAAACACCCCCTAACATTTTACCACCTAGATTCTAGGGTCTCTAAGTCACTTACCATCTTAAGTATGATCAATGCAAAGCTTCTCGTTCTTCAGCCGAACTTTAATGCTTATGAATCTTTTGGTGGGCTTGAGTAATATAGACACTGAACACTTATACAACTTATCAAACAAAGGAAGACTATGAATGCGTTTTGTCATACAGAATTAGCCAACACTAAAATATAGACCTTACATTTGCATTCAAAATATTGACTTTACACAATCTATTTTGATATAAACATATGTTAGTTAACTTCTGCTTAGAACACACACATTTTTTTTACCGAAAACACTTGTGGAAGAAAAAGTAATTTTTAATCATTTTAATTTTTTTGTAAAATACTAGGAAAAAATAGAAAAAAAAGAAACCGTCACAAGTATCTCAACTACACGCAAATATGATAACTACCAAATATGATAGTTACAAAAAAACTACACACAAATATGATGAAATGATAGATCATGGTGAGATCTATCTTTTGCTAAAGTTTGAAAGAAAAAGGACAAAATATTTTTTTAATAATTTTAATTTTTTTAAAATACTAGAAAATAAAAAAAGTAAGAAAATTCATCACAGGTATCTCAACCCACACACAATATATGATGAAACAATAGAAACGACATCTATTTTCTGCTAAAGTTTGGAATAAAAAAGGAAAAAAATAAATATATTATTGAATATTTTTCTATTGCAAAAAATACTAAAAGATGAAAAAAACCCATGGATCTAGTTCAGGATCCATTGGGGTTGTTGTTGTTGGTGTTGGGGAGTAATTACTCAACTGGTTTGTATCGTCCGAAATGTTTTGGACGATACTGTTATGTTTCGGCCGAAACTTTTTGATCGGTAAAAAGAGATATATTAAGAGGGCTGAGAAGGCCCAAAACTATACAGCAAGGATGCAGAAAAGAAAAGGCGCTATAAACAAAACGGCCACAAACAAAACCCCATTCCCAAAGACCAAAGGCACTCCTACTAAACCACTAGACGATCCCACCAGAAAACAAAATCTTCAAATGTGAACTTTTTGAGATTAGGAATGGCACAACTCCAGTGATAAAGAGTAGAAAGAATATTCATGAAAATTCTCTCGATGTTGG
This sequence comes from Euptelea pleiosperma, assembly GCA_035048495.1. Classification (NCBI taxonomy): domain Eukaryota; kingdom Viridiplantae; phylum Streptophyta; class Magnoliopsida; order Ranunculales; family Eupteleaceae; genus Euptelea; species Euptelea pleiosperma. The sequence continues at coordinate 1,324,218 of CM068545.1, forward strand.
CCTCCTTGTCTTCGAAGGTGTGGCAATTTCTTTCTTTCCATAACTCCCAACAAATTGCAAACAGGACAATCTTCCACAACTGACGACCGCTTCCCGAAAAAGGCACTAGTGTACCACCCCACGAAAGCATCGTACACTGTAGCAGGGAAGATCCACAGCAACCCAAAACGACATAAAAATTGCTCCCAAATCTCCTTGGCAATCCGACAATGAATAAGCATATGGTTCGGCCGAAACTTACTGAGACCGCAGCAAAACTTGATGAAATCCGAGTCATACACGTATCTTGCCTCAGCCTATGGCGAAACCGAAACGTTTTGGGTGTCAATTCCGGCATTTCGCCTGAAACATTGAACCATGTTGTTCACTCAGCCTCACCAGTTCCTGATTCTCACTAAGCTTGTTATTTACTGTGTAGCAAGGCCACTTACCTTGTCAAAAAGTTCTGCATTCTGACACCTGTCAGATACTCATCAACCAGTTTTTTCGTATTGTTCAGTTTCTCAATGTGCTCTCATAAATTTATAATGATTATATATTATATATAAGTAATAGTGTATTCCAATTTAATTGGATGTGCTTTTCTACTATTCCTACTAACTCAAATTTCATCAAGAATATCTAGTATATTATATATTAGTACTATTCTATAATATCAACATATAGTTGTACTTAATGCCACTGTTTTTGATACCTTGTGTTCATGGCGCCAAAACACGTACCCCAGTGTGCAAGTTATTCTTAGGTAACTAATAAGTTCGTGCTATTTTGGATCGTCTTCAGAGTATCAAGGTTTCTATACTGTAGTCTAGCTCCGACTGAGAGCAGAAGAAACAAAAAATTATTATTTAATTGTTCGTCGAACTATTATTTTAGTGCACTTGTCCTTTTCCACTTCCATGCGAAAGCTTTTTCTAGTCTCGCTACTGAGTGCATCCGTTGATTTTTGTAGGTAGAAGCAAAGAAGAACAATGAGAAGAAACGTGAGAAAAAAGAACACAAGAAGAAGCATCGTAACGAGAACTCAAAGCGTGAGAAACATTCATCAATCAAAGGCCAATCATACGCAGAAGAAGTCACTAGTGAAGGGGAAGAAAGAATAAAGAGGAGTTATCACAATAACTTGAAGCATGAGGAGCGCTCATCCAAATGCAAGGCAGATTCAGAAGCTGATATAAGTGAAGGAGAGGAGAGAAGAAAGAGGAGTCATAAGAAATCAAAGCACGAGAACCATTCAACCAAAGCCAATCGTTGTGCAAGTGATGCACCCATAGCAGCACACTGGCATGGATCACGCCATCAGCAGCACCAGACTATCCCGAAGCTCTCAGAAGAAGAGAAGGCTGCTAGGTTGCGGGAGATGCAAATGGATGCTGAGCTGCATGAGGAGCAGAGGTGGAAGCGGCTGAAGAAGGCATCGGAGGATGATGCAAGGGAGGCAAGGCAGGCTGGCTCGTCAACTGGCCGGAATTTCTTGGATGCTGCTCAAAAGAGCGTATATGGAGCTGAGAAGGGGGGGAGCTCCACGATTGAGGAGAGTGTCCGTCGCCGAACGTACTATTCGCAGGGACGGTCAGAAGCGAATGAAGGCAATGCTTTCCGGCGGTGAGTATGTTTAACAATAAATACATTTGTATTTCATCTCCAGTATATTGCAGCTATTTCTATTATTTCCAGAAGTGTCCTCTCATAGGCTTCCACCTCAGAGACAGCGCTGGATCTCACTCGATCATAACCACTAACCACTAGATATATGGTTGAACCCCATTGAAACCTTTACCTATCCTCACCAAGTCTGATATCCAATCTTCAAAAACTGGTGGATCAATTTGGAATCCAGGCTGACAATTGGAGACACTTGGGAGCATAGTTTTGCACATTGTCTGGTTTTCTAAGACTGGCTTGCAATTTCATCCAACAACATGATTTTGGGTGTCATGAGGAAGGAGCACATCTGGTAATTGATTTTGGAATCCAGACTGTCAATTGGAGAAACGCTTAGGAGTATATAGTTTTACACAGTTTATTAAGTTGTCTGGTTGAGTCTGACGAGTCACCGTAGAAGTTGTCTGGAGAGCATAATCTTTATAACCTTCTAGTCTTTGAGAAAGGAGGTCTTTCAAGACAATGGAACATTGGAAAAATCGTAGAGGTAGGGTTGTGGGTACCCTACCTCCAATTAGTGTAGGCCAATGTACTTCGATGTTATGCTGTATACCTTTTGAGCATTGTCCTTGAGGGGGCTTATTTGGCCGCCGTCTCTAGTGCATTTGTGTTAGTTTCCAAAAAAGTAAGGTCCACCAGTTTATGGCATGGTGGTTGGGTTGCTTAAATAGGACAAAAGTGACTATAAATGATCCCAACCCTTTCCCCCTTATTTGGCCGCCGTCTCTAGTGCAATTGTGTTAGTTTCCAAAAAAGTAAGGTCCACCAGTTTATGGCATGGTGGTTGGGTTGCTTAAATAGGACAAAAGTGACTATAAATGATCCCAACCCTTTCCCCCCTCCTAAATCTTGAGTTCATTTGGAGAGTTTCCTTACATTATTCCATCTCCCACATAATGACATTGGATTTACACGTATTTTCCATCCATGCATGTAGGGTCCACAGCCCAAGGATCCTTTTCCAATCACATAATTAGATATATAGGTGTGTCTGAATGCTATACGAACCAGCTTTTCCCGTGTGCGTATATTAAAACTTGCTCGTCTCCAACTTGACTGCCTTACAGTATCATTCGAAAGAAGAAAAAAAAAAGGATAGAATTTGACGGACACTGGTGAATATTTCTCAAGGGGCCCGATTTGCGAGCAAGTTGAAATTGGATTTTCCATTGGGAAAGTTCTTGTGGTAAAATTCAGTTGTTCTAAAGGAAATACCGTGTTACCAACTATTGATGTAAATTATTTTTCGGTGTGCTTTTTCACCACAAGGTTTGATTAAAAATAACATAACTTTTGAAAAGAATTTGTTAGCAGCATCACGAATAATATATGTATCCGACACCTTTTACGACAACCTCTACATAAGAGCGCATGTGTAGTTTACATAGTATGAGTGCATGTGTATCGCTTGCTTCGACAGATTTCCATACGGAGAGTGAGAGTGAGAGGCGATCCAAACTATATTTTGGCACTGAAAGGGCATTGAAAGATGGCATGGATGCTATCCTTAATGTCATGGCCACATCTACTACACGACAGATCCACCTCACGGATTCTTGAACGCAACCTTCGATTTGAGGGGACTGAAAATATCCACTTGAACATTCAAACTCTTAGGGGCTTTTAAGTTTCCAAAAGGACTTCCATATATCAAAAAGGGCTAGATTTGGTCACCAAAGGTTGGTGGAGGGGCTGTAGGGTCCTGTACGCTGATTTAGAAGAGAATTTTCCTCCTGGGTGGGCCAATTAGAATATTTCGCCATCTAGGGAAGGTTTTGAGCTAAGGAAAGAATTGGTGATCTGACCAGCAAGCTCAGGAGGGAGGAAAAATGTCAGTAATGAGGTTGTGGTTCCAAGTTCTATTGGGAAGAACATCAAGGATAGCTCTCTTGAAAGCAACTTGATGCTATTTGTCTCGCTAGGTGAACATGTGATGAAAAGGTGGGTCTTGAAATTTGGCCTTATAAAGAGAATGTCTCCGATCGATAGTCTTGACCATTAAAGAAAGAAAGCATATGAGCCACTTTTTCGAATGGGAGGGCACCAATCCCGGACATGCCTCCCGTATCCTCGTGTCTGAACAACCCCAAACCCTCAAATCATGTTTGTATAGTTTAGTACTACTGCTATGCATCGTGGGTCCATTACTTGGATGATTTCAATCTTAGCCACTTCTAATTTGTGGAAAAATGAAGGAGAAAAACTACAAAAATGGGTTGTTTGTTAAAAAATGAGTGCGTTGGAGTTGGAGCTGTTAATGTAGTAATTAATTAAGAATTTGTGGAAAATTCCAGAATTTTGTGAAAGGACAAGTTTGCCCTTCGAAAGATGAAATGGTGGTTTGTTTTGGATTTCTCTAGAATGCTCCTAGGGAATGTGAAGAAGTGGCTGTCATACTTGAAAGCCAGAGAATGAATCTAGCTAGTGATATTGGAAAGTGTATTATGTACGTAGGAAGGACCAAAGGTTGTTGGTCAAGGAAATGGGTATAAGGCTATATAAAGGGATGTTTAGACATGTTTTGCACACACCTAGAACATACACACCAAAAGAATAATGGAAAAGCACAGAAAATGCAAAGAATTGATGAGAGAGACTAAAGAGAGCAATTTCTGTAGAAAAAGTGTCAAAGAAAAGGGGTAATTAAAGAAACTCAAGAAATATAGTTTTCTATTTTAGTCTCTCATTGTTTGTTTAGGGCTCTGCACTACTCCCTTTGGAGAGTGCATCTCCATGCATGTCTCTTTCTCTCTAATTGTATGGGTTAGTGTAACCCAATCAAGAAATATTAACAATATGGGTGTGGGTACACGAAGTGTGTGTCATTATGGGTTTGAGCTATCAAAGTGTAGTTAAAGACATCCGCGCGCTGCGCCAACAAGGTGGTATCAGATCTAGGTGGCTCGAGTTAGTTGACTCAAGAATAAATTTCGAATTTAAAAAAGAAAAGAAAAAAACAACAACCTACGTAGCTTGTTGTTTTGCAAGAAAATAGTAACGGTTTTGGTGTGTTGTTTTTCAGAAAAGAAGGCCTTTTCAAAAGGAATGGCGAGATGTTTATGTTTTAGGGCAAAGAAAATTTTGAAGATTTTGTTCATGGTAGTGGAGGTTATTTTAAAATGTTTGTTAAAAAAATGTTTTAATGGTGGTGTCTTGAGATAAGTTTCTCTCTCAACGAAATTTCAATTTTGCGCAGCAAGGATATCTGGAAAATTTCTAAGTGTGGTGCACTCAGGTTTTTGGGAACAATTTTCTTCTCAAAGGAGTCTGTTATTATCTAGACTTGTGGTTAAATCACTATATGGCGCGATCATTGAGTGCAAATTATGGTTGTTGAGAGTTACCACAAAACTCTCATTTGTGTTGTTGCAAAATGGCAAAGATCACCATCGACATTCTGTTCAAAGGAATATTAAGAATGTAGTGCCTCTTGCATTTTCAACCGAAAAAAATGGCTTAAATAATGCAAGGAACTTCCGCGCCTTCATTGAGATCTTTGATCCTTATTTACCCAAAGAATATGTATGCCCCTGGCAATCAAACAAAAAAATATGCACAAAATGCAGTTGCCCATCTCGTCTTTGAGCACTTGAAAGAGTTGGGTATGATTCGAGTGATTGATATGAATTAGAAATAAATTTTTACTTTGCGTAGTGAAAATATTAATCTTTGACAACGAATTGAAGAATTGGAACTTGCACTTAAACCAGTTGAAGAAGTTAATCAAGACCAAGAAAAACGTAATGATATATGATGAAGGCTCAGTCAACTTCAGTAGCTCTCTGGTTCACCCAATTCTTAATTAAGGGGGAGTGTTAGAATAATTAATTGGGTAATTTTAGTCACACCCCATAAAATGTGAGGGCACGCGACCTGTTGAATGCACCTACCTTTGATATATGATGAAGGCTCTGTCAACTTCAGTAGCTCTCCGGTTCACCCGATTCTTAATTAAGGGGGAGTGTTAGAATAATTAATTAAAAATTTGAGAATTTTTTAAGAATTTTGTGAAATGACAAGTTTGCCCTTTGAAAGATAAAAGGTGGTTTGTTGTGGATTTCTCTTGTATGCTCTTAGGGAATGTGAATATGTGATTGTCATACTTGAAAGCCAAGGGATGAATCTAATGATATCATTGGAAAGTGTATTATGTTCTTAGGAATGACCAAAGGTTTTTGGTCAAGTAAATGGGTCTAAGGCTATATAAAGGGATGTCTAGACATGGTTTGCACACACAGAGAACACACACACACCAAAAGAATAGAAGAAAAAAACAAAAAGTGCAGAGAATTGAGAGAAATTTTTGTAGAGAAAGCTAGTGTCAAATAAAAGGCGTAAAGAAAATCGAGAAATATAGAGTAAGTTTTCTATTTTAGTTTCTCTTATTGTTTGTTTAGAGCTTTGCACCACTCCCTTTGGGGAATGCATCTCCATGCATGTCTCTTTTTCTCTAATCGTATGTGTTAGTGTAACCCAATCAAGGAATATTAATGATATAAGTGTGGGGTACAAAAAGTGTGTGATCTAGGGTTTGAGCTATCAAAGTCACTACTACAAAAAAAACCTTTAGACTTGGTTAAAACTCGTAGTCTTAATTTGATGTTAAACTACGGTTAAAAATACCTCTAAAACTGTAGTCTAGATGTGCATAGTCTAAAGTATACACAAAAGACTATAGTTGTTAACTGTGGTCCGTGAGCTGAAAGTACGGTTTTATCCAACAATGTAATTGTAAGAGTGCATAAACGACCTCATTTTTTTAAAAATTCGTAGTCACTATGATTCTTAATTGTGGGCTAAAAGAGTTAAACCGGGGTTACGTCAAATAAAAAGTTTCTCCAGGTTCTTTTCTTTTTCTTCCTTGACCTCAACTCAAAACTATTGCTGCAAGAAATTAATCCTCTCCTCTTCATGGGAGGAGTTTTGTTTAATACTTTTCGTCTCAATTTTCTTGGTTGGGGAAAAATGGCGTGAGAAGTTGAGGTGGAGAGTGAGACACAGAGATTTGGGAGATAATAAAACCCCCAAAGGTAGAAGATTCTCCACAAAAAGGGTGGGCTTTTGAGCATGTCAAATCATGAAACTAGTGTTTGATGAAGAATATCATAAAAGAAATTACATCAATTATGAAAACACAAGATTAATCAATCAAAATGACATTCATAAGCTGAATTTCAATTTCTTGCAATTTTCCTAAATCAATGATTAAAAAACTAGATTTAAACAACTACAAATTCACTTAAATAAATAGATTTTTGAATATGATTCGTTTGAAATTAATGAATATGAAATTAGATTAAAATCTTAACTACCTACCCCCCTCCAATGCGCTCATTCATCGAACTGAAACCCTCATTTTTTTATATTTTCTTTTTCGATCATTTCCTTTCTAAATTTGGCTTCGATTCCTTCTAGAAGTTTCTTTTCAACTTTTCTCAATTATTTTTTATCGATCCTCTCAATCTCCTTTATGTTCCTTTGTTCTATGGTGTTCTTTTATCTGTTCAAAACCTACGAAATGTATTGTTTTTAATTATAAAAATTGTTTTTTGTCTATTTGGTTATATATATATATATATAGGGTCAGGTTCGGGAGACAACAATTTTCACAACATTTTCTACAACAATTTTGGCGTACCCACATGGAAGATGAATCAATAGCTGATTTTTGGTGAGGATGATCTCCTCACCATATAGATCACTCCTACAAAAAATCAGCCCATTCCGAAATTTCTAACCCCATCAAGTGTAGTCTTCAAGTTAACGGTAAAAATAGACGGTCCATAATTCTTCAACTTCTAAATCAGTCTTCGCATGTCAGAATGATTTGAACTTTTGTGAGAATGATCTCCTCGCCATAGAGACCATCCTCGCCAAAAATCATCCAATTCCAATACTTATAATTTATATATTGGCTCATACCAATTTTTTGTTGTAGAAAATGTTGTGAAAATTATTGTCTCCCGATCCTGACCCATATATATATATATATATATATATATATATTAAATACGATTTAGTTTTCCATCGAATCCATCATTTGGATAATTTAGAACTCGATTATGTTATGGTATTTAACACGAGCACGTAATATATTATTATTTAATTTGTTTTAATTATAATTTATAATTATTTTATTATCAATCTTCCATTTTGAACGTGTACTTACCACATTTACATTTCATATTCAATATTCTATATCCATCTGTATGGTTAGATTTTTCAAAAAGTTTTTTGTTTATAATATCAACTTTGTTGGATGTTTTTACGAGTTTTTTTTTTATAAATGCTTTATAAAAAAATTAGATTTTAACATACTTACTGTCTAAATTATATATGTTTCTCGACACTTCTGAATTTAAAGGCGAAGTTAGTTTTCTCATCAACTCCTCTATAAGATTTTAATTTTGTAATCAACACTTGATCTTTCAATTTTTTACTAGAATTTTGGTCAAATTAAATGTTGGACTTGTAAAATATAATTTAATATTTTGGGTCGTTACACATCTACCCATGGAAGATGCTACATGAGAGACATGGAACAATAGGGGAAAAAATCAAGAATTTCAACCTTGAGAGCAAGGTTGGTTATTGTTTATATATATTTTAATATCTTATGAGAGATTCTTGGAGTGATAACAAACCCCCCCCCCCCCCCCCCCCCCCTGTTAAGTCAATCTGGTACTGTTATAAACCTCAAGGGTTGAGTGTGGTAGCAAGGATGATTTTTACTTGGGTGCAGAAACCAAACAGTATCGCCCTTTATTTCTCTAGATACACTAACATTCTTTTTGAAGTGTATTATTAGAGATTATATTGTAATAAATCATGTGAGTGTATCTCATCACACATTATTACAATACTAGTGGGTGCCTTGTGCCATCGGCACTCCTTGACAAAGAATTTGTCAAAATCAGGTGAGTGGCGGAGATCCACCGTCCATTTGGGGGAGGATTAGATCTCGGCCCTTCTTTGTTGATGCTTATAAGAGGAGGTATAAGTAGGGAGATAACCAATATGTTTTGTTATATAGAATAGTAAACGGCCCATGCCCACGGCACTCTCCTACAAAAGCGTTTGCAAAAATTGGGTGCCTTTGGCACTCAAATGGTATAACGGACTGGGGCGTTACCATTTTTTCCATTATAACAGCTGTTATAACAGATTGTAACGCACAGAGGGAGAAATAGGAAAATAACAGAAATAACAAAAAATAACGGTGTTGAAATTTAAATTTTGAATAAATTGAGGTCAAATGAGGCGGATTGAGTGGCTGAAATCTAACCGTCCACATTAGATCGATGGATTTGATCTCAACCACTCTTTATCTAACCATCCACATTAGATGGACGGATAAGATAAGAGAATACAACTGAGTTGTCTTGATATATGCGTGGATGGCCCGTGCCCGCGGCACTTCCGACAAAGTGTTTGTCAAAATCGGGTGGGAGTTAATCTCAGCCATCGATATGAAGCATAGTGGATCTCAGCCACTCATTATTGAAGCCATATAAGATAAGCTCGTATAAGAAAACCATTAAATTTCAGTTAAATTCTATTTTTTTTTAAATTTTAAATTTTCAAATTTTAAATTTTTAAATTTTGAATTTCAACACCGCTTTTTTCTATTAAAATCTATTTTTTTCATTTTTGCCCTTGGTCGTTTCAATCAATTTTAACGGTAACACCCCTCTTGAGGCATAAAAAGTGGGGCTCTTGAGCCTGACCCTTGGGCTATATGTAAATCCAACCCATTTCATTCCTTATATGTAGATAAATAGTAGGTGACCCGTGCCCACGGCACTCATCGACAAAGCGTTTGTCAAAATTGGGTGTGACTAGCTGAGATCCACTGTCCATTTGGTGTGATAATTCTTGGCCATCCTTTATGAAGCCAGATAAGAGGGGGAGACAACCGTCTTGTTTTGTTATATAGACTAGTGGGTGTCCTGTGCCATGGCACTCCTCGACAAAGAATCTGCCAAAATTAGTTGAGTGGCGGAGATCCATCGTCCATTTGGGGGAGGAATATTAGATCTCGACCCTTCTTTGTTGATATTTATAAGAGGAGGTATAAGTAGGGAGACAACCAATGTGTTTTGTTATATAGAATAGTAAGTTGCCCATGCCCACGGCACTCTCCGACGAAAGCGTTTGCAAAAATTGGGTGCCTTCGACACTCAAACAATATAACGGACTGAGGCGTTACTGTTTTTTTCATTATAACGACTGTTATAACAGATTGTAATGCACAGAGGGAGAAATGGAAAAATAACAGAAATAACACAAAATAATGGTGTTGAAATTTAAATTTTGAATAAATTGTGGTCAAATGAGGCGGATTGAGTGGATGAAATCTAACCGTCCACATAAGATCAATGGATTTGATCTCAACCACTCTTTATCTAACCGTACGCCCACATACATTAGATGGATGGATAAATAAGATAAGAGAATACAACTGAGTTGTATTGATATATGCGTGGATGGCCCGTGCCCACTGCACTTTCTGACAAAGTGTTTGTCAAAATCGGGTGGGAGTTAATCTCAACCATCGAAAAGAAGCATAGTGGATCTCAGCTACTCATTATTGAAGCCATATAAGATAAGAGGGGTATAAGAAAATTATTAAATTTTCGTTAAATTCTATTTATTTTTTAATTTTTAAATTTCAAAATTTGAATTTCAGCACCACTTTTTTCCGTTAAACTCATTAAAATCCGTTAAAATCTATTTTTTCAAATTTTTGCCCCTGGCCGTTTCAATCCATTTTAACGGTAACACCCCTCTCGAGGCATAAAAAGTGGGGCTCCTGACCCTTTGGCTATATATAAATCCAACCCATTTCATTCCTTATATGTAGGTAAATAGTAGGTGACCCGTGCCCACGGCACTCATCGACAAAGCGTTTGTCAAAATTGGGTGTGAGTGGCTGAGATCCACTGTCCATTTTGTGTGATAAGATCTCAGCCATCCTTTATGAAGCTATATAAGAGGGGGAGACAACCGTCCTATTTTGTTATATAGATATTCTCAAATATATATGTATAATCTGTCAGAGAATATATATCATAATAAGTTGTGTGAGATACATCATATCATTATTGGTTTATCTTATCACAAGACTAGGAAAATATGTTGGGATTAAATTTAATTGAGAGATTATAGGATCTCAATCCTATTGGACTCTTGTAATGCTCTGTATTATCTTATTAAATCTAATATCCTAATATATTATCCTATTAAATCTAATCCTAATATATTATCCTATTAAATCTAATCATAATATATTATCATAGTCTTGTGATAAGATAAACCAATAATAATATGGTGTATCTCACACAACTTATTATGATATATATTCTCTAACATAATCAACATATAATCTCACCTATATAAAAATAAAACAATACCCTTTCTTTCTTTCAATACCGACAACATTTTGTGATTTTTAAGTGGAGTAGGTTCGCTCTTTTGGGAAGGAGTTGGCAACTGAAATCGAGTGGTTCTGTAGAATGAGAAGGGAATGGGTTCCATGGACAGAATCAAAGGTAGGAAGTACTAAAGAGAGCTGCCACGGAAGGAAGAAAGAGGCTCTAACCCCATTTTGGCTGCTCTAACCCCGTTTTGGCTGTGGGTTGGAGTTGGAGGCTTGGAGCTGTGAATTCATTGAATTAATAGTGAGACTGAGAGATAGAATAATTAACAACAACAATAACAAGTTGATATTTTTATTTTTATTTTAACCTCCAATAAATAGTTTCTCAAGGGGCCGGCTTTTCTTTTTCCTCCTTGACCACGACTCAAAACTACTGCAGCAGCAAATCCTCTTCTCTTCATGGGTAGAGTTCCCTTCTGTTTAATACTTCTCTCAATAATTTTCTTGGTTGGGAAAAATGGCGTGAGAAGTTTAGCTAGAGAGTGCGAGAGTTGAAAGAAGTAACTAGACAGAGAGAGAGAGGCAGAGATTGATTTGGGAGATAATAAAAACCCCCAAAGGCAGAAGATTCTCGACGAAAAGGGTGGACTTTTGAGCATGTCAAATCATGAATTTAATGTGCGAAGAGGTAAAATAGCAAGAAGAGCAGCTTTTTCTAGCTCTTCTGCTTTGTTTTCTTCTTGTTTTGTGCTCCTTGTTCCCATTAACTCCTTTTATCTTTTTTCCGATACCGTGCAGAAAAGAGCGATGAGGGAGGAGATTCCTTTGCAGTTTATATAGGAGGTTTTTTATTTCCACACGTTAGTAAGATCTCTCACAACTTTTAGCAGCTTGGATTTGGAGATTAAAGAAAGCTAAAAAGAGAGCCTCGATTAAAGCAGTCCAGAAACGGAGAAACCCATGATAGAAACTTTATATCACATGAAGTTTCAAATAGAAAATGAGAGATTTATTACGTTGGGTTAGTGTGTCCGTGAGTTTTTCTTTAAATACTTTTTAACTGCAAAAATCCCTTCTATAATGCAGGCAGGAAAGGGATCTTTAAAATTTGATCGATTTCCGCAACTGGGTCTGAAATATTCCATCGGCTCGCAAATGGGTTCTCTCTTTGGCCTGCAACATTCTATTTGTTTGCTAATGGATTGTACAAAGATGCCTTTATTTTTTGCATTGATGTGAGGGAACTAGAGAGAAGGAAGATGGGCTTTGGTGCTTGATGGTTCTTCTTCTTCTTGTTATTGTTACTAAAATACCTTGGGCCATAAATTTAGGAGAAGGAACGCGCGTGTACATATATATGAACAATGGAAAAAGAGGACTTTATAATATATGAAGAAGGGATTGCTTGTTTCAATATACTTTTCTGTACTGACAGAAAGAGAGGCCCCTGCCAGGAAGTTATCGAAAGTCATCAATGAAAATCCCACAAAGAGACAAACAAGGATGGGTAGTGTTAAGGGAAGGAGGGTGGAGTTTGTGCAGTCCCTATTCAACATTTAAGACTTTGCGTGTGAAATGGCTGTGGTGGGGGAGGGGTCGTTTGGATGGTGGAAAAATTCTCCAACCATGAGCTTTTGAGCCTTCGATGGGGATGACTTGCCCCCGGCCCTTACAAGTGCAGTCTCTCTCTCTCTCTCTCACACACACACTTAAGTCCACTCCAAATTCTTAGAGGATATTTAATGGATATCATTCTCTTTCTTGGTAGGCTTAAGATCCTTATTAGTTTTTTCTCCTTATAAGCCCTCAATCCTACATAATAAAAGCCGATAAGAAATCAGGATTCCAATTAGCCAATGGCAACAAAGTCCCACAAGAAACGAAAAGACAAAAAAAGTATAAAACCCTCTAAAATCTGTCACCGAAGAGAGAGAGAGAGAGAGAGAGAGATCTGTGTATGTGTGTGGTTTGGAGTTTGGGCAGCATACATACATAAGCAGCATACAATAAGCTGCCACTCCCCCTACTGCTACTACTACTATCACTCTCCCTGTTTTGGGCAGATGATGTCCCTGTCAACGAAACTGCATTCTCAGATGCTCTATTAAAGAAAAGGAATGCAAACCTCCCAATCTCTCCTCCCCATGTTTCCGGCTTTTCACTTTCAGTGCGCAAGCCTTTCCTTCTCTCTCTTGGGTTTCTCAACCCTCTACTCCTCAATCTACTACTAAACTTGTACCAAACATAACAAATTTGTGAAATGCTCAGCTCATTCAGTGGTTCTCATGACGAAGAAGATGACCCATCAGACTACCACCATCACCCCTACCAGAATCCTGCCCCACCACGCGGGTTCACCTCCCCGGCGACCCACAAGCGCCAATTACTGATCAGCTGCGCCGGGCTCATCTCTCGGTCCGACTTCACTGCTGCCCACCGCCTCGTCTCGCTCCTCTCCACCAGCTCTACGCCTTATCGTGACTCCACTGACAGGTTGATCCACCAATTTTCCAGAGCTCTCTCCTTCAGGCTCAATCGCTACACCTTCCGCAACTTCGTCTCTTCTGCCGCCTCCACCAGTGCCATGATCCCTTCTGCTGCTGCTCATCCCATCGTAACCGGTGGCGGGGCCTCCGAACTCCATAGTCTTCAGTCCACTTATCTCTCCCTCAATCAAGTCACCCCATTCATAAGGTTTAGCCACCTCACCGCCAACCAAGCCATCTTAGAAGCCATTGAAGGCCAACAGTCAATCCACATCCTCGACTTCGACACCATGCACGGGGTGCAATGGCCCCCTCTGATGCAGGCCATCGTTGGGCGTTCGGACCCATCAAACCTCCCGATGATCCGAATCACAGGAACAGGCCAGGACTTGGACACCCTTCTAAGAACCGGCGAGCGCCTTCAGAAATTCGCCGAGTCTCTGGGCCTTAAATTCCAATTCCATCCGCTTCTCCTCCTCAACGATCCTTCTTCTGTGACTCTCCACCTCCCCTCCGCCATTGCACTCCTTCCCGGTGAGACTCTTGCCGTAAATTGTGTGCTTTTTCTGCACAGGCTCCTCAGAGACGATTCTCGTGAAGTCCGGCTCTTCCTCCGCACCATCAAGGCCATGAATCCCAAGGTTGTGACCGTCGCCGAGAGAGAAGCTAACCACAATCACCCAATGTTCTTTCAGAGGTTCGTGGAAGCCTTGGACCATTACACTGCCTTGTTCGACTCCCTCGAAGCGACGCTTCCGCCCAACAGCAGGGAAAGGCTCGCCGTTGAAGAGGTCTGGTTTGGTAGGGAGATTGTTGACATCGTGTCTGCGGAGGGAGACGAGAGGAGAGAACGGCACGAGAGGTTGGAGAGTTGGGTGGAGAAGTTGACAAGCTCAGGCTTTTCGAACGTTCCGCTGAGCCCCTTCGCCTTGTCGCAGGCCAAGCTCCTACTCAGGCTCCATTATCCCTCTGAAGGATATCAACTGCATACTCTCAACGACTCCTTCTTCCTAGGTTGGCAAAATCAAGCCCTCTTCTCAGTCTCTTCGTGGCACTAGTACTAGAGAGTAGAGAGTAGACACCCTTTCTTTCGAGTTATTTCTTCTGCTGTCAGCTGTTCCTATAACCCTAAACCTTGTTCACTAGACAGACCAACCACAACCATTTGTAGGAGAAAAAACATGCGTGCATGATTATTGTGAGTCTACGTTTGCATGCAAAGTATTTGGAAGCATCGCTATTTCTCATCCCCAACCACAACTCATGATCTCTTCTTCTTGCTCGTGCACCTTCACTGAGGTTTTTCTTGGGGGAGCTGAAACTAATTAAACTCAATGTTTATTAGTTAGGGTTGCACCATTTGTTTCCTCTACTTTTTATTTCTGCTTTAGTTTTTCTCTTTATATAACGAACCCCTTGTAATTCTAAAACAGCTAAAATCTTCAGCCTTTCTAAAGGCAATTAAGCTGTGGTTTAATTCTTCCATTATCAATTAACTATTATCTCCTTCCATAGGTTTGTCTGTCTTTTTTCTTTGCTAATTTACTCTCTCTCCATCTGTTTTTTTATGTTAATGGGTGTTTTACTTACATTTTTTTTATTTTTTATTAATTTATCTTCTTGTTTCTATTGCTATTTTGACCCCATTTTTTTGTTTTTCACTAATCATCAATACTAATCATCTATAGTCACCACTAATCCTGATTCCTAACTACATCAACAGAATGACCACTACTTAGTCTTCCATAAAAATACTATAATACTCTTTCTCTTTGTGCTTCCAAGAAGAGATGCATGAGGGTTCTTGTTTTCTGCACCAAATACCCGTATATGCCTATTGCTGTCTTTCACACTGCACCATCTATTACCCTAATTTCTGCCTTTTGTCCCCTCAACAAAACCATCAAAGTTCTCAAATAGGGCTTTTGCTGCCCACCTTGCCTGCTCAGCAAATCATTCCATTTGGGTGTTCTCTCTTGTCGCGTGGTTTCTCAAGGACCCATGATTCCTTCTCTAGTGTTTTGTTTATGGTTTCTCAAGGAACCCCTGTTCCTAGCTCGCGTCTTGTTCAACATCTCTCTCTCTCTCTCTCTCTCTCTCTCTCTCTCAACGTATTAAGGTCTGAGTAGTGAGATGACGATAAAAGATCATAAAAACTATTTTTTACTCAGAAGCTAATAAGGTAAACTTATTATTACACGTTAAAGCAATTCAAGCCTTTCTAAGAGACATCTCTTTCAGTTTTTACAAAAGTTTCTAAACACCGATTCGTAGTAGCGAACGATAGCCACTGTAATACTCAACTGGAGCAATGATATTTTTCCAGTCTTCTGATTCAAAGGAATATATACGCGAAGTAAGATACAACAAGACTAAATATTCTCGTTGCCTAAGCAAAAGAAATAATATTCATAAAAAACAAGGAAATTATAGACAAAAGGGGTGAACTTCATCACAAATATCCAATCATGAGTATCAAAAGAAGGTATAGCATCTCTTGGGTTCTCTATACCGACTGACACACGAAACCTACTTGGAGTCTTGGAGTGGGGAGGGTGTTCTACGTCCGCCCCCCACCCCAACCCACCCACCCACCCACACACACACCAGCGCGTTTAGTGAGGGGTGTGTGTCGATGATCGATTCGAAATCTCGCTTGTGATCTGGATTGGCCGAAACGCAAGTTTAGTTAGCTATCGATGCTCTCTCCTACATACAATTATTACGATCATAGATGATGTGATCTAATAAATCCTGGATCTACATGTCAAAATGATATTCTATTTGCCCCCTTAATCATTGAATGCCGGTAAAGTTGATTTTCATACGATCATCTGGGGAAGTGGGGATCCTCTAATACCTTTTTTCATCAACTCCACTGTCCACTCCTTTGGCTCAAAAATTAATATTTCCTTTTTCTATTCTATCTTTATTAAAGACATATACATATATCCACACATTTGGTAAACGGGCAGATGACAAACCATTTTCTTTGCTTGACAGAGCCATAGTAAAAAAAAAAAATCAGTCCCGGCCCACGCTTGCATATGCATTTCTGGTTAAAAGTCCGTGGTGATCTTATACACGTTTTGCACAGAATCTGAAGGTCTGAATGTGGGGGATAAAATCTGTTGACACGTGGACGTATGAGATTGTGCCACGTGTCACATGATTCGACTGACACGTGGTTAGCTTTAAACTGGGAATTGCAAAAACTTTACTAGGGGACCTCGGAACCTCGGACTCCTCGGATCCCATGACTAATGACCTCGGGACCTCGGACTCCTCGGATCCCATGACTAATGACCTCGGGTACCTCGGACTCCTCGGATCCCATGACGAATGACCTCGGGCACCTCGGACTCCTCGGATCCCATGACGAATGACCTCGGGGCCTCGGATACCTCGGATTAGTCGGATTCAACCAACATGTTGAACTCGGGTACCTCGGATTGCTCGGGTACGTCGGACTCCTCGGATCCCCTGACGAATTGACCTCGGGTACCTCGGGTCCATGAACTATGACCTCGGGTCCTCGGGTACTAATGACTGATTTTGGTATTTGATCTTATTTACCTTGTTCGGGATCCTCGGAAGTCTCGGGTATGATATTCGGTAACCTCGGAAACCTCGGAATTACTTTTAGACTTGAAGAATTATTATCAAAAGACACATGGTGAGTTCTTACTGGTCCATATAAAATATCTGCATAAATATCTAGTTTTGAATACTATAAATAGTAGCATTTGCTACAGTAGAAAGGAGGCGATTTTGAAGATTGAAGCTGGATTATAACTTTTATTCAGAAGACTGACTTAAGCATCGGAGGCTCATTTGGTGGAGTTCCACCACATTGAGTTATTTGCAGGATCACTCGGCGGTCTCGGAACCTCACTTCGGACTCCTCGGAATCTGATCTCGGACACCTCGGACTCCTCGGAATCTGATCTCGGATACCTCGGAATCTGACCTCGGATACCTCGGACTCTGACCTCGGATCTGTCCCGGGACCTCGGATCCAACAGCACAAAGGATATCAAGCCCGTGGAAAAAGCGCGTATTTTGGGGTGTGTGGATTTATTCCCTACACTGAATACTACTTAATTTAACGCAGCCTAGAGTGGGAACAACTGCATGTATATTAGGGTACAGCAACTGGTGACACAATTTCAACAAGTGATTGGATTGGAAGCGTCTCCCAGAAAACAAAAGAAAACAAGTGTCATCCGTCGATCACAGAAAGAGCATATACTGCCCCTCAACGCAAAAGTCTCACGTGGGTACGTACCCATCTTGGTGTACGTGTTGTTCATTCAACTGGTGCAATTGCAACAGTTGGAGTAGGTCGTGCAAGGCATCACAAAAACCACCTTAGGCTTAAGAGAAGAGCATAAAAACCCAAACATCATATGAGGCATCTTCATCGTCTTTTGTTTGTGTATATATGTCAACTTCAAGTGGGGGGGAGTAGCTAGCAACAAGGTCACTGTCCAATGTCCACAGGTGTGGATATTACTATTAGAAAGAACCAAACCAAATATAGGACTCTTTTATGAAAGAAAATATAGAATATATAAATACCCTACTGAGATAGATAGGCACATATGTGGAATGGAATAGAGGAGACGTAGGGCTTTTCTTTTTTCCTTTTTCTTCCTTTTAGGATGAGGAAAAAAAAACGGAGAAGAGACTCAGATGGGTGTGGTTCAACTACATGGCTTTTGGTGCATAGGATCCGCAACCCATCATAAACTGTTCAAAGGCAGAGGTGCTGCTGATTCTCCGCAAGGACAGGAGTGGTGGGCAGATAGATGAGGGGAAGGAACGAAGCTGTGGTGGTGAAAAAGGTTGCCTGTATTTATATAATAGGGTTACGTGCATAGGCGCTCAGGGGTATAGGAAAATGTCCGGGTTTGGTGGGTAGGCCGTGCAGGAGAAGTAAAGAAACAGCAGGCAATGTATTTTGTTTTGGTGCACATTGCGATCGTACCTCAAAAATAAAAAAATAAAAATCCAAATTATTGAAAGAGAGAGAGAGAGTCACTTGATCTTTAGCCAAAAGGCCTAAAAATTTGAAAAAAGCTGATGCTATTGCTTAGGAGTTCGTCTAGAGGTACTCCCATTTCTTACACCTGGTTGGAGGGACCACACGTAGAGATCATGTTGGACATCGAACCTCACAAAAAAAAAAAAGTCGATTTTGAAATTTCTAACTCATGAAAAATTGATTTGAATTTGAAAAATCCAGACCATGCATCCAATTAAACCATTGCTCTAGACGGAGGCATTGATAGTGTATGTTTCATTACACTATTTCTTACATGTACATGTAGAAATGAGACCAAGGTTTTAAATAGTCCGTTGTAATTATGTGCACTTAAACGTTAATGGGTCACATCTGATGAAAAAAAATGGTCAAATGTTATTATTTGATTATTTTTTATTTAATTCGTAAAATAATATTTTTTCCAAAACCAGGGACATTGTCTTAGACTTTTAGTTACAATGCATGGTAAGCCCCTTTTTTCGATTTTGGACATTATTTCAAAATGGGTTGCCTACGGGCACCCGCGCCATTCGGCTGGGTACCCACAATAGACCAAAATACCCCTTTTTAGTTTGGGCACCCCACCCTTCTCCTTTGTTCTCTCTATTGTTATCTCTCTCTCTCTCTCTCTCTCTCTCTCTCTCTCTCTCTCTCTCTGGCTTTTATAGCTCAGCGCCGTGGGGGCTAAAAGCCAGAGAGAGAGAGAGAGAGAAGGGTAGGGTGCCCAAACTGAAAGGAGGATATTTTGGTCCCATGTGGGTGCCAAGCCGAATAGCGTGAGTGCCCGTAGAGCGACCCTTTCAAAATAACAGAGGATTGGGGCATTACACAACATTTTTTTTAAAAACCAAGGATGAGACTATAATTAATCTCACAGTGATTCGTACATGGAAATAGAAGATAAAGAGGAGCTGAAGTCAAGGAGAGGGAATGACTGAAATGGAGAGAATCAAGGGAGAGAATAAAGTAGATTGAATTGGATTTGAATTTTCAATAAGAGCCGTTAGTGCTCTAGTAGAATTAGTATTAATGGGGGGTATTAATTGAGTCAATGTGTAAGCCTTCTAAAAGGCAAGTCGTAGGAGCAAGAATGGCAGGGAATTAATTAGTTGTTTGTTCTTAGAGAAGGCTTCCCCCTAGACGTGGGATGCATTGCTGTAATCTGTAATCTTCTTCTCGGTCTTATCATTTATCTTCTCTTACCGTATCACACAGGCATATTGGAATTTTGTGTAAATTCAACATCCCCTACGAGAGAAAAATACACAAAGGATTTAGCGTCAAGGGTTTAGTGTAAGCTCAACTAATCTCGAATATGTTGGATTGAAAATGTCGGAGGATTTGACAAAGCGATTAGTGAAATCTTGTGATAAGTGCTATAGAACAATGAAGGATAAAATTCTTACAATTTAGTTTTTTATCTAATCATATTTACCCCAATTTTAAGGAAAAAAAAGCTATATATGTCCAACGTCGCTCGTTAATTTGTTACATATTGAGACCATGATTAGGGTGTTGTGAAAATTGATGGACAGTCTTTTTATCAATATTTTCTCTGTCGTTGTAACTTAGTGTCAAATCAAACAAAAATGTGCAAAACAAAATTATGGATTTCAGTATAGTGCAAGTATTGGGATAGAACCGCAAGATGTGAGAATAATGAAGAAACTATTGAACTGAGAAGAGAAAATCTAATTAACCTTGTTTAACTTCAAAAAATTAGAAGTCATGCATGCAAGGATCGAAGTTTACTACCATGAATTAGTAGCATTCAGTTTTATTACTTTTTTTTTTATTTCTCTTGTTAGATTCTCCACCTGAGACAAGAGAATTTTTTTGATTTCTCTCAAATAGATAATATAAAATTATAATTTACACACTTGCTCAAGAAATTTATACAATGATTTAAGCCATGAACGGATAAACAATTTATTATAGTGAAAAGATTTATTTGTTTGGTTTGAAATCAATGTCTAAATTTTTCGTAAAATTGAAGTTAATTGTAAATCACTTTGAATTTCTTTAGCTTTTGGAGAGGCAAGCATTGTGTGAATCCCAATTGAGTGGAAATACACACAATCGGTTCTTACTTTTAACATTAAAAATATAACTCAAAAAACTTTTTAAAGGTTAATATTCGATTACAAGAAGAATAAATGAAGACAATAAAATTGAGATTAGCTAAGTTTTCATGGGGCGGATCCCTCTCCTTGATGGGAAGAATCTCAGCCTACCATAGTGGTAGAAAAGAAAAAAAATTCAAACTTTAACTTGCATAAATGAAACTTACAAAATATAATCTAATTAAAGAATTTAACTGAATTAATTAAAAGAGAAGTGTACTAATATTGAGACATTGAATTTAAATACAAGCTTATTTTAAATAGACGAATTGCTAGAAAAATAATAGACTAGCGATGAAGTACAAGTTTTCCTCAGCTAACCTTGGAGATATATTGTTACCCGTCCAAACCAGTGAAGTCCAAAGAACCGATGAAGAAGAAGCTCCAAAAATCATTTCACTCGTGATCAAGAAGTCCTGATCGAGATGCCCAAGGTGACTCTTATATAGGGTTTGAAAACATCCATCTATGAAGATCATCTTCTTTTGAGTCATTTCTTTAAAATCTAATACTTGCCATATACGTAGATTTATCTCCCTCATTTAGAAATACAATATTCCATGTGTAAATAAACAAATTTTCTTTCTTATAAAAATATATTTCAAGTACCTTCTATTTTCTTTATTAGATACCTTTCTTTAATTCAAAATATACTTTTTCTTTCCAAACATTTTTGACAAGGTTTAAAGGAGGCCGTTTTAACGGTATAACGGACTGAGGGTGTTACCGTTAAAACGGATTGTAATGAACAGGGGTAAAAATGAAAAAAATAAAATTTAACGAATTTTTAGGAAAAAAATGGTGAATTTCAAATTTTGAAAAACGAAAAATGGAATTTAAAGGAAAAATAATATATTTTAATAGAATTTAACCAAAATAACGACCTTTTTTCCACAAAATTTTCTAGATTTTAACAGCCGTTAAAACCATTTAAACGGTGTTATTTTAAACCAGGATTTTTTATACAAATATTTTCTTTAATTGAGAAATAATCTTCTTGCCTTTTTTTAAATAACATCTCCCCTTTTGTAACACAAAATTCCTTTCCTTTTTAAAATGTTTTCATCCTTTGTAACAGTTGTCTATCATTTCTTTCCAAAAGAACCAATTTACTAAACAAAAGAAACAAAGTCCCAGTCTAATAAGAGAAAATATGATGAATTAAGAAACTAGATATTATATTACATGCTTATAGGGAATATTGTTCGTTATGAGGAAGGAGGTTACGACTTAAGCCTATCAATAGTATTGATGAATGACTTGCATTCATGTATTCATATCAAAGTTTAGTTCTACTTTATTTCTGCACTTGTTTATTACTGTTTTCTTATGAATTACTACTTTAAATTTGTTTACGTTTTATTGCTTTCAATTATATTTTCTTTTTTGCTTATTGTTTTAAGTGTATAGTTTCATATTTGGTTTATACTCTTTCCTTACACATTATTAGATTGATTTTATCATTGGTTGTATCGGTTTGCTTTATATTATAGGCATGTTAGAATATAGGATTACTTACTAAGATTCCCTTGAAAGCTCTCCCATTATATTCCCTTATAGAGGAGTTTCTAAGGAGTCTTTAAATTGGCCATGGAGTGAGGTTCGGGTGCAGTCGAGCGTGTTGTTGTTTTGTTTTATTATTGGTTGAGTAGGTGTTTTACTTCTTTATTAGGATTTCATATTTTATTATACTTATACAATTTGTGATTAAATATCAGATATCATCTCACTTTTATCCTATACACGTGTATCCTCATGAGAATCTATAAATTAAAATATCTTTTATTTAGCTTATATTTCTATTCAAAATAAATATTGTAATTATATCACTTGGGTAGGAGGTTTGTAAGATTATAGTTAGTAGTGTGGTCTCACGACTCGTATTCTTAGTTGTGGGACACGAGGCGTGATAGTTTGGTATTAGAACTATGTTTGGATCAATGTATTGGGTTTGGGGTATGACATGCGAGCTTTCGCTAAGCCACTTAATACTTAAGGTTAGAGGAAAGAGACCCCCTCACTTCGAAAATCGTCACCCTTAGTTTGAGCTCCATTAGAGATCCCAAAACTCATCTTGAACTCCTCCTTCACCCTCCATTAGAAAATGATCCCTTCCCTTTTTGCGAGAACACCAAGAGAGAACGAGGAGGAGAACAAAAGGAAGAAGATATCCATTAGTGGAGGCTTGAGATAACTTAGCATCGAGAGAGGTAGGGTTTTTACATCTCTATATGCATGCTTGTGGTTTTGTTTTCTTGCATGTATTCTTTTACCATGTGTACACCTTTGCTTAAATAAAATCTCTATGCTTCTTATTTGTTTTTGTGCATGTTTCATATGTTCTAGAATGCATGTTTTATATTCAATCTTGAAGCTCTTCCATGCATGTTTTAAACCTTAGAAATTGCTTTTAATGATATGGTACATATGTATGTTTTTTAATATCGATGCATGCATGTTCTTATTTTTTGACATATTTTTTCCGTTGAGGTTTGTTGTTGTATTTTGTATGTGTAGTCACCATGCTGTGAGGATGTGAAATTATATGAATAACCGAGAATGCATGAAAACTCAAAAAGCAAGAAGCGCATAGTGTTCTCTTCTAGCTTTGTCATATTCTCTTGGTGAGTTGTAGAAGACACCAAGTACTATATGGACATCAGTATCATCTGACGACATCTGAGCAGCTTCACTGAATAATCGAGTGGCCTGCAAACCAGAAAGCTAAAAGTTTTAGCATTATTCTCCAAATGAATCACAAGGGCATTTAGATGTGCTTTTTCAGCAACAAATTAAGGTCAAATATACATGGATCTACTGCTAATCTATACGGGCAAAAATGCATCTGTTTCACGTTGCCAGAATGAAAACAGTGAAATTAACTCCCAAGAGATGTTTGCTGTAGTACTGTAGAGAAGAGATAAGAGATATTGGAAGTCACTATCCAGGCAGAAGGCCATAAAACCGATCTGAGAAGCAAGAAGCAATCCGAGGACCCACTTGGATGGCTGTCAATTTCCGCCACCAATGTAGAAGCCTAACTGAGAGGAATCGCCAAAGCAGCAGCAAAAATACCCATCCATTCCGTATAACAGCACCGGGTTCCCTGCAATACTCACTTTCGTTTTCTATGCTGCATAAGAGAGTGGGAGGCCATCTCCATAAGGAATATGCAAAGACCTTTGGTGGGTAAAGAGAGAGAGTCAATGGAGAACAACCAAATCCTATGACTTTGATTTGTTCTTACCATTCTGTCATCCATAACTGCTGGGTCCGTTGGGGAGTGAGACTGCCCTCTCTATTCCATCCATAGCAGTAGGGATTGTATGGTTGGTCAAAGAAGTGGGTGGAGTTGAGGAGTAAAGCCTCTTCGTTTATTTCATCTGGAGTGCGTTCCACCCTTGAAAACAAGCAAAACTATGATCGACTCTCCATATATAGCATGTTAATGTGAACATATACCCAATCTGACGAGGGATCCCCTCAAGAACCTCTTTTGTATTCAAACCTCATAATTCTTTTGTTCGGAATTTCTTTAGATGGAAAGACACATGCATAATAGGGGATTAAAAGAAATAGTCTTCAGGTCCATGGAATTGCCATCCATCATGACAGCCCATTTCACAGCCATCCAAACACACAGTCAGCCACGGCCGATCCCTATAAATTTCAGCAAAACCAGCATTGCCTCTACTTGACAAACAAGTATGCCCAACACCAAGCCAACGTAGACCGTGGAATGATGGCCTCTTTAGAAACCTCAATGAATCGAGGGACAACCCAGTGCAATGATAAAGATCAAGCCTTTGAAGTGGTTTACTTCCCCCTTCGAACCCTCTCTTTGAAGCCAATGCTTCCACTGACGCATCAGTGACAAAAAAACAATATTTAAGACATAAGTTAGTAATCCCTAAACCATCCTTGGCAATTGTAAGAATGGCCCTGTCTGATATCCCCGGCATGCAACCCAAATCGAGGCTCGATAATGTTTTACTGATTGTCCCTCCACCATGCAGCAGAAGAGCCACCCCTTTGTCGGTTACTCTCTTACAGCTTCGCAGACACATGGACGAAATTGGTGAATTTCCCGAACTCAGAACTGATAAACCGCCGTCAGTAACATCAGTCCCACCAAGATTCACTGTAGTCAGTCTACTGAGAGTTGAAATTGAGCTCAGCCAGCAGTCTGATACACTCTTGCAACCCCACAGATCCAGCACCTCCAAGCTCTTACACGAAGAAAGTTTCTCTACAGTTTCACTGGTAATAAGATTGCAGGACACCAGTCTTACTTCAACGAGGGAACATGGGGCCCCAATAAGATCATGAAAGGCTAAGTCCGACAAGAAAAAGGCATTAAAAACTTCAAATTTCTTCAAGCTCTTGCAACAATGTAGAATTGATGAGAAGCCAGCGTCACTAACTCTAGAAAATCCACCAAGTCTTACTGATTCAAGGCCTACGCAACCCTCGGCAAGGAGAAAAATACCCATGTCGTTTACTCTTCTGAATGTGGTTGGGCAGTTTTGTCTACTGCGTATAAGGGAGAGGCGAGTCAAATGGCTGCAAGAGCCCAAGGACTGAAGTCCGCTGTTGGTCAAGTCATGGTGCAATAATGGCTCCCTGCTTGGTTTGTCTTCAAGATCCAGCTCTTCCAGTAGACAGAGATTGTGTGCAATGGAGATGAGAAGCTCATCTGATATAATATCTAAGACAAGTGACAATGTTTGTAATCTGAAATCAGTGGGCCCCAGAGAGAAGGGGATGCTAGGAGCAGCTGAGTACTCCACAGAGTTCCGAATGACTCTGGTTTCATGTATGAACTGCATCGCATCTTGTTCCAGCACTGGCTGCAACTGTAGAATTTTGACAGTTTTTGGCAGGAAGAGCTCAATGGATTCAAAACCATCTGCATCACGTTCTGTCCCTCGAACTTTCAAGCATAAAGACTGCAACAGTGACAAAAAAAAAAGAACAAATGAACGAAAAAAAAAGGTTGCTTGAATTGGTAGTCCTTGTGATACGGTAAAATTTGTTTAAAGATTATGGTGGGAGAATTATGAAAACAGAGAATATGCACATCATGAGATCTTACCTCCAAGTATAAGCACCCTTTAAGCATTTTTACAAGGTTGCTTTTAAAGATTTCAGGTAATGCCTGGCCTGCCATTTCCAGCACAAGCACTCTGACACGAAACAAAGGGAAAAGTATGATGCATTGCACCCAATTGCTTCATGTGAATACATCCATACAGCTATAAGGGCCCAAACATGAAATTCGAATAAAGCACATTGTTCAACCAACTGATTGCATGGTCCTAAAGCACAGTCATTGGTATTATGGTTGAAATGGATACAAATTAGATATGAAGCTAAATTAAAGACAGCAATCAGATTGCTTCAATCCTCGCTTTCTGCTCAAAAGCTTGACTTTTTGCTCATCTCACAGCAATCCGCTTGAGAAATAAGGTAAAATAACGTCAACCAAAAAAAAGTAGATATCTCAAGAACTAGCATGAGAGAAATTATATGACAGAGATCAAAGATCTCAATATTGAGATTTATAACCTTTGTGAGCTAAAGACATTTTGCAGCCAAATCATATCTATTCTAAATTCATGGAGACCATAATAGTTTTGGAATAACTAAGCAACTTCGTATATGGTAATTACAGGTAGTGGAATTAACACAAAGAGATATCTGCACGAGCTACCTATTCAGATCGAGTGGCATCTCTTACAAGTGGACCATGGATTATGTCGTTGACCTCATGGTTTAGTGATTCGAGTACACTAAAGGTAAGCTCCTTTCAGGTTCGATGCCTTAAGCAGTAGGTCATTTTTTTCTTCGACCCCATGATATCAAGTAGAAACCAAGACACATAATATTAACACAAAAACATGTTCATTATGAGTGGTCAAAAATAGAATATGAAGCTACTTAATTAAACAACATCCAAATTGTTCCCTTATGAATAAATTAATACAACTTAAAGTCAAATGATTTCCAATATCCAACGGATTTTTGGTGTCTCTTCTGTTCTGTATGGTTGATGAGCATAGCCTATAACATAATTTTGGCAAAATAACTTTTCATGTTTGTTTCATAGATGGTTAGGAAATCTACAATGAAGTTTGCTAAATTATCTTCAAAGGGGAAGTAACAATATAAGCAATAGTATGGAAGAAAAAAACAACGCCCAGACCATAAAAAAATAAAAAATAAATAAGTGAACTGGGAGGATCATATAGTACTCACAATCTTTGTAATTGGACAAAGCAGAACATATATAGGATAAAAAGAAAAAGGCCAAGATATTTGGAAATTGGAAACAAAACCCACTCATAATAACCTTTTCTACCTTAAATTAGGACACCTTTCTCCAATGGAAGTGAGAATCTGATACGACAGTAAGGAGCACCTCAACAAAACCAGTTCCTGAAGACTGCCTACCATGAAAATGCTGACTGATGAGTTGTCAAGCCGAAGGCAATTGAGGGTGAGGCTCTTAAGGACTTTATTTTCATGAAGAATACAATTCAGAATCCCGGTATCTGGAGAAAATCCCTGCAATTCTCCACCATAATACGTTTAAAAAACTGCTAAAACAAGCTAAAAATAATAATAAAAAGAAAATCACAGGAACCATACGACAAAGAAGAAAGAAATAGGTAGGAGCACTCTAGAATCGACTTGAGAAAGAAAAACAAATCGATTAAAAGAGGGTGAATATTTGTTCATGAACTCTAAACTTGAAGACCCATCTCAAAATAGATGAAAGAAATCGGTGAAATTAGAGAAACTGAAATCACACCACTATCTTTTTTTAAGAAAAGAACAAGAGGAAGGAAAAGTAAGAAGAAAGGCCGAAATTTTGAAAATGTGTGTGAGCAGGACTTACAGAGAAATCGAGATTGGAGAGAGAAGAAAGAGCTTGAGAGACAGAGAGACGCAGGGTTCGGCAGACACACGCTGCTGAGCAAAGGGACTCCACGTCCAGCTTTACCAGGATTTCATCAACGATGATGCTTTTGGGTAGTCTCTCTATGTCTAACCCGCTAGATCCGCTACCACTCCAACCCCCATCTGTTCTACTCAAATGCATCGAAAGACCCTCCTCTTCTCTCTCCTGGAAAAGTTTTAAAGGCAAGGGTGAGGATCAACCCCAAGGAGAATATATTTGCTAGTGCCCCCCGGGCAGTCAAATTTTGAAGTCTCCCCTCCTCCCAAAATGCCGCATGGAGCACTCTTTAGGCGCACTAACTTCATGGATGTTTGGCGCACCTTTTGGTTGATCCATGTACCCAACAGAAAAGCTTGATGGGTGATCTCCAGCAATTAGATTTTAGCTACTGAAATTTAAATTAAAATCCAACGGCCAAAACTCACCCCACTAAAATGCTCAAAGCACAACGGCCAGAATCATCAATTAAAATTAGTGTTTTTGGTGTATAGGTCCACGAAGAGGTCGTGAACCGATCGTGCATGCCCTCTAGCGATGAATGTACCCATGGACATCAACAGGTGGAGGGCCGGCCATAAGGCTCCGTGAGGTCGGCCGCCCATCACAGATTCACAGGTGACTAACCTAGCCACCAATACTGTGTCATAATTGCAAGTGAAGGTGTAACCTTGGATAGAGGACATATGATAAGTACCTTGACCATTCCACCTCAAAAGACCAGCCTGTCAAGGGAAAGAGGATCTAATTACTTAACCCGGGCACGTAACAATCCACCACGCTTAAGAGCCGACGTCACGGCGGCGATCTAGGAGACCACTTATTTGTCCCGAAGAAGGCCTCTCGGAGGCGTGCAGGGAATTTTTCCCGAAATCACACCCCACGTCACTGCGGCGATCTAGGAGACCTTTTTTTGTCCTGAAGAAGGCCTCTCGGAGGCGTGCAAGGGAATTTTTCCCGAAAACACACCCCCCGTAACTCGAACCCCGGACGTGGTGCCCGCTCTGATACCAAATGATAAGTACCTTGACCATTCCACCTCAAAAGACCAGCCTGTCAAGGGGAAGAGGATCTAATTACTTAACCCGGCACGTAACAACATATCGCAACAACAACTCGGGGATTTAAGCATATCTCCGTTACCAACCGTGACATCGATGTGAGCGCTACGAATACGATCGACCATAAAGCTGCACTACTTGGCGACGGAGGGGTGTAAAAAACTATGAGGGTTGCCGAAGTCGACCAGGATAATCACGGATCGTTTCCTTGTCAATCTCGCGAGTCTCCTAGTGTCTGGATATTGAATGCCAATGAGTCAATGACGGCATTGTAAGGGATCTAGAACGGAGGAGCAACTAAATCCACCAGCGAGGCAAAATCTATAGGTTCGGGTTCGACCTCAGAAGAATTAATCGTCAGATTCAAACAATAAGAGTTGGGGGCATTGGCACCTGTGTCTTGGCCTGAATTGCTCATCGCAGTTGAAACATAGGCCTTTTTCTCTACGCTCCTGTTGTTTGGTCATGCTCAACCTGCAAATGCCAGAGGGTACTGGGGAGGTCATGGTCTGTGTTGGTGTGATGAAGAAGCCGGTCCTAGCAATGGTGATGATGATTTGAAGGGAACTGGTCGGGCTAGAAGCCGACGTTGGACTGAAGTAACCAAGGAATTCATGGCCTCCTCCTAGTGCTTAGCCATGTTGTAAGTCTATGAGAGAGTTGTCGGATTCATGAGCTTAACGACGTGCTTAATGTAGTCACGAATGCCCAAGATGAAACGACGAATGAATGATGAAACCCTCTGGTAAGACTTGAGCCCTATTGGCCAGTTGCTCGAATCTGTCTTGATAATCATGGACCTGTCCTGTTGGACGAAGCTTGGCTAAAGGCCTTCTGAATCATCGTCTTCTAGAGTGCCGAAGCAAGTACATAATGCACGTGTGAACTGTCCCCACAATGGTCGACCGATGGTTTTGCTTAACCATCGGGAACGTGGTTTCAAGTGAAATGAGTAGAATTGTCGAGTGCAGAAGATCTAGCTCTCAAGGTCCTTGCCGTCGAAGATGGGGAAATCGATCCGTATTGGACAACCTTTTTTTTTTTTTTTTTTGTAAGCCATATATATATATAAAAACAAACAGAAGTCAATGGACATCACACCCTTCCTGAATACAAAAAGGAATTAGCCATGGAGGGGGAGACGACCAAACAAAAGCAGATCTCCACAAAATAGCCTTAGAGGCAATGAGATCTGCTAAGCTATTACATTCCCTGAAACAAAAAACAAACCGGACATCACCTATCCGAGCAGCTAAAGCGAGAATGTCCACACCTAACGAGGAAGAATTCCAGCCCAATAAGGAGCTCCGACTAGCCATTTGTTCCACCAACCCAAGATCATCTGATTCCATCACTAAATGATGAAAACCTCCACTAACAGCCTGTTCCAAGCCCCATTGTAAAGCTTTGACTTCCGCTTCTTCCGACGACCAAGCTTGTTCGTTTTTACCCCCTGCCAAGAGAAAAGCATTCTCTGAGTTGCGGATAATAAGGCCAAGACCAGCAGTATTGGACGACCTTGAAAACCCTATAATTGTCCTGGAAAATTGTTGTAACGGAGTTCCTGAGGTGGATGGTAGGGAGGACCCCGGTCATGTGTTGTTGGTGGCAGAGCAAGTGGGAATGGTGGAGCAGGGGATGGCGGATAGGCTAAGCTGCCAGTGACTCCTGGATCTGTAGGATGGGCCTTGGACATCTCGCCCATTCATGAGTAAAACTTCGATGACAGGGCCCTGTCATCGAAGGAGATGACATGGCAGCAGATCATGGCACGTGGGTTTTGTACGGGCAGACCACCTCCGCCTCACCACCCACGTACACAGTGTTTTTGGCAAAAAGCACTTGACAGACCACCTCCGCCTCACCACCCACGTACACAGGTGAGTGTTTTTGGCAAAAAGCACTTGAGTACTCACCTAGGTACGTGTGTGGTGAAGCCGAGGTGGTCAGTACAAATCCACGTGCCGAGATCTACTGCCCTGTCATCTTCTTCGATGACAGGCCCGGTCATCAAAGTTTTATCCCCCATTCATGTGTTCATCTCGTCACGAGTCACAGATTGCTCGTTGCAAAGCTGGTCCACATCATTGGAGATGGGAGTTGGAGTGCCGCCAGAAGAAGACGGGTATGTAAGTGGGCACCGCACAAAACAAATTTGAGGTTTCATTGAAATCCCAACTTGGGAGGTAAACACTTTGTCTTCAACCTTTCGAAGGTAGTATTAAACAGAGTTTGGGAATCAAGATCGGCAAAAAAATAAACTTGGTGACGGCAACGATTTTAGGCAGCGAGTGCTTCAAGCGACAACGGCAAAGGGTGATTGACGAAGGTGTCTCAAAGGCTTGATGATGCGGTGAGGATCAATGCGGAAGCAATGGATGTGGTGAGGAGGAGAGCTCTGATACCAAAATGGTAGTAAAGAATGCATCTAATACAAGCTAGAACTAGAAGTCATAATTCAATGGCAGTCACGTTGTTCAGCTAAGTAGCTAACCATGCACAACCATTCGAAAAAAAACATGTCTTTTGGCTTCCCATCCAAGTGTTTGAGCCTGGGTTGATTTGTTACATGAGATTATTTCAATCAGGTGGTTCAGATCCTCCACGTTTAGGATATTCAAAGTATTACAAGCTGGCTAACCGTGTCCGTTTATCTTACTCATTTTGATTTGCACCATTCAGCCTCATGTCCGACCAAATGTGGCCGAAACGTAATCCTACTCGACATTAATCGTTTAGATTTTTTGGCATTGTGGTCCTTTGTATGACGCAGGAGATAATCACAATTGATTTATCAACATTAAGCATTTAGAATTTTTGGCATTGTGGTCCTTTGTATTTTGGCATTTATAATTTATCAAAAACTTTCTTGTTTAGCTCCCTCCACAATCCCCAAATAACTGCTAAAGGAGTCAAACCCTAAATCATTTTTCCAAGCCATCTTAGAGATTTACATCCCCAAGCGAAGAATAGCTCCTTCACAGATTTTGGAATTACCCAAGATACACCAAACTCTCTAAGCAAGCTAGTCCAAATAAATCAAGCACACCTACATTGTAAGAACAAATGGTCTACAAACTTTCCACTACACAAACATAGCGGGCAATGATCCAAAGCCCTAACACATATCTCTGATTCATCTTATTCCAGTGCCCAGTAACAAGAGTACACAGCAATGTGCCTTTTTTCTCAAACTTCCACCACCATGAATCATCCGTCAAGTTTCTCAGAGGGGTCTCTCCTACTTTATTTGGAAGTTCAATCACTCGAGGTATCTCCCAGTCGTAGGGTTTGCACTGAAAGCCAAAATCCAACACTGGTTGACCATCACCTGCAATCTGCATCTTACTCATAGTAGCTGACTTCTTATTTGAAAGAAAGTAGAAATCATGATACTCAGTCCTAAAATTTCTCTCTGCAAACCATCTATCATCCCAAAACAACACCTTGTCGTCTCTTCCTATTGTAAACATCACCCCTTCCTCGAATTTTTGTAAACCGTTCATTATGCCCCTCCGCATATGTGTTCTCGGTCTACCACCTTACGCTACAAATTATTCCTCTCTGCTCCAAACCTTCAAATCCATTTCCCTTCAAGTGCTTCATTCATACTCCTTAAATCTCTAATGCCCAACCCTCCCCTCTCTCTAGGTTTCGAAACCTCCCTACACTTCACTAACCTGATTTTTCTATCATCCCTTTTGCCACTCCACAGGAAATTCCTAATAAGGTTAACCACCCTCTTCTCAACACTTACCGGCATAGCATGTAAAGACATGTAATTAAGCGGCAAAGTGGCCAAGATGCAGGAGATAATCAGTTGGGGATGAGTGGCCAACCTACCGGAGTTGGCATTTTTGTCCATTGAAAAAAATGTTAGTCAATTTGGGTCAACAACAACCAACGTATGGTGGACTGGGTCATGGATATGTCAGCTTTTTCAAATTCTGGGGTGTATGTCTAATTTCAAAGATAAGATGGTGGTATGTTAAAAATTCCCTATAAAATATTTTAGGATACACTTCTACAAATACTACGTCCTAAAAAGCTTATGATACAGAAATATGTATCTAGCTGCTTGATAATCAAATGTTTGCAATCACAAACATTTGCTGGGAAAATATTCGTACGGTTGGCAAGGGGAGGACTGTTGATCAGAGAAACCAAGGGGGATGAGAGAGTCATTTGCCTATTGTTTGCAGCTGTTTGCAAACATTCCACAAAAATGATTGGGTCTAATGCAAATATTTGTTGGAAGTTGCACCACCGAACACGCGCAAGTGTCACAAAAACATTTGTGGTGCTACCAATCATTAAACGCAACATGGAGTGTATAAACAAGTATGTACAAACGATACCAAAGACAAGTAAAAGATAAATTATGAATTCCCCGCTTGTTACATAGTGAAGTCTCAAACCACTTCTCTCTTTCTACGAGTGGGCACTGATCATGGGAACAAACATACCATTTATTTCGGATGCTTAAGAAAATGTTTTACCTAAATTACAAGAACAAGCTGATGCAAGAAAAAGATGAATAAGAAATGCATCCCTTAGCATCAGATATAAGCATTCTTATTGGGATAAAATTATCTACTAAAAATCTGGGTTGCATGCTTTTTCAGACAGACAACTCAGATTTTGAAACAAGAATGCCATCACTATCTGCATACAGCCATTCCCCATCACGAATCAAGGCTTCTGCAATGTGCACAGGGACATGTCTTTCACCGACACCCTTTTTGTTGGATTTCTGAGGATGAGATGCCAAGGCTCTAACCCCAATATCACATCCGTTGATCTCATCAACATCTCTAATGCAGCCGTTGACTACAATGCCAGCCCACCCCATGTTTTGTGCCAACTGTGCCAAGTTTCCTCCAACTAAAGCACATCTCTTGCTTCCTCCACCATCTATAACCAGAACCCTTCCTTCCCCTTTGGTCTCAAGAAGCTCCCTCACAAACACGTTGTCCTCGAACAGTTTAAGCGTGACAATGGGGCCTGAGAATGTCCGACGCTGTCCGTAGATCTGGAAAATTGGCTGGAGAACGCGCACGTCACCGCTCATTAAAAGTGCTGCATTTGAATCACAAGCTTCTGCAGTAGCTAAGGCAGCCATGTCTCCTGCAAGAGGGCTTAATGTAAGTGTCATGTAAATGCAATACAGAAGATAGCCACTTGTAAAGCAGGTTTGCATCAACTTGTTGATGCATTCTAGAGCGTTTATTTGACCTTCCAACACTTCTAGTTTGCTTGCAGGCTGAAAGGAAGTATTAACAACGTGAAAGGATGATTTAAACATATTACTCATCAGATTTTATGCATGCATACAAACATATTTTATATCCATCTACATGATACATCCATACATCGTACAGACACATGCATGTGCCCACATACACAAAAACTAGGACAGATGGAGATGACACACATCATTTCTGAACTCAAACTCTCATCTATGTTCCCTTCTAAGAAGACCTTAACTGAACAGTAACCCTAAAGTGAGTGAATAAAATTGCCATTAAACCTCAGCCGTACATGTGTCACATCCCAAATACTATTGGAAAGTCTCGAGGGAACAAGAGAACAATAGCCTGACAAATATTTGGTTCGGTCCGATTCGGGTGCCAATTGAAGCGCCAAATAGAACCCATCATTATACTAACCATACCATCGACCTGAATCTTTGCTGAGGGCACTTAGCAGGTCCTTATGACATGAATAATACCATATTTCTTTGACTAAGCTAGAAAGACCAGATTTGACTTAAATAGCTAAGACCTAGCTTAAAATTGATCAGTCTATACTCATTCAACTTGCTGAGGTGAGCAATAAAAAAACCAGCGAAGCATGACTATCTGCCAAAATGAATTAAGATCGGCAGTTTAGCCGACCTCATTTGTTAACAACCAACTAGGAGAATCTCAGAACAATCCCATATACTTTAGATATAGCTTAAGGTCGACTTGCCCATAAGCACCCGACACACTGAGATGAAGTTCGACTGAAACAATATAAAACTGCCAACTATGAAATCAATCAAAGAACGAGATCCACAGTGGAATATCAGGAATCGATAATGACAGAGTTGGAAGTGCTTATCATGTCCAAAGATCATGGAGCATGATACACTATATATCAATCCAGCATGACTTAAGAGGATATCATCCCACATCCATAAGAAGGACAACTTTCTGTCTAAGTAGGACTCCAAAAATGAGTAGGTCTATTGTTGTAATTTTTATAATATGACCCCCGTGACCCGTACATGAGGAAAAGATGTACTGAACTTCTAGTGGATTAGCCATCCCGACCCATGGACGTAGTCACCGACCTTGGGCAATGAACCACGTAAAACCTCCCTCCCTCCCTCCCTCCTACTTGTATGTATGGATTAACACAAAAAATGTACTATTGGGTAGATGGTCAGCACATCATCCTTTACGTCAAATCTCTGATGATTCAGTGGTCTAAGCTCTTCAGAAAATGTAGAGGCCTATTTTTTGAAGACCTTGTTTTTAGGTGGGGGTCTTTGTTGTGTAGGGGAGAGTAGTGGTTTATGTTCTTTCCTTTCATTTTGTTTATTTAGAAGGTCCCCTCAACCTCCTCTGCTTTTATATTTCTGTTTTCTTGAATGATATTTTACTTAAAAAAAATATGAAAAGAGTACTATATATACTTATGTGACTAACACCTTAGAGTTCCCTACGATACCCGAATACTTTCATACCTCTCGTATCTGTATTTACACAATACAATACCAATATGGATACCACATACTGCATGGATACTTTTACAATTCAATTTTCTTTTTGATTGTACTATTGGGTATATTCTCGACTTCTAACAATTTTATTATCTATTTTATCAACAATATATAATAGTATATTGTAACAAATCTTATTATAAAAAATTTATAATATTAAAAGTTTCATTAGATTTGACATGATGTAAATATTAAAATAATACTCAACTTAATAAATCTATATATCAATGCATGGTATCAAAATATAAAATGAGATACTTGTATTCGTATTCGTGTCCTAGATTTCGGGAAATGAAGTTGTACCCCCGCTTCCTGTACCAGTGTCCTTGTCTATATTTGTATTTGGGCATCTTAGAAAAGTTACTCTTAGCTTATTAGGGGTTCACATGGAGATGATTCAAGGGCTAATTCTTGGTGAGGATGATCTCACCCGTATAAAATATAGTCCATTCTTAAGTTCATACCCTAGCAATTGTGCACTTTAAAGTCATGGTTGAAAATCTCGGTCTTGGGTGTCGGGTTGTTATTTGCCAAAACCAATCAAACTTAGGCAATCCGAATGATCCGACCTTGAGTCACTGTGAGATAGAACCAAGACAAATATATATATATATATAAGAAGATTTTGGATGAGTTGCTACATAGCAACTTGTTGCAACAGCCTGAAGAATAGATTCTACACATCAAATTCACACAAAGAGATAAGATTTCTGTTTCGATTTGATTGATTGAAGATCATCAATGAAGGTGAAGAACAATACCTGAGGAATCATTTTCAAGAGCTTTGAAGCGGATAAAAAGATCAGATCTATGAATTCCAGAACCAATTCTCGAGAATCCAAATAGAAAATCCATCGCCTTAAATCTCTCTATAGGTTCTCCCCATCTTACCTTTTTGAAATTATCTAACAAGAAAATCTACGATTCCCAATTTTTCCTCATTTTACTCACCTTCAGTAATCAGTTAAAGATAATGGATCCCATCACCGGAAAACTATATGGGAATGCTCGACGACACGTTTACTATACGGCCTTGAAGGCTGGTAACTTTCACCATTTCAATCATCTGCCCTATTTTATACCATCTTCGGCTAGTTCAAATCAATGTAAATGATCCTTGGTCATGGTTTCTTGTCTTGCCAGGTGGCAAGCCCAAGTTGGATTCGGCGATCCAACTCGGGATCGCCCGAGACTTCAAACCATGCTTAAAGTTAACGGTGAAATGGATGGTCCACAACTTTAACTTGAAATCCACTTTTCATAGGGCTAGAAATGTCAAAATGAGTTGATTTTGGTGAGGATAATCTCTATAGTGAGGATATACCAAAAATCAGCCCTTGATTCATCTCCATGTTGGTCCTACATATACATGTATAGCAATGAAGAACTCTCTCTCTCTCTCTCTCTCAAAGCCAACGTCTCGGGTTGGGAATCTAAAACCTGAGCTCAAGTTGGGTTATGCTTGGTTTGATGCTCGGGTTGGGTTTCTGTTGGGCCCTACCTTGCTTGAGTTTGACCCCTATAGATTAACCACTATTACCAATAATGAAATACAGACAAATCTTAACTGCAGAAACTACTATCTAGGGTACAGACAAATCTTAACTGCAGAAACTACTATCTAGGGTGACACTCTTGTTGTAAAACCGCTCTTCTAACTTGGGATCACCAGACTCATGATCTAACGATTATAGAAATGTGAACTTGTTTTAAGACGGACTTTTGATTCGTAAAACAAGTATTTCACAAGAAATTTCGAAAATGAAGTTCAATGATTCTCTTATCTTGTCAAGAACTTTAGAAGTTATGAATGTGATGTATTCTACTAAAAAATTAACATTATAAACTTTAAATAATATTTATCAATCACTATTTTATTGTATTATTTGGACTTGTGAGATGCTTCCTAGGCATTCTAAACTCCAAAGCTTCCTTTAAATGCCCACTTCCTCACTTTTGCTCCCACTTCGTGTAACTAAGAGTGAGATATGAATCAACGTAATAGAGGAAACAGTCAAAAGCAATAAAATATTTTAATTCTAAAGGAGATAAGTCCCAAGGTCTGACTACAAATGAAGAAGAATTAAAACTGAATAAGTGGAATTGGTTGGTAAGACCACGCAGAAGAGAATCAAATCAGTGGCAAGATGATTGATGGTCCTTCTGCAGATCGTATTGCAACTAAGGGTGTTGATCATGGCCGGAGAACTATCCTTGACAGACCCTCACAAGCAATGGATAGAAAACCATATGAAGAGGATCACCTTGGCTGCTTCAGACTTGGGAGCCCATAATCTATTTATTGGCTCCCAAGATTAAAAACAAATACCTTTGAGAGCCCATAATCTATTTATAGGCAAACCCTAACAATCAAGGGTTTCAAAAGTTAGTTTTCTTGCCTATTTACCACACGATCTGACTTTGAAGTGGACTTACTCTCACGTCTTGGACTGGGGCCGGATATGGCTAAACTAAGAGGTCTCTACATTCTATAGACCAGATCATATGGCATGCACTCACTCAATTACCACATGTGCTGTGAAGATTAACCCCTGG
The DNA here is from genome assembly GCA_035048495.1 of Euptelea pleiosperma. Lineage (NCBI taxonomy): Eukaryota > Viridiplantae > Streptophyta > Magnoliopsida > Ranunculales > Eupteleaceae > Euptelea > Euptelea pleiosperma. The sequence goes on from CM068545.1 coordinate 1,362,265, forward strand.
AGAGATGGTCAGCAAAGTCAGATGCTGATAGGATATCGTTTGGGCCAATGCATTAAGGGGTGTTGTTCTACTGGGACAACCCGTGAAAGAATTGAAAGCTGGAGAATACCCTCCAATGGATTGGGCTTCGGGGCGTCCAATTATCTTCAAATTTGAACTAGAGATTATCTGCATAATCTGAATCAGATGTCATGTGACTATCTGTTGAGTGGTTTTGGTTGATTTATCATTTGGTGACATAATTGGCTGCTTGAAGAGATAGCTCAACAGATTGACCTTTTGGGTTTTGGATCGAGTTCCAACTTAAGTGAGGGGTCCAATTGGGACGGAGGGGGAGAACCATTTTATTAGATGGACATAGCGATGCTCAAACTCTGAGGCCAAGTGGCGCAATCCATGGTGGCTTTCTTGTGGACTGCTGTTGCTGTCAATGGTTTGGGCAGGTTGGAGAAAGTGTTCAATGATTGGCCTTTTAGGTATCCATTTGAGTGGGAACCTCCTGAGAAAGTGATCCTTTGATTGGCATAGGAGTGGTTAAATTCTGAACTCAAGTTGACCAATCTGTCATAGACTAGATTTTCTATCGGTGAATCAGGCAAGCTGGGAAGGAGAATGAACAGGTTTGACCTTTAGGCCTCTGTTTGGCCTTAAATTGGGTGGGCAGGGTCCTAAAAGCATGAACTCTCCAAAAATAAGAGCCAACTTTCCAACAGAACAGGATCTACCCCATCCGTTGAGGTGTTTCTGTAGTTCAAGGTCTGTCTGCGACAACCTGAAACACCTGGAAATAGGCCACAATGGGTTAGCCTTAAACAAATCCAACTGTCCCCAAACATGAACAAGGAAACCCAGAGAGTCTACTCTTCACTGGTGGAGGCAGAAGTGAAGTCCAAAGTCAAATTGTGCAATCAGTGGAAGGATTTCTGCTACTTGTAGATTTCTAGGACCAGTTTAACCAGTCAGAAAGCTACCATAACGGATTGGCCTTTCCAGGCCTCCAATGCATCTAAAATTGAGTCTGAATGATAATGACCTCAACTTATCAGAAATGATGGTAGTTTGGGTCTTGATTGCTTCTATTTTGGGTGATTCGGTTTGGATTGGTTATCTTGGGTGCTGCTCAAGATGCAAAGGAGAACTCCTCCCGGGCTAGAACATTTTCCTACACCAAGTGACCACCTCTTAACTTGACATAGAGTCTTGATGAGCTTGAGTAGACTTCATGGGCCTTAAAGCTGCTTGACCAAGCTTTGATATTTTGGTTGATTGGAAAGAATGGGCTTACTGAATCCCTAAAAGAAAAATCTAAGATGCCTTTCAGATCATGACTACTTCCAGTTGAAGCATATGGACAGAGAAAGGAACCCAACATGACCAGATTATATGGGAAGCTGAAAACTGTCATAAAGGAAACCTATTGGATCAATTTCTACATTTGTTTACTTCATAACTGCTATTAATATTCAACATATTCCTAATAATAGTGTCAAATCGCCTAAGAACATATGAATCAAAGTCTCCATGTCAATTTCCTTCAATTAACCAAAGGAGCTAATCATAGTTACTACAGAACATTGAAATGGTCAGGTGACCTATTTTGGACATTGGATAAACAGAAATAGATAAAAGAAAGAGAAATTGCAATTCCCACAGTTATGTACTGCACAATCAATGTAAGTATGTCAAATATTAATATGTAGAACCTTATAGAGACCATGTGGGCAAGTCCTATAACTAACAGATTGAATTGCAAACAATACACAAATTAAACTATCCTAAACTCTGGTTCATGCAGTCTCATTGCAAGTAAATATGCAAACAGTTATGGTGCTGGATAGTAAAGGGATTCAATTGTTCATGCTGTCACGTAAGGAGTATGTAGGAAATCTAGAACGGGAATTTTCATGGAGACAAATATAAATGGCCTATCAAAGCAATGAATGTGCATACACGCTCTACTAATGATATATGATTCTTGGGGCCATGTTAAATGCATACTGCATACACAACTCCCAATTGCTAGCACGGATGACCTTCTAAAGAAAATCTCCTCGTGAGCCCTAAATTCACTGAGGAAAGTTACAAATTGCAATTTCTTTATAAAAAGGAAATAATTGCTGAAAAAGCCAAGATGCAGATATTGACCCATGTCCCCTGATTCATAGAAAAAAAAGAGTCAATAAATAGCTTGAATCCATTAAACCTCCCATGGACAAAAAACAGCCAATTCATGGATTCATTCCTAGTCCAAAAAAAGGCATGAACAACAAAAAAGCTAAGCCAGCTCCACCTCTGTTGCAATTCATTGGATAAATGTCAAAAGCTCGAAAACAGTAATTCAACTGTAGGCAGAAGGAAATTCTAAATTCGCCCATTACTGCAATTCACTGAGGACCAGCAACCATTGGTACAACAAGATTGAGACCTCAGATCCACATCTCTCACAATTTACGGAAATTAGTCACTTATCACCTCCCATCCATTTCAAGAATTGTGAGTACGTGTGTTGGGGTTGGGGTTGGGGGAAGGAGAGTATGAACCGAAATAGGAGGCGACGAACAAAATCAGCGCTCTAATCCATCAAACCATTGGGGGGGGGGTAAAAGAGATTTTAAAATCGATCCATTTTACAATCCATCGATTATAGAAAAAAGTAAAGAAAGAAAGAGAAACAGCCAAAAGCTAACGAACGGCTAAAATCCCATTACTAAACCATTAGAGTAGAGGAGATTGTAACCTCGACCCATATGGGAAATCTATGAGAAACTAGTCCATTACCGTCTCAAAAGTGTAAAATATCTCAAGCAAGTGCCAAGTAAACAGAAGATCATTGCAGAAATGAAGCTGATATACGAGAAAGCTACGACGACACAGAAGCTTACCGGAAGAAACACTAGGTGGTCGAGAGAGAAAGATACGAATAGAAATACAATACCTGAAGGAACCGATTGATTTTGTTTGAAGCTTATCTCTCTTGGCTCCAGTTATGGTTAGAAATTAAATTAAATTCAATTAGGAGATCATCTTCTTCATTATCTACGCTGCCAAAGTGTTATCCCGTTGGCTTCTGTGCTCTCTTCCCTGACAAAGTAACATGTAACGCAAATGGCAGTTGTGAACGATTTCCGTCTCTTATCAAAGAAGACAAAGAACCCATTCAATGCCTCTTATCGCTCTGCTCTGTGATGGTCAAAAACTCTGACTAGAATCCGCTATTTCCACGAACCCAAGGAAATGGCCGCCTTCGATCGTCTTCTTCTTCGGAGAAGCTGTCCTGAAACTTCTCCCGCCCTCCAATTGGGTATGGGCCCATAGCCATTTCATTAGTTTTTTATTTCTTACATTTATCTATTCTACTATTTAAAAGGGGAAGGCCCTTTTTGTGGGTCTCGCTTTAAACCCTAATATCTCACGAATGCCTTTATTTTTTGCTAGTCATCCTTCAGCTCATTCAAATGTTAAAAACGTAAAATAAATTATTATTCCTAATATACCTTCAAATTCTTTTTTTTTATTTATTTATGGTCAACATTTCAATGGCACAATGTATTTCTCCTGCATTTGTAACAAATAGGTTTATGCAGCTTCTTATAAGAATATATATTTTTCTTCATTTTTAAAGGGTTTGAAAAGTTTTTCTTTGATTTTTGTTTCAAAATTATTTTATTTAAAGTTCTAATATTTTCTGGGGTAATGGGTTCAAAACCAAATTGAGGATAGAATTCACCTAATTCTTTTATCTTAAAAGATGTTTCTTAAGTTGAGATCTAATTTTCGGATCCTTACAGGCTTAATTGTCCATTAAGGAAGAAAATTTTGAAGTGCCTACATTTTTAATTGGATTCTCAAAAAACTTGAAGTTAATTCACACAATTAATGCTTCAATCTTCTTCTTTTTTCTATTTTTTTTGTACAATGTTGTTGGTTTTCAAATCACATTCCAAAAAATTTGCATTTTTTTATTTTGAATTTTATAATTTAGTTAGACCTACATAGAATTTCTTTTTTGATAATATTATGACATTATATCTTTATCATTTCTTTAAACATTAATATATTTTCTGTTTATTAAATTATGTGTACTTTATTTTAAATTTATTTACTCGGTATGTCTATTATCTCTCTCTCTCTTTCATTGTTGCTCTATTCATAAACGATCATTTTAATATTATATTTTTTAAGATGCCCGTGCTTAATTACTAGTTTTAAAAATAACATGGGGGTGTGTAGAGGGGGGGGGGCTCGATTTTGAGATGTGGTGGGGGCGATAAAGAAGAGCTCACCGCCTTCCTTCGCAGCGAATCGATCTTGAGAGGAGGTGGGGCAAGTGGGGGGTAGAAGGTAGAAGGTAGAAGGTAGAAGGTAGGTCTTTTGCTCCCCTTTTCTTATCTAGTTCGACGTTGCAACATGTTTGTTTTGCAAAAGACGGATTTAGGTCACAAATTGAAAAAAGTTAAGCCTCAAAGAATGGGATCCACGCATTTACCAAACACGTGAATATGGGTTCGGACCTGAACTAACCTCCGCTGGCCTTATTTTTGGTGTGCCCAAACAGCCCCAAAAACTATAAAACCCTGATATTTGGTTCGATTAAATGGTGTCCACTGAAAAAACCTTAAAAAGGAAATCAGGTCTCTTCTCTCCCATCGTCTCCTCCACCCTTTCTCTCACTCCTCTCCAATCCTCTCGCCGGCGACACAATCACCTCCCAAATGTCAACTTTGCCGTCTTCCCATTAACGGTAAGAGCTCTCTCTCTTTCTCGACTGTGTCGTTTTAAGTAAGTTGTTCCTCTGGAGTTATTTCATTAGTCACAACCACAAATGATTTTAGTAAACTTATTTTTCTTTTTTAGTACTCAATCATCCACCTGCATCTCAGGTGTCCTCTGCTAGTTAAAAACAGGGTTTCAAAGAAACCGTAAGGACTAAGAAAAAAACCAATTTCTTGGACAAAATGGCGTTAAAGATACAAGTTTATCCCATTGTGTTGTGGATATCATCGAACACCAAATCATCGTCATCTCCCTTTTCTCTTCCTTACAATTTCGGCCTCAGTAGTAGCAGTGTTAGGTGTTCCAGTGTTGAAAGATTAAGATTATTAGACCTACACAGAAGAGTAGTAGGAAGAAGAAGAATTGGTGGTGGTGGGATTTCAGCGGCGCTTCGGCCTCTGGATCTAACAGAGGATAACGTCAGACAGGTCTTAGCCGATGCTCGAACCGAGGCAAGCCAAGTCTCTGTCTCTACCTTCTTCTCTCATTTATTAATGCTGCTTCCATAAGCTCTGATACATGGATGGATGAAAGTCTTTTTGGTTGTTTTATTGCAGTTTGCTCAGATCTTCGATACCACTGTTGGCATAACAGGTGAAGAGATCTTCGATAAGTTCAACAATTATATTCAATTGAAATTCTCTTTATCAGTTTCTCAGCTATGAAAGGATTTATTTTTAGGAGAAGCCGAGCTCACTGAAGTGGATGGCCCTTTCGTGAAGATAAGTCTCAAGGGTCGTTTCTGGCACGAGCGCTCCATGGTTTTAGCTAGGCTCGGTAATTACCTCAAGCAGAGGATCCCTGTAAGTTAACGCTCGTCGTTACAAAAATGAAAATTTAATAATGATTTTTTCACAGCCTATGCCAATGATTGACATTTGTTTCATTTACTTAGGAAATTTTGGAGGTGGATATTGAAGATGAGAAACAATTGGATGACAGCCCCGAAAATTTCTGAGGTTCTGTACTTCTTAACAGTAGCTTTTCTCCCTTTGTTCTAGTGAGTGAGTTTTGAATTAGTACGTTGAATGTTCAAGGTTCTCTTTTATGCTCCACAAATCATGTTCATCTACTTCTTAAAGATACTGGCTCTAGTTGATGCCACTATTCATTCTTTTTTTCTTTTAATTTTGTTATCCTTGTTTACTACACAAGATGCACAAGTTCGACATCCTTATGGATCCTAAAAAGTATAATGCCTAGGAGAAGCTAGTATATGAACCTGAGGAATCCCATTGCTTTGAGATCATTTTTTTCATGGTCATAACCTTTAAATAATCCTGTACTACATTGATAACAAAGTTGCATATAAGAACCCCCAACTGAGAGTGGCAAAATGGGGCACCTTCAGTTTTAGGTTTTTGGTGAATGTACAGTTTGGCACAGCATTTGTATCACCACTCTCATGAGGTGATTTTTGTAGTGGTGGCGCACTTTGCACGTACGTATGGTTGCTTGATTCTTTGCTGGACAAATAACAAAAACTAAGAAAATTCCAAGTCTAAAGAGAACAGAGAGTGAAAATAGCTCGTCCAGTAAGCAATTCCAAGAACAGGTTGGAGCGGAGCTTTGCTAAAACTCAGAAGTTTTTTTTCTTTTTTTTACCTTCTTCCTTGCTTTGTCATCACATAGAGCTTATTTCGTAGTCATTGACTGTGCATTGTTTTCAATCTTGGTATTGCATTGGGATTTTTGACAAAACTGTTTTCTTTAATTGATATTTTTGTCAGGAATCCAAAATAGGAAACGAGAATTGTTTTCTCCGGTAAGCCATTATAAGGGTCCCTTTTATACCATGGTTCTGAGTCAGCATGGTTTTTTGTTTTGCTGTTTGTTAATGTCAGTCTGCATCAGTGTTTTTAGTTCTTTCCTCAGCAACCGGGAATTAAATATTAGGACTGTCAATGGTTATTATTCAAATCGAATATAAGTATATCCGAATATGAATCAGAAAAAGTATCCGATATCCAAATTCGATTCGAAATTCAATGGATATTCTGAATCAATATTCGAATCTGATTAACTAATCAGTTGCAGGGGTATTCCATAACGTACTCTGTTGGCACACACTTATTGGTCGAGAAGACCTACAAAGGAGAGCCTTACCAACAACCCAAAGGCACCAAAACAGCCACCTCCGAAGGAAGGGATAAACCCAAACACAATCCAAAATGGTACTTACCCTCTCAGATTCACCTTTGTGTGGGCGTGTGTGTGAAGTCATATATAAATTAGAAGCTTTGTAAAAGTATGTGTTAACTGCAATTCAGATGAGTTGCCCACTGAGATAGACTGCAAATCAGATGAGTTGCCCACTGAGATAGACTGCAAATGCAAGTGGGGTGCCTCTTGAGCTGGATATCTTTCACTGAATCCTAGCCATTTATTGGTTGTGTTGAAAATCGACCTTTCACGAATCAAGAAATTAAAATAAATAGAATCAAAAGATCAATCACACAGACGCATCAAATTTACGTGGTTTGTTAGTGTGCCTACGTCCACTAGAACCCAACACGTGAAAACCCAACACCCCTTTAGATAATTATAGAAATCTCAGTTTCTCAGCCATCCCCAAATAGCTGGTATGAATACTTTCACATTCTCTTCTATTCTTGTCAAGTTTTTTTTTTCTTCTATTCTTAAGTTTCTATATTTTCTCTTCTATTCTCGAAAATTTTCTCATTTTTTCAGTTTATTTTATTCTCTCATTATACCCTTTTTTCGTTTGATCTTCTATTCTTCAGGGTTTTTTTTTTTCTTTTTTTGTCTAATCTTCTATTCTTTCTCAGATGGTCGATATGCAAGGGGTTCAGAGCCCATTGCTTGACCTCCCTATGAGATCTCCCATGTCCAAAATACCCTACGATCATACTCTCTTTTTTTCCTTTTGATTATTATTTTCGGTTTTTTTATGTTTTGGATTATACCACTTGTTTTTCTATTTTTGAGATCACCTGTTATTTTAACTAACATATGAGATCTCTCCTCCCTGTTATTTTAACTAACTTATGAGACCTCTCATCTTTTTTCTATTTTTTTTTACTTCTTCTCATACTATTTGTTCTTTTGATTATACCTTTTTTTCTTCCTTTTGATCATGCAATACAACCATCGAAAATCACTTTTTTCCCTCATTTACAAAATTCAACCTACCTATGTTCATACTTCATGGTAATTGTTTCTATGTCATAATATATATTTTTTTCTCAACCATTATGATGCTTGTTGGCTTATTGCATCTCAAATGTGTTGGCATGCATGCATTGCAGATTATAGGCGGAGGAGGTTGCACTTGCATCTTAATTATTTTAAATAGCATGATCAGACAGGGAATTCCTTGGAAGTCTCATGTGTTAGTATCATCATTCAATAAGTCTGTTGTTTGGTTAATTTCTAAGGCTCTAGAGATACTTTTGCAGTCATCTAGGGACCCTGGGAGAGCAAAATAGCCTTAACTTTTTAAAATTGATTGACTAACCCTAAAATTTGGAGAAGTCAAGCAAAATATCATTATACTCACAGCAATTAACATTGGCCATGGAGTTAGCCATTGTGACATATTAGAGAGTGGGAGGTGGTAGTGTGGTCATCTCTGTACATCTTTTGATATTCAAGTAGATTGGGACTTCCGATCGGGGAGGCGAGATTAAGTTAAATTTCGATGGGTGTTCGCTTCGTAATCCGAGGTCTAACAAAGCTGAAGCTCTCTCTCAATCTCTAAGGAGCTAAATTTACGTCGTGTTGTTGTGGATGGTGATTCTAGTAATGCAATTAATTGGGGTTCTGGAAAGAAGAAAGCGACATGGAGATTAGTGCAGATACTCAGAGAAATTCAGGAGCTTGTTTTTACTATGAATATTTTGTTCTCCTAATTTTCCGAGATTGGCTAATGCGAAAATGGATTCCTTAGAGAGGCTTTAATTTATTTAGTGACTCGGTGACCTCGTTGTAATTGTGTTTTCCCTTTTCTTGTTTTTCTTTCCCGTGTACTTTTCCCGCTTTCCTTAATAAATTTCTTTTGTTATCAATACAAAAAATAAAATAAAAATAAAAATTGGCTATGGAGAAGAGGAAAATATCATCAACGGGGTGTACGAGTCTTTTCTCACAAGCTTGATGGAGTTGGGCTGATAAAGCTTCGAGGCAGAGGATAAAAAGGTAGGAAGATAGCGGATCTCCTATTCTTAGTTCCCTTTGAAGGATGATTTTTCTGGGGTGCGTGTTCTCTCTCGCAGGCATTGCCAAGGTATCACAAAAGCTTTTTCCAAATACCACCACATCAATTGAAGGTTTAGATGTAGGGTTAGTCAAGCTCGAGCATTATGATATTGCGGAAAATGAGTAGAAAAGTTGCTTATTGTAGTTTGGAACTGAATATAGAAATGGGTTGGAGTTGGATTCCAAAAAAACATATCTATATTTGAAGATATAGAGACTAGTTGGAGTTGCTTTAACAAAATTATCCATGCTAGTCTTTAATATCTTTTCTAAATGACAAAATCGTCCTAAAAGTCTCAAACACATTGCTTTCACTCACATTTTAGGCAGGTGTAGTTGGTGTATTGGGGGGCTCCCTTTTCAGCGCTGTACACAGTTCCTTGGGTCAAGAGGAAGAAACTTATAGTATGGGAGGTGCTCATGGGTATTTCAGGTCACAGCAATAAATTATAAACCCATGCAGATTACCACAATTGCAAACACAACCCTTAAATCTTAATTAGCACATACATATTGATATGTTACATTCCAAAACTAACAAAACTGAGGGCATAAAACAAGAAAGCCGTTGATTCCTAAGATGTAGACAAAGCAAATCTATCTTTTCCGTAACCTAAATTTTTGCCATAATCTGGGGTTGTACATTCAAATCTGATATGGCTTTTAGGAGGTAGAGGATAGAGATACACAACAAATAAGAAAAAAAAAAACACTCAACCACATTCATTAGCAATTTGACCGTACAAAATGAGGAAAGAGGAAAAGCTAAAATGAAAGAATATACCCAGGCAGTTGCGGACTCTCACGGTCTCACCCGCTCCTCTTTGTTCCCGCCAAACTACCGGAGGAATTGGCATCATGGTTAGACGACTGTAGATGCCACGCGTAGCGAGCTGTCATGATTGAGAATTATTAAATTGACAAGTTTATAGGTGCACATGGCATGCCGACATGAATCGCTGCCCTAAAAGCTCAAAATATATTAGGGAATTTTTGACATACCCCCCATGTTATCTTTAAAATTTGACATACCCCCCACGATTTGAAAAAGCTGACATACCCCCTATGACTCGGTCCACTGTCATTTGACCAGTGTTGACCCAAGTTGACTACGAAATTTTGTACTAAAGGACGAAAGTGTCCTTCTCTTCAACTTTAGAACCAGGGTTTCCCCAAATCAAACATGAAAAGAGGAGATTAAAATTAAAACCCATGTAGGTAAACTTGATATTTTTTTTCCGATTTTTTGATGAATTAAGCAAATATTGAGAAGAAAAAATACCCCCAAACAAAATAAATAAAACTCATGAAGGAATATTTTAAAATTGAGAGAACCCATCTTTCCAAAATCCATGTCTCAAAAGCTTAAAATATACATTGCTTTGTCTTGCTTTAATTTTCATTTATGTTAATGAAAATTTTAAAACTAAATTTTTTTAACCTTGGGTTTTAAATTATTGCCGGAGTGGTGGCTGGCTGACCAAGAGACTCAGGTGGGATGGTCATCGGTGATGGGCAGCCAACTCATTGGAGTCCCTTGGCTGGCCGTCTACCATAGCCGTTTGTGGGGTTTGGGTTTTTTCTCAAACCCTTGTGTTGAAGGTTGAAGACAACGGCATTTTTGTCATTTAGTAAAAAAATTAGTAGTCAACTTGGGTCAACCCTAATCAAATGACTGTGGATTGAGTCATAGGGGTATGTCAGCTTTTTCAAATTGTGGGGGGTATGTCAAATTTTAAAGATAACATGGGGGGTATGTCAAAAATTCCCAACATATTAATGCTAATTAACAAGGGAATTTTTGACATACCCCACCATGTTATCTTTAAAATTTGACATACCCCCCACAATTTGAAAAAGTTGACATACCCCCCTATGACTCGGTCCACTGTCATTTGACTAGTGTTGACCCGAGTTGACTACCAATTTTTTTATTAAAGGACGAAAGTATCCTTGTCTTCAACTTTAGAACAAGGGTTTGGGTTTAGGCCAAAACACAAACCCCAAATCAAACATGAAAAGAGGAGATTGAAAATAAAAATTAAAAGCCGTGTTGGTAAACTTTAGATTTTTTTTTTGACTTTTTGATGAATTAAGAAAATATTGAGAAGAAAAATGCCCCAAAAAATAGATAAAACTGATGAAGGAATATTTTAAAATTGAGATAACCCATCTTTCTAAAATCAACATCTCAAAAGCTTAAAATATAAATTGCTTTGTCTTGTTTTTCATTTATGTTAATGAAAATTTTAAAACTAAATTTTATGCTTTTATTTTTATTTTTTATACCTTGGGTTTTAAATTATTGCCGAAGTGGTGGTCAGCTAGCCATGAGACTCCGGTTGGTTGGTCGCCGGTGATGGGCGGCCAACCCATTGGAATCTCTTGGCTAGCCGTCCATCACAGCCGTTTGATTTGGGGTTTCAAGGTCGAAGATAAGGGCATTTTTGTCATTTAATAAAAAAATTGGTAGTCAACTCGGGTCAACACTGGTCAAATGACAGTGGACCGAGTCATAGGGGGTATGTCAGCTTTTTCAAATTGTGGGGGGTATATCAAATTTTAGAGATAACATGGGGGGTATGTCAAAAATACAAACCAGTGGGTGAGCGGGGGGGGGGGGGAGGGACTTCACCGTTCTTTATTGAATTTCTTCCTTCAACGAATCCGTCTCATTTCTGACCTTTTTTGTATTCTCTCAGTTACGGTTCGGTCTCCTCCCCTCTCCTCCCCTCGTATTCTCTAGCTTGGACTATCGGTTTTGATCGTTGATCGCCTCTTTTTCCATTTTGAACGATTGGGTCTCCATTTGTTTTGGGTTTTCTTGTGTTTCGGTCTTTGTTTTATGGATTTTGGGTATCTTTAGTTTTTATGGTTCCTCCTCCTGTCTCCCAGATATCAGCAGCCTTGGTCATTCTTGTCATTCTTTTCATATCCATAATCATTCATTTTAATGATTATTTCTAGATTATCTTTAGTTTTTTCTTTTTCTTTTTATTCGATCAACAACTTTCAACTTTTTTTCTTCGTCTCCATTTAAATGATTAGGAGAGTTGATATGTTTCGGTAATAAAACAGAATTATATGATGGTTTTGTTCTACAAAAAGCTCTAAAAAATCTTCTACATCATTTTGCTCCTTATAGGAATTCTGTCTTCTGAATTCTTATCCGAACGGCCTCTTTTTAGTTTTTATCAAGCTTCTTTTTACTTCTCCTGGAAAATCAAGGTCTTCTCCTTCACTTAACCATTTATAGAGTCTCCTCCTGACTTTTTATGGATTTCTCTATGAACCTTCGGATATAGAGAATGATTTGATTTCACAAGAGAAGGGCATTCTTGTATGCAAGCTGAATTTTTTAAGTGCTTTTGCTTTTCTTTCTTATGGGTCTCTTCTAGTTCTAGACCACCTAGAAATACAGGAATTCAATTTCTTCTTTCTAAAATATTTTTGTAAAGGCACTTATCAAAAAAAAAAAAAAATTTGTAAAGGTACCTGGTTTTGAGCTGTGATATCGGGGGAAGATCTGAATTGTCATGGCTGGGATTGATGGCCATGTTGCTGTAATTGGGGATTGGGCACCACCAAGTCTCAGCCCGAGGACCTTTTTCTCATCCATCTTGGGTGAAGATTCTGGTTCAACATCGTTCTCAAACCTTATAGGAGATAATGGGAGTGAAGGGCCTTTCACACTATCTGAAAAGGTGGAACTAACAATGAATTCCGAGGAAGAAGATGGTGACCATTTATCAACGCCAAGCGTACTTTACAGCGGGAAATCATGCTCGCACGGGGGTCTTGCAGAGAGGATGGCAGCAAGAGATGGCTTTAACGCTCCAAGGTTGAACACAGCAAGGATAAGATCTACTAACCTGTCCTCTTCCCCTGAAGTTCGGTCTTCTTACCTGACGATTCCACCAGGTCTCAGTCCAACGACATTGCTGGATTCTCCGGTTTTCCTTTCAAATTCTCAGGTAAGATTGAATACTTAAAAAAGGCTTAGTTATTCATGTGCTTCGCCAAGAAATTATAAACTTGTTATGGATTATTTAACAGCAGACTGTCAGTGCAGATTAGGAATTGAAATTGTTAAGAAACAGACTCAGATTAGGCTATAGAGAAATGTATTTCTTTTATACAAAATTGTGGGTTTACTGTGATGAGATAGAATTTTAATGGGTTTCTTACAAGTTTAGAACTAAATGCTCTGATATTATATTCACCTAATCGTTGCGAGGAAAGTAACATTTTCCAAGAAACACTTTTTTACATGACGAGTTCCCTTTGGTAACGAAAATTATACAGATTTAAATGGTTTGGTAACAAAAACTATACAGATTTAAAATGGCTATCTAACAAGGGACACTTGTGTTTTCCCAAGGAAAATACAATTTTCCCACTTGCAAGGGATGTAATTCTCATTTATATAGTTTCTGTTAGATTGTAATTCAAGTAAGTTGACTATAGCCTTATTCGCTTTTAGAACTAAGATGAATTTCATTTTGGACTGTGAAAGGAGAAGTTAGGAACAAATTGTTGCAGTGAAATCATCTAGTCCTAATGAACTTTATTCTACCATGTATCACATCTAACTTTTCAAATACTATCTTATTTTGCTGGCTCAGCCGTCTCCAACAACGGGAATATTCTCCTTTGCCGCCCCAGTTGGTAACAGTAAGAGCTCCATGTTAGTCCCAGAAGCCCCCCGACCGAAATAGGGATTATCTTTTTGAAGATGTTGATACCTCATCATTTGTATTCAGTTCCTTATTTTTCCCCACTGCTGCAAACAAAGTAATGCTACACTATATTTCCTGTGTTGCGTTTTAAATTGGAAAAATACGTCACCATATTCTACATGAATTGTGAAAGTAGTTCCTTATTGTGCTAAAGTCAATGTATGGATGCTCAAAACAAGATTTGCAAGGCCTGGGACTGAAATATGAAACTCAGCGATGTCAATTTTAAAAAGTATATTCTTCTTCTTTGTCTCAATTAAGTAAATATTTGCTTTCTACACAGGTAACTCCTGCCACCACTGCTCAGCAGCCCTTTACCAGTATTGAGGTGTCAGTTCAGTCGGATCACTCTCTTCGACCGCAAAGTCTAGAAGCCGCTGAAGTTCAATCCCAGAATCGAAACAGTTTCCATCCTCAGGCAAACTTCCCCAAATCATCCATTCAAAAAGGTAGAGGTGGTAATAAAATCACGTCTGATCCAAGGGTGTCCAATCCTGTCATTGCCAACACCAAACATTCTCCACCGCTTGATGATCAACAGGATGGGGAGGGAAATCAGAGAAGCAATGGAGAATTAAATTCCATGGTTGTTGGTGGCGCCCCATCAGAGGATGGATACAATTGGAGGAAGTATGGGCAGAAACAGGTGAAGGGTAGTGAGTGCCCTCGAAGTTATTACAAGTGCACATATCCAAATTGTCAGGTGAAGAAGGTGGAGAGATCTCATGAGGGCCACGTTACAGAGATCATCTACAAGGGGGCCCACAATCACCCCAAACCTCCACCTAACCGTCAATTGGCTGTTGGATCCTCTAACCCACGAAGTGACATGCAACTTGACATCCCTGAACATGCCGGGGCACATGCTGGGGCTGATGGTGATACCGAATGGGCAAGGTCACAGCAGGCAACCGCTGCCGGAGTTCAGGATTGGAGGCACGACAACCTGGAGGCATTGTCGTCCAAATTCTGTGACCCATCTTCCTCCATGCAGACTCAAAATGGCCCTTACTTTGAAACCAACGATGCTGTTTTGGCTGTCTCCTCCACCCTGTCTAATGATGTAGATGAGGATGATCAGGGGACACATGGCAGTGTGTCATTGGGTTACGATGGTGAAGGAGATGAATCTGAGTCAAAGAGAAGGTTACTACTATATGTTAGTTACTTTGCAAGTGTTCCTGTCCTGTAATCTTTCAATACTCAATAGGCAGCATTTTTTTGTATGGTGTAATTCCAGGAAGATTGATGCTTGTGCAATGGAAATGGGTGGGGCTGCAAGAGCCATTCGTGAACCAAGAGTGGTGGTCCAAACAACCAGTGAGGTGGACATACTTGATGACGGGTACCGCTGGCGCAAGTACGGGCAGAAAGTTGTCAAAGGAAATCCAAATCCAAGGTACTAACTCAGACAAACTCTCTCTCTCTCTCTCTGAAATATGTGGAAAATGTGAAACAAGCACATCATAATGCAGGAGCTACTACAAGTGCACTAATGCAGGCTGCACAGTTAGGAAGCATGTAGAAAGGGCATCACACGACCTTAAATCAGTGATCACTACGTATGAGGGGAAGCATAATCACAATGTTCCTGCTGCAAGGAATAGCAGCCATGTCAGCTCCGGCCCCTCCATCACAGAATCTGCCCCAACTGCTCAAATCCATATCCACAGGCCTGAGACATCCCAAGTTCATGAAAGCATGGCAAGGTTTGATGGACCTGCGTCACTTGGAATATACGGTCTGCCTGGCAGGCAGCAGCTGGGACCCTCATCCGGCTTTTCTTTTGGAATGAGTCGGCCAGGCCTGGCCAAGTTAAGTTGCCTGTTCATCCGTTTTTAGGACAGCAACGCCAGGTGAATGAGGTGGGGTTCCTGATGCCAAAAGGAGAACCAAAGGAAGAGCCTGTGTCTGAGCCTGGTCTGAACCTCTCCAATGGTTCGTCAATTTATCATCAGATTATGAGTAGGCTGCCCCTCGGACCTCAGCTGTAAATAAAAAGAGCAGAGTAGGAGTCATAATGGTTGTATATTAGGAGAGATTCGCCAATGATGCCTCTTCTTATTTTGTCTTCCATATAAATTTTTTCTTGTCAAAAAAAAAAAAAAAAAAGAGGGGCAAGTTGTTCTTCTTCCTCCTCTTTTTGGTAACAGAATCCAATAAAATATCAATGTCCCAAAAGATGTGACTTGACAAATTGTATTACAAGCTCATTTGAACATTTATGATAGAAAATTACAAATTGCCAGAATAAAAAGGGTAAAATCCTTAGTGAAGTTAACTCGAGTTGCAGCTGTTTCAGCCGGTTTCTTCAAGCTTCTATTCTATTACTGCTCAATTGTCATCCAGCTATCATGGCTACATCATTCAACAACCAGAACGAGATTATGATCAAATCCTGACACAGCTTGAAGAACCTTAGAACCTTGCAAGCACTCCAGCAGAGTCGGCTCAACTTCATCGGCTGAACTTCCTAAGCCAAGCCTGCCATTTTTGCCACAGCCCCAAACCCAAACTTCTCCCTTGAATGTGAGAGCAACGGAATGTGCACGCCCGCCTGACACTGAGGTGGGCGTTTCTCCTTCCAGCCCCTCCACCATCACTGGGATGTTCTCTGGTCCTGGTCTCCCTAGTTGAGAATTCTTGTTCCATCCCCATGTGACTATGCCATTGTTCTCTCCTGTGGCCTTTAGAGACGAAATCTCACACACTGCTAAAGAATGGCCAAGGCCTGCAGATATAGATGAAGGCTGAAAGCTCGTGTCAACTGGCAACATTCCCAATTCTTCTGTAACTCTGCCCAACTGACCATATGTATTGCATCCACAGCTCAGTAGCGTGCCATTACCTGAAAACAAACTAGTGACATACATATATGCATGGGTTCTACTAGTGTCTGCATTCATTCATATTCCTACATCTGTTCACAAGAAATACTCACGGCAAAGAACTAGAGAATGATCAAGCCCACAAGCCACATCAGAGACTTCAACACCATGTAATTCTTGCACAAAACAAGGTTCCCAGATGATCGGCATGTCTTTCTCCTTGTCCATTTGCTCCAGGACCAGCTTCTCTGCAACTTCCAGCAATGAACTTGAAGGTTCTCTTGTTGTTGTAGATGCGGTGGCTGCACTCAAAGTCAGCTGAGATGTAGACTCGGACGCCACCCCAATCTGCCCTAACCTACCATCTGCTGAATAACCCCAGCCAAACAACTTTCCATCCTTGGACTGTGCCAGAGCGTGTCCCCACCCAAAAGATACCTGTTTGAGAACGATGAAATGAGAAACTCACACCACCAAAAAGAAAAACAATTAAGGAGTAAGCACATGGAGACGAGATGCTTCCATAGATGGTAAAAGGAAGGAAGACCCACCTTAACAATCTCTTCCTTAGCAAGTGCCTCAACCCTGGAAGGTTGCGCAGCCTCAGTGACTCCTCTTCCAAGACCGAGTTGGCCACGCTTGGATTTGCCCCAGACCCACAAGGAACCATCATCTCCAATGGCTGCGGAAACAACACCAGATGCAAATGTGGCTCTGACTTTTACTTGACTCAAGCCTTGTACCCTCTTTGGTTCGTTCCAAGAATCTCGGCTATCAGCCAAAACAAGAAAACATGGAGCAGTGTGAATTGATGTGCAGTTGAGTTCTAGTGAGGAGAATTCCATCTCCCCCAACACCAAGAACAAAATTTTTGAGCCTGGTGTAAAATCATTAGATTTGGAGGTTTGATTGGGATTAGATTAATATAGGTTTCCTTGTGAGCGTTAGAAACAAAATTATAACTATGAGAGATGGGTTAGGGAGGACGGAAAAAAATGTTAGATCAAGTTTCTCGTTGGATAAACTGCATTACTGATGCAGAGCTTGCTGATTCAAGTTTGAGCTCTAAAATGATGGGAGTCCCAAAAGGCCCCTCAATGTAGATAGTGGAAAGGAAACTGCAGGATGACCCCTGACGGAGGACGAAAGGCAATCCGCCCTTCTGTTAGGTTGTTCCATCTTTGGTCAATTGGTCATTGGTATCTCCTAAAGAGATCTAGAAGATGAATCGAGTTGCTCCAAAAGTTCGGATCAAAATGGATTGTTATAATTGTAACCTCTTGTCGACCCGTGCTTACTCCTATTCCTTCGGCAGCCAACAGAACGTCTGCTATGCTCTGGAACCAAGACCGATCCAATCTGTGGTGATTCACCGAGTTCAATAGGAGGTTTGCCTCCTCGAAGAGGCATTGTAAGGAGGTTGGCCCCCGTGGTCATATCAATAAAATTATTTCAGTTAGGGTTTCTTTCATTTTGTTACTTTTCAGTTTCGTATCAACCTAGAATGGGGGTTGCACAATAGAGAATTAGAGACGAGGAAGGAATGCCTCTATGTTCTTTGTCATGGTTGATAATATAGGGAAATGTGTCACACATAACCAGAGAATTCCAAGAACTAATTCCCAAATTTTCTGAGTTTGTCTTCACATGTTATCAGGCTCGAATCCATATATAAAATAAATCACAAATAGAAGAAATTGGAGAAGAAGAAAAAAAACTAATAAGTTTCTCCTGATTTTAACTAATTACTCCTCTCTAACCTAAAAATTTGGACTAGTAGAAATAGATAGATTGATCGATGTGGGGTTGGCTCACCTTGGGATCGAAAGAGATCCTCTGCCGAGCTGGGCTTCAAGGTTTCTGCCCCATGCCCACACCTCTCCTTGTGCAGTTACAGCCAGAGAGTGGTAATGCCCCGCTCCAATACTCGTCACATCGGGCGGCAGCCCCGGTATCCTTGTTGGCTCGTAAGCGTCGGTTCCCAGTCCCAGAGAGGAGGAGGGCAAGCCCAGTGCTCCATGGCTCCCATCTCCGAAGCTCATCACTACACCACCACCACCTCCTCCCCCCCTCGAAGAAGAAGCTCCGCTGCTGCTGCTGTAACATTTAACACCGAGGACTGAGACAATCAACCGAGCTTTCTTCTTCAAAAACAGCCGTGGAAGCATCTCTCCCTCTCCCTCTCTCTCTCTCTGATTTTCTTCCTTCTTGGGTAGTGTTTCTTTTACAGAACTGCTCCTCGTTGTTGGGCCCAAGTACGACTGCAACTTGGGCGGGTTCAACCCGAGCTCGACGGGTTGAGCCCGACGTTAGGGTTGGGTACCTTTTCAGAACTTGGGTTTGGGCTCAGACCAGATTTTTGGTAACCCGATCAAATCGGGTTGGGCTAGGGTTGGGTCAACCCGACGTACAAACTACATATATGTATTAGTATACCGACAAACATTCAGACTACATTTTGGCAAATGCAAAAACCTATAGATGTTTGTCCTTAACAAACTACAAACCTTATGTGAGATTACAAAATGCCTTTGAAACTACGTTTTGGCGTTTTATGTGATCGGTTGACATTGAAAATATCGTGTTTTCTTTAACGATTATTTTTTGTTATTTTTTTAGTAACTTTTATCATGCATTTGAGTTACAGAACTTTTCTCGTATTATGAAACTATCATGTTTTCTTTCATGAGGTGTTGGAAATTAAGTTATTTATTTAATGGTTAGCATAACGGTTATTGTATTGACTAATAAATTATTTTAATATGAAAAAGATTTAGCAATCTCTTTTAAGAAATTGACCAACCCGACCAACCTGACTAATCCGACCATCCCAATAGGGTTGGGCTAGGGTTGAAAAATCTAGGCCCGACCTTGGGTTGGGTTGCGTTAGGGTTCATAGCCTTTAAGGTTGGGTCGGGCTAGGGTTTACCCCCAACCCGCCCGAGTTGCAGCCCTAGGCCCAAGGTTTAAAAGTGGCCGTTATAACAGAAAAACGGTAATGCCCAGGACCAAAAAATGGGAAAAATGGAAATAACGATAAAAACAGATCTAAAATTCAAAATTTGAATTACATTTTTTAGTAAAATTTACAATGGAAATAACGAACATTTTTTAACAAAAGAATAGTCATTATTGTGGATACCGTATTTTACAGCCAATCAGAGTTCGACATGTGTCGCTGTAACCATACACATGGAATACGAACAATTGACACATGACACATCGAAGCACACCTGATTAAATGCGTCAAAGGCATTTACAGGGACAACTGTCAAGGTCATTTCAATAAATATCGAGCACATCAGAAAGGGATATGTCGACCAACATATGAGGAGAATTCAAGTCGGGACAGGTTAGTGACGGAATGCATTCATATAACACAATAAATTTGTCATAAAGGCAATCAACCCTTCCCGGCAAGCTCCACAGGATTTAGATGTCATGGAAGTTCACCATATCCCGACAAGTCTTTCATGATACTTGGTGGATAAGGCAATCAACCATTCCTAGCAAGTTCAATATTATACTTGGCGGCTAAGACAATCAACCCTTCCCGACAAGTTCCATGGGATTTAGCAGTTATGGAAGTTCATCATTTTCCGACAAGTCCTTCATGATACTTGGCGAAGGCCTGATTATTTTTTAGTTGGAGTGCTTCTAGGCGAAAGCCCGATCTTTGTTTTAGAAGGAGTGCTTCTAGGTGAAGGCCCGGTCTTTATTTTAGTGGAAGTGCTTATAGGCGAATGCCCGAATGATAAAATAATTAAGAAAGGCCCGGAACCCAAGGGTGAAAGGCACCAAACCCATTGTAAAAGAACATACGGGTTGGACTTGTGAAAGAAAAGAATGTGTGAAAAGGGTTTCTGAGTTCGTTTCATTGGATCATCATCATCATACAATTCTTTTACATCTTCTATCATTGTATCACATGTGCTTTTAATCTATACATGTATTTAAATTAAATGAACTATAAACATATGATTATACATTGGAGTGTACTGGGCGAAATTAAACTCACAGTTTATACTGAACAAAATTTTAAATTTCGCAAGAGATGTTGAAGAGGAGCTATTGATGGATGAAACATCATGAATGAGACGGAGTTTGAAGATAATTAGGATTACTTTGATTTTCTTACATTTAAGGTTTATGCGTGTTTTAAGACTATTTGTTTATGTTAGGATTGATCGAAATATTTTAATTCACGTTTCAACACTTTTGTTAATTTTTGGGTTACTCAAATTTATCCGGCATCTTAGACAAGAATATTCGTCAAATATTCTTTCAATGTTGAAATAATGCAATTCCAAAATGGTTGGTTTCAAAACTACTTGTAGTATTTTATAAAAAAATTTGAGAATTTAATTTAATATTTTATGTTCTGTGGAACTCTGCAAAGTGAACGTCGTAGTTGATGTACTATACAAACAACACATAATAATCAATTTCGACTAAGTATTTGACCCACTTACAATGGAAATTTGTATTTCGACCGAATATACAAAATGTAGGGTTTCGAGTAGCTTTTCAGAAATATATTATTGGTCGCCAAATTCAATCGGGGCTGTCTCGATGACCCATTTTACTAACTGAATGTCAGTTACAAATTTCTAATAACTATTTATTTTATTTTAAGTTTTTCTTTCATTTGTAAAACAAAACCTATACTTTGATAGAAAAATCATAAATTTCGATCACTATGAACTGCATATATCACTTGATGGATTTCATTTTTAATTGACATGTGAATCATGCGATGAAGTTAGAAAAAATCAACTGACTGAGTTTTGTAAATCACTTTTAGAGAACTGCGAATAATTATAAAATCACTAAAAGAATTATAAAACGTCATTCGGCCAAAATGTCTTTGTTGAAGTTGTTTCTTGTGATTTTTAGAATAGCATTACATAAAAAAAAAAATATTTCGACATACTTTGAATTTTGACCAAAAGTTAAGACCATTTTTCTTTGAATCATAAAAATTAAATTTCAAAACTACCTTAAACATGCTTAAGTGCTTTCTTAAAAGATGTTTGATATAAATTTTAAATAATTATAGAAATTTTAATTAGTATTTTTGACTAAACTAAAAATTTGACTTTTATTTTGGCTTCAATTTTGATATTGTTTATTGAACTTTAATAGTTTATTTACGCTTCCGCATCATTTTAAATATTGGAGTTGAATCGTTCTTCATAAATCACGATTGTGATTCTTGTTTTTGGGTGCTCATATTCAGGGCGTGACAGAAAGAATGTCGATATACATAGAAAACTCACGTACATTAAAGATAATGAGAAAAATGAGTTTCTTAGGAAGATGACTAAGCTAACGGATGTTCTCTACGTATTAGACATAAAAAAGAATCCAAGTTTGTTACCTATTAGAATTTTACTTTAGGTGGTTAGGTAATTTTGTGAAAATTGCAAAAGTAGACATGCATAACTCTTTCTACTATAGAATCAAGTTTATTGCATTATCCTTCGTGGGATAAGAGGCAAAATGGCTAAGGAATTTATTAGTAGATCATACTAGAAAGCAAGTGGGAGGAAATACAACAAGTATGAATCATAAATATCAAGAGACAATTGTGAGCCACGTGGGAACAAACCCACAAGTCTCCTTTTTTGTAATCTTCCTCATTTTTAATATGATGTGTTAATTACAAAAAAAAAAAAAAACAAAAAAAAATTCTTAAACAAGATGATATTCGATCTGTAAATACATCTAGAACTGGGTTAAACATCTATACGGTATGAGATCTATAAGAGTGTGTCACATGTCTCATAATGTGATCCATATCAACATTGTACCTATTCCTTTGCTCATTTAATCATGTTAGTTTAGTTCATTAAATGCATATATCTACCTAAAGAAAATTAAATACCCACATGTTCAACCCTTAATTGCTATCCATGCATTCTAGAGATCAACAGATTTCAAACCTTTGGATATTTGTACCCAAAATAATGCTCAAAATCTATGGTTAAAAATCAACCCATGAAAATGACTCCAATAGAATGCTTAGAAATCACTAATCAGGCTGATTTTTGGCATGTAGGTCCACCTAGGGATATGGCCAAACATCCATATGGCCACTGATCTTTAAGAGTGTTCCACATGTAAGGTACATGTGCATCGCACGTGGCGTCCCCTGGTTTGTACAAAACAAGACAATACTTCGTTGCGTCACCAATTCCCCTAAGGGGAATTTTGGATATCCCATCATTTGTTCTTATCACCCCCCTTTCTCTTAAATCCCCTCACCAATTTATGAAAATCTCTAATTGCCCCGTGGGCCCATCGAAATCTCTTATCACCCCTCTCCTAAGTGAAACACGAAAGTAATTGTAGGGGTTTTACCCTTTCTCACTTGGTGAAGTGAAAACCTAACTTCCTTCGTCGTCAAAGACAAATGTGTCTGCGTGTACGCCTCCTGCATCCCAGTGGAGAAAAGCTTCGACAAGCCGGAGAGTGGAGGCACCTCTCGTTCCGCAGGTACTCATCGTTGTTCGGACCGATAAGTTCGAACAATGCTTTACCGTTCAGACTGTTAAGTCCGAACAGTGAATGATTGTCCGGACTGAATCGTTGTTGGGACTGATAAGTCCGAACAATGCTTCACTATTCAGACTGTTAAGTCTGGACAGTGAATGATTGTCTGGACTTAGCAGTCCGAACAATCAATTCAAAGACCATGACCGAGACTGCACGAGAAAAAAAAATCCAATATATTGTTCTGGCGAGATTACTAGAAATTTTTCTTAGAATTGTTTCGGAAATGAAGTTAGAATGATTTTGTCGATTAAAAAAAAATTAAATTCAAATACATACATCCATTGATTCCTCCATTGATTGCTTTACTCAAAAGTTCCCAAATGAAAGTTGTAGAAGATGTAAAATGCAACCTTAAAATCGTTTATGTATTCTCCCTTAGCTGTTTCAGTAGCCTCCCTTGCTTTGAAATAGTATCCATTGCTCTCTCCTGTGCTCTAACGGTTTGAATTTTAGAGGGGATGTGTAGAAATAGAAAAGGGTTAGTTAGATAAACAAGGGGGGTAAAGTTGGTATTTTATATATCTTGTGTGTATGTGTGTGTGTGTGTGTGTGTGTGTGTGTGTGTGGGGGGGGGGGGGGGGGGTGTATTCTCCCTTTACTGTTTCAATAGCCTCCCTTGCTTCAATAGCCTCCCTTGCTTTGAAATAGTATCCATTGCTCTCTCTTGTGCTCTAATGGTTTGAATTTTAAAGAGAATGAGTAGAAATAGAAATGGGTTAATTAGAGAAACAAATGGGGTAAAGTTGGTATTTTAAATATCTTGTGTGTGTGTGTGTGTAAGGGGGCGTGTATTCTCCCTTTGATGTTTCAATAGCCTCCCTTGCTTTGAAATAGTATCCATTGCTCTCTCTTGTGCTCTAACAATTTGAATTTTAGAGGGGATGAGTAGAAATAGAAAGGGGTAAAGTTGGTATTTTATATATCTTTTGTTTTTGTGTGTGTGTGCGCGCGCGCGCGCGCGTGTGGGGGAGATAAGAGAAAATACATGGGACATAGAAGTCAATTTAATTATAGTTTAAGTGTGGGATAAAAAGAGAAATTGGCGGGGTATCCAAAATTCGCCTCCCCGCTTGCCACATGAGCGTCGACTCGCACGCGCTCGGCAAAACGGAGATGACGTGTAAAGTCATATTACGGTGGTCTTTGAAGATCAGACATCAAGGGGGAAGATCGATCTGCGAAACAGAAAAGCAGTCACAGAACGAAAACCCTAAAGTTACTCGAAGATTGACAAAAAATCAAAAGGGACTAGACCACAAAATCAATACCTTTCCTCCTGGATTCTTCGCATCTCATATCACCGTCATCTCTCTCGATCCCTTTGGAGAAACCCACGTAAAATTCTTCGACGAGATTAAGAGAATTCGGACCTAATAGTTTTAATAGAGGGTTTTACTTGCCGTTTGAAATAGGGTCCGATTTCCGTGGACTGTACCGAAACCCTAAAATTTTTTAGCCCGATCTGTTTCTAAAACCTATAGTCATCGTCGAGAACGAAACACCTGTCGTACGAAGGTTGGATTACTCGGATAGATCCACGATCGAAAAATCTGTACCTCAAAATTCTCTCTACGGTTATTCAAATTTGAAGTGTTTTGGATTTGATTTTTTTCCGGGGGTAGAAATCCAAGGATTTGGGACTTATTTGGACGAGTTAGGGTTTATTTTGAGCTGAATTTTGCAGATATATGCAAGGTGGTGGTTTTGAGTTCTCTATGTAGTTAACAAAATGACTTTTCGATTGTTTTGAGGTGGAAATCGCAGAATTTGGGGATTATTTGGAGAAATTAGAGGGTTCTTCTTGTACTGTGAACAATGACGTTGGTGGTGGTTTTGAGGCAAAAACCTGACTCCTCGAAAGAATTACGATAAATTCTTTGCGCCGAACTGAGTAGATGCACGTAAGGTGTTGGACTTGAGGGTAAGGTGGTCGTTAGGTTTGATCGTCTACAGAATAAAAGGCCCATTTTTGAATATCAGCTGCATTTATTTTTATTCTATTGAAACATGCATGCCAGACATCGCAGTCCTGGCAATGGAGTTAGGTCTAATTCAATGGGAGTGGGTGGTCTGGCTGCCACTCGGATATCTCCGGAAGGCATGAGAGCTCATGGAACGTACAACTCGGAGTACCGAAATTTCAATCGTCGTTTTGGGCGTGGCCCACCTAAGCCTTACCCCCCACCGCAGCCACCTCGTAGAGGTGACATTTTCATGGAAGCTGGTCGGCTTGCAGCAGAGTACTTGGTTTCTCAGGGTGTGTTACCTTCTAATGTGCTTCCTAGAAAATGGCAGAGTGGTAGTTTCAAAAATCAAATGGGGGATTTTCAAGAATTCAGGTCACTTGATAAAGAAAACCCGCAGCTCTCTTCTGAGGGCAGAACTTCAGTCCTCACGCGTCTTGGAAATGTTGATCCCGATGCAGGTTCTGGTAGGAGAAGGTTCCCTGATGAGTTCAACGCAATGGAATCAAGCAATCATGTGAGAGGAAGGAGGAGGATGGGGTCTTTTAGGGGTTATGGCTTGGATTGGGGCAAAGAAAAAGGAAGGAGCGGGACATTGTCAGATAAAGCTAGGTCTTTTTCTGATATTGAAGGTGAAGATGATCTTGTTTCTGGGTATCAAGAAGAGCGGCGAGTTGGTTTGGATGTTGGTGGTGTCATCCCGAAGGTCATTCATAATGAATTGCCAATGAAAAATGATTTTGCTGGTGACTCAGAATCCGAGCTAGAAAATTATGAATTCACTGATGATACAGGTTCCAAAGCAAGTTCTTCTAGTGCTGGAAAAGAATTCCTTCCTGATACAGATGGAGAATTTTCCAAGGGTTCTGATGATTCTAGAATCTTGAATCCAGAAACTGGAGATGTGAAAGATGGCATGAATAATGATGGAATGGAGAAACAAGGCGCTGCAGAGCACTTCTCTATGCAGCATTGTTCAATGGAGGGTACTGCAATAAGCAAAAATGGCAATGATTTGCTGCAACTATGCAACTTTGTCAAGGTGCCCACCAAAACTCGCTCTTCATTGACATACAAGGCTTCCAAGGTTGATCCAGTTCCTGCGACTGAAGAGGGAAACACATGTGATATTGTTCCCCCAGAAGGACCTAAAGTTCCCATGGAAGAAGATTTTGTTCAAAGCTCTTCAAGTGACAAGTTGACAAATCAAAATTCAAAATGCCTTGAATCTGACATTTCCAGAGCCCCATCTGTCCAGTCTATGGAGGATGCTGGAGACTTGGATCCTGCAATTGTGGTGGAGAGGGGTAAATGCACGAGGTCACAATCTTTCCCTGATAGATCTTTCATGTATGAGCAAGAACCAAGTCATAGCTCCCCTGGGTTTGGAAGATGCAGTTCTATGGTTAAGGAGAGAGGTGAGAAAAGAGCACTGCAAATTGATGACATGAGTCAGGGAACCAAGAAACCTAGAGAATGGCCTTCATCCATGGTTATGCATCCCAACATGTACTTCCACCTTCATAACTTTGGAGCAAAGCCATCAAATTCGCACAAGGAGAAGCTTTCACCTGATGAGGAAGTGATCGAGGTTGTTGATCAAGGGAGGTCGGTGGATGTTGCTTTGTTTCCGAAAGGTGGATCTGAATCAGAGATAGAGTTTCGAGAAGGGAAGCAGCTTTTTCCAAGTTCGTTTAAGATCTTTGACCTTAACCTTATGGAAGCTTCTGATATGACTGAGAGTCACAGTAGTGATCATGTTCTTGGTCTTCCCTCTAATTTGGAAGCCAAAAAGGAAGTATTGGTGGATGTTGATTTGTCGATAAGTAATAGGTGCAACAGATCCGATGACTATGATAGACATTCAGCTGATGCCAAGGAAGTTGCAGTAGTTGATGTGGCAAATGATTCCATAAAAGAAGACAAGGTCTTCGATACTTCAGAGAGAAGGTAAGTTTTTCTTATCATTAAGTTTCCCTTCTTTTTGTTAATTCATTCATGTTATCCTATATTCTCTATTTGATTTTTGTGCTAACTGCAGTAGATAATCCCTGTAACTCTGGTATTTGATCGCGTAGTTGGTGGTTATCTTCTAAATTTGAAAATGCTCAATGACACAGGACTGAAACTGTATGTTCGAGCTTGGAAAGTTTTCCAAACCACACGGAGAGCACTGGTGATCTTCCTGATGTTCAGGATGGTTATGGCCTTATGATCTCTGAATTGCTCGGAACTGATATCTCAAATTGTTCATCAGTACCAGCAGATATTACTGGTCTGAATACTGAAATGGGTCTTCATAATGGCACGGTATGACCATGAAACTGATAGAAGTTAGTTATCTGTTTATTGTCTACGATCACATATAGTAGGTGTCTAAGGGATGATATTTATCTATGGATTATTTTTTTTGATTACTCAACTGCCTAGTATGCTGCAATAATTACAACCAACAAATAATCACTTGTTTTATGGCTTACCTTTTCAGGGGATTCTTGGTGATGATGATGCAATATACCTATCTCTGGGAGAAATACCAATCATTATGCCAGATATTCAGTTGAATGGTACTATTATTTACTTTAATATCTACTAATTTCATGGTTGATCTGCCTAATGGAATATATTAGTAGTGTTCAATTAAAATAACGAGACATTTTTCAATGAGTTGTACTATCATAGTTTGTCTTTTGAGATTGGGTCAGTTTCTTTGATCTTTTCTTTTCCAACCAGTAACGAATGAAAGAAAAATGAACAACTCAGAAAGAGTACTGAGAACCACGCTACAATCTTGAGATGACCCATAAATTCAACTCTTGATGTAGAATGGGTCGCGGAACAGTTCAGGGATCGATTTGAGGCAAAGAAGTCCAATCGGAAGCCTAAAAGCCCATAATAAATGGGCCTCAAAATCCATAACTATGAATTAGGCAAATCAAATATGCAAATTCAAACTCTCGACGAGATCTATAGAACTGAAACAGTAAACTCTTTCAGCTCTTGGGATTTAAGCCAAATTCCATCGTTTAAGGGGTTAAATTGCCATTTGAAGGTCAAAGTTACAATTTTTAGTAATTTCGTAATTTTAAGGTTAGGATGAAGGTTTTGGTCGATTTAGGATTTCTATTTTGAGTAGGTTTACTATTTCGAGAAAGTTTCTATATTTAGCAGTTTTAGAATTTAGTTGCTTTCAATTTCTTTAGTCAGTTTGTCTATAACATAGGTTCTAGTTGGACGAAATTATCAATGAAAGCTTTTGTTTAGAATTCTATTGTTCCTTTCTCCTTGTGGATTCAAGGCTTTTCTACGGTTGAAGATGGTGATTTTTTCCTTTGTCCGATTTTGTGATTAACTCCACGCTTCCACTACGTCAGTTGGTATCAGGGCGAGGATTTTCCCTTGTTTCAATGGCTTCCAATGACAGTTCCGATTCGATAAACCTCGTGGATGGTGCTCCCGAGTATTGACTTGTTTTTGTAGCTACGTTTGAGGCCTTTTAACGTGAGACTCAACGATCGCTACAGGATAGCATGCTGTGATCGCGCAGTTGACTCAGGATTTTGACAGAAACCAAATCCAAGCATGGTTTCAAGTTTGGGCCGAAACCGAAACGTTTCGATTTCGGTAGTGGACGAGACTACTTTGGTTTTGGTTGGTTTCGTCCAAAACCAACCTAAACTGATAAAAACCAATTTTTTCTTCATAAAATGTCACTTGGTTTCGGACCGAAACTACCGAAATGAAACTAGTCACTTTGAACCATGAATCCAAGGTAATGAACGAGCTATACCTAATAATAGGGATTTGCGTGGTCATGGTCAAAGGATCGAGAATAATCGTAGGCAAACCCATGATGGTGAGTCTAGCGATGAAGTTGATGACTTTATCCTTCGACAAGGGGGGTGAGGAGGTATGGGGCAAGATCGCGATTTTCATCTCGAAGTCGAATTTCCTTCTTTCAATGGCCAAGCTCTACATAAAGGATTTCCACGACTGGCTTTTGGAGGTTGAGCGATTTTTCGATTACATGGAGATTGCTGAAGAAAAGAAGGTGAAGCCTTGGCTTGGTGGGAGCAGTTACAACTGTCAGGAACCCGTCAAGCCAAAGCCCCAATCTGATCACGACCGAGGATGAAATAACAGTTGAGGGTGCGTTTTCTTCCTACCAATTACGACTAAGTGCTGTTTCAACAGTACCAAAACTATCACCAAAGAAATTGCATAATTCGAGATTATACTACGGAGTTCTACCAAGTACCAACTATCATCACAATGATCTGGCTGAGTTGGAATCACAGCTAATAGTGAAATTTTTGGGTGGATTGCGAATGACTATCCAGGACTGAGTCATGATGTAGCCTATTTCTAATTAGCAACCAGAGTTGAGAACCAACTTGATCGCCCATGATTGCGAGGTCAAGTCCCAGGAAGGACCATTCCCCTACTATAGTGCAAGAGCAAGAGCAATGTGGGGGTAAAGCACCATTTTGTGGTGGCACCCAGCCATATACTACAAATCGAGATTCAGGGAGCAGTCAGGCCAAACTGGCCGGAGGAGCGAGTACTAGTAGAGGTACATCCTCGAATCCATATGCATCGCCACAGCCGATTAAGTGTTATTGGTGCAATCAGTTCGGACACCATTCCAATCAGTGCCCACAACGTCAGATGGCCAATCTGACGACCCATGCAGAGATAGTCGAGGATGACAAATCAGGTCCTGATGAGGAAGATAATGAAGCAACCTGGACTTAGGAGGACGGAGGAGTCTCTCCTGTGCGCATACTGATGTACATGCCGAAGCTGGAAATCGATCAACAAAGGCACAATATCTCTCGGACGAAGTGTTCAATCAATTGGCGGGTCTTTGATTGATCATATATGGTGACATCAGCGGAAATATTGTATCCAAGATCACAGTGGACAAGTTACAGTTGAAGACTGAAAAACATCCCTTTCCATGCTCGATTAGTTGGATCAAATAATTTGGCAAAAGTAAGGTAATCGAACAGTGTCAGATTACATTTTCTATTGGAAAGTTTTATAAAGATGAGGTTATTTGTGATGTGGTTGATATGGATGCTTGCCATTTGCTATTTGGTAGACCTTGGTAGTATGATGTTGACTATCCATAGAGGCAAGGACAATATTTTTACGTTCTATAAAGATGTGATTAAAATTATCCTTGCCCCCATGAAAGGAGAGAGTCGTTCAAAAGCTTCTAAAGTAGAGGGGCATTCCTTTCTCAGTTTTAGTGACGTTGTTGAAGAATTCAAGGAAATTGGAGAAATGTATGCCCTAGTTGTGAAGGGCGACGATGCGATGCTTCGGAAGTCCCTGACAAGTTGAGACCTTTGCTGATTGAATTCGAGTGGATTTTGCCTGAAGATTTGCCAAATGGATTGCCCCCATGAGGGATATACATCACCACATGAACTAGTTCTCGGTGCAAGCTTGCATAATCTGCCGCATTATCGGATGAGCCCGAAAGGGTTTGAGATCCTAGAAGGATAGGTTGAGGAACTAATTCGTAAGGGATTGATCAAGGAGAGTATGAGCTCATGTGCAATATTAGCCTTTTTAACTCCTAAGAAAGATGGGCGTTGGAGGATGTGCATAGATAGCAGAGCCATCAACAAAATAATCGTGAAGTATATGTTCTCTATACCACGGCTGGATGACATGCTAGATATGCTTGAGGGTTCCAAGGTGTTTTCCAAGATCGATCTGAAGAGTGTTACCATCAGATTCGCATCAGACTGGGTGATGAATGGAAGACGGCTTTCAAGACGAAAGAAGGTTTGTACGAGTGTGTTACAACTTTTGATGTGCACACCGAAAACACAAGAATGTGTCCTTCAAACATGCAATGACATGAATGCACTAAAAATCTCTAGACAACAAAGTTCAAGTGTAACAAAGTGTTGTGAGTGAAACTAAGGTAAAGTTGTTGTAGTACAAGTTTAATTTGGGAGTACCCAATGTCATCTACCATAGGGATTTGGTGATAGTGAACAAAATTGGGGTTTCTACAAATGAGAGAGAGAGATGGACAAGAAGTGAATGGTATGTGATGTGTGCGAAATGTGGAGTATGAATGTAATGCAAGTGTGCTTGGATTTGAAGATGTGTTCCACCAATGGTGGGCAAATGTTATGGGGAGAAAAATAAAGATGTTAGGGCATCAAGAGTTCTCTTTTGCTCCTTAGTGAATGCAACCAAGTAAAGGGAAATAACAAGCACAAGTCAAGTAGAAATTTAGGGTTTACCCTACCGAAGTATTTTTACTTCGAAACGCAAAACTAGATGTGGTATTTCTAGTGTATGGGTGGGTGTGAATCCTAAATATGTAAGATGCTTGGCATAATAGATCAATGTGAAACTACATAAAAACCCACAAGATAGAATAAAAATACCCTTTTAAACTTGATTCACTTGGAAATATCAACTACAAGTTATACATGGCATAAGGTGTGAAGATCTTCCCTAAAGAAGTGAAGATGGTGGGGATGAACTTAAACAATAAGCTCTCAATCTCTCATAGATGCACTAACCAAGTAACAAAAGAAAGAGGGAAGGACATCCTCTTTCAAGCCCAACTAAAAGTCTACCACTCATGGTGTAAGTGGCCATAGAAAACTAAGTACAAGAAAAGAGAAAATGGAAGAAGGGAAAGAGGAGAAGAAGAGCTTGCTAGATCCAACCCTTGTACATGAAGAGAATGGGTAGTATTTATTCGATAAAAAAAATTGGGTAGTATTTATAGAGAAAGTGAGTGGTGAGGTGGATGGTGATGTGGCAATGATGAAAAGGACAAGAGACAAGGTGGTCAAAGGGGTAGTTGTCTCTTGTTGCCAAAATAGAAGCAAGTGCAAAGTGTAGCTCAAAGTGGAGAGGAGTGGGTGGAGGAATGGGTCATGAAGGGACAAAAGAGGGATGAGGTGGAAAGATGGAGAGAGAGTGTAAGGTGTATTATGCTGGGCATTTTCACACCGGGCTCAAGTGGGGTAGCCTGCGTAAATTGGGCACACTTGGGGTGGGGTGGCCTGTGTGATATGGGCCCACGAGGGGTCGTGTCGACCGAGAACCTGGATAGATCCTATGAGATAAAGGAATTTAATCTCATGCTACCAACAGTCGCGGCTTTTGAGGAGTATTAGTTAAATGTCTTGCATCAATTTGGTATCAGAGTGGGAGGTCTTGTGTTCGAGTCTCCTCACCGGAGGTGATTAATGCAGGGGCATTTTCACACCGGGCTCAAGTGAGGCAGCCTGCGTAAATGGGGCACACTTGGGGTGGGGTGGCCTGTGTGATATGGGCCCACGAGGGGTTGTGTCAACCGAGAACCTGGATAGATCCTATGAGATAAAGGAATTTAATCTCACGCAACCAATAGTCGCGGCTTTTGGGGAGTAATGGTTAAATGTCATGCATCAGTGCATGAGGGTGTAAGATGCCTCCAAGTGTATGGTGGTGAACTAAAAGCTCCTAGGGTGATCACCCAATCTCAAAGATCATCCAATGGCTCTCCTCGATGCTCCCAAGTGTATAAATTATCCTTAGGATCTCCAAAAATGGTTGATGTGGGTTCCAAGTGTAAGGTTGTGATCTCCAAGCTTCTTTGGTAAGGTGTTTGTCTTTTTGTGCAATTTGAATTAACACATATGAAGCATATGCTTTGGAAGCCTAATGGATGGTGGGATGATCTCCAAGCTCCTATGGTGGATCAAATCTCCAAAGATAATCAAGGGCTCTCAATGATGCTCCAAGGAGAGTGGGTGGATAAAATCTCCAAAGATAATCAAGCCCTCTCAATGATGGTCCAAGAGAAGTGCGCCCAATCCAAAAGGTAAGTCCAAGTTGGGCTTGGGTGGCCCATCTAGTACTATGGCCCATCCCCTATCGCAAGGTACTAGGAGGCCCTCACAAGTCAACTTGGAGTGGAACTTTTCACTCGGGTTTCTATTAAGGGTTCTTATTATTTTCCTAGAGCCTTTTTTTGATTCATCTCATGGAGATGCTCTATGGAGGAGTTAGATACTCTTGAATAGCTCCAGGATGATCTCAAAGCAAACACTCCATGATCCTACACTCCTGAATGTTCCATTGGTGATCCAAGGCTCTTGAAACTCACCCAGACTTCCTACAAGAGAAAATGCACGTAATGAGTCTCTCAAACAAGTAAGATTTTTCATGGGACATCTTTGTTATGCATGAGAATGTGAAATTTCTCATGGATGTTCCTAAGAGGATCTACAATGCAATAATGGAAAGAACTACGTGTTTATGTGTAACGATGAAGATATATGCATCATGAGTCCGATAATGCCCTAAAGATAAAAGGATAGTTTGTATGAAAATGGGCATTATCAGAGTGGTTGGTAATGCCCTTTGGGTTATCCAATGCACCCAGTACGTTTAGGAGGGTGATGAACCAGGTGTTCGTGGTTGTTTATTTTGATGATATACTAGTTTATAGCAATGATGAGAATGAGCATGTCAAGCACCTTTGAGACTCATTTACTGTGCTTTAAGAGAACAGTTTGTACATCAATCTCAAAAAGTGCACTTTTCTGACTGATACTTATATTTCTAGGTTACATGGTGAGTGCGTTGGGCATAAAGGTAGATGAAGATAAAGTGAAAGCCATTCGGGAATGGCCTACACCTAAATCTGTTAGTGAGGTATGCAGCTTCCATGGGTTGGTCACTTTCTACATGCGATTTGTGAGCAATTTTAGTATTACTGACACTCCATTCACAGATTGTCTAAATCAGAAGCAAAAACAGTTTCAGTGGATAGATGAAATCGAGCAGAGTTTTGCATTGCTCAAGGAAAAAGTCAATGTCTGCCCCTGTTTCAGCTTTGCTTTGCTTTGAGAAATTGTTTGAGGTAGACTATGATTCCCTCTTACGTAGGTATTAGAGCTGTTCTTTCCCAAGAAGGTAGGCTAGTTGCCTTTTACATTGAGAAGTTGAGCGATGCCCGGAAAAAGTTGTCCACATACAAGTTAGAGTTGTATGCAGTGGTCCAAGCACTACGACATTGGAAGCATTATCTAATGTATAGAGAATTTATCTTGCATGCCGATCATCAGGCATTGAAGTTTATCAATAACTCGACGACTCAAATCTTATGTATGCTAGATGGATTGCAACAATCCAGGAGTTTACTTTTGCATTGAAGCATAAGTCTAGGGAGCATAACAAAGTAGCTGATTCGTTGAACCGATGAGCCACATTACTTACGACTATCAAAAGTGAGGTAATCAGGTTCGATTATTTGAAAGACTTGTATGTTGATGATTTCCAGCATGAGTGGGCTAGATGCACATCAAGACAGTTGGGGTCGGGAGAATTATCATATTTAGGAAGGTTTCTTTTTTAAGGGAACTCAATTATGCATTTCTAGGAGTTCTCTTCGAGAACACATTATTGGGAAAAGAATGGAGGACTAGGTCACATGGGATGTGACAAAAGTATTTCGCTAGTTGAGGAGCGATACTATTGGACAATTGAAAAGGGATGTGGGACACTGTATATCGATACTTGTCAGGCAGCTCCATTTCCGATTCCGAATTCACCATGGGAAGATCTATCTATGGATTTCGTGTTGGGTCTTCCGCGGACTCAACAAGGTATGAATTATGTATTCGTGGTGGTTGATATGTTTTCGTAGATGTCACATTTTATACTGTGCAAAAAGACATCAGATGCCACCAACATTGCCAATTTGTTCTTTAAGGAGGTTGTTCTCTTACATGGTATTCTTAAGACTCACTTCTGATTTTGATCGTAAGTTTTTGAGCTATTTTTGGCCTAGACTGTGGAGACGTTTGGGTACTTCAATGCAGTATAGTAGTACGTGTCATCCACTGACAGATGGCTAGACAAACATGGTGAATCGTACTTTGGACAACATTATGCGAAGCCTGTCCTGTGAGAGATTGAAATAGTGGGGTTTTGCATTTGTCCAGGCTGAGTTTGCTTATAATAATGTGGTTAATCGCTCACTGGCAAGCCACCATTCGAGATTGTCTACGGTCGGCTCCCTTGGCACTCTCAATTTGGTCCCTTTGCCGAAATTACATGGTGGGAGTATCGTTGCTGATCATATGGTTGAAAAGATGGTGTCAATCCATGCCGACATCAAGCAGCAGCTGGAAGAATCAACTACCAAGTATAAAGCTGCAGCTGATAAACACATGCGTCTGAAGGTTTTTCAAGGAAGGTGATATGATTATGGTTCATCTCCGCAAGGAAAGATTCCCAGTGGGTACGTAAAACAAATTGAAGCAGAAGAAAATTGACCCATTTCAGATCCTGCAAAAGATTAATGACAATTCAACTGTCGTTGATCTCCTTGGAGATATGACTATTACGAAGACTTCCAATATGTAGGATTTATTTGAGTATCATGCATCGGACTCATTTATTGCATTTGGTGAACATGGGGACGAGTTCTTTTCAAGTGGAAGGGATTGATGTAGAACGGGTCGCGGAACAATTCATGGATCGATTCGAGGCAAATAAGTCTAATCGGAAGCCTAAAAGCCCATAATAAATGGGCCCGAATATCCTTAACTCAGAATTGGGCGAATCAAATATGCAAATTCAAGCTCTCGACTAGATCCACAGAACTGAAACGTTAAACTCTTTCAGCTCTTGGGATTTAAGCCAAATTCCATCATTTAAGGGGCAAAATTGCCATTTGAAGGTTAAAGATACCATTTTTAGTAATTTCGTAATTTTAAGGTTAGGATGAAGGTTTTGGTCGAGTTAGGATTTCTATTTTGAGGAGGTTTACTATTTCGAGAAAGTTTTATTTTTAACAATTTGAGTTTTAGTTACTTTCTATTTCTTTAGTCAGCTTGTCCTATAAAATAGGTTGTAATTGGACGAAATTATCGATGAAAGCTTTTGTTAGAGTTCTATTGTTCATTTCTCCTTGTGGATTCAAGGCTTTTTTGATGCGGGAGCATTCTACTAGATAGTCTTTTATTGCTTTTTAACTTGTTTTCATATTTTATAGTCTTTAGGGTGTTTTTTGCAATTGGCCCAAAGTTAGGGGCTAATTATAATTTTGCTTGGTTGTTTAGGTGGTAGTCGTTTATTTGAGCCATTGGATTAGATGGATGGCTGAGATTAGATTAGGTTATTTTGAGTATTATATAAACTCTTTTGGATGTAATTTATAGGAATGACTTATTATGAATGAAATAGAAATCTCTTTGAGAAATGTCTCTTGTGTGAAATCACTCGATCTTGGTGTGAATCCAAGCTAACTTGATGCGAAGCCAAGGCAATCTTTTATTTACCTCTCTCTCACTTCTCCCATTATCCTCCCGAAATCGTAGAACGATCCCTTGTCCTGTGTCACTTTTCTATGGTTGGAGACGGTCATCTTCTCCCTTGCACAATTCTGTGATCAAATCCATTCATATTTCAAGTTCATAGGCCTTCTCCACTATCTCGAGCAGTGGAGATGAAGATGCTTGATATAAAGGTGAGACACCGTTGGATTCTCTAGGAACAAAGACAACACATCTGAACAGGACTGTACCTCCAATTTCAGTTGAGACTTAGTATTGCAGTGGTCAATCCGGACTGACCAAAGAACATTTTGTTGGAGAGGCCGTGGACTGTTAGATTACTCTTGGGGTTGGCGACAGAGGTCGTCGAGGTGGCAGAATTGGAGAATAACCAAAGGGACAAGGCCTTCGTGGACTCATGAGGGGAGAGGATGAAGGCAGTGAATGTGTTGTTGAAGCAGGTGAGAGAGCTCGGTGCGAGGGGTTCGTATCTTGATACAACCCGTGGATCGTAAGAAGGTAACGATTTGTCCAAATCAGTGGAAGGACGATCCTCATTGTGCAAGACACAAGATTGGTTGTAAATCGTTAATGATCATTAATGGAGGTTCCCAATTACATTATAGTTGTGGCATTTCACAATAATAGAAACTACCTAATCGGATAAGGAAAGAGCTAATAACTAATCCCTTGATTGGATATTATTAATATTCAAACTATTAAATCTACCAAGTAAAGAAAGAGCTAATTCCATAGAGGAAATCGTCAACCACGTGATGAATCTGCCATGTCACCATGAGCCCCACCTGCCAAGTCATCCTGAGGCACGCCGGTCATAACATTCCCTGCCTCTTGAGGAACAACCTTGTCCTCGGGGTTGAAACTTGGGAATTTCTCGATAAATTGGCGGCGTTCAATCCAAGAAGCATCCTCGATAAGAAGATGGTCCCACTGCACTAAGACCTCATCTATCACCTTGTGACCACGTCTAGACTAACAATGGTCCAAAATTGCGTTTGGGGTCGGATCAATAATCCCAGCATCCGATATAGATGGAATAGTTGGGTTAACCATTGTGTGACGGCCGACAAGTTTCTTGAGAAGGGATACATGGAAGACCAGATGTAACTTGGTATTGGGAGGCAATTCCAATCGATAAGAAACAAGGCTGATACACTTCAAAACCTTGTAACATCCAAAGAAACGGGCAACAAGCTTTTGATTAGATTTCCTAAGAAGAGAGGATTGGCGGTATGGTTGTAACTTAAGGAAGACCATATCGCCCACATCAAATGCACGCTCCATATGATGTTGATCATGTTGTATCTTCATTTGATTGCGTGCTTAGGCAATATTTTCCTTGAGGTCGCGGAGTAGTGCATCTCTATCCCTAAGTTCTTGATCTACCATCTTTAACATTGTAGAGCCAGTAACAAGAGATAAGAAAGATAGTGGGGGGCATCAGTACACTACCTCGAATGGGGTCATATTGGTGGCTGTGAGATGAGAGGTGTTGTAGCTCCATTCGGCCCAAGGGAGCCACTTGGCCCATTGCTTTGGTTAGTCATGCACAAAACAACGTAAATACGTCTCGAGGCAACGATTTAGTCCTTTACTTGACTGATCGTTTGGGGATAGTATGCGGTGCTCATCTTCAACTGGGTGCACTGTAATGTAAAGAATTTCGCCAAAAGTGACTGATAAAGACTGGATCTCGATCACACACAATCGACCACGGCATCCCACAAGTCTTAGTGATATCTCGTACAAACAACTCTACTATCATACGAGCCATGTAGGGGTGGACCAATCTGCCGAAATGGGTGTATTTAGAGAGGCAGTCCACTACCACCATAATTGTTGATTTACCTTGTGATGTGTGTAACCCATCGACAAAATCCATGTTGAGTGACACGCCTTGATATCTGCCTTGACCCCTTTCGAATAAATTTTTTGAGAGACGCTTATACATACGTAGGAATCCTGGGTACGCAGCCGTGGGGGTGGAGTGGAACTCATGTAATAAGGAATCCTTGAAGGTCGATTGTGAAGGAAGTATAAACCGACCATTATAAAGAAGTTGTTGATTGTGTACCTCGCACCCAGGTAAAACTGTGGGGTCCTCTTGTATCTAGCGTGAGTGCTTGGATTTTGGTATTTCAATCGCTTCTTTTTGAATCTCCGCCAGGTCAAGTCGTGGAGAGGATAATACAAATGCTTGGCCCTAATGTTGCCTTGACAACACATTAGCTGCAACATTCTAACGCCTCGCTCGATACATGATCTCATAGTCAAAGCCGAGCAATTTAGAGACCCATTTTTGCTGGTCAAAAGATGCCATCCTTTGCTCTAAAAAAACTTGAGGCTCTTGTGAGTTGTTATAATTTGGAACCGTCGACCTACTATATAGGGCAGCCATTGGTCACAACTTGAATAATGGCGACCATTTCCTTCTCATATGTCAACAAGGCTAGTGTTCTCCCCAGTAATGCCTTACTAAAGAATGCGATCGGCCACCCTCCTTGCATAAGGATGACCCCAATTCCGCCACTCGATGCATCACATTCAAGAACAAACGTGGCTAAAAAATCCAGTAAGGCCAACACCAGAGTCGTCTTGGCTTCCTTAAGGTGTTGAAATGCTAGTTCGGCCTCCTCGAATCAATGAAATTGATCCTTGCGTAACATAACTATGAGGGGAGCAACGATTTTACCATAATCCTGTACAAATCGACAGTAATATCACGTGAAGCCAAAGAACCCGCGAAGACCCTTAATAGTAGTCAGTTTGGGCCATTCAACCATACTGTCGATCTTGCTTGAGTTGGCTTGCACGCCTTGGCGTGAAATAATGTGGCCAAGATATTCAACTTCCGTTTGGCCAAAGGTGCATTTAACACGCTTCACAAATAACTGATGCTGCTGGAGAACCTCAAAAACCCGTTGAAGGTGAGACACGTGCTCTATCCAGGAAGGGTCCTATACTAGAACTTTGTCAAATAATACCAGGATAAACTGGCGGAGGAAGAGGCGAAACACATCATTCATAAGACTCTAAAAAGTGGAGGGAGTGTTGGTTAGCCGAAATGGCATTACACGAAACTCATAATGGCCATCGTGAGTTCAGAATGCTGATTTGGTGATATCTTCTTCACACACCCGAATCTGATGGCAGCCCGAGCGAAGATTGAGTTTGGAAAACAACTCGTCGATCACGGGAATTAAAAATTTATCCTTGACTGTAATTTAGTTGAGTGCCCGATAATGAACACAAAATTGCCAAGATCCGTCCTTTTTCTTCACGAGCAAGACTGGTGACGAAGGACTAATGCTGTGTGGAATGATTTCAGCTTCGAACATCTCTGACCATCCATTGAATGCCATTCTTTTAGATGTGAGGGTAGCGGTAAGGTCGGATGTTGGTTGGTGCCATTCTTGGCATGATCTCAATGCGATGATCCTATGAACGGCAAGGAGGTAAACCATGGTTCCTCGAAAATTCTAAAATTATTGATGAGATAATCTATATCAGGATGGGTGGCTGGTTTGAGGACCATTTGCATAAGCAATCCGCTGGCATGGTGGCATAACATCTGCTCCATAAAATGAATACATATTGCCTTAGGTGCCGAGTTGGTCTCACCCTTAAGATGATATTTTTTTCCCCCCGATTATAAAATCCATAGTGAGTTTACCGAAGTCCCATAGGACCGGACTAAGACGTTTTAACCATTGGACACCCAACACCATGTCCGAGTCTTGCAAAGGCAACAAATAAGTATCGATATTGAATTTGTACCCTTGGTTGTTGATCTCAACATCCTTGCATCATTCAGAGCATTCCAACTTACTTCCATTTGCCACCATCACATCGAACGACGGTGAGAGAAGAATAGGCCATTTCACATGCTTAGCCAACTTCGAGCTCAGAAAGTTGTGTACTCCCGCTGTCGATGAGAAAAGAAACTCTCTGTTGCTTTTTACTTCCCGTCACTCTCATGGTTTGATGGGATAACTAGTCAGATAAAGCGTGTAGGGAAATCTTAGGCACCTCCTCTTCATGGGGTTGGTCGGCTTTGTCTTGCTCATCCGTTGCTTCGAGCAAAAATAGTTGTTGAGACTTGCATTGGTGCCCGAGTATGATCGTCGCAATTATAACATATGCCTTTTTTTCCCGCCAAGCTTGCATATCCACCCAACTAAGGCGCTTCATCGGTGGTTCTCTTGGCACAATTGATGGTGGCATGATAAAGGGGTTATGTTCCTTGGGTCATTGTCGTACTTCACCGGGCTTCTTCGGACCCGATTTCTTGCCCTTCTGAGACGCAGAAGCAATGATAGATCGATCCTGAGTATCGCACCCACTGTGGAGCTGTATAGTTGAACGACGACTGTCTTCCCCCTGAATATAGGCATAAACCTGTGCTAGAGAAGTGGGGGAGGGATCCCTACCAAGAACCTGAACACGAGCTCCCTCAAAGCTAGGATGAAGGCTGGAGAGGAACTGGAAGATCTGAGAATGTTCAACCATAGCCTTGAAGGACTTTACATCTACCACACGCACTGGAGAATAACTCTGATAGTGATCTATCTCTTCCCATTTGCTTCGAAGGAAAGCATAATAGATACCCAGCTTCATCTCCCCTTTCGAAGACACGTAATCTCTTGCTCTAACTCATAGAGCTTAGCGAAGTTTCCCACCTAGGAATATGTCTGAGATACAACATCCCAATCATCTTTGGCTGTTGGTAGGAATATGACGCCCTTCCTGATTTGGGCTTGCATCAAATGAAGAAGCGAAGACATCACAGTTAGGTTCTCCATAACCCATATCCTGTGAGATTTATCAGTCGGTTCCAGTTGTTTAGCGGCGCCGGTAAGGTATTCACTGTAACCACGTCTCCCGATGTACATAAGAGTGGAAGTCTTCCATTCCAGATAATTAGTGACATCAAGTTTTACTGTGGTGATGCAAAGTTGAGGGTTATGGTCTCCATGAGACCCGTGAATCACATAATTACCCTCGGAGGAAGAGCCAAAGCCCCCAGATATAACCTCAGTGATACTCATCGGAGCGAAACCATGACAAATAGTAGGTAGCAGATCAGAGGCTAAGAAAAATCTAAAGCAAGGTTCGGAGGATCCCTAGTGACCCAATAGGTGGCGCACCTAGGGTAGGAAGGCCTAGAGAATTTCGATTTTGTAAAAAAATCAAAACTCAATTTTGGAAAAAGATTTGGGTTTATTTTCGGAAATTAGGGTTCGGGGGTCCAGAAAAATCCGAACCGAAATCCTGGCAATGCCTAGAGGTATTCTAGGGAGGGTGGCAAGGGTAGAAGCACCTAGAATGGCGCAAATCTTCAGAAAAAGCAAAAACCCAATTTATAAGAGATCAGGCCACTTTTTTGGAAAATAGGGTTCCGGGTGACAATCCCTAGGAGAATTATAGAGGGCGGCAAGGGTAGAGGCACCTAGAGGTGCGAATCCCGAAGAAAATCGCAATCTCCAAAATCCTCGAAAAACATGTCGGCCGAAGAACATCTAAAGTAGCTTTAGAAGAAGGTAGAATCAGGATCTCTGATATTGTTAAAGGAAAAAACTAACAAGGAAATCAGAACCTCTGGTGTTTTGCTTCAGGATTGATCCACAGATCGTGCAAGAACACTCTTTGTGATTTCTTCAAAAACTCTCGTCGGCTTCGGATACCCACATAACCATCTTAGATCAATATAGAGGCTTTAGGGGACAAGGATACATACCCTAGAGCTACCATGCTTTGATACCATGTTGTGATTTAGATTGTAACCAGTAGAGAAATATTAAGGAGAGGAGAGAAATAGTTATGGAGGGGGAAGAAGGTGGAGAGAGATTAGGGTTTAAGAGAGGGAAGTTACAGAGAAGAGAAGAGGTTGAACATAAGTTGTTCAATCTCTCTCACTGATATGAGATGGGGAAAAACCCATTACAACTAAAAGGACAAAATGTGGGTTAAGTGGTGGACCCACTTAACTCTTACACATAAGAAATCGTAGAGTTAAGTGGATGACCCTCCTAAACCATATAATGAAGAACCCCACGTGGGAAGTGGGACGCAATCCACTTAAGGCATCCCACGTGGGTGTAAAACCCATAAATTCCAATAGTTCTTAGCTTGTTGAAAGAAACAGGTAACCTCGGTACCAAGCCTATTGACTCACCTATTGATCAGAATCATTGGCTGAATGATGTGAATGGGGAACGCCTCATTGATGCAGGAAGATTTCAGAGGCTAGTTGGAAGGCTAATTTACCCATCTCTTACGCGTCCTGATATTGCGTATGCAGTTAGTGTAATTAGCTAGTTCATACATGTGAAAAGTCTCGGTTGTCAATCCTAGGAACCTTTAGCTCTTCTATATATTATATTGCTAAGTTAGAAGTTTGCTGAAGACTGAAGCATTGAAGATCAAGTGGACTTCATCAACTCAAAGAAGACTTAAAGATGGAGAAGAACAACCCAAGTATTCAAGATCAACTAAAAACAGAGTAAAAGCTCAACCATGAAGATTTAAAGCAATTGATCAAAAGTACGTTCTCACTCTAGGAACGTTCAACTATCAAGAATCTCGTGTTGCGGATATTTGCGTACATCTAAGGGTACACCACGCGTTTGCCAGCGGATCAAAATTAACCCTAGATGACTCCTTGTTCTTTTGGTATCGTTTGGAAGCTATCCTATTGACATAGGATAGTTATAATAAAATATTTGGAATTTTTCGGAGGTCTGCAAGG
The DNA here is from genome assembly GCA_035048495.1 of Euptelea pleiosperma. Taxonomy (NCBI): domain Eukaryota; kingdom Viridiplantae; phylum Streptophyta; class Magnoliopsida; order Ranunculales; family Eupteleaceae; genus Euptelea; species Euptelea pleiosperma. The sequence goes on from CM068545.1 coordinate 1,405,426, forward strand.
ACCGGCCGATCGACCACTTTGAGTGGCTGACCGAAGTCTTTTGACTCTGACCAGTCGATCGATCAAAAGGTGCGGTCGACCGGACCCCTCTGTACAAGTTTTTCTTGTTCTGACTTGAGCGGCCGACTGGACACATTGTGCGGCCTACCGAAGTCCGGTCGACCGGTCAAAATGTGCGGTCGACCCCACTCTTTCTGGATCTCGTTTTGACTCGATCTTTTTTGCGAGTTTAGGCGCACTTTGGCCCTTCAAACGGCTATTTTCGGTTCGTTTATCTTGAGTAGAGGCTGACTTATAAATTAGAGCCTTCTCCCCTTATAGGAATTAACCCGATCAAGAGATCTCTAAACTCCCATCCTTTGATTATCATCCTTTGTGTCCAGAGATTTGGAATTTGTGAGAGCTTCACCTGAGCAAATCTGTGTATTCCTTGTCAAGGCTCTAAGTGTTTGAAGAGACTATTAGCTATTGTTTTCTGCAAGCATCTTCTTTCAAGAAGAGGATTACCCTTGGCAGAGTGTCTCTAAGGCGAATTCTTCTCCAAGGATTCTCCATTTGATCGTATTCATCTAAAGGTAAGTGTCTCTATGATCAAACTTTTTAGATAGAATTCGAATTTATGAACATTGAATATTTGTGATTGGTGGCTGAGTGAATACTTATCTAACTAAGTTGAGAATTGTAGATGCACGAGAAAAGAGTTTATCTAAATAGACTACTGGCCTATGCTGACTCTCTAGGTGAGCGAGAAGTGATTCTCGTTAGATTGAGATTAAGTATTATCTTAGTTATTTGATTATTTATTTCAATTGGATATGTTGTAATGCATGATTGAGATAATATAATGTTACGCGTGTTGAGTATTGACAGTGGACGTAGGTGCGGAGTCGCTGAACCACTATAAATTTGTATCTCACGTGATTGTGAATGCTTGCATACCTTGTCTCAGATTTACTCATATATTGTTCTGTGGATGTTTATTAATTTGGTTGTTTAATCCTTTTCCGTCTTGTGTGATCATTAATTTTTAATCCATATAAAATTCGAAGAGAAATTAAAATCGTCATATTCACCCCCATCTAAGACTTTACGTGGTAATTAAAAGGGAATTTCAGTATGCTCCTCGAACATCCCACTCGGAGGCGGCCAACAGAGTGCTTAGGTATCTTAAGGGTTCCCCAAGCAAATGTCTATTATTTGGGAGACATGGACACTCACGTGTAGTAACATATACTGATGCATATTGGGCTGGTTCAGTGATTGATTGCCAATCCGCGTTTGGTTACTGTACTTTCGTTGGGGGTAACCTGGTTTCATGGGGTGTGTGAGTTCTTATGGCTAAAGACTATGTTGAGAGAGTTAGGAATCAAAGTCCAAGAGCCAATAAGTTTATATTGCGATAACAAAGCTTTCAGTAGTATTGCTCATAACCCAGTCCAGCATGATAGGACCAAGCATATAGAGGTTGATTGACACTTCATCAAGGAGAAATTGAGAGGTGGCCAGATTTGCACACCCTATGTTAGACAGGGGAGTAAGTTGTAGATGTTCTGACTAAAGGAGTTGATAAGAGTTGTCTCCAAAAGATGTTAATCAAGTTGGGCACGATAGATATCTTCGCACCAGCTCGAGGGGGAGTGTTGGTTATTCTATTGTTTTATTGAAGTTGGAGTACTAGGGGTATTTCTAGTACTTCACCTTTTATTAGTCTTTAATATAAAACATATAGAAAATGGCGATCACTCTCATACACAATTCCCTTTCCTCCATTCTTTTCTCTTCTCCTCTCATATAATATGTTTTTTCCTATTTGTTGGGTTTAATCTAAACCCTAAACATGTGAGATTATCAACATGGTATCAGAGTGGGAGGTTCTAGTAGGTCGTGGGTTCAAGTCCTCGGCAAAGTGCTGAGGGAGGGTGTTGTTGGAGTTTTTTGTTTAGCTGTGTGGTCTGCACTCCGCCTCTGTTAGACCCGTGGACCCTTTGATATACATTGTTACGCCTCCCTCTAACAGCTTAAGCTTTTAGATTAAAGTGGTTGCAATACACTCTTTCCTCTTGCAGTATTAATGGGAATTTTATGATAATACTGAACAACAGAATGCACATAACTTTCAAGAAATATTTCACGAGTATATAGTAACAGACGGAAAGGACAGTAGAGTGCTATTTGTGAGAATTAATTTGCATGGGTCATTCATATTTTGGATCAAGATAATTAAATTTTATTTGTGGAGGTAGCTTACAAGTTTTTTTTTCCTTGCATGGAGGACACCATTTTTTGACACACTAAATGTCATACATTTATGGGGCCCACATGGAGATGAGTCGAGCTGATTTTTAGTGAGGATGACTATGGTTTGACATTTCTAGCCTCATGAAAAATGGATTACAATTTGAAGGTTGTAGATCAGGCCAGCAGGTCAACTTTAATGTAGCAGAAAACACAATATAAATATGGTCACTAACAACTATGAAGAGCAGATTCAGGTGGATAAAGATTTTATCAGCTGCTCATTTTTCCTTCTTTTATGGTAATATAGGTTAAGTTTTTTTTATTGTTGGAGGAACACCAAAACTTGGACAAGAAAATGTACCAAATAATGTAATAAGATGAAAGTACACAATCTTGCTAGTGTTGAGTCCAATTATGTGTTTTCCTGTGCATTGTTACTTGCCTCTTGAGCACAATACCCTCTTGCAGCATTAATGGAAATTTTATGATAGACTGAATAATAGATTGCACATAACTTTCAAAAAGTATTTCACAAGTATGTAGTAATAGATGGAAAAGGCAGTAGTGTGCTATTCGTGAGAATTTATTTGCATGGGTCATTCGTATTTTGGATCAAGATAATTAAATTTTATTTGTCGAGGGAGCTTTGAATTTTTTTTTCCTTGCATGGAGTTTTTGACACACTAAATGCCACATTCATGGGGCCCACATGGAGATGAGTGGAGCTGATTTTTGGTGAGGATGACTATGGTTTGAAATTTATAGCCTCATGAAACATGGATTATCCCAAAATTTTGGGGGTTGGCCACATGAATCTTATTTTGCCATTCGAGTCTGTTTAAATCTATATCTTCTGTCTAAAAGTGTGCACAAGCCAACGGTTGCAAAATTGAAACTATGGTTGTTAAGAAGATATAACTCAGTCAACAGATTTTAGTATAGAAATCTTGTCAATTGAGATTATCGTAATGTAACTTTGATTTCCATTAATGTCCATGAAACATTTACATGATGTGATTTGGTTTGCTTTTAGGTGACTGGGGAGGTAAAATGCCACAAATATAGCAGGAGGCGCCCTTGAGAAGGATGGAACTTCACTATTGAGAAACTGGGTCCTTGTGGGAAACGTGGAGGTGGTGACTGGAAATCCATGAGTTTGCCAGATGGGTCTACTATCCAGCGTTGAATGAAATGGAGAAAATGTAGGTGAAGAGGGAGACTTTTCATCACCATTGTAAGATCTTTCCTTGATCACTCTATAACTTTGTGAAGATGACGACGACGACAATGATGATGATTACGAGACATCTGGAAACAAGATTCGCTCCATCTCTTTGTTGAGTGACCATGCATTACAAAGAACAAACTGGGAAGAAAAAGAATTTTTAGGTGAGGGGGAGTTGATGGTGTAATTAAAATTTGTTCTGTTTCCTTTCCTGCAATTCAAGTGAGGGAATTTGGAGTGCTAGAATCAAGGGATATCATTCTAAGATGCGTTTATTTCTCTGTTTCTTTAAAGCTCGATTCTTGACTGGAGGAGTTTTGGAGTCTTGAGTTTGATCTAAAACTCAGGCAGAGTCCTGGATCGAGTTGTTCAGGCTTTTTTAAGTGGTGAGGGAAATCATTCCATTTTCCGCAGTTCTCCACCTGACTAGGTATCTTTTTCTCTGGTTTGGTTAAATGCCAAAGCAGTACCACCTGTGAGATATATGATTATTCTCATGTTCTCTGAATGCAAAATATGCTCACTGTATCATATCATGGTTTAGCTGTAGCTGAGACTGATGGATCTTCCAATGGGTTATCTAAAAGGTGTATCACTGATTCAATGGTTCCAATGAGACGCCTCCCTGTTGGAACTATTGATAGGATTGGGAGTAAGACAGTAAAACCTAGTAAGGAAGACGGGTTCGGGCCGGGTTCCGGGTTCGGACCCTGCATGTGCACCGCACGTCCTAAACCATGCTTTTATTTTTCCGTGGTGTGGTGTGGTGTGGTGTGGTGGCGTGAGAGAGAAGTAATTGTCTTCCTAGTGTCATGTGATTGATAGACACATGAGGGGAAAAGGTGACCAACCGTCATCCTTTATGAATTTGAATTATTGGATTCAAGGGCGGGGTGGGGGGCTAGCCTCCACTCACATTTCTTTTAGTTAAGAATTTAGATAATGCTGACGTTTTAGAAAACATATTTAAATTTGGTTTATGCAATTTCTCTTCCTAATTAAACTTAATTACCAATAAAAACTATTAATATATTGAGATCTAAAAAATACAAGGAAAGATTCCTTTTTTTTTCTTCTAAATCATGGAATCTTCAGGATTATTGTATGATATGGACCCATCCCTTAGAATCAAAAGACAAAGGGATTGTTAAATTTAGGCTCTGGATGGTGATCAACAAAAAGTTTTCTAGAAAAAAGTATTTGTACGTTAAGAAGTGTTGATTTTTATAACATTTATATGCAAAAATCATTTCTAGAAAATTTATTTAGGGCAACCATAGAGAGTCTTGAAGAAGACGATATACCCCTGCCTCCGATTGTTCGCAGGATTGACACATGCATCATGGAGATCATCTTCACAAAAAAAAATCAGTCTGTTCTAAAATTTCTAACCTCGTGAAAAGTGGATTAATACTAGTTGAAAATTCTAGACCATCAATTTCACTTCCGACTTAGAATTTCACATTTGATAAGGTTAAAAGTTTTTTTTTAAAAAAATTGCTGCTTTTTAAGATATTCCTCACCAAAATTCAACTCTTGAATGATTTCCATGTAGGTCCCACTTGGACATTCCAAATAGTATGTCAAAATAATTCAACAGATAAATGTACACATGCTCATGTAACTTTCCTGAGTGTGATTACAAACTTACAATACTTGAGCAGCTTGAAATAAATTAAAGCATGGTGTTAAGATATTACGAACGGGCTTCCCCCATTATAACGAAAACAACGGCCGGTCATTATTTTTGACAAATAAAAAAGAAAAAGCATTATTTTATTGTTATCGAGTTTATTTTGATAAAAAAAAAAAAAAAAAGCAATAATATTCCGTTATAATGGACTTAACGGTGGTGTTAAGAGTCCATTATAAAATATTGATTTAAAGGATTACCAAAAAAAAAAAGCCTTGAATTAAAGTCGAGTGGACGTGGGTTCCGATAGTTAAAAATAAAAAAAAGGGAATCTTGTTGAAAATGGACCCACGCGTGGTGCCGCCTACCAAGGTGGAGCCAGGGTGATGTATGCCACACCACATGGGGTTCGTTCACTTTCCTTTTCTTATGTTCCATCCACTAACGGGACAAAAAAATGTCATTTTCCTTTGTTATAGCCACAGTTGTTGGAACAAATCGTTAAGTTAATCACCACCAATCGTTTATTTGTAGTGTCACACATCGTTGGACACAAAATAATGTCCAAACCAATAAGAATTAGACATGTGTACCAGAAGAACTTGAAGACCTAAACAACCGGTTCTCCGCCCTCGATATCTCTTTTGCATTTTGTATTTTGTATTTTGTCATAGAAGAAAGAAAAGAAAAGAAAAGAGGAACAGATCATCATCCCCTTAGCCTTAGGTAGCGTTTCACCATCTTATTGGTGCAGTATAATCATGGGCTTGAACCATGAGAATCAAAGCCACCTAAGAAGAAGGAAATCACGCTAAGAGCTAGCGCTTTGATTCCCCTCCCCAAAAAAGAAAAGAAAAGGGAAACGTATGTGAAACGCATGGGGGGGGGGAAGGAAACATATCTAAATTTTAGAGGTTTCCCTTTGTTGTTTGATGAACGTTTCCGAAGAGTTTGCTGATGCAACAAGTAATGAATAGATGGCGTTTCCAAATCCCGCATAAACAAACCCTATGTTTTTTTTTTTATCCCTCTCCATTCTCCAACAAAAAATATTATGTGAAAGCAATGCTTTTTTAACTGACCACAAGTCAAAAGTATGACAGCAATTATTTCCTTCAGTTTTCTTGAGCTCTCTCTATTTATACACAAAGAGAAGGCAACAATTTTCCCAAACACAGAGCCAAGCTCGAAAGTTGTTTGTTCGAGCTAGCTAGAGATTATGGGGTTAGTTTTTTTAGTTGTTTGTTGTTCTATTCTTCTTGCAACACCAACTACTACTTCTCTTGGAGAAACCTCCACCCACAACAAATGCTCTACACAATTTCAAGGTACGTACAGATCTCCATCTCTCTCTCTCTCTCTCTGTTTCGTTTTGTACTTTTTTCTTACTTTCCAGTATCGTTTTTTTTTCTTTTCTGGTTGTTGATTCCTGTAAAATTTCAGTTTTATTGTTATATAGTTTCTACTTTTCATTATCATATATGGTTTTATTTTAATTTAAATTTTTGAAGGGCATCTCTCATCGTTAATTTCTCAAGTTTTTATTTCCTTGTTGATTTTTTCATAAATTTCTCTCTCTCTCTCTCTTCTCTGTATATTTACTTGGTTTTTTTTTCCAAAAACTCTTTTGATTTAGCATCCTTTTATTCATATTTTATATTTAAATCCCACAACAGCATGTAGAAGGTCAAAGACTTTTATTTACAGCCGAGTACAACTTCTATCACAAGAAATTGTAAATCACACAATCACAAGCCAAGTGCTTTGTGCAACGTACCGTGTGCTTTTGCTTTGAGGTGTACGTGCCGAGAATTTAATTGGCTGTGATTTGCAATCCGCTTGTGACAGAAGTTTTACACAGAAGTTTTGCTCATGACCATAAATGAAAGAAGAAAAGATAAAATGGTTTGGCGCTTAGCGTCCGTACTACATCTAAAATAGGAGAAGGAAAAAAAAAAAAATTCTAATAAGGGTGATCAATAAAAAGTTTTGTAGAAAAAAGATTTGTATGTTAGAAAGTGTTGATACAGAAAAAGTTTTATGACAGATTTGACAATCCTGTATGATTGCCTTGACTAAGCTTTCTAGAAATGATTTTTGCATATAAGGCTCTGTATATATGGTTGCCTTGAATAAATTTTCCAAAGAGGCTCAGGAGGCTCCGAGGACTCCTTTTCTGACCGTGTTGTGGGGAGTCATGTTCTCAGCCGTGCTTTTCGAGAATCCAACAATGGTTGAGCGCTGGCAAAAATTGAATGTCAGCTCAGCACTGTCAACCACTGTTGGATTCTGAGAATCCACGGCCGAGAGGGTAAAAAAAAGGGTGGGGTCCCCTGAGCCCGATTTTTTCATATAATTGTCATAAAACTTTTTCTGTATCAACACTTCCTAACATATACTCATGTAAAACTTTTTGTTGATCACTATACAGAGCCTAATATGTATTGCCATATATGTATGTATGTATGTATGTATATATGTATGTATGTATGTATTACATCAATGTGTACGTCGTACATATGTCTGATTTCTTATATTTGCAGAAGATCACCACCAAGTCAACAAGTCTGGTATACACCTAACGTTACACCACGTTCATGGGCCCTGCTCACCTCTAGCCTCAACGCCGTTACCGTTCGCCGACATTCTTGCTCGTGATGAATTACGAGTCCAAATTCTCAATTCTAGACTAACAAAAACCGGCTCAAGCACCTCGTCGACATCAAAATCGGGCGATCCCCGGCAAAAATCCGTTAGCATTCCATTGAATCCTGGGATGTCGATAGGGACCGGAAACTATTATGTGAAAATTGGGCTTGGCACCCCTGCCAAGTACTACTCTATGATTGTTGATACTGGGAGCGCATTCTCGTGGCTGCAGTGCCAACCTTGCGAATTATACTGTCATCGGCAGGTGGGGCCTATATTCGATCCATCAGCATCAAAGACACACAGTTACATGTCGTGCGACACATCCGAGTGCTCTGGCCTAGAGGCTGCCACCCTCAATTCTCCTGGATGTACCCAATCAAATAAGTGCCTATATCAAGCAAGCTATGGTGATAGCTCGTATTCAGTGGGGTACTTGAGTAAAGATACGTTGACCTTATCCCCGTCCGAGACCCTACCCGGGTTCGTATACGGGTGCGGGGAGGACAACGAAGGGTTGTTCGGGCAGTCTTCGGGTCTTATTGGTCTCTCCCGTAATAAACTCTCTATGCTCGCCCAATTATCCACCAAATATGGATACGTCTTCTCCTACTGTCTACCTTCAGCAACCTCAGCCTCTGCTGGAACCTTGTCCATCGGACGCTTATCATACAATCCATCAATCTATAAGTTCACTCCCATGATCACCGATCCTCGGGATCCCAGCTTGTATTTTATACGGTTGATTGCTATAACAGTAGCTGGTAAACCATTGACTGTATCCGCCGTACAATACAGGACTTCTACCATCATCGACTCGGGGACCGTAATAACGCGTCTTCCTATGACCGTCTATACGTCTTTTCAAGAAGCGTTCAAGAAGACAATGTCGAAGTACGCGGGGGCCCCATCATATTCAATACTGGACACGTGTTACAAGGGGAGTTCTAAGGGGATGATCGTACCTGAGGTTCGCATGATCTTCCAAGGAGGTGCGGATCTGAAGCTGGAGACTCAGAACCTACTTATCGATGTGGATAACGGCGTTACATGTTTGGCATTCGCGGGTAACTCCGGCACTGGGGGAGTCAGCATTATTGGAAACCGTCAGCAAGTGACGTTTAAAGTTGCATACGACGTTTCTAATTCAAGGATAGGGTTTGCTGGTGGTGGATGCCGTTGATCAACGACTGTACGTACTTCAATGACGTGGGATGTAATTTATATATAAAAAATAAGGATCGGAGGAAATCGGAAACCAGGAAAATAGAGGCCGAAATGTGGCCAACGTACGTACCGTTACGATGTATATATTATATATGGTGTGTTATGTCGATTGTCGTGTATATAAAAAAAGAAGATGCAGGTATTGAATATTGATGGGACATGGAAATTTGTGAACGGTATCCCTTGCTTAAAATGACACACAACGCCCCCCCCCCCCCCCCCCCCCCCCTCCCTCCTTGTCGGTGTTCATAATGGTTTCAATTGAATCTACATGTCGTTGTTAAATTGAGGTGACGGGTTCGAGCCCCGCTTTACCACCCAACTGCTTCCTTGCTCCGGCTTAATATTTCATGACGAAACCGACCACAGTTTGAGCCACGTGTCACATTCTTAGAGACTACTGATTTCGCCCATCTTAATTAGGCAGACCTATACAGACCAAAATTAATTAATGTTCATGAGTGTGATTTCTCATGGGTTGATTTTTAACTGAGAGAGATAGGAACTGGACAGAACTTGTACCCCCGGTTCACCTCAGCAGCAACCTCTATGTGGCGACCTCTCATGCCGCGGCTGTACAGCAATTTTTTTTTTTACCAAGTGGGGTTTCTTAGTTTACTTGTTCAAGTGCTCAACATGACGAAAAAGATACCCAGGAAGAACATTAGATAGTCCAACAATGGTTTAAAAAATGGCCGCCGGTGTAACGGTAACACCCCGACCCTGTTATGTTATTTTGAAACGAACTCCCAAATCTGAAAAAAAAATGGCTTATGATTATAGCAGCCATTATAATAGAAGTAACTGCCTTTATTTTGGAAAAAAATATTTTTTGTCATTGAGGTTTTTATTTTTAAAAAAAATAAAACAATATTAATATTGTAACGTTTTTTTTTTTTCTTGCGAATGATCTCACCCGTTGTAACGGTCATAATAGTAACACGAAGGGACCATTTAAAACTTGGAATCCAACTACTGCCATATTTATGATAGTACCTAATATTTAGTTTAAAAAAATGAGAAAGAAAGATGGAAGGAAAAATGACAAAGAAAAAAGAGGTGGAACCAAGGTTTTAAATGATCCGTTATAAAGCCATAACAGCCCCTTAAACGTTATCCTTATCACCATTATAACGGGTCGCATCATATCAGCTACTAAAATGGGTCAAATTAGTCAAAATATGCTCAACAAATCATTTTTAATAATATTTAATATTTTTTAAAAACCTAGATAACGGAAAAATGTTTTTTTTTTTTTTATGTAAAATAAAGGTCGTTATTTATTTTCATTACAACAGCATCCTTTAAAACAGGTTATAAATGGAAATAACATAACGGGGTGGGGCTTTGGCTTTACCGTGATAACAACTATATTTTTTTAAACTATAATGGCTGAACCGCGCTCAATCTATACACCATACTATGGTGTAAGCATATAGACTACTTTTAAATGCACTACTTTCTTGGGCCTTATTCATATGGGTTGCTCTATGGGCACCCATGTCTTTAAGCTGGGCACCCCACTTGGACCAAAATACCCCCAACCCTTCCTCCTTCGTTTGGGCACCCACACCATCTCTTTGTCTCCTCTCTCCCTTCCTCTCTCTCTACTGTAATTTTCTCTCTCTCCCTCCATCTCTCTCACTCTCACTCAATCTCAATCTCTCTCTCTCTCTCTCTGCCTTATCCACGGTGGTTCACCGTGGATAAGGCAGAGAGAGAGAGCGATGGTGTGGGTGCCCAAACGAAGGAGGAAGGGTTGGTGGGTATTTTGGTCTAAGTGGGGTGTCCAACTTAAAGATGTGGGTGCCCGTAGAGTGACCCTATTCATATTGGATTTGGACAAGCATTAAGATACTTGCATGCTTGTGAATCTAAGCTCAATCAAACCAGTGACCCGTCTTTAAAACTGTCTAGGTCAGCATCAACCCGACCTTTAATATATTTTAGTTATATTGTTCTTAAAACTGTATCAATTGGCTTAAGAGTACAATGAAGTGTGAATCACTTGGGGTCCATAAGAATGAGTTTAGGGAGGTTGGATATAATGGAAAGTATCATGGAATAGATAAAGAGTATTGATGAATCTGAAGAACAGAGAGAATATCTAGAGATTGAAGAGAGAGAGTACAATAGGAAGAGTTTCGGAAATGGGAATCTCTTGAGAAGATCAATTGGAAGTAGAAATTGAGGGTTAATGGTTAAACGAGGGGGGACAAGATATAACACCAAATTCTTCAACAAAATGGCAAATTGGAAGAGAAAGAATTAATAATTGCATCTCATCTATTAGAATCGTGAGGACATTTTTTTGGAGGATGAAGCAACTCAGATTAGAATATATTATTCAAAACTGTACTAAGCAACCTCACTCTTAGGGCCTAATCTCGACGGTACGTACGTCTTCCTTTTAATGGCATCAATGAAGAGTCCAGAATGAGTTTAGAGAGTACTTTCAATAAGGAGGTGATAACAGCTATATTTGAGATGTTAAGGAACAAAACCCCAGGTCCTAAAGGCTTCACTCTACATCTTTTAGGAATGTTGGAGAATCATTAAATTAGATCTGATGAAAGTTTTGAGGAACTTCGCTCGAAAAATAATTTGCATTGTGGATGCAATCAAATTTTCTTTATCCTAATTCTTAAAGTCCAAGGAGTAGAAGACATTAAAGAATTCAAACCCATCAGTCTCATTGGGAGTGCCTACAAGATCATTGCCAAAGTTCTAACATCTGGACTAAAAAAGTGATGAGTAATTATTTCAAGAAAAGGGCTTTCATGAAAGGTAGGCAAGTAGTAACTCCATGGTATTTTATTTTTGAGATTTTACAATTACTCAACGACGATTTACTTTCAGGTGGAAGAACCAAACGAAAGCATGGTGTTCAAATGTGGGGGCGACCTTCCACTTAACATTTAGTCTAAAAGAAATTTAAAATTAGGTGATGGGATTTACGCGAACTGTTTAGGGAATTAAAGCATATAGATGGGGAGCATTTATTTTTCAAGTGTTTGATAAGTACACGCAGAGAGAGAAGTATCCTCTCAACATCTCATTTTTATTAATGGACAATCATGGAATTTGGAGCGACCCCATGTTACCCATTTACCCCCTTTGTTAATGAAAACTATGAACATGCAAGATGTATCATCTCTGACCCTGGATTTTTAGCATTATGATCCAAAGGCTAGAAATCACTACTCAGTTAATTTTTGTTGCATAAGTCTACCTTAGTATGGACCAAAGTACCAAACATCCACACGGTACGGGTCAGTAGACGCTAATAGTGTGCCACGTGGCTCACTATGACCCGTCATCAACGTTTTCTCGGAATATTAACCGCAAGAAGGGTCTTCAACTCATTCGTTAATAAGTAGAATAGATTCTACGTAAAAACTTCTCCTATTTTTACTGCCCAGCATTTACCCCACTTCGCCCGGTTGGGGCTGTTCTTTGATGTAGACTGTACCAAAATTTTGATGCAGAAGTCCCTCAAATTGCAGCGTAGTAGACTCATTCGGTCCCACTTGCCCCTTGAACGTCACACTATGATAGACCTACACAGCAAAAATCAGCGTGATTGGTGATTTCTAGCAGTACGATTTGAGCACTTTTTCATCATGGGCTCTATGAAGATGCCCATGAGTTGGTTCCAAGCCCATGCCCATGATGAAAGAGTGCTCAAATCCAATGCCTAGGAATCACCAATCACACTGATTTTTGGTGCATGGGTCCACCAAGATGTGGGCCAAACATCCAGGGAGGCAGTGGGCCCAAAAGAGTCTACTACGTGGCAAATTGAGGAACTTCTGCATTAAACTTTTGATACAGAAGTCGGTATCATAGATTTTTCCGTTGGGGGTGAGGATAACGCCTGAGACAGAGTTGGGGATATGGGGATCCCGGAGGCAGCGCTGCAGTCAGATCCCTCCGTACACGTGGCATAGATGGAAAAGAAGGGTCAATGGCAGGAACGCCGGTACAAGCGGGCCCTCTTACGTCATAACCATTGTGGGGGGGACCCACGAACGGGGACATCCAGCCGTCACATCCCTTTCAGCTGCTGTTGGTGTTTTATGGGGGTGGGGGATGTAGACAAAAGCAAGAATATCTAATATTATTAAAATGCATTAATATAATAAATCTCAATTATATATTCACATTAAACACCCCCCAAATTAGTGTTAATTATATATTAAAATACTCTAAATTCTTAAAAATAAAAATAAAAAGGAGCCTTCAATATATATAAAAGAGATTTTGCTTTTGGCATGCTTATATATATATATATATATTATATTATTTCTAATAATTAATCTCTTGAAATTAACCAAAGATCACTGGAATAATCGGATGGTTGCAGTCAATTTAACCTAGGATATATTTTATGGGTGGGACCACCCTTTGATTCATGGGTCTGAAGTCCCTAGACTCCATACCTACCCTCTGTGTACTCCATGCACCAAATGTCCCCTTGTTTTTTACCCTTTGCCCTAAAAAAAAATGAAGGATAATCATACGTGACAAGTGGTATTTTTCGATTCAAAGTTGTTGAAATAAACTTTTTGGATGATAATCATGGGTGGCCGGGGAAGAAGAAGGGAGGACTCGGAGCATAATTAAGTAAGAATAAGAAAGGTAGAGGAGAAGATTATTTAATAAATAAAGCAGGTGGAAAGAAAGAGAGAGAGAGAGAGGGTAAGCTAGCCATGATAATATTTTGGTTTCTTATGGTATATTTTCTTTTTTCCTAATCAGTCTTTGGAGTCTCTTTATGGAGAATGGAGCTTGTGGTTACAACGAGGTACTACTGGGGTCTATCTTCATGTTTTACTTTCCAAGCAACCCCCTTCTCTTTTCACATAATTTCATAACAACCCATTGATCAAATTTGCGGCTCCTTATAAAAAAATAGTAATTCAAATAGCAATAAGGATGAAGCCCTGAAAATAGCTGTCGAGAATCACATTTTTTTGAGAATAACATTTGACAAACCATACTGGACAAGTGTTTTTCTATGTGTAGACACTGATATTGTTGTTTGGCAAAACTAGCTATAAGCTTTGGGATTCTATCAAAATGTTACCATATATTCAAAACAAGGTAGATGGTGGCGGAATCAAATGTAAAGGATGGTGATCAAAACTGATTGTAGTGGCGTATCGGTGAGAACAAAGAGTAGTGACAGCAAAATCTCACATTTTGAAAGATGAAACTTGCAGTGGCGAAAGAGCAACGAACGTAGGTGTGGATGGCCGCAAAAAATTGGTACATCGACAACGAATCCTCACATTTCGAATGACAAAAATAGAGAAGTTTTAAGGGTTGTAAAAATTATTTTGTAATATTGAAGAAAGAGTGGAGACAAGAAGATCAAAACGTGAGACCCATTTTGACAATGATATGCTCCCCACAAAAGTGCAGAAGTTTGAGAAACACCCTCCAAAGTGTTTCTCAAAAATGTGCTTCTAACTTCTTTTAGACATTGGAAGCCAAAAGCGCTTTTGCAAGCCAAACAGACATTTATGTTAAATAAATTGTTCTCAGAGCCAAAAGTTGGAGAAGCGTTTCCCAAAAAGCATTCTCAAATACTACAAATACAATTACCCTAGCCATTCATTCAAATATATATTTGCTAGGGAGCTTGAGTGAACGAGTTCCAATGTACGAGAGGGTTAATTAGGAGTATAAATGTGTACCTAATTAACCGATACCCAATAGGCCCAATAGGAACTGATCCCAATTATCCGCCTCCCAAGACTTAGTTATTTCATAATCAAATCCAAAAAGACTAAGAATCGAAGTATATAAAAGTTTCAAATTCTTGATACACTAGTGTCTGAACCAAACTAGAACTGGAACAAAAACTGATAGGCCCATAAGTGATAAATATGTGAAGTTTTTTAAAAAATTTAGTATGGAAATCATTTTATTTATTTATTTTTTCAACATTTTATATAAAACACTCGGATACCCGACACCCGATACCCGATACCCGATACCCGATACCCGAACATAATAGGTTCCGGGTTGGGTACATTGAGCAGACACACAAATGAGGGTATGTTTGATATTTTAAAACAATAAGATGCATATATATTGTAATATATTGAGTTATGAAAGGGGTTTCTTGGAAAACCCCTTTAGTTTGTTTGTGTGTCTCTTATTCAAAACATGCTGACGTGGCAACGAAGAAGAAAAAGTGGCAGAAAATCGTGCTAGCCCCACTGAGAACCGGACAAAACTAAATAGTTGAGGGGTTTGATCGTTGGATTCAGAGATCCTCATGGACCATGGATCCCTTGAATCCAAAGGTCAATGACCTCAACTGGACAGATTTTTTGTCCAGTTATGAGTGGGGTAGCATTTTCCCTCAGAAACATTTATGTTAGTGGGAGGGCGTGATGCAATATTTAATTTTATAGCTAAAAAAAAGAGAGAATTAATTTAATGAAAATGTGGAAGTGGATCAATATGTAAAAGGGGTTAACAAATTTTTTCCTCCCAAAAATAACCCTCAATTTGAGTTATAATGACGATCGTCTCGTCCTTGTGATCGATCATCACGAGGTCTCGTCTTGGAATAGAATCCAAGGGTGGGTATTTCGTATTTGTTTGTCGTCTCCTCCCATCTGTGAACTAATTGGATTTCCTTTATCAATCAAATCAATGGAGACAACATATGACCAATCACGTGATTCGCACCACTTTAATAGTCGAGAAGAACGTGGTGGGCGTTTCCGTCAACATAAAAATCATTTCTCTTTCTGAATTTAAAAAATAAGAGGGGGGCGTTTTTCTGAAATCACATATGTATGTATGTATGTATGCATCATACATGTATGTGTTCATCATACGTGAAATCACAGAAAAAATAAAGAAAAGAAATAAAAAAGGTTTGTAGAGAGAGTAGGTATGGGATAGGTCTTAGGCGTAGGACACCCATCTGGGAAAGAAAAACTCTCTGTGCAACTCGCTACTCGCAACTCAGAACTCGGCAGGATTGAGAGATGGGGTGGGATGGGGTTGGGGGGAAGAGAGTCGGGTTCATTGGTACAAACATGCTTTTGGTGGAGAACCTGATGCTTTTGATATGTGAGTGCGCGCTGCTCCCTTATTTCCTCTCTCTCTCTCTCTCTCTCTCTCTCTCTCTTCCCTTTGCTTCTTTCTCTCCTCCCTCTCCTTGTTTCTGAATTTCTACTTTTCTTCTCTCTTTTTATTTTTTCCAGATTTCCACTGGAACCCAACCTCCACAGTAGAAGGTTTGTATGATTTCATGTTATTTTCTTCTGCTTTTTTTGGGAATCTTTTGTTTTGTTCTTCTTTTGTTTGTAACAAGGTTTCTGTGGATTTTGTGAACTCTTTCTAATAATACGATTTCCTTTTCACATATTCTTAGGGTTATTTCTTCTTCTTGTTCTCATTTGAAAGGCAGAAGCTCTGTGTAATTTCATCTCTTCGCTTCTTACTTTTTGAGCGTCTGGGGGGGTTACTTGCCTTGTTTTACGGGTTTCTTTTTAGTCTTTATTCTACGAATCTGGTCTTTGTGTTTTCACTGGACTTAGTTTATATTCCTCTCCATCTATCTAATTGGATTTCTTTACAACTCCCTTTTTCTGTTTTACCACACACTCTCCCTCTCTCTCTCTTTGGTGATTTCGATCTTCAGCTTGTGCTTTTCTTTTCATTTCTTCTTCTTGTGTGAGATTTCATGTTTTTCACTTTCCTGAAAAAAAAAAAATTCTTCGGACGGGTTTTTTTTTTTTTTTGCATATGGATTTGATTATGGTTCTATAAGGTTTTGCTGGCTTTTTGATATGTTTCTCGATTTCTGTTGCTTCTCACCACCTGTTTTTCCAAGTTTAGTCACATAAAATGACGCTTTAGATACCTTGATCTTATCTTTGATTTTGAGTTTCATTTTTCCAAATTTTTTGGGCTCCTGGATCTCACGCGTACCATGAATTTTGGAAGGACTCCAGACTCCAGGGGCTATTTCAGTCACGTTTACATGATGTGGGCACATAAAATAACGTTCTAGAAACACTTAGAACCTGGGTTTGTGCTTTGTTTAACTGGGTCTGCTCTTAACCTCCTGATTTCATTTTCGTTATCTGTCATTCCCAGGCACCAAGTCAAGAAAAAGGGTAGCGGTTTATGAGTCGTGGATGAAGAGAAAGGGCCTATTATTTTAAAGGGGTTTCGACCTTTTTAGTTGTTGAAGAGGAGGTGGTGTGAGGTTTTTATTTGGAGTTCTTACAGGCCTTGGTTATGCTGGAGTCTAGGATAAGTTTCTCAGTTGTAGCCAAAGCTCTTGTGACTGTTGCAAAAACAGTACAAGAAGAGAGAAGCTTTTCTTCAGATGTTCTCCATTGAAAATCCTCCAGATCCCCCATGTTCTTGCAAGATTTCAGGACTTAAAAGTGATGAAAGGGCTACTGGTAAACTTGCCTTTCAAGCGGCAGATCTACTAAAGTCAGGCCTTGCTCATAGTAACCAGTTTCCCATCTTCTCCATAAGGTATATCACTTCTTCTACTTTTTCTTCTTCTTCTTCTTCTTCTTCTTCTTCTTCTATTTTTTTGCTTTGGTATTGACAAGCAAGGCTCACACGGCAAGATCGATCTCACTCACTCATCTCAGAGTTTCTCCAATCAAATCTTGATATCTTGGAAGATAGAGTGGCTAGCTTCTGGTTTATCTCTTATTGTTCCGGATGCTTCTTATCCTTTCCGAGTTGGTTTTGGGGCTAATTCTCATTTTCGCTGACACCCATCTCATATATATTTTGTTGTTGGGTTGATGATCTTTCATGTGGGTTTTGGAACCTTTTCGTGGAATTTTCCTCTTTCCTCACAAGTGGCTGATGATCTTTCATGTGGGTTTCCATTGCTAATCTTAATTTTTGATGCCAAGTTTATGAGGTTTCTACCTTCATTCCCTTCTCCATTTATCTTTTGTATGATTTCATGTCATCTGTGGGGCATCTGATGTGTTTCAGAGTTAGACGGGATGGATTGCTGCAGGCCCCTCGTAATCTTTTGCTTGTTTCACTGATCTCTTTTGCTCTTTCGCGTTTCCCTCCCTCGGGGCTTAAAAGTGGGTTACTAAATCTGGCATTTCTTGTTAAATCCTCCGCCAAATTTAGTGGCTTCTCCACTTCCGTGGTTTAATGGGTGCGTCTTTTGCGGATTAACATTCAATACAGGGTTCAGATGGTTGGCAAAGAAACTTTGATGGATTTTTCTTGATTATATATAGTTTAGGCTTCTCTCAGTAAGAAGAGAGCTTGACAATTTTAATACTGTTAATGCATCGAGTTCATAAAAGAATTGGTAATCCTTGCTCTAAGTTCTAATTAATGGTTTCACCTGCAGAGATTATGTTCTTACGGCACGGGGCAAGGATATAGAAACGAACTGGCCTTTTCCCCACCAGTACTTGCAACTTTGCTCCAAGCATGGCATCAAGGATCTATTGCCACCTTTCGAACCTCCTGATTCAGTAAGAAACCGGTGTTTTAGAAGGGGTGTAGGATCCGATCGACCGGTTGTTCAAGTAGATGGTAGGAAAAGTATTTTGCCTTCAGAGGAAAACGTTGGTTGTTTGGATGGGGACTCAAAGGGAATTAAATATGAATCCTGTCAAAAAACTGATCAATCAGTTCTAGGTTCTTCGGATCAAGCTCGATCTCCCTCCCAGGAGCAAGATAAGTTTACAGCGGATCCCATAGACACAAATTTATGCAGATTGTCGAGATTGCCGGATTTGGATCGCGCCGACAAAGAAGGAGAAGTTCCATCGACGGTAACGAGTAATGCGGCATCAGAAAGAGATTCGGTTCCCACGATTAGACTCCCTTGTTCAGCAGAAGAAGCCACCACCACTTTGTCAGAAACCTCAATAGAACTTGAAGTTGCAGGACCTCCTTGTGAATCCCAGAAAACTGAAAATACAATTGAACCATCAGGTAAGAAGTGTAGATTGATATTAAAGTTGAGTACCATATCCGATCCCAGCCACACAGAAGATATTGCTTCGAACACTACCACCATAGCGGAACCCATGGCTTCAAAAGTTTGCCCTGTTTGCAAGACATTCTCGTCCTCTTCAAACACCACCCTGAATGCTCACATCGACCAGTGCCTTGCTGTGGAGTCAACTTCCAAGTGGACTGTGAATACTAAACTGATCAAACATAGAGTAAAGCCGAGGAAGAAGAGGTTGATGGTGGATATCTGTGCGACGGCCCCACCTTGCACCCTGGAAGAGCTCGATAGGAGGAACGGTTCAAATTGGGCTACAGATTCAAGCTTGCCGACTGCACAAACTAAGGTCTGTGCTGAAGGCAAAAGGCAAAGGTTATCTATAGTAGATCTTGAGGACATTGGTGATGAAAGTGCAGTCTATTTTGATTCAAATGGTACGAAACTTCGGATTCTATCAAAATTCAATGATGTGTCATTACCGACAATGGGAGAGAATTCCAGGCCAAGAAATCATATGAAGGATGGTAAAGAAAGCAAGATCTTTTCGACTGGGATGAAGAGGCCTCTTGGAGTGAAACATTCAAAGTATCTTAAACCCAAACCTCTAAACAGGAAATTATGCTGTCTCAAGCCAGATAGAGCTGAGGTTCAGGTACATCACTCTTGCTTTCTGTTTATGTGCTGCTCTCTATTTGATATTAATTGTATTTGCTCTTCTTTTGATTGGTTTGAAGTCATCTGTGCAAGATATATTTGAAGTGGCCTGTCTTTTAAGGAAAATCGTAGTAAGATAACGCATTCTATCTTTCAAAATGATTTACTTCTCGGGGTTTTCAAAATCATGATAAGATTAAGCTCTTTCTCTCTCTTTCTATGTGATTTACCTCATTGGTTTTCAACAGCCTTGGCTTGATTTTATCCGTTTGGCTTTGAGTTACTGTTGAAAATCGGTCTCATTTGATTCGTGAACAAATTCTAGTTATGCTGTTTTCGCAATTATTCGAGCCAATTTATTTTAATCGTATGCTAAGGATGTATTTTTTGGTATTTAATTCGAAATTCTAAACTCCCATTAGTTTGAAATGCTTTCAAATTAAGTAATATGAGATTTCAGCCATATGAATGCCGGTTGTTGGTAAACAGATTCATGAGACACCAGAAACAAATTATGGGATGGACAAAAGTAGTGAGAAGGAAGAATCTCAATCTCAAGTGCTGAAAGCTTGTGACCAGATCAATTCCAGTGAGGCGGGTACTTTAAGGCAGTGGGTATGCTCCAAACGGACTGGTCTCTCAAAGAAGTTTAATGGCAAAGATGGCTGTCAAGGTCTGGGATATCCATCGCCCATGACAGCAGACCCTTCGATTGAGAGTAATCAATTTTATTTAGGTAATTCTTCTGTGGACAGGAGTTGTTTTCTGAAATTTCCGAACCCATCTGAAAATCCCATTTCTTCCCCAAAATGCAAGAGAGTAGAAGGTCCATCTTCAGCTCAGATAACTGACAGCAAGAAGTCTCAGAAGCCACCTGGGAGTAATCTCAATCAGTTGACAAATGGCAGCACAGCTTCTATGCGTGGTGGTCGTATGCTGAAACTTTCAACATCTTCGGGAAATTATGCCTCTTCCTCGAGAAGCAAGAGAATAGAGGTTCATGCAGGCGCCGTTGAAAACTCTGATAGTTTGCCCAAGACAACAATGAACCCATCTGAGAGTTATCTGTTCTTGGAAAAAGGCAAGAAACTTTCTACTTCGAAGAAAAATGGGTCATTAGTCGGACAATCTTTTTCTAATTCCAAATCTAATAAGAATAAAAATTGTTTGGCCTTAAAGAAGTCTCGGATGCATAGATCCATAGCAGAAATGGGTGAACAGGTGCCCTCATATGTGGATGAACAATACGATTGGATGCATGATTCTATTCAAAATCTATCTGGAAGCCTTAACCAGATACGAGTTCCCCATAAGTCAGATGGCTCCGATGACATTATGAGGCCTGAATCAGAAGAGATCATGGATGAAGTATCTGTTGGCAGAAGTGGCCTACTGAAGTCCCGGAAAGAAAGAAAAACTTTAAGTACCCTGGAAAGGGAGGTACCCGCGAGTTTGGGAAGTTCCCACTCAGGACCCGAAGTTTGTGGTCTTGATCCTGCAGCAATTGTGGATTCTCGTGTCGGAGTCCATTTCCACCAATTACATTGTAGTGATAATTTCACAGATAAATCGGATGGCCCACAAACTGCCGTTGAAGATGTTCCACTCCATGAGGATCCTGTTCTTAAACATTCCACCAGGGAAGCTGGTGGAGGCCCCATTACAAGATCATGTGAATCCTTAGTTTCAGAATTCCACAAGACGGCTAATCCTTCCGATACTCAATCCAACTCTTCGCGATCTATTGAAGATCATAAAAGGCTTGTATGTGGAACTGAATCTCGGATGGGATTCATGGAACAATGTCTGTGTGAAGATCAAGAGATATGTTGTGCTGATGAAATCGGCTACATGACTATTGGCCAAAACACTCATTTGGCATCGGAAGTGGATTGTAGAGTTGGAGGAAACTCATTTTCTGAAGTTCAATACACTGGATGTGGAACTGATCCATTATGTATTCCAGGACCTCCTGGATCATTTTTGCCAAGCCCCGGGGACATGGATTCTGAGGTTCTTCAGGAGAACTCGTCGTTAACTTCAAGCAAGATTCTATCTTCTCGAGATCAACATATCGTGGTTGATAGAGAGTCATCAGGATCGCCTGTTTCTGCAACCTCAAACATCTCTCACCCCCCTACAGCAAGATCTGAGTCAAAATATTCGGAGCCAGAATTATCTGTTGGACTTCCTGCATTTCAAGACAAGTTTAACTCAGGATTCTCAGATAGTAGCACTGAGTCTTTAGTAGGAGATGCTACCAGATTTCAATGTATGGTGAGTACAGAGGGAGCAGAAAGAATCAATTTACATAGGGAGAGTCCAAGAACTACTACAGCATCACCAGCAGAGGGAACTGTGAAATTTACAGATGATGAACCATGCTGTTGCTCACGGAAGGAGAGTATCCCGCTTGGTGCTTCCTTATCATATCAAGAGTCACAAGTCCTGAGACAACGCACCGTGGCTCCTGCAATACTGCCTCCCAAAGGAAAGCAGATAACTTACAATCCAAGTACTAGGCTTGAAGTATTCACTTCTCCCACTGCTTGCCCAAGTTCCAGAATCAACGAGATGGCGGTTCCCATGTTCCAATCACCCAAGAATCCAATGTCTATGAAAGCCTCTCCTGATGCTGCACAAAAGTTCTCAAGTTATGGTGATTCTAGTTCTGCCAGTCCATCCTCTCAGGTTCATCATCCTCAGTCCACTTCCAATCCTATCCTAAGGTTGATGGGGAAGAACTTAATGGTAATAAACAAAGACGAAGATGCATCTGTGCAACTCGGACCGCACCCCCCTGGTGCTCGAGTGACTGTCCAAACTCGAAGTATTTGACATTTCTTGGATTCTCCACTGGCAACATCTCAAATCAGGACTGCCTTTCTTTCTATCATACGTCTCCTGAAGGTTCCGTCGTCTTCAGCCAGGATCCATGCAATCCACCACCACCATGTTTTGATGTTGATCTTTTAAACAGCTTCAGAAGGCACAGTAATTCTAAGACGTACCGACACCCGAAGAACCACCAGCAGGTAATTGTAACAGTGTGCATTTGGGAAGTTTTGCGGGGTCCTCCTTGCCACCGCATGGGTTAAAGGGTAGAAACGATTTGCGGAATCACCAGAAGAGACCCATTAGCAGACCAATTTCTCCATTTGCATATAACGTTGAGAGATTTGTTGCCGCTCAACACCACCAACAAAGGAATCCTGTTTCTGCTGCTCAAGCTGCTGTCAATCCCATGCAAGAGGTGATTGTCATTGACGATTCCCCAGAAAATGAAGCAGATTCAATCATTATCAATGCAAAATACACAGAGGGATCGAGGGGAAGACAGCCATCTCCTACGGGTATTTTGCGCCCAACAGCTTCGAATCCTAATTTGAGGCAGATGAATGCATTTTCTTGTTATCCATCACCGAACCCTTTTTTACCAAGGGAACCAGCAGTGGAGACCAAGCCCAATTTCCTAGTGCCAAGCCCTGGAGGAGCAAATACAAGTCCTGTGAAGTGGGGAGATACTTCCCAAAGTTCAGGTGTGCTACTGCGGAGTCCTTTTATGGGTACATCATCCTCGTCAGGCGATCTGAGCCCAGCAGTGTATTCTTCTAGCTTGTCATAGCTTACAAGCTTTGCATTATTGCTTCCTCAACGTGCCCCCCAAATTGGTCTCTTAATCTGGCAGCAATTTTCACATTCGTTCTGCACCATCAGGACTACTCGACCAAACTCGTGCCCAAGCTTGAGCTCTTCCAATATCACTGACATGCAAATCATTCAGTTTGATGAGTTATTCTTGGGGTGGGGAACAATGGAGACATGGAACCTGCAAAATTTTAACAGATGGATAGTTTTTCAGTAGATTTCTTCTTTATTTTATTGTACTGAATGTTGGGTCAGATTTGAACAGTTGACACTGCATTTCTGCAAAATTGCAGTCTTAAGCTTACCCAAGAGCATGTTTATGCAATCTGAATAATCGGTGAATCTGGGGATACTTTCTAAATATTAATGGAGTTAAATGTTCATAAACGGAAACCTTGATCGTGTTCTTATAGTAGCTATTCTGTTGTGCTTGTTCTCATTCCTCTTGTTCTTCATAATTGGTTTTTAATCCTCCCCCTCTAAAATATTTCATGGAAACACCAGAGAATTTCTAATATCATTTTATTATAGGGGAAGAAGTAATAACACAGGTTGAATCCGAGTTACAGTTTGGGTGTTACGATAGCATGAATGGAATGAAATTAAAGAAAACTTAATTTTTCATAACTCTTGCGCTCAACGATAATCATGATCTGGTGGTAATAATATAATTATTGAATTAATATTTGATTAAGAATGAAGTGGTTCTCTTTCAAATAAAAATGATATATGGTTTAGGATGTGGATTAATGATCCACATGATACCTTTGGGTAGAAAGTTTTGATGGGGCATATACTACTTTTCCTGGTCTACATTGTTTGAATTCGCCATGGGCAATGAAATAATCTCAATAGATTTCCATTCACCCTTTAATATCATACTAGAAATGAGCAACATAGCGGTTAGTTCTGAGATTTGTTGTTCGGGCAAATGGTTGTTTGACATGGTATCAGAGTCTTAAGGCCTGGGATGCCGCGGATTCAAGTCTCCAGCAGAGTGTATTCCTGTTGAGGGGGCATGTTAGTGGAGGGTGTGTTCCCGTGCATTTGTTATGTTGGCCCGTTGGTATACATGGTTGTTTGGCCTTTCCCCAACAGGTTGATCTTTTGGGGTAAATGGTTGTTTAACCCGTCGATCATCATCTTCTATTGCATTGCCATTTTGTGAGAGGTGTTTGGTCTCAATGTGCCGACAAGAATGCAAGGTCCCCATCAAGCTAAAATCCATGTAACAAGCCGTGCACGAAGGAAAGTACTAGTACTGTTTCGTAGAGGGGGGGCAACATGAGCCGTTGGATTTGCAATATTTTTTCTCGATATTGGTCTTTTATAAAATCTGCAACTTTGGCTTTTGTTTTCTTGTTATTGGCAGTGTGTGGAATGTGCATTGCATGGAGAAAGGTCGACAGAGCATTAAGGCCTCTGACGTGGGGCCACCCACTGTCTTCCACATCGCCCTCCCTTAATTCCATTTTGAACTCGTGTGCAGTACACTTTCGGCGTCTGGAGTGGAATCGCGCCATCGTGTCCTGCTTTTTCTTTAGTCCAGTTTTAGGACATTTTACACAGAGTAAAACTTCCATCGCGATGGGATTGTAAATCACACAAAACACAGCCAATGAGTTCTCGGCACGTACACCTAAAAAGCAAAAGCACATGGGTACGTTGCTTGTGTACGTGCCGAGAACTCATTGGCTGTGTTTTTGTGATTTACAATTTCATGTGATGGAAGTTTTACTCTTTTACACAATATGAGTCACGTGGCACACTCTTAGAAGACTTGACCGTATGGATGTTTGGCCAATCCCTAGGTGGACCTACAAACCAAAAATCGGCTTGATTAGTGATTTCTAGGCGTTGTGAATCTTTGTACTTCAAAATTCAAATACTGCTCAAACTAATTACCACATTACTGAGATCAACCCATGAAAATAAGTCCAATCCAACGGGGGCCTAGAAATCACTAATCAGGCTGATTTTTGGTTTGTAGGTCCACCTAGGGACTGGCCAAACATCCAGTCGAAAAAATTGGTTGAATTAGTAAGACCACGCCCACGGCCCCAACCCAATGCTTCCTTAAGAGGGTCACGCCTTGACCATCAATCAGCGGACAACACAACGTTAAATTAGCTGAGAAAGTCGATCTTTACGAAATTTCAGGCTTGGATCCCATTGATCATCCTCATTTTTTTGTACGTTCTGTTTGTTCAAGAATTAATATTTCCAACTTGAGATTTTTTATATTAAATAGATCAATTATTGAGGGTAGTGTTAAAATGCTCTTTCTTAAATTTCCAACCTGAATTTTATATTTTCAAACTACTTTTAACTTTTTTTTGGAACCAAAGGGGGTCAAGAATAGAACGCGAATATGACTTTTTAGCGATTTAATCGGGTTTTAATACGATGAAAAAAATGATTAAAAGAAGAAAACAAAACTAATGATCCCTATGGACCCTACTCCCTTTAACTCTCGTCTCTCTCCCTTATTCCACCTCCATCCCTATGCAATCTGCAGCTCTCTCTCTCCGTTGGATCCACACAGCCACACTATAGTGACCAGGACTACAACTTAGTCTTTCTCATAGTTCACACTTCACCTTTAATTTCTAATTTAACTACAATATGCAGTCCCACATAAACTTAGATTAACCGTTTGTCCACTAGTCGAGTAAGTGTAGACTCGCCAGCAGTCCTACAACTTTAATTTCTTCAAAGTCTTACACATCTTTATATTTTGGTTGCGAATTTTTAATATTGAATCTTTCGATCATAGAGGAATTAGAAACGAATAAATACAATTCCGAAATTTTGCCGTTTCATGAAATTTCAATGCAAAATTTTAGGTAATGATAATAGCCGTTTTTTTTAATAACAAAAAACTGTTTCTATGGACAAAATTTTTAGGTGTAGATCGTGCCAAAATTTGCCGTGTGGCATACCCTTTGGAACCACGGACACATGAATTATTATCACCTACCCGGCCGATTTTTGGTGTATAGGTTCACCAAGGGGGTGAAACATTATGGGGTCAGTGCGCCCAAAGAATGCACTATATTACAATTTTTGGCGTGTGGGACATGTAAAAAAAAAAACTCAGGTTTCAACTTGTTGAAATATGGAATCCTATCTGCGTCATTGCAAGACTTTTGCGAATCCAAATAGGGATTTTTTCAAAAATCTGTTTTCTAAAGCAACAACCTTGCCGGCCTCCACATAAAATTTGGGTTTACACGAACATCAAAGGGATTTTATTACAAAGTTTTCACAAAATGCTCCAAAAGAGACAACCATGACTCTCTAATGGAACTTGAGGCTAGTCAAGATGTTGTTATTGACTGGGTCAGCCAAGTGGTCCAAGAGGTTTTGCTAGGGCCCAACTCCTGTCACTAGACCTTGCACAAAGTAACCCAAGATTGCCAACATAGCCAACTTCCCATTCTTCACTTCTTTCAACTTTAAATCCTTCATAGATTTCTCATCCTTCCCAAATCCAAGAGGGTTAAATATGGGTCCCCCAGGGTAGGTTGGATTACCCGACCCACCCAGATATTTCTCGAACCCTAAGAAATATTGCTTGCTCATGGACCCGGGCTTGGCCTAGTCCTGGAGTCTCCTATGCTCTGCGAATCCCATCAATGCCATCTCCAATACAAATAGAGTGTAGGGGGTCCGCCCAGTAATTGTAGGTTCCTACAGGTGGAATTACACCAGTTTTGAACCAGGGGAGAGCAGTTTCAGGCCAAGCTTGCCAAAGATCTCAGGTGCAATAGCACCTGCAGGCTGCAGCACCCAACATGGCGAAACGTCCATTGATGATCTCACCATAGGCTAGCCAATTTGTCTCAATGGACCCTCCGGTTCCTTCAGGGTCCGAGAGGCCTAGAGGCTAGAGGGTCGAATCCATAGTCACCGGGTAGACTGCAAGTCTGCAAGGTCAATTAGACCAAAGGGTGCTTGTTAGTGCTTCTGTTCTAATATGGCCCAGTAATTGATGGGCTTCGCCCGGGAAATCTCTTACAACCACCATTTGATTCGATTGCAAATCTCACGGTCTGCCAAAACATGGTGAAATGTTTTCTCCGTTCAAAAGTATAGATTCTTTCAATAGAAAAAGAAGGCTACAAAAGCAAGAAAGGAGGTTGAGCAGACCTCCCAAGGAAACTAAAAGACAAAGGGAAGAACAAAATAATATATTCTCGGCAAACATCCATACGGTCAGAGTCCTCTAAGAGTGTGCCAAGTGGCTCATATTGTGTCGAGCCTGTCATTTTAGGGCGGTAACTGGAGCCCGACCCGGCGACAAAATTAATAAAGCAGAGACACGGGGCACACACGCAGCGATGGGACCCATTGTTAGAGACATGTAGTAGATCACATCAAACTAATAAAATCTGTCGATCTAGACCAATTGCACACTTTTGGATGTTCTAAAAACTATACTGGGGCCCATGGCACATTCTTTAGAGACCACTGATCGTACGTATGCATGTTTGGCCCATCCTAGGTAGACCTGCAGACCAAAATTTACCCCGACTGGTGATTTCTAGCCATTGGATATATTACCTCAAATATTGCTTGATTCCCGCGGTTGAAAATCGACCCATTAGTGATTAGTGATTTCTAAGCGATTGTATTGAAGTTGTTTTCATGGGTTGATTTAAACGGTAGGAATTTGAGCATTATTGAGCGCTATTTGGGTGCAAAGATCCAAAGGTTGTAAATTGTTAATCAAGCTGATTTTTGGTTTGTAGTTCCACCAAGGAACTGGCCAAGCATCCATACGGTCATCGTTCACTAAGAGTGTGCCACGTGACAGAAGTTGTACTCGTTAGAACTCACCAGATTTGGCCTGTATATACCAAATCTCCTTGACAGGACCATCGAATGGTGGTCCGTCCTGAATTCCCCTTTCACGTGCCACCGTATCCAATGGCTAGCAATCACCAATCAGACTAATTTTTGGTGGGTTAATCCACCGAGGAGTGGGCCAAACATTCAGGGTGTCTAGTGGGCCCGAAAGAGTGTACTTCGTGGCAATTTGATACAGAAGTCTGAATCATAGTTTTTAACAGTAGTGAGGTCTTGTCTGTCAAACCCTCCGTTCCTATAACAAACAACAGTTGGGATATGGTGTGGATCCTCAGTCTTGTCGATGCTGTGGATATCAGGACATGCATTGTTGTCTCCAATGATACCCAGGTTTAAAAGGGGCCGTTAAAATGGTATAACTGACTGCGGGCGTTACCCTTTTTCCGTTACAACAGACTTAATTTGCCCCCGATAAGGTCAGGTGCTACATTGATACTCGTACTGCCACGTATCAAAATTTCAAGACCTATTAACTCATTATTATTTTTTGGACTTTCTTGCTTTACCCATTTATTTTATTGATGCAATTTGCATCTCACCCAATGGTCTTGGGATGGACATCCTAATATTTTTTAAATGACTATAATGACCTTGGGTAAGATGCAAATATTTTAAAAACATTGGGTGCGATGCAAATTCCATCAATAAAGTAAGGGAGACAAGCTAATTTTTTTTCCTTTTTTTTTAGGATTGTGAGCTCAAAACCTTTTTCGAAGATAAGCACGCTAATGTCCCTCATTAATGATAACGAGGGACCACAATTTAGAGGTCTTTAACATTACAGATGTTGGGCCCATCACTAGGTGGAGCTACATACTAAATATCAGCCTAATTAGTGATTTCAGACCATTAGATCTTTGTACCCTAAATAATGCTCAAATTCTACGGATAAAATCGACCCAGGTAAATGGCTCTAATTTAATGCTAAAAATTAACAATCAGATTAATTTATGGTCTGTAGGTCCACCTACGGTTGGGCCAACTCACAATCCTCACAAAAAAAACAAATAAATAAATCATAAAACAGGATGTTTTGCTTGTCCTCCTTAGTTAATTGATGCAATTTGCATTGCACCCAATATTTTTTAAATATTTGTGTCTCACCTAGGGTCATTATAGTCATTTAAAAATTATTGAGATGTCTACCCGGATACCATCTATGGTCAATGACGTTGACCATGGTCAAAGGGTGAGATGCAAATATTTTTAAAACATTGGGTGAGATGCAAATTGCATCAATAAAGTAAGGGGTAAAGCAAAATAGCCCTTATATTTATAAAGGGTCTCGGGGTGTAGACTGGCCTTTTGTCACCGGCTTCCGTTACAGTACACAATATGAGCCACGTGGCATACTCTTAGAGGACTCTGGCCGTATGGATGTTTGGCCAATCCCTAGGTGGACCTACAAACCAAAAATCAGTTTGATTAGTGATTTGTAAGCATTGGATTAGACTTATTTTCTTGGGTTGATCTCAACTGTGGGAATTTGAGCAGTATTTGAGGTACAAAGATCCAAAGGATTGAAATCACTAATCAGGATGATTTTTGGTTCGTAGATCGACCTAGGGATTGGCCAAACATCCATCCAGTCAGAGTCCTTTAAGAGTGTGCCACATGGCTCATATTGTGTCTTGTAACGGGAGCCGGTCACTCCGACCCAGTGACCGGCATTAAATATATATATAAAAAAAAAATCAATTTTATCACAAGAAGGAACGTTAGGTTTAGGTAGTCATAGGCCTTTGAAGGTTAGTTGGGGTCAAATCGGTCAAAGAAATGAAAATGCCGTCTCCGACCACCACCACCACCTCGACCACCTACACAACCATCCCGATCTCCGGCAATGACGTCATTTCCCGATCGCTCGACAACCTCTCCGTCTTCCTTTCTCGCCGCCGACCATTGCCGGAATTCATTGCCGCCAGGATTTTTGACCGGCCGGAATCCTTATCCTGCGCGAAAGACCGACTCTGCAAGAACGTCAATTATTTTCGCTTGAACTACGGTCTCCTCATCTTAACATGTGCTCTCCTGTCCCTCATTGGAAACCCTCTCTCTCTTCTGGTGATCTCCGCGATCTTCGCTCTTTGGTTGATCCTGTATTTCTTCCGGGAAGATCCGCTGTTATTGTGGGGTCATGACGTGAGCGATCGGGTGGTTTTGATGGGTTTGATATCCGTTTCGGCGCTGGCGGTTTGGTTCACTGGGGTTGTTGAAAATATGATTATCGGGGTGGGGATCGGGATCGTGATCTCGGTCGTTCATGGGGTTTTCAGGAATCCAGATGGGTTGTTTTTGGATGAGAATGAGGCGGTTTCGAGAGGATTAATCGGATCGGGATCAGTACCGCGTTCGAGTTCGGATCAGAGGGATGCGATCAGATAGGAGTGTGAATAGTGATTTCAAACTTTCACTGAAGATTTTTGGTTTCTTTGGGTTTATTTTTTGAATTTTTTTGAATTTTTGTGTGAAGGAATGATTCAATTGCGTTGAACTGGAGATTATTGGGTTGGGAAGAAAATTAGAGAAAGATGTGTGAATTGGGTTTCTTCAATTTCCTAATTTTGATTGGAGTGATTGAGTGAAATCAATTGGAGTTTTTTGATTAGTTAGAGAGGAGTTTGTTGATTATGGGATATGTAAGTTGATGATCTTCTAATTCTGAAATTTGGTGGTGAATAAGAAGTATTTGATGATTTGATTTTGGGCTAAAACTAGTTGGGTTGACTGGTTATGAATTTATTTAAATTATGACAGATCTTCCTTCTTATTTCTTCTGGGATTCGTAAATTACTTCGGTTTATGAGTCTCTTTAGGTTCGATTTTCTAAAATAGTTAGTATTGGGGCCTGTTCTTAACACCCCTGTCCCTAGATTGAAATCCCTCATTCCTCCCAACTACGTACTGATGCTGGTTGTGTTTGGTTGCTTGTTTATAGTTGCCTCATACCAACTTGGTAGATAAATCCAACTAAAAGTTGGTTTTCACTTGCAACTCTTATACATGGATGATCTCTTGTTGATCATTGCCAAACACCCCCCCCCCCTTAACAGGGATACTATTCGGATCGAATATAAGCATATACATGGGAGGAAGCTTATCTCCAAGCTAAATTGCTGGAGAATTAGCTGCAACAGCAAAAACTAAGACTTTGGGTGTCAATTTAGGTGCCTACTCCTTGAATACACAAGCCAATTGGTCAATGGACCATTCTACCATAAACCCCATTGTTGATTATATCCATCCGATCATCAAAACATTATTACAGGTAGAGCATTTAGGATCACTGCATCAGTTCTTTTTGGTGGGTATAATGTCCAATTAAATGCCTCATTTTATTCAATTTTGGGAATCGTATCGAACACGTGTAATTGCATCAACCGGACCGTACGGATGTTTGGCCCATCCCTAGGTGGACCTACATGCAAAAAATCATCCTGATTAGTGATTTCTAAGCATTCTATTAGAGTTGTTTTCACGGGTTGATTTTTATCGGTTGAATTTGAGCATTATTATTTGCATGAACTCGATGTATATTTGGCCAATGAGAATACAACACCACCATGCAAATCCATGGGCATTGGTCCATGTGATCATTGCTCTTTTAACAATGTGGTTGATTTTTAACTGTAGATTTTGAGGGGTACTCAGATCCAAAGGTTAGAAAAACCCACTCAAAAGCTGGATTTGGTTCACTATGAAGAAGATGGAAAAGAAAACATATTTTGGGGGAAAATAAGTATTTTTTAGAAATAATTTCCAAGAAAAATCGAAGATGGTTCCAAATGGAACCCTTTTTCTCCCCACATGTCTCTCCCTCTCCACTACTTTTCCAAACCTATAAAACTATAGCCTATTTTTTATTTATTTTTTTGGGTGATTGCATCTTATCTCTGTCTTCGTAGAAGTTGACAACGAAGATGTTGGGAGATCAGCTTCAAATTAATTCGGTGTTACTGGAGACACTACCGAAGTAATCCAATTTTATTTCTTTTTTATCCCAATTTTATTAGGATTTTATGTGTTTAAATCATTGGCAGGTAATTGATACAATTTGATATAACACGTGTTGAAAAAATCTGGGTTGAAAATCTGAAAAAGTGACTAACGGGGTCACTTTGGGCATAAATAAAAGTAGGATCCGCTTATCTTTTGAGGCGGGTTCATGTTGATTTTTCATCTCCTTAGTATAGAGAATAATGTGGTTAAATTATTTAACCAAGACCATTTTATGGGTGAATAGAAAATTGGCTCCAAACTACCCTACTTGTAATGTTTGCAAGTGAGAAAAGTTTGTGAAAATTTTTAATCCCACATTGAAAAACAACAAGATTGGATTGCAACTTATATATAGAAGTTGTTCCATAGAGACATTATGTAACTATCTCGAACTACCTTCTTCTCTATTTAATCCTATTTCATCCCCTCTTTCAAATAACAGAAAATAATATTTTTGGATTTTATAAGTTTTTTTCTGTAAGAGTACAAACACAGTTCCGATTCGCTAGGCGTGTGGATTAATTGTTATTTCCTCACGCAAAGATCATTGTATTCTAGGATACAGACGTCTAGAGACCTCTAGCACTGCAATAAGGGGACGAATTTTCCTTAAGGCTATTGTGTACAACACAAGCCTCGATCAATTATACTTGCCAATAAGCCATGAGTTTTTATTTTGATTAATTTTGTTATTTTTTTCTCCTCTCTTATTCTTATATTTTCTGTGAATATATCATACAAATAACAAAATGTTTGTTATTTCATGAAATGACTAAGATTACTGCAAATACCATAGTTACCCGTTTCAGAGTTGTTGTTTCAATCCACATCAGAATCGTTTTTTCTGCCACTTTTGTTAATTCCTTTTGAACTTCGTTTCAATTATTTGAAGGGTCTGATATGAATCAACATAAGTCATGACTGCGTGTTGGATTCTCAGGATCTGTCTTCCCACGAGATCCAATAGGGAACGAGTACCTATCATACTTCAATGCATTTCTTGCAGTGGGATCAAAAGTTGTCAAGTAGAAGTTTGGGATGCCACTGCCCTTTATCGGGTAGTCCATCACTAAATCAAACTATATTCTTGAATGAATGTAGATATGGTCAGCCTCCCCTAAGTGCCAGGAGGAGGTCGCATGAATCAAAATGTGCCAAGATCAAATAAATTCTCGGAATGGACCCACCACCTACCAGTTAACCAACACTTGTTCTAAGAGCCTAGAGTAGGTTTTGTGAGCTAACTTGTGATCCAGCTGAACTCTATATCGAACAACTGAACTGATGAGCAGAGTAACGTGACAAACCCAAGCCCAGTAGCACCGGGCTCTCTTGTAGTTGGAAAAAGCCCACTATTTGGGGCCATTGAATGCATTAACCTGCGCTCTCAGTGTTCGCGCACGCACCAGTGGATTTCACGAAGGGTCGTGATGTAACAAGGTATACCTGAGATCTTTTCATTTGCGGAAGCGGCATTTTTGGCAGTCGCCACTGCCATCTGGGCCCACTGACCGTATGGATGTTTAGCCCACCCCTTAATAGACATTCATACAAAAAATCAGCTTGTTTCATAATTTTAGCCGTTGGTTTTAATACTCAAAAAATGGTTGCATTCAACGGCTATAAGAACGCCTTAAAAAGTGCTAAAAAGTTAAAATCTAATGGTTATAGATTACCAATCAAGGTGATTTTTGATCTGTATATCCAACAAGAGATGGGATAAACATCCGTGCGGTCAGTGGGCCCAGATGGCAGCGGTGACTACTAAAAATGCCGCTTCCGCAAATGAACAGTTTCAGGCATACCTTGTTACATCTTTTTCCTTTCACGAATACAACGGTGGTGGTTATCGCCGACACAAAAAGTGAAAAAGTGATGCCAGCTCGGCGCTGACAACCACCGTTGGATTCTTGAAATCCACGGTGGGGGGTCAGAAAAAGGGGGTCTTTAAATATATTAAATAATTAATAAATAATATAATAATATTATTAAAATAATTATAATAATATTAGAGAATGATGGATACGGTGGCCCATGCGGCGGGATGTAGTAACGTTTGGACTCTTCTAACCCTGAACGGTTAGGATTAAAGAAGTGGGTTTGACGACCTTCTGAATACAAATGGTTCTGTCGCTTTGCAAAAACGAGACGGAGGTCAGGTGCCATTCCAATTTCCATCAGGAATCATTTTCAAAGAAAAAGAAAACCCACAAAAGTGGTAAAGTTGGAATTTTGGGCCAAAACAAGTGGCGTTTCTCTACCTATATGCAAGTATTGAAGGCGTGATTGGTGAATCACCTAATACCCAAACTTGGTTTTCTCCGGGTCCCTGAAAACGAGACTCAACCTCATTTGACTTCCACCATCTTCCTCTTCTTTTTCTGGGCCGTCCCTAAATTTTCCAGTCAACAGGAGTTGGCGATTTTAGATGAAACGTTGGGAGGTGCAAGCCAGAGATAGAGAGGAATTTGAGGTATGCTCATCTCTTTTCTCTCATTTGATTTGTTTTTATTTCTGGTTTCCATTTTAATATTAGTTTTTGGTACCATTAATGTTCATCCCATATTATCCACCCCTTCACCCAAATTCAAATGGGTCTGTTTAATTCTTGGGTTGTTTTCCTTTTCAAGTATTCATTCTCTTGGGATTTGTAAAAAATGTATCAAACACGTACAGATCTTCCTTCTTATTTCTTCTGGGATTCGTAAATTACTTCGGTTTATGAGTCTCTCTTTAGTTTAGGTTCGATTCTAAAATATTTAGTCTTGGGGCGGCCTGTTCTTAACACCCCTGTCCCTAGATAGTAATCCCTCATTCCCTCCCATCTACTGATGCTGCAGCTGGTGTGTGTTTGGTTGCTTGTTTGTGTGTTTGTGTGTTTAATGGTCAATGATTGCATTTTTAATCCCAGCAGTAGATAATAGTTGGTTTTCACTTGCAAAACTCTTATACATGGATCGTCTCTTGTTGATCGTTGCCAAACAGTACCCCTTAAGGGACACTTACTAGGGCAGTCAACGGATACTATTGGGATCGAATATAAGCACATACAAATCTGAATCTGAAAAAAAAATCCGATATCCGACTGATATTCTAAATCAATATTCGAATTCGAATCCGCTTAACTTATCTCGGATATTATTGGATATCCGATTCGATTTTTCTGAAATCAGAATTTTGTCTTTCATGGTATGCCTTGAGTTGCAACAGTTTTCATTTTTGCCCCTTCACTTTCACCTTCTTTCCAAAGTTCTTTAAAAGTCCCTAAAAGCATTGACGCCATGATTTATTTGCCTACCTACGGTTGTTATATATGTTCCTTGGTTGTTCTGCAGCTTAGGTGCTAAGTAGAGGACAACTACATTATATGATCCAAAAATGGGATGCATTTCTTCGAAAGTTATAAATAAATCGAGGAGCTTTCGGGATGAGCTGAGTCAGAGCTTGCAGAGGAGAGCTAATGGTTTTCCTTTGCTAGAAGAACTTCTTATCTCTAAGAATGGTGGTGATCAGTTCCTTGCTCTTGTTTGCACTGCTAACACTGTCACCAGGAAACTCCGAACTGGAAGTAGTGTCACCTCAGAATCTAGCACAGACAATAAATCACCCGTCCGTCCTACGAATCCCGAGATCATCAACACCTGGGAGTTGATGGTAGGCCTAGAAGAAGAAGAAGAATTACAATCAGTACAAGCAGAGAGATTCATTAATGATATAAGTAAACGATCTAAGAGCTTCCATTGGTCGAACGAAAACAGCTTTGAGTTTGAGGGAATCAAAGAACATGTGACGGACAACAGGGGTATCGTACGTTCTAGAAGCTTCCACACGATACAGGAGTATGATGCATTGGTACTGGATAGAGCAGATTGGTTGTCCAACTCCAAAGAACGGGACGATACAGACGTGAAGGTGCAACCATTAGAGGGGAACAATAAGCAGGAAAGTTCAGAAATTGAAACTAAAGATTTGTTTATAACAAGTGGAAATGATGAAAAGGGATTGAGAAGAAAGGCCATGGCAAAGGAACTAACATCACTTAGAATTCCGTCCACCATCGAGTTTCCGTCAATCGGTAGTCTGAGGGAATGGCTTGATGAAGTGGGGGGACCATCAGTTTACAATCCTGGAGGTTATGTCACTCCTAAATTTGGTAGTTTTGGTTTACCAGCTTCCATGGAGAACTCTGTCTTCGATCCAGAAATGGTGGCCGACTTTGAAGAGGCCTTGCAACAGCTTCAAGTAGAGGAAGATTGCATTCTCAAACGAATTGCAGAGAATCAAGAGGAAGATGGCAACAAGGAGAAGAAAGATGAAGAGGAAACTGCACCCCATGTGCAACAATAGAATCACGCCTCATTTGGCTTTTATACTTAAAAAAGAAGTATATGCTATTGCTTTTTTTTTTTGATCTCCTTAATTTTGTGGTCAATTAGACAAAAATCATTTTAACTAGCCAGTGTGATACAATCATTTTAACATGTTTTTAATTACGTATATATTAGTAAATGGCCCATGCCCACGGTACTCTCCGACAAAAGCGTTTGCAAAAATTGGGTGCCTTCAGCACTCAAACGGTATAACGGATTCGGGGCATTGCTGTAACGCACAGGGGCAAAAATAGAAAAAAAATGGGAAAATAATAATGGCACCGAATTCAAATTTTTAATATATTTTCAATATGTTGCCCACGAGGTCAAAGGATGAGGGGGATTGAGTGACTGAAATTTAACCATCCACATTAGATGGATGGATTTGATCTCAACCACTCGTTATATCTTATGAAGGAGGATGAGATAAGAGATAAGACAACTTCCCTATTTTGTTATGTAGACTAGTAAATGGCCCGTGCCCCACAGCACTCTCCTACAAAAGCGTTTGCAAAAATTGGATGCCTTTGGCACTCAAATGGTATAACTAACTAGGGCGTTATCGTTTTTTCCATTATAACGGATTATAACACAGAGGGAAAATTGGAAAAAAATGGGAAACAAAAAATAATGGTGTTAAAATTCAAATTTTGAATTTTAAATTTTTAATAAATTGAGGTCAAATGAGTGGGAGTGAATGAATAAATGAGGGGGATTGAGAGTCAAATGCCACTCCGGATTATATGGCCCTTCAGGGCTTTCACGCCAAATCTTATCAAGAATTCAAAGACTATGTTCCTACCCGACTCACCGGTTTTATCTACTTGGATAAGATTGGAACTCTCTACATTAGAGCTTAGGATAGATCCTCCTTGTATCCTCTGCGAGCATGCATCTGTTCTTCATTAGTGTTAGCATCTTAAGGGGTTAGGTACTTACGTCTCCCCCCCTGGCTAGGTGTACTTTTATTTTTCAATCAATAAATCCTCACTCCCTCTATGGAGGTTCCAAAAAATAAAATAAAAAAATGAGGGGGATTGAGTGGCTGAAATCTAACCATCCACATTAGATGGATGGATTTGATCTCAACCACTCTTTATCATATGAAGCATGATAAGATAAGAGAATACAACAATTGTTTTGTTAAATGTGTGGGTGGCCCGTACCCATGGCACTCTCCGTGTTACAATCCTAGAGGTTAAGACTTAAACTTTCAACACCTCTATCACCTAGGTGCTTTTGGTGTATTGGTTTGGGTCTTAATATTTGGTATCAAAGCCAACCCCACATCAAGGGTTCAAGTCATGGGAGGGGCGACCTGAGGAAAGGGCTACTTGGGGGCTCGCACCAGAAAAAACTCACAAAAAGTGAGAAAATAGGGGTACCAGAGTGAAAGCCGCCTTAGAGTGGAAGCGGCCCACCGTGGACGTTGGCCTTCGAAGCGTGGTGGAATGTTACGAACCTAGAGGTTAAGACTTAAACTTTCCACACCTTTATCACCTATGTGCTTTTAGTGTATTGGTTTGGGTCTTAATATTAATGATAAGAACCCAGTTCTTATCTTCAACTCTTGGAGGGAGTCACGTTCTATTTCTACTCATAGAGAGAATCACGCTCTAACACTTGCGTGTTTTAATGATTTCTCTTATTCATTGATTAATTCTTCCCAAAGGTTTTACATCCTATTTATAACCTTCCTAAGATATTCTCAAAATAACAACCAAATTTTCGAGATCATTATCTCTTACAACTTCCAAAATAAGAGAATCTAATTAAGAAAACCTAACAAATATAAATTCTTACTAAACATGTGATCTTACCAAACTTGGATCTAATTAAAATAAGTAATTATCCTAAATAATAAATTACCATAATGGTCATACGATCCACGTTAATTAGCCACTTGTACACCAATGTGCGATCGTAACAATGTCGTCGCCTTGAAAGCTACCTTGTCCTCAAGGTCAACGCCATCACATCCACCATAGCCCATGGTACCGATGCTAATGCAAATCTCGAAGTGTTACAAATAACACGGATCACAAGGTCGGCTAAAATGATGTTGAGTGTTAGCCCAGATGGATGTCGCTTTGCAGCTGATTTCATTTTCTTCAACAAAGTCCTTGTCGAAGTTCTTGAAGCCTTTATTGGTTTGGTCTTTAGCTTCGGTTTCATTTTCGATTTGATCGCAGATTTTGACCTGTTAGCAGATTTTGACCTCACTACAGCACTAGGTTTGATTGTAGTAGATATGGGCTTCGCACTCAGTTTCGGGTCCGTGCGCATATGCAAAAATTGTTGACTAACCTGAGAAGGTGGTCGACTCGGCGATGCAGTTTTCTCTTCGCCTTTCTCATCTCCAAATTGTATCTCACCGCTGATCGCTAGCGCCACAAGAGAAATCGAAGACAGTGGTTGAACCTCTTCCCGATGTTGTAATCCCGACGTTTGTAATATTTCAAGGGCTGTCACCATTTGCAATATTTCGGCAAGCATTTGGTCATGAGAATCGTAACTTTCATGGAGATTTTGAATCTCAGTCTCTATCTTTTGAAATATGGTTTCGTACCCGTCGTTCGATATGGTCCGAGGAGTGTTGGTTTTGATACCAAATGAAAAGAACCCAGTTCCTATCTTCAACTCTTGGAGGGAGTCACGCTCTATTTCAACTCATAGAGGGAGTCACGCTCTAACACTTACGTACTTTAATGGTTTCTCTTATTCATTGATTAATTCTTCCCAAAAGTTTTACATCCTATTTATAACCTTCCTAAGATATTCTCTAAATAACAACCAAAATCCTTAAGATCATTATTTCCTACAACTTTCAAAATAAGAGAATCTAATTAAGAAATCCTAACAAATATAGATTCTTACTAAACATGTGATCTTACCAAACTTGAATCTAATTAAAATAAGTAATTACCCTAAATAATAAATTACCCTAATGGTCCTACAATCCATGTTAATTAGCCACGTGTACGCCAATATGAGATCGTAACACTCCGACAAAGTGCTTGTCAAAAACGGGTGGAAATTAATCTTAGACAATGATATGAAGCATAGTGGATCTCAGCCACTCATTATTGAAGCCATATAAGATAAGAGGGGGTATAAAACAACCAGTGTCACTTGTTATATAGATAGTGGGTGGCCCGTGCCTATGGCACTCTCCAACAAAGCGTTTGCCCAAATCGGGTGTGAGTAACTGAGATCCATCGTCTATTTTGGGGATAAGATCTTGGCCCTTCTCTGTTGAAACATATAAGATGGAGTATAAGTGGGGAGACAATTTCCCTGTTTTGTTATATAGACTAGTGGGTGGCATGTGCCTCCGGCACTCCCTAATAAAGTACTTGCCAAAATCAAGTGTGAGTAGCTGAGATCCACCGTCCAGTTGGGAGATAAGATCTCTGCCATCCTTTGTGAAGCTGGACAAGAGGAGGAGAGACAACTTCCCTATTTTGTTATATAGATAGATTTGGCCCCTTAGTTTGCTATCGCGGGGGGACTTCAAACTTTGAGGTATCCCTCCAAAAGTGCAATGTGGCACAATCTTTTGGACCAACATATGCCTGTTTAGTTCACATCTTGGTGGACCTACACACCAAATATCAGCTTGATTGGGGATTTTTAGCCATTGGTTTTGAGCATTTTAATGGAGAGATTTTTGGGTGCTTAAATCTAACCGCTAGAGATCACCAATCGAGCTGATTTTATACATACACCAAGAGGTGGGCCAAACATCCATAAGAACAGTGGTACTCAAAGAGTACAACGTGCCACTTTGAAGGGGGGTCACTTTGAGTAAAACTTCACTGAACACTGACCGAAGGGTGTCTGGCCAATACCTAGGTGAACGATTAGTGATTTCTAAGTGTTGGATTGGAGTCATGTTGATGGGTTGATTTTAACCGTGGAAATTTTAGCATTATTGACGATTAGTAGGGTACAAGGGTGCAATGGTTTGTAGTCTACCAAAGACTTGGTCAAACATTCATACGATCAGCGTCCTCTAAGAGTGTGCCACGTGGCTCATAGGTGATCACCAACAGTGCCACGTGTGTGGGCCACCCATCTATCTGGCCAACTGAATCTTCCCAAAAAATGTATTGATTTCGTTAACAACGATTTCCGGCTTTAAAGCTGCAAATCCAAGCGAAGTATTTAGTATAGGGCTTTTCCAGCTTCCTCGGGTTTTTTTGCTCATCCTCTCCGAAGCACGAACCCAAGCACGAACCCTCAGCTTCACACGTGAACAAGGTACGGGTTTTTCTTAGAATTCTGACTTCTTGTTTGTTTATTTTCAAGAGAATTTGGGTTAATTGCTCATCTCTTCGGATCTGTTTCTCTACCTTTTGATCCTCATCTACCCATGGAAATGTTGAGTTTGAAACGATTTTGATGAAAAATTAAGATCCAATTTTGCTTAAGTTTATTGAATTTTAGCTAAATTCTGCTAGATTTAGCCATGGGTCTGGCTGATGGACGTTCTAGATCTGAATCCGAGGTGGAGGAGCAATGGGAGAAACCCTAGAGAGATCATGAGCAGTAAATGGGTTTGTAATGAGAATTTCTGTGCTACCTTCTTTGGGTTTCATCTAAATTTAGCAAAAGGAGAAGTTGATCTCTTCCACTTACGCTAGATTGAACAATGGAATTGGAAAGTGACTGTTGTTTAGCACCTACACCTGTGGACGAGAAGGAAGAATTCCTTGGAAAAACAAGCGAGTTTGATGAAATTAAGGTGGATAATAATGGGTCTTGTGCTAATGAGATTGGGAATTTGGGGTCTGGTGAACCTTTGGAAGTCAAAACTTCGGTTGAAATATACGGGAAAGATGTTGGAATTGAGAAACCACTAGAAACGCCTTCGAATGTGAATGAATCTCCTTCAGGAGTACCCGGAGTGACATCGCCACCGACTAAAGGATATGGGTTGAAGAAATGGAGGAGGATAAGAAGAGATTTTACCAAGGACGGAGGTAGCGGTGTAGATTTAAATAGAATTTTGAAACGGGGGCTGTCTAATGCTGTGGAGCTGGGGAAATCTCGTGATCTTTCTTCCGAGATCAAGCAGAAGAGCGAGGGTTCTGTTGTCTCTGCGAATTCATCAGTAAAATTTCCAGGTGTTCCCAGTGGTTTTGCCACCAAGGGTTCGAGTTGGGATTCTAGGTTGGCAGTTGGATCTGCTTTTCTTGTTGGTATGGATTTTGAGAACAGTGAGGATCATAGCAGCAAGTCTTCTACAGCAGCCAGTGCTCTGAAATCAAGTTATGAGATCCCTATCTTAATGGGATCCACACGGGATAAAAGCAAGGCGAAGAATCTAAGTGGGAAGAGTTTAGGTAATGCAGTTCAAAGGGCTCAACAGGGAAAAGGTAGGATCGAAACTAGTAAGAAGCTTAGAGGAGAAAGGGTTAAAATTGAGGAGGATAACTCATATTCAAGCGAGGAATCTGACTTGAGAAGCTCCAATATCGTCTTTACAGAGATGGGTAGTTTTTCTGTGATTAGTAATGGAAGACAGAGTGAAGGCTCTTCGAATCACAATGGAGAGAACAGCTACGAAGCTCATGCGAGTGAGCCAGAGTCTAGCGAGGAAGTTCAGACGGACTACTGCAAAGAAAATGGGGGAGAAAATGAAGATGCTTCACAAGATGATGTAGCTGCTGAGGTGTCATGGGAAGCGAAGGAAGAAGAAAGTGACAACCATCAGCAGCCAACAGGTCGGGATCCTTTGGTTGAGTCAATCATTTTGCTCCAGGCTGTGCAAGAAGCGCTTGAAAAAGGTGGCTTGTACCCTCCTTTTGCTAGTTTTAATTTTCTCCAGTTTTCTCCTCATTACGCCCTTTTGTGATAATTGTGGATCTATAGTTCTTCTTAACTATGCTATGTTTGAATTTGTTGCTGCTTTGCAATCATGCCATTTCTTTTCTCTGTAAATGTGTACATTAGCACTCTTCTTTTGATTTTGGCGTTTCCCTTTAGAGTTGGTTTACTTGGTTATTCCTATTGGAAGCTGCTGTAGAAAATTGTCTCAAGAATCACATAATTTGGTAGCACAAGTCATTATCATCTACTCCTTATCTCAACTATCTGGGATTGGCAACATGAATCCTATTTCGCCATTCGACTCTATTGAAAGCTATATTTTCTGTGAAGACATATGTCTTCAAATCTTTTCTTACTACATGTAATAGCACCAATAATTAAGAAAATATAAAAAAAAACAAAACTAAGGGAAATATAATATCTAGGCACCTAGATTCATTTTCTGTCTTGATTACCAAGCACTTTCTCACTTAGCTTTTATTAGATTATCACTAAGCTAAGCTGGCAAGGACAAAGTTCAATTGGTCTCTCAGTGGAAGATCAAGTTTGTACCTTCATGCTAAATTTTGTAGGTCCTCAATTTAAATTTTTATTTCTTCAAAGCTTAATGGATTATGTTACTTTTTTACAATTTATTTAGAATTTTCACATTGTTTAAATGTTAAATAACCTGTTATTCCTCTTATACTTCAACTTTTGCTCATAATGTATGGATACACTTACATAACTATGTGATTTTATTGTGTGCAATACTGGGAATCAAAAAGATAAAGAGTTGATCCTAATAAACACATCAACAGTCTTTCATGTAGCCGGCAATTTCTATGAAGTATTGAGTCCGCTTCCATATCTTTGGATGCATTGTCAACATATATTGTAGATACCATATATGATCGATTAATCTCTGCCGTACACGTGTTATCTCACCCATTAAGACACACATGTATGGGATAAACATGTGACAGATGGGTCCCCACCTAATATTGTGGGACCCAATTAATATAACACTTAAATTTTTTTACTACATTTTAGAAAGATTCCGTAACAACTATACGTGTGCCAACATTGAAGGAATCTCGTTGAGTTGGCACAAAAAGTGAACTTACATACGAAGACCTTTCCAATTATCGGCCAAGGCCAGTAACATAAGAACTCCAAGGAGAATCCAATTCCTTTCAAAATTGGACTCCCTCTGGTTAGGCCTGTAATTTTGGCCCACATCCCGAGCTAGCCTCGGGCCAGGCCCAGGCCTACCCCTACCCCCTTGAAGCCAGCCCTACCCACTCTGCCCGAAAATGGCCTGGCCAACTTGATTTTTTTACATTGTTTAGTGTTTTCATTTTTTTTTCAAATTGACAGGGCTGAGGCTTGGCCTGACCAACCACACCCAAAGCTCAGCCCAAGCCCAACCCCCTTATGGGCCTTGGGTCGGGCTCGGGCCTAGGCCTTGGAATTTGGCCCAACTCGACACTATAGACCAAGTCCGACTTGGCCTAGCTCATCGAGCCCAAATTGCAGGCTGACCTCTGGCTTGGTTTGCTGTTCTCCTTTCTCTAGTTGAGCAAACCAAAGAATAGAAGGTCTTCTAAATCAAACCCAATTCCTTCCACAAATAGATTCCTAGTGCTAAACGGTAAGAATGGAGATTTTTCTTGGATACGGAATAGAAAATCTCCAAGATTGGATTGGATTTGCCTCATGAGCAAGGTACTCGCCGACGTTTGGTCAGTAGAGGAATCAAGATTTCGGCTCTTCTTGTCAGGACCGGCCATTGAGGATTGTGTGGTGAAAAAATTCC
This sequence comes from Euptelea pleiosperma, assembly GCA_035048495.1. NCBI lineage: Eukaryota > Viridiplantae > Streptophyta > Magnoliopsida > Ranunculales > Eupteleaceae > Euptelea > Euptelea pleiosperma. The sequence continues at coordinate 1,449,565 of CM068545.1, forward strand.
CTCATATATTTTGGCACCATCTGTGGGGTTTGAAAAAAGCCCAACTTTTTCGAAAAGTCACGATTCAAATAAGGAGAGAGCACGGAGACACCTCTACAGCACTCGGCACAATCACGTCAAATCCTAGTGTTCAAGACCTAATAGAGGTCATGGATGAATTAAGAAAAGAAGTCGTTGAGCAAAAGAAATATGTAGAAGAATCTTGGATGGAAAATGAATCCTTTCGTCAACTTACCAATAGAGCATCGCCTGAATTCATACCAAATCAACTGTTATCATTTCAAATAGTGCACACTTTTGTAAATGCGTAACCAACGAGCGCCTTACCAAGATGTTCTGGTAATCATTTTCTTGATTCGTCGGTTAGATTGTCTAACAAACATACCAAGAGGGGCAATGTGGATACCATACGTAACCGAATAATCTCAGCCATACACATGTCATCACACCCATTAAGACACACGCATGGGATAAACACGTGACAAATGGGCCCCCGCCAATATCGTGGGACTCAATTAATATAACATTTTAATTCTTTTTAGTTATATTTTAGAAAGATTCCATGATAACTACTAGCGTGCCAACGTAGCAGCATAGTCACAAAAATCTCCAATTTTTTCAATTCACGAATCAGTCGCCGATTAATCAGTTTTTTTTTTTTTTCCCCTTCTAATTTCGATTTTGCTGATTTAAGAATTTTCATTATGAGTTATTATGGCATTATAGATATGTTTTTCATCATATAGATGTGTTTTGTTAAAAACAACATTTCTAACTTGAAATATGCCATGATATATGTTTTATAATGTTGTCGATTTTTACCGAATTTATTCAAATTTTCCTGACTTGACCCCTTGCCGATTTATTGTCGAATCTCGACTTTGTGACTATGCGTGGCAGGAATCTCGTTGATTCAGCACAAAAATGAACCTACATACAAAGGACTTTTCAATTATCGTCCAAGGTCAGAAATAGAAGAACTCCAAGGAGAGACCAATTCCTTCCAAAATTGGACTCCCTTTGGCTTGGCATATGGAAAAAGAAGACTCTCTTTGATTCGACCAAACTAAAGAATAGGTCTCCTAAATCAAGCCCACTGCTTTCCACAGATAGACTCCTCCTAGTGCTAGATGGTCAGAATGGAGACTTCCTTGGATACAAATCCAAAGAATAGAAAATCTACATTGAGTCCTAATCCTTCAAAAATTAGACTTCCCTCAGAATTTATAAATAAGGGTCATGAGCAAAGGTATTCATAGATATCTGGTCAGCAGAGGAATCACTATCTCGGCTCTTCTTGTCAAGATCGACCATTGAGGATCGTGTGATGAAGAAATTCTCTCACATCTTTTGTTGTCGTCTGTGGGGATTAAAGAAAACTCCAACTTCTTTGAAAGTAATGGTTCAAAAAAGGAGAGAGCGCAGAGACACCTCTGCAGCAACCGACACATTCACCTCGGATCCTAGCGTTCAAGACCTACTAAAGGTCATGGATGAATTAAGAAAACAAGTCGTTGAGCAAAAGAAATATGTACAAGAATTTCAGAAAGAAAACGAGTCCCTTCGTTGGCTTACTGGCAGAGCGTTGCCTGAATTGATACCAAATCAAACGTTATCATTGCAACAAAGTTTGACTATTATTGCCAAACCGTAGGTCATGATGTTGCAATCATAGCAAGATACCTTGGACTCTATGTTTGTCCAGAGAAATAGGCATCTATTGCTCAAATAGTGTAAATAATGCGCTCCACTTCAATTTTCAGATAAACATTTCGCATTTTATGGTAGCTAGAAGACATGCTGATACTCGTGCCTGTAAGTAGTAGATCTATCACTGGCAGAACAAAGTGGGTAACTACACGAGGAATAGGTGGTTCTAGGTATTATAATAAAGGAATTGTTTGTGGGCATTGAAATCTTTTCCCGTATTTGAGATGGTATCACGGAGAGCAGGAAATTCATATCTAGGTCAATATGGTTTTGCACAGTTCTATCATTTCCCATGTATAAAAGAATATGAATGAAGCTTGCAATTTTTAAGCTGCTTCTGTTTCTATTATTTCCATGTATGCTTGCATGTTTTCGTGTGTTTGCCGGTGGTTGGCGCACAGACTGATGTGATGAATTGTCGGAGTGAGTGAACTTTTTTTTTTGATAACTGGGTCTGAACTTTCCTGTGTATGCATGCATGTGTTAGATTATCAGCCATGAACCTGTCCCTCTCAACTTGGTTGGCTGGGGCCTTAATGCTGAATCCAAACTTCAACTCCCTATATGGTTTTTGAGCACTACCATGGTGAAGTTTGAATTCTCTCTATCCTTCAACAAAGTTTATTGTTAATTATGAAAGCTTCCAACAATGACTGTACCAGTGTTTGCAAAATTTGAATTGTTTCTAAAGCGTTCTGTTCATGAAACTCCGGTACTTTTGCAGAAATTCAAAATTTTGGGGAGATCGGAAAGGAACCTATTTCACTGCCTGATGTCTCCACTCACCATCTCAGTTTGTCAGTGGAGTTTGGTTTGGTTGATCCAGAAATCCATGAACCCAATTCATCTCTCCGGCTACATTCTGAAGAGATGGAAAAAAGTTGTTCATTGCCTATGGAAGGTGATTTAATTAAACTAAACCAGAAGGTAAATTTTCTGGAAAGGAAACTGGAAGAGGTATTGGCTACAGTCGAAGCTAAGGAATCTAGGGTTGTTGAACTCGAAGACATTTTAAACAAAATCAAGTTGCCTGAAAGAGAATCAGGGAGCACTCTACTGTCTCTACATGTGAAGCTCATAGAGACGGAGATTGAGCTTGAGGGTCTCTTCAAGCAGAAGATAGAAGCTGAAGTTGAGTATCTGGCGATAAAAAGTACAACCCAGAAGTTGAAAGTTGCTGCAGAGGATCAAATTGATCTCGTTGAGGAGCAGAAATCTCCGGTTAAGGAGCAAAGCCAGATACTGCACAAGCTCAGAGATGCAGAAAGCAATGTTGTTGTGCTGAGGAGACGCGGGGAAGAGTTAGAGGCTTCTCGTGGAGAGTTGTTAGGTACTCGGGAGGTTTTGAAGATGCAGAATAGGGTATGTAAGCATACTTTGTTAATTTTTGCCCAATTGATATTGTTGATTTTAGTCTTTGGGCTGTTTCTCTTGCAGCTGTTGCCCCCGTCTTCTGGGGTTGTACCCACCTAAGTATTGAAAACTGTAATTCCTCCCTCTGTATTTAGATCATCTGATGAGAAGTTGAATGTTAATATGGTGCTTTCTCTATTGCCCCCAAGTTTTATTGGAAACCTCTGAATCATGAATCATCGTTGGAAGCAGTACTTTTGTATTCTCCTGAAGATTTTATTATGCTCATTTGTTTCTACTATGCCCCCAATTTATTTTAATTTTGAAGGTACATACTAGTGTCATCCCTTCAGTGAAAGGTCATTACATATCCATGTACCAACTGCACATGAATGTTCCCACCAATGAAGACCATGACAGAATGATATTCATTTGACTAATGGAAGCTCTAACCAACTACTTTTGTGTTCCTGATAGGTTTTGGGTAGTTCACCAAGCGGATGTCATGTACGTGCTGATCAGATCAGATCAATTCCTTGAATCAGGATCTTAAACTTGCAACAATCATATTTCAACTCATTAGGTATCAACCAGGTTCGCTCCTTACAGGAAAGCCCCAAGGATGTAAATGTCACTCTTTCATCAATTGATCATCGTCCCCAGTGAGGTGTGAGAAACAGTGCAAGCAATCATATTATAACTGAGTTCATAAAAGAAATATGAGAAACAGTGGAGATTGTTAGGATCCTAAAAGGTTTAAGACTTGAGCTTTCCGCACCGCTATCACATAGGTGCTTTTGGAGTAGTGGTTAGGTTCCTAACATTTCCTACATATCAGAGCTTGGTTAGATTCGTAACATTTGGTATCAGAGCCAACCCCACGTCACAGTTCAAGTCATGGGAGGGACAACTTGGGAAGAGCTACTTGGGGGCTCACTCGAAAAGAAAAAATAAAGGTAGTAGAAAAAATGTCGGGAACCCACTCACAAAAAATGACAAAATAGGGGTACTAGAGTGAAAGCCACCTCAAAGTGGGCCACCATCGACGACGGCTTTGGTAACATGGTGGAATATCAGGATCCTAAAAGGTTAAGACTTAAAGCTTTCTGCACCTCTTTATCACCTAAGTGCTTGCTTTTGGTGTATTGGTTTGGGTCTTGACAGTGATGAAATACAAAGCGGGGGTCTGTGATTGAATGAGAAACGCCCCGTGATACACCAGTTTCTTAAAACTGCAGATATTGATCCAAAATCTTATCGGATTTGGAGCATTCAATCCAACGTCGTCCTTCTTTTGAGACAAGACTCTCTTGAGAAAAGTAGTGGACCCACCTTCCTCCTTGCTGATATCACAAGAGGACTCAACGATTTCCAACTGACGATCGTGGTAGTTACAACCGACAACAACCGACCCTTTTCTCAACCATCACTCCTGACATTTATTGACTTTAGTAAGAAACTGCTACACGTGTCCACATCTAGGTGGAGCATCATCTTTATCGTCCGCTTTTTTTTGTTTGTTTTTCCCCCCTCATTGACGACACATGGTTGTGCCAAGTGCTAAACTGCTTAAACTATGTAGAATGAGGGCTGAGTCGGCAATAATCAGATGACTGAGTCGACTCGCCTTAAATGTTTGGAGTCTGTTTGAATCATGATGACATCAGCAATACGATTAAAATTTAAAAATACAGCGTGGATTGCGGGATTAGGATGAATGTTTCTGAATTCTGAGCCTACCTGCATCTCTTAGGGTTTACCTGGGCCCACAACCTCATATTCCGTACCCTCCATTCTCTAGTGCTCAGTCCTCCTCAGTGCTCCTTGGCCCACCAACTCTTTTGGTTGACCCCCCTTGGATGGTCAATAATCACAAAATCATGTCAATTTGATCATCCAAACCCTTGTTTCCTTTTTGGACGATGATTCACAGCCCCCGAGTATGAACGTGCCCCCCCCGTAGGTCATCAGAGTGGAGTGGACGACATGATGAACCTGAGACGAGACTCATTGAAGGCGAGATGAACAGCTTAGGGTGAACCTCAGCTGAGTACACCCTCCCTAATCCCTACCCTATCAGTTTCAGATTCTCCTCTCCTGCTAAAAGAATGTTGGCTCGTTTTCTCACTAGTTGACAATTTCAGAGCATGTCTTGGTAAATATGGATATCACTGAGGACATTTTGGTCACTGGAATATAATATATTAAATTAAATATATAGTATGAGAGTTCAAAATTTGCACTTTTTTTGCATTATTATAATAGTGCCACTTGTCATTCCATAAAATTCACGAGGCCCTTGTGACCTCTTAGAAATCTACGAGATAAAAGACGAGGAGTTTAAAAAAGCATTTGGGATTTTTCGAACGTGGCAAGATCCATCTAAAGATCAACCAAGCTCTCTCTCTCTCTCTATATATATACCTTGGGTGGCATGTGCAAATCACGTGGAGAGTGAGGAAATAAGAACGACGTGGCAACTTATAAAGTGGTACAACTATTTGTACCACAGCGCGAGAACCTAATAATAATAGATAAAAGGTATAGGGCATATTATTGTATTGTCAATTCCATGTTTTACATGATTCTCGTGTCACTCAACTTACACCACCATAATTAAACTATCGCCTCTGTTTGATTTTTGTGATTTGACATAGGGTATGAGAGAAATCTTGATTAGAATCACCGCCTTTTCTTTGACTCTTACCCTTTCTTTATCTAGGAGATGATCCCAAATGAACAGGTGTGGAAGCTAACTTGCTCCATAGAACCCCCCGAGAGACGGATTTGACTAGATAACATAATAGAAATATATGGGACTGCAAATCCCGGAATAAAGGTCCGACCCCATCTTTGACCTCAGGGAGTGCCAAGCAGCACGGAACTTGAATCAATCAAATGACATATATATATATATATACACACACACGAAACATTCTGTATGAATTGCATGTGCACATAAAAACATATGCATGATGATCTTTTTCTTCACTTGAGATAAAAAGTTAGTAATTTTCTTGAATCTCCAAAAACCAACAATAGAAAAGATGTTTATAAAATATATTTTCGAATAAATTAAGACAAATATTGCGCAAAACAAGAGAATGGTATGACCAAAAGGGTATTCCTCCTTTTTATGGGGCCATTGTTGCACATACAAGGGGGGATCCATAATTCAATGAACCCCACATTACAGATATCTTCTTGGACAAAAATCAACTTGATGTTTCAATTCATCAAGACTGTAAATCATATTTGTTACTGATGGAAGTGATGGGTGCAGAAGAAATGAAGATCCCATACTCAAAATTCCTAATACAAGTTTTCTGGATTGAAGAATGAAGGAGTTATTGAGTAGTGTTACTATTACCATTGGAAGTTGAGGATATAGCGTGAGAAAGGTAGAAATGGAAAGTCAAATAATTCGGGTAAAATGGTTCCTTTCAAAGGATCACCATAATATGTCAGGGCCGGGGAGTCTCCCATTTTCTACAACCATTACAAATTTACAAGGTGGGGGGTTTCCCCTTTTTCCCTCATTAGCAAGGTATTTGATTGCAAAGTGGGAAAATTATTGCATTTTCCCAAGGAAAACACAACTGTCCATTGTTAGATAACCAGTAAATCTGTATAATTTTCCCTACCAAACCATTTAGATTTGGATAATTTTCCCTACAAAGTCTGGAATTCATTTTCCATCCAAAGAGGTAAGAATTCATTTCCACCTGAAAATACGCCTTTATTTTCTCACATGATTGAAATATTTGTTCTCAGTTGCGATCAATCAGCCATTTAAAGCATTTCCTAGATGTATTATTTTCGTGAGAAATTTTCCCACTTGGCAATCAAACACGCCCTTAGTAATTCACTAAACTTTCTCTTATCAATGTCGGAAAAATCGGTTTCTGACTCAACAGAGTCCTGAAAGGCAACAAGGTGTTGGACAAAACTTGTGATTTGTTTTGAGACTTAGTCTAGGAACAAGGTGGTTTACCAGTCAAGTCAGACAAGCACTTGGAGAAAAGTAGAATACTTGACTATCAACTTGTTAGGTCATTGTCCTCTCCATTATGTTTTTTTGTATTCACTTCTTTGTGAGTAAGCTAAAATTAGGAGCACCATTTGACTCATCCCTGCAAAAATATAGTATACACCAAGGTTCATGACGCCATGAAACCCAAATTTATTCAAGAATTGTTTTATACATCGGTAACTCGTTGAGTTGACTCGGGCTAAATTACCAAGATGGTATGCAAACCACTCTTTTTTTTGTTGATGATATTCTTCTCAACATGGACATCAACCACACAAAAAATCAGCCCATTCCAACATTTGCAACATTTGTTGAGATTTCACACTATTTTAAGTTTTCAAACTCCCTAAGAAGGTGTTCTTGGTAAAAAAAAAAACCATGTTTGTGGATCAAACTGCTAAAAAGAAAAAGAAAAAAAATCCTTTCAAGAAAAGTAGGAGATTCTTGGTGGGTCTCTTGACTTTTGCCAATCTCTTTTACCCCTCAAATGAGTGAGATTGCTGTGTTCTGTTACTTCTGTACTTCCACTACTTGTGCTATTCTCTAGGTCTATATTTCTTTTAAGTTGAACTCATATATACAAATACAAAAGAAAACAAGCTCTGTAATACAGTCAGAAAGGACTAAGAAGATTAAAAATCATCCAAATCAAAAAAAAACAAAAAAAACAAATTGTAAAGGAAAAAAGAACTCAACTGTACATCCCAACTTCTTTACATTATCATCACCCGAAAGGAAGAAACAAAGTCCTTTTGGATCTATTCTTCATCACATAACTGCTACACCATAGAGGCATTTACACGAAGAAAACAAACACAAAAGGACAAGATCCCATTTGAGAGACAGAAAAAAAAAAGGAAGAAACCAGGATGGTTCCTTTGTAACTGTGTTTCCCATACTGTAAGAAGAACAAACTAATGATCCAAACCCAAAATTTGAGCCTCTCAGCTCCAAATCTTAGTGAATAAAAGAAGCAGAATTGATAGGTTATCAACTAATTAACTGAATTGTAAGAGGAAGATGCATCATAATCAAGTCCATGTTTATTGCCTATGGACTGAGTAGAAGCAGACTGGAGACAATCTTCGTTGTCATCTTCCATAGCCGGCAGCTCATTGAGGTCGAAATCAAACAACTTCCGAACTGTCTTACTGACTTTCTCCGGTGACGACGCCACTGAGCTAGGAGGAGCTTCAACTGGGCCATTAAAATGACACCTTTTGTGGCCCCCCAGAGCCTGACCTGTAGCAAATGTCTTGTTGCAAATATTGCAACGATGTGTTGTCACCATCTTTGATCCGGTGTCATCGAATTCCGGTAATTGGGTCAGATTGGTGGCAATCCCATATTGTTCCTCCTCTGATGAAGCATTTGCTAATGCAAATTCTTCCATATCTGTAGCCTGGAAACTGTTCTTCACTTTTTTATGACTGGATCTGTGACCACCCAGTGCTTGATGAGAAGGGAAGGACTTGTTGCAAGTGGTGCACTTATATCTTTCAGTGATTCTTGTGGGTGTCTGCTTGTAATCTATCGCACCCATGTCACCAACTGTTTCTAAATCTCTGAACTTAATTTTCTTCTTTTTGTTCTTCTTGTTCTTGTTGTAATGTGTGTACTTGCTCTCTGGTTCCTCCTCACTCTTTTGCTCTGAATTTTCTCCAAATCTATCTGAAAACTTGCATTCAGAGTCCATGTTCATCGATTCTGGATCAAACCCAGTTCGAGAAACACCCATGTATCTCTCTCCTCCATCAATTTTCAGCTTCTTAGACAAAAGATCCATGTTTCCTGCTTCTGACTCCTCGCTTCTTTGCTTCTTTGACTGATCAAAATTTCCCAAAACATGAACACGGTCCTCAATTTTGGCATTCTTTGATGAGAAATCCTTGTGCGTACCATCTGATTCTTCGCTTCTTCGCTTGTTGGACAAGGCAGAATCCAGAGAATCTCCTTGAGCTAGCATCATGAGATCAAAGACCGCATCAGGTAACCGTTCCTCTGAATTAACAGACGCAATACTTTTCCGGCCTCTCTTGGCAGTAACTGACCAGCTAGAAAGAGATTGTACTAGATCCAAAGATGAGCTCCCACTCCCAGCCGTCGTTGTTGCAGAATCAATCTGATGATCATCCATCTTCCGATTGTCTTTGGAATCTGAAACGGTCGAGGAAGAGCTGTTCTTGGCCATCTGATTCTGGGGAGGTTGAATTCCCCTCCATTGTCTTTCAGGATGGCATCTCATATGACCGAACAACGACTTCATCGACGGGAAGATCTTTCTACACAGCGAACAAGTAGCGTTACTGTTAGTCTTTGGATTGTCTTCAATGGATTCATCAGTCGCAATGTGAGCCGAAAGATTGCGGAGGTGATTCTTGAGCTCCTGGTGATCCATCTTGAGCTTCGGATTTTGATTCTTTTTCGAAACATCGCCATCTCCCAACTGAGAATGAACTCTCATATGACCTCCCAGAGCTCTTCCTGAGCTGAAAATCTTGTTACAGACCTTGCAGACTCTGTTTTCTTTTTCAGTTCTCTGGTTGTATTCTACACGGCCTTCTCCTCCTCCCATGCTGCATTCACGAGCCTTTCCAACCTTGAGCGTGATTCTTAGTATCCCTTTCATCGTCGGCTCTCCATCCAAAGAAACCGATCTCTCATGTGCTACCGTTTCTTCTTCTTCTTCTTGCAAGAGGGGTCGTACGTTACTTTCAAGAAACCCAGACTGGTTTTCTTGATCACCCATTAAGAGAAAAAAAGATAGAGAATTTGTAGGATAACTCGAAACAGAGAACAGAATGCAAAAGCTCTATAGTATAGATTGAATCTGAAAACAGATAGCTTAGCTAAGGAAAAAACCAGCTTGTTCTTCAGTTTCAAACCTCTGTAGATCTAAAAAACAAAAACACAAGAGCATGAACAGTGAAAATATCGAGTACCCAGTTAGCAAAACAGCTAAACGATCTTGAGGAGACGAAAATTTCTTGATCTTCCTTCGATAGAAGCCAAGAAACCCAGTTGAGAGAACTCCAAGAAAAAGCTAAATACAGCACTTATACTTGGAAAAACTCTCTCTCTCTCTCTGTCTTTCTAACTGCTCTGAAGATTGACTGTCACGTTCTTCGTCTCTTGCCTCCTCTTATTCCGTTTAATTTAATTTTCTAATTTTCTAATTAACCCAAAATTAATTTCCAAAATCAAAGAAAACCCACTTGGAATCGAATAAGGATATTTATTACTTTTTCTAAGGGGCGGGAGGACTTTTTCGGATATTCGTCTCTTCTCTTCCCGATAATTTCTCTGTAAATGTGTAATTATGCATTAAATTTTCCAAAAAATTAACCGATTTTTTTGCCACTGAAATCTTTAAATTGAATTCAAAGCTTTAAGGAAAGTTTACCCAAATAGAAACTCTTCGGTTTTCGAATCTATATTTATCTTCTAATAAATCTCTATTACTTTCTTACAATTTTACCCTCTCAAGATAAACAAAACCCCCAAAAAGGAAACATATCTGTGACGTGATCTAATTGACTTCTTTAGGAAAATTCTTTCGTTCTTATATCTCCAAGATCTCGATCTCAATCTCCCGCTATAATCGAGCTTTTAATCTTTGCAGTTATAACTTGCCTTGCCTTTGAATCTTTCAGCGCAGTTGAAGGATAAACACTTGGGTCCCTTCTTCTGTTTTATTTCCATAGGGATGAGCCGTTTTAATAGGGAATGAGCAGAAAAAGTAGGGGACGATACCCTCTTCCTGTTCACTATTGAGTTTCAGCTGTTGAAAATGTTGGCCTAGCTTACTGTTTGGTCCAAATTTGGATAAGAGTTTCTGACCAAACACCTCAGTGATCCGACATGAAATATCGACTACCTGTTCTAGCTGATGAAAAGGTTAATCGTGGTTCAATGAGAAAAAGAGAGAGAGATGTATTGATATGTGATGTTTATCATGTGCTGAACACGTTTGCAATGCAGCACGATTGTCATGCTTAAAGGCAGTGCTCACTTCTCATCTTTTATGATTCCAGATAAGTAGGTCACGTCTCATTTAAAGTGGATGGTTCCTTCACCCGGAGTTAATTTTCTTTAAAAAATTTACTCTCTCGGCCACCTAAACAAATTCTATGTATGGTCGTAGTAAATTCAACAAATCTTAGTTAGTAAGGGTTATGTGAGCAAAATAACTCGGAACGACTCCTGATACTCAGCCGAGTTAAAGAAAACAAATCTTAATTTGTCGAATTTAAGTTGACACGTGTACAATCCTGAAGGTCATTTTTAGGCATGCATACACATTCGCCCCATATTCCTTATTTTTGTCGAGAACGCTTTCTCGAGAATTTGTAGAATATTATTTCCATCATTGTCGATCCATGCATCACCTTAAGGTGGGTTGCTCGAGTTGGTTGTTGTCGTGCTCCCACGATCGTATCGCAAGGGAAATACGCGACGATTAGACTTCGACATTAAATGGAGAGCATTCTCATAAGTTGCATTGCCGACACGTGTCCTAATCCTCTGAGGGAGGCTCATAGTATAAAGAGGGGTGAATTCTCTCATTTTCACATTTACAACATCTTAACTTCAACATTCCCAACTTGGGTTCTTGCCCATATGTTTAATCTTTTAGCACTCAAGGTAAAAAAAAAAATCATTTCCTTTTCTGTAACATTATTTCCTCATTTTTTTTAGAATCTCCTTGTTGGCTTTCTTCCTAGCGTATAGTTTTTTTTTAGAATCTCCTTCAACCAAACACCTTAATTAATGATCCAACTTAAAATCTTGACTAATCCTTTACGTTGATGAACAATCAAGAGCAGATTGGATTCTGGCAATGGTCATTTCTCTCTTTATCATAATCCTAAGTAGGTCACCTCCCATCCAGAGCGTGTGAGGTATGAACCTTCCTCAGAGCATGACTCCTTCGTCCAAACTAATTTTCTCAGAAAGTCGGCTCTATCCACCACCAAATTAAACTCTATGCATGGTCATAGTAAAGTCGCCGAAGCTTAGTCAATAAAGATTTTGTGAACGAAATAACTCGGACTGAATCCTAATCTTAATTTGCATATTTCAAGTTGACACGTGTACAATCCTGATGAAGGCCATTTTTGAAGCTCATTGGTCGAGCTTCAAAGGATGGATCACTTTCCTTGTTTACTTGGGAAACTAGCTAACCTAGATACTAACCAACAGCTGTACTTGATGCCACGTCGTACGTGGGGGGTCTAAACACGATTTGAGAGAGAATGAGTTGGGAGGTCCTTATGAGTGACACGACTTCCTCCGTAAGCCAGGGGGGGTCTAAACACGATTTGAGAGAGAGTGAGTTGGAAGGCCCTTATGAGTGACACGACATCCACCGTAAGCCAGGTGCCAGCCTGGCCGTACACTGAAAACTTTTGCATGGCCCACCTATGAATCGGCACTAGCCGCGGTACTACTCGGACTGCAACAAATTTAGAGAGTAAAAAAATTCTTCACTCATGAGTGAAAAAAGAGTTGGAATTGTCCAAGTCGAACATTCCCAAGGGATGAGTTGGCAGAAAAGTCACCGTGGCCTTGGTGCGTGGTACCATTGTATACTTTTCTGTTTTAGTCAATTCATTGACCCGACTTTTGGCTTTTGGGTGTAGAATGATATCTCTGCTTTCTAAAGACCAAAGTACCCCTGATGTTCTCATCTTTTATTAATGAGTTTGCCTTCCCTTAGAGACTTCATAATTTGAAATCTCTCCTACCAAAAGGGCCACGTGGAGCACTGTTTAGGGAAAATGATTCTATGGACCTACATATCAAAATTCAGCTTGACCCCATGATTTTTAATAGTTATATATATTAGCTCCTAAAAGAATTGATCAAATCCAACGGTCAAATACTAAATATTACCCATAAAAGTATTGAATGACCAAAGCAATCTTGTAAATTAAAAGAAAATTCAAAAATCAAAATAAACAATTTTTGTTGATTTAAAAAATTTGAGGGCACATTAAGAATAAAAATTTATTTTACTTTTTTAATATTGAATGAGCTGCAGAGTGACGTGTTCTTGGATATTAAAAAGACCAAAAAGCCCCTGTCAAGTAATTAAAATGAAGAAAAGAAATATAAATAAGGGCGTTTGTGGGATATTAGAGTTTAGCCTGAGGCACGCAAGAAGGACCTTCCATTAAATAGAAGATTCATAAAGGGGTGGACCAAACTTTGAAGTTCCTAATTTACATCAAATTCTAGCTCCTAAGTATCTCTGATCTAGATTCTAGAGTTCCCATTTTGATGGGACAAATCTAGTTTGCAACCATTTGCAGACTTAAAAGTATGCAGCCATTGTCAGTATTGTTGGATGTCCCTTGAAAATTGTGTTATTTCACTGTTTTCAAAATAAATAATTTTTCAATGAGCATTCAATGGTGGATGCCATGTTTGCATACTTTTAAGTCTATTAATGGTTATAGATTAGATTTGTCCATTTTGACGTTCGTTAGAGACTTCAAAGTTTGAAGCAAGGTTTAAAGGAGGCCGTTTTAACGGTTAGACGGACTGGGGCCGTTATCGTTTAAACTGCCATTAAAATGGATTGAACCGGCCAGGGGCAAATTTTTAAAAAATTGGAAAAAAACAGATTTTAACTGAAAAAAATGGCCGCTGAAATTCAAATTTTGAAATTTCAAAAAAAAAAAAAAAAAAAAAAAACAGAATTTAACGGAATTAAACAGATTTAACGGCCGTTTTTTCACAAAATTTTTCAGAATTTAGCAGCCGTTAAATTGAAAAACGTTAAAACGTATTTAAACGATTTTAACGGAAACGGGATTGGGGCATTACCATTTAAACAGCCGTTAAAACCGTTCAAACTGCCGGTTTTAAAACCATGTTTTAACGGCCGTTTTTAAAACCATGTTTTGAAGTACCCATCCCAAACTGCCACGTGGACAACTCTTTACGGTCCACGGACCTTATGAATGTGATGGATCTACACATCAAAAGTCAGTTTTTATTGATGATTCCTATCTGTTGGATTTAGCATTTTAATATTGTAATTTCGGACCATTGGATTTGAGTAGTTTTTTATGCTAAATTAAACTGTTAAAACTCATTGATCAAGCTGATTTTTCGTACGTAGGTCCATCAAGTAGTGGAACAAACATCCATAAGGTCGTGGACCCTAAAGGGTGTTTCACGTGGCATTTTTTGTAAGGGGAACTTCAAAATTTGAAGTCCGAGGAGGCACAGCAAATATTTCATCTTCAGGAACTGGTTTTGTATAGATTACCAAGAATTTGACTGAGATCTTAGACTAATAATGACTAACAAATGTTGTCACTCTGAAAATTTGAAGATTTTGAAGGAGTATTTCGTCATTATGTTGAAAAAGAGATCGAACTTTTCAATTTTTTTAAAACCAATGACTAATAGCCCTTTGAAATGGCGTCTCGGTTCGGCAGATGTCCGCCCTCCTTTAAAGGGCAGCTGAAACTGGGAGACGCTTTCTTAAATGGCTGATTTTTGGTGGGGATGATCTCCACACCATATAGATCACCCCAACAAAAAATCAGCCCATTCCGAAATTTCTAACCCCATCAAATGTGGCTTTCAAGTTACACGATAAAAATCGACAGTCCAAAATTCTTCAGCTTTTAAACCAGTCTATCAATTTCAGAATGATTTGAATTTTTGTGAGGATGATCTCCTTCAGCCATTGATTCATCTTCTATGTGGGTACGCCAAAATGGGTGTCAAAAATGAGGGTCCCCCTGACGCATCATAACAACCATGGGCCCATGGAACCATTCATGGGCTTGCTAACCCATGAAAATGTTCATGGACTTACTAGCATATCATAAGTCTCATGAACTCTTATCATCCAACAAGTAGTGGTAGTGGTAGTGGTAGTGGTAGTGGGGTACATCCCCATAAGCCACCTTTGGATAGCTCAAAAGGTCATGGGAAAGTCTAGGTCTCAACAATCTCACCATCATCAATACAAACCCCTTCCAACTAATCCACTTGAGGAATAGGAATGGTTTTCAATCCAAAACCACCCATTCATCCATTCATGAAACAAGCTGGTTTTCAATCCAAAACCACCCTTTCATGAATGCTGGTTTTCAAATTAACTTTGGTCTTTAAGAGACCATACCAATCCCGACATAACTATGTCCTCACTTCATACATTTCCTGAAATGAAACCGAGGTGCAAAGGAGTTTAGGATAAAGCTAAGTAGGAATCAAATGGTGGTCCTTTGTCTACACAAATGATGTAATTAAGGGTGTCAATCAAGGTTTAAAAGGGGCCGTTATAACAGTATAACGGATTGGGGCGTTACCGTTCTTTCCGTTATAACGAAAATAACGCTCAGGGGTAAAAATGAAAAAAATAACAGAAAAAATGGTGCCGGAATTCAAATTTTGAAATTTGAATTTCAGATTTTCAAAAACAGAAAATAAAGGCCTTTTTTTCCTCAAATTTTTTTAAAAAATAATGATCGTTATTTTCATTATTACGGAAAATAACTGCCGTTATAACGAAAATAACGGCAAGAGGGGTTGGAGTAAACCCAGGCTAGCCATGCCTTCTGTTTTATGCCTTCGGCAAGTGTCGCACTCGACCACGTATGCACGTACATCTTTATGCACCCTTTTCTAGTAGAAATTATGATTGACCCGAAGAAGGGTCTTTCGAACAACGAACTGGGCCCCTCCTAGCCTTCATAGGCTTCATAAAGAATACGGGCCTTGATGGCCAAGTTCTGCCTGAGCCATAACCTACCCCTTGAACCTCAGTTGATCGTGTTCCCAAGTAAAACCTAGGTGGCCTGTTGGATCGGTATGCAGCTCTTGTATCAACCTATGGATCATTGGATTTGTGGATTCTCCTTTTAATTAGCTCGCACATCCATTGTGCAATTGGCATAGAGAGATCCATGATGTGTGCATACATTTTTCAAACTGTCGAGATAATCGCTATACAAAGCATGATTCGTCCAATTGGCAGATTTACCGTGTAAATTCCATCAATAATCCTCTGTATGGCCATCCATATCACAGTGTGTACAATGACAACGTCTACCATGCCCTCGTCCATGACCACCACTGGAGTCGCAATCTCTTCTGCCATCTTTGTCACCACCGCATCCTCTACCACGGCCACTAGAAACCGTCAACGTTGATCTGTCGTCAGCTGAACCACCGCCAACGTTGATCTGTCAACTGAACCACCACCAACCTCTAAGTGCTAATAAAATTTTATGCTTTACCTTTCGGGAAAGCATGTTTTTGCCAACATGATTATATAATTTATTGGATTGATCTTCTTTTTGTTTTTTTTTTGTAATCAACGTCTATCCATTAAGCCAAAAGAAATTATCCAACAAAACAACCCCGTCCTCCTCCTCCTCCTTACCCGAAAGTCCACCAGTCCTTAGCTGAAGAGATTCCAAGCAGCCGTGTCCTTTTTCTTGGAAGACTTTTTGTTGATCTTCACACAGGGCTCCTAATATTCTAACTTTTTTTTTAATATTCTTGTGGGTCCCACTCTGTCGTCAACAGATGGCTCCACATAAAAATTTTACTAAACGGGTGGGTGGGTGGGTGGGTGGGTCTTAAAAATTAAAGTGAGACAGCTCCATATATGTTCTTTTATTAGTTTCGGTTTAGTTTCGGTTAGTTTAGTTGGAATGCAGATTTAGTTATGAAAAAAGGTCCCCCCACTCGGTTTGGTTTGAAAAAAGGTCCGCTCAATGTAAAATCGAGGCTGACCCAAACGCAGTTTAGAATGGATCCTGATTTAAAATTGACTCTGAAGGTCAACCCACACTAATTCAAATAGAGGTCTTATTAGTAGCCACGACTTTCGGGTATTGAATGGATGAATGGTTCAGATTCGTTGCTCAAATCTGACATTTTACTAAATTTCAAATTTTCAATTGAGCCACGTGGTATACTCTTAGAGGACTCTGACCGTAGGGATGTTTGGCCAATCCATAGCTGGACCTACAAACCAAAAATCAGCCTGATTAGTGATTTCAAACCTTTGGATCTTTGTACCCAAGTAATGGTCAATAATGCTCAAATTCCCACGGTTAAAGTTAATCAACCCATGAAAATAACTCAATGCTCAATGCCTAGAAATCACTAATCATGTTGATTTTTGTTTTGTAGGTCCACCTAGCTTGGGATTGGCCCCACATCCATATAGTCAGCGTCCTCTAAGAATGTTCCACATGGCTCATATTATGAGATGTCTCCGCTGTCATCAAAGTTTTACTCGAACATAGGCATCCCAAATGGCTCATCTTCTTCTTCTTCTTTCTCTGTTTTGTAATCAAATCACTCTCTCATCCTCTACCTTTTACCAAGTAGGGTTTTTTTTAGCTTGGTAAATAAACTTTTATGAGGAAAAAAATAGAACACAAAGGAAACGAGGAAAGGGCCGCATCAAACATAGGTTGGCACCGATATATTCAACAATCATTTGCATATCTCACCACATTATGGTTTTTTCATTTTAATTGGCGCCTTACCATGAAGAAAGTTAGGATGTAAGGTTTCCTCGCCTACTTGGATTGCACTCACTCATCTCACTTCAATCTATCACCTCCCCATCTATAAAACCCTCTCTAATTTCTTCCCAAATCCCATAACCTCAAGGATCAAACACCTCTCAAAGAGTCTCTTAATTTCTCAAAGAACACTATACAATGATGAAGAAAGAGCTTCTTTTCCCTTCCACACTCCTACTACTCACCCTCCTCATCCATTGCACCACAACCTTAGCTCAGTCTCCAACACAGTCTCCAGCATTGCCTCCAGCACTGCCTCTACCACAGCCTCCTCCAGCACAGTCTCCAGCACCACCGGGTCCTACCAACATCACGGCGATCCTCGAGAAGGCCAGTACGTTCACTACGTTGATTCGGCTACTAAAGACCACCCAAGAGGGGGACCGGATCAATACGCAGCTCAACAATTCAAACCAGGGTATAACCGTATTTGCCCCGACTGACGCTTCCTTTTCGAATCTCAAGTCCGGTACCCTCAATTCTCTTACTGATCAGAAGAAGGCCGCGCTGGTGCAATTCCATGTCATCCCTTCATATATCGCCCTCCCACAGTTCCAAACTCTGAGCAACCCATTGCGCACTGAGGCAGGAGACCCTCGCGGTCGGTTCCCCCTCAATGTCACTACGGACGCTGACGGTACGGTGAACTTCGCAACGGGAATCATTCACGCAACTGTTGGTAAAACGATCTACTCCGATAATCAGCTCGCTGTCTATCAGGTGGACAAGGTGCTCCTTCCCTATGACATCTTTGGCCCTCCTGCACCCTCTACTGCTGTTGCACCTGCACCCGTGAAAGCTTCACCTTCAGCTCCATCTGTGTCGACAGACGACACTGCAGATTCTAAAGGTGCCTCCACTGATTCTTCTGATGCAATGGGGCTACCCAGTCAGGCACTGGTGTCGTTTGCAGTTGCAGCAATGGTTTCTTTCTCTTTGTGATTTCACCAACTGACGATAGTTGATGGGGTCAGGTTTACCCGTGGTCCCGTGCTGCTATGATTTCAATGATTCATGGTTTTTTGAGTCTTGACGTTGGACGTCATAGTGTGGAAAAAGGAGACTCGCCTTTTTCTGTTTGAAAATTTAAAATAACCATTGGCTGCAAAGTTGCTTCACATGAACCCCGGGATACCCTTACATTTAAAGTAGGGCTGGCAATGGATCAGGTTCGAATCGGATTATTACTGATCTGGTACCGATCCTAAAAGAAATCCAAATCGATCTAGATCCGATCCAGACCAGATTGGGTCAGTAAAATTCAGTTCTGGAACTGATCCAATATGATTAGATCGGTTCTAGTTCTGATCCAATACGCGATACATAAACAAAAAATAAATATTCCATTTTTTTTTTCTTTTTGCATATTACAGTTTGAATACGAGAAAAAAATATCACCTATCCGATACTGACCCCATAAGAGATCGGATGGACAATCTTTGATCCGGTATTGATCTGATAAGTAAAAATAAGGTTTTGAACCCGGATTTTTCAGACCGGATCTCCAGGTCGCTCCGACCCATTGCCAGCCATAATTTAAAGAAACAGAACATTTTGCCTCTAAAGAGTCGTGTTTGATTAAATCATCAATTTATCCACTAGATGCAATCCCCAGCTCAAACAGTTTTTTTTTTTTTTTTCCGTATCTGTTAAACAATTTTTATAGGTATGTTAGCAGAATCTTTTCCATAAGAGGGGCAGTTTTCAGGATCATAGCAGAGAGGCCAAAACTATATGGCTGCCGTGATTAGTTCTCACAGGTATATAAGATAATGAAAATCCAGAAACAGAATTCATAAAAAGATAGACCCTTGATTCTCATAATAATAATGTACAATGCAATTTTAGTGAAGTGGATTGATTAATCAGAAAGCACACATACCATTCATTAACGTATCTCAGTTTTCATTCTCCCTTCTTAAAATAAGTTTTGCCGCCTCTGTTTGGCTTGTAAAGTTTCTCTAGACCAGTGGAACCAGATCTTAGTTCATGGCATATTTCTGCGTCCACGCCCTTGCTGTCTCCTCGTAGCGAGATCTCTGGTTCTTGTAGATGTGGGCAATCTCAGGGACAAGGGGGTCATCAGGGTTGGGGTCCGTGAGGAGAGAGCAAATGGAGAGGAGGACCTTTGAGATGGTCAGAGCTGGACTCCACTGCTCCTTCAGGATGTCGAGACAAATGCTGCCATTGGAGTTTATGTTTGGATGGTAAACCTGTAATAAACAAGAGCCTTATCATCTTACCATCAAATTAAATAAAACAGAATATACACACGTTCAATCAGCAAAAACACAATGAGGTACTAAGTTCACAAAGAGTAACTTCTCCTGTATGTTTCAGTAAGTTATGACCATTTCTTTGTTAATTTTCAATTTGATCCATGACTGCAAGCACTGAATGCTAAGCAATTTTTCAATTGTTTTTTTTTTAAGAAACTTGCCTAGACAGAAGAAATGGCATTAGATAGAATTGAATGGAGGGACATGATTCGTGTAGCCAACCCCATATCGTTGGGATAAGGCTTATGATGATGAACCCTTGCCCAAAGCAACAAAAGTGAGCTAAAACAACACAGAGCTCCTTCATACCATCAGAACAGATATCCCTCTAACTTTTGAAGCCAAAAAGATAAATTTTGTGTATGGTGCTGCTACTTTTGTCTATAAGTTATTGGAAATGAAAGATCCTCAATGCAATAATTATGCTCAATGACACAACAGAGGGATAAAACCACAATGCAAGTTTGACCTTTTAGATCCCAAAAATATGAGCAAAAGTGCAAAAAATAAGTGCCAAAGATATAAGTACAATGCTGAGCCGGTTCAGGCTGTTCACCACACTTACAAGAGTTGGATAGCAGATAAGACAACCCAGGTGAAACCTGAGCAAAAGATAAGTCACAAAAAACCAGACACTTAAACATCCGTACATCACCATATATACAACAAAAAATAACAATATATTTGTATCATAATTGCTGTCATTGTTGTTTAAATTGTTTAAGCTAGAAATAATATACCTAAAATCAAACTTGTGCAGTTGGGGTTCACAAACTCCCTTATAGCCAATATAATCTCTAGAAAACAAAATGCATTTTGACCTTGTTGCATAATGTATTCCTTAACCTTTATACGAAATAAAATGTTATATAAAAATATTCCAAACAAGTTACCTCGTGAGTTCTCATTTTTTTTTTTTTGATTGATAACAAAGAGATGAATTATTAAAGAAAGAGGTGAAGAAAAAGAGAAAAATAAAAAGGAGGGGCACAAAAAAATGGAGAGAGATAAAGAGAGTTACACAGGCATCACAAATCACTATGCAAGACCTCTCTAAAGACACCCTCCTTAGCTAAAGAATCCGCCTATGTTTTTGCTGACCTTGGAACAAAAGAGAACAAGAGGTTCATATTTGCAGCCAAATATAGAATTTCTTTAACTATATGTACTAATCTCCAAGTCCATTTCTTCTTTCCAGTATGCAATTTGATTTCGTTGCTAGAATCACCTTCCACGACAATATTTTCAAGTTTAGATCCTTAGAAACTTTTAACCCATGAAGAGAGAGCTTCTGCTTTATTTGAGTCACACTCCCCCCCCCCCCCCCCCGACAACCCAAAAAATACATGAATGATTCCCATCTTTGCCTCGGAATAAGACGCCCATTCCCGACAATCCCAAGTTGCCAAGTGAACATCCATCAAAATTTAGCTTAATCTCCCCAATAGGAGGCCTTCATGGATTCTCTCCTATGCAACATTAAATTATGGAGATAGTTTAGAATCTTCCCAAGTTTCGCTTACCCAAAATGATACTTTTACAGGAAGCATCTAACGAGAGCATATATGACAGCTTTCTTACTTTGCTAGGGATACCAGGATGAAAAGGATTCCTGATCTGGGATCAGTCCATATACGACATGCTTTTGAGTTACCTCAAATGTGAACACATAAAAGTACTATTTCAAGGAATAGGATGTCTGTTATATTCATGCATATCAGTTCCCGAGTTATATGGTTGCTTGGTGGCATCTAACATTTTAGAAAACCTTAGCTTACTTGACCAAAAAAAATGTCGAATGGCCAAATTAAAAGCAAGCTAAATTAAATATCCCATTAATGAGTAAAGGCTAGACACAAAGTAAAAGCATTTTCTTTCGGAAGGTAAATAAAAAGCATTAAAACATCTCAAAACCCAACTCCAAAATAAACAAACTATGAGTCATCAGAAAGTTTTTGAACAGTAGAAAACAGACATAAATTAATTCATCCAGTAAAAGTGAATGTCCTCAGTAAAGCCCATTGTTGAAAGCCCACTTTTCAAGAGGATCATTACGCCTAACCCATTGTTGGCATCATGGTCATCATACAAGGTCTTTTGCATCAATTCATTCAGAAACATGAAGGTTTATGCAAGTTGCGACATGACTAACAAAGATACATTAAAAAAACCTAAGCTTGATGACCCTTTGTTTGTCCACTGATAGTAAACAATTATATTTTTGATAAGCAGTTGAAACCAACTTGAAGTAAATAAATATTTTCCCTAGACCGCGAGGTGGCTCCTCATTACGCACCTTGGTCTGGAAGTTGACTTTGGGTGGCTTGAAGGGATAATCTGGTGGGAAATGGATCATGACAAAGAACACCCCACCAGCATAGGGGCTATCGGCAGGGCCCATGATTGTTGCCTGCCAATGGAAGAGGTCCTCCCCAACAGGTCCAGCACTGCAAGATGTTGGAGGATCCCTCTGCAAATCCTGAAGCTCCTTCTGAATTCTTTTGCTAGCCATGACGCTTTCCTAAATTAAAAAAACATATACATATTAGCAGAATAAGGAAGGAAAACTTCACATGAACAGCAAAGGTAATATGAAAAGGTATAAATAAATTCAAACCCAATCGAGGTAATGAAAAAAATATAAAAATTAGCCAAATTTGAACGGAAAGCTCTTTAACCTGTTAGATTCATATATTAATTAAAACGAATGAAATTCCAAAAAAAAATTATATATTAAAAAGGTCAGAAGCTTTATCGAATCTAGATCGTGGACAAAAAGAGAGAAAGCAGAACATAAAAGCAACTGAAATTATAAACACCGATCTGAAATCTGAAAAAGAACCAAAAAACATTCAACACATACCAAGCAAATTATCGAAATCTAAACATGAATTCTCCCCAAAAAACCGCGAATATCAAGAATGTAAGCTCTATATGAGAATCAGAATGGAAGGGAATTTTTTTTAAAAGATATTTGAACATAAGAAGTTCCATCTCGAAAAGAAACGAAGTTATGAATCCGGAAAAAATAAACTTTTAAACTACAAAAAAAGAAAAGATCAGTCTTTAGCTTACATCGACGATAAAAAAGAAAGAACAAATGGAAAATGAGCTAAATCTGGAGAAATCGGACCTGAATATCTCGATGGAAAAAAAAAAACGGATCCGGAACGAAATAACCTCAAACAGCAAAATCAACACAAATAGCAGAAAACGAAAGCTGAAAAAGGTAGCAATCTTATCCAGAATAATAAAAGCAGAATCAAGGCGAAAGTGCTCTTCGAATGCAGAAAACCTACGCAACCGAATAAATTAGAAATACCGAATCCACAAAAAGTGAAAAAACAGAAGAGGTTTTTTTACTTTCGGCTAAGGGATGATGAATCCGACTGCGAATCTGATCCGAAGGAAGCTTCGACAACAGCGCTTCAATGGCGAATTTGAGAGACCTTCTCTGCAACGAGCAAGCGAGCGATAGAGATCGAGACTCGAGAGAGAGGGAAAATTATCTAAAAAGAAAAAGGACTGAGATTGGATGACAGGGCCTGTAAGTCGTAATAGGCGATATTTCGAGGCACTCAAGGTCGGAAGAATGCCAGCTGTCGGTCACGTGAAGACTACTAAATGTAACTGGGCTTGGGCTTCACCACTTGACACTAAAATAAAAGAGAAATATAAGGGCTTCTTCGCAATATTAAATATATGGGCTGGGCTACGTTGACTCATACTATTCTTACTGATCAACGTGGGGTGGGGCCCAGAGATGAGTTAACAGCTGATTCATCCTTACTAAAAATCAGTAATTTTTAGAGGATCAGGATCGGGGAAACACTCATTTTTTGCAACTAGAAAATGTAACAATGGCTGATTTTTGGTGAGGATGATCTCTATGGTGAGGAGATCATCCTCACAAAAATTCAAATCATTCCGATATTCATAGGCTGGTTTAGAAGTTGAAGAATTATGGACCGTCTATTTTTACCTCGTAACTTGAAAACCACATTTGATGGGGTTAGAATGGGCGAACTTGCAACCCTATCAAATATAGACCTAAATTTAACGGTGAGAATGATCCATTTTTCTCAGGGTTACAAAAATTGGAATGGGCTGATTTTTTGTGAAGTTGATATACATGTTGAGAAGAATGTCATCACCAAAAATTAGCCCTTAATTCATTTACATGTGGGTCCCACATCCATCTATATTTATACTGTCAGAAAGCAACAACTGGGGCTGCCACCCATGTGACACAATTGAAGGCCTCTCTACTTTCAAGGTAAAATCCTCCCTCATTAAATGTCCCTTCACAGTTCAGGGTTGTGTGGCACGTCCACGTCACTCATCAATGATGATGAGAGATAATAGTACAAGTCAAGTGGCACACTCTTAGAGGGACAGGGACCACTGACCTTATGGATGTCCATCCCATTTTTAGGTGGATATGTACCAAATATCAGTCTGATGAGTGATTTCAAACCTTTGGATCTGAGTACCCCAAATAATGCTTGAAATCTATGGTTAAACCCATGAAATCAACTCTAATCGATATGGTCAGTGATCTCTACGAGTGTGCCACGTGTAAGGTGCTTCCATGTGTAAGGTGCACGTGCGATCGTTCTCCTAGTCTTCTTTAGTAAGAATAGCATGAGTCAACATATCCCAGCCCATCAATTTAATTTAAAAATGTCCTGCTTCTTAAAAAATAAAATTTAAAAATACCAATTATATCCATAATGTTTCAGGGGTAAAAAAGGATAATAAATTTTACAGCAATCTAGAGATTCAGAACATAATTTTTCAATTTATTCCTTCTTCACAAATATTAAGAGTTTAACGTTGTAAGGGTGTGTTTGGAACGCATGCAAATGCGGTGTCCAAATGGGGTGTGCAAATGGACAAATCTAATATGGAACCATTTGCAGACTTAAAACAATGCAAACATTGTCAGTACTGTTGGATGTCCCTTGAAAAATGTGTTATTTCAATGTTTCTAAAAATATATATTTTATAAATCAAAAACACATTTTTCTACGAGCATTCAATGGTGGATACAATGTTTGCATACTTTTTAAGTCTCAGATGGTTGCGGACTAGATTTGTCACATTCACACGGGCAAACGAATGCTCGCCCACTTTAGTAATTAAAAACCTACTCACCCCTTGAGCAATCGTTTACACAACCTCCTTGTGCAAAGGTGATACCCATTACGTTATTTACAATTAAAATGCTGAAAAAATAACAGACATTATTTTCCATTATAATGGGGAGGGTGATACCCGTTACGTTATATATCGTTAAAATGCTGAAAAAATAACGGTCGCTATTTTTCGTTATAACGAAAATAATGGCCATTATTTTCTGGAATAAAAAAAACCGTTGGGGTGGGGGCGATACCCGTTACGTTATATACTGTTAAAACGCTGAAAAAAATAACAACCGTTATTTTTCATTATAACGAAAATAACAACCATTATTTTTTGAAAAAATAAAGCATCCGTTATTGTCCGTTGGGGAGGGGGGATACCCGTTACGTTGTGTTCCGTTAAAATGTTGAAAAAAATAATGGCCGTTATTTTTCGTTATAAAGAAAATAACGACCATTATTTTATGAAAAAAATAAAGTGTTTTTATTTTTTGTTTTTGGAAATTTGAAATTCATGTTCAAATATATGGGTCCCATGTGTTAAGTACAAAAAATACATTTTTTTCATACTTCATATGTGGGGCCCACATATTTTGTGCTTTCCTAAGTGAGCATGTGCACGAACCAAATGGCAGTAAATATGAACAGTGCGTAAATTTTAAAATTAAAATTTACATATGCAAAGTTAGTGCGAACCAAAAGTAAAAAAATAATATGGGTGCGCAAACCATTGCATGTGTACCAAACCGACCATAAGAGTTTAATTAGAAAAGTTTATGTTTATCTTAAGGTCACTTTCAGAAATCCAAGCTTATCCAAACCCTTATTAGTTGAAGGGTCATGATTAGGAGACACATGTTTTGACACAAAATTTCACACCAAAAAATTGTCGGGGCCAATATATAAATTAGAAGTTTTGGAATGAGATGATTTTTGGTGAGCTTGGTCTCTATGGTGAGATCACCCTCACAAAATTTCATAGCCTGGTTTACAAGTTAAAGAATTATGGACCGTCGATTTTTTTACCGTTAAGTTGAAACCCACATTTGATGGGGTTGGAACTTTCAGAATAGGCTGGTTTTTTTTTGTAGTGGTGATCTATGTGGTGAGGAGATCATCATCACCAAAAATCAGCCATTGATTCATCTCCCCACATGGATATGCCAAAATTGGTGTTCGTGTGCTCGACCGTGGATTTAAAGAATCCAACAGTGGTTGTCAACGCTGAGCTGGCATCACTTCTTTCACTTTTGGGGGCTTTAACAAAGACGGTTGGATTCATGAAATCCACATCAAGCCGAGTGCGCGAACACCAAGAGGGGTCAGAAAAATGGGTCATCGGAGCTGAGTCCCTTTAGTTTATTTCTATTCATTTTGCAGATAGGGAAACTAAGAGAGCAGCTGACTTTATTTGAGTCGAGTTTGGTTCTAAGATCTTTAGAGATAGATTTAGGGACATGGTCGAGCTTTCCCCCTCCCCTATTCATTTTGCAGATACAGACCGGCGTCGGGCTAACACATTACACAACCCGTGCTGTGCTGTGCTGTGGGAAGTGGGAACACAGTACCATCCACTGGGATAAAGTATTATATTTATATAATATAATGGTTCGGAAATGTTTTCCAATATCAAAATCCGAAACATATACTTGAAATTTTTGAATAATATCCGATTATTTGTATCAGATCGGAATTTTCGACGACACCCGTACCTAAAAGGGGACACAGGAAAAATAAAAAGAAAAAGATGAAGACAATAAAGTCTAGAGAAGAAACAATAGATTACATTTGAGAATTAAGGACAATAAATTAGAACACAACCTGTCCCAACTTTACACTGTTGATTCAATCAAAGAACTTAGGATCATAGCCGTTGCTGGATGTGGCGAGGATATAGTAAGCGACTATGTGACCGATAGATCCCCAAGCGAGCACGTCGACGATGTTGAACCCAACTGGGTCGTTTGATTTGAGCAAGCTAACGTACTCTTTGGCTCTTGTGTCACCAGCCTCGAAGTGAGTCATTCCGTTCTGCTCAGGTACTTGTTTAGCCACGTTCTCCCGCTGAAAGTTGAAGAACACGAACCTCCCCAAGAAAAGAGACAGCCCAGTGCTCAAGCTAATTACCAGAGATGCGTTCAGTTCAGCTCTAACTCCAGATTTATAGTTATTGGGTCTGCTAAATTTAGCGGCGGTTCTGGAGGAGGAGATGGTCTTGGTGAGAGCAAAGAGGGAGGAGTCAGTGGGCTTGAGGGGTCTGAGGCCTTGGAAGGATTGGTGAGATGGGATGATCTGAGGGTGTTTTTGGATGGTGGGTGTGAAGGTTGGGGTGGAGAACAAGGTGGTAGCCATGACTTATGACTGAGTAAAGTTTAGTTTAGGTTTTGGGGAAGGTATGGAGTCTGGACTATGGATGAGGAAGGAGAAGAGGCATAGAGGTAGATTTGTAAGAGAAGATTAAAGAAAGTAGGAGAGAGAAGAAGTTGTGAGGAGGGGATTGAAGTGAGATAGATTTTTGGTGGTTTTGATTGGTTAGAATTGGATAGAAGATTTTTGGCCCTTATAGCCAAAGCAAGACTTTATTTTATAGGATAAATATGGAAGAAGGTATACTTTTGTTACTGCCCACTGACTGTATGGAACAAGGTATACGGTCAGTGGGACCAGATGCCAGCAGTGAGTAAAAAAAATCGTGCTTCCTCATGCCAAATAAGTGTGAGGGATTAAAAACAAATACATACATAATGATTGTATTTTATATATTAAATTGAAAGTCCCAAGGATCCGTGGCGCAATGGTAGCGCGTCTGACTCCAGATCAGAAGGTTGCGTGTTCGATTCACGTCGGGTTCATTATCTTTTGTATTTATTTTTAGTGACCACACTACAGGCATGGTTTTAAAAACGGTCGTTTAAACGGTGACGTCCCAAACCCGTTTCAGTTAAAACCGTTTTAACATTTTTGAATTTAATAGCCGTTAAAATCGTTTAAACAGCCGTTAAATTCTGAAAAATTTTGTGAAAAAACGGCCTTTAAATCTGTTTAATTCCGTTAAAATCCATTATAATCTTCTTTTTTTAATTTCAGTGCCATTTTTCTATTTATGCCCCTGGCCGTTTCAATCCTTTTAAAAGGTAACACCCCCAGTCCATTATACCGTTATAACGGCCAGCTCCTTTAAACCTTGGTTAATTAAACCTTGGTTATTAACCAAGGTTTAAAGGGGACCGTTTTAACAGTATAACGGACTGGGGGCATTACCGTTTTTTCCATTATAACGACCATTATAACGAAAAAAAAATGCTCAAGGGCAAAAACGAAAAAAAATGGGAAAATAACAGAAAAAAAATAGAAAAATGGCGCTGAAATTCGAATTTTGAATTTTAAAATTGGAATTTCAAAATTTCAAAAATAGAAAATAATGGAAAAAAAACGAAAAGAATGGCCTTTTTTTTCATAAAATTTCGGTCCATAACGTAATGGGGTAGGTCCAAATCCGTTATTTTCGTTATAACGGCCTTTTTTAAACCTTGGTAATAACCACAAAGCAAGGTTTAAAGGGACAAATCTAGTATGCAACCATTTCCAGACTTAAAAGTATGCAAACATTGTCAGTGCGGTTGGATTCCCTTGAAAAATGTGTTATTTTCAAAAAATGTGTTATTTCAATGTTTTCAAAAAATATATATTTTATAAATTTAAAAAACGTTTTTCAATGAGCATTCAATGGTGGATACAATGTTTACATATTTTTAAGTATACAAACAGTTGCATACTAGATGTGTCCGGTTTAAAGGGGGCCGGTATAATGGACTGGGGGCGTTACCGTTTTAACGAAAAAATGCTCAGAGGTAAAAACGGAAAATAACTGGAAAATAACATAAAAAATGGAGCTGAAATTCAAAATTTGAAATTTGAAATTTTGATATCAAATTTTCAATAATGAAAAAATAACAAAAAATGGCCTTTTTTTTCACAAAATTTTTCAAAAAATAACGGACTTTATTTTAGTTATAACGAAAAATAACGCCGTTATTTTCTTGGCATTGTAATGGTACATTATGTAACAGGTGATGTCCGAATCTGTTATAATGGCCGTTACTTTTAAACCTTGCCACAAACCTCAAACTTTTTGCTATTTTGCCTTTGCACCAAGTCCAAAACTCAAGCCCTGATGGATGTACAAAAATCCATATGGCCAATGGTCCCTAAGAGTGTGCCACGCGGCTTATACTATTGTCTTTCATCATCATTGATGCAGGATGTGGGTGTGCTGGAACAAAAATTGGTATAACAAGGGTAGCATGAATGCCTTATTATGATGGCATCTCAAAAAGTCGTTTGAGTTGGTGTCAACTTTTCAAAAATTTAATCTCCAAAACACCCTTTTTCGAATTCATTAGAAATTGCATTAGACCAGGTTTGGCGCCATTTCAATTGGCGCCAAACATGATCTGTCGCCAATTCAAATGGAGTCAGATCAAGTCTGGGTGCCATTTCAATTGGCGTCAGATCAAGTCTGTCTGGTTGCTCCACTCCACTTTTTATATGTATGGACCCATTTTGGCTCATCACACATCTCTCACATCTCTCAATTTCTCTCTTGATCTATACTTTCCAACACACTTGCATTTTTGTTTTGAATTTGAAATGGCAGCAAAAGTCATTAAATGCAAATATGGAGGCCAAATAGACGCGTATACATACGTCGGTGGATACACCCGGATATTATTCGTGTCATCGGAGATCACATTGGCAGACTTATCGGAACACATCGATACTGATAATGGAATTCTACAAAATTTCATTTTGAAGGAGAGTAGAGGTGTGATCTGACGCCATTTCAAATGGCAATTTTTTTTATAAATGAAACTAGTCTTGCACCATTTCAAATGGAGTTAGAAGCAGGCGGTCGGTTGATACACCCGGATATTATTCGTTTCATTAGAGATCACATTGGCTGACTTATCAGAACAAATCAATACTGATAATGGAATTCAACAAAATTTCATTTTGAAGGAGAGCAGAGGTGTGATTTGATGCCATTTCCAATGGCAAATTTTTCTATAAATGAAACCAGTCTTGCACGATGTCAAATGGAGTCAGAAGCATTTTGGCTCCATTTGAAATGGTGCCGAACGCGTGATGGTACTTCCAGGTTTTTTGACAAAATGTGTTTTGACGCGGATTGAAATGGTGTTACACCAATTCAAACAGCTTTTCGTATTCATTTTTAAATTTTTGAAAATAAGTATTGGTTTTTATAAATTGAATTAATTTCATATTTTTTTTTTAAAATTTTTCGTTTTTTTTTGTAAGTGCAAAATGGCCGGCCATCTTTAGCGTAGCGAAAAAATAAGGCATCTTTAACTAAATTTCAATTGTGTCGAATTTGCAAGAAACGGTCACAAATGAAAGATTCCTTGTGAATGTTCCCAAAAGTGATAGAAAAGAACTAAACGCAAGGAACCCAACTACTCTGAAGAAGACAACTATTCTGAAGAAGACAGTCTGAAAATCTTTCCTGCAAGCAGCTCTTGTGTTCTCTCTCATTTGTTCACCTCACCAACAACGCATTTTAAGCAATTTGTACATCCCCTCCCGTCCCTTTTATACACCTTTAACCCCCCCCAAACAACAAAACAGCAGTACATATCCAACGTTATAGAGAATAAAAATAACCAGAACAAGACATCCTTTCTTGCTACTTGTAACACGAGATATGTTACACTGGTACTCGTGTATGCCGCATGTTAGAGCCATGCCAACATGTTGTAGGAAAGGTGAACGCACTTTGCAAGGTTCCCTCAGATTAGAGAATCAAGGTATGAATACTCTCGGCATCTGCCATACTGAAGGAGGCTACCATATGTTCTGTCCCATACTCCAATGAAAAGGGACTCTGTATCAGGGCTAAAAGATACACCAGAGATTTCACCAAAGAAGTCGATCTCCTGCTCCTTCTCATACCCATTCTTTGTGTCGTAGACGTGCACAAAATCGGCAGGCTCTGCCATTGCCATGAACTGCCCATCAGATGTGAAGCGGATTGACCGGATAGCTCCAAGGTTGCCCTTAAGGACAGCGACTGATTTGGAGAGGTTCCGAGCGTCCCAAACACGGCAGGTCTTGTCCTGGTTTCCGGTTGCAAAGATACAGCCATCAGGCTGCCATGCTGACGCAAACGAGAAATCCAAGTGCCCAGATAGAGCCATGACCGTCTACAACGATGAAAGCACCAAATTAGCAATCAGATTCTGTTATTTCTATTGGGATTTAGTGAGATTGACGTCTGTTCATATGATGAGATTTGGTGATAAAAGTCAAAAAATTAAAACAATTAGTACCTTTCCAGTATGAGAGTCCACCAGTATTCCATCAGGGTTGTCTCCAACAATGACGAGAAGCTTACCATCAGGACTCAAAGAGGTATGCTGTAAACCAAAAGAACCAATACAAGTAGAGATTTACAAATTCATTCATGGAAAAGCAACGAGAATTTTTGTGCAGCTTGACTATGGAGCCGTGGAAGTCATTGTATGTAGAAGTGGTATTTCGTGTAGCAGCACAGTATGAACCTCCGTACTTCCCCACCCATACTCAATAGTGCACATGCATCTAGGTACGCACCCACCAAACTGTGAGATCCACTTGGATGATAGATCCCAACCATCCAATGATTGTTTCTCTTTTCTGGATCATTAGTTGGTTAGTCTAGAAAAAATAATTAACGGACGGGTAAGAGTAAGACCATATTATTTCTTTATAGGAGATCTTGGAGGGCCAACTGCTTAGACTGGAAATTTGATGATCTTAGAAAGCTAGTTCAAAATGATAAAAAGTTGAAATAATTTGTGGCAGAAGTGCAGAACCAATTCTATGTTAGACATTTATTACGAATATATCTCATATTATTTATGAGTATTGAGCATCTTCAGTGTTTTAATTGCAAAACAGTGGCCTAAAGTTTAAGAAGTAAAAAAAAGAAACGACCACATGATGAAACTACTGCGGCACTGCATACCATACCCATGCATTTTACTTCCCTAACTATGCTTGAAATCATATAGCTCTAAATAACAGTCAATCCAATATAAGGACTTACATTTACTGGCCAAGGAAAGCGGAAATGCTTAGAAAGCTGAAATTTCTCCATATCAAAGTCTCTAATTCCACAGTCATTATTTGATGCCATGAAATGAACGGCACCGCTGAGTAAAATTTTGAGCTGGGTTAGTCTCCACATTTGAAGAGAAAGATGTATCACCAGCGAAAAGCAAAAACATGTACCTGGGACTGTCATAAATCTCAACAGCATTCGTGATCGCATTATCATCATAAGTTGTCCTCGAACAGAAGCTAACTCCAGGTCGATCTAAATACTGCATTTCCACGAAAGAAGAAGAATGTGTCAGCCTTGTATCATTTCTTTGTGTCTTTTGTGTTTCGACGCAGAAATTTACAGTTTTAAACAAAGAAATGAGCATAGTTACCTTGCAAATAAGTTCTCCCTGAAACCCCCCAGCCACTAGCAGCTTTTCCTTTACAGCCA
Source organism: Euptelea pleiosperma (assembly GCA_035048495.1). Lineage (NCBI taxonomy): Eukaryota > Viridiplantae > Streptophyta > Magnoliopsida > Ranunculales > Eupteleaceae > Euptelea > Euptelea pleiosperma. The sequence goes on from CM068545.1 coordinate 1,482,204, forward strand.
ATGTACTAACTTGGGTCTGAGAAAATCCTTCTAAAACACTTCCAGGGTGTTTCTATATCAGAATATACAAATGTAAGTTCAACTTCACCAAAAGCATTACTCCGTAACTCCAAGATGCTTAATCTCAACTACATTAACTATCAATCAATGAACAGTAGTTTAACAAATTTTTCATGAGAAACCAGCACCTCGCATGGTGCCACATGTCCCGAAACATTGAGAACTTCAGACTTCTTGCAATTTAATGAAGACCAATGAATGACAGAAAAGTGTGACATGAGGTACACATCATGCTTCGATGTAGCCCAAACCAAATTCCTTAACTGCAAAGCCAAATAATAAACACATGGGTTAGTCACACATTATCCAAAGGAGCAAAGCTGCAAATGTCATCTAGGAATTGCATATGTATGCATCAAAAGGCACAAAATTAATGATCTTCACAATATTCCCTACATGAGAAGCAATGGTTAGCTTTCACGAGGAACACTTAATGCATCCATGTAGCAAAGCTAAATGTCAATAATATGTACGTAGACTCTGAATGAATGTCCATGATGATAGAGGCAAATTGAGAGGTAATGGATGCCCTTGGTGTTTTAGCATAATATTTAAATTGCAAAACAAGATTCGTGTAGCTAACTCAAATAGTTGGAACAAGGTTTAAAGGATGATGATGATAATGATTCAAAGCTTATTAGTGTCAATGAATGCTTTCACCATGTGTGATTTTGATATCTAAAAATTTATTTAAATATAATTCATTCGGACCATTTCTAATCATCCATGAAATAGCTTTGACCTTAGGTGGCTATAATGCCTGTAATTTAGTCTATATATCATTGTGGTCTGAAAATTATTATTTGGCATGAATGTGTATTTTCATTTTATTTTTCTAAGCCAAGTATCATTTTACAGTCTTTAGTATTTACAATATGTCAAGAAGGAGGACATTTTTGTAAGCAGGGCCAAATTATTTGGAAAAATCTTCTCTTTTAGCAATATTATAAAGACAACTTGGGAAATGAGATATAATGAAGAGGGAGAAAATATATATAAAATAGAGGACAAATATGGAAGAATAAATGGATAACTATATTGATAAAGGGTGGAAAATAGGCTCTCCCAACCAACCAGAGAGCAAGAACAATAGTGGAAGGTGGAGGTGAAGTGATATGGTGGGGCTCCTCAATTGCCCAAGTCACAGGCACGGACTCATCAACGCATATCGACTCCTAACCCTCTACTCTTTTAAATTTACAAAACTATCCTTTAAAAACTAAAAAAATAAAATCCTTACTAAAAGCAAGAAAATCCAATAACCCTTAGTCTTCAAAATGATCTCTTGATTTAAGGGTCCCCCTTAGTTGGATTGCATAAAAAAATAGGACATTCGAGAATAAATCTATAAGCGTCCAAAGCATTATTGAAAAATATCAAGGTGATGGCAACTCTTTAGGCCCTCGCCATGAACAATTTTAAAGAGATCTCGGTGCCCTCCCAATACAAGTAACTTTAATTTTGATGGATGTTTGTTTTGTAATCCAAGCCCATCGGGATCAGTGGCACTTTCGAGGATAATGAGCGAAGATTATTCAAGTATAATTGGGTCTATCAAGGGAGCACAACTCAAATATGGCCAAAGTTTTATCTCTCCATAATAAGTCTAAAATCTCTATGCGGTTGAATTTAGAGAACATGGCTGTCAAAGGGGTCTCAAGCAATGTTATTAGTTTGGCTTTTGGCAAAAAGAAAGGGTGGGTCTTGGCGATTTAATTGTGTCAGCATGCAAATGTGGGAGTTGGTTTTATGTATGAAAATCTCATTCTTGTTCTCCCTTATGTCAAGGTTGGCCAACTATATAGCCAACTTCGTCACCAAAAGGCGGCATTTCTAGGATGGGCTTGTATTGTGACATGGAGTTGCCAATGTAATTTATTTGTTTCTTCTCTCCCACTTTTGTATCACTTAGTCTATTGTCTAAATAAATTATCAATAAAAGAAGGCTTTAACAATGTGCACTGAAGTTCAAGTTTTTCATGTTTCTTCTCTCCCACTTTTGTATCACTTAGTCTTTTGTCTAAATAAATTATCAATAAAAGAAGGCATTAACAATGTGCACTGAAGTTCAAGTTTTTCATTATAATAGCATTATATTTCACAACCTCAATGATTGTCTTATTGGTAGTTAATTTTATGGAGCTATAATCATTGAAATTTGATCTTCAACCCAGTACAATATAGGAAGAATCAAACTCTCTTGTCATCAAAACCAACTTGAGAAGGTATCAGACACAAAATATGAGAAATTTTTACATTACATATTGACGAGCTTTACTGTTCTATTAAACTTGATATACACTGTGTATCAAGACACTTCATTTTCTTTCTAATATTATATGCTTAACATGAGCTAAAGTATTTTAAACATATATCTAGAATGGAATAAAGTGTACGGACGTGTCGTTGTATAAGGTTTGTGGGAATCAGTATCTCTGGCACTTCATATCAATGTCAGACACCAATGCACATGTCCGTGTCTTTAAGTCATTGCATAGACGAAAGCAAAGCAAAATTATGTTAACAGACTCCAAAATGTGATTAGAAGGTCCAACTGTGCAAACTCGATACCACCCTACCTGGAAATGAAGGATTGTTGATTTTACAGATCTTGTATTGCGCCGAAACTCGTAATACATACTCCCTTTCTTTGTGGATTTGCATTCCTAGTTACAAGCAGAAGTGCAATAAAATAAATGAGAACTGAAATCATCATTGCTCTTAAGGGCCAATATGAAACTGATGAAGAAAAGATGTTACCTTCTCTGACCCTTCTCCAGATTGAGGAATGTTTTCATAGTTTTTGTATTGTTCTAGCCTGGTCTTTCTATACTTCTCACGGGTGATGCTTAGCCTCTCCCAGGGAATCCCTTGGATATCTTTTCCTCTCCTAGCTTGCGCAGAGGAAGTATCTGTTATTTTTGTGCTCTGCATTGTAACCAAATATTTCTTCTTTATTACAATTTCGAATCGCTCTTTTAATTCACTGAAAAAGCTCTTGCATGGTAAAACCGCAAGGTCCAGATTAAAGATCGGACCAATTAAACAATTAAGAACTAAACTTTGCATCAATCAAAGAAAAAAAAAAAAACAATAGTGGGTGTCTTTTGCTAAGACGATTATGTCCAATAGAGAATAACAAACCAAATGGTCATATTCATCGTCATCTGACTCCGAAAATCCCACTCCATGCAATTCTTCATCCATTTCATCATCTACATCTGCCATTTCATAATCATCTCCCACGTAGTCAGCATCGTCCCCTTGGTACTGGGACATGTTCTACTCCGCAAATATATGCCTACACCAATATCAATTCACGCAAATATTCTCCAACATTAGCATAAATATCCAAATCAGACTTAAACCTAAAACCTAATGTTTAGATAACAGAACTCTATGATTAGGTTATGTGCTCAAACCATAAACGACACAAATCTAAATAAAATTGACAAGCTCAAATAAACAATTACATATGTTTTCTGTTCATTCGAATTCTCAGAGACCTTAGGAGAAGAATTTTATAAACAAGTTAAAATAAAAATCCACCTTTAACAACCTAATGATCTATATATATACATAGGAAACAAATATATCACAGCGAATTGTCACATCTTCAGCATGAAGTTAGATAAGAAACTGGGTAAACCAGATTAAAATCCCACAACAGAAACCAAGTAAGGCTCCCACATAACCCTAATAGCAAAAGGAAAAAATTAATAGAAGCAACTAAATTTAATACTCACCTCGAGCCAAGAGAGAAATAAAACAGATACAGAAGAGATCAGCCATCAAACCCTAAATTTTACAAACACTAACCGAAAGAAGCAACACAGATATTTACGCTACGAATTCAACTTAGAGAACCCATAATTACAAGCATAGATCAAACAAAAAATGAATAAAAAACAGACTCTCGTGTCATTTGGATGAAAAGTAAAAAAATCTTTTTAATGCAAATCAAGGTCAAATCCCGGCTTACTAAAGAAAAAAATATAATTTGAACTCGAAACCCTATAGTACAAACATGGAGCAGATAAAAATTAGATCTCTGAATGCTTACTTCAAACCCAATCTTAGGGCGCCTGAAAATTAGTCCAATACCTAATGTTTTATCAATCAAACACCTAACTTTCTTTTCAAGTTAAACAAATACCCTAGAAATCAAATACCGAAACCCTAAAATTGCGAAAATCTAAAAGCGAATGAAAGCATTTTGAAGTTATCGATGCGAAAAAGAAAGACTTTGAAGGTCTCTGACCTTTTTGACGACGAAATCAAAACTTCGATCGAGCTTCTCCGGCCTTCAGATCTCGATCAGGATCTGATATGCATCTGAGATTGATCAAAATCAGAGAAACTGACGAAAAACCGACGATTCACAGACGATTTCCGGCCGATATACAGGGAAGAAGCGGGGAGTCTTGGCAGTTGGCACTGGGTTTTTCTCAATGTCGCGGCCCCGACCAAAAGAAATTAGAGCGAAAACGACGTGAGCGGGTAGAAATAAATAATAGGGTTACGTTTACATTTACACCCCTACTACTTACAAGAACCACCAAAATAGCCTTGTTTGTTTGGAGTAGAACTTTGCTGACCACTGTCATCATCAAAATTGATGTGGGACCACAGTATGAGCCACGTGGAGCACTCTTAAAGATCAATGACCGTATGAATGTTTGGCACAACCCTAGATGGACCTACATACCAACAATTAGTCAGATTCATGATTTATATGTGTTGTATTGAAATCGCTTCATAGGTTTATTTTTGACCGTGGAATTTGACCATTATTTGAAGTACAATAATCCAAAGGTTTTAAACCCTAATCGGGATGATTTTTGGTATGTAAGTCCATCTATGGTTGGATAAAAAATCCATATGGTCAGTCGTCTCTAAAAGTAATATGTCACGTGGCTTATACTATGGTCCGTCATCAGAGTTTGCTGTCGGCGTCGTGCAAAGACTTTAAGTTCCCAAAATGCACGTGGTTGATTCTTTTGGGCCTACGGAACCATGGATGTTTGTTTTACCTCTTGGTGGACCTACACAGCAAACATCAGCTTAATTGGTGATTTATAGCCGTTGAATTTGAGCATTTAATGGAGTAATTTAAGACCGTTGGATTTCAATATATAACTGCTAAAAATCACCAATCAAGCTGATTTTCGATTTAAAGATCTAACAAGATGTGTTCCAAACATCCATTCGGTCAGTGGACCCCAAAGAGTTATCCACTTGACATTTTCGGGATGGGAAGACATCAAACTTTGAAATCTCTAGGACGGCAAATTTTTTTCTTCGAAAGGGCTCTATGCTTTTCCTAAAGAGCTCTTCGTCCCCTTTGTTTTTTCCCACCTAATCTAACTGGTAAGGATGTTTGGAGTCTTTGGACCACCACCCTTTGGTGGATTGTGATTTCTATCCGTTGGATTTGAGTATCCCGAATAATGCTGGAATCTGTTGGATTTGAGTAACACTAACGATGGTCAAACATCCAAATTTAGTCAATGGTCTCGAATTCCATAATACTGCAATAGGAGTTACACACTCCAACAAAAAAAATACCCATACACGGTAGATCTCTTTGACAAATATATTGACCTGATTGGATGATTCTAACTGTTGGAAATGATCCTCCAGATCACATGATTAGGATCGTTTGGCAAGAGATGAAGATTGGATCAAGGGGCCAGACTAATCTTGAAGCCAATGAAGGGTGCTCACTAGTCTCAGAACCTTCAACCAACTACCAATAGATTTCAAGGAATCTGCTATTCTGCCTTATGTGGATGAATTATCGATGTTATATGGCATTTATTATTGTTGGCTCCTGAGGACCGCCTTTTTCTGATCCATCTCGTTGTTCGTGCGCTCGGCTGTGGATTTCACAAAGGAAAAAGACGTAACAAGGTATGCCTGAAACTGTTTCAAACGCCGAAGCACGATTTTTGTTACTCGCCACTGTCATTTGGGCCCACTGACGACATGGATGTTTATCCCACCCCTTGGTGGATATACAAACCAAAAATCACCCTGATCGGTAATCTATAACCATTAGATTTTAATACTTTCAGCACTTCTTAAGGCGTTCTTATAGCTGTTGAATGCAACCATTTTTTAATACTAAAACCAACGGCTAAAAATCATTAAACAAGTTGATTTGTGGTATGAATGTCTATTAAGGGGTGGGCTAAACATCTATGCGGTCAGTGGGCCCAGATGGCAGCAATGACTACAAAAAATGCCACTTCCGCAAATGAAGATCTCAGGTATATCCAACTATGATTCTCAGCCCCAAAAAGTGATGCCAGCTCGGCAGTAACAACCACAGTTAGATTCTTGAAATCCACGGCCAAGCACAAGAACACCGAGAGGGGTCAGAAAAAAGGGGTCCCCCAAGCCCACCCTTTCCAAAAAGGATTGGGATCGGGGGACAACCAGTTGGCGGACCCAAATAGAAGATGAATCAATGGCTGATTTTTTGGTGAAGAGATCATCCTCACAAAAATTCAAATCATTCTGATATCCGTAAACTGGTATAGAAATTATGGACCATCTATTTATACCGTATAACTTGAAAAGCACATTTGATAGGGTTAAAAATTTCAGAATGGGCTGATTTTTTGTTGGGGATCACTATATGGTGAGGAGATCATCTCACCAAAATTCAGCTTCTTTTTTTAATGATGGAACGGAATTTCAATGAGGCTTCAAACCATTGAATTAGGGACTATTGGATAGAAGACCCAATAATAATTTAATACAGTGGTAGGGTTATCACGTACGTCGTTTGCTCTAAAATTCCTCCCACTATCATAGACCTTTAGTTCCTCACGCACAGAATTCATTTTTCATCAACTAGATAAACGTTGGTAGTTGTTGGAGGAAATGGAAGTCAATGACGATGGCATAGTTTGTAAATATGTGAACTAGCCGGTCATTTTTTTATAATTAGTCTTAAAAAATATCCATCCTTATGTGAAGGAAAAGCTTTTTTGTGGTCACAAGATTGAAACAAACCTCTAGAAGAGCTAAAGATGGTAAGATCTGATAAGCATTACAGATAATCTCTCTTGGACCCATTCAACTAAAGACAACAAACTATAGTCGTTTCCTTGTTTACACTCCTTATAACAGTTCGGAGACACAGACACACACACATAGAGAGAGAGTAAAACTTCTTATCTTATCATGCTATAGGCAAAAGGGTGGGCCTGGCTTCTGTGCGCCAAGGTTGTACAAACCAAACAAACGCCCCTATCAAGTTGTGCCACATCAGTAAAAAAAGTCAAAAACTACTGCAATTACCAACACAACCACAACCCAAGTTAGTCAGTTACCCTAGGAGAACGGTTAATTTCGATTTTCTTGCTGAGTTGTCACAACTTGAGTAGGGCCGTTCTGTTTGGTCTGTGCGGCCTTGGCGCATGGAGAAAGCTTTTTAGAAACTAGAGTCTCCCCCTTTCTACAGTTGATCGAAGAACCTTGGGTTGTTGGGGCTTTCCGTGTCTAACACTCCTAAAATGTCCAAAATATGATCACACATAAGTGTAGGTATGTATCATCTTGCACGTGCAAGTGGTTCTGATCATCTCATTCTTTAATCATTATGGTTAGGTAGATATCAAATACTGTCCTACATAGATTTTGGTAGTCATGTCTCGAATAGGTAGGAGATGTCTCATCAATCAGGGGTTGGGTGAATTTTACTTACGGAACGATGCCGACCAAGTGATCAGCCCTCTCTTATCTCGAGATCCGATATCTTGCCTGACAAGGTCTACGGGTGATATCGCTCTACCTTTTTGTTTGTAGTCAAGAACCCTCATCTCAGTCACGGTGTCCATGGCCAAGAACTCACTACCTCGGACATTGGGTCTATTGTCGACAACATTGTAAAGAAGGGGCACGTCCGGTGCCGAGCACGTGTCACTTTATAGGTAAGCCATGTGGGCCGGGGGTGCTAATATTAGTACCCACATTTCATTTTATCTCATTGCATCTGTTAGTTGCCAATGCAATACTCCTTTTTTTTTTGTAAAATCCGAATATTCATTATTAATGTTTACTTTCACCTATGACTTGAAATTATTAAAAGAGGAAATCAAGATCACAAGCCCCACACATGATCACTTCAATTAAGCCTGATCATCTAAGAGAATTGTTGTAAAGTTTAGGATGTAGCTCATGCATTGAAAATCAGTCCATAACCAATTCTACTGGAAACCTTTCTGGCACAAGCATTTCTAAAAAGAAATTTACCAAACATCTCTAAAACTCTCTTTTAATATCATGATCCATGTATAGATTAGGATTTTGATCAGATATATGTAGATTTAATTGGGTCCAAATTCAACTTTAAATATCAAGATCAATATCCAATAATTCGTATCCAGGTCGGATCTAAATAGATCTAGATCCAAATTCAACTGTTAATATCATGATTCATGTCTGGATTCAGATCCAACTCAGATCTAGGTAATTTCATATACAAATTTGACTTTAATATCAAGATCCATATCTGAATTCAGATATGACTTGGATCTATGACACATGATCTAAATTCGAACCATGACCCATATAAAAATATCTAGATCCGACTCATATATTTTATAGGATCTAATGGCTCGAATCAACTACAAAATGACAATATATGATTGTACGGATGTTTGAAAAATACCTATGTGGACATGCAGACCAAAAATCAGCCTAATTGGTGTTTTCTAGACATTGGATCTCAGTACCCAAAAATAATTCTTGTATCCAACGGTTGAAAAATCAACCCATGAAAAAATTCAAATCCAACGATCCAGCTAATTTCTGGCCTGCGTGTTAACCTAGGGATGTTTCACACATCCGTACGGAGATAGATCTCTAAGAGTGTGCCATGTGGCATTTATAGGCACGACTTGTACTCCCGAAAAAAAAATGAGAGGATCAAACAATTTCTTCTGGAGCTGAACGTCATATGTTAAGCCCAGGTGAACATCGTGCCCCCAACCTAGGTTTAATAATCAACAGACTACTACTGTATGAGCCGAAACCACTGCCTGCATGGATGTTTGGCCCATCCCTAGGTGACCTACAAACCCAAAAATCAGTCCAATTAGTGATTTCTAACCTTTGGATTTGAGTACAACCCAGCCCACATAATGCTTGAATCCTACAATTAAAAATAAACCCATGAAAAACTCCAATTACTGGTTAGAAATCACTAATCCGAGTGACTTTTTTGTATGAAAGTCCACCCAAGGATGGGCCAAACATCCATAAGTTAGTGGTCTCTAAAAGTGTGTCACGTGACTCATACTTGGTCCATGAACTAATACTCTTTTTGCTTTTGTTGTATCTAATGAACTAATAGGTTGCCAACCCAACTAATAGGTGCCTATGTTTATTTGATAGGCAACTAATTGTGGAAGGCGTGCCTCAACCCAAATTTTGGCTAATAGTAACTAGGGGGCGGCATGTGCGTTGCACGTGAGTGATTGTAGGTACCACGATATGAACCATGTCGCACACTCTAAGAGATCACTGACCGTATGGATGTTTGTCCCATCCCTAGCAGGACTTACATAAGAAAATTCAACTTGATTAGTAACTTCTACCCATTGGATTAGAGTCTTTTCTGTGGTTTATTTTTAACCGTGGATTTCGAGCATTATTTGGGGTACTCGGGATCCAAAAGGTTAGAAATTACTAATCATGCTGATTTTTGGTATGTAGATCTACCTAGGGATGGGCCAAACATCCATGCAGTCAATGGCCTTTAAGAATGTGCCACGTTGCTCACACTATCGTCTGTCATCAACGTTGATGATAGACCTCTTACACGATCAACATTGATAAGCGTCGGTGAACGCTATGTGAAGGGCGTGCCCCAACCCCAATTTTGGCTTTAAATCTATCGATGTTAGATGGTGCCACTTGGAATGCATGTCGAATCAATGACAATATATAAGAATGCCATGGTTAAGCAAATTTGCATATTATGTGTACATTTTTATAAAAATTTTGGTTCGCACATGCATTCCATGTGGGTGCGATTTAGGGGCCTTTTGAAAGATTACTTGGGAAGGAAAAATATATAAATTGTGACAATTCAAGGCACAATTAGAAAATCAATTAATTTGGAAGGGCCACATTGAAAATATAATTAATGGCATGAGAATGAAAATGGATGAGTAGTTGGGCATTAATGAACTTTTTAGGTTCTTTAGAGAGAGGGGCATTTAATGACCTAGTAGGCACCCATCTTAGTAATTTTTTTTAGGAAAAATTACTTTTAGGTCTATTTTTATAAAAATACCGACCATTAAGTACCCTCTGCAAAACATGGGACACTGTTCATCAAACGTTAAACCGTTAAGTACCATTTTGTGGTTTCTGTCCAATTTTTTCATGAATACCCATAATACCCTCCTGCCAGCCTTAGAATAATTTGAGATGAGACTGACGTACAATGCCACACATCAGCCTCATCTTCGGTCTTCTTCAGTTTTTTCGTCCATCTTCATCTTGTTTCCCTCCATTTCCTTTTCCCTACATCTTTGGTCTTCTTGGCCATTTGCTCTGCAATTCGTTCATTTTCACAAGCAAGCTCTTTAAATGAACTGGTTGAACCAATATCATTTTTACTAAACTGATTGAACCAATACTATTTTCATTAAATTAGTTTACTAGTGGTTGAAATAGCTAAACCAATACCATTTTCACTAAACTGGTTGAATCAATGCCATTTTCATTAAGCTGATCAATTCCTTTAGTGATTTTTACAAGTGTCGTATTATGTCGATTTCCATTTGGTTTCTCATTATTTGCCTTCCTTCTAGCAAAAGGGACCATACATGAATTTTGAAAAAAGAACCCAAACCCAACTATATGACATAGGTACACAAGGACCTGAGTTCAATTACAATTGTTGGCCAATGTCTACCTTCGTTATTTTCCTTCAAATTTCAGTTGCTTTGTCCATAAATAGCATTGCTATGGTTTGAACTTTACAAGTTGACATTCAGATTGGTGCCATCGAATCACCATTAATTAAAATTACAATTACTGAGAGAGTTTGAACTGAAATTGCTAAGCTAAAGCTTTCAACTTGTACTTCTTCGATTGGTTCCATTCAGGTGCTTTCATTTATATGAGACACCATAGAGATGGGGGCCATAGTAGTGTTTGGACCTTCTACAGCGGAGAGAGTGGTTATGGTTGGTTTCTTTTGGTGTCAAAAAGGTTCATCTTTCATGAATGTTTGTTGAGGTTGCACTGATCAACAAATGGTTACCGACGTTTTCAAAAAGACCTTTTGGTCTTTGAATTTAAAAAGCATGATCATTTTCTACCATTTTATTTTGGCAACAAGGGTTGTCCATAACGGACTTTCTGCTACTTCTCCAATTTATTATAAGCAACTAATTGCGGGAGGTGTGCTAATCTATCTATCTATATTATTATAAAGCAACAACCGGGGTTGTCACACGTGTGACACATTGAGAAGGCCTCATCACTTTCAAGGTAAAACATTCTCTCACTAAAATGTTCCTTCACAGTTCAAGTTGTCTGACACGTGACCGTCCTTGGGACAATAGTATAAGCCACGTGGGACACTCTTAGAGACCACTGACCTTATGGATGTTTGTCCCATTCCTAGGTGGATCTATATACCAAATATCGGTCATATTAGTCATTTCAAACCTTTGGATATGAGTAACGCAAATAATGCTTAGAATCTATGGTTAAAATCAACCCATGAAAACGACTCCAATCAAATCCTTAAAAACCACTAATCAGGCTGATTTTTCTCATATAGGCCCACCTAGAGACGGGCCAAACATCAATACGGTCAGTGATCTCTACGAGTGTGCCACGTATAAGGTGCTTCCACGTGGCGTTCCCTGGTAGATAGATAATACATATATGAACGGTAGGAGTAAGATTTTCTATATGGACCATTTTTTTCTATATGGAGCCAATCTTAGGTGCAGCCAGCTGTACCTCCTAGAATGGGACCCACGTGATTTGATAGGGAGCATATTCTACACGAGTAAAGAAGCGCAATGGCGAATCGCACGGCTCCGCTAATACACGTTGCAATTCCACGGTCCACCATCCCCATTTCCTTCACAGGAAATTTTCTGTCGAGATTCACCGAAAATGGTGATTTCTGTCTCGTTCTTCTAAAACCTTTTAGCTCAATCACAGCTGAGCTCAGTCGCTGCCAAAATCCTATTCTTCACAAAAACCCAGATTTTCAGTGCTGATTTTGCCGAGCAGGTGGGCCAATCTCTGATGTTCTTCAAAGATCGAAACTTAAATCTCATTTCCTGTCGCCCCCAAAACATAGATTTTTCATGGCGATGTTGCTGAGGAAGGTCTGGAAATCCATGTCGAGTCGATCGACCTCGACTGAAAGTCAGGTTCTTGTTCAATCTTCTACAGGCGCATTTGATCAGATACCGTCCGATGTGTTTCTGCAAATTCTCAAATTTCTTGGTCCAAAGGAAGCTGCGAGGGTGAGCATTGTATGCAAGTCGTGGAAATTGTTTGTTTCTGATAATCGGCTATGGGTTTTCTTCCTTCAAAACCAGCAGGAATCGTGGGATACAATTGTTTTCGCTGAAATGCATTTGAGATTGGGATACCCTCTGCAGTAAGTTCCAAAAAACTTCCATTTTTTAAATTTCCTTTCTGGGTATGTGGAGATGTGTGAATTTTGATGGTTAATGTTGTTAATTCGGTACTAATACTGTAGTGGCGGTTGAATTATGAGAAGAGTGATGATCTATTTTCTAATCTTGGTCATTAACACTTGTTGGCGAAGTTGCTTCTAGGTGGAGCAATTGTAGGAACTCTAGGAGTTCATAACTCCAATTGATATGAATCTGATAGAAATTGTTTGAATTTTGATATTGATCTACTTTCTGATGCTGGGTTCTATGCCATTACTAATTTTCATATTTTTGTTGAAATTACTATGAAGTGGAATATGTGTACAGGGCCGTCTCCATACAAGTTGAGGCCTAAGGCGAAAACTCTGTATAAGGCCTTCTTTTTTTATATATAATATTAATATATATGGTATTAATTAAAAGAATTAAACTCTATATAATTGGAAATCTTTATATAAAAATTATTCTTGGTAATCAAAAACTACGGAAAAAATTTAGATGTAGAGGACTCGTGGCCCTACATAGATCATTTTTTGGGCACAATGACTGCGTGAAAATGTTCAACCCACCTATTGGTTGATAAACACACTAAAAATCAGCTTGATTGTTGATTTCTAGCTATTAGATTTACTACCCAAAAAACATGCTTGAATCCAACGGCTAATATCATGTTCTGAAAGTACTAAAATCTATGACTAGAGATAATCAATCAGGTTGATTTTTGGTTTGTATAAGCAATAAGGGGTGGGCTAAAAAACAGTGTGGTTAGTTAGTGGGACCTGGGCTGGGGCCTTATGCGACTGCCTTAATGGCCCTAAGGTAGAGCCGGCCCTGTATGCGTATTAATGTATTATGATGCTTAACGAAGTTGGTTTAGTAATAGGGTTGGGCTCCCGGGAGTTGTCTTCTCGGGCGTGGATTTCGAGAATCCAACGGTGGTGATAGTGCTGAGCTGGCATTCACTTCTGCCAAAGCGAACCACTGTTGGATTCTCGGAATCCACGTCCGAGAAGATAAGTCCCGGGAGCCTGTCAAAAAGACAAGTCCCTGGAGCCTGTTCCTTAGTAATAACATTACTATCGTGAATTTTCCCCATTTTCTCCTTTACTTATCCTTTCCTCGTCTCTTCATTTTTTGATAGTCTTAGAGTAGGGAATTCCTGCCTGATGGCCGTAGTATTATTTTATTTTATTAAGCTTTCTTTCTTCTTTCTGCTGCATATTTTTCATTTTCATAATATCAATTGTGATTGCAGGACGTTTTATAACCCATCGCCCCAACTATCTTTCATGCATATCTACGGCCAACGTGCACAACTAACTGGTTCTATTATTATTGATGGTGAGTTTATGCAACTTTATGCTCCTATGGTCCAAGCACTTCAATGAATGTAGATGGCTGTTTTTTTTAAGGATTTTGTGTATAGATGCGACGTCATTGTGAGTGGGTGAGAGTGGTGAGTCTTCTTTGTTCTCCGATCCTTCCTTTGGAGGCCGACTTTTCTTGTTGCTCTTTGTAGCTTTGTGTTTCTTTGCTGTCCTTTGTAGATCATTTCGGCATATTCGGGTGGCTCTCTTTTGGCTTTTCCCTTAATAAGCTCTACTCATAAAAAAAAAGTTTATGCAACTTGTACCTTTATACAATTTATAGTGGTATCAGAGCAGGAGGTCCCAATAGGTTGTGGATTCGAGTCTCGGCAAAGTGCTGAGGGGGTGTGTTATTGGAGTGTGTTGTTTGGATGTATGGCGAGCACTCCGCTTCTGTTAGATCCATGGACCCTTTGATATACATAGTTATGCCTCCCTCTAACAGCTTAAGCTTTAGGAGTAAAGTGGTTGTCAACTGTGCCCTGCTTTTCCTTACATGTGAGCTTATTTTTGCAACTTATTGATTCAACATGGTTGTTATGTAAGTGATAATTGATCCATTACCGTGGATTTTAGAAAACAAGGCTTTGGTAGGTTTATCATGACCAACTGCAGATGATAGCCTTCCAATCCTGTACCTGTTTTGTCTAAGACTTAAATTGATATTTCTTAGATTTCTATTTGAATATACTGTGGATTTACTGAACTTATCATCACCTGATATATTGTGGGATTTGAGATAGTAAGAAAAGACTTCAAGGCACACCCTTTGAAAGATATAATTTTAGATAGATATGAGTGGTGGAACAGATTCATGTTGCTGACACCAAGTAGTTGGTACTGATAATGATGATGATCTTTCAACTTCACTAAGAGGGCAAGAAGAGAGATTTTAGACAAATTTATTTGATACTCTCTACGTACAGTGAAACAGGATTCTTTCCTGATTTTAGACCTGTGGAGTTAATAGTTAGCCAAAAATAAGTTAACTGGCATCTATAGTGGCACTGCTTCTGTATATCTTAGAACTGTTGTATCTTGAACTATGTTTCATTCTTTCTTTCGTAACGTGGTAAAGGTGGCTCGGGCTATTGCAAGTTTGGTTGGAGCAAGTATGCTGTTCCATCTGGGCGCTCAGCAACATTTTTGGTGAGGTTCCTCCTGTTTCTAGCTTTTATCAATTTCCAGAAATAACTTTCTCAAATTTGTGAAATTCCACATTATTTAAAGTTGTTTGCAGTGTTCATTTTGCTTGTAATTCGGAAAAGGGATATTATCATAATTTTATCTGTTCTGAAGTTTACTTAATGTGCAGGAATTTGGTAACATCGAGTCTCCGATGTATTCTAGTCTTAGACATTTTTTTGCGACAATTTATAGCAGGTCTGTGTTCTTTTCTTGTTGGGTTACTTCTCAATGTCTTCTTCAGAAGGTTGTCCATTTTATTTGGGTTATGCAATCTTATTGTCATATTGAAATTGACTAACAGATCTAATTTTCATGGGTGTATTTAGCTGGGAAAAATATATGATAGGGCATCATCATATTACTATGAAACAATGACATGGCACTTTTAGGTTTTTTTTACCTTGTCGACACTTCTTGACACACATCCTAAACATACAGCACTGTCACCACTTATTTACTATAAGAAAAATGATTTCTAAAAGAGGTTGGTGTGTTCCATCCTTCATACACTACTTCTTACATTGTTAAGAATACTATTTATGTTTGATAGTCTTCTCTCGTCTAAATCTACCGTATTTATTAATTTATTGGATAGTTCTATGGTGTACGGAAATTTTTAACTTTTCTTTTCATATATTTATTTTCTTATTTATAATTAAAAAAAACTTCTGATTAAGTGTAGCTAAAATATTATATTATAATACATGTGCGCGGACCCTTGATACATATCTCATTCATACACATATTTTCATTAATTGTAGAGAAATGTATGATACAATCGTATGATTCAAAGATATGAAAAAAGCTCGTTTTTTGAACCAATGCGTCCAATGTGCATTTTTAACATATCTTTGTAATACGGCTCAATAAAAAGACTTTTATCCTCAAACCTTCCCTTCCTTTCCTCCACCCCCCACTCCTCCTCACCCCCAACCAACCCTATCTTCACCGTTGGCCATCACCTAATTGTGTAAACCCTAATGCCTCACTCCTTCGAGAGCATGTCATCAATGAAGGTTTGAGGTCATCCTCACAAATAATATGCCTATTCAACATATTTAGCCCTACAAAAAGTGGATTACAAGTTGCAAAATTCAGGGCCATCCATTTCACAATAAGGGTATGTTTGATATGCTGAAAAAGGTACAAATGGAAAAGATTGT
Source organism: Euptelea pleiosperma (assembly GCA_035048495.1). Classification (NCBI taxonomy): domain Eukaryota; kingdom Viridiplantae; phylum Streptophyta; class Magnoliopsida; order Ranunculales; family Eupteleaceae; genus Euptelea; species Euptelea pleiosperma. The sequence goes on from CM068545.1 coordinate 1,498,656, forward strand.
TGCGCGCGAGTATTTGCATGCAACAATATTTATACACGTTTGGGCCACACTTGATTTTCTCATCCAATTGCTACAGTCAGTGTGTGGGGCCGCTCGTATGGTCCGCCTTTCTAATTTTCAAAAACCATTTCCCATCAAGAACAAAATTAGTGGACATATTTTATGCCGGGGGGGTTACCAGCATTAGCGAGCATGTTGGTGGCCCCGCGGAAAACGTTGTTTGTGTGCGCGAATGTTATCTTTCCCTATTTGAACGCAATCCTAACAGATCGTAAGTCCACATTTGATAGGATTAAATTTTTTAGAATGGGCTCCTTTTTTGTCAAGATAATCTAGTGAGGAGATCATCGTAATCAGTCCTTGACTCATCTCGATAAAACATAGAAAAAAAAAGAAAGGAAGAGAAAAAGTTGGAATATAGTGGTGAAACACATGAAACCTCTCTCTCTCTCTCTCTTCTTTTCAATTTAATATTGATCTTGAAATCTTTGGTTTGGCATTGGAATCTCAAGGAGTCACTTCCAACTTATATATATATATGTACGTCACACACACACACACACACACACACACACACATATATAGAGAGAAAGAGTCATACGGTCGTGGGGCGCACATCAGCCCTTTCTAAAACTTCTAACTCTATCAAATGTGGACTTAACGGTGAAAGTGGATGGTCCAGAATTTTCAACTTGTGATTGAATTTTCATATACTATAAATGTTAGAATGGGCCGAGTTTTGGTGGAGATCATTCTCACCAATAAACAGCCCTTAACTCATCTCTATGTGAGCCCTACAACCGTGTGTCACAAAACCATGTGTAATTTTATCCCAACTAATTCTATAAAGAGCTAGTTTTCTTTACCTACTGGGTTAACGAATTTGTAGTTTAATCATTAGGTAATTTTATGCTGGTTCACACTCTTATTTATAAAGTGCATTTTAATGTTGTATGTCTGAACCTTTTCTTTCTGGAATAAATTTTAAACAAGAAGTTAACTACATTTCCTTACAGGATGCAGGTGAAACCAACAAAACAGCCAATTGTTGTATCCATCCCAATCTGCCACTATGATGGTCAGCCACTATTTCATTAGTCTAACACAATAAGGAAATGTTACTATGCTTGTAGCTGTTTTGTTTCCTTTAAATTTCATGAGATTTGGATCTGATGTCATAGGCCTGTTGCCATGGTACGTAACATATGAAGTTGGCTTGGATGACCATGATGCCATTCACCTTCCTTTGGCAATCCTGTTGTATGTTTTAAGTACCCCTGGCGCCAGGGCCATGGTACGTAACATATGACGTTGGCTTGGATGACCATGACGCCATTCACCTTCCTTTGGCAATCCTGTTGTATGTTTAAGTACCCCTGGCGCTAGGGCTATGGACTTGATGGCAGTGAGTTTTCTTCATTGTAGACTCATAAATAAAACGAGGTTTCTTCATAAAAAAAAAGCTGTTTTCAGTATGGTAATGGTTGTTTCTATCACTTAACAAATTCTTTTTTGAAGAAATGTTCAATAAAATGTGATTCTTGCTCGAATTTGTTATGATGATTTGCTACTTTAGATGACTACAAAACAGATGAACTTTTCCTAATATTATTGCCCAGCATTTTTAAAGGCGTGTGAGGCTTACGCCTCGAGGTGCGCCTTGGGGCAGAGCTCTTAAAAACGTCTTGAGGCTCAATCAAAAGGCGTTTACACATCTGAGGCGCACGCCTCACTCCAAGAGGCATTGATGAGGCTTATGTCTCTCAGTGAGGCGTACACCTCGTCAACGCTTCTTGGATTGGGTGTACACCTCAGATGTGCTATTTTTTTGGCATGTTGTTTTAAAAGAGAAATAAAAAAAGAATGTCAAGATATTAAAAAAAATAGGTGTCGAAGGGACCCAACATAAAAATAAATAAAAAACCCTAAGTTTTATATTTAAAAGGGACCCAACATCGATTGATCTACAATTGATTGACGGCGAGATGCTGAAATTCGACTTGGACTATCTAGAAGAAGATGTTGTTCATATAATTGATGAAGATGCATTTAAGTTAGTAGAAGATTGAGTCTTTGATTGGTGTTATGTTTTTTTGTTATGGTTGGAACTTGGAAATATGCTTTGTTTTTTGAATTTTTGCTACATTTATTTATAGATTTAAATATTTATCTACCTAAAAAATGCGTGCGTGTGAGGCTTACGTCTTACGCCTTAAGGCTTAAGCCTCAAGGCTTTGGCTAGTGAATTGCCTCGCCTCACGCCTTAGTGTTTAAAAACACTGTTATTGCCTATAGAGGCATATTCCAAAAACAGGTCTTTTTCAATAAAGTTTGCTATCTTAAAGGAGAATCGGTTGCCTTTTGATTATGGGATTACAAGTGATCCTTGGTTTTTGCCAATGAACTTCCGTCAGAACTGATATGGGCTAAGTAGTAAGCATAATCGAAGAAGTACATGTGTTCATGCTTTAGTTATCTACGTTCTTGTTTTGCAAAGGTGCCATGGAACCAATGTACAATAAAAGTTCAATTGAAGTGATTTGCTGTATTTCACTTTTCCTCCAGATACTGAATCTGCTAAAGCTGCTAGAAGGCAACTGAAGGAAATTATCTACTCAGTCCTGTTTGACATGAATGTTCCTGCTGTTTGTGCAATTAATCAAGTAGGCTATGCTGTGAATTGTATTTGACTTCCTTCTACTTGGAAAAAAAAACTGAATAATTTCCTTCTGTCTCATTCTTCATATTTTAATCACCTTACGTAATATTCATAGTCAAAATGTAGGCAACTTTAGCTTTGTATGCTGCAAGACGAACTTCAGGGATTGTTGTCAACATTGGTTTCAATGTCACATCCATTGTTCCAAGTAAGTTATTTTAGTCTTTTCTCTTGTCTTTCCTTCTTTTTAAACATTTATATTTGAACGATTTTGTTACAGTATGTTTCAGCAGTGGGGCCTCGAGCTCCAAGAAATTAGTTTGTTCTCTCTGTTTTTTTTTTTTGATAAGTAAGCTCCATGATTACTAAATGATTAAACTCACGTTCAGGGCTCAGATGGGATGCTTTAATGGTGGTTCTGATTAGAAGTTCCCCTTGCATCTGGGGAGGGTTTGTGTACTCTAACAGTCATACAGGAATTGTAAATCATGTACCGAGATGATATTGACAAGGGATATGTCAGACGATCCTCAGGGATCTGAATCATCTGATGCAACAGAAAAATATGAATTCATGTATAATTCATGCTACAGGTTTCCATATGATGTATATAATTCATGCATAATCACCTTCTGTCTTGTTTCGTCTCGACTGAGACGTCTCGTTCCAGCAATGTACCGAGACGATACATAGGGGAATGTATTGTCTTGTGCCAAAAGCCTAATTTAAGTACTAAAATCGGTTTAAAAACTTATTTTTCATGATATATGTATGTTTTATAACACATATAGATGCTAAAAACAACTTTGTAGTTCAATTAAGCATAAAAATGGTTTAATCTTATTGAGACATTTATTGTTTTTCCATTGGCTTCTTCTATCTCATTTTGTCTCGGTAAAGACCTCTTTTTCCGTCAGCTTACCATGACAATGAAATGGAATGATATTTTAAAACTTCTGTGTAATTGCCTCTTCGTGCTGATAAGATTTTCTGTTAGTACTGATATGCTCTCTCTCTCTCTCTCTCTGTTCTTTTTAACCCTTTTTTTATTTTTATTTTTATTTTTCTAGTTTTTGTGCGGTAAATTTCATTTAGAGACATTTATTGTGGTGTTTAACAGTTTTACAGGGTAGAGTGATGCGGGAGGTGGGTGTAGAAATTGTGGGACAGGGGGCGCTAAAACTCACAGGATTCCTTAGGGAGCAAATGCAACAGAACAATATAAATTTCGAGTCACTATACACTGTCCGCACACTGAAAGAGGTATGTATGCTTCTGACTATTCTCTTTAGGCTCGTCACTTAATAATTATTATTATTTTTTTTTGTAAGCAAGACTTAATAATTATTATATGCCCTTTTATATGTCTCCATTCCCCCCACCTAATCTACCTGTGCCGTATATGTGATAATCATGGAGAAGGATGGTGAGCCACCATTTGATTGGCCCCACCTGGGAGATCTACAAGGGAAATATCAGATGATCCTAACCATCTGATCTATTGAATGTTTGTTGAATTTCAGAAAAAGTATTACAGGTGGTCCAAAAAGTCTGCAGAATGGATGGATAGGATCATTTGATTGGGTCAACTTTTGTCCTAGGAGAACTTGCATAGCTTTTAGATCCATAGTTTAAATATCCTGACTATTCTCATGCAGGTTCATGGCTTGTTTTACATACTTTTAGGGGAATACTTAGGTCAGGATGTCCTCATGCCCCTCCACCTAATCTACCTTGCTGTACATGTGACACTCATGCAGAAGTATTCAATTCCCCCCCATGATCCTAATCATTCGATCTATTGCATGTTGCTGGAAAAGTCCGAAAAGGTATTGCAGATGGTCCAAAAATGGCGGCAGAATGGATGGATAGGATTATTTAGTTGAGTCAACTTTTTTCCTCGGAGATCTTGCATAGCTTTTAGATCCATAGTTCAAAATATCTTACCACACTGATACACAGATATGTATCAATTTCTCAAATTATAAGTATGATACATAGGAGATGCACTGATTACATATAAGAATTTGTACATAAAAGCATGGTAAAAGGTAGTATGATACAAATGCCTTGTAAATGTTGTGAACAAAAGGGCTATTCTTTTTTAGCATATATGGCTGTAGGGATCGTTTAATTGTTTTAAACATCATGTTTTTAGGTTAGTTGTGCATCAAACATGGTTTAGAGCAATGTATCAATGCGTATCAAAGTGTTTTAGTGATTTTTCCAGCATATTTACTTATCGTGTATACATATCGGTTTTTCACTGTACCAATACTGATATTATAAACCTTGTTCTCAGCTTCCTCATTTGTTTAGTCAAGTGGGCAGTTACTCCCCAGGAACTTGAATTTGAGCTGAGCAAATGTCCCCTTCTTCAGTAAGGAGCATGACACAGTTTCCATGTCTTTAATGTTGTTAATGTGTTTTGTATTTAGCTTCTGCTGATTTAACGTGATACCTGCTGGCCATATGAAACTCTTTAAACAGAAAAAGAATGAAGTTCCAAATATATCAAGGAAAACCACTAGCTGTAGTAACTAGTTATTTCTTCTTTTTCTTTCCCATTCCCTTTCCATTCATGTTCAGTATTGCTTTACCAACTTGAGTTTCTAGGTAAAACATTTCTCTTACACATTGCCTGATGATATGGTGACTGAATTTACAGAACCTATGCTATGTTGCTGCTGATTATGAAGCAGAGCTATCCAAAGAAACACGGGCATCATTTGAAGTTGCTGGAGAAGGTTGGTTTACTCTCTCGAAAGAGCGCTTTCAAACAGGAGAGATCCTATTCCAGCCACGCCTGGGAGGGGTGTACGTTCTGAACCTCACACTTTCTGGTTACTTTTTTAGGAAGCTGTCATCAAATACTTGTTCGTTTGGAGATATTATGTTGGTTTACTCTCTTGAAAGTGCATCATCATGGTTGTCGTTGTCATCATCATTCACAATGCTTTATACCAACTTTTTCAGATTGGAAACCTGAATACTATTTTGTCATTCAATCTTATCTAGAGCTATATCTCCTGTTAGAGCATTTATTTTCAGATATTTTTTTACTACCTCAATTCACGTCATTTGCGCCTTCGTCTTGCTCCTTTAGAGCTTGCAACATTCCTTCTCATTGATGTTGCTGTAGATTTCTCTAGGGTTTCAACATACCAACAACAAATGAGAAAAATAAAGAAAAGATAAGTGAAGAAGAGAAGAGAAAGGAGAAAGAGAAGAGAAAGAAGAAGAAGAAGAAGAAATGATGCAAGAGAAAGAGGGGAGATTTTTTTTTTCGCTAAATGCAAATTTATAAAGAACGAGAGAAAAGTACCCCGAAGGGCGAAAGAGGGCAAAAGGGAGAATCCCAAGGATCACCTACTCAGACAACAAATCTGTGGTAAGTCTGATCAGGGACCTCAATTGACACTAGAAAAGGGGGACGACAATCCCACCACCGACTCGAACTAGTTTAAAGTCTAGCACCTATTTTGGCACAACTATCAGCGCTAAAGTTGGCTTCTCTCCATTGCATGAACTAACTGATACTGATGGCATAGGAGATGCCCTGATATGTGATTGTCAAGTAAATAAGCTTCCCAACTAATCTCTTATACCCTCCAAGATCACCTAAGGACTCTACCTGATCAACAGTCAACTTATGATTCGGATCTATGGGACTGTCAACCGACTTAGCTCCTGCAGTCATGTCTCTATCAGGAGATTTGTAACATACTTCTCATGCGAAAAGTTGATACCAATTTTTGATCTCGCGACCTCAATACCCAAGAAATAGTGAAGCTAACCCAAATCCTTGGTGTGAAAATACTTCCAAAGATGACTTTTCAGAACCTCAATGCCCTTACTATCATTGCTTGTGACAACAATGTCTTCCATATAAACCACGACACGATAATTCAGTGAACCTAGAGAAGAGGGTTGAATGTTGGAACGAATGTCTAACAAGAATTCTTAGAATTCCTTGGAGATTCTTGATTGGCGTTGAGCTAACCATAGCGCAAAGTCGTATCTCTTTGGTTAATAAGTTTCAAAAGGTTTATCGATTCCTGGGGGTGCAAATCCATGCCAAATGAGTTGACTTGAAAATTTGGCTTTATCATCACAAAGAAGAGCTTCCGGGTTTTTGGTCCTTCGTATCTTCAGGGAAGATTACAACTTGGTTAAACTTATAAAACTAGGCTCTGAGTGATTGTTCGAGTCCATAAATGGACTTCTTCAAGCTGCACACCTAAGTTGACTCTCCCTGAGCACCAAAACCACAAGGTTGCTTCATACACACTTCATTGTATAGGTCATCATGCAAAAAAGCATTTTTCACATCTAACTGAAACAACGACCATGACATATTAGCTGTCAAGGATATGCTCATATGAACAAAATTCAACTTATCCACATGGGAGAAAGTCTTAGAATAGTCGATGCCATAAGTCTGAGTAAATTCCTTGGCTACCGATAAGGTTTTTAGGTGTTCGACTAAACCATCTAGGTTCTACTTCATTGTGTAGACTCAACAACAACCCACAACACGCTTCTCGGAAGGTAAAATGGTTAGGTCCCATGTCTATTCAACTGCAGGGCTACCATCTCATCTTCCACATCATTCTTCCTTCCAGAGTAACTTGGTTCAAAGTTTCGGTTAGGTCCCTGATGCGGGAGCATTCTACTACGATCATCCACGCTACACTGAATCAATGCCCAATCAAGTGGATCCTATTTACTATTTATAGTAATTCACGTTTTTACTATTTATAGTAAATCCCGAATTTACTATTTATAGTAAATTTTGATTTTACTATTTTTAGTGGACCCCATGAAGATTTGTTTTAATTTAACTAGGATTTTCAATTGAGATTTTGTTTCCAATTAGGATTTTATTATTGATTACAATAGTTGATTTGTAATAGGAGTTTCTAATTCCAATTAGATTAGAATTAGGAAAGTTCAAGTAGGGAGTCTTGTAAAAGGTGATGTACCCTTTGATTTTAAGGATGAAAAATTATGAATGAAGAAATAGAAATCTCTCTTGTGGTGTGAAGCCATCCTCTCCTGGTGCGAGGCCAAGCTAATTTGGTGCGAAGCCGAAGGTATCTTTTTATCTCCATCTCTTTCTCTATCTCTTTTCTCTTATTATCTTTTCTTTCTCCATCTCTATTTTATTTATTTTTTTTATCAATTTCTTACCTAAGAAAACCCAAATCATACCACAACACTGTGAATAGTGACGTGAATAATGTCATGTGAATAGTGCCGTGAATAGTAATCCCCTCTTCATTCCTTCTCAAATCGCAGAACGATTCTCCCGTCCTGCATCAAATTTGGTATTAGAGCCCAGTTCGAAACTCCTGATCGGAAAGATGTCTCATATTGGTTCGCAATCTTTGGTAGCCGCGTTAGCTAAACTAAATGATGTGATAAATCGTTTTGAGAGCGGACTAAGCAACCATATAAGTCGTATTGAGAGCAAACTAGAGGCAAGGGTCTCTGCCAGAGTTCCAATCAGCAATTGTCGTCTTGGAAAGTCACTACCACAACCATTGACTTTTCCACCTCTTTCCGGCAAGCTATTGGAAGGTTTCACAACAAAAAAAACCCCTAAAGAGGTCTCAAAGCAAGTCGAGAAGAAAGTAAATGAAGAAATAAAAGCCATTGAACAAGATGGTGTTTTTCCATCCAAGGAAAATGAAAAAATCGACGAGGAAGAAAAAGCCAAATCTGAGGAATTAGCAAGTCCTGAAGCTCCTGTAGTTGTATCAGACGAAAAGATGGAGGATAAGCATATTGATCCGCCTGCTATTATGGAGAATAAAAATGATGATGATTCCCCTGGTTCAGAAGCTCCAGCTGAAGATGGCCAAAATAGTATAGAAGATTCCGATCCGAAACCAGATATTTTTGCTGTTTTAGAACCGACAGTTGAAAATAAAGCAGATGAAACAAGCAAAGGTTTCTTATCAAAGAAGGTCAGAGTTGAGGACATAGACCATGTTTCAGAAAATTTACACATGTTGAAGATGCAGAATAAGAAGCTAAAGGGAGAGTACTCAAAATATCTCTTTCGTTGGAAAAGCCAATTGCAATATCTCAACTTGAATTCGAGGTCGAATTCTTTTCAACCAGGAGGGTTTGATGCAGGAGCATTCTACTACGATCATCTGCGCTACACTGAATCTATGCCAGTCAAGCAAATGGACTTACTATTTATAGTAAATCTCGTTTTTACTATTTATAGTAAATATGAAAATTAATATTTATAGTCAATCCCATTTTTACTATTTATAGTAAATTCTGATTTTATTATTTTTAGATAAGTGGACCCCACGAAGATTTGTTTTAATTTAATTAGAATTTTCAATTGAAATTAGATTTTATTTCTAATTAGAATTTTTATTATTGATTGCAATAGTTGATTTGTATTAGGAGTTTCTAATTTCAATTAGATTAGAATTTGGAAAGTTCAAGTAGGGAGTCTTATAAAAGGTGATGTACCATTTGATTTTGATGATGAAAAATTATGAATGAAGAAATAGAAATCTCTTTGAGAAATCTCTCTTGTGGTGTGAAGCCATCCTCTCTTGGTGCGAAGCTAAGCTAATTCGGTGCGAAGCCGAATGTATCTTTTTATCTCCATCTCTTTCTCTATCTCTTTTCTCTTATTATCTTCTCTTTCTCCATCTCTATTTTATTTATTTTTTTTATCAATTTCTTACCTAAGAAAACCCAAATCATACCACAACACTGTGAATAGTGACGTGAATAATGTCATGTGAATAGTGCCGTGAATAGTAATCCCCTCTTCATTCCTTCTCAAATTGTAGAACGGTTCTCCCGTCCTGCGTCAAATTTGGTATCAAAGCCCAGTTCGAAACTCCTGATCGGAAAGATGTCTCATATTGGTTCGCAATCTTTGGTAGCCGAGTTAGCTAAACTAAACGATGTGATAAATCGTTTTGAGAGCGGACTAAGCAACCATATAAATCGTATTGAAAGCAAACTGGAGGCAAGGGTCTCCGCCAGAGTTCCAATCAGCAATTGTTGTCTTGGAAAGTCACTACCACAACCACTGGCTTTTCCACCTCTTTCCGGCAAGCTATTGGAAGGTTTCACATAAAAAAAAACCCCTAAAGAGGTCTCAAAGCAAGTCGAGAGGCAAGTAAACGAAGAAATAAAAGCCATTGAACAAGATGGTGTTTTTCCATCCGAGGAAAATGAAAAAATCGACGAGGAAGAAAAAGTCAAAACTGAGGAATTAGCCAGTCCTGAAGCTCCTGTAGTTGTATCAGACGAAAAGACGGAGGATAAGCATATTGATCCTCCTGCTGTTATGGAGAATAAAAATGATGATGATTCCCCTGGTTCAAACGCTCCAGCTGAAGATGGCCAAAATAATATAGAAGATCCCGATCCGAAACCAGATATTTCTGCTGTTTTAGAACCGACAGTTGAAAATAAAGCAGATGGAACAAGCAAAAATTTCTTATCAAAGAAGGTCAGAGTTGAGGACATAGACCATGTTTCAGAAAATTTACACCTGTCAAAGATGCAAAAGAAGAAACCGAAGGGAAAGTACTCCAAACATCTCTTCCGTTGGAAAAGCCTATTGCAATATCTCAACTTGAATTCAATGTCGAATTCTTTTCAACCAGGAGGGTTTGATGCGGGAGCATTCTACTACAATCATCCGCGCTACACTGAATCAATGCCCAATCAAGTGGATCTTATTTACTATTTATAGTAATTCACGTTTTTACTATTTATAGTAAATCCCGAATTTACTATTTATAGTAAATTTTGATTTTACTATTTTTAGTGGACCCCACGAAGATTTGTTTTAATTTAACTAGGATTTTCAATTGAGATTTTGTTTCCAATTAGGATTTTATTATTGATTGCAATAGTTGATTTGTAATAGGAGTTTCTAATTCCAATTAGATTAGAATTTGGAAAGTTCAAGTAGGGAGTCTTATAAAAGGTGATGTACCCTTTGATTTTAAGGATGGAAAATTATGAATGAAGAAATAGAAATCTCTTTGAGAAATCTCTCTTATGATGTGAAGCCATCCTCTCTTGGTGCGAAGCCAAGCTAATTTGGTGCGAAGCCGAAGGTATCTTTTTATCTCCATCTCTTTCTCTCTCTTTTCTCTTATTATCTTCTCTTTCTCCATCTCTATTTTTTTTATTTTTTTTATCAATTTCTTACCTAAGAAAATCCAAATCATACCACAACACTGTGAATAGTGACGTGAATAATGTCATGTGAATAGTGCCGTGAATAGTAATCCCCTCTTCATTCCTTCTCAAATCGAAGAACGGTTCTCCCGTCCTGCGTCAGTCCCATGTCTGTTTCATTTCAGTTTCACTATATGACGAAACCACATGTTTTGGTTGTTTTCGTTCGAAATCGAACGATACTTCATCTTATGTGTAAATTGGTACTAACATTTCGTTTTGGTTTCACAAAGTTACGTCTGAAACCGAACGATACTTCCGATACGTTTCGGTATCGCCCATGAATGATACCGAAACGATTCCGTGTACTATGAACCATCTGAGACCAAGCTTCACTGTACGAAATAGGAAGACGAAGAGAGGATAGGGAAAAAACAAAATGCTTTAAATCAGGAAACAAATGATCAAAGAACAAGAAATTTGAAATGGGATGTTCAGTACATACACATTTACCTTTTCGAAAAGCAATCGGAAGATCACTATTAGTCTTTTGGGGAACAACTGAATCTTGAGATGGATGTGCAAATGAGAAAGGAACGAAAGTGACTATATCTTGAGATGACAAGGCTGATGATGGAAGATCAGGTGGATCAATACTTTCTTGCTGACGTCTCCGAGTGTACACCTGTAATGATTTAGTGTGAGGAGATGGAACAACTAGATGAACAACAAGAGAGGGAGTGCACATAATCAAAAATAGGATCCTGAAACTAATTTCCTTCAACAGAGTAAAATGGACTAGCCTCGAAGAAGGTAACATCGGTTCATAAATGTTTTCTTCAATGCAGGACTATAACAATAATACCCCTTTTGTGTCCTTGAATAACCTAGAAAAATGCATTTTATGGCTCGAGGCATCAAGTTTATCATTCCTTCTCCCCAATTTGTGAACTAAGCATACACACCCAAATATCCTAGGAGGTAAGTAAAAACAACCATTTTTCAAAAACAAGGTGTTGAAAGGAGATTTCTCATTCAAAATAGAAGATGACATTCTATTGATTAGGTAACATGCAGTAAGAACATCACCCAAAAAAGTTTAATAACATCATTTTGATCAACAAAGCTCGAGCTACTTCAAGGGCATGTTTATTTTATCTTTCGGTTACCCCATTCTGTTGAGGAGTGTGACTACAAAATGTTTGATGTACAAGGCTAAGACTATTAAGAAAATTTTCAAACGGAGTAGAACTATACTCAGCAGCATTATTAGAACGCAAAACACAAATACGAGCATTAAATTAACAACTTTAGCATGAAAAGATTTTAACACAAAATATTTCAGAATGATATTTAATTAAACAAATCCAAGTTATATGTGAGAAGTCATCCACAAAAGTGACAAGAAAACAAAATAAACTAGGTACCCTGGCAAGGCCCCATACATCAGAATGAACTAACTTAAAAGAACTCGACAGGCGTCCATTGCTACATAGTTTAAAAGTAGCACGACGATGTTTACTTAATTCACATACCTCACACACCAAAGAGGAAACAAATGACAAATACAGAACTAACCTACGTACGTTATTCAACAAAGGATGAGTTAACCAACAATGCCACTAGAGAGAAGTAGTAGCATTCATTGTAGATCCACAAGGTTACAGTTCCAGGTAGTAGAGAACTCCTCGCTCATGTCCACCAATCTTCTTCTTCATCTCTAGATCATGAAAAACACAATGGGAAGGAAAGAAGGTGATGGAACAATTCAAAGATCTAGTAAATTTACTCACAAACATAAGATTGAAAGGAAAATTAGGAACATACAAAATAAAAGATACTGACAATGGTGAGCCAAGATCAATAGTACCAAGTCCATTGATTTTGGATTTGGTAAGACTAACAAACGAATTGCATGAGGAACTATCAAGAGTAGAAAATACATTGGAACTACCTATCGTATAGTAGGAATCTCCCGAGTCAATAACCCAATGAGACTTGCGCAAAGTGGTTACTGGTTAAACACGTGCTAGCAGTGGAGGAAGATGGAAAACTCATTGACTGCAGATTTTCAGCAACTTAGAACATTCTTCTGGTAGTCAAGCGACTCAAGCCACATGCTCACTAGAATTCTGTTAAGGTGGTACGATTGAATTAACTGCTCCATTGTCACCCTTATCTTCAGACGAAACGCCTTGATTAGCCCAAGTTGGCTTTTCTCATGGAGGTCCCAATAGTAGTCCACTATATGATTGGTCAATCCACAATGAGTACATATTAAGGTTTGAAGGCCTCTATCACGGCTTACTCTTTAGTCACCATTGATAACTTTGGACGGAATCAGCGAGTCATGCAAAAACTCAGCTGAATTAGGGCTGTTTTTGGAATCCTAGTAGCCTAGTCACTTGAATTTCTTACTCAGTGGGTTGGAGAAAATGGCTTAACTCGGCCAAGTCTTGAGTTGACTCACCGAGCTTTGTCGCTATGATTCTCAGAGGTCGTGACGGATGTTGTTAAAACATGGTTTTAAGGAAGGATATAACAAAATTTCCACATGGTAATAAGTGGATAAAAAATCAGCCACTTTGTTAGCTTCCCTCCAAGCATGGATTTAGATTTTTTTGACTGGGTTTCGGTCCACGTCGAAATCGAAATTTCGCAAAATTTTAGAAAAAATTCAAATCTTTTTTGACCTTCAATCTTATCTAAAGAGATTTTTTAGAAAAAAATCTTATCACTTTCTCTCTTTATTATCTTCCTAAGATTAAGGAAATCTTTATTATACTTTTATTAATGGAAATAGGATCTTAATTATCTGTTTTTTCATTAATATGAAAAATATAAATTGTTGTTGAATTTTGATTTCGGTATAGACCGAAACAAAAATTTCGAGTGTACCGGCGAAATTTAAACCTCTAAATCTCAACCTTCACGAACAAACTGACCCCCTCTGCTAGTCCTACCACTACCTCGGCCAGCGTTTCCCTACTAGAAGGAGCAACTAAAAAATGTAGATTTATCTCCTTTGTTTGAACATATAAGGAGACCAATTGATACTTTTTGTTACTGCCAATAAACCCCATTCCATGAAGGAATCTCATGACCTCTTAGAATCTGGGTACGAACAGGCTTGTACTAATATTTTAACTTGGAGAGGAATTTGGCCACTCTAAATTTCTCACACTGTCTTCTTTGTGTTTCTAGTTCAGTAGTAAGTGGATGGTACACATTTAGTTCTTCCCACGTATCTCGTAACACAGAATAATACTCCACTAGAGATTTATCTCTTTGCTGAAGCAAGAAAATCTTTTGAAACAATTGATACGTACGGGAGATATTCTTCTCGGACGAGTGCATGTCTCTGAGAGCTTCCCAAATCTCCTCGAATGTGTCCAAAAATATCACATTGGAACTCACTGTAGTTTCCATACCATTCCACAACTAGGTCATAAATTGTGCATTTTCCTGCACGCACTCACCATAATTGCTCAAATCCTGTTGGTTGAGTAGTCTAGTACTTAAGTTTCCCTTTGGCAGTAAGGAGACTTGTATTGACTTTGACCATTGCAAATAATTTTATGGACGTCATCTGAGCCCCCAAAAAGAATTGGAAGTATTTGACATACCGATTTTTAAGGTTTTATCCTCCATGATTATAAAAAAAATAATCAGAATAAATCACTTACAAATGATTTTGACAACTTCGAGTAGGTTTTGGCACCCAAACACACAAACATAGGGTCAACTGATCCACTCATCACGTGGATCACATAATAACAATAATACCCTGAGATCGGTATTGTACATCATCATTGTTCATTGATTATTATTCATCGGGCACTATTCATCGCTACTGTTCAATTGAAGAATGAACTGTAGACTAATCCTAAAAAATTGAGGTCATCAATCCCGCATTAATACCAATAAAGGAAGGAGAATTGAAGAAGAGAAGAGATGACGCAGGAGAAAGATAGAGAGAAAGTTCACTTCGTTAAGAGTACACGATCTCCCCTAAATTGCTAATATTCACTTTAGTTTGACACAAAGTACAAGTATGCCCTCCTAGGAGTCAATAATAAGAAAAATACAGAAAATAAGTTGAAAATGACAGAAATATCCCTACTCTCATGTTTATACTAAATAAATACACCAACAGCCTCATTAGTCTTTGTTGGAAATGTATAAACCATCTCAATCGACCTTTTTATTTTATTTTATCCCCTATTGGGTCTACTCCTTGATACCCTCTTGGAACTTGAAAGAGCTAGTTAATAAATTCTTATCGTTACAAAAGAAAAAAATATCATGCCATAATTATTTAATACATTTTAGTAATGAAAACATAATAAGTTGTTTTTATAGCTGCCATCTCATAAAAATGTTGAACTGAGAAAATGTTATAACTATGGATATGAATGGGGCTGGCCAGTTGTACTCCATACCGGCTTGCCAAAATTTATCTAGTCCCAAGTCCATGAGGGGTTTCAAACTCTAGAAAACGGAAGTGCGCTCCTGTGCACTCCGGCTTTCAAGCCGTAGTTTGCTGGGCAGGAGAAAGAAACTGATGAAAGACTAGAGCCCAATGCTCCGTGAGCAGAACACCTATGTCTTATTACACTCTGACCCACAATTGCCTTCTCTCTTTTCTATGGCCTTAGGATCAGCCTGAACACAACAAGGGAAATTTATTGAGCCTTGTTCAAATATGCCTATAAACGTATTTACTAAAAATGATAAAACTCTTTTCATTGGAAAAATGCACCTTTAGCCATAATTTCAAAGTATCTATTTTAAACAAAGTTTTTTTCTGTTCCTATATTATATTTTCAAAATACTAGGATGAAGACACCAATTTTATTTTTAAATAATACAGTAAACATATCATAATTACACAAAAAGTTCCAGATACCCTAAATATAAAAGTGGACACTTTCATCTTAACCCGGACATCTTATACATTTGGCGTGTTTATAAGTCTGCCTAAGGCGCGGCTCTTGAGCTTTCAAGGTAGGGCCAAGATCAGCTCAACAAAGTCTAGGCCCTCCAAAAGCCATCGACTAGATATAGAATGATACTGGTAACATGTTTGAATTGCCTAATGGAATGTTCATATAGCACAAAACAAATTAGAGAAAAATCGAACAATCCATGTAAATGAGTTTTAACCTAGATATAATTGGAAGCTCCATAAGTTTTTTTTTTCAATAATAAGGAAAACTTTATTAAAGATAGAAAAAAAAAGAGAGCTAGAGAAGGGCAAAGACCAAAAATTACACCGAGTGATCCATTTGCGGAGGATCTTGGTACACATGAGAATGAGATGTTCACGGACAAAACGAAGTTGATCTCCTGATGATTTGGAGAAGTCTCCAATTCTCCATTTTTAACCTTTTTTTTCTTTTTTATCCTCGACACCTACTAACGCATCAATTGAATCCCCTTAAATCACGATTTTGTATAGAGAAAGATTCTTGGATATTCTTAGACCATGAAGGAGTGATAACAGCTATGTTTGAATCTCTTTCTTTATTGGAGCTGAAAACACATCAAATAATTATCCTATTGCTGTCTGGCCATGTAGCACAAGAGGACAAATAACTGGTGTGTGTGTCTGTGTTTTTGTAGGTAAGCACTGGTGTGTATGTCAAGAAAAGTTTAATGGAATCTTAGTTCTTTTTATCGGCTTGTGCTAATTGTGGTTCTTTTGAGCCCTGAGCTTCAATTTACATTTCCATTATTTTAGGCTTATGAAAATTTTCACTCACCATTTAATTACTGAGATCTGAGATTGTCATTTGAACATTTTTGACCTTTACGTATGACCTTTGAATGTCAATTACTGTAGGCTCTTATTTTGTACACTACCAGACACACATAATAAATTCAACCTGAACTGTTTTGTATTTGGGAACATCGGGTATTCTGAGTCTGTGCTGCTCATTTAAAATTTATTGCCAAGGCCCTTCTTGTAGACCGTGGAGAAATACTCAATTTTGATGAGCATAACCTTTAAGCTATCACATTTCTTTACATGGTTGGAACTTGGAATCAATATTGTGAATGGTTCTGAAAAGTCTTGATTGAGTGGTTTCCAACTGTTTCAATTCTTTTGCATAAGAGCTGTTTGATGTGCATATTCTTGGTAAACTCTCTTGAAATTATCTTGTCCAAAAATAGCTGGTTAAAGGATACCATGTGCCACGATGGTACAGGCATACAATGGGTTTGCATCAGGCAGTAGCACTTTGTATGGACCATTGTCAAGCCACAGAAGTAACGGGTGATGATGGATGGTTCAAGACCGTGGTCTTGGCAGGTGGGACTGCATGCTTACCAGGACTGCCAGGTAAGCATCTGATTATCTAAAGCGTATGCAAATTATCTAGGATTGTGTGCATGGAAACTATTTGAGACGGAAGGGAGAGAAGGGGATGTATCCGGATATTGAATGAAAGTTCCTGACTCTTCTTTCAACTTTATTGTTTCAGAAAGGCTAGAGAAGGAGCTGCATGCAGTTCTTCCAGCATCCATATCAGAAGGAATCAGAGTTATTCCCCCTCCATACGGTGCAGAATCTGTATGGTTTGGTGCAAAGATAATCAGCAATGTAAGCTGCTGTGCTACGTAAAAAACCAAGATTTGGTCGCAACAAAACTTTCCATCTATGTAACAATGACATGGACTTGTATGTTGGTGTCCAACACTGATATGAAGAGTTAGACACAATGACCCCACAAACCTTATATGCCGACACGTTGATACAATTTATTCCACATGTTGAGAGATGTACAATATAGGAAAAGGTATCTAGATAAACTAATATACATTAAAATCATATGAATAATTTATAAATAATAGCTGAAAAACAAAACATAAATATATTGGGATTCTTTTTCAGAAGTGTGTCAGCATGTCTGACGTGTGTACGGAAAAGTGTCCGACATGGCAAATTCTTAGAAATTGCATAGCTTACAGTTGACTCGACTCAATTAGAACCTGGGTCAAGCATAAGCTATCATGTTTTCTGTAAAAAACTAGACGAGGTAACTAGGAGACTCACAAAATCAGTGTAGATAGATTTTTCAAACTCAAAAGACCTGACCAAGTACTAGTCCAACTTTCTTGTTCTTGACTACTAAGGCGCCCTACGCAATTCTGAATTGGAGTTTTAAGTTTAAAAACTTAGCTGAATATCTTGCACATCCATGTTTCAATATATTCGCTGTCCCAGTAACACACTGGAATCTCGTCTGCATAGACTTACATGCATGCAAGTACACACGGATTACTTTCCATGTATTCTTACGTTGTCTTCTTCAATTGGGTTCACATGTTTGTGTTGATACAGATGAGCACCTTCCGTGAGGCCTGGTGCATGACGAAGAAGCAGTTTCGCCAGAAGTCCAGGCGCAACTTCATCAGCTCATGGTGAAGAAATATAACTCATCAGTGCTCAGTGCCTTTATGTAGCTTTTGGAAAGGTCGGGGGGATTCTTGTGATAAACAATACATTTGGTTTTCAAGATCTTCAGCATTCCATAATCTTTTTTTTTCCTTAAATTTTTATATTCTTTAGTGTTGAGGTGTAACTAGCCTTGAATAACAAGTCTTTGTTGCAACTCCATGTACTGTATCATGTATTACATCCCACAAGCATGCATCTCATGCCGTGGAGATTTCAACATACTATTGGATATATTTATATAGATATCTTGTGGAGAGAAATAATAATATACATTTATGAACAGACTGTTACTAAACTGGTGTGGTGATTTGGTTGCTTCAAAAGAGGAAAAGAGAAAACAGTTATGTTCCTTGTTATTCTTTGTTTTGCTGATCTTGAACTACAGCTATCAAAGAACGAGCTGGACTTTGTGCAGTGCCTGCCATTCATCATCATATGCCTAATCCCAATTGTTTGGGGTTGGCAACAGGAATCATGTTCCTCCATTCAACTATGGATCAGGGTTTATGGAAGGATTTGGCACAAGTTTTACACTGGCTGCCAACCGGATGACTTCATGGGGCCTTAGAATTGGTAATGCAATGCTTGACGACATTGATAGAGTTACCTGGTCTGCCAAAATTTATTTGGGTCCAAGTCTCTGATGGATTTAGTTCTCCAAGGCTTAACATGACAACTTCTATAAAAGCCGTGGACCTTCGCCAAATTGATCTGAGCTCCTTCACGGTAATCAGTGAGTTTTAATAATTTATTCGCTATTCTTTCTTGTTTCCTCTTTTTCCTGAATTGACCTTATCTTTTTTTCATTCGGACCAGTTGATGTTGTGTTGACACTCTGCACAGGCCTACCTGGTGGGTGGACTCAAAAGTTATAATTTAAACATTTTAATATAATTCTTTTATCACCAATAATCGTTGCATGAACACTGCCCACCCTTGAAGACATGGAAACGATTTCTATCCCTAACGATTATTTCCCTCTCAAACTCCTTAGACATAAATTTGACAGCTGAGTGACAATCCCTACACACCCTCAAGTTCTTGATTACTCTTATGGGTGTCTTTGCCTTGGTACTCAGTAGACCATAAGCAATGGCCAGTCTCTCACTATGCCTACTCAATGCCTGTTCTTTCTCCTCCTCTTCAATGTCTAACAACACTTCTTCTCTCCTTGCAACAAACCCAGCTTTCTCTACTCTTATCTTGATTTCCTCCAGCATCATATATATATCTCTAGCCTTACTATGATCAATATCTCCCACAACAAACTCATGAACCAAACCATCTACTTCAATAAAGCTAGACCCACAGGTAGTCTCCATTTCTTTCTCCTTGATCAACTTCCTTACTTTAGTTGCATCCTCTTGTTTTCCAACCGCAGCGAACATGTGTCCAGCAAGCTTATACCGGTCACCAGACATTGGCTCGAGCTCAATCAGGCGCCTGAATACACGTTTCCCTCTCCTCAGGTCTTTGTGGATTCTACATGCGCCTAGTAATGCACCCCATATGACTGAATTTGGATCCTCCGGCATTGACACAATGAGCTCTTCAGCCTCTGCCAACCGCCCAGATCGGCCCAGGAGGTCTACCATGCATCCATAGTGCTCAATTGATGGTTCGATCCCGAAGCTTTGAACCATTTGATTGAAATAGTAATGGCCTGCTTCCACATTTCCCACGTGGGAGCAAGCCGACAAGATAGCAACAAAGATGACTGCATTTGGACGAATTCCATCAGCGACCATCTCGTTGAGCAGTTCATAACATTTTTCAGCTTGTCCATGCATAGCAAAGCCTGAAATCATAACTCCCCATGTCACAACATCTCTTCTGGGCATTTTCTTGAAGACTTCATAGCCACTATCTATACTGCCAGACTTAGCATACATGTTAACAAGAGCAGTACCTAGATTAACACTTATACTAGCTCCAATCCTCTCAACATACATGTGTATCCATCTTCCTTGATCCAATGCTCCCAATCGGGCACATGCAGAAAGTGCACTCACGACCGTCGATTGATTCGATGGGACCCCGGAAAGCATCATTTCTCGAAAGACACTCAATGCTTCCATGTACATACCGTTCTTTGTGTACCCTGACACCATTGCACTCCAAGATGCGACGTCTTTTTTCGTCATCCCATCAAACAATTCTCTAGCTTTTTGGATGCAACCGTGTCTTAAATAACCAGAGACCATGGAATTGTTAACGAGCGTGTTCTCTTGGGGAAATTCTGCGAGAATACATTGGGCACAGTCCAAATCATCTGAGTTCGCGTACATATGTATTAGCGAGCTATGAACGTGAGTGTCTGGTGATATTCCAGCCTTAATTATCAGGCAATGAACTTGTTTACCTTCGAAAAGTGCATTTAAAAGGGAACACGCTTTGAGCACAGAGGTGTAGGTGTAATTGTCAGGAATTAGGCCGCTTAACAACATTTTGTTATGAAGTAAGAGTGAATCGTAAGGTTGGTTACCCAGTGTTAGCCCTCTGATCATGGTGTTGTAAGCAAATACATCAGGCGAATCTACGGTGTGAAAAACTGATGATGCATCATAAATGTGGGACATGGAGACGTAGGAGTCGATGAGCTTTCCAGCGGACCGATGGTGATCGAGGAGGCCGGACACAACCAACTGGGCATGTAATTGTCTGACTTCCTGGAGGGTCTGGCATCTCTTTTGGTGCAAGAAGATAGTGGACGGAGTTCTCGTTGTGGGGTTGTCAATGGGAGATGATCCATTTGGTTCGAGAAGAGAGAGAGGCGTGAGAGAAGAACCCATGAAGGGACGACTGAAGCGAAGGTTGGTGTGTGGTGTGGTGTTGGGAGGAAATTCAAGCTGTCGTAGCGACTAGCGAGGGAGGAGTGCTGCTGCATCTCCCTGCAGCTAATCTATTTACAGCCACACAAACCAAATCCAAATCCAAATCCAATCTCTTTGGTTTTCGTTTCTTTTTTCCCTTACCAAGCCTAAATAATCAATATTTGGTCCACATGGTACAACTGTGCTGAAACACAGTATCTTCGGATAAATCAAGAGATGCATTCATAGGGTCTCTAGAGAAATTCCAATCAAAGACATGGACGTGGGAGATCTATAATTTTAGTAACACCCCTCTAAAATTTGAAAGTAATTAGGAATACCTCCTTGTACTTTCGAACTTTAGGATTACCCCCATTGATCTACTTTTAACAGTGGTGGACTTAGATTTTAAAAAAAAAAAGGGTAGTTGACGTAAGTTAAAATGGACTTGAATCACAGGTTGTTAGCATCGTACTTGGCAATAATATTATGATCCTTTCATAGGTGCATTAACAAGCGCATGATGCATGTCACGTGTTGAAACGTTAGTCAAATGATGCTTATACTTGGTCAAAGGAAGTATAAGGGTGTATTATTAATTACTTTCAAATTTCAGGAGGGTATTACTGATACCCAATTTTTTTTGTAAAGACATTACTAGTAGCTTATATTAGGTCAGGATCGGGGGACAACATTTTACAACAATTTTGGCATACCCACACAGAAGAAGAATCAATAGCTGATTTTTGTTGAGGATGATCTCCTCGCCATATAGATCACCCCTACAAAAAACCAGCACATTCTGAAATTTCTAACCCCATCAAATGGGCTATTTACACTGAACCAAGTTTGAGAATTTAAGCACCGGGTGGGTCCGCTTGGCCAAAACGTGGGTCACCATGTTGTTCTTTCGATTAATGTACTGATTTGGAGCTGTGGAAAGAGTTCAAGGAAGAGTGTAAATCCTGCATAATAGGCTTTGATCGCCATGATAATGCTTCAGTTGCATGAGGCAAACTTCCACTTCAATCATCACATTATTCAGCTCTTTCCCGAAAATGGCCCACCGTTTGATTAGCACATAACTTTTGCCTCTTTGGACCTGGTTGGCATGACTTCCGTTGGTCTTCTGTCTTCTTAGTTGGTTTAGTCATTCCTCCAACTGGTGGGAACAGTGGATCCTTTCAGATGGGTATCAACATTTAAAAGATCAGTGACCTGTTGAAGCACACATGTACGTGTCATCTGCTTGTCTTGGATCCAAACCTGGGGGGATCATGATTTTAAAAAACACCCATTATTATATAACAGTAACACCCCAACCCCGTTACTTTTTTTCCTGTTATAACGCGCAATACAGAAAAAATGGGTTATCAGTTATAACAGCCGTTATTTTGAAAGAAAAAAATTTATTTATTACCGTTATCAAGATTTTTCTGAAAATAATAATATTATGACGGTCTTTTTTTCTCTGACATGACTGTCCTTTTACTTATAGGTAAAGGAAATGGAATTGTGAGGCCCATGGATTGGATCGTCAAGATCAAACCTGCTATATAACTGGTAATGCACAAACAAATATATAAATTAAATTCTTGTGCCGTCTTAATTAAAGAATATAGGATCCAGTAGGAGTGTTCTGATACAGATAAATACATGGCATGACAACTGACCTTCAGGAAAATCACCATTTTCAGAATATTAGAAAAATACAAACACGCTTTGGAGGAGATTGACATCTGGGATTCAGAACATTTGAAATAGTAACAATAGGAAGCCAGCTGTTAAAATTAAGAGTGGGGAGATAGTCTGGGCAATTTGACCTCTGCTCATGTCGTCAGATGTGGTGGGCGCTATTGCAGGACATTCAAGTCCGTCCTTACCTTCCCGGCACTCACTGGCAAACAGGCCAGGCGGATATTTACCATAGAGGTTTATGTAGCTAAACATGGTTGAGGCACAGTCGTTGGTGAGGTCGTTCAACTCTTTATAATAGGGACATGCGAATTCCTTCAAGGCAGCACAACAGAACTTAGGGGGGTACTGCGGTCCTTTGCACTGGCTTGTGATGACAGTGTAATTCAAGAACTCGAAGTTCACGGGGCAACCTGAGGATGACGATGAAGAAAAATTACAAACTATACTTTAAGAGCTCAACAATCAAAGTTGCCATGTTGGTCTCACATGCATGTTCAAATAGAGTTGTAGGTCGAGATCTAAGTTTGTGTTTTATCCAATTCTTTTTTTGGAATTATTCATGAATGGAGGCATTTTTGCTAATAATATCCAACATAAACCAACCAGATTCCTGGATAGTTAAAAGAAATTATAGTTAAGAGCATGTCCAATTTCTTTTCCTGGTCAGTGCACTTGAAACCACAACCTCAAATGGTTGAGAATCTTGAGATACGGATTATTGTCTGATTGATCTTTGGGCTTGATTTCAATATTTTGGGAATTTGACCAAGTTTTTAATTACTGGTTTGAAAAATTCTCAGGGAAGAATTTGCCATTTTCCATAGTTCTTTATAGCAAAACATATACTTTAACAGCCTGTTGTGCACAATTTGAAGACAAATGAACTTCTTGGCAACCTATCTATTATCTATACTAAAGCTCAACACTGCTGAGCTGGCACTCTCCCCAACTTTTTTTCAGCGTTTTTTTCCAAAAACACCCTTACCAGTACATCTTCACTTTTTTAACATGTTCCAAAAAAGTCCCTACCTTCTCTCTTCTATTCTCTCTCCCCTCTCCTAACATGTCTCTCTTCGCGATCCTTAATCTCTCTTTCGATGAGCGCTCTCTCTGTCTCCCATCTTCTCTCCACGTCTCTCCCTTTCCCATCTTAAAATTATCACCACTTTTGATTCTACAGAAACTCAAGAAATTTTCTCTCAAATCCCTATCTTGCTCTTCATCCGTTCGCACTATTTCAACAATTTGGCTTCTGTAGATTTTAGACGCTCTGGAAGTCTCCGAGGTAAGTCTTTTGAATCGTTAGGGTAATCTTCTCATTCCCGCAAAAAAATTCAATCTTTGAAGCTTTTTTTTTTCTTGGGTAATTGTTCTCTTCCATTTTATTAAGATTTTAGGGTTTTGGATCCTATCATTGCAACCCTAGATATGGAAACTTGAACCCCCAAATTCTCGCAAACGGTAATTTTAGGTTATTTTTCTTCTACTTTTTTTTGAAATTGCATTGACAGATAAACTTAAATCTGTCTTCTTTCAGCCTTTTCCATATGGGTTTTACTCTATTTGAGAGAATTACCGAAAGGGTATTGTGCTGCAACGTTGTTGAAGGTGTAGAGAAATGTGCTCCTATCCTTCCCCTTCTGAATCTTGCATTTAGGTGCGTTTTCTTCTCTTCTCTTCTCTTCTCTTCTCTTCTATTGGTGATTGAGTTTAATGGTCTGATTGTGTTCTTTGTTCACTTTATTAGCTATATTAGCTCCATTAGGTGTCCAATGCAACTGAGTTAGGAAGGTTGAGGTAGAATTTCTGTTTAACTAAGATTTGACACACTAGGAACGAACCAAAAGAACATGAGGAGAAGCAACTCTTTCCACGTTCCATCTTACTGTCAAGTCAAGCTACAAGCAAAGCATCACAACTCCATGATAAAAGCTCATTGGGAAGGATTTTAGGTGGAAGAATTTGATAAATAAGACTTTACTATGGTATATATTTACTTAGATTAGATTTTGGTGACAGTGTGGTTTTGGTTTAAGGCATGAAGTTACTAGGCACTAGCTTTCTCAATGCCATTTAACAGATTTCTTTTCTCTTTCATTCATGTTTCAATGAATTTGCAATTTAGAGCAAGTGAACCTTCAGTCCGATTATAAAATGTTGAAACAATTGAAACATAAACATATCAAACCTCTTATTATCTGCGACAAACACCCTCTTTAGTACTCAAAAGTCTGGGGTTGTCGGACCCATGGTGTTAGAAAGTGCAGGATCACATAATATGGCTATTCATATGCTATTGGATGTTTGGCCAATGGAAAGAAACACATCATTTATATTTCATTGACTCTTTCTCTTAGCTCTATCATCCTAGCTTTTTTTTTACCACCTGTTCTTCCCTACTTCTCATGCTTCTGTGTCAGACAACTATGCATCACTTATTTTATCATTGTCTTATTTCATCATGGACTGTCTGGCGGTTCATGTTTAATGGTTGTGGATATCGTGATCCATCTCTTAGTGACCATTTATCGGACTCATCAATTTGGTACATTGATCACAATTTAATTTCAATGCACACATAATATGGCTATTCACGTGCTATAGGATGTTTGGCCAATGGAAAGAAACACATCATTTATATTTCATTGACTCTTCCTCTTTGCTCTATCATCCTAGCTTTTTTTTACCACGTGTTCTTCCCTACTTCTCATGCTTCTGTGTCGGACAGCTATGCAACACTTATTTCATCATGGACTGTCTGGTGGTTCATGTTTAATGGTCGTGGATATCGCGATCCATCTCTTATTGACCATTTATCGGACTCATCAATTTGGTACATTGATCACAATTTAATTTCAATACACGAACTACTCGGGAGACTCGTATTATCTATGCCAAATCGATGTAACTGTTCATATACTACCTCTATAGTCGATCTATAAATAATCCTCCGTAAACATCTACAAACATGCATTCTGTTTGTATTGAACAAAACAGGGGAACCTGATTTCTCCAATCAGTTTTGACTTTTGATAGTTTTATACATAAATATTCCAGCAACGGCTTCTTCGAACTTAAGGAAATGATAAATCCAGTCAAATACAGTGTCAATTATCAAAGGAAATTTTTAAAATAAAAAATTGAAAATGAAATGGAGATCCTTAAACACTACATGAAGCAATGCACCTTCAAAGAATGTTATATAAAAGTGAAAACTCACTACAGTCCATTTAATTCTTCTCTAACCTTGATAGAATGAAAAAGAAGTCAAAACTCACTAAAGTCGCTCACACAAAATAAAGAAGTTTGGAGAGAATAAAACAAAACTTTGATTAATGTAAAAATTACAAAATGTCTCTTTTAGAGTCTGGTAGAAATGTGACTCACTATAAGTAATAAAAAAGCTGATTCACAGGTGAAAAGATGATGCACAAATGGTGGAGAGGACTTTGATCTCATGGGGGGCAGCTTCAGCGAAATCAACAACACCCATCTGGGTTTTAAGAGTGACAAATCTCTGCAGTATAAATGAAGTGTGCGATACATATTTAAAGCAACTCCAACCGGTCTCTATATCTCCAAATATAGAGATGCTTTTTTGAAATGCAACTCCAACCCATCAAGACCGGTGCTTACAGGATGGGGGAAAGGGTAAAGCTGCTTTTAACGATGTTGAACAATGCCTCGCGTAGATATAACAAACCCTTAACATTAATGTTATGTTTTTTAACATTGTTACGTGTTATTTGAATACAAATCAAGAAGTTTATCATGGAAAAATAAATTCGATGTTTTTTATCATGGGATTTTTTTATGTTATTTCTTTTAACTGATGTTTAAAGTTCATCCACAATACTGAAAAACACAATGTCAAAAAAGAAGAGTTTTATCCTGATAGTTTTTCAGAACTCGGAGTGTTTATTTTGGAAAAAGAAAAAATAGAGTAATTCTTTTTACTCAATTGCTTTTATAAAGTTTTCCATTACCATTATTTTGCAATTTTCTGAGCTCCTACATTTCTAATTTTCTGAGCTGCTATGTTTCTAATGCCTCGGGTAAGTAAATATTTTTTAATTAATTTTACCTGGACATTTTAGGTGGCATGTGCTAAAGCACGGGCATAAATCATTATTTTTGGAATTTGGACTATGTATTGGCATCTTCAAAACAAATTGTTTTATGCCACCCAACGTGTCCCATTCTCAGTTCCCATGAGTGAACTACCTACCTAATAATGCGACTCCATCTTTAAAAAGTCGTGTAGGACACTTATTTCCAGCAAGGATATAGGACACAACAACACAACTATTACGGAAGAACCAGCATATATAAAATTTAGTCAATTTCCATTTACCTAAGTACGTTTGTCCTCCATCTTATACTTATATAAAATTTAATTAACAGTTTCAACATCATATATAATGATACTTTACTGTATGGATGTGTCAATGTGTCATATTTTCTACGGTTTCCATGTCTAACAAAAAACATCATCATCGTCGTAAGCCTTATCCCAACTATATGAGGTCAGCTGCACGAATCCTATTCCTCCATTCAATGGATCAAGAGTAACAAAATTTTACACCGGCTGCCAACATGACATAACCCTGTTCCGTCTGGTCTTGGGACCCACGCAGTGTGAAAGCACTACACAAGCCATGGTTCAAAGTAAAGGGCGATACCGAAACGTTTCGCTCGTATCATTTCGGTATCGCCCTAGGGTGTGACAAGCTTGGCTACATGAAGTTTTGTCTGAAACCAAGCGATACTTCATCTTATGTGTAAATTTGCACTAACATTTCGTTTCAGTTTCACAAAGTTTCGTTTGAAAGTGAATCGATACCGTGTAATTTGAACCATGACACCAGCTGCTTGTACATTATACTGAAACATGACCACGTCCTAGTTAAAAAAAAAAGTCCGTAAACAGTTCTAACTTAACCTAAATTGTAATCCATTTCTTTTTACATATTTCTTTCTAGTGGTCCAATAACCATCTCACAAGAACCGCAAAAACGCAATATCACATGAACAATTGGAATCTTGTAACCGTACAAGTAAATTGGAAAAAGGAAGAAGATACAACAAGGATTGCTCACAAAACTGTGGCAATTAGCAAACAAAGAAAAAGAAATATACAATTATTTCTTTGTACATATGGGAGGAATGAAACAACCATGATATTCCCAACTAATGTAAGAAAATGTAGGAGAGGAAGAGATCTATAGATTAAGTCAAGTTCTGCCTCTAATTCAAATAAATGTACTCAACAAATTAGAGCTCATTTGAATTTCATAAAAATCGTAGAAGAAAAGAGAAAGAAATTAACCTTTTTTGGCCTGAAGGAGTGTTCGGCCAGTAGATCCGTGAGATTCAAATACATCATCTGCGAAATGAAGAATTAGAAAGGAGAGAAATCGAAGGAATATAAATGGAATTGAGAGATGAAGAGTTTCGAATCAAATCACCTGAGATGAAGCTTGAAGTGACCAAGCCCGTCAAAAGGAAGAAGAAAAGAGCAGGAACATAGCCATTCCACGCCATTTTTGTTTTGCCCTCAGAGATGCTTCGATCTCTCTACGAAAGAGAGACGCAGAAAGAGAAGAGAGAACGGGGAGAGAGAGAGAGAGAGAATCTGAGAAATTTGTATCGCGAAAAGAGGAGACCCGCGTGACCGCGTCAATTCCAGTATGTGATCATCAGATGAGAGAGGGATGGGTTGTCGACTCGATACTCGCATGTATGTACGGGTATGTAAGAGCTGTATCTATGATTGTCTACATCATAGAAAACTAATCTTAACCGTCGATCGCGGATCAAACAGAGAGAACGAGAGAAGTGGGGTCGGTTTCCTTAATCAGAGATTTGAGGAACCTCAAATGAATGGCGGAGAAAAGAAAAGCTCCAGGTTATCCAGAATCCATCTTTCTCGTTTATTTATTTGGGGTGCTCAACTGTATCCACTTGCCAGTTGGATGGCACAACATGACAAGTGATCACATACAATCCACTAAAATTTCAATCCCATGCACCGCTTTTCTCTTTGGCCGCCGCCTTTGTTTACCGGGAAAACGGTGACCTTTTGGCATGTTGGTTCCACGCGCAAATTTCGTTGTCATGCTTCCTTTAGAAGTAAAACTTCTATCGCAGCGTTCTGAGCCTTCTGACAGATGCTTCTGTCACTACAATGCAAATCACAGGCCACGTGGCACACTCTTAGTGGACGCTGACCGTATGGATGTTTGGCCAGTCCCTCCTCAGTGAGCCTCTAAAGTCTAAACTAAACATCAGCCTGATCAAACTGATTGGATTTTAGTTATTTTCATGGGTTGATTTTAACGGTAAGAATCCGAGTGCGTTATTTGGGTGCGCAAAGATCCAAAGGTTGGAAATCACTCTCCGCCGGTAAGCTTTTCCTACTCTTTTCTCTCTGCAGGAAAGCTTTTTTCCTACTTGGCCCAGAAACTTATTAGCCACACTTAACATGCTTCGTAACACCAATTTTCTGTTTCTTCCCCTTTCTGTTGAATTTAATCGTGATCAATGCTGGTGACTGTTTGGGGAATTTAATATCTCTGGGATATTTGGGTTCATTCGTGGTGCTAGCTTAATGGAGATTTTTATTGAAGTGCTTATGCCCATGTGCAGCAGCTACTTTGTTTCTTACATGCTTGATCGTAACCTTTCAATCCTTGACCTGAACGTACGTGTATTAAGATGGAAAGCCTGGGAGATGATGTACTGTTTGTAGGACTCAGTTTAGTTGTTGAATGTCTTTCTCAGCCAGTGAACTGGGCTGCAGGAGAAACTGCCTCTTTTTTACCCAAACCCCAACCCCAACCAATGATATACATGGTGGTTGGCTGTCTTTTTCCATGGGAGTATTGAAACATCTCTCACCCAGTTGGACTGCGGGTTAACAAATCTCCAGTGATGGATGTGGTGTTTGTTTGAAAGAGAAAAATAATATCCAACATTGATCACGACCCCTATTTTACCTTCTTCAGATCAAACAAAAAACCTTATCATATGATCACATGCATTTGATATTTTCAGTGAGACATGTCAT
Source organism: Euptelea pleiosperma (assembly GCA_035048495.1). Lineage (NCBI taxonomy): Eukaryota > Viridiplantae > Streptophyta > Magnoliopsida > Ranunculales > Eupteleaceae > Euptelea > Euptelea pleiosperma. The sequence continues at coordinate 1,528,538 of CM068545.1, forward strand.
TTGTGATTTCCTAAGACAGTGCACCAGTATATCAAAAACAAAAAACAGTAGATCAAGATGATTTGCATATAACAATATAAACCCCCTGGAACTAGGTTAAGAGTATAAACTGACACAGTTTCAGCCCTGCAATTCCATTCCCTTCCCAGAGAGATTCTTCAAATAGCAAATTTGTAGAATTTATGCTTTAGATTAGTTAGAACTTAGAACCATGGGAAGTGTTCAACAAAATTTATGGTGATTGACATATCAATCCATAAGATATAAGCAAAGGACCACTGGTTTGAACAAAGCTACATCAACATCCCTCCCCTCCAAACAGATATCCACAAAAGACTAAAGGGGCTTTTCACTGCTCAATACTCTCCAGGGAAGTTATAAAAGAACAATAATTTATGCTTTTCACTGCTCAATACTCCCCAGGGGGAAGTTATAAAGGAACAATAATTTATGCTTTTCACTGCTCAATACTCTCCAGGGAAGTTATGAAGGAACAATAATTTATGCCGCGATATATACTATTCATTATTTTCTCAACATTTTTTTGTTTATACTGTGCCACATTTTGAGTCAAAGGCGACCCACGTAAGACTATGAGTTTGTTGTCAAGGACTATTTCTGGTTAAAAAAGAGGAATAAAATTTACATGTGTGGGTTTCTGGAGAATATTGATGGAGTCTTGCTAATAACCCCTCTGGCAAAGCACACCATTTCTGCAGCAACCCTGAACCCAACGTACAGATCCAATGGCCAAAGACTTTCGAAACTGTACAAGAGCCACCAAATCTTCACTTCTTTCCCTCCCTTCAGTTCATTACATGCTCCGTCATCTTCAAATTTCAACAGAATATTCTTCTTTGCTGCAACAAGAACCCTCATTGACATTATAGTGTTTAGGAAATCAAAGACAGGTCACTAAAGCCACTATATCTAAAAATGCTATGAATGGTTTATAAACCTTTATATGGTACTCGAAAAACAAATCAACTCAGTCAAGAAACTCAATCTCAAGTGCACGTGAAAATCAAGTTTCTTTTAGGGCTCAGTTTGATCTTATCTAACTTGACCAGAAAGAATTCTTGAAACCATGAAGCTGCTAACACTTAACACCATAAGAAACATATGTTTCAAATATTGAACTTTAAGCAACAGATGCAAACACTTCAAAGAAATTTCCAAATATTTGTCAATCTTAAAAATCGAATTACCATAAAAGCTGGTACACAAACTCCATCAATTCATATATATAAGTAAGAAAGAGCTGGCTGATAACAATTTAAACCTACTAGAGAACAGGGATATTTTCCAGATTTGGGTGAGTCCCATTGAGCTCAAGCTTTAGAAGTGGGGTAAGTTTTATTCCCTAGTTTTTAGCTTCCTTTTGATAAAATGTTTTAGCTTATCAAAACAAATAAATAAATGATAAAAAGGTATAAACGTCAAAATTTGATCCAAACTCCATGAATGAACCTCTCGAAGACAATTGTGAACTAGACCAAGTAGTGATAACTTTCCTTAGCTGTCTTATTTATTCAAGTACTTGGATGGGATCATTTTACGTAGTGATAAAATTAGATTTGCCACCTTAACTCAATCCCAGTTCAATTGAGTGAACCTGACTCATTTTTAGGGCATATTCTGTGACTTCTGAGATATAGGTTGGTAAGCATCAAGGGAAGCCCTTAATAATGATTAATTGGGGGTTATTTCAGAATAATGAAAGAAACTTCTTTGTAGACCCACAGGTCTTGGGAATAATGGCATTTTTTCGTAAACTTACTTACCTGAAATTTAGACTCCCGTAGAGTTTCCAGAAACTCTGTAATTTCCAGTTGCTTCATCACTGTAGCATGCAATAACTGAGAAGCCAAAAAATGGTCCGCAAATTATGGACAGGAACAATGGATAAAATTCATGATCCAAAGATCTAAAACAGTTAAAAAAGAAAAAAGGCTTACTCTCTTTGTCTTCTCAAGGTCGAACTCAACAGATTTGATCCGATCCAAAGATTCCAGTAGCATTTGGTCCTTCTGCAGAGGAATCTCTGCAGGCTTAGTGTTAATCTCTTCAAATAATGTCTCAAGCCTTTGAAGACGCTGTAAACACGGAAGGATGCGATCTTCCTCATTAGCTTCTGCAGTTGGCGGATGGCTATCTGGATTGGGCTCCAACGAATTAGAGGACTGGTCATTGCCCTGCCTCCTCCTTCCAAGTCCAGAGTTTAGAATACGGAAGAAAGTAACTAGCTTAACCATGAATGATACCAGAACTCTTGCTAGACAACGGAAATTTTTTTGGTCTCCTCTGTCCTTGAGGATATTGAACCTATTGATGAGCTGAGTACCTGAAAAGACGCTTCAAATATAAATACCAACACCCAAAATAATTGGCGAAAGAATACCTTACAAGAAGCGTTGGCAAATAGGTTTAAATTAGATGAAGAACAGGATCTGGATTAGCTACAGTTCCGCTCAATGTTTTCAATATCTCTTGAAGTTCTATACATGACAATGTAACCTGGCAAATTTTCGTATAATCTGGCAAATTTTCCAGAAATAAGAGAAACAAAGACCATGGAATTATAGTGCACTAAATACCTTCCAGCCTTGGTGTTTCATGCGTAGGGTTTCCCCGATCAATGATTCCACATGATTGCTCCTCAAAAGGTCCAACTCCTTGGCCACAGTCAACAGCTTTATCAACCAGAGCAAAATGATCATCGCAACTGTAGTAAGCAGTTGGATCTGAAGTCCTGACTTGTGTAAGCTACAAATACAAAGTATAAAGGGATGAACACATCAGGAGTCGCACCTCTAAATGAAAAGGGTATATTGGCCATTGACTATGCAGTTCATCTAAAAGATCAATTACTTTCTTGGAGAAGAAGTGGATCCTAATGCAAAAACAGATAGAAAGAAAAATATAAGAGAATAACCTCACTACAACTTATCAAAAAAAAATAATTTAAAAGACCTCAACGAAAAAGACGTCCTCCAAGGAGACTATGACTACATCTCACAGTAGAACTTCATCTTTTTGGGTGACTGATGCAGAAGAAAAACAGCGCCATCCAATAGGCCAAAGAAACCCAAATCCACAACTAATCGTAACAAGTGCTAGAGAACTGGCAAAAAAAGCTTCCCCATTTTCCTCAAACACCCTTTGGAAAAAAAAATTCAAATATGTATCGAAAGCCCAAAATAAGAACCGAATACCCAAAACAGAAAAGAATAAGTGTACTATATTTCTTGATGAAACAGGATCTCAGTCAAGTCATTTTTCAGACGACCAGAGAAATCATAAATTCCAAAATCCACTAATTTCTATGATGACTAGTGAGTTGAGAGCTTCCTTTTCTTTTCATGTAGGAAAGAGTTTTTGAAAGCAGTAACAACCAAAAAAAACGTGAAAAAGATAATTAAAAAAAAAGGAAACTAGAAGCAAGGTTTTAAATTTCGTCGAAATTCACGAAATTTCAGTTTCGGCACTACAAAAACCAAAATATAAAGAAATCCAATTTTGCTAAAGTATCTTATTTAAATACAAAGTGAGATATTTAAAACGTTTCTTTCCAATAATTTAGGCTTTAATTAATATTATCTTATCTTAAGGATTTTAGATAGAAAAAGATAAGATTTTTTTTCCTAAAAATTAGGGATTTCATAGAATTTTACGCGTGATTTTTTTCCAAATTTTTACCGAAATTTTGGTTTCGACCTGGACCAAAACCCAGTCCCAAATTGAAATTTTAATCCATGACTAGAAGCAGGTATCCAGTCCCTCTCACAATTTATCAAGTTATGTAAACCACGGGCCACACCATAACTTTCCTTCTTTTCATAAGTGCAAATTGCAAACAAAATGATGTGCAAGCTTTAATACAAACTTCCCCAAAATATGTAATTGATACCGTATGAGAATTGACCATTTCTTCTTTTAAATGACTCCTGCAAAAACCCGAATTGAGCATTTGCACAAATACCTAGAAAAATTTAGGTTTAAATTAACCAGTGACCAAAGCATGACATCATGAACATGACGTTAATAGTTGGTTCCAAATCTATGCTGCCTCAGCAGTCCACCTCTGTCACATAGTACAGGTATGGTTTTCAAGTATGCAACAGGTACCTGTACCTCAACCCACCCACCACCAAAAAATAGAGAACATGGCTACAACAGCAAGGTTTATTTATTTTCTTGGTAATTTCGTAAGGTAAACTTTTATAAAGTTAACAGCAATTACCAATAAAAAAAAATAATAGCAATTCCATACTAAAAATGAATGAACAATAGTAATTCACAATATATATATATAGTTTTTATAACTAATTAACCAAGTTTATCAAAACCACGTTATTTTAAAGATTAAGACCACATTTGGACCGAAAATATTTTCAAATGCACGCCAATTGTGTTCTCGGTTCCATGAATTTGGGCAGTGCCCACCTTGAAATTTGCACACCTAAGAAAAGGTCCCATGTATATTTTCAATTTGCCAATGCACATTCATTGCTTGTACTACGTGGGCGTGGGGTTTTTTAGATGTACAGGTTTGTTGGACACACAGCCACAAAGTCGGGATTCGGCAATAAATCAGCAAGGGGTTAAGTCGGGAAATTTGGATAAATTCGGTAAAAATCGGGGAAAATCAACAAAATGATAAAAATATATATCATGGCATATTTCAAGTAAGAAATATTGTTTTTAACAAAACACATTTATATGATGAAAAGCACGTCTATAATTCCTTAATAATAAGTCATAACTCATAAGCACGATTCATCATCCATAATCAAAATTCAAAAATCGGAATTAGAAGGGGAAAAGTGGGTCTAAGCCGATTAATTGGCAATTGATTCGTGAATTCGAAAAATCGGAGATTTTTGTGACTAACTGACTATGGTTGGACAGTCCCTGACAACATGTTTGAGTTGTTTTCCAGTTGGTCCTGAGAAGCTTTTGACTCTCGAGGACGCATTTTATGGAGATTATCCCCTTTGCATGTTGTTGGATCTTATGGAAAGAACTCGACAATAGTATTTTTGAAGACAAAGCAGAGGAGATAGAAGCCATTATTTTTTAAGATTCTGGCAGTGTTTTTTGTTGAAGATTTAACGTATTAGATTGAGGACTTTGTTTTGAGATAGGAGGATGTAATTCTTGGCCTTAGATAGGCCTTGCCCTTTGTATATTTTTTGTACAGCTAGTGAGGATCTTCCTCTCTAGTTTTGGTCTTTGTTTCTCTTGTATAGTGGGGTTCTCTTCCCCTTTTTACCCTCCTTAATACAATACACTTATCTTGCACTTGCCCAAACACAGCCCAAAGTTTAAACCATTCATCCGTTATATATAGTTTTGCAGACGAAACAACTACATGTTCACCAAAGGTAACATTGTTAGCACTCCTTTTGCCAAACATTAGAACAAAGCCAACCAAAACATTTTGAAGGCATATGACCTAATATTTTTATGTTCTAAGTTGGTCCACAATTGAACAGAGAGGGGGGCTGTTACATGAGCATTGCATGAACAACACATCTTAGAAGTATCTCTACCAAGTGTATTTGGACAAAAGGCATCCCAATTCCCAAATCGCATGATGTCTAGATAACCCTGATCACCATATTCAACAACCAATGGAGCAACAAATAAATAAGTAATTAGTACTTATCATTACAGTGATTAATAGTACATGCCATATCATATCAATATATTTATACTTGAGCTTTGGGTATTTCTCGAGATAAAAATCAACTTAACCTGAAGATGCATATAAAGAAAACTCAAATTTCTGTTAATTTAGTGAAACTTTTTAGGTGCACTGATTATTAGTAGTAGTACTTACTAATATTATGCATAACTATAATTATTACTATTATTACAATTATTATATCAAAGATACATAATAATAATTAGTAATTATTATGCGTTGATTAATACTACATGCCGTCTCAGTATACCTATATTTAAGCTTTCCTCCTCAAGATTCAAAAACAACTTAACCTAAAGATGCATAAATAAGAAAACTAATATCTCAGTTAATCAGTCAACTTTTTGTATGTCCACTTACATCATGTACTAGTATCTGTTTCTTTTTCGGTTTTCTAGTTCTTTTTATAAAAAAAAATATTTTCATTTATTCTTAACAACAAAAATCATGTACTAATATGATGATGATATTTCCTAATTATTCTCTATGTTTCAACATTTTAACATGATTTTCCCCATCACTTTTTTAAATCATTTCTTCCCAGATTAGGCGTTTCTTCACTTTTCTTTTAATAAAAAATGATCAATAGTCAGATAAACAGAAAAGTAGAAAAATGATTGCCATTTTATTTCCTTTAATGTCTGGAATATTTAAATTTTAACACTGTTCAAAATGACTCTATGACCCTTGTGATTTCAAGGGACCATATGTTTTAAACAAGCATTATGCAGAATATTTAATCATTCATAGGAAACTAAATCACAAAATGCGAAACTCACTTCTTCACGAACAGGGGCCAATCGTGTAAATTCAGAACTCCTTAGTCCAATAGGAGAACAAGGATCATCAACATCTGATCCTGATTCGATAGTTGATGTATCACTACTTCTTCCCTGATTAAAATGAACAAAATTATTTAGGAACAAAATAAGGAATGAATACTACATGGCGGCTTAATATTGATTTCAAGAGTCGGAAATCTTGCCTTTAATGGACGTATCTTAATATAGGAATTAATTTTCTGTTCCTCGTCAGATATGCTTGTGATTTGCCTCACAAATGTTGCTTCCGCATTACGTACAAGCTACAAATGGTAGACACGTTTCAGTGAAATATTTTTATAGTTGATCAACATTTTTTAATCAAAGTCGAAGAATATACCCTGCCCTGGGATTAAATAGAACCAAAATAACCACTCAACCGTAGAGGGAAACTTACCTTCATTATTTGAGGATCACTCCACGGTCCATTATTAGACCTGAGACACCCTCCTTCAGCTGAGCACGTACATGAGCCACCCAAGAAATCAGGTAGTTGGCTGAAAGATGAAAACATTGAACAAATTTAAAAGGCAACCAATATAAATAAATAAATAAACATCAAAACTAGAGTTGAAAAGCACAGACCTTGAATCAATGGTTTCTAGCAGTTTACTGAGGGACTTTGGTTCCAGCACCTGCAAATTTAGAGGTTGAAGTGAAGGGCATTCAAGCTGCATAAAAGTAGAAATTAATACAATACCAAAATCTATATTCTCTTTACTTGTATCTTTGCAATAGTCTTCTGGTCAAGAAATTTCTTTGCAGTTGCATAAAGCATCTTGAAGCCAGAACCAGCATTAACGATAAACATTCGATGCAGCGTCTGCATAAAAGACAAGAGGAGCACAATTATATGCCAAAGCATCTTCAGGGGAGAATACAGTCATCAGAAAAAGTCAAGTACCTCAGGGTAGTAGTTGCTATCTATCTTTGCCATACCAGCCAGAAGATCTGCTGTAGTCCTGCCGAAATTCTTAATACCCTGCATCTCAAAATATAACCACTAGTTAGTTTTCTTTTAATCTGCAAGTAATATCTAAGCAAACAACCAAACTATTAATACAGGAAGAAATTTTCTATGATCAACATATTAACAGAATTCCTTTCTCATTCCTGCCCTCCTTGTCAGAAGTATAAGCCAACAAACAATCAGTGCCATGAGACTGACATCTAAGCAGAGGGAAGCTGAATGTGGAAACTCATTCAGTTGTGAGGGTTACTATGGATGCAAAAAAAAGGGTAACAAGAAGCAGATCATAATGAGGGTTACTATGGATGCAACGAAATGGGTAACAAGTGCAAGATAATAATGTAAACCTTTGGAAGCTTCATCATTTCTTAAGCTAGGAAGATTCAACCATTTGATTCTTATGTGAAGGCAAGATTTACATTTTACAATTACAGGCTAACTGCAACATGCACAAGGCTGACAGCAAATATAGGTCATAGCATACCAAGCCCTGCACATCCAAAATCGTTGTTGTTGAATCAATATGTCTCTTAGCTGCAATTGAACACGCTGGAAACTTCTCTCGCAGAGCCCTCTCAAACTCTTGCACATGGTACTTTAAGTAGCGGTCTACTGTGGTAATGCGCGTGAGCCTACTTGGATGAGCTTTCCCAAGCCTCTCGATATAGACTGGCCTTCCTTCTTTATCAACACCATGGTACCCTTGAGGGTAATATTGCAAAACTTCTTCCAGCTCTCCAAATTCAAAGTCCTTCAGATCAGTTAAATATGTTGTTAGGTTAAAGAAAATATTAAATCAGGTAATGCTATTAAATGAATATAGATCTCCAAAAGGATGACCACAAAATAAATCACACTAGATCTCGTTGGATTCACATGTTATTAAAATATTGGAATGAAGTCTATCTTACCATTTTACCTGCAATTTCATCCAAAAAATACACCTAACTTTAGAGACACTAATACTCATGAAAATCTGCTCAATCCCACAACCAAGCACATCTGACATCCCAAGATCAAGTTAGTCAACCTTCAAGCTATGATGCCCGGATATGGATATAGATAAAGAGACGGATATGGGAAGCGAGGATACGACTCGACATTTTTCAAAATCAAGGACACGGATACGGATACGAGTATCCTATTTTGTAGTTCAAAATTTTTATTTTTCTAATTTTTATGAAGGATACGTGGGGATACTTGTTAATAGAGTTTCCGGTGTCCGTATCCGTGTCGACACGACACGACACAACATTGGAACGAGGCACTAGTAATATATCCGGGAATCATAGCCTTCAAGGCTTCAACATCTCATGGCATTCATATGTGGTGAGTGATATCGAATTCAAGTTTTGTGAACAATCTAAATGAAGTACCTGGGAAAATTCACTGCTATCATCACTAAAGCCATTAGATACCGTAAACTCATAACCTATAAAAAAAATAGAATTTTTACACCAACACTTTTTCTTGTGGGTTTTTTTTAGAAGTGATTCCAGTTGAACAATGACTTTGTGTCACATGGGATTCAACTAATATCTTGGAATTAAAATCCTAAAATCCTAGGCAAACTCCCTTTGGCACCAAAGCGCAATGTTCTAGGAGTATTGAGTATGAGATATTGATAATATTATTTCTCTTTGAATCAGTAATGAAGCATTCTGCAATCTGATGTAGTACATCATCAAGGCAGAATGTACACAAATTAACTATGCTATGTGGATTGAGCATGTCTAGATCTTCAAGTGAAAAGTCTTAACTTTTACAGTTATCGAGTAAGTGGCACACCACAATGTCCTCACCTCCAAGATGGTATCTGTTCCATATTCTTTTCTCCATTGAAGCATTTCTTCCCACATTTGGATTGTTTTGTCAATGTTAAATTCTCTAGCTTTCAAGAATCTGTAACCAGTAAACGGGAATCATCAAGATCCAAAGGCAACAAAGCAATGGCACCAAAAATACTAAAACTGTAATTCCAGAATATTTGAAGAAAAAAATAATAACTGATCTTGTCTAGAAAGATTAGACATCCAACTACTATCACCGCTTCATATCCATGTTTACACAATCCCACCATACCGAATAATGTCTTCTTTTCACTATTCAGTTCATCATCATCATCTGCGCTGTCCCAAGTGTTTGGGTTAGCAACATGAATCCTATTTCGCCATTCATCGTCATCGTCAACCCCGCCTGTGTGGTGTGTTTTTCTACACTACACTGCCGGTCCCCATCCCGGATGAAAGAGGAGGATTGTGTCAGGTCGACAGCTTGTGTGACGTCAAATCCTCACATGAATCCGAACTGATTGATTTTCACTTTTCAGTTCAATCTGTTTCACTTAAATTTTAAGGACCATTTCATGATTGAAGGGTGAATAGTGCAAAATGAGTTGGGCTGAAAATACTTGTTTTCCACATAGCACCAACACTGTTTGTGGGGATGCAAAAAATGCATGGAAATCCAAAGCTTTGTTGGTGCACATTGAAAAGTAACACCAACTGCATGTGGGATCAGTTCAGATGGCCCCTTGTGTATTCAAGGCATTTGATTTAGTTACCTAGAAATTGGTGAAGCAATCAATCAAACTAACCAACAAGTTCATGTAAACCAAATGGGAATCTCGGTATACTGTGAAAGAACAAACTGACCTCAACAATGTGTGATAGTCATCATGCCTAGGTGGCAATGAATCTCGAGCAAGGAGTTTCTGACGCAATTCATGAACCACGCTCTCCTCCTTTGCATCTCGAATGTCCTCTATGGAAACTGAAGGAACCCTGTAATCGATTTTCCTTTTCCCTCGTTTCTTAAGAGAATGGGTGAACTTGTTCGAAGCATTTATCGCCTTCTTCTTGAAAGCCCCAATTTTTGTACGACGTCTCTCATCCTCCGAGTTTTCCACATCTGACCTCCGTTCTTTTATTTCATCACGGGTGCTCAGTCCTTCAAGGCCTTCAATATGACAAATGAAAATATGGCAATAATTACACACATTTTTTCATTATGAAAGACCAACAATGCAATACCACTAACCCAATACTGCAAATGATTACAACCAATCTTTGTAATTTATATAATTCTTCCTAAGGTTCAACCTTAAGACCTCAAAAACTTAAAGGGTTATGTCATTATATCACTCTGTCCTTTGTATCCTTCACAATTTTTGGATTAACTCAAAACTCAGAAGGTAATGCATATGCATTCTACAATATGAACAGACTTACTTGACATTTCAGCCAAATGTATAAAGGAGAAATTCAGGCCTCGAGCTTTAGAGAACTAACTGCGTTCGACAAACCCATTGAAATCCATGTTGATCTACACCAACAAAGCCAACAGAAGCAACAAAAATAATTTCCAAATGTAAATCATCAACCGCAAATGAAGAGGATATATAAATATTATTATTTTTTATCAAAATATTATGTAAAGAAGATTAAAAGGGCAAGAAAAAACAAAAACTGAAAGCCTAGTCCTGCAATCTATCTAGTACTTCCAGGTAAAATCAAGGGCATGTTTAGATCGCCATTTTTGCTAAAAAAACATATTTATAAGAGCTTCTTTTCTGTTCTTATTTTTTTGGTTTTTTTTTTTTTTCTTATGGATGAGTGGGTGGTGGTGTTATCTCCAAAAACGAACACCCCCACAGCTGTTGATTGCCATTACAATCAAAACATGCATTACATTCTGTATTCTTGAATGAAACAGATTTTGATTTTTTTTTTTGCTGTTAAAGAAGCTGTTGGAGAAAAAAAAAAAAACGAAAATTTCACGCAGATCCAAAGCCTGCACCTCAACATTCAGCTAAAGATGAAAAAAAAAAAAAAACCTTGCAAAAGCATCCAAATCCAGAAAAAGTCCGCGAAATCTACCAAAAAGAAGAGCTTCCCTAACCATAAAATACAGTACAACCGTTCAAAATCTGCATATACTCATCCATTACTGAAATTTATTCAACAATAACTCTCCAGAAACCGAAACTGCATTAAATATCACTAATGCCAGTAAATTAACTGTCGAATCTCGCGATTAAACTCAAAAAACAACAATCTTCAGAAACGTAAACACAAAATATAATTGAACAAACCAAAAAACAATCCCCAAAAACAGAAAATTTCCAAAAAAGAGCGAGAATCGAAACGCAGTACCTATAGACAAACCCTAATTTGAGAGTACTATCGCAATCCGAGTGATAAATCAAAGATTTCTGCGAAGAGAATCCATGAAAACCTTAGAGATGTTCTGAGATCGTGAGACTCAAATGAGAGAGATGAAAAATAATAAAAATTCTAGGGTTTTGTTGAAATCGGGTGACGGAAGAACATCTGCTTTTTCTCGTCTTCGTCTTCGTCTTCCTCTCCCTCTCCCCTCTCCCTCTCTGCAACGAGAGAATTTCGTAGGTTCGAGCTTCTTTCCTTGCTTTTTGCCACCTCTCTCCCAATTCTATATACGTGTCCTATTTTATTTTTTATCTCTTTAAAAGAAAAAAACGCATTCGACAAAATCGAACCGACGGGGATTGGATCGGCGAGTTAAGTAGCAAAAGCTACGGCGGGTAAAATTACAGAATATTCGAAATTAATTAATATGAAATTGCGTTACTTTCTTTGGATGGAACACCACCACAGGACATATTCGATTTAGATTTAAAGTATACTTTTTCATAGGACCATGTAATTCATTTGAAATGTGGGTGTATTAATTGAATTTGATGGCGGTGCATTCATACATTTTGGGATTTATTTAGGAAATAAGATAAAATTATCGCAAAATATGAAAAATTCAAATCTTTAAATTAACAATTTTCTAATGAAATGTCTGAAATACCCATCTGTGTTTATTTCATTTTACACGTTAATGGTGTAGCTGTGTGTATGACTGAATGAGTAAAACTTCTGTCACACGGGATTGCAAATCACACAATCACAAGCCAATGAGTTCTCGGGCACGTACACCTCAAAGCAAAAGCACATGGGTACGTTGCAAAAAGCACTTGGGTATGTGCCGAGAACTCATTGGCTTACCATTGTGTGATTTGCAATCCTTTGCGTGACAGAAGTTCTAGAGAGGCGTGTAAAGTTGAGTGAGATTCGGAAAAAGCTAGTCATTTAGGGTTTGTTTGCCAACCAAGAAAAGAAGTTCTAATGGAAAACAATTACGCGTTTAAATGATGGGGCGAATAATTATTTTGCACATGAATATATGCCCCACGTTTGGATCACTTTGGATTTTCTCATCCAAATGATGCAGTTAGCGTGTGGGCATACAGTAGGCCTTTTTTTCATTTTCCAATGGGAAAATGGAAATTTTTCACCGGGGCATAAAATGATGAACAAATAATTTTCCTGTAGTGAGAAATTATTTACTTGCGTTGATGGACAAATTGGCGGGCCCGTTTGAGATTGCAAATGCACAAGAAGACGCATAAAAATGTAATTTGTGCGCATAAATATTTGCGCACATAACATCACATCACTGCATTATGTGATGAGAGTTGGGCTCCATCCCTAATCAACATTTGATTGTGATGAACCGACCATCTAGTCCAATAATTCCTTCTACTTTGTGCCGTGGTCCATGTGTGTTAAGTACGCATGGGAAAAAGTTGTTGCATTGCATCACAGCCGCCCCAGAGTTGTGCATTTTGAGCATGACATCCCCCCCCCCAATCAACTTTTGAAAACCCTTAAACTTTCTATTTTTTCTACATCCTAAATTCCTTTTCCCTTTAGTTTGCCCCCTTTTTTACGATATCCATCCCCCCCTTAACACGCACAAACAAAATCTCGTCTGTTTTGGACCACATTTTAAAAATCAATAACTATAGAAATAGAAAATAAGATGATAATGACACGAGCCATGGTCTCAATATGACAATGACATGCATAGTTGAAATATCATCGCCATAATTCCTAACAGTATGGAGTTGGTTGCATGAATCATGTTCCTCCATTTAATCTTATCTAAAGTCATGTCTTTCGTTAAGGTAAGTTTCTTAAAATTTTCTCTTAGAACCTTACTCAACTGTCTATTTTAACGCTTCATTTCTTTTTTAGGTCATTCAACTTACTCATTCATCTTCACTAATGCTTTCATTGGTCTTTGTTGTACACGACAAAACCATCTCAATCGATCTTTCCCCATTTTATCATTTTTAAGGCTAATCTTATATTTTCACAAATTTGTTCATTTTTTATTTTGCATTTCTTTATCTCACCACACATTCATTTTAGTCTAATTTGCACACATCGATCACATGGCACTTTGAAAGCACATTTCCACTTTAGTCACCCCAATCTAATTCTATTAGAAAAATCTTCCTATCAAGACAGGGACACATGTCCTGCATATTAGGGATCGACATTCTACTAGGTTTAAAAGGGTATAAGTGGAATTTTATTTTTAAATTTTCAAAGTCATAATAGTGGATATACAGATTTTGTTCCTTCAAGGGTGAGCATTGTATTGGGTCTAAATGGTTTTTCTTTTTTCTTTGTAACTTTCAGAGTTGAGGGTGGCCCCTCTCTTCGGCCTGGGGTTGGTGAGTTTAAGATTAAGGGACTAAGATATTTCGATTAGTCTAATTCAATCACTAAAAAACAAAAAGCATCCTTTAGAAAAGGAGAATATTTCTTCAGAATAATTTTCTTTTTAAGGAGTGAACCCACACGTCAATTTTTTTCTCCATTTATTTATTTATTTACAATTAGAATAAAACAAAATTTTCCATATTAAAACATTTTTTTTTTATATCTGGGGACAGATTAGAGGGAAAAAATTCTATGTAGAGGACTTTGGATGCAGTTGATGGAGAGGGGTCTTTAGGCCTACATGGCTCATTGTTTTGGGCCCACTTACCGCATGGATGTGTATCCCACCCCCTGGTGGATGTGCACACTAAAAATCAGCTTCGTTGATAATTTCTAGCCGTCGGATTAAGAGTCCAAAAAATATGCTTGAATCCAACCGGTAAGTGCTAAAATCTATGTCTAGATAAAATCAATGAGATTAATGTTCTATACATATCCACCAAGGGGTGGGGTACACATCCATGCGGTTAGTGGGCCCAAAAAATGAGCCATGTAGGGCCACAAGACCACTCTGCATCGACTGCATCCAAAGTCCTCTAAATCTAAAATTTTTCCAGATTAGAGATTGGAATATAATCTTCGTACAAGAAAGGTGAAGAGATCGGCATAATATAAGAGAATATATAATACCAATACTAAACCGCTTTTTAACAAGGTATACCTGACGCTTTTTGGCCTGAGGAAGCGGGATTTTTGTTACTCACTGCTGAAATATGGGCCCACTGACGGCATTGATGTTTAGCACATCCATTGGTGGATACACACACCAAAAATTACCCTGATTGGTAATCTCTAACCATTAGATTTTAGTACGCATGATTATATCCATTGTATTCAACTATTTATTTGAGTACTAAAACCCATGGCTAAAAAATCATCGAATAAGCTGATTTTTGGTATTAATGTCTAGTAAGGAGTGGGCTAAGCATCTATACGGTCAGTGGGCCCAGATGGTAGCGATGAGTAAAAAAAATGGTCCTTCCTCGTGCCAAAAGCGTCAGGTATACATTGTTATACCACGACCATTTTTTTCGTGATATCTCCAAAAACCGCTTTAGCAAAACCCCTAGGGAAGTAGCGGTCCGCTTGTCCTAGGCCTAGGGAAACATAGGGTGGGATCTGATCTCTGGATGTGGGTGGGGGATCAGAGATCGGAGGGAGAAGAAGGCGCGTCAGTAGAGAAGTCGCTGTCGAAGAGATGGAGCGTGCGGGGTACTTCGTCAGGTCATTATCTCCTCTTGGATGGGGGCTTGTCTTAACGAGTGTCGTCGACAACCGGAGACATTCCGTCGGCGAAGAAAGCGACAAAAGCGGAGATCGTTAGAGATCAATTGGCGCCAGAGCTGGACAGTTTTCCCGTGATTCTCTGACGGGCGTTTTTCGGGTTTTACGTGTCATAGTGAGAGGGAAGTGTCAACTCAATTCCCACTCAAATCAGCTCTCATCCTCTGAGTTCTGACGCCCAGTTTTCGGAACTGGAGCGTCAAGATCCCAAATCATGATAAACTTATGAGGCCAACTTAACTTATATGACCGTTAAGCCCCCGTAACTGATTTTTGAACTGAATACCAAGAACACTAGGACCGTGACGGAATAAAACTTCGCCCACACTATGAGCTACGTGGCGCATTCTTAGAGGACGACGAACGTATGGATGTTAGGCCAGTCCTTAAGTGGACCTACAAACCAAAAATCAACATAATTTCTATGCATTGGATTGAAATTATTTTCATGGGTTAATTTTAACCGTGGGAATTTTAGCATTGTTGACCATTATTTGGGTACAAAGATCCAACGGCTTGAAATCATTAATCAGGATTATTAGCGGTTTCGTTGGCCGTCAGCTGTCAGCATGTAATAAGCTGTAGCTCAACTTTTGGTTCGGGCTTGCACCATTTTTGTAACTCACCGCAGCCATCTGGGCCCACTGACCGCATGGATGTTTAGTCCACCCCTTGGTGGATATACATGCCAAAAATCACCATAATTGTTGATATCTAGCCATTAGATTTTGTACTTATATGCCGTGATTCTAACCGTTGGATTCAACCACTGTTTGACTACTAAAACGGTAAAACCAACAGCATAAAATTATCAAACAAGATGATTTTTGGTATCAATGTCTACCAAGGGGTGGGCTAAACATCCAAGCAGTCAGTGGGCCCAGATGGGCAGCGGTGAGTTACAAAAATGGTGCTATCTCACGGCTTGTTACATCGTGACCCAAAAATTATACATGCATCACACCACTGTCATCGAAAGAGTAGAACTTTGCTGACTGGCATCTGTTGACCGATTACAGTATGAGCCAAGTGGCACAGTCTTAAAGGATGCTGACCGTATGGATGTTTGGCCAATCCCTAGGTGGACCTACAAACCAAAACTCAGCCTGATTAGTAATTTGAAACCTTTGGATCTTAGTACCCTCAAACAATGGTCAATAATCTCAGACTCAATGGTTGAAAATCAACCCATGAAAACGACTCCAATTCAACCGCTTAGAAATCACTAATTAGACTAATTTTTGATCTGTATGGTCAGGGTTGTTGGATCAAACACCAGTAGGGAAAATATCTCTAAAAATATGCCACATGGCTTACATTGTGGTCCGTCAGTAACTTTGCTGACTGACGTTGGTCAATAAAGTTTCTCCATATAAAAAACGGTCCAAATTATGAGTCCCCAGAAAGGTTTCAGAAGTTTCAATGAAAAAAGTCTACTGGTTCGAAGGTTCAATGAAAAAGTTGAGTGGTCGAGTAGTCGCTGCTTCCAAATAGTAGGGATAAGCCACTATCATCAGTGATGACAATGTACCTATCGAAAGAAAACATTGATGACAATCAGAAAAATTTTCCTCACCATTGTTTGACTTTGACCCAAATGTGGGTTACACCGTGTCTCTCAATACATAGTAAGGAATAGAACTTTGCTGACCGCCCACACTAGGAGCCACGTGGCATATTCAGAGTTTTGAGGATGTTTGGCCCAACTCTGGACGACAAACAAACCAAAAATTAGCCTGATTAGTGATTTCTAAGTATTATTGGAGTTGTTTTCCTGGGTTAAACTTTAGTCGCGAAATTTAATTATTGACCACCTAGTGTTAATCTTTAACCGTAGAATTTGGTTTTTGATCTGTAGGTCCATCTATGGATTGGCCAAACATCCATATGTTCAGCATTCTCTAAAAGTGTGCCACATTGCTCATATTGTGGGCAGTCACATAGAAAAGTTCTACTCCGTACTATGAATTGACATAGACGGTGTAACCCACATTTGGGTCAAACAATGTGGACCCAGCAAAGATCGATCGTAAGTCACACAGCAAAGTTGTATTCGATCGTAAGGGATTGGGGTATGTGTCGACATTTTGGGTGGAGAGACTTCAAAGTTTGAAGTCCGCAGGGCCAGCGAATCTTTTCTCCTTTACATAGGGGTGTCAACTGTGTCACACACATCAAAGGCGTCCTTCCATATATGGAGATAAAATAAACTTTCCCGTGTTCAAACTTTTTCACAAAATTAACCAAACAAAATGAAGCTTGTGGAAAGGTAAATTTGACTAATTTTGAAAAAAAGAAAGAAAAAGAAAACGGAAACGGCTAGCTTAACGCTTTTCGATTAGGCTACAGCTCTTTACATCGCCACCCTTTACTCTGTGTGTTTTTCTCTTTATATATAAAAGAAAAGTCAAATCGTACGGTATCCATTCTTGGGGTCTTCACCAATGAAATAGACGTCTCGTGAAGTTCTTTCTGCCCTCCCTCGTGCTCGTCTACTCTTTGCAGGTGCGGGTCCCACCTCCTGTGGAGGGAAGAACACGCAACGAAAAGATAGAGAATCAATCAGAGGGTAAATTGTGTAGAGGTCCCGACCTCTCTGTGGCTTTCATGCACGCCATTTCGTAAGTGTACGGGTAGGTAGATGAAGTGGCATTCCTCGGCGCGTAATTGGCGCTCTCTTTTTTACCCACGCCCCTCGGATAATAACGGTCTAATAATATGGGATCGGAGAGGAACAGAGACAGAACGTTGCCGTTAAGTCTCCAGTGGCTCTCAAGTTTAAGTCACGGGAGAGTCAAATAACGCAGTGAGTCAAACTGTCAACTATTCAACAAAAACAAACATGAACTTGAAGACAAAAGGCTGCCAGAGAATAGTAATATCGAGTTGGTTAACTTATATGTTCTTTTGTTTTGTTGTAGGCAGACGAGTTAGTGGTTAGTAGTTTGTGTGAGGATTATGGGGTTTGAACCCAAGTTTATTGTACAATACTCCCAAATTTTGCCAACTTATCAAGCTGACAAACAGGTCTAGTGCATTAAAATAAAAAATACTAGTGAGTTTGCTTTTTAGTCTAATTCCGAGTTTAATCGGAACATGGAAGGTGTAAGCCTTCAAATTTGATGTCGGATATAGAGACCGGTTGTAGTTAGATTTTGCAAAAGTTCCTTCAAATTTGAAGATATGGTGACCAGTTGGAGATGCTCAGAGAGCTCTAGGAGCCCCCCGTTTTCTGACTCCTCGGCTCTCAGCCATGGATTCCAAGAATCCAACAGTGGTTGATAATGCTGAGCTGGCATTCACTTGATTCCCTATGAGCCTGAGCCTTGTGTCAAATACATATGTTTTTATCCAATAAATACCAATATACCAGCTAACGTACTCTAAAATATCGGCTAGATAATTGATTTCTTCAAAAATCTATATAACAAAACAGGAAAATTGTCTCCCCACTTATACCCCCTTTTATCGGCTTCACAAAGGATGGCCGAGATCTTATCGTCCCAAGTGGATGGTGGATCTCAGCCACTCACACCCGATTTTGGCAAACACTTTGTCGGAGAGTGCCGTGGGTGGGCACGGGCCACCCACTAGTATATAAATAAGAGCATAAACTATTTACATTAAACTAAAGAATTGCTCAAGTTAGAGAAAACAGCAATAATATTCCTAGTGATGCTTGTCTCGGCTAAGGGGATTTCAATATTGTTAAGTAGGCTATCAAGATACATGATCCTTGAACTAGTGGTAAGAACTGTTCAAGCAGAGTGAAGCTAGCACTATTACAAGGTAATTCCATTAGAAAACTAACTCCCATCACATGGTTCACTGATAGTGCTCCTCCCACTTGAGTTATGGAGGCAATTTTACATGAGCTGACTATTTTGTGGTGCTCATGGCAACAAGGCCCACCAAAATGTTGCTATAGACTTTTGGTATTATTGAATCATAGAAAGTAATCATGTTGAGAAAATCCCTACAAAACCTGAGGACAATCTTGAAGGGTTTCAAAGATTTACAAAGGCATTACAAGCAAAATCCAATATCCTACAAGATCTGCTAGTCATAGTAGTTGTATAGATGATGAGCTTTAAGACCTTAAAGGCGCTTCTTACTAAAGTCAAATCACAGTTTTACTGATAGAGTGGATTCTACCATGGTTTAAAACGGCCGTTATAACGGATTCGGACCTCCCCTGTTACATTATGTACTGTTAAAACGACCAGAAAATAACGGCCGTTATAACATTGTTATTTTCCTTTATAACGAAAATAACAACCGTTTTTAAAACTTAAAATTTGAATTCCAGTGCCATTTTTTCATTTTTTTTCCCATTTTTGACCCTGAGCATTAAAATTCGTTATAACGGCTGGTTTAACACCGTTATAACGGCCCCTTTTTAAACCTTGGATTCTATATTATTGCTCTTGCAAGCCAAAAACATAATAAATAAATAAAGCTGGTTGTTGGGAGGTGTCAGAGCTATTGTGGCACAGTTTAGTGACATGCACTTTGTTTGGAGAGAGAGAGAGAGATATGGATGCTCAAGGATCCCAAATACCCAACCAAGCACGTGAGTCACTACACGTGGCAGTCATGGTCACATGGTTCTTCTCAAACCTTCACAATTTATTAATTTGTCTCAAATATATGTATACTCAATAGTGCTAGTTGTCCCACAAATGCCATTTGGAGCTTAGTTTAGGGCATACTGACCTTATGGATGTTTGGACCACCTCTTGGCAGACTTACATACCAAAAATCAGCTTGATTGGTTATTTATAACGGTTATATTTTAGCATCCAAAAACAGGGCTCAAACCAAATAATTAAAATGCTAAATCCAACGGCTATAAATTACCAATTATACTGATTTTTGATCTATAGATTCATCAAGAGGTGGACCAAGTATCCATAATGTAAGTGGGCCCTAAAGAGTACTCCACGAGGCGTTTTGAAGAGGGTACCCGACAAGCACACACTCTTTTCACTCCATGTGACCACTTGCAATGGAAAGGAGTACAACTAAAGGAATCATGAAGAAGATTAGGGCATTATGACCTCCCCCCTTTAACCCTTTTCTCCATAAATTGGAATTAAGAGGAGTACTCACTCAAAAGCGAGATCTTAAAATATAGTAAAGGTTGAGAAAAATATATTTCTTCAACAAAGTCAAAAGGGATCTTCTTTCTTGCTCACTTGAAACTTCTATTGCCCCAATATATTCTTGGAGGGTATTTTGATACTTTCACTCAAGAGCGAGAGCTTTACAAAAAAGAAAAAATGGGACTGTGGCAATTCAGTAGAACAATGATTTGAGGCAATGGGAGACTGACTTCTACTTAGAAGATTTTTTGTGTCAAACCCCTTGTGCATTTGACCATGTTTAAGGACACCATGATATGATTTTTACAAGGTTGGTTGGTTGGTTGGTTGGTTTCATATATGGGTCGGGCTCTGGAGCCCCCTTTTGGCGGCCCATCTCGGGAGTCATGTTCTTGGCCGTGAATTTCGAGAATCCACGTTGCCAAAAGTGAAAAAAGTGATGCCAGCGCATCACTAACAACCACCGTTGGATTCTCGGAATTCACAGCCGAGAACACGATTCTCGGAGGGGTCACCAAAAAGAGAGGGCTCCTTAACCTGACCCTTCATTATATTATAGAGGACGATCACATGTTAATGGTGCAAAATTAGTATTAGTGTTCTTATTAGTAGGGATATACTTCTCTTTATGGATAGTGGGGGACAAGACTTGTCCTTCCTATACATGCTATAGACGTGGCATACATTTGGTGAGATCCAGATTCTAGAGTCTAGACCCACCATTTGGAGATCTCGTGGACAAAAAAATTGATCGGAAGTTTTTCTAAGCTGCAGGTACCATGGATTTGGTGTTCATAGGGAATCCATTCACATGGTCAAACGAAAGGACGGGGGACAAAGCAACGGCATCTTCCAGCTATGGGCTTGGACTCGTTCACTGGTTTAAGGGGCCTTCGTGTTTGCAAACCGAAGATCTTTCTTTTTTGGAAGGCTTCCCTCTGCGCCAAATCAAACACACCAACTACCTGCAAATTGTGTCTTATTATAGACCCATTAGCCTATGCAATGTATTTTATAAGATCATTGTAAAGATCCTTGCTCACAGGTTTTTAGACCTCTCATGGACAAAATCATTTACCCATTTCAAGGTGCTTTCGGCCTTGCTTTGTGGCGCAACATCTGACAAATATTTGCATTAGACACATTCATTTATTTGCCAAAAAGTGGTCTAATGTTTGCAGCCAAAAAAGAGGTTGTAAACAACTGCAAACAATAGGTAAATCACAAAGAACCTGTGACTTCCACTTTTTTACCACGCATGACTTGCACTTTTTGAAATTTAAACTTTTTGAAAAATCGCATTTGTTAGGTGTGTGTGCGGTGGGAAGTGAAAGTTACAGATTTTTGTGACTTCTCAAGTCACAGAAAATGAACTCAACTGGGGTCAAGTTACAATTCGAATCACTCTCGCTTTTTAAGTCAGTGTGAAGTTTAAACCTAAAATGCAGAGGCCAGTTCAAGTCTAGTCTTTCTAGAATGTCTTTGAAACCTTACCGGGTCACTTTTTAGACATTGCTTTTTCTAATTTTGTCTTCAAAAAAGTAGATTTTTCCATAAAACATGATCGAATTTGCTTTTTGAAAAGATGTTGCCAAATCGATTATGATGAGTCCATTTTTCTGTCGAGGACAAATCCTCAGCAATGGCGATATGTGGCAGGTGGCACACTCTTGGATTCCACTAACGACATGGATGTTTAGCCCGCCCTTTGGTGGACCTTTAGACCAAAAATCAACCCGGTTGGTGGTTTCTAGTCGTTGGATTTTGAGTATCGCAAAGAATTAAAAATCAACCCACGAAAAGACTCAATCCAATATCTAGAAATCACCAATCGTCTGATTTTTTTATGTAGTCCCACCCAAGGATGGGCTGAACATCCATACAGTCAGTGGTCTCATATAGTATGCCCAGGACGGGCCTGAATTGCAGGCCAGGCCTAGGTCGGACGAAGATTGGTGGACTGGGTCATGTGCCGGGGTCTAGTGGGAAAAGCAAAGCCTGGACCTGGCCCATAGCCTGCAGGTGGGCTGGGCCTGATTATCAGACTGGGCTTGGTTTCAAAAAAGAAAAGAAAATCAAGTGTTGCACAGAAGAAAATTTTAAAATTCAATTTTTTAGGAGGGAATTTTAAAATTTAAATTTTGGGGGAGGGGGAGACTTCAAAAATCAAATTTTGGGGAGAGAGAGTGGGCTTAGTGGGCCGAACTGTGTGGCCCAAGATGATGGGCAGTGCAGTCCGGCCTAGCCCGTGAAACTATCCTCATAGGCCAGGCCTCGGGCTCAAATCTCAGACTAGGCCCAGCCTGGAGGCTTAGCAAACTGGGCCAACTAGTGATCCAAGCCTAGGCTGTGCCGCTAGCCAAATTGCCACCCCTAGAAAGACTGGAAATAATCGACCTTCCCAAACTAGCTAGTCTAGGTAGGACCTAAAAACATGAATTCTCCAAATAGGCCCTAATAATCCGGCAGTTATTTTACAAGAAAAGTGCAAAAAATGGGTCGTGATGTAACAAGGTATGCCTGAAACTTTTGGGCGTGGGAAGCACAATTTTTGTTTCTCGAAGCTACCATTTGGACCCACTGGCCGCATAGATGTTTAGCCCACCCCTTGATGGACACTCATACCAAAAATCGGCTTATTTAATGATTTTTAGCCGTTGTTTTAGTGCTAAAAAATAATGGTTGACTTCAACAGCTAGAATCATACCTTAAAAAGTACTAAAATCTAATGGCTATAGATTACTAATCAGGGTATTTTTGGTGTGTATATCCACTAAGGGTTGGGCTGAACTCCACGCAGTCAGTGGGCCCAGATTGTAGCATTAAGTAACAAAAATCGCCTCCCCACGCCAGAAAGTTTCAGGTATACCTTGTCGTATCTTTTTTCCTTAAGAAATACTGGCAAAATATTGACAGTTTTGAAAATTCAGCAACTGAAGGGACGATAATGAGCATTATTTTAACAGTTTTTTTTTTTCCAGAAAATAATGGTCGTTGTTTTTGTTGTAACGGAAAATAATGGCCACTATAACGAAAATACCGGCCATTATTTTCTGAGCGTTAAAATAGTACATAACGTAACGGGGGAGGTCCAAATCCGTTATAACGACCGTTTTTTAAGCCATGGTTTATGCTTGTAAGAAAACAACAGTTTTTTTAGAGCATCGGATCCACAGGTATTCACTCAGGGTTAAGCTTCACGGCAAGTGGAATCGTTACTTTACCCGATCTCGCATCTCGGCATCCGTTATTATAACAGTGCGTCAGTGCCACGAGCCCTATAGCGTCCAGCGAGCGGCTCTTTTTCATTTTTCTTGTGCAGAGTTCATATTCTTCGTGCTCTCTAAACATCTCTAGTCCGATCTCAACAGACTGTAACTGAAATTCGACTATCTGGCACGTCTTCGAGATCCCTCCGTCAAAACTTTGTAGATTTTCACGGTCGAATCTAGTGATTTCACGTAAAATTCCACCGATTCTGGGATTTCTCCTGTGAAAAATCTGATTTTTTAGGGTTTGATCTGTTGTTAGATCTCTTTAAAACGTCTCTGTGGCTTCATTTACGGGTTTACGGATTGCTTTCGTGAGGTTTGCCATTGATCTGTTGTATGAACGTTGAAGAACTTGTACGAAAGCTTGATTTAAGGTTTTGCAATTGGATTCTTAAATTTGAAGTTGCGTCAGTGAAAACAAATTTGCCCGAGACCAAGTTATGTGTTGATCCATAGATCTGTTGTTTTAGCGGTTAAAAAAAAAGCAGCTTTTTTATTCGGGTTTGTGGTCTCTAAGCTGATATTGTGAAGTAGAAAAGAGATCTAGTAGTTCTTAAGCATATGTCACTTTAGATTTATCTGTAGTTGGAAGATCAATTATTGGAAACTTACGATTTAAGTTTGTGTTTGAAGATCTAGATCTGACGTTGGATATGTCTTTGAGACTCTCTTGGATCAGGAATATTACTTGATCGACGGTTTTGTGTCTGATGGCTTACTTTTCAATCTCAAAGACTATGTCTTCAATCAACTCGGTTTTTCTCTCTGCTATTCTCTTTGCCTGTGTGTGCAATGGGTTTTATCTGCCGGGGAGTTACATGCACACATATTCAACAGGCGATGCAATAATTGCTAAAGTTAATTCCTTGACATCAATTGAAACCGAGCTTCCATTCAGCTATTACAGCCTCCCTTACTGCCAACCCCAGGACGGGTAAAGAAAAGTGCACAAAATTTAGGGGAACTCCTTATGGGAGATCAGATCGACAACTCCCCATACCGTTTCCAAATGAATGTTAACGAATCCGTTTATCTCTGCACTACAACCCCACTGAACGAACATGAAGTGAAACTCTTGAAACAGAGAACCCGCGATCTATATCAGGTAAATATGATTCTGGACAATTTACCTGCAATGAGGTTTGCCAAACAAAATGGGATTAACATACAATGGACAGGGTTTCCAGTTGGTTATACACCACCCCAAAGTAATGAAGATTACATCATCAACCATCTGAAATTTAAGGTTTTGGTTCATGAATATGAAGGACATGGTGTGGAGATAATCAGTACTGGAGAGGAAGGCATGGAGATAATTTCTGAAGATGAAAAGCAGAAGGCATCTGGGTACGAGATAGTTGGGTTTGAGGTCATCCCATGCAGTGTTAAACGTGATCCAGAGGCCATGTTGAAGATGAAGATATACAAAAAAAATCAACCCTATAAACTGCCCAATGGATCTTGATAAGTCACAGATAATCAGGGAGCATGAGCGAGTCTCATTTACTTACGAGGTTGAATTTGTGAAAAGTGATATTAGATGGCCTTCTCGATGGGACGCTTATTTGAAGATAGATGGTGCCCGTGTACACTGGTTCTCAATCTTGAATTCACTGATGGTGATCTTCTTTTTAGCTGGTATTGTCTTCGTTATATTCTTAAGAACGCTGAGAAGGGATTTAACGAGGTATGAGGAATTGGACAAGGAAGCTCAAGCGCAGATGAATGAGGAGCTTTCAGGGTGGAAGCTTGTTGTGGGTGATGTGTTTAGAATGCCAAATTGGCCAAAGCTGCTGTGTGTGATGGTTGGAGACGGAGTCCAGATTACGGGGATGGCTGTTGTAACTATCGTCTTTGCAGCTCTTGGCTTCATGTCACCAGCTTCTCGAGGAATGCTCTTGACTGGGATGATAATGCTGTATCTTTTCCTTGGCATTGTGGCCGGTTATGTTGGTGTCCGGCTATGGATAACGATCAAGGGAACTTCAGAAGGGTGGAGGGCAGTTTCCTGGTCGGTTGCATGTTTCTTCCCAGGAATAGTCTTCGTCATTCTTACTGCATTGAACTTCATACTTTGGGGTAGCAAGAGCACTGGTGCTATCACCATCTCCACGTACTTTGTACTTTTGTCCCTCTGGTTCTGCATTTCGGTGCCACTTACGCTCTTGGGAGGCTTCTTAGGGACACGGGTAGAGGCTATTCAATACCCCGTGCGTACCAACCAGATCCCTAGAGAAATTCCTGCACGGAAATACCCTTCATGGCTTCTTGTTCTTGTTGCTGGGACCCTTCCCTTCGGAACTCTCTTCATTGAACTTTTCTTCATCCTTTCTAGCATCTGGCTTGGGAGATTCTATTATGTATTTGGCTTCTTGCTCATTGTCCTTTTCTTTCTTGTCATTGTTTGTGCTGAGGTCTCCGTTGTCCTTACCTACATGCACCTCTGTGTGGAGGATTGGCGGTGGTGGTGGAAAGCGTTCTTTGCCTCTGGTTCGGTTGCGCTTTATGTATTCCTGTACTCCATCAATTACCTGGTATTCGACCTGCGGAGTTTGAGTGGGCCTGTGTCAGCTTTACTCTACCTTGGTTATTCATTGATCATGGCAGTTGCAATCATGTTGTCTACCGGCACCATCGGCTTCCTTATCTCCTTCTATATTGTTCATTACCTTTTCTCATCTGTCAAGATTGACTAGAAGTTACTGAAGTTTGGTGGGCCCTTTGGTGACCTTCATTTGAAAACACCAAATGTGTAGGAAGAGGAAGTCCCGTCTCAAATCTTTTCCTAATCCGTAATCTCCTGTTTTCATTAAAATTCTTTCTTGTCTTTAGCTTGCGGCAACATATATCGTGGTTTTGTAGCACTGAACTGATCGATCCTGGTTAAGCTGGATTACAGTGCAGTACTTCGAGGTCAAGGCTTTAAGGTGATTTCCTTGAAGTCTCAGTTATCAAGTTTATATTCCATGCTTCTGAGTGCAGTACTTGGAGGTGAATGCTTTAAGGTGATTTCCTTGAAGTTTCAGTTATCAAGTTTATCTTCCATGTTCCTCGAGGTGGGAGGGAGGATCTCTATAGCTCTACAGTTGTGAGTTAGCTGTCTCATTATGTTCTGTAGAACTTATTTGGGCTTCATTTGGATCACACATGCTAGCAGTTTATTCACTTTGTTCTTGGAAACTTATAACCACTTGAGCTTTTTTTGTTCCCGTCTTTCTTTTTATTTCATTTTAGCATAAAAGCGTAATTGTCTTGTATGATTTCCCATCGACCCAGGCCAATAATGGTGGAGAAGAATTGTCCGTGGTTTAAAAACAATATCACGGCTGTAATAATGGTAACGCCCCAACCCATGGTTCGGGCTCAGATATGACCAGTTACAAAATAACGAAAGTGTCCATTATAACCTTATATGACGAACCATTTAAAACCTTGGATTTCGATCTGAATTAGTCCACAGGACCATTTAGACTAGTGTTTTTGCAGTACCAACTCCTGGTGTTTTGTACTCTGGGTCCCCCTCTTTGGCTGTATTCTTGTTCCTGGTGGGGAAACTTGAAAACATTTACCCCGGGCAAAATGGTTAGAAAGATCTGGAGGTTCCACCCATCATTACCCCATCGAAGACGGGATGATCGAAAACACTTGGGGCAGTTTGGATGTCACGATTTTCACCCTTCCACACTTATGAGCGAACTGGTCATACCTTGGGAATGCGGATCAAGAATCCTCTCAACGCCTGATAACCCTGTTAGGAATGGGTACAACCTTGCTGCCAAAAAGCTCCTTTTACACTTCCCATCTCCACAGCATCGACACCATCAACATTCTCAATGTGGGCTATGAACCCATCGATGGACTGCACAAGTGGTGGGTCCTTACTTTGATGTGACTGACTAGAGATGTTTGGGGCATTTTAATTATTTTATCAAATGTAGATGTGAGAAGAATGATGCATTGACCCATGAAGATGAAGTGACCATATACATGTGACTTCTCAAGTCACAGAAAATGAACTCTACTGTGGTCAAGTTACGATTCGAATCACTTTCGTTTTTTAAGTCAGTGTGAAGTTAAACCTAAAATGCAGAGGCCAGTTCAAGTCTAGTCTTTCTAGCATGTCTGAAACCTTACCGGGTCACTTTTTATACATTGCCTTTTCTTATTTTGCCTTCAAAAAAAGTAGATTTTTTCATAAAACATGACCGAATTTGCTTTTTGAAAAGATGTTGCAACCAAGGTTTAAAGGAGGCCGTTTTAACTGTTAAACGGACTGGGGGCGTTATCGTTTAAATGGATTGAAACGGCCAGGGGCAAAAATGGAAAAAAATAGATTTTAACGATTTTAACGGAAAAAATGGTGCTGAAATTCAAATTTTAAAATTTGGAAAGAAAAAAAAAACAGAATTTAACGGGATTTAACGGCCGTTTTTTTCACAAAATTTTTCAGAATTAAACGGCTGTTTAAACGATTTAACAGTCATTAAAACAAAAAAACGACCGTTTTTTTCAAAACCGTTAAAACGTGTTTAAATGATTTTAACGGAAACGGGTTTGGGGCGTTACCGTTTAAACGGCCGTTAAAACTGTTTAAATGGCCGTTAAAACTGTTTAAACGGCCATTTTTAAAACCATGGTTGCAACATCGAATATGATGAGTCCATTTTTCTTCCACAACTTTGTTGAGGACAAATCCTCAGCAATGGCGATATGTGGCAGGTGGCACACTCTTGGATACCACTAACGACATGGATGTTTAGCCTGCCCTTTGGTGGACCTTTAGACCAAAAATCAACTCGGTTGGTGGTTTCTAGTCGTTGGATTTTGAGTATCGCAAAGAATTAAAAATCAACCCATGAAAAGACTCAATCCAATATCTAAACTCACCAATCGGCTGATTTTTTTTTAATTTTTTTTGTTTTTATAGTTCCACCCAAGGATTGGCTGAACATCCATACATTCAGTGGTCTCAAATAGTATGCCCGGGCCGGGCCTGAGTCGCAGGCCAGGCCTAGGTCGGACGAAGATTGGTGGACTGGGTCGTGGACCAGGGCCTGGTGGAAAAAGTAAAGCCTGGGCCTGGCCCATAGCCTGCACGTGGCTAGGCCTGGCTAGCGGGCCTGGATTGGTTTAAAAAAGTTAAAATAAAAAAATCAAGTGTTGCACAGAAGAAAATTTTACAATTCAATTTTTGAGGAAGGAATTATAAAATTTAAATTCTGGGGGAGGGGGAGACTTCAAAAATCAAATTTTGGGGAGAGAGAGTGGGCTTAGTGGGCCGAGCTGTGTGACCTAAGATGACGGGCAGTGCACCCTGGCCTAGCCTGTGAAACTCTCCTCACGGGCCAGGCCAGGCTTAGCGGGCTGGGCCAACTAGTGATCCAAGCCTAGGCTGGGCGGCGAGCCAAATTGCCACCCCAAGAAAGACACTGGAAATAATCGACCTTCCCAAACTAGTCTAGGTAGGACCTAAAAACATGAATTCTCCAAATAGGACCTAATAATCCGGCAGTTATTTTACAAGAAAAGTGCAATATTTTATAGGGATATGAGTAGTTGTCCACGTGCGAATCAAAGGGATCATCTATAGATGGATTGGTTGGATGGGCCATGTCAGCCTCCATGTGGCACTGCTCCTACGTAAAATCTGAGTAAAAAAAAAAAAATTATATTTGGGTGTGGGGTCCCCAATAGGTGCCTCTATCTCTACATGGCAAATGTGGTCAACTAACAGAGTCCATAATTCTTCAGCTTGTAACAGGCCATGAATATCGGAACGATTTGAAGGGTTGACTTCAACCTGGTGCTGAGTTCTTATTCTTCGTGCTCTCTAAAGTCTAAAGACTCTAAACATCTCTGGTGCGATCTGAACAGACTGTAACTGAAATTCGACTATTTGGTACGTCTTCGATCCCTCCGTCTAAACTTTGTAGATTTTCACGGTCGAATCTAGTGATTTCACGTGAAATTCCACCGATTCTGGGAATTCTCCTGTGAAATATCTGATTTTTTAGGGTTTGATCTGTTGTTAGATCTCTTAAAAACGTCTCTATTGCTTTATTTACGGTTTTACGGATTGCTTTCGTGAGGTTTGCCATTGATCTGTTGTATGAACGTTGAAGAACTTGTTCGAAAGCTTGATTTAAAGGTTTTGCAATTGGATTCATAAATTTGAAGTTGCGTCAGTTGAAAACAAATTTGCCCGAGACCAAGTTATGTGTTGATCCATAGATCTGTTGTTTTAGCGGTTAAAAAAAAAGCAGCTTTTTTATTCGGGTTTGTGGTCTCTAAGCTGATATTGTGAAGTAGAAAAGAGATCTAGTAGTTCTTAAGCATATGTCACTGTAGATTTATCTGTAGTTGGAAGATCAATTATTGGAAACTTGCGATTTAAGTTTGTGTTCGAAGATCTAGATCTGACATTGGATGTCTTTGAGACTCTCTTAGATCAGGAATATTACTCGATCGACTGTTTTGTGTCTGATGGCTTACTTTTCAATCTCAAAGACTATGTCTTCAATCAACTCGGTTTTTCTCTCTGCTATTCTCTTTGCCTGTGTGTGCAATGGGTTTTATCTGCCGGAGAGTTACATGCACACATATTCAACAGGCGATGCAATAATTGCTAAAGTTAATTCCTTGACATCAATTTATACCGAGCTTCCATTCAGCTATTACAGCCTCCCTTACTGCCAACCCCAGAACGGGATACAGAAAAGTGCACAAAATTTGGGGAACTCCTTATGGGAGATCAGATCAACAACTCCCCGTACCGTTTCCAAATGAATGTTAACGAATCCGTTTATCTCTGCACTACACACCCACTGACCGAACATGAAGTGAAACTCTTGAAACAGAGAACCCGCGATCTATATCAGGTAAATATGATTCTGGACAATTTACCTGCAATGAGGACTGCCAAATATAATGGGATTAGCGTATCATGGAATGGGTTTCTAGTTGGTTATACACCACCCCAAAGTGATGAAGATTACATCATCAACCATCTGAAATTTAAGGTTTTGGTTCATGAATATGAAGGACATTGTGTGGAGATAATGGGTACTGGAGAGGAAGGCATGGGGATAATTTCTGAAGATGAAAAGCAGAAGGCATCTGGGTACGAGATAGTTGGGTTTGAGGTCGTCCCATGCAGTGTTAAACGTGATCCAGAGGCCATGTTGAAGATGAAGATATACGAAAAAGTCAACCCTATAAACTGCCCAATGGATCTTGACAAGTCACAGATAATCAGGGAGCATGAGCGAGTCTCATTTACTTACGAGGTTGAATTTGTGAAAAGTGATATTAGATGGCCTTCTCGATGGGACGCTTATTTGAAGATGGATGGTGCCCGTGTACACTGGTTCTCAATCTTGAATTCACTGATGGTGATCTTCTTTTTAGCTGGTATTGTCTTCGTTATATTAAGAGCGGTGAGAAGGGATTTAACGAGGTATGAGGAATTGGACAAGGAAGCTCAAGCGCAGATGAATGAGGAGCTTTCAGGGTGGAAGCTTGTTGTGGGTGATGTGTTTAGAGAGCCAAATTGCCCAAAGCTGCTGTGTGTGATGGTTGGAGACGGAGTCCAGATTACGGGGATGGCTGTTGTAACTATCGTCTTTGCAGCTCTTGGCTTCATGTCACCAGCTTCTCGAGGAATGCTCTTGACTGGGATGATAATGCTGTATCTTTTCCTTGGCATTGTGGCCGGTTATGTTGGTGTCCGGCTATGGAGAACGATCAAGGGAGATTCAGAAGGGTGGAGGGCAGTTTCCTGGTCGGTTGCATGTTTCTTCCCAGGAATAGTCTTCGTCATTCTTACTGCACTGAACTTCATACTTTGGGGTAGCAAGAGCACTGGTGCTATCACCATCTCCACGTACTTTGTACTTTTGTCCCTCTGGTTCTGCATTTCGGTGCCACTCACGCTCTTGGGAGGCTTCTTAGGGACACGGGCAGAGGCTATTCAATACCCCGTGCGTACCAACCAGATCCCTAGAGAAATTCCTGCACGGAAATACCCTTCATGGCTTCTTGTTCTTGGTGCTGGGACCCTTCCCTTCGGAACTCTCTTCATTGAACTTTTCTTCATCCTTTCTAGCATCTGGCTTGGGAGATTCTATTATGTATTTGGCTTCTTGCTCGTTGTCCTTTTCTTGCTTGTCATTGTTTGTGCTGAGGTCTCCGTTGTCCTTACCTACATGCACCTCTGCGTGGAGGATTGGCGGTGGTGGTGGAAAGCGTTCTTTGCCTCTGGTTCGGTTGCCCTTTATGTATTCCTGTACTCCATCAATTACCTGGTATTCGACCTGCGGAGTTTGAGTGGGCCTGTGTCAGCATTACTCTACCTTGGTTATTCATTGATCATGGCAGTTGCAATCATGTTGTCTACCGGCTCCATCGGCTTCCTTATGTCCTTCTATTTTGTTCATTACCTTTTCTCATCTGTCAAGATTGACTAGAAGTTACTGAAGTTTGGTGGGCCCTTTGGTAACCTTCATTTGAAAACACCAAATGTGTAGGAAGAGGAAGTCCCGTCTCAAATCTTTTCCTAATCAAGGGCCATCGATACATTTCATAGGTGGAGTCTTCCTTAAAGTGCTATGGGCCCACCTCTCGTTTTGATGGACGCCCCTGATTTGCTTGATGCCATTTGGGTCGAGCATTGCGTGAGGAAAGTTTTCCCCTCAGTGTACCTGGGCTTGAATCGCTTGATAGCCTTTGTAAGCCTATGAGACATGGATCAATCGCAAGCCACAGGCCATGGTCGAAAAATTACACCCATTTCTCAACTTAGTATGATAATGGACCTTATTTCACAACTAGCTGTGATGGAGTAGGCCTAACGTCTACGAGTGTGTGGACCTTTGTTACTTCTTCGACAATTCAAAATGGCCTCTTTATCAAGCAATTCATTTCAGTCTGATCTGCGTAAGTGCAAAAGATGGTCCATTTATTGAAGTCTCAGAACAGGGTGTTGATAAGCCATGTCTATGCTTTAAAGCATTAAGATACTCTGTTTCTACCAGGCCCACAGAAGTGCAGACTTTTAAGAAACACAATGTTTTGTAGTAGAGCCAATTTCCATGTAGGTATGTATCCAATAATGGACTGCCATATGTACTTGGCAGGGTGGGTCAGTCACATGACTTTTTAGAATATTCCCATCAAATCATGTCCCCCCCATCTGCCATGTCCAATGGTTGATCCAGAGACACTGAGTTTTTTTATTGCCGATTTGCAGTGCACATTTAAGATATGGGAAGACTTTCAGTTTACAAATAGAACATCTGCATTACGCCGTGGACATTCAGTGAGTCAAGAATCAAGATCGATCATCTGATGGGTCCAAGTTATGAGATTTCCTAGGTCAAAATCAAACCTAACAGACAACTGCAACCATCCAATATCTCACTGGTTGCCCTTAGAAAAGTATTCTAGAAACGATTCTAGCCCATAAACGTCCATATTAATTTTCTATATCAACACTTCTTGACATACAAATCCTTTTCTAGAAAACTTTACTGTGGTCACCACACAGAGCGAACAATCCAAAATTGGTCTACTCATCAGATACCTGTAATATTTGATCAATTTATTTTTTGTTCACAAACATAAACTAGGGTTAAGCAGGGAAATTAGTAACATTATATTTTATCAACTATGGCCTAGTACTAGAAAAGATATTAACATTTTATACTAAATACACCCTCTTAACATTCTTCTCATGATGAGGTGGGGATGGGGAACTTGGTTGGATAAAAAATGACTTACTGATTTGAGAGAATGCTGCCTATGAATCTGGCTCCTTTTTTGCTTCTCAAAAAAAAAAAAATGGACCTCCTAAAGTCGAACAAACTACGTAATTGGATGCAACCTTGCATTTAGACACTTAACCGTCACTTGATCAAGTTGAGCTTTGAGCAAGAGATCCTGTTGGAGACGTATTGAAGAATGGATCACAACCCCCTGCATGTTCTCCACAACCAGATTTACATTCAAAACTATAGTTTTGCAATTTAACATTAATTAAGATGCCAATACAATGAATGTTGTAAGCATTTCAACAGATGGGCTGCCTCCATGCAAGGGCCATATCTCAAAATTTTCATTGATCATAAATCTGTAATCCAATCAATGGGCTTTTTATTGGTCAATTGCATGTATTAGATGAATAGTCCACATGAAAGTTCTTGACCAGATAATTAGGATCTTGTACAATTGTTTGCATTCGTGGTAAATTGTGTATTGTACTACGGAATTTTTGAAACGCAGGTGTGGGGCGCGGCGCTTCAATGGCTTTAAGCATGAGGATAAGCCTCAAGGGGTGAACCATAAGCCTCGCGACCATGCATTTATAAATGAATACTAAAAGTAAGAAAATAAATGATACGATAATTCAATAAAAAAAGATAAAGTCAATAAAAAATTATGGAAAAAATAACAGTCACAAGCTTTTAAGCGTTTTTAATAAGCCTCCAGGAATTTTGGGAAGGCCTCGCCCCGAGGCGAGCCTCAGGACAAAAGCCTCAAACGCCTTTTAAAACAATGGTACAAAAGCAAGCGTTAAGGAGGGTATTGGGGAAATTTGGACATATAAGGTGTCCCCACGTCTCCAGATTGTCTAGCATAGGATCTGCCCCTTGCAGCAGGCCTCACTGAATCAATTCATTAGGCTGGCAGGCTAACTTCTAGGTCCTTCAATATGTAATATGGTTTGACGTGTTACAGATTAGGTCAAAGCAAAATAAGAAAATAGAATGATTTATTAAGTTACTAAGAATTAAAGATTGATATTCGATTCTATTTATAACCTTTTTTAAGATCAGTTTATACGAGCTTTGTAAAGAGAGTGAAATTTGAGATTAATGAGAAGTGAGAGTTTTCTTTTCTCTTATGTCTCTCTTCTAAATTCTCGTTTGCCATTCAACTGGTGGGGAACACCGATGAATGGAATCCTGCATTTCTTTTATAAAACAATATAACTCTTTGAGATGGCTAAAACTCTGTTGCATAGTTCTATGCTTAAAAAAGTATTTGAAAAATCCATATTGTTTGTTCCCTCACCTATAGCTACCAAAATGTGTAAACAACAGACAATTTGAGACTGGAAATTGGAGGACAACACGTTGACATGTTTTAGGAAGCTAAAAATACATTTTCAGTCACAGCATAAAGAAGGCTACCAGATTGACAGAACAATGATGGATGAATGACTACACTAGCTTAGACAACCTTGGCCTCTTTGTGAAGAACGTTGGAGGCACCAGTTACTTAGAGCATAGATCTTCAGTGACAGTGTGATATATTAAGATTTGATTTTAAATATCTTGATGCTTGTATCCTTTAAGTTGTAGATCATAGCTGGGAAGGTTAAGTCATATTTGTAATATGTCTCTTCAGTTAAAATTCTAGAAAGAGAGTACTGCAACTTGTGAGCTAGCAAATTGGAATTAAGATTGACCCGTGATTTAA
The DNA here is from genome assembly GCA_035048495.1 of Euptelea pleiosperma. Lineage (NCBI taxonomy): Eukaryota > Viridiplantae > Streptophyta > Magnoliopsida > Ranunculales > Eupteleaceae > Euptelea > Euptelea pleiosperma. The sequence goes on from CM068545.1 coordinate 1,563,774, forward strand.
CGAATTATTTAACCATGATTTGTTTTATTTGATCTTCACTACTAAATTTTTTTTTCCTTGAATTTTAACACTTCTAACATAAACATGGAAGACCCTACTGACTCGATCGAAGTAGTCTATTTGGTCTTTGGCACTCATGAAACAAAAGTCAAATTTTGAGCTTGCAAACCTATCGTGTGAAAGATATATTTTACCACTTATTTGAAAAGTTGATTCATGTACAATGAAGACCAATGATAGCATGGGTGAGGAGGATGGAAGAATGTGCAAGTCAAAGGGTTTAAAAGGGCGAGGGGAAGGCCAAAACGGATGTGAATTGAGGTTTTGAGAGAAGATTTAAGAAACCTGCCTCAACATAGGGCTGGCAATGGATCGGGTTTGAGTCGGATTGGTACTAATTTGGTACCGATCCGATAAGAAATCCAATTGATCCAGACCTAATCGGATCAATAAAATTCAGTTCCAGAACCGATCCAAAATGATTAGAATGGTTCCGAGTCCAATCCGATCCGATATGTACATAATACATATACATATATAATACCTTTAAGCATATATTTGAATAATATATATTTAAATACCTTTAGACAATTAAATATATATCTATATAATACATTATATAGAGAGTATAGAGATCGGATCGAAACAAGGTCAATCCGATACCGATACGATAAGATATCGGATCGATAATCTGTGACCAGTACCGATTTGATTATGAAAAATAAAGTTCTGGACCTGATTTTTTCAGATCAGATCTCCGGGTCAATCCGATCCATTTCCAGCCCTACCTCAACAGAAGACATGGCTTCCGACAAAATGGAATGGAAGAATAGGATTCGTGCAGCCAACCTATGACTTGAAATGTTGATTCATCCAAAAATGGGAGGGTGGTTTGTCAATCCTCTCTGATGTAGGAGCATCCTCTTACGGTAGTACTGGGCTACAAGGCATCAAGGATTATGCGCTTAGCTGTGGATCCCACAGGATTAGCTTAGAATTCATTTTATTTTTATTATGAATTTTCTTAGTTATAGAAATGATTTGTTTTTAATTAGGATTTTATGGTTTGAGATTGCAAAAAGTAGTTGAATTGTAGTAAGCTTTTAATGTTTTGGTTTGATTAGAATTAGGAAAATTAGGATTTGAGAATTCTAGAGATATGTGTAATGGAAGAACCCAAGATGAAGATTTGTTTAGCTGAATAAAGTTTTATTTTATGTTTGGGAAGGATTTCCAAAATTTGAGTGGTGTGATGCCTTGCCTAGAAGAATGATTCTTCCATGAAGGAGTGATTTCTTCATTTGGTGGAGTGATTGCACCAAATTCCTCAACAATTGTAGAACGGGTCCCCTCATCCTGCATCACTCTCCTTACCAACAAAAGCAATCTTGATTGAAATCCACTCAAACAAATATCCATATTTACATGACATTAAACACTAAAATGCAACCTATGTTTCATCATCATCATCTCTACCTTATCCCAAAAAGTTTGGGGTCGGCAACATGAATCTTAGTCTGTCATTCGACTCAATTCATAATTATGTACTTTGTCAAATCATGTCTTTAGATCTTCTCTTACTACTTCCATCCATGTCATTTTTGGCTTTCCTCTCCCCCTTTAAGGCCTTCAACTTGCACCAAAGCGCATCTTCTCACCGGCGCCACCGTTGGTCTTCATTGTGCCTACCCAAACCATCTCAATTGACTTTCCCTTATTTTATCTCATATTGGGACTATTCCTAGGTTTGCTCTTGAATTTAAAGGAAGCAATTTTTAAGAGGCAGAGAAATAAACGCTAAAAAAAACTCTGTGGATGTGAGTCAAAAAGAGATGAAGTCCTTGGTTTATATGATACTTCAAAACTTGAAGCAAAGCCCCTTGGTAGCACATGCCACATGTTGTAGAGCACTGTGGACACTTCCTCATTACCTAAGCTAATTATGATAGAGAAGCTCTACATGTTGATGAAGTGGAGATGTTCAAACATGCCTGAGGTTTTGGCAAGACAAGCAATGCAGCAGGACTCTCTTCCTTCTAGGATGAGGAAGATACATTAGTGGCATCATATAAGCTTCCATACATATAACACTTGGTTTGTAGGTATTTGAGTTTCCAATTTACCTAACTGATCCATGGCATTGCCATGTAGAGCTTTACAAGCATGTGGTTGGCAATGAACACTACAAAGTGTAGTCAATTGACTCTTTATTACACATAAATTGGAAGATATGCTCAAGGGAGATGTACAGGGTAAACACCTCAAACTGTCACCTAATCAAGATTTATAATGGTAGGACTCATAATCTATGGTTTGCAGAGATCTTCTCAAAATATTGGTTAACATGTGAATTATAATAAACTCGTTGTGATCTTGATGTGCTTCAATTTTTGCAACTTGGAAGCTTCAGAGGAGCTTTCATAACTCATATAACTTGTTGAAATTTTGTCACATGAGACCTGAGGAGACAATCGCAAGTTGTCAATCATGATACCAGCTGTCTCTGCAGATTAAGACCTTGTTTCAAAGCATCCAGTGTATCTCCTGTTTAGCATTATCTTTTTTTTCCTGCAATTCAACCCAATTTTTTATCATATTTTGCTGCTTATCATCTTGCATTACATCTGCTCCACATGGGTTCAACTCACTCCATCTCTTGTAAAGTTCTCTGATTCTGCATTGGTCCCTACCAACTCTTTTTCATTCATTAATTATTGAGATGATTTTTTCAGTGCAAATAAAAACCCAAAGCTGGAAAAGGTAAGGAAAAGAACAAGTAAGTGCATAAAGAAAATGAAGTCCTGGTGTTTGAACCTCCACTAAAAACAGAAAACGAACCTACTGTATAAAACAATACACAACAAAATACATCACAAAAGGCTGTATATAGTCATCATCAGCTTCGACTGAATAATGAAAAAGATGTTAACATCGCAAACATGACTAAACATCACAAGGCAGCATTTCAGTTGTACCAAAGAAAAAGCATATTAATGAATTAAATTGGGATCATAACACCAGAGCTAGTACACAGAACAGACAGAAGATTCTAAAAGGGCGATAAAATAATATGTCTCAACCACCCACTAATGTGTTGTAAAAGCCTTTCTCAGATGTTAAAGGTTTGTATGGAAGAACATGAGGATGCAAAGAAAGCAATATAAAGATAATGGAACGTACCTCTCATACTTAAGGATCCAAAAAAGTGTGCAACATGAACAAGTCAAAAATATTAGTAACGTGCCATATTTCGCCACTTATCCTTCAAATCAACCTGTGTAGTTCAATTTCTAATAATCAAACGGGGTACATAACAACCTGGAACTTCTTAGATGGCAGTACGACACCATATTTACCTCAGTTCTCTCTTCAAATATTTCGCGATTACAATCTAAAATGAGCTTCCAATGCCCTCTACCATACCTTCACAGGCAAATAAGATTATAGAAATGCTTATACTTGTCAAATTAAATCAGAAATAAATTACAGAAAACAAAGCACTATAGTACTATAGAGAGTAAAACTTTGCTGATCGCCCACCATGACCTACCCCGATGATCGCCCACAATATGAGCCAAGTGGCACACTTTTAGAGGACGCTGGCCATATGGATGTTTGGCCAATCCCTATATGGGCCTACAAACCAAAAATTAACCTGATTAGTGATTTCAAACCTTTGGATCCTTGTACCCAAATAATGGTCAATAATGCTCAAATTCACACGGTTAAAATCAACTCATGGAAATGACTCCAATTCAACGATTAGAAATCACTAATCAGGTTGATTTTTTATTTGTACATCCACTTGGGGATTGGCCAAACATCCATATGGTCAGCATTCTCTAAAAGTGTGCCACGTGGCTCCTAATGTGGGTGGTCATCGGGGGCGGTCAGGGAAGTTTTACTCCTACTATAGAATTCTCATGGTAGTGAATTTTCCACTTACGTACTTTTGCACACCCTTTCTCAAAGTTTCTTCCTCCAAGGAAGTCCATTTCTTAAATTTTCTCCTTCTAGTAAATCTCCTGATTTCAGGCTTTCTCAAGGGAAAAACAGCCCTGTTTCTTGGGCTCTCAATTAAATCATCCTCCCACTGCACACAGAAATGCTATTAGTCCAGGAGCAAATGTTAATTAAGATGCAATCAGATCATAAATCCCAAAAAGAAAGGAACATGATAATTTCATCATCATCATCATCATCATCATCATCATTGCCTTATCCCGATTATTTTAGGGGTCCACACAAATCATGTTCCTCCGTTCCACTCTAGAGCCATATCTTCCATTAAAGCATGCTTCTTCAGACTTTTTTCACTATCTCAATCCACGTCTTTTTTTACCTTCCCCTTATTCTCTAAGAGCCTTCAACTTGCTAGAGTGCTTCTCACTAGTGTTGTTAATGGTCTTCTTTGCACATGAGAAAACCTTCTCAATCAACTCTCCTTTATTTTATCTCCTCTTGGAGACAGTCCTAGGTTCTCTTCGATGAATATGTTTACTCACATTATGCACGTCCCAACAAGATTGAATTTCCAAACATGCTTTATTGTTAAATGTAATATAATAATATCCACTGATGTATTTCATCTCTAATAATGCCAAAGGGAAAATTCGATGACCCAAAGAAGACATCCGTTGTTCCCATTCTGCACACATGGCAATGGCGCCAACAGATGGAGCACACCTAGATACCTCTTTTGCATAAACAAACCTGATTGGGTAGCAGTAACCATTTGATCTATGTTGCATTGATATGGGGTACGGGTGTCAGAGTCTAACATGGGTGTGGAGTGTCAGACTTGACAACCCTAAAAAAAATGATTCGCTAGCAGCATATTTTGAATAATGTAAAAATAATAATCATTTTCCCTATAATAATAAGAATTATAATGGATTATGCAACGAGACATCATATGATTTGTATCACATACCTATAGACAAGAGAATACATAAATGTAATACTACATTTGCTACACAGGCAATTCCAATTGAAAAAAGGTAGAAATTATAATCTGTGGTAAATAAAGTTGGTAAAGTCTGCAAGTGTTCATACTAAGACCTGAGTTCAAAACTTGCCTTCACCCATGGACTACTAACCACTAACCTACCGAAAAATAAATCATAAAAGCATTACCTCAAAAGTACAGGCAGTCCTATTCCAGGACATTAAGCTATGTCGCAACATGGCACTCTGATCTCCTATGTTGGTCTCCGTTGCATAAGCAGCTTCAAAATCCTTGTCAACAGAAGGATGATGTACGTCCATGTCTACCCCATCTCGTTTTTTCCCTGAAGGCTCATGATTCATTTCTTCTCTTGTCATACTATATGATAAGGTTGCAGCCATGTTGGAAAGAGGATCTTTAGCCACTGCCCACAGATACTTGAGTGCTTCCTGTACTTTTTTAGTTTCAGTTGTTGGTAGTTGATCATATTTAATATCGGATGCCCCTGTTCCAAAAATTGATGCATGAGGAGTTCCCAACTCTGCTTCTTTCAATGTATTAAGCGTCTCTCCTTCTTTACAATATCTACCTTCATAAGTTGCCTGCATCTATGTCTGTAAACAGCATATCAATGAGTAGATAAATAATGGCCTTGATTTCAAGTTATAAACAGTTCCACCAAAAAAAGAAGTTATAAACAAGCTATAGAACTATATTAAATTTATAAATTGAAAAATGAAAAGAAAAAACATGGAGACTCGGCGAGAACAATGGGGATGAAAGACAAGGCATATCTAACCTATCACTGGTGATGATCGAAGCATCACCCCCTCTATATTCTGTGTTGGAGAATCAAGATCCATTCCACTACCCTTATCTCCTAAAACATCTCTATTATTGACATCCGAATCCTTATGGGCATCAAACAAACACAATCGCTTCTTTCCAGCTTGACAAGCTACCAAATTATTAGTCGAAACCTGTACTTCTTTCCCCTTCTCATTCATGGTTTCAGCTGCAAGTTCCAAAAAAGTAGGGCCCATTGCTTCCAATGCTTCCGCTAGAAAAACTTTGACTGATACGAAAGCATCCTTTCGTGTGTCCCTCATTAAAACCTTGTCGCAAACACTGGAATTCCACACTGCTGCCTCAATCTCCTCCCTTGAATCTTTCAATCGATCCGAAACCAAGCCGATGACGTTCTCCCATCTCTCCATGTCACCGATCCTACCTCTCCAAATCCTTTGAACAGCACTAAAAAATTCAGCATCCAAATTCTCCCTCAAGAACTTGACGGCACATTCCACTGCCACCGCACAATAAGCTGCCTTGGTCGAATCCAAAACAAGAATTCCGTCGCTGTGATCTAACTCTTCGATCATTTCAAGAGATTCGAGAATCTTATCTGAAATCAACCCGTTCGAGATTTCAGAAGAGATTCTTCTGAGTAGTATCGTCTTCATCCGACGGGGATCGTTGTTCGAGAGGGGAAGAACCGATAGGAAACGGTTCAACAGACAATCGTTGATGGAGAGTTGTCGAAGAAAGAATTCGAGAATCCATCCTGCTATAAGTATATCCATGAAACCCTAAATTTGGGAGAGAAATAGAACAGTTGGAGAGAGATGAGCAGCAGAAGCATACCTGCTTATGTGTACGGAGAATGGAGTCTATGGACTATGGATTGGTGGGTACGTACGCACTGAAATTCCCCGCCAGTTAGAAGAACATTTTCTTTCTCCGTTTGAAAACAAGTTGCACATTAGAGCGGGCGGGTCCGTTCGCTCGTGTAATGCGATAGTATGATACGGTGATCCAAGCCATCGGTTTCTGGTATAGATGCCACCACTCCTTTGGTCGTGGTCCCATTTATCTTCGCATGAACCACCATAGGATGGTATATCAACGGATATGATAATTGGAGTAAATCTTACATGACCGCCGCTGTGGCAATCTCTTAGTGGACACTGACTGTATCGATATTTGGCCGATCCCTAGGTGGAGCTATAAACCCAAAATCCACCTGATCAGTGATTTCTAAGCCTTAGTTGAAGTCGTTTTCATGGGTTGATTTTAACTGTAGGAATTTGAGCATTATTAACTATCATTTGGGAATAATGATCCAAAAGTTTGAAATCACTAATCAGGCTGATTTTTGGTTTGTATGTCCACTTAGGGATTGGCCAAACATCCATACGGTCAGCGTCCTCTAAGAGTGTTACCACCTGGCTCACATTATGGGTGGTCAGGGCTTCCTGACTGTCGGTGGTTAGGCAAGTTTTTACTCGGATAATTGATGTGCACAAGTACTGAGAGTTTTTTGGATAGGATAATTGGCCAATCATTCATGGGTAAGTGGGCCCAAAAGATTGTGCCACGTGGTACGTTTTATGCACTCCGCTTGCAAAAATGATCATCTCGTTCCGACCACAATCTGTAGGTAGTGATCGTGTGATGCTCAATTAAAAATTACTCAAGAATTTTGATAGTTAATTAGGAGTGGAACTTTGCCGACGGACCTCAATATAATCCACGTGGCACACTCTTAGAAGAAGATGACCATATGGATGTTTGGCCCATCCCTACGTGGACCTACAGACCAAACATCAGCCTGATTATTGATTTCAAACCTTTTGATCTTTGCACCCCAAATAATGGTCAATAATGCTCAAATTTCACAGTTAAAAATAAAAATCAACCCCTGAAAACGAATCCAATCCAACGCTTCACTAATCAGGCTAATTTTTGGTCTGTAGGTCCACCTAGGGTTGGGCCAAACATTTATACGGTCAGAAATCTCTAAGAATATGCCACGTGGCTCATATTGTGGTCCGTCGGCAAAAGTTGTACTAGCTAGAGACCCCACTAATATCGAATTATCCATTCTATTGGAACCGCACGTGTGAATGTAGGTAGTATGCTATGTATAAGAACTGAGAGGAGGAGTGAAGAGAAAGCTCAAAAGCACGATGAAGGCAGCAGCTCCCTGCAATCCCTCTCTTTTCTCCAAAACCTTCCCCTCACCTTCTCTTTGCCCTAATTCCTCTCTCAGTTTCAGAAATCCTTACCGTTGCTTCGCTCGATCTCTCTTAATTGAGACCGTCGAAGGCGAAAACGCAGAAGAAACTGAGACAAAATCGGTTGCTCGTCGCCTGATTCTGCTTCGCCATGCGGAGAGCTCGTGGGGAGACCGTTCATTACGAGGTACGGAAACCCAGATTGATATCATTTGAGATCTCAAGTTTCCAGTTATTATATCCCCTTTAAAATGCGGGAAATCTTTTGGAAAAGTTTGAAGTGGTTGTGGAGTTCTAGGGTTATTTGGCATTTGATGTGGTACTGGTACTGTTCCATTATGATTTTTTGAATTCTGAAAAGAAATTGATACTGAATTTGTTGAGGCGACTTCAGTTTGATATGGCACAAAGGGAGAAGTATAGGGTTGAAATTTGATTGCTGGCTTATTTCATATTACTTGGTTTCATTCGTAGGAGTTACTTTATGGAAACAAAAATGACGGAATCCGGTGCATTAAATCATTTTTGAGTCTTCTTAATTTTAATGTCCTGGTTTCAATTTGCTGTATAGATCATGATCGCCCTCTAAGTAAAGCTGGACGTGCTGATGCTATCAATGTTTCTCGCAAACTTCAACAGCTGGATTGGGTACCTGAACTTATCTTATCTAGGTTAGGATTTCCTAGAAAAAAATTCCACTTCTTTTTTATCATTAGTGTTGTTAAGGAATGATTCTTTCAGTTCTTATTAGTATTTCACTCATACCTTAATGGGGCATGTTTGTTGTTGAAACTTCTCAATTGATGTATTGGTGCAGTGATGCAGCTCGAACAAGGGAGACACTTAACATTATGCAGGAACAAGGTCGAGGCTTTTTAGAAGCTGAGGTGCATTTCATTTCAAGCTTCTATTCCATTGCAGCAATGGATGGGCAGACTGCTGAGCACCTTCAACAGGCCATCTGTGAATATTCAAGGGATGAAATATTTACAGTGATGTGAGTCCCTTTGGTTTTCATTGTTTTCCCTGGCTTTTCATCTCATTTCTTTGTACTTTGAAAGGACGTCAAAACCCTTCCACATGATCATTAAGTACACTTTGCCTTGGTGAGTACTTGAGCGCAATCGCAGATTCAACCCACAAGTCAGGGTACTCAAAAGCTTGTATTTTTGTTTAACATTTCTGGTTTTTAGTGGTGGAAATCTAAACTTTGAGTCAGAGACGTTAAAAACTTGGTCTATAAATGGCATAGGTGTACATGTGCCATGCAAATTCAGGGCTGGAACTCACTCCGCAGGTTCTGCCAGGGAGATCTCATATCCAAAAGTTGACTCGATTGGATGAATGTGATCATCTAATCCATTGCATTCTTTTGGATGGACAAATGAAGGGGAAAGAGAGTGAGTTCACTGATCAGATGGTTATAAATCATCCAATCGAGTCATTTTTTTCCTAATAGATCTATCAAGATGACCTAGAGGAATGCTAGGTCCAACCCTTATGTAGTTTTGCCACATGTACCCTCATAGTAATAAAATATCATTTTAGTCCTTCATTTGAATTTTTGAAATCTGGTTAACAACCATAAATTTAGTATTGGATATCAATTCACGTGCCAGGCCCAAACTAGAAACACAGTGAAACCTTACTATTCTAAAAGACTTAAATAGTATGCAAGGATTGCAAAGCCGCAAAGGATGTGGTGAGAAAACCACCAGAGAGAAGGATGTGATCGCCACGATGGCATTATATGCCACAACATAGTCAGATTATTGGATTGGGGACACTATTTTGTGTACTTCTAGTTCCATGAATCATCATAGTCCCCAAGCCAATGTTCGGGGAACTGATGGCTTTTTAATATAATGCAATCACGGCTATCACACCACTCCTTGCAAAACAATACATATGTATATGTATATCACATTTATATCGTTAGAATCGAGTACTCTCTCTATTTTGACATGAATTCCATACAAATGGGAGATATGGTCATCAATCTAGATCATCGATATGTTAGGCCACCCCTTGGTTTGGCCACAACCCAAATTCACACCATTTAGACATTTTAAACCATCAAGTTTCCCTATGAAATGGGACAGTGAGTATGTGACCATTTGAATGGTGGTGTAGCATTTGGACATTGTGTAGTGATGACCATAAAAGCATTTCTGCCCATTGATTTTGACCATAAATATTTATTTTTAATGAAGGCTCCTGATCAGATTTCAAGAATCCTATAGGTTCAAGTGTATTGTATTGAACATTGTGGAGGACACACGGGTGCATATGCAAGGTTGGTGACCACCACTCGATAGGTCTCGCATAAGAGATTAATGCTTATTCTAACCCGATTGAATGTTCATAACCCTCAATCTTTTGTTTTTTTTTCTGAACGGTGCACCATATATCTTCACCATCCAAAAGAATGTGATAGATTGGATGGTTGCTATCATCCAATCCGGTTGACTTGACCTAGGAGATCTATCTGGTGGGTCCCAATCCTCCTGCATGTGCTCCACATGCCCTCCGTAGCGCCTGGTGAAGTACACTTCCATATATGGTGAGTGCCTGTATGTATGTATGTACATGTGTGCATGGAGCGTTGAGACTAACAAATGTATGCTTAGGAATGTGATTCTGTAATGCTTTGATCTTTGGGCTGCTTGAACTAAAAGTTCATGTGTTTGTTTCTCATACAAAAATGTAATAGGAAATACAAATTACATCCTGATAATCAGTGCAATGGTACAGGTGTATGGGACATAACAGGGGGTGGGAGGAGGCAGCCTCAATGTTTTCTGGTGCCTCAATAGAATTGAAGACATGCAATGCTGCTTTGCTTGAAGCTACTGGGAAATCCTGGGACGAGGTTACGCATATATTACTATTCCATTATTATTTTCTAATCTAGTAATCTTGCATCCTTGCCATCTCTGTGATTTAGACATAAACATGTGCTGGTGTCAAGCTACAGTGGTGAGAATGAAAAACCAAATATGTTGACATGTCCAGATTATATTGCAGTATTGAATTTGACTCACTTGTTCAAAGCTACAATATTTTGTCTAGATAAGGATAAATCCCAGTGAGTGTTTTATCATTGTAATAAGCGGTAAACTCGGTGTCAGTCCTACTATTGAAGTTCTCCAGGTCATCATCTTTTTTTTCTTCCTCCAGGTCATCTGGGGTGGGAAAGCATGTGAAACCCAAACACTTCTAAACATATTTCATAGACATTTCTAACCAAGAACCCAAAGTCCACCCTTACAAAGGCAGGGTCATAGATCTAATTCAATTATAAAGTGATTAATAAATAAGAAAGGTAGCGAAGAATCATTAAACCATATGACGTTTGCCTTGGTTTTCTAAACTTTGGAAAGCTGCATTTCAGAGACCCTCATTGTTGGAATGATTTAAGATTTGTACTGGTGGCTCTCAAAGTGACCCATGTGTTTCATATGCAGGCATTCACTTTGGCAGGACTCGGAGGGTGGAAGCTTCATGGCATAGTGAAACCCAACACAAGTTTGTAGTCAATTTTGACTAGTAAAATACATCATCCCTTTGGCTTTTGGATATTTCCATTTTAGGTCTTCTCTAGCATGGCTCCAATGGTAATTACCTGCTAACCCTCATGCTCTTGTATCTTTGTAAAACCAGCCTTGGTAGCACAGCAAGAGGAACAGTGTGTGTAAGTTCAACAAGTACTCAGTAAAAAGCTCGGAAGAGGACACGTTTCCCCCTCTTTCTGGAAGCTGAAGTTGAGAATCTTGCAGATATTCTCCTCTGTACAGGTTGTTGGTTCTACCTAGAGATTTCGAGAAGGCTCTTGGGGGGTCAGGAATGTGCGTTGAAGAACTATTAGTGTCTCCTTGCACACCAGAGAGTGATCTCATGTACGATGTACTACTGAAATTCCAAGGAAGGAAAATTCCTGCATAGCCAAATCAAAAGAGATGGAAGACCTGGTGCTCTTGGGGATCTTTAAAATAATTCGATTATGGAATCTTCCTGTTGAAAATGTCAGTAGTTGATTGTATGCATTTTTGCATGGTTTTTCACAGGATAGTAAGATGCGGTCACCCACGTACGCGACGTTGATGCATTATTTAGAGGAATGGTCACCCACGTACAGTGGTACAGGACTTGTGTAGGTGACGTTAATGCAGTATTAAGAGGATAGTGTTTTCACTTCTGGTGACTAGCACCTCTCGACTTGACGAACCCTTGTCAACACCATTTTCTAAAAATGTTTTATCAGGGTACTTCTCAAATGTAGATGCACTGAGTAGATGCTAGTGCTAGTCACCAATTATTTTTTTTGTTCTTGATGAAATTTTTTCTGCTTGTTTGGTGGTAACATGAAAAATTGGACAACCCAGTTTTTTTTTTTTGAGATCTCTCCCATTTCAGGATCCAAAAACACCCAAGCTCTTAAATGCATGACCCCACATCTTCAATAGCTGTTAAAAATAACAACTCCCACCCCCAACACCTGCGGAGATATACAATCTTTGGCACTGTTCGGTTTACTCGAAGTCTTTTTCTAGCTGGTGACGAACCCCTACAAATTTTTAGTGGAACTTTTTTTCTGCCATTTCATCCAAAATTGGTGGGCCCAACAAAAACTCTTCCTTCTAAAACACTGGTGCAGTGTTTTTTCAGCCATTTTGAGTGGAAAACTTTCCATTTTACGAGTATATGATTTTTTTTCCACCATTTTGACCCAAAAGTGATGGGAAGAAAATATTTCTTAGAACTTTTCGAAGGCAGCCATACAAGACCGTGGCTGTGTTTGGTTCACTGAAAATATGATCTTTGGAGACCATGTTTTTAGCAAATTTTTGATACATTTGTTCTAGGAAAAAAAACCTCAAAATAAGAAGACTGGGAAAATAAAATAGGAAAACCAACATATCGAATTAAAGTCTGTCCGTTGATTTTCTTAAGTTGAACCACAACTTTATTTTATCTTGAGGCACAATACCATGGTAATGTTTTCATACCCGGACCAGTCAAAGGACTGGGTCAACCCATCACATGGCAACTCTTTGGGGCCCATTGACCCATGAATGTTTTGCCTGCCTCTTAGTGGATCACCCCAAGTCACCAGTCCAACTTGTGTCTAGGTCAGCCAGGTCGAGTGGCTTACAAGAATATAAACAATTTTTTGAAGATTATTGGGTCGGGATCAACCCAACCCAATTTTGTGACAGGGTCACCAATTCGACCGGCCAGGCCGGGTTTAATAACATTGATCATGACAACTCCTTCGTCACCATCTCTTTCCAACCAGATAACAATTTTCTTGTTCATCCGCCACTACATGGCCACAGGACACTAGATGGCCACAAGACACAACGGAGTACCTCATTGGCACCTTCGCATGAAAGAAATCGTTCACTCAAATAAATATGGTACAATAGCTTCCCCTTATTTTTCAATAGCCGCATCACCAAGCTATAATCATATTTTCTGAAAAATTTGAGTTCTTGTCATTGCCAAATGCAGAATTTTTTTTTATAGGTACAACTTTTCCAGGAAAAGTCATGACCTGAAAAAAATAAAAAGAAACTGGAATCTGAATTTTCCAAGAACCAAAAGAATAAAATTTTAAAATTTGCTTTTGAGGACCTATTTTAAAAGGCCTGCAATTCCAAAAAATATTCTGAGCTGAAATAGGTATATTAAATAAAAAATCTTGGGGCCATAGCCCTTCCAAAAGTGCTGCATGGCTTTAACGAGGGTGGATGAACCTCGAAGTACTGATCAATAGGCAAAGTAAGATGGCATATGCTCTTCGCTGAAGCCAAGTCGGTGATACAGCAGAACCACAGGTGACCAACTTAAGATCAAGATACACAATAATAATCAGATATCCGAGAAAATAACCCAGTCCACAGGGAATTCACATATACCTTTCCACAAACTGCCAAATAGGGAAGAGGGAGGGTAGGGAAGAGTACTTGACAAGTTCCAAGTTCTTGACCTTGATACTCCCTATCTTTTTTCTTTTTTTTTCCTTATTTACTTGTAGGATAAAACATGATATATTCTATAGAGATTGTCAAGACCACCTATCCCATAGCATATTTCTGGGTCCAGGAGCGGGCAGTTGACTCATACTTGGCTCTGTCAGTCTTGTACATGTGAGCAATCTCAGGCACCAGAGGATCATCCGGATTTGGATCTGTTAACAGCGAGCAGATTGATAACAGCACCTGCATGCCTTACTTTTTGTCACAATTACAGCTAACTAAAAGTAAATTACAGAATACCAGCATTCTGGTACAAGAATACCATTAATTGGCACCTGTACTTGCAAATATAATATCTCAGGAACTAAGAAAGCAATGGATATCAAGCACCAGTTATCAAGTTTGAATCATCGAGTTGATTTTGTGGAGACAAACAATTGAAATTTGACTTGGTCAGATGTCCAGCCAGAGTCAGTTACTGAGCATTTGAACACTGATTATGACCAGGGTACCATCCCAGATGGACCACGAGGAAATAATAATGAGGATTAAGGAAGCAAGTCACCTTAGATATCGTAAGGGCCGGACTCCACTGCTCCTTGAGAATGTCAAGGCAGATACTACCATTGCTGTTGATGTTGGGATGGAAAACTTTGGTGCGAAAGGCAACCTGAGTTTATATTCTCCCATAGAGTAAGTTTTCCCAGGAAACTCAAAATAAAGAGTAACGATGCACATGAAATACAACACATTTCAGCCATTGCAAAATAAAGGACATTGTGAAATTGTTAGACAAGGTCAACTAAAGCAGGTTAAAAATTGGAAACAATCGGTCACACGCTGAATTTGTCAACTTGGACAATTTAATGAGTATACTTTCTTCAATTACAGTTGCTAACTGTTACAAATATTTTTTAATATTCTAACTGTTGATGAAGACCTATTTGTTTGTATCTCATTACTGCAAGATCAAAATCACAGAGATCAGAAAAGGTCCATTTTCCTTTATCAGCTCTCAATACCCAAAGCATTTGATGAATGAACCCAAAACATCATCAACAGTGTTCAAAGAACAATACCTTGTCACAGGCATTTTTCCAACGTTTAGATATTGTCTATCATGCTTTTTATTTTCATCATCATCGTAAGCCTTATTCCAACAATATGGAGTCGGTTACACGAATCCTGGTCCTCCATCCAATTATGTCCAAAGCCATCTCTTTTTTAAGGCAAGTTTTTAAAATCTCCTCTTAAAACCCCACGTCCTTATTTATTTTACTAAGACAAAAATTCGTATTAGCTTTTAGATAATTCATCCAAACTTTTGTACAAGCTATTAGAAATTGCTTACTGAAAATAAAATCAAATAGAAATTCTATTTCCAATTCATTATAAATTTCAGAGAAAGCTACAAATCCTCTACTTTCAGTGTCTTCTTTTGTACTCTCTTCCCTCTTGTTTATTTTATTTTTCTCCAAATCAACTTCGTCAAAAATTACATGTCACTTTGGTCATTAGGTCAACTTGTCCAACGACGGAAATGATTTTTATCCACTCCAGTGAAAATTTATAACTTATAATAGTCATGGATGAAGCATAATGGGGCAATTATATATTTTTTTTACATTACAGTGCTTATCATTTTCTTTAACGTGTAGAATTTCCACTTCACTTATCAAAATAAGTCCATGAAAAAAATAATGATTGATACAACCTTTTCCTGGATAGAAAAAGAGACTAATCATTCCAGAGATTCCTAAAAGGTCAGGATAGAATGAAAAATATGTTGAGAAGGCATTAGAATTACCAATCTAATTTTGGAAGATTTGAACTGTTTTCAACATTTTATTTCTAAATCAAACTCATGAAAATTTGTCTCTACTGGCGTTATATAATATATATACAGGCCAACACACAAAAATACCTCAGAGAGATGAAGGTAGTCATAGTTACCTTAGGTGGCTTGAATGGGTAATCTGGTGGGAAGTGAATGGTAACTAGAAACACACCACCAGCAAATGGGCTGTCTGCTGGTCCCATAATCGTCGCTTGCCAGTGGAACATGTCCTCAGCTACAGGGCCTATGAACACATAAATATTTCAAATCATAAATCTGTAATCACGATGGATTGTTTTTGGATATGTAAGTAAGATCTATTAAAGAGAACGCGATACAGAGGCAAACTAATATTTAGTTACATGTTTTTTCATATGATTCAGTAAGATCTAATAAACTTAAGATGCTAAAAGTCACAAATCTCAAGTGAGGGATCAATTGGTTTCTAATGATTCTCATGGGTAATTGGGAGAAGTTTCAAATCAATGATGCAAATGTTGCAAGCACCAGGCCAAAAGTTCCCAACCACCACAACACAGGGCTCAAAACCATTTGGTATGAGCAGTTAGACCTGCCTAAGTAGAGCAAGGGTGCAAGGAATAACGATTTTTGTGCGATTACAACGTCTCTTCGTACATGGAATCATACTTGTAGTCATTGGCCAAGCTGAAGAAGTGGCAGATAATTTGGACCCCCGACACAAAACCCCTAATTCAAACACCAGTTAAACGAGCAAATGCATTAATAACTGAAGTGACTTAAAATGCCAAAGTGAAGTACTGACTTCTTGTAATCTTAACCGCCTCACCAAAAACATGTTGTGAGCAATCTTCCTCGCTAGACGATACCATCAAGAGTCATCTGAAGCAACCATAAGGCAGGGTAGCAGTCCCAGATATGCATGGTTGATGGTGTATTGGGAGTCAGGTCAGCCTCCCAACCAGTGGGAAGAGCCCAGCTAACTATATGATATAAAAAAAGTGAGAAGTCACTTCTCAAAACATGGAGAAAAAATATCACAGCATGCGTATTGGATAAAATTCCATGACACTGAACACTATTGGTTACCCATCATTTTGCTAGGAAAAAATGATCACATGGTATGGGATCCAAATTCCTCCCTTTTTAAGCGCCTTGAAGTGCTCCACATTCACACCAATAATGAAGACTCAGATTTGAAAAGCAAATTCCAAATGTAATTTTCAGTGAGATCAATTATTGCTGTTTTGGAAGGTTCCTCTGGGACGAGATCCCCAATGGAGACTATTTGGAAAAATCCAGTTCCTCCTACAGTGGAGGCTTTCACTTATACAGTTGTCTCAGACAAAATCTTAACTGTTGACCATGCCATCAGCCGTAACCATTACGTTTAAGGTGCATTAGCGAAATAGTAACTACTTATTAGTTTCATTTATTGTAACTTGCTATGATAATGTGGACCTACTTTCTCAATTTGTTCAATATCTTATAAGTGAATTTGGGGAGTGTTCTTCTTGGTCTTCAAGTTCTGTTGGAGGTGGCAATGTTTTTTCGAGGATGCTCCCGTATGATTTTCGTTGCGGCATTTGGAAAGAGTGCAATGGAATTATGTTTGAAGATCGTAGCCATGGTTCCAACTCTTGGCCATGCCAAGGCGCATGCCCAATACGTCATGGTATTGGCAGGAACCGAGACAAGAATCATATGTGATTTGTATTTCATAATAGAATGCTATTAATCTCGTTCTTATTGCCCATTCATATAGCCCAAGGCATGTCGACCTGTACATATTGACTCGAACACACAATTTTCAGACTAGAAGTCAGACGCCTTACCAATTGGGCCACAAGTGTTAGTTTGATTAATCATGTTAATCAGTGTGTGCAAGATGAAAAGAGTTTGCATTAACAAATAATATGCAGAGTGATAGGAGAAGATAGTGTGATAGCACTTAGGTGAACCTTCTGTCATTTTACATGTGTAAATTTGTATTTTTTCAAAATCATTGTACACATTAAAGCGTTTTATATTTTTCTTGAACTTCTCATGATTTTTTTCCTTCGAATTTTCTTAAATGTATAGTGCATCTTACATCATCTCACTTCGTCTCACCCGAATCATCTGAGACATCTCGGTCTCACTGCCGGTCAATACAAATACCGAGGCTGAGACCTTAAACCATGATTGTGGCCGCCCAATCTTGGAGATTTGCAATGGTATTTAGACACCCTTGATCGAGTGGTCAAGTATTTTAAGGAAGTTCAGAGATGTCAAGGCAAAGGATTTTGCAAACAATTAAGAGTTCCATTATTATGTTGGCATAGATACTAATGTTGCATACAGTCTCCTTGTATTTTGGGAATGACTTTCCCAAATTTTATACATCTTATTATATTAATACAGTACATCTTGTTACTTTATAAAAGAAAATAGTGAGATCTAACATTTCAAAGCATGCCTAGATACTACTACAGGACAAGAATAGCTATGTCAATACCAAAGAATACCAATAATGCATGTGGATAGATCATTCTTTTACCAAATCCTGATGATGTTTATAGCAATAAACTAATTCCTCAATTTGATTTTTTTATTTTTTATAAGTAATCACTCAATTTGAAGATTAACAACTTGAACGGTCTCTTTAAACAGGTTTCATGCGTTGAATAGAACATCAACCACAATACACATCCAATGTCAAATAAACCAAGACAATACCATATCCTTCCTTTTTAACAGGGCATTCCGTAACTTCACATAGTCAAGCTTGATAAGCAAAGCAGTGACAAAATGTCCGTAAGAAAGGAGACAGGATATATTCATACCAATCCATATAGCTATCACAGATGAACCAATCATGGTCTTCCAGCTAATCACAAAGCATACGCCTCTAATATATTTATCCAAGATCCTAATAAAAAGTTGAGAAATACGAGTTCTTCTAAGGTTTGCATCTCAGAACATATGCAACTAGATGCCCAAAGTCAATGCCATGTGGTCTTATGAAACAAAAGAACAACTCCATTGCTATGCTAATAAATGATTTCACATATAATTTCACACTTCTCCGATTATAGCCTTCAAAATATTAATAAGGAGAAAATGGTTGATAATTTCACTTTCAACAAGTTCCTGCAGAGAATATGTTGCGAATTATCATTGGATGTTCTACTTTAAAAAACTCATTCCTTCATTCATCACAACTAAAGAGGACAAGTTTCTTCCTAAATCAACAGTCATGCATTCTGCAGTCTGCAAAAATTCTCCCACAAATCATTGTCCAATAACAACTCAACAATAACTTGTCCACTACATCCTCCTCAAGGTTGTCAAAGCCTCAACCCAACCATTTGAGATTGGAAACACAATTTTGATCTTCCATTCAATTATATAAAGAGTGATATCTTCTGCTTATGAGGAACAACTGTTAATCCTCATGCAAGTCCCACTCTTGACTATTGAGAAAGAAGTTGAATTAACTGCATTTAAAGAAAAACCGTTAGGGTCCTTGTCAACCCCTACCCTCAAATATTATTTTATGAACAACAATGTCAACAAACCCAGGTCCATGAGGACATGTGCCTGCACCAAAACATCACTCACTAATACAAAAATAGAAGGAAAAAAAAATTAATATCAATAAGGCCTTGCAAGGGCCTAACAAGCAAAAGAAAAAAAAAACAGAGTAATTAAAGAAAGGAACTAATTGCAACTTTTCGTTTTAGAATTCACTAATGCATGACCATCGAAGGATATAATTTTTTGGGTATGGTTCCAGATCATCATACATAAATCGATCCTTTATGAGGAATATAAACAAGCAAAAGAACTGAGAGAGTCACCCAGGCAAAAATAGAGGATTCAGTAACAACTACTGGGTAAGAGAGGAATGAAACAAACCAGCACTGCAAGAAGTGGGAGGGTCCTTTTGCAGGTCCTTTAACTCCTTTTGAATCCGTTTCGAAGCCATCCCAAATTATATGAAGCTCAAGAGCAATGATTATGAGACTACTGCAAAAAGACCACAAAGATGTACAAGAACACAAACCCTGAAAATATATTAAAAAAAATAAAAATTTCAAATTTAGTATCATAAAATATCTGCTAAAAATTGCCACAAAATCAAATAAAAATCCCGTTTTCATTCGTTTAACTTTAAAAATTGATTTAGGAAGAGAAGATGGAAACATCGAAAATCTCTAAAAAAACAGAATTTATCTCAACCATTAAAACCCTAGAAACCCAACTCTAAGCAACAACAAAACGCAATTTAAGGAGAATGAAAACAAATTTGAAATCCATATAAATTGGAGACAGTATGCAGAAACTATGACGAGAATGAAAACAAGTCGGAAACCCTAAAAATCGGAGAAATAATGCAGAAACTATGGCCGAAACCTTCGAATCAATAATCTAAACCCTAGAAATCGAAGGAGAAATGGATATGGAACAAAAAAAAATTTACTTTGAGAGCCCTTTTGCCTAAATCGTGGGATTCCTCGCGCGCTAGGGTTTAGTTGAGTGATTTGATCCGAACTTCGTTTGTGTTCCGAAAACCCATGATCGACTCATCGAGGCTTCTTCTCTTTATAAAAGCAAGATAATATATCGTCCTGAGGACTTTACCGTAGAATCGTCGTCCCTGGGTCCAGACCGTTGAAAGGTCTTTGATTCTAGGATTATCGACGGTCAGGATATAGGAATGACGACCACTTTGGAGGATGTTAACACTAAAAGACCCCAGGCTCTCTAGTTATTACTCCTTTTTCGGTGATTTTTTTATTCGGGAAAATCTACGTTGGATTCGTGAAAAAGCAAAAGGCAAAAGCCACCTCACTGGTTACTTCGTCAGGGCCGTGAAAAAAAATTTTGTTTCCACGTCGAACACGACGTCACAGAAATAAAGCTTTGATGACGGATGTCTTTGCCTACGGACGCTCACGCGTATGGACCACGTGGCACACTCTTAAAGACTATTTACCGATGTTTGGCCGTTCCTAATTGAACCTACAGACCAAAAATCAGCCTAATTAGTGATTTCTAACCATTAGATTGGAATCTTTTTCATGGGTTGATTTGTAACCATCTGATTCGACATTATTGGTGATATTTATATCCAAAGGTTCGAAATCACTAGTCAGAATATTTTTGGTTTGTAAGTCCACCTGGGGATGTGCCAAACATCCATACGGTCAGTAGTCTCTAAGAATGCCACGTGGTTCGTGGTTCATAGCATTGGTCATTGAAAATTTATTCAGTCATATACCCTTTGTCCAAGGCTTTAAACGCACCTCCACCCTTTTTCTGTCCCTGAATATTCAAGGAACGCAGGGAACACATTCGCATTTAGGATGTGTCCAAAACTTAATCACATGGTTTGGCGTCATTCTCCAAAGTCAAACAGGCCTTAAATCAAATGGGTCCCACAAAAGCATCAGGTCCTGATGGATTTCCTACCAGCTTTTACCAATCTTTCTGAGACCGATGATTCTTGAATCGCACTCTACATGAAGGCACAATTCTTGAGGGTTTTTCTGTAATTCTCATGTAGCTTTATGGAAACTCTAATTTCGTCTTAGGGTTATATATACCCTGTTGGTGAGAGACGAGTATCTCAATCTTATACTGCGTGTATTTTTTCTTTTGCCCTAGGGCATAGTGAAATCGGTGCGGATCCGTGGACGTACCTCAATCTAAAGGGAACCACGTAAATCTCTGTGTTGTAGTTTGTTTTTATTGCTCGTTTATTGTTCTTTCTTCCCAACAGTTACATATCTGGTAACACAATTTCACACCAATTGGTCATATTCTCAAGTAGATCAATCACACTAATTTGGTCTTGCTTCCTAAGATTGAAAATGCTGCGAACGGCAAATCACTACCTACCAATTAGCTTGTGCAATATCCTCTACAAAATCATAACAAAGGTCTTCGCTAATCAATTGAGGGTCACTTTTGAATAAAAATATTTCCCATTTGCAATGTACCTTTGTGCCGAAGCGCATTATTTTAGACAATATTATCATCGCTCATGAACTCTTTTCCATGTGAAGTGAGGAAAGTCAAGCCTCATGACGATTAAGTGCAGTATGCATGACCAAAGCTTATGATCGGGTTGAATAGAATTTTTTAAATCGGGATAATGAATTCCATGGGGTTCAGTGACAAGTGAATTCATTATTTCGAAGCCTCTCAGTCTGACGACTTTGCAGAGACCTGTGCTTTTGCTAAACAGTCGTCCCGGGCTTGGTCACTGCAACCCCCTTTGTTTTTAAAGAGGCACCCCGTAAGAATTTTAATAGATCTGCTCCAAGAATTTTGGGAGGTTTTAGTTCATTTGGAAAATTTCAGAAATCTAGCGTGCACTTCAATCCCAAGATCCCACGGAAAGATTTCAAATCTTTTTGAGAATCTTGGGGGTCAAGCAATGGGTGATTGGCATCTCTCTTTATGGGTCAAGCCATGACCTGAACTTTCCAACCTTTGGTTAGTCGCATCAGATTCAGAATTCAATGGTGGCTTGATGGATTTTTTAACCAAGCCCACTTGGGCTCGGTCTTGGACATATTATAAGGCCCGTTAAATTAAATTAGATGGGCCTGGAGTTTAACTTTGTATAAATAAATAACTTTGTCCCAACACCAAATTAATGGTTAGGGCCAAAAAATTTAGCCTTGGGCTGGCTCTTGGCAAGTCTTGGTTAGAGTTGTCCAGGCGAGGTTTGGGATTACCCTTAGCTTTCACCCTAAAGAAGTTCGCTTCTCTGGCCTATTTATGGGAATCTACATTGCAGATCCAAGGTGCACGGATTCTACATCTTGACCCCCTTGAATCTTCACGTATCAATCATCCAACCTTTTTTTGAAAAACAAAACATGCAAAAGAAATAGAGAAACCGGTTGACTCGTTTTCCTGTTTTCCTTACGTGCACATGTCACGACTTTATTAGTGTTGGACACTTTTTATGTCCAACATCGTTGGACACTACAATTATCCATGGGTGTACACACAGAACTAAACATTTTGGAATTTTGGCATTGCAACATATTAACTGCATGCACATATGACCATAAGATCACACCAGTTTTCTTTTTTAATTTTCTAATAGATCGCGTAGGTGGTACTCGTCAAATGGGTTTTTCCCAACTACCCAATGTAGGTGCTGTTTGTTCAACACAATCATCAAGGACATCTCCTATGCCTGCAGCGCACATTAAGGGGGGCGTTTGGCAACACAAAAATAAGTAACTTATTGACTTTTATAACCAA
The DNA here is from genome assembly GCA_035048495.1 of Euptelea pleiosperma. Taxonomy (NCBI): domain Eukaryota; kingdom Viridiplantae; phylum Streptophyta; class Magnoliopsida; order Ranunculales; family Eupteleaceae; genus Euptelea; species Euptelea pleiosperma. The sequence goes on from CM068545.1 coordinate 1,586,805, forward strand.
AAAGTAAAAAAAAGTTTGTTTGGATGTATTTTATATTTTAACTTTTGAAAAAGTTAAAAACTAACTTAAAACTGAAGCTAAATTTTTTAGCTTTTAACTTCTAAGGGAAATTACTTCTCAAAAATTAAAAGGCCTCCTGACGCTTTTAATTTCTCTGTCTTTTTTGGAGGTAAAAAATCAACTACTAACTTCTACTACAAGTAGAAGTGCTTTTACTTCTCGTCCCCGAGAGGCGTCAGAAAAAGGGGTCCTCAGAGCCTGAGCACTTTTACATTTGACAAAAATGCCATTCTTGCTTTACATTTGATTTTTTGAAAGATGGGTAAGGACAATTTTGTTAGAGGGGTATTTTCATCGAACATGAATAATGTTGACTGAAAAAAAGTAAAAAACACACTAAAAGAATCAATTCCCAAAGTGGAAAGATGTTTCTTGTGAACTACACTTATACATTCCAAAAGCTAAAACCACAACTTTTGGGGGACGCACAATGCACAACCTCATAATCTCTTTTCAAGCCAAACAACGCAAATTTCAAGTCAAATCAAAATAGACTGAGGACCTGTTTGGATAGCTATCTTTCGACTTGAAAAAAGACTTTTTTTCTCAAAATAACGGATTGTTTGGATGACAATTATTAAAAAGTATTTTTTTTTTATAAAAAAAAAAAGTTGAAAGCTGTTTTTAAAGCCTAAAAAATTGCTAGTTCAATGAACATAATAAAACCGAGTATCCTAAAATTTAGCACGATGGGTCAAAAAGTGGTCCTCCAACTCTGTGCTTATACTAAAATATATCACATGCTTTATCCTGTGCTAAATTTGGCACTTGATATAGCATATGGCAACTTTATGGGTTTTGGCTCTTTGACTCATTCAAACCTTCTAATCTTGTACCCCGGATAATGCTCAAATTCCCATGGTTAAAATCAACCCATGAGTGGCTGATCAGCGGTCACGATATGAGTTACGTGGCACACTTTTAGAGGATTCTGACCGTATGGATGTTTGGCCAATCCCTAGGTAGACCTACAAACCAAAAACCAACCTGATTAGTGATTTCAAACCTTTCAATTTCGAACCCAAATAATGCTCAAATTCCCATGATAAAATCTACCCATGAAAATGACTCCAATCCGAAAAAAAGTAGCATTGGGATAGCACTACACCATTAGAGCATGCCGTGCCAAACATAGCAATTTGGCATTGTAGCTGTCTCAAAATATAGAAATGAGATAACATTTTGGCAATTTAGCGTTGGAGATGCCCTTACTCCCACCCCGCCCTATCTATTAGTCTCATCAATTATAGTAATAGAACCACTAAGAGAAGATGAAGACATTTTGCATTAACGATGAACCAAACAGCCTTTAAAAAAAACACACACACACTTTCAAAAATATATTATCAGATTTTATTTTAAATAAAGCAATCTTTGAAAAATGGCAATAACAACAGACCATTATACTTGCAACCAAGGTTTAAAAGGGGCCGCTATAACAGTATAACAGACTGGGGCGTTACCATTGTTTCGTTATAACGAATTGTAATGCGCAGGCGCAAAAACGGAAAATAACCGAAAAATGGCACTGAAATTCGAAGTTTAAAATTTTAAATTTTCAAAAAATAGAAAATAACGGCCATTTTTTCACAAAAAAATTCCGGAAAATAACTGCCGTTAATTTTCATTATAACGGAAATTAACGCCGTTATAACGGAAATTATCGGCGGTTTTTAAAACCATGCTTGCAACTAGGGCAGAGTCGTAAAAACTGTTTAAAACAGGATTGTGAAACTCTTGGAAACTAGGGGTGTCAACAGGTCGGTTCCGGTTCGGTTCCTAAGGTGACCAGAACCGGAACAAACGGTTCCGGTTCTCAAAGTGGTGGTACCAGAACCGGAATCGATTATGTAGTTTTTGTCAGTTCCAGTTCCGATTTCGGGTATAACGGGTCCAATCTTGGTAATATGAGAATTTTTACACTATATTTATATATTGGTTCCGGTTCTTATCGGTTCGGTTCCGGTTCTTATCGGTTTCGGTTCCATATAAGAGTACCGGAACCGTAACCATTGGTTTCCGGTTCAGTTCCGGTTCTGGTTCTTTTTAATCGGTTCCCAAAAATGTAGTACCGGAACCGGTGTTTTCGGTTCCGGTTCCGGTTAAATCGGGGTAAAATTGACACCCCGCACTAGACAAGTGGGAGAAGCACTAGTCTTGTGACTTTGTGTCCTATCAAGCCACATGTCTTTAAAAACTAAGGGCTTATTGCGAATACCACCACAACTAGATCCCAACGTTAAATACAGGGAAAGGTGTTCATTTAAGTTGCAAAATGACAAAATCAAAGTGGAAATGATGCAACAAAAGTTAATCTTCAACCACCAAAACCAAGGCAACTAACTTTCAATCAAGTGGGCCTTGAAAGTTGGGTCGTCCATAATTTAATAGTGCGACTTGCGCGCTCCTTCCTTTTGAAAGAGAAATATTACTTTCTGGAGCTTTTTCCCTGCGGAGCACATAACAACACGCCGCACTGTTTCAGACCATGGTATATAATTAAAATAACGGCCGTTTTAACGGATTCGGACCTCTCCTGTTACGTTATGTACCATGTTAACTATCAGAAAATAACGGCCATTATGAATAAATTGTTAAATAATACTCCGTTATTTCTGTTATTTTCCGTTATAAATTTTATTAAAATTTTGAAATTCAAAATTTAAATTTACCACCGTTTTTTTCTGTTGTTTCTGTTATTTTCCCAATGGCCGTTACAACAGAAAAAACCGTAACGCTCCCACCCCATTACACCGGCTACTAACCCATGAATGATTAGCCCAGCACTTCATGAACTTATAGACCAAAGATCAGCCAGATAGTAATCTATAGCTGTAGGATTTTTTTTTTTTTTTTTTATGGAGTGATTTCTAGCCGTTGGATTTTTGAACATTTTTCCAGATACTCAGATTGAATGGTAAGAGACAAACAATCAGGCTGTTTTTGGTATGTTAGATCCATCAAGTGGTGGAGCAATCACTCATGGGTAAGTGGGCTCAATATAATGTGCCAAGTGGTGCATTTGTATGCGCTCCATAGGTAGAATACTGCACAGACTCTAAATTTTTTCTCTTTTTGAAAGCACCACTCATCTAGCGTGGGACAGGATCAAGAAAAACCTCGGAAAAGTGAAATCCTGAAGAAAATAAATGACAGTTACAAGGATACCAGTGAATTGGAGTAGAACTTTGCTGACAAGCTACAATGTGAGCCATGTGGCACACTCTTAGAGGACGTTGACTGTATGGATGTTTAGCCAATCCCTAGGTTTACCTACAAACCAAAAATCTGATTAGTGATTTCAAACCTTTGGGTCTTTGTACCCCAATGAATGGTTAATAATGATCAACCTCCATGGTTAGTAATCAACCCAAGAAAACGACTCCAATCCAACGCTTAGAAATCACTAATCAGACTAAATTTGCAAGGATTTCTTTTGCAGAGATTTTTTGCTTCTTTATTGGTTAAATTTTCAAGACATCCAACCTTTCTCACTTATTACGTTATGTACTGTTAAAACGCCGAAAAAAAACGGCCGTTATTTTCCGTTATAACGAAAATAGCCACTGTTGTTTTTTGGAAAAAATTATGAAAAAAGGCTGTTATTTTTGTTTTTTCCGCCGGATTCCGATATTTTTTATTTTTGAAATTCAAATTTGAATTTCAGCGCCCTATTTTCCATTTTTTCAGTTATTTCCGTTATTGCCCCTGAGCGTTACAATTCGTTATATCGGAAAAAATGGTAACGCCCCCTGTCCGTTATACTGTTATAATGGCCCCCTTTAAACCTAGGTCTCACCCTTTTGCGACAACGTTGTTGACCAAAAATGTCGACGTACCTTAGTCTCGACGACACCCATAATATCCAGTTTGCTGTCGTCGACTCCGAGCACCTTCAGTCTTATGGTTCTCCCCAAACGGATCCTTTACAAGCTCTTTAAGAGCACCAAAAATATTGAGGTTCTCCACTATAGCTGTACTCAACCTATGTGAAATTATAATAACTGTTATTTTAAAAATAACGGAAAATTTCTTAAAAGAAAATAAATTTTAAAATATTTACAAAAAAGAAAAATACTTTTCTCAAATCCCAAAAAAAAAACTAAACGCCCTTTCAAAGGGCGTTTCGTCAAGCTGTCAGTCAAATTAGTCGACAACTGACTAACGATTGACTGATGGCTGACACGCCTGACAGTCACCCTTTGAAAGAACGTTTATTCCTGAAAAACGGTTTTTTAAAAAATATTTTTATGGAATAAACGCTCTTTCAAAGGGCGTCTGTCAGGCGACGACTTAAATTCATCTTAAGTCACTTTCATCTATTCTCCCACCATCTCTCCTCTCTCTCTGCTTTCTCCGGCGAACTCTCCCATCTCTCTTCGACGGTCTCATCACGCGCAGCCTCCTTTCTCCAATCGAGTCCTTCAACGCACCTCCTCCGATTAAAACTCAAGTATGTTATTAATTTTTTTTTTTTTTAGTTTTTTTTTTTCTTTGTGGGGCTTGGGAAACCCCCATTTTGGCGTACACAGTAAAAATCGACAGCCCATAATTCCTCAACTTCTAAACTAGTCTACGAATACCGGAATGATTTGAATTTTTGTGAGGATGATCTCCTTACCATAGAGATCATCCTCACCAAAAATCAGCCATTGATTCGTCTTCTGGGTACGTCAAAATGGGCGTAAAAATTGGGGTTCTTAGATTTTTTGGGCTCAGGCTCCAGTGTTACAGGACACAATATTAGCCACGTGGCACATTCTTAGAGGACTTTGACCGTATGGACCAATCCCTAAGTGGACCTACAAATCAAAACTCAGCCTGATTAGTGATTTATAGGCGTTGGATTAGACTTATTTTCATGGGTTGATCTCAACTGTGAGAATTTGGGAGGTTTTAACAGGGTATACCTGAGATCTTTTCATTTGTCGAAGTGGCATTTATGGTAGTAACGGTTCCCAAGGGCCGAATGCCCTTTTAAAGGGCGTCTATCAGTTGTCAAACGGCAATCAGAACCTGACAGATATTTTTTAAAAATGCATTTGTTTTTGAAAAATGCCCTTTAAAATAACGTTTTTCACTGACAGATGTCCTTTAAAAGTGCGTTTTCTAGATAAAGATGTGACAAGTAATGAAATGCGCCTTTAAAGGGCGTTTAGTTACTTTTTTTGGGATTTGAGAAAAGTTGTATTCTTTTTCGTAAATTATTTAAAATTTATTTTCTTTTAAGTAATTTTCCGTAAAAATAATTGCCGTTATCTATTGTTTAACGGTTACAACGATCGTAACGGTAATGTTTACTTTCAAATCCTCTCTACTGTTATGTGCGCTTTTTTATTTTTGAAAAACAAAAGCCTTACGATAAAAAAAAGTACCAACTCTTCCTTGGAGGGAAAAAAGCTGTTATCCAAAAAACAACAAATAAACAGTGACAAGGTTACAAAAAAAAAAAAAAACAAGGAGTGAAACAATAAATTTTGCAGAAAAAACAAGTTGCAAACCGCGGGTTTTCTTTGAAGAGGTTTTCGGATTTTTGTGGTATCAACTATCAAGCTCAGCTGTTCGTTGGTTCTCACTGCGACGATAAGAAATTGAAAACCCTAATTTTAGAAACCTGTCTCTTTCGTTTTTATCTGCTACTCCATTTCCAGAAAACCGCCATTAAAGCTGTCGCGGAAGCTTTTCTCTTTGCCTTACGTTTTCGTCACATGAATTGTCGTTTCTCCTTCGTTTATTATTCCCATATTCTCCTTTCGCTGGACGGTTGGCACTAACGATTCCGCTTGGATTTCTAGGGCTTTCTGAAGTAATTTGACCCTCCGAGGTTTCGTGGAGTTTTCTCGCGTTTGAGATCTGAAATGCAGGAGGATTGAGTTGAGATGCGATGAATTTGACTTGATTCTGTTTCTGGGGTAGAGATTCAGGCGTTTCACGGGTTTTTAGTGTAGTTATGTAGTTTTATGTCTGGTAATGGAGTGGAAGTGTTTTGAATTTTCTTTAATATGATTATCAGCTCAAGCTTGGAGGTTTGGTTTCTGGTTTAAGGTTAATTTTGAGGTTTCTGCTGACTTTTTCATACGTCATGATGCTGGATGTGGCAATAGTGCGATAATAAGTGAACACGTGATGATTTGACTCAGATTGATAGTCTGATCCAGCTTTGAGTTTTTAGTTTGGATTTATAGATTTTTAATACAGAGTTTTGCAGTTTTTTGAAGGTTTTGTTGAGTAAAATAGCGACATAGTGGATGATTAAGCGGAAATATCGGGAAGCTGCTTTTGTTGTTATTAGACTGCAATTCGAGATCTACTTTGTGATGATGTTTGCTGTCTCTGCAATCTGTGGAGTTTCAGATGTTTACGATCTGGAAATGGTGTGAAGGGTTGAGATGTATCTGCGTTTGGAAGAGTTTTTTTTTTGCTAAATGAGGTGATATATTAAAGAGAGGGAGAGAAAATTACAGAGAAGGGGGAGTCAAGGAAAAACAATACAAAAAGAAGAAGAAAAATACAGGGAGAGCCATCAACTGGCAAATCTGTAGTAGGTCTGCAAGGGTTTTGTCCTTTGGTATAGTTATTTGCTGTTTGCAAGGGGATTCAGATCTGAAAATGGCAGAGGATTGAATTCTGGGGTTCTCAGAGACTCCGCCACTTCATTTTAATATTTAAAGGCGGGGCGGCTCTGAGGGGTATTTAGAAGGAAGATGATTGATCAATTCATCAATTTTGTGATTCGGCCTCCCAGGTCTGTATCTTTGAGATTTCAATAATTGACTAACTGTACTTCATTCTTCATCAGTTGACAGTTATTATTCCACTAACACCACCCTAATGGTGCATTTCTAAGTGTCTTGGGTAGGAAATGTTGTGTTTTATGTTCTGTTTCATTTTACTGCTTAATCAGTTGATGAAAATCCATAGTTCATGTCCATAGAAAAGCTCTTACCAAATTCTTGAAGCTGGAGCGCTGTTTGTTTGTTGGGTTTCACTCCTGTGTTATTATTTTTGAAATACTATTATCTAGATTTCTTAAGTTTCCAACTATATCATTGTCTATTGTACTAGCAAATTTGAAAAACAAAGGCTATACCTATATTGGATAGGCGTAGCAAGTAGGAAACGAGCATGGAAACCCACATATTTTTGTTTTTCTTTTATTTGTTCTTTTGTCATCTATGGTTTGAATAATACCCATTTTATCCAGAAGTATGGAAGATGTTGTTCAAGCATCGTGTATGTTTTGTGCTCCTTGAAGATCACTTCCGTTCACAATTGAGAGAAGTGACCGAGATTGACAACCCTTTACTAAGAGGAGGGAGTTATAAACAGTTACTGGGAATTTTTTTCCCTATCTGAAATTTGTATTTTTATGGTTCTTCTCCTCCTTATAATTAAATATAGTTTTGCTTATTCAAAAAAAAACACACTGCATTGTGCTCTGCTGAATTTCTGCCATGTTGTAGTATCATTCAAAGCAACATCTGCTGGGTTTTTCTGAGTTTAAATCTGAACTGGTTGGGCAATTTCTACACCTTTCCTTCACTTATTTATTTTCTCTTGCAATTTGATATGCTGGATATACAGGGCAGCATATAATCCGGACCAATATTTATGGGAAGTAGATTTCACTCTTGCAGGCAGGAAATATAAAAGACAAGACTTGGAGGCAAGTATGGAGATCAGTTATCATGGCTTTTCTGTCTTTCATATTAATAATTTACAACACATTTGCTCTATGCACCCTTCTAGTGCAGTCTGACTTTGCTTGACTAATCTATGATTCAATGTTAGCAGCTCACAAATGGAAGGGGTCATACCTTGCAGTGCAGTCATTATGTGCCCTCGCCTTTCCCAGAAGACACTTCTCTTCCTTGTGTTATTTACTGCCACGGAAACAGGTCCATAATGGCTCTTGTGGATGATTTTCTTCCATGAATTGACTAGTTGCTTGGCTATATATTAGTGTGCACATATATGTCATTTATATACTAATTGTATGTATTTTATTTTACCAGTGAAGGTTACTTAACGAATCTTTGGTTTAAAAGTTGTGTATGTTATATGCCATTTCATTTTTTAATTTTCAGAATTCTTTGCATTCGTTAAACTGAGTATTTTTGTATGGAGAGACCAACATTTGTTCATCTCGTTCTTGTTGACTCATGCAGTGGATGTAGAGCAGATGCAAACGAGGCCGCTGTAATCCTTCTTCCTTCAAATATTACTGTCTTCACTCTTGATTTTTCGGGTTCTGGATTATCTGATGGGGACTACGTCAGCCTTGGTTGGCATGAGGTTTGTTATTCTTTTTCTTTCTGACGGATTTCCTGGTTCCAGAGCCTATTGAAATTCTAAGTGTTCAATGTGGTTTTTCATCTACCTTTCAGAAGGACGACCTTAAAGTTGTGGTGTCTTATCTAAGAAGCAACAAACAAATTTCATGCATAGGTCTTTGGGGACGATCAATGGGTGCAGTCACCAGGTATATAATCTTGTAATCCCACAATGAATTCCTGGTCTTGTTTGAATCATAGATTTCTTGATTCCTATGCTTGCTGCATCAATGTGCATTTTGTCACATGCTCAGGATAATGTTATGTGAAGTGTAGGAAATGCTTTAATTGTCTGAGTGTTGTAAGATACTTTGGAATTGTAGGTATTGGATAATGCTTCAAGAAATGGAACTCTGTTGCAGGGAAAAATGTTCTTGCTACTTGTAGAAAAAGTTAATTTTGTAAACCATACGCATCCTATTGAAAAACATGCCTGGAAGGACAGTGATTCTTTTCCCCCCTATAAGTGTCATATGACTCATATTCATGTATATTTGAAAGCAATGTCAAGTGCTTCTTTCCTTTTCTTTTCTTTTGTTTTTTGAAGAAATTGGATAATAGGAAAATCTTATAGGTATTCTTCATTTGAAAGTCCATGATCCAATTTCTGCACTAAACTATGGAGCAATGTTTGGTTAAAACTTGAAATTGTTGTAAGCTCTTCTTTATTTTGGGGTTTGCCTATGCAATGAAATCTCTGCAAAATGCATAAATGCCCATGTTGACCTTGGTCAAAGACTAAAGAAAAAAAATACAAACTTTTGATTACGCTTGATGGTTAAGAAACTGAACAAGTCTGAATTGCAATATGTAAAATCTCGGTCTCATTCAGTGTCTCGATAAATTAATGGGGAATGAGACATCTCGACTGAGACGGAATGAGACATTGGAAAAAAACTATACGTGTCGGTATACAAAAATATACGAAGTTACCGTACACTAAATTATTTTTAATACTTGATTAAGCTAAAAGCATGTTGTTGAACGAGATGTTTTGGCCTAGACAGCCCGAGGGTGTATGATACTCTGAACCATGCTGAACTTTTACTTGAATAATCTTCAGAACTTCATAGTAGATACCAAATTATTGTCCGTCAAGATTTGATATCTACAGAACTTCAGCTATTGCTAACTCGTTGTTCTTGCAAGTATAATGCAGCCTTCTTTATGGAGCAGAAGACCCCTCTATAGCTGGAATGGTGTTGGATAGTGCCTTCTCTAACTTATTTGATCTGATGATGGAACTTGTTGATGTGTACAAAATCCGGCTTCCGAAATTCACAGTAAGGATCTCACTGTCATGGAATCAATGTGTCCTAATGCTGGATGCTGTTGTTTTCTAATTCAGAATTGATCTTGTTTTGCGGATTTGCTGCATTGAACTTACCTATTGAGAAATGGAGACCTGTGGGATTTTTGTCGTTCACAATTTCTTCTTCTGTTGTCATCCTTAACGTTTCCGATATATGGTTCCTCGTACAGATCTATGTTTGAGTTGGCTTGGATTTCTAATTATGGCACATCCTTCGCTTTGAGTTGATATGTGGTGAACTCACTTTTGTAGCTTGTATGAGCATTGCCCTCTTTTCCGGGTTTCCATATTTGTAATATTGTAATATTGTAATTCACTATTAGTGGCAGAAGTTGAGGATTAAATTGATATGCCAATGTGGTTATCACTATTTACAGGTGATGTGGTTGACATCATCTTTGTAGGCATCCTAGCTTTGCTGCCATAACTCCTGTCATGCCATACAACCTACACATCCCATTTAACTTAAAGTAATAGCTTAGCTTTAGGATTTAAACTCAGATGCCTGCTCTTTTGATGAAATAAAAACTATGTCCAAGGAGGAACTGGAAAATTAGAAAATGGGTAGATTTTTTTTTCCCTGGCTAAAATGAAAGTCAGTGCAACAACATTGTAAGGGTATGCTCTGTCCTTTATCTGTTAAGTGCTGAACTTAAGGGTGTCTCTCTTGTTGGTATTCTAGGTCTTAAGTCTTTCTATAACTTGCTCACGAAGTCGCTATGCAACAAAGTTGTTACTATTGAAATACGAGGACCTGGTCAAAATCTTATCACATTGTTTCAAGCTTTAGCATATCAATGTTTCTAAATTGAAACTGCTACAATACATTTTCATTTGGACATGTTATCTCAGTAGCCTATGGTTGATGTGTTAAATCCAAGCACTTATTGATTATCTTATTTCTCAGTTGTTTATATTGCGAAATTCAGCTGATTTAAGGAAGGTGTTGGTTATTGTTTGGATAAGGTCTCTAGTTGTTTCAACCTCTTAATCATTACAGTGAGACTTATTTTCATCTGATCAGGTTAAAATGGCTGTCCAATACATGCGGCGCATCATTCAGAAGAAGGCAAAGTTTGACATTATGGATCTTAACTGCACACAGGTTTGTGTATGTATGTCGTTGTTAAGATTAATTTGTCTTCTTCTTCCTGGATCAACAACTTGGTATGGTACTTTAGTGTTTTCCAAAAGATTTTATGCTATTTTCAATTTATTATTGGGTTCCGTTTGACATGAACCTTATCAATTCTATTATCCAAGATTACTTTTAAAGTTCTACATTTTTAGACCTTAGACTTGCAGTGTTCTGTTTACTTCCCTTCCCTGCATCATTGATTAAAGTTCAACACAACTAGCTGTAAGATTATTGAATACAATCTGTCTATGGTCTGTCACACCTGCAGGTTGCGCCCAAAAGTTTCATTCCATCTTTGTTTGGACATGCTACTGAGGATATATTCATTCAACCCCACCACTCTGACATCATCTTCAAGTCGTATGCGGTAGTAATTCATTCCAATGGAGGCATTATCTACTTTGTTAACTTATTGCATATGCCAATCAATAGGTCATCAAATATGCTCTATGACCAAACACAGATGTAGAGCACAAAGCTTGTAATTCAGACATTTGGGTTGCAGTAGATCTACTATATGAATAACATTGTTCTTCATTTATGGTTTTTGAACTTTGTGCAGGGAGATAAAAATATTATCAAATTCGATGGTGATCACAACTCTTCGCGACCACAATTTTATTATGATTCAGTCTCCATTTTCTTCTACAATGTCCTTCACCCCCCTCAAGTTTCTTCTGCACTCTCAAGTAAGCTTCAGAAGTATTACAATTTGGGGAACCTGAAGGTTGGTGCTGGTATGGATGAGGTGATTTCCATCAAATCATTATATAGGGTTCTTGAAAAACTCAAAGTACTGATAATGGGACTTTATAGGGCCATTTGTTTGCTTTAACAGTGAAAATTTGTTTGTGTTTTTGACTATCTACTGGAGGGATAATAGTAAGGTAGACCACCACCACATTCTATGTTCTGCCCCATCATCTCTATGCTCAACACTTATGTGCCTATCGATCTAGACTATCAAATTGTGGTGCTGGGATGATGATGGAGTCAACCAACACATGTAAAACATGTGCACTGATAAGAGACTCTGTCCAGTCATGGTTTGAGGATCATACTATGTTGGCTCAGTGGGCTCATTCTTCATTCTAACTATTACTTAAATCTTACTAAATATGATGCAATAATAGTCTTACATATATATTTTTTTTATTTTTTTATATAGAGAATTCTTCTCTGCCTATTTCAACCATATGAAGTAACATAGAGTATACTTCTTTGTTCTTAGAGCTTGTTGCATGAAATTATCACTGGTCTTCGTACTGTGGGTCCTGATGCTGCAAGCTCATCGTCAGCTCCTCCTAGCATTTTAACTGCACAATCTGTAGGCGAATATCTTTCTGAAAGTGCACCAGTTACAAGTGACTTTGTAAGTTTCAAAGTTTATAGTTTTACTTTCTTTTTGTTTGGGCCCTGTCAATTTGTTTATCAGCAGCTTTTTCTTTCTTTTATTAATAATTGCAGGATTCCATGCTTGATCAAGATAGTACTATTAACAATTTGGCTAGGAACATTGGTGATGATCATCCACCGGAGTTGCAGGTAATCTTATTTGATCTGTCTCTGAGATCTAAAACAGAATTCTGTTGGTGGTCTCCCTTTCTTTGAAATGATGTCCCAACTTCCAATAGAAATGCATACTTCAGCGTTTTCCGACTTTTTGTCATATTTGTTCATTATGATGGTTTTCTGAATATTTCTTCTCATGCAATGCACTATAATTTAAACTTCATTTCAAGCTGAATTTTTAGTTCAATAATTTATATATAACATAGTTGTTCCAAAAATACAAGCCAAGTTAGGATCTGAATTCTGAGCTCTCTTTCCCCAAAATGTGGTGTTGGTTTTGCAAACTGGAATGGTGCATGACGGAACTGGATGTCTGGGAAGATGGACCAACAAATTGGTGGAGAGGTTCTACAAGGAGTGTACTCTCCACTGATGGACACCCAATCAAAATCTGAGCCAGTATGATTGAATCCGTTGCAGGCTTTCTGTAGACCACATTTACTGTCAGAGAAACAGCAGGCAGGAAATAAGGCCAAATGGATTCGACTTATGGGCCTCATTTTGGGCCCAAATTTTGATGGTCTATGCCCAAAAAATGTACACTCCACTAATGAAAGCCGTTTTACCAGCAGAATAGGAAATCACTATCTTTTGGGGTGGTTTTGCAGTTCTGGGTCTGTTTGTGACAGACATGGGTTTGGAAATAGGTCATAACTGATTAACCTTAAAAAGCTCCATTGGCCCCAAACTTGGATGGGAAAGTCTAGAGGCCTTTCTCAAGCTTGGCCTTTCCTTCAGTTGGCATAGGACTGTTTGCTATTTTGAGGTCCACTGGTACTACCCATGGCAGGTTTTTTTTTTTTGTGATTTCTGCTATCTGTTGGGATTGTTTCTGCTAGTCATAAGAAAGCGGGGATGGATTGCCCTTCTGATCTACAAATGTGTCGTGGATTTAGGTTGGTTGATGTTTAACGGTCCCACATGGTCAGCAATGCTGATGGTCTGGGTCTGAGCTACATAAACATGCTCATTAAACAGGAGAGTCCGTGTCCTAGATAACTCCTTGGAAGGGCTACATCCTCAGATTATCCCTTTTGGAAAATCCTAATGCATGCTGAAAAACTAGAACTGTAATCACCAAAAGTTGGTTCCATCCTAGAAATGCTAACTGCATTGTGTACCCTTTGCCTCTTGTCTTACTCTGAAATGGGTTTCTGCAAATGATGACTACACAGGATAAGACAAATGGGCAGAATGAGGAATGCTGTTCATATTCAAGCTCAAATCGAGAGAGTTGGGGAAGATGCTCCTCCCTAGGAGGCAGTGATGAAGAGTCTTCTTCTGCAGATTGCAAGAGCAGTGCCAACAACAGACATCAGGTCTCTTTCCTTCTTCCTGTAGCCTTGTGGATATCTACTGCTATGAATTTTGTGATTTTAAACATTGAGAAACAACCACTCTCTACCTATCCTTTGATCTGCTTACAGATTTCCTCTTTTCCTTCACTTTTTACTCTTCTTTTACTTCTTTTACTGCACATATCAACACTAATTTGGATATAAAAACATAAATTAGATTCAAATAATTATGTAAGAGGAATACTTGGATGAAAGAAGCTGTCTTTCCCCACAAATGACATATATGGTGCAGATGCAGGGTGGTTTGGGTTGGCCATTCAAATGGGTACCACCTAGGTGGTCCTGGCCAAAAGTGGGCCCGATTGGGTGATCATAACCATTTGATGTATCACATGCAAGGTGGTTTGGACCCATATTTTTGGATTGTCAGTGAAAATTAGATTCAGTCGTAGTTTTGAATCCTGGCATGAGGATCATGCTCATCTTATACCTAAACTCTGTTTAGTAATTATAGTTCAGTGAGCTGAAGAGGTTTTCTTAACTTAAGGAGTTCCTTTCTTTTAATCGATTGCAGATGACTTTAAAAGCGCTTGCAACACCTCTTAGAAGGATACAACGGAAATCGTCTGATCCGCTAAAGGAGAAGAAGAAAGCTCCAACCGTTCCAAAGAAGCACCTGCGCGATAAGCTTGAGAAACTAGAGGCCTTAAGCCAGCGTATACGTCACTGCATTCTAAAGCGAGTGAACCATAGGAGACATCTTTCTTCATGACCGCTCTGTACCATAAAAAGTGTTTGTAACAGTAAATTTTATTTTTTTATTTTTCTGTTCTCTTGTTTTTCTTCTCTATTCTACCCCAACCTTGTATCTCATTTGTTTCCATTTTGTTGTAGGAAGCAACAAGCGTTAGTTTCTTTTTTAGATATTGTTTTTGTATAAGTAGCATGGGCAGTTGTTTTATTTCGCTGGTCGTCTCTGATCGGGAGGGATTGAGCTGGTTGAGGGGCTCGTTCTCTTTGTAGTTCTTCACTCTTTGCTCTTTTATTTCGTTCTTCTCTTTTGCTTCGCCTTGGTAGGCTTTCTCAGCCTCTTAAGTGCAACACTTAGGAGGGTATGGGATGTGTTGGAAATGGGCACTGTCCATGCGGCCATTCTAGAGGCTTTTCTATCAGATGGGTGGTTTGGATTGGCAATGTCACCCATCCATGCAGCAAGAAAAGGGTGTTAGTTCAGAAAAGGAGTATGGATCATGGTTCAAAGTCCTCGGCCGATCCTGGTCTGGATCAGGCGATCCGGATTGGGATCTCCGATCCAAACCAGGCTCTGTCTCGCCCCGAGATCACTGTTTTAAAAAGGAGTCTCACTTTGTCTTGGGCGAGATGGGCCGATCTTGTTCTGGATCGGATCGATCAGGATTGGGATGGGGGCCCACCAATCCAGCCTCCCATCCCGAGACTTTCATCCTGGTATGGATGCCGACTGGTCTTTGATTTTGAGTCACTGATTCGATTTTCTAGCTTGTATCGATTTGGATGTTTATAATTTTACATAATATAGAAGGAAGTCAACGTCCTAAAGTGACTGAATCTAGGAGACACGTGTAATATTTAAAGGTTTCAGAGTCTTCAATCTGCATTTGCAAATTACTGGACTTCCGAGTACCCGACAACATCACTTGGGGTCCAGATGGAAAGGCAATCGAAAACGAACCTGATTGAATTATCATAACCATCCAATTGACAGATTATCTTGGCTGTCGATAAGGATCATCTTATCATTAAACTTTTATGTGGACCCTTTTTCCATGTGGAACTGTGAAGCCATCTCAAGTGCTGCCATCTGTACAAGCAAGGTGACTGTCGAATCAGGTGGGTCCCACTGTGAAAGCACCTGAAGTAGCTACACAATGCCACGTAGATAAAGGTAAAGGGTCCACATCAAAATTGACTCCCAAAAAGAACAGACAAGAAGCCAAAGCACAAAATATACCGGACACAGGATCTCTTCAAGATTGCTAATGCAAAGAAGAATACTAGTGAGCAACTCTTCTAGGAGTTGCACAGATGGAACTCCTTAAATGACAAAAACTATAATTTATGTTAGTTAAGCAATTTTTGCGCGGTTGCATCTGTACAACTCCATTAATTAAAGTTTCGCGTTTTCGGGAAAGGTTTTTTCGTCTTTTGCCGGGTTGCATAATTAAAAAGCTTCACAGGTGTTTTTTTTTTTTTTTTTCTTGTTTGGCTGTTTGCTAAGAAATAGAAAAGCGAAAATATTGGAAATTTTAGAAAAAGAAAAAGTTCCATCTGAAACTTTGCAAGGAGGTTGGTGTAATTTGGTTGCTGTTTTAGGTACATGTGTGTAAAATCACAAAGTGAGTCAGAGTACGTGGTGGGTGCAGCGCCAATCTTGGTTCAGAAACCCATGAAATTTGAGGGAAACCAACAACCCACTTCTCATCGCCCTTTAAGTTTAGTAAAGATCCTCCGAATTCTGCAACCCCATCAAACTCCACTGCTTCTCAAGCAATCATGAGGATCTTTTTGTGAAAACCCATTTCCAGTTTCTCAACTCTTGTTTGTTTAAGCCATTTTTGCTCTCTCTCTCTCTATGTTCCCTCTTTTGGGTGGTTCTTAGTTTTATGGAGATTTAATTAGAGAAGGCTGAAAACTAGGTTTTTCTTTCTCTCTTTGATCTGGTTTGGTATAACTTTAAACTTATATCTTATTTGTTTATTTGTTTATTTGTCTGGGTTTCTTTTTTGTTTTCTCTTTCTAGCAATTGGGTGCATGCAGGGTCTAAAAATTTGCATTAAATCTGTTGCTTGAAATCATTTTGATTCTTCTTGTCCCATGTTTTTTTATGGCTTTAGGTGTCTTTTGGCACTTCTTTTCTTCTATCAGCTGTTTGGAGATTCAGTAAGAGAAGGCTGGAAAAGCCCAGGTGAGTATCTGTCTTTGTTTGTCAAGTTTATTAGAGCTCGATCAGATTCTCCTTCCTTTTCTCTTTCCCTAGTTTTCTTTTGCACTTGGGTTTTTAAAATTTTCTTAGCTAATTAAACATGGGTTTCTTGTCAGATATTCATTCGAAGTTCAAGCTAATCAGTTAGGACAGACTTTTTTTTCCTCATTTTTCGTAATTCCTGTTGTTTTGTTTTTGAAGAGGTAGGCTTGTTTCAAGATTGAGACATACCAGATGCATCTGGGTATGGGAGACTAACCAAGTTCCTCATCCGCGTAATTAGTTATTGCATGTAGCTTTTTATGAATTAATTCCTATTCTATCCTTGATTTTCTGTTGCCATTATTAGATCCAATAAGTTTACCTTAGCTTCTATGGAGTTAGGACTTAAGGCGTAAAAGTAGAGTAAAATGTGTAATTAAAACTGTTTATTAATGCTTTTCTGTTCTGCGATTTTAATTTAGGCAATTGTTGGAGAATAAAATACTGCAGAAGGGAAAATAAGAGAAAAATAGAAAAGGTTAAATGAAGATTGATTTGGTTAATGGGGTTGCTCTTGATATATTCAGATCACTAGAAATGTTTAGGTGGTTTGGAATTTAATTACTTTTTTTTAAGTAAAGGTTTTATTGAAAAAGCCAAAGCCAAAGGGAAAGCTCACAAATAAGGTCGAGGTGACCTACAAAGGAGAGCAATACAAACAAGCCAAAGCAACCAAAAGACAACTAAACCTAAGGAAACTGAAAACTAACAACTCCCGTACACAATGAATTCCCACTCATACAATCTTCGAAGAAGACCCCCTTAAACTCCTTAAAGAGCTTAAACCATAGAACCATAAGGGCCTTGATATTGATGATGATAACATGCAACACCTCCTCGCGCCCTTCAAAAACTTTTAAAATTCTACTCCTTCCATAAACCCCAAAACACCGCAAAGGGGAGGAGCCTCCAAAGAATACGACCCTTGGTAGAGAAATCACAGATAAAGGGGCACATGAACACATCAAGGATGGATCTAGGAAGAGTCCAACAGATACGAAAAAGACGAAAAGGAATAGTGTCATGCCCGATCCCAGGGTTTGGACCCGACCTGTAATTTATAGGTCAACCCGCAACCCAGGGGTCTAGAGGTAAGGAAAAATGCAGAAAAATAAATTTCATAAAAAATAGCCCATTATACGTATTATTTTCACACTTTCATGAAGGCGCGACGCAAAAAGACCATGTTTACTATTTTTAAAATCAATTTCCAGACATGGAAATCAACACTAATTGCGCATGAACAAAAAAAAAGGTAGAAAATGAAGTTTCTCAAAAATTTATTTTAACAATTTTAAATATAAACATTTTTAAAACTTGTTCGTAAGAACTCGGAGAAAAATACACATGCTATTTTTAAAAATTAGAAAACGTACCGGAAGTCAGCCCTAAAATTAACGGAGCGAAAATGGCTTTCGCCCGTTCCGAGAGCCATAACTTCTTACCTTGACATTCAATTTGGACATGCCACCTAAATCCAGAATCCTTACGAAGAGACCTATTTAGGGAAAATACCCTAAGGTGCGGGAACTCATATAACTAAGTCAAAATATTTTATTTGTTCAAATTTCAAATTTTGGATTTTTAGGAAAACTACAGGACCTTCGGTCCTTACAATACACCCTTGGAATTCGATTTTGAGTTCTAGGGGACCTACCATATATGTTTGGAAACTAAACAAAAAATATGTTTAGAAAAGTTCATTAAGGCTCCTAAAAATTCTAGAAAACAGATCACGAGTAGTCTCTAAGATGTGTTCCAATTCCTGCCATGCGGAAATCAGAACGAACCTTATTGTGGTGTCTGCTTTCTAGGTTATTCAATTGTCATCTTCTGGGGCCCCAAGACCCTAACTTGGAAAGTAATTGGGGAATCACCAGAAAAAGTTTTGGGGCACTAACAGAACAATTTTTTTTTGGAAAAACCTCTTGAAGTGAAAATTGAGAATCTTCTGCAAACAGAATCTGTTTGATAATATCTCAATAAATTGAACTTAAAGAATTTTCGGGTCGTATTTTGGGTTGATTCCAACGGGGTTGACTTAAAGGGCTACGACTTTCATGGTTTATGAAATTTCTAAAAACGATTGTCAGGGGCTCGTTTTGAAGCACCAATAAAGAAAACCCCGGAATTTAGTGAAAAATAAAACTACAAATAACCGAACAACTAATTCCCGAAACCTTATTAGCCAGAGGCCTTTTCCTTTGAAATTTCGTGGGGATTAGCTATACTACCAGCAACCTTGGTACAAAACACAACATTAAATAATATCTAAGTTGGGAGATTTACTCCAATCACCATAAAGAGAGCCATCCCAACATATTCATTCAACTTCCAAAGTACTTAAATGCATTCCAATCCTCAACAAATTTATTACATATCATATTTTCATAATTAAACCAAACTGAAAAAAATAAAAAAAAGAATCCTCCGAGTGCTCTCATCTTGATCTGCCTCGCTCAGCACGTTGTATCCGCAATGATAGGCGTGAGTTGCGAAGCCCAGTAGGGAAACCATCTTTCCATAATCTCAAGTTTAAAATATGCAATGAAAACAAATAACAGTGGCATCCAGGATTAATGTCATGAGAGATGTAGTATGAATGATAAACATCCTGCTGAGGGGTTTGCAAGAGGGTCTATCCACCCACGGAGAACCTCCGATGCATTCTAGGTCTTGCACCCACGAATACCCAAATCTGTTTCTGGGGTCTTGCACCCATGGTGGCCGTGGAACTCTCCTTAATTACTTTCTCGGAATCTATCCGCCACATCCAATACATAAACATCGAAATCAAAACATGCATAAATGTGATGATTTTCATGATGGCATGCAACAATAGCATAATCACATTCTAGGGGAATATTATCGCATGCCCATAATTGATGAAATTTAACCATACGAAAAAAATTAGAATTTACCCACAATACTAACATACTACCATGGCATGGAAAGATCATGAAAGAATACCTTTACATTATCAATGATGGAGCAAGGAAGAGTCCAACACATACCAAATTCTAAGAAAAAAGAGCTCCAAACCTGCCAGGTTAAGTTGCCATGAAGAAGGAGATGATCTAAGGATTCTCCATTAACTTTACACAGAGAACAAAAATCGTCTTACGCTTGATCAAGTTGTCAATGGTCAAGATCCTTCCCAAGGAAGCCATCCAAGCAAAGAAAGCCACCTTAAACGGAATTCTAGAACCTCAAACTGTAAAAATTGGAAATGTTGAGCTACTAGACATAACCAAGGCCAAGTAAAATGATTGGGCCGAGAACGAACCATCTTGACACCAACACCGAACTCTTATGTCTTTGATGTGGAGATTGAAAAATTATTGAGGCCGCTAAGCAAGTTGGAGATGAAATTCAGTTCTCAATCATTCAAGTTCCTCTTAAACCAAAATTCCAAGACGCATTCTCCCCTTCTTGAATGAACAATTTCTGGACTAGAAGGCTATTACTATCTGAAATAGAATACAACACCGGGAATTCCTCATTGAAAAGATCCTCTCCACACCACTGATCCTCCCAAAATTGAACTTATCGTCTACAATCACCTTGTACCGAATCCCTCGTGATGTCCCTCCAAAAACTGCAACCATAGGGAAGGCAAGCAGTCAAAGTGACTACTCCCATACTTGGATTTGGTGAGCTTCATGAAAAGAATCAAGAAATTCTAAATTAAGAGGCCAGCAAACAGAGCCATTGGTCATGTTCATAGTTGCAAGTAATGTTTATAGAGTAGGATAGTGAAAGTTTAGAGGAAACTTTCTGGACTGGGAGGCCTTTACTATATGAAAAAGAATACAATATTGGGAATTCCTCCTTGAAAGGATCCTCTCCACACCATCGATCCTCCCATAATCAAACTCTGTTGCCTACAACCAACTTATACCAAATCCCTATACTAAAATCAGTTAACACATTAGTGATGCCCCTCCAAAAACTACAACTAAGGAAGGCAAGCATCCATATTGACCACTCCCATATTTAGATGTGGAGAGCTTCATGAAAAGAATTAAGAAATTCTGAATTAAGAAGCTAGCAAACAAAGCCGTTGGTCATATTCATAGTTGCAAGCATGGTTTTAAATTTGGCGAAATTCGACCGAAATTCGCCGAATTTTGAATCACCGAATTAAAGTGTACATGTAGTAAAAAATTTCAAAATTCACTTAATTCGACAAAATTCGGCTAATTTCTCGAAGTTTAGCCTTTTTCAAAACAAAAATTGCTAAAATTCGCCGGATTTAGAGAAGTTTGGAGAATTTTTGAGAAAATGTTGGTAAAACACTCTGATTTTTAAGGATATGATAAAACAAGCATGATAAAACACTTATAACCAGTGGCGGACCCAGGATTTTGATCAAGGGGGGCCAAAATCACAAAAAAACTATTTAAAGGAGGGTAAATCGCAAAAAAAGAAAAATCAAGGGGGGCAAACCAAGGGAAAATGTACTTAAGTAAAAAAATTTATTTCTTATAAATAATTTCAAAGTTGAGGGGGGGCAACACTTCAAAGTTGAGGGGGGGCAACACCCCCCCTCTGGGCCCTTCCTGGATCCGCCACTGCTTATAACTCATTATATCATAAAAACAACCAGAGCAACCTAAGCAAGATTATTATTATTTCTTATATTGACGCAAGTATCAAAGTATTGAGTTTCTTTTTTTAAGCAAGTACTAAGATACTAAGTCATAAACTCATAAGCAGTACAACACGATTTTTTGCACTTTTTGTACTAAAAATGCTAAACTCCGAGAAATTAGCCAAATATGATAAAACAAGGATAATAAAGCACAATGATTTTTAAGGATATGATAAAACAAGCACAATAGAACACTTATAACTCATCTTAAAAGAAAATCTAAATACTTTAGATACTTGCGTCAATATGAGAAACGATATTAATCTTATTTAGGTTGCTCTAAACGTTTTTTTTATGATATAATGAGTTATAAGTGTTTTATCATATCCTTAAAAATCAATGTGTTTTACCAACATTTTGGCAAAAATTCTCCAAACTTCTCCAAGTTAGTGATTTTTAATAGAAATTCTCTATATCGAATTGAACTTCCCCGAATTAATTCCGAATTTTAACTGACCGAAGTTTAAGGCGAAGTCAAAGTTTAGAACCTTGGTTGCAAGTAATGTTTATTGATCAGGATAGAGAAAGTTTAGAGGAAACATCAACAAAATTAAGAGTTTCCTCAATAAAGGTGTTTGTTATAGCTATTCAAGTGGCTGATATAGAATGTACTAGTATATAAGCAACACCATCTATTCTGAAATGTGAAATTCTATGGTTTAGATACTAGAATCGATTACTAGGCCTATTAGTGATCACTTTTTTTGTCTGTGCATCTACCTCTTGATATCAGTACCTCTTCTCGTTGTATATGGCATTGACTTCTTAAAGAGTAGCAGCCCCTTTCTCATTTGTAAAGTTAATGCAATCAAGTAAGACGTATCTAGCATATTGAGAGTTAACTTTTAGTAACTTATTTCCATTTAAAAAACAAATCTAAATCAATCCTAGGATATAAAAAATTATCTATAAATAAGGGGAAAGGACATAAATACCATTGAGTGCTTACTATACATCTAAAACACATCTAACCTATTTCCAATCATTCTTAGTTTTCCAAGTTTGGGTGGTGTTAAAGAATCTTGAACTGTCATATTTGCAGATTCCTCAAAGGCATGATTTTGAAGAAAATTCCATGTTTTCTCTGTTTGGCGTTGACTTTGTGGTGCTGGAACATGTGATCATCTTAGTCCAAGGTTTTTCCTTGGAAGTCTTCAGAGGAAGAAGTAGATACCTTTGGCACATCCTTCCGTTTGCGGTTATGTGGGTGATTTGGATAGAGAGGAATTCCCACAGCTTCGAAGGGAAAGAAGAAGACATCCCTAGAGACTTGTTGAGGGTCAAAGCTTACTTGTATCTTTGGTCCTCCCTTTCTCCAGAGTTTAGATGATGTTTTTTTCTTATGCTTTTGTGTTCAAATGGGAGGAGCTCATAGGAGGGGCCTCCCCAGTTTGATTTGTATATAGCTTGTGCTGAGAGGATCTTCTCTTGAGGTCCTCGGTTGTTTTTGGTGGGTCTCCCCTTTCTTAATTATACTTATTACTTATCAAAATAAATAAATAAAATAAAAATTCCATGACACAAGAAATGTCACATTCTCTCCTATTATCTTCACATTTGGTATTTTCATTCTGTATATTTCTGAGAGCATCCACTGCTATGTGGTTATTGGCTGGAGCCTGGAATGGTCAGTAGTCAGAGTTCAACCACTGACAATCTTCCCTTGGGGTTTAGCGTGTAGCTTAATTGGATGGTGCTCTATGCCAAAATCTGTAAGCATGAGGTCTTGATTTTGCTTTCCTCTATACCTACCTGCTTTTGCACATTTAATCTATGCATGGGACAAATCTGCCACCTTGTCTTCAGCTTCCATTACAGAGCATTCTGCTAGAGTGGGTGTTGGCTATCTGTATGCACCTTTTTTTTTGTAAAATACTTTCCTTTTTATCCAGGAAAAGTTATATATACAATTACAGGGAATGGACAAGGACAATCTGTGAGGATCTTGGTTAAGCTATTTTTTGTTGTGGACCTTGAATTCTCATGGCTTCTCACAGGATCTTTGATTGATCAAAGATTTCATCTTATGCATCTTCCTTTCTTCAACACAAACCAAACTCACATAATCATGCAGTTTAGAATTAAGTAGAGTTCATGGCCCCATAGATTTTAAGGAATTTGTACTGTATCTCTGATTTCTCAATTAAGTGATCATTTTTGTCACCTTTTCAATTTATGCTAAGCTAGACTACCTATCAGGCCTCATGATCTACTCCATATTTTACAGATTTTGGCAAATTTGCTTAAATTTGGTATTTGCCAACCCTTCATTTCCATTTCTGGCTAGGCGTGTACTTGGCCTGTTTGGTGCATGCCATTTTGTCTTACTGGGATATAATGGGAGGCGTATTCGGAAAGGGAGACTCACCTAAAAAGGGTTCGATACCAGAAACAAAGCTCGAGGCAAAGATGGTTGAAGCAATGCAACGGAGGGCATCAGAAGGAAGTGCCATGAAATCGTTTAACAGCATAATCTTGAAGTTCCCAAAAATTGATGAGGGCCTCCAAAACTGCAAGACCATTTTTAAGCAATTCGGTAGGCTTTCTTTTTCGTTATGGTTAGTTATTATAATAAGTACTGGAAAATAATTGGCAAAAAAGAGAAATGATGCTTTGCTTTTTATCTTGAATTCATAATTTATTTCCAACACGGAGTATACCCACATTGTCATCTTGTCATTCCTATGCGAAATTTCAAGATTTTAATCGTCTCTTTCCTGAATTATTAAAGAAAGAAAAGAAAAGAAGAGGGAACATCCCTTTGCCTTAACATGGATTAATGTCTCATTTTCAGCCAACTTGAACTTAGGAAAAAAATTGTTTGTAGATGATGCTTGTTATTTCTTGGGTTATCCTAGCTTACTTACCGAAATAAAAAGCACGGTGCTTGTCATTTCTATGGATTTTTTGTATCAGCCAAGTAAGACATCTTTCTTGATTCCTTTATAGATGAAGATTCAAATGGTGCAATAGATCCAGAAGAGCTGAAGCATTGCTTCCACAAACTAGAGATCACTTTCACTGAGGAAGAAATCAGCGATCTCTTTGAGGCATGTGATATCAATGAGAATATGGGTATGAATTTCAATGAGTTCATCGTTCTCCTCTGCCTTGTCTATCTTCTCAAGGAGGATCCAACTGCCCTTCATGCTGTATCCAAAATATAATTCATTTTTCCCCTTTTTATATTCTGTTCTGTTCAACTAGTTTTCCTTGCTTTTCACTTTTTTTCATATATACTTAGACAGATTCTTTTTTATTTTAAATTTTATATTATTAGAGATATAACAAATGTTAATGTGATAGTTCGTTCACTTGTGTTCAGAATCCTGTACTCCTTTTGGTAATTGCTTTCCCTATCTTTGAAGCCAGAACTTCATTTTTTTAACTCCCTTTTTTTTGGTAGATAAGCCGAGGTTGGCAAGACCCCTACCAGATATCATTAATAAAGGCAAAAAAGTTACAGCATTAATTATTTACTACCTCTAGTGTCATCAGAAATAATTTTGAAAAGATCACTAGAGAAATTGTTAGGATACAAAATAGAGTATGTGTTCATGCAGACAGTCATTTTTTACAAATACGAGGACATGTTCATCATTTCAGATATGTAGAACCTCTCATCGGTCTTTCTCTGGGAGGCATTTTGTTTGGCCTCATCTTAGTTCTTCTATTACAGCTGTGGTAACTGTATGCACTAAGTTCTATGGTTGTGTCGGGATTGGACTTTGGGAGTAAACCATCCTTCCCTTACTGCAATTTACACATGGCTTACATGTAGATTGGGGAGGGGGACGGACCATTCTATGGGACCCATCTAGGGGATCTCCTAGGAAACAATGTTCTGATTGGATGATCCTAATCGTCCTCTAAATTTCTCATGACCATCAAAAAGTTTTATAGATTGGACGGTTTGAATCATAGGCCTAGAAGAATTCTAGGTGGGACACCACTGAATGTTGGACCCATGTGAGCCAAGTGTGTGATCAGATAGGGAGAATGGCATCTTGCTTTCCTGTTTTTTGTATTCTTCTGAACTAACTCAAGTGAGAAGTTTCAAAATTTCTGGGTTTCCTTGATCAAATTGCTAGAAATCTCGGATGGGGTTACCAAATGTGGAGGCAACATTTGAAACTTTGGTTGATGCATTCGTGTTCTTGGACAAGAATAAGGACGGGTATGTCAGCAAGAATGAGATGGTTCAGGCCATAAATGAAACTACATCAGGAGAACGCTCTTCGGGACGAATAGCCATGAAAAGATTTGGTCAGATCTCTCTCTCTCTCTCTCTCACTCCTCACTGTGGAACGTTTTGCTTTTGTACATCTGTGCCATGATTTTTCACTAATGAAAAGTTTGGCATTTGCAATATGATCCTTATGGCATCGACTAATTTCCTAATCACTAGCATTTTAATGGTAAATGTATGCCTATTGTAGATGATATCAGCCAAGTGGTACTGTTTACCAATGCTCAAAAAACTTCTTGATTGACTTTTGGTTGGGCAAAGCTCCGAGTATCGAGGCCAAACTCCTTTGTTGAAAACCAGTCTACCTGATGATAAACTTTGGTTCTTAGAAGTTAGTGAGCTTTTAAACAATTTGGCCCTATTTGAACTAGAAAATCAATGTCCTGGTCAACTCCGATTTTTGGATATTGATATTTCAGTTCGGATTGATCCTCAGTTGCATTTGCATTAGGAAAACTATGTGACATTTACAAATGGCCTCATAGAGTAAAATCTGAACTTTTGTTTTGATGTTGAATATATTATAATGTTTTTTAATCTTGAGGAATACTTGAGTCGGGACTCGGGACTAATGGGCTGTAGAGGTTTCATCAATTGAAGCTGTCCATAAACATGGCACATAGACACATGCACAAGGATCAGGACCGACCTTTTTCTGGGTCCCAGCTAAGATCTCCTAGGCCAAACTGATCTGAAATGATGATCCTAACCATTTGTTTCGGGTGTGATATTTCATTCAGACTAATTGTTGCATTTTCCATAACCCTCGGCTTCAAACACTTGTTCTTTTGTTCTTGCAGAAGAGATGGACTGGGACAAAAATGGGATGGTGACCTTCAAGGAATTTCTCTTTGCGTTCACCCGTTGGGTTGGGATTGATGACATCGAAGACGAAGAAGATGGGGAAGAAGTTTGAATTACCCACTAAATCATCTTCATGTTGTCTCTGGGACCATCCTATTGCAGGGACCGCAAGCCAAGCTTCCCGCAGCAGTGAAATGGAAGGTTTGCTTTGCTTTTCTAATAATGGCGAAGTGGATATGAACTTTTTGAATCAGTCTCATCTGGGGTATGCCAATCTATGGTGTAAATAGTCTGAACTGAACCGTGGAATTCAATGCAGTTGTAATAAGAGAAACATAGCTCTTCAGTTGCTAAAAAGTTTGTGCGTCGTGGTGGTGCATGTCACCATTATGCAGTAGTTCTCACAGCATTTCAATGTAGCGCCTTGTTTTCCTTTAAAATTCAAAAATGGCGAGGGGATGAATAATACATAATTGCATCACAGACTATAAAACGTACTTAAGGATGTAATAACCCGTTTTCTGGCTCCCTGCTGTCCAGTCCTTGCAAATTAGCAACATGGGCCTGACAGTCGACGAGTTGGAAGGACCATAAGCCAAACTTAGCTCTGATGGTGTGAACCTTATTTTCCAATCAATGGACCTTTTTGGTGCCTTCCCCATATCCTAAGCAGATCGTGCAAAGACTGATAACTAGAAACATTGAACATTTAATCTTTTTGAAGATCCATCCAAGTTATAAATATGATTTTTCCTGTTAAAAGAAATGTAGCTTTAGCCACAACTTCAAGTCTTCATGATCATTGAGGCCATATCTGGACTTCGATGTAGTAACAATCCCTTGATGATCATCAACTACTGGTCAAGTCATGAATTACACAGCAGGAAGCATAGCGTCCCTTGATCACCCACTACAGGTTAAGTCGTGAATTACACAGCAGGAAGCATAACATTCAACTTATACAAATGATGTAATTGTCTGCAATTCGTCGTCAGGGAAACTAGAATAATTTGTTTAGTGAGAATCTTGCCTTTACATAAAATCATTCATGCGTTAAGTGTATCAACATAAAACCATGTAGAGGTAAAGGAGAGGACTGTGAAACAAGACAAGTCATTTTGAAACTTAGTACATCATGAGTCATGACATCCAAAACTAACATCTACTTCATTAGCCTAACATAAATTATAATTTTTCGAAAGCTACATAAATGAAAAGGAAAAACAATGAAGTGCAAACAACTCGCATACACCAGATCATTGATCATAGACCATTTCAGGAAGCATTTTCACACTGATCTTCATCGCTGAGGGAAGTCCCCGATGAGAGATTGAAATGCTCGAGTGAGAAAACTGCGCATGGCTGCTGGAAACCTGAGCCTGAGCTTGACTCCAGTATTTGGTGTGTAAGCACCATTTCTGGTTTTGCATGTGTGGCACCCATGTTCAGCCGCTGCTTTTTGTCTGGCCTTTTGCCTTTTGGACTGTCGGCTGGGGAACCAACATGGCAGCCAGAATCCGGAGTCAGTGGCTCGTGGCGGGATGAGAAAGATTCGTCAATGGAGAGACTCTTGGCTGGGGCACGCTCCTTGGCAGCCTTGTCTTGGAGAGGGGTCTCTGAGGTTGGAGCAGGAGTTGATGGGTCAGTCTTGTTATCGGATTCTGAGCAGTTGTCACCTGAAGTGGGGGCAGGGATCCCTGAACTGGGTGCTTCAAAAACACCGCTGAGCCGTTGTTGCTCTTCAATGATCTTCTTAAGGTACTTTCCTTGGGCTTCTATTCGTAACTGTAGCTGCTTCTGGACCTGCCGTGCTTTGAAATTATGAAAAAAATATTGGGAGTGGTCTGCTCATTTAGAGCACTACATGCCTATAACTTGCATCACCATTGAAATTGATGGAACTATGCATCCCTGCTTCTTCTCTAACATGTTCTAAGATGTGTTTTAGACCATTTTGATAAAATATAGAGATATGTGCTCGATGCAGGACATGGGGTCATATCTGAGATCCAAATTGCTCCAATTCGGTATTTTATGAGTTACTTGAATTGAGATAGGAAGAAAAGATAGGTCAGAGCCAGGTCAGGATTTTATATCCAGTATCAGACTTCCTTAAGGTTTCTGAATTCAGTTCATAAGTGTACCTGAATCTGACGTATTTGTATTTGGACCTGTGTTTGACCCATATTTGGTGTAAAATTGGATCTTGGGGTTGGATCCTGTTTGAGGAGGTTTCAAGTTGGGTATGATATGGATCCCAGCATTACGAATCAAGTCAGTTCTGGATTTGTATCCAGTGCACATATCTGGAGCTGGGACTATCTAGATAGAACCCATCTCACGCCTTTCCAGATACCTGTTGACAAATCCCTGCATGAGCGCACATGTCCTAGTGCCCTGACACAGCTCTATATCTTCTTTTCATGGTCTTTAGGGCCTTTTAGCCTCTCTTGCATCTATAGTTTATTCTCTCTTTCTAGAAAGGCATTATTATCTTTTTCACTTGAGCTTCATGAATTCAAGTGGATACATAAAGATTAAAGTTAGAGAAGACAAATCATGTTTATCCATTTTGAAAAAGAACTGATACAAATTGTAAAGAGGATGACTTGCCTCCAACTGTTCATGCAGCCGCTTTTGCACCTCCATCTGCAGCTTGAGTGCTTCCGTTATTTGCATCCCACTGCAAGAAGAAACATCCAATACATCCTCAGATAAAGAAGCCCTTAGTAATTAGGCAAGTTACATAAACTTATGATGTTTCCTAATATGATATAATGATCCAATGACTTTTCTCTCAACTTTTCACCGTAATTTTATAGGACGGTCCAAAAAAAATAATAGATTGGATGGTTAGATAGTCCAAAAAACATAACAGATTGAATGGTTATGGATAACCGATTTGGCTGTGGATTTTTGGGCCTTGGACATCACTTTGGTCGGAATGTTCTGATGGTGTATCCACCTCAGATCCATAGCTGTAAACATCAGCACCTGTGTATACAGCTATGGAATGACTTATATATATCCTAATCTTAAACTTCCACAAAAATGTGACTGTCGTGGTCTATCTGCCTACTAGAATCTGAAATTCTGCAATACACAAAGCGAAGGAAGTTATACTTACGATGAACCATCTGAGCTGGAAAGCAAGTCCCCCGATTCTTTTTTGTCAGCCTTTTTTCCTACATTTAAGAAGTATCACTAAACTGGTTCTTCTAAAGGATATCTAATTAAAAAAAAAATCCCATCTATAAAAGAAAAGCTGCCCCGGTTCCCTTCTGCAATCGCTTAAAGAATAAATATAGATGATTTCATTATTATCTACCAACAGTCTCTGATGCAAGTCATCTACACGTACCATCAAATTCAGATTCAGGAAGGAATTTTGAAAGCCGATATTTCTGGAGGCACCACCAGAAGTGGAGTTAACAAAACCACTAAAAAGAAGAAAAAATACGAGAAAAAAAAAGAACCCCCAATGGAAGATTTGGGTATTACAGAAACTCACCTGTAAGTGGCTTTTGACATGATATATGGTCAAACTTTGAACACCCATAACTCTAAGTACACCTTTAGGAGTTGCCCCTGCAAGAAAGGGTAGGAACCTTCACAACATGACCATGGTTGCATGTCGGTTTTACATATAGAAGCTAGGTGCACTGCTTTGTTAAGAATTTTAAACTTTCACACACTAAGTTGAGTTTTTAGACTCTTGATTGAGACATTGAGTTTCTCAAGCATATTATAAGGTTATAGTCATCAATTGAGTCTTTTCAGGTTCTAAATAAACTGAGTTACCATTGACCCAGACGCCCAAGTCTCAATCAGATCAAGTTGATACGGTGAGTTCTCAAGTACCCAATTGGTTTGGTCATGTATAACCAAGACCAACGAAAGCACCAGTGAGGAAATTTTTTGCAAGTTGAAGGTTATAAAAGGGAGTGATGAAGGCCAAAAAGGACATGGATTAAGGTTTTGTGAAGAGATTTTAAGAAACTGCCTTAACTGAAGAAATGGCTTTAGGCAGAATTGAATGGAGGAACAAGATTCAGTAGCCAGCCCCATATAGTTGGGATAAGGCTGATGCTGCTGCTGATGATAAACTATAAACGCAGACCACATGGATTTAAGATGGTCAAAAATATGCCCCAATGATTCTTGAGTTATCAGAACTACTAATGCAATTAGACTCTCCTTTTTCTTTTTCACCTGTACAAGAGCAATACATTTTGCAAGAAACTCTTTCATGAAACAAGCAAGATCTTTTTTTTTTTTGCTCAGTGTGTGTGTGTGGGGTGGGTGGCTGGGGCATGGGGCGAAACGAGGCTAGACAATGAATACTGCATCCCACGCGGTGAGTGCATCCCTTTAGGTGAAAAGGGGATGGGTGGAGTCTCAGAGACACTAGGGTCCTGATAAGACAACTCGTGATCATTTTCATGATCCCCCTGTATCAATCGAGTGAATTTCGTTCTGATGGGGGTCAATAAAAGCAAAACAATTATTTAGAAACACCGTCTCTATCCCCAATTGGGATTTTTACGTGTATTAAAAGTTTTGGGGTGCTCAATAAACAAACATTATTTTGCTTGATTTCATATTTTCATCCCACATGTCACCAAGTATGACTATCTATTTCATAATTTTCAATTACATAATAAATTTTAAATATTAAGATTGAGGTTGAGAGTACTCACTATCTGGCCCACCGAGTTGCGCTACAGCATCCACAAACCGTTCATGGAGCTCATTTGTCCAGCGCAATCGTTGCCTCGAGGCCATAGTAGAGTTGTTATTGAGACTATTGCCTCCGCTGCTGGGACTCATTGTGTTAGCACCACTTTCTAAGTGCTGGCCATGAAGTAACGAGTTGCTGCGAACTGAACTTGAACTGGGGGCAGTCTTCGGTTGATACATCTGTCATTTATCTAGAAATCTAGAAACAAGAAATAGAGATTCATCAAATTCATAAAGGGAGAATCTATATTGAAAGCCCATTAGCTATTCCATGCATTTGGAAAAAAGTAGGCAGTGAATATCAAAAACTTAAAACTCCAGTCAAAAGAGAAAGGGGAGATATCACCAAAGACCCATGAAATCCTCTAGCTCGAGGGAAAAGGAAGAAACAATTTTTATCCATGCTTAAGCCAACAAGTGCGTAATTTCTAAAAAAGGAATTGATTCTTCACGAAGACCTACCCCCTTTTCCATCCATTAAAATTAATGAACAGATCTTTTCCACTAGTGAGAGCAATAAAATGGGATCAAAATACCCAAACCATGTTTTTGTGCCTCGATAGTTTTGAACACTTTCGAGGAAATCTAGGATTCAAGTTTTGAGCATGTACAAGAAAGACCAACAGTGGCAAGAGTGAGAGAGCACTTTGGTGCAGTGTCGGAGCCAGAATTTTGTTCAAAGTGGGACAGGGGCAGGCGTCCAAGAACTTAAGAGGGACAGTCACAGGCGAGATTATAGAAAGGGTGATTGTTCTCCCTTTAGCTATAGGTTAAAAGGGTATTTTTGGAAGGGTCGTGATGTAACAAGGTAGACCTGACACCAATGCGATTTTTGTTACTCATCGCTGCCATATGGGTCCACTGACTGCATGGACCCATATGGCATTCAATTTTTAGTACCCAAAAAATTTGTTGAATCCAATGGCTAGAATCGTGCCTTAAAAAGTACTAAAATCTAATGGCTAGAGATTACCTATCAGGGTGATTTTTGGTGTGTATATCCACCAAGGGGCGGGATAAACAACCATGCGGTCAGTGGGCCCAGAGGGCAGCCATGAGTAACAAAAATCACTATACCTCTACCTTGGTACATCTTTTTCCTTTTTGGAATTTTTTTATTATCATTTTTTAAAGTTGAGAGGTGGTAGTAAGAAAAGATTTGAAGATAAAAGCCTTAACAGAAGATATAGTTCTAAAATTCTAAATAGATTGACGAAATAGGATTCATGTTGTAACCCCAAGTATTTGGGATAAGGCGTAGATGATGATGATCATGAGTGGTTAAGAACACTTGAACCACATCACTGATCACTTACCAAAGAAAAGAAAAAAAGAACACTAAAACCGTGTCTTTGTGCATCAGTTTATGCCATGGTTTGAGTTAGTAAAACACTAGAACCAAAAAAACCAGAAAAAGGAGCAGCCACCATGAAATCTACTCAGCTTCAAGCATGAAGAGAACAGGCTTTACATCTCTAAAAGATAAGCTTGCGCAGTGAATTTCATGATCAACCATCCAATTGATTCGAAATTTAAAAATAACTATCTGATCAAACACATCAGATAGGCCTACTCAAGAAATTCTAGGAACACTTGATCTGTGAATGCCTACTCACAGAACATGATTTCGCACGGAGCAAGAGATCCTGAACTCAATGAATTTGACATGGGCAACAGTGTAGATACCAATACCCTCAAGCAACAGTGGAAGGGTATATCCCCCTTGAAGGCTTATAATAAATCAACCCAAGCCTATGAATTGTAAGAGCAACGAATGAGGACTCTCCTAGAGTTCTGTAACAGATTTGCAAACTATGATGAACTGAAAGCATAATTCTGCAAATTCCAGTGCGACATGAACTTATTCAAACAAGCAAAAGCCACTACTCCAGGAGGCAAGAAGAAACTTGAACAACAGTGTACTTCAAGTTTGGATTTTGTGAATACCTTCACTAACAGTTTATCTTCAAGGACTCCTACAATATCGAAACTCAAGAGACTATGCTAACAAACTAGTACGGCCATACATACCCAACAACAAGCTAGCACATGTACCTAAAACAATCTAAATACCTATGTGATTTCAAGAGCCAGATTAGAATCCAGACATCAACAATATATCTGATATCTAAGCTTAAACAGAAATATACCCCAAACCTACGAAATGAGACAAGTCAAACCCCAAAAAATAAGCTCAAAATCCATCTTCACAACAATGAAACACAGAGGTAATACATAGCTTCATCAGGTGAGAGAATGTAAAAAACCAAACCACCACCAATTTATGTGAAGATCACTACACCTTAATTGAAATGTTGGAATCCCATGGTTTTCAAGAATCCCGAAAGAGCTGAGAATGATGAATTTATGCAATCTTTGAGTTTCATAATGTAAAATTCTCATTCAAAAGATAACTCGAACCATTCATAATACTAAATGAACATAAGAATTACTCAGTCCAAAAACCTAAAAGCCTATGATCTAACAAATAGAATACAAAATACCAAAGCAAGCTTTGATCGACTATAAGATTGAAGTTAACAAAGAAACCAAGCTTTTCCAGATGGTAAGAGAAATCAACCTAAAATATGCTACTCAATAAATCAAACAAAAATCATTCGCTAACATTTCAATAATGGAGCATACAGGTGAAGTACATGGTTTCAGCAAGGATTTTATATATTGAACCATTTATTCCATTTTATAGAAAGAAATGGCAATTGTAATCAACGACTCCGACTTCCCCAGTTCTTGGATTTGGGTACAAGTTTTGATCATCACTAAAATAAAAAGCAGGTAGAAAGAAGATGACATGCTTGAAAAATCTAAGGGCCTGTTTGGATCCCATTTTTGCACCTAAAAAAGTTGAAAGCTTATTTGTGCATATATATTTAAAAAAAAAATAATAAACATAAGAATATAGAAAAATTGAAAGATGAATTTAAAAGTGTTATTATATACGATTTCTGTAAGTACTAACCACTAATTAACTAATCAAGTAAGCAAATAACTAATAACCAGCATTATAAATTGCAATAGAATTAAATGACGTCAAAACATGAATAACTTCAAAATGATTCAAAACATGAATAATTACATTTAACAAATTAACAATTATATATATATGCACAAAATGGAGTTCCCTTAAAGATCATTAAATAAAGGGTATGTGTATATCGATCCAGTTCCAGCTTGGTTTCTTACTTAATGCTAACAATGGTTTTGTTCTTTTTATGGAAACCCAAAAAAAAAAAAAAAAAGATATAGTGAGCACCCAGGGGAGGCTCTGGTTTCTCTGTTCGTGAATCTGGGATTTTTGAGTCTTTAATCGCACCTATCACACAAACAGAAAAAACTTCATTTGCAGCAGAAATCTAAAAAATTCCTCAAAGCAGAAGAAACAAAACCAATCCCAAATTCTAGAACATCGAAAACCAGAACCCAGATTTGATCTTCCCCTACCATAATAAGATTTTAAAAACCCATGTAACTATTAGAAACCTACGATGTTACATCATAAATTGAAGTAATTAGGCCTCCAGACTTACCATAAATAAACAAAATTTCCAGCCAATACCTACTTACAAAATTCAAAAATTGTAACCCAATTTAAGCACACAATCTCCGTTAAAATGCAGAGCAGCTAAAGACCAACCAGTTCGAACTGAAAGAAATTTAAAAAACAAAGCAGAATACGAACGAACAAAATGACCGAAAAACATGAGAAAACAGAAGAAGAAACAATACCCAGATCGATAATCATGGAATTCTTCCAACTTCCCAGGTGCTAGAACAACCCAAACTTGAATTTCAGAGGTTTTGCTGAAAAGGGTAGCTGAGATTCAGTGTTGAAAAGGGGTAACTAAAAAATTAGCGTAGTTATTTATTATTTATATTCAAATTATCCTATTTTTGGAATTTAACCCAACATTGAGCTAGCAAATCATGGCGTTTGGTCGTCAACCACGCAAAAACAATGAATTCAATGCTGCCCGCGGTCAGCTATTCGGTCTGCTGCCCATTCGATGCTATCGGAATATTAGAAATTTTGATGACGGACCACAGTATGAGCCACGTCGCAGACTCTTAGAAACCACTGACCGTATGGATGTTTGGACTTTGGACAGAGCAGTTGATGGCGGACCACATATGGGCCACGTGGAATACTCTTAGAGACCGCTGACTGTTAAGATGTTTGGCCCACCCCTATTTGGACCTACATACCCAAAATCAGACTGATTACTGATTTCAATCCTTTGGATCTAAGTACCAAAATAATGTTCGAAATTGCACAGTTAAAAGTAAACCATGAAAAAGACTCTAATCCAACGGTTCTAAATCATTAATAAGGCTAATTTTTGGTGTGGAGGTCCACTTAGGGATGGGCCAAACATCCATACGGTCAGTAGCCTCTAAGAGTGTGTTACGTGGCACATAATGTAGTCGGTCACGACTCACGTCCGTAGTCAAAGATTTATTCCTTGTTAAGGTGGACCTACAGACCAAAAACCAGCCTGATTATTTAGTCAAAGGGAGCTCATATTTGCACACCCCATTTCCTATCCCCGTGGACTCCTAGTTGGGGCACACCCCAAAAAGGGTGATCTCTCTAAAACTTGGCTGACCAGGGACCATCACTGACTGCCTAAAAAATGAGCCACGTGGCACATTTTTAGAGGACCCTGACCATATCGATGTCCGGCCAATCTTTAGGTGGACCTGCGAACCAAAAATCAACTTGATTAGTAATTTTCAAGCGTTGAATGGAGCCATTTTCATGGGTTGATTTAACCGTGGGAATTTGAGCATTATCAACCATTATTTGGGGTACAAGATCGAAAGGTTTGAAATCACTAATCAGGTTGATTTTTTATTTTAGGTCCACCTAGGGATTGGCCAAACATCCATACCGTCAGTATCCTCTAAAAATATGCCACGTGGTTCATTTTGTGAGCGGTCACTTGGTCAGTGACCGTCACCAGTCAGCTAAGTTTTAGAGAGAGATCTCTCTTTTTGGGGTGTGCCCCGACTAGGAGTCCACCGGGATAGGAAATGGGGTGTGCAAATATGCACTCCCTTAGTTAAAACCTTAGGATCTTAGTACCCCAAATATGCTCGAATCCAACAGTTAAAAACCAACCTATGAAAACGACACCAATCCAACGGTTAGATATCACTGGTTGGGTCAAACTTCCATACAGTCAGCGATCTCTAAGAGTGAGCCACATGGCTCATACTGTACTCCGTCACTGACTGTCCGTCATCAAAGATTTATTAATATTGGAGCCTACTATATTACCGGCTCGATGGTATCTTCGAGAAATATTCCATCAATGCTTGTTATTCCCGCTAGTTTGTCCGCTAGTTCTCCCTCGAAAATGACCAAAAAAAAAATAGTTTGATCTTTGATGTCCTGAAAAATATAAGGTATTTTAGTAACACCCCCTGAAATTTGAAAGAAATTTGTAATACCCCCTTACTTCCAAACTTTAGGATTACCCCCTTGACCTTGTTTAGTTTAACCATCATTTGACTAACGCTAAAAATGTGACATGCATCGTGCGCCCGTTGTGCACCATACTATTGCAAGTACAATGCTAACGACGTGTGATTGGAGTCCGATTTAACTTAAGCCAACCACTATTAAACTAGGTTAAGGGGTGTAATCCTAAAGTTTGAAAGTATAAGGGGGTATTACAAATTACTTTCAAATTTCAAGGAATGTTACTAAAATACCCATAACTAGCACATCCATCAACAATAATCAAAGTGGTTGGAGTAAACTAATGGATAGGTCCTACTCGAAATTAACACCGACTGAAGAATCCTAACCATTTTGATCAGGATCTATACTTTGTTTGGCTATTTAAAAAAGGGTATTTTAGTAACACCCCCTGAAATTTGAAAGTAATTACTGATACCCCCTTGACCTAGTTTAACCATCATTTGACTAACGTTAAAACACGACATGCATCACACGCCTGTTAATGCACCTATAAAAGGATAAACTAGGTCAAGGGGGTAATCCTTAAGTTTGAAAGTATAAAGGGGTATTACTAATTACTTTGAAATTTCAGGGAGTTTACTAAAATACCCAAAAAAAAGATGATTAACAGTAGAAGAGTAAATGTCCAGTCCTGTTAAAGGTATAAACTATAAAGTAAGATGATCTACAATGGGATGGAGGGTATTATTGTCATTGTAATGCTGTTATAATTTCTGTTACCGTTATGCGGTTTAACAGTTATATAACAGCTTTATGTTGAAAATAACGACCATTTTACGTTCAATCATTGTCCCCGACCTGGACACCACGCTCTCATCAGCTTTAAATCCGTCATTAGGTCCAAATGGCTCTCATCAAGCTACAATCACCTTGAGAGTGAGAGCTAGAGCGGACAAATCTATCATTTTCCTATGATTAACATTAAGCTCTTGTCATCTTTTTACTAAAAGCCGGCAACTCATGACGGTGAACGATGATTAAATTTGGTTTAGAGGATCTTATCGAAGCTTTCACCAGAACTTAGCCATTGGACTTTTGCTACTAAGTCATGCTCTGTAAGATTCCACACTTTGATGTGGGCATGATCTAGCACCCATTAACAGCTCATGTTAATTTCCTCTTTCTTTTTCTTTAATCTTAAAACTACGATTAAGGGCATCGAAACCTTCCACATGTCAAGAATGACGAATACATCGAAAATACAGAAATCTAAGCAATCGGTGAGATTATATCACAGGGAAGTTGGACCCACAATTTGATGGATTCCACAAGACTTTTCCTGGATTGTCTGTCATTTTCTTCCCCCAAGTGGCCAAAATATTGTCACAGAAACCTTGTGTTTTTAGGATTTCAGTGTAATTTTGAGACCTCGATCTTAAACCAATCATGCTGCTCAATATAAATTACTTGCAGTAAATTCTATGATTTGCTTTCAATGCTCCATAATTTCGGAATCAGATATCTAGCAACTGCCTCATACACCAGTCTGAATATAAAAAAATCACCCCACAACCAATAAAAAGAGAGTTAAAGTAACAAAACAAAAATAATTACGCATAAAGAAAGGTGAACCATTTGACATTTTTCAGAAATGGAGCTACATCTCTTTTCAATTTCCATTCAAGAGTGCTTCTGTATTTCCATGCCCCTTTGAGAGCTCGAAAAATGGACAAATTCCTTTTCTTTGGAACACATACTTTGATCTATTAGTGGCCATGAATTTACAGCTTGGAACTAGTTAATACCCTTTTCCTTCCTGGTATTTGTATAGACCTGGGCAGCTCACCATGATGACTATTTATAATGCAGGTGGTAAGCAACAAAACCCTAAACTGTAACCAGTGAGAGCTTCTAAGCAGATAAAATCTATAATAAGGTGACTATCAGTTCTTTTTCCTTCTATTTCTTTCAATCAACCATAACCAGTGATTCCGTTGGGGTTGATGCGGCCCACATCAATGTCTTGGCCTCTGATTTCAGCCTCTCCCCAAATCAGAGAATCTGTCGTGGAGTCCAAGTTCCGCACCCTTTTCGTCCCCCCTGCTGGAGACGTCTCCAAAGACAGTGTTGCTGGGCTACCATGTGAAGTCAGGCAGCTTTCATTGGAACAATCAGCCC
The DNA here is from genome assembly GCA_035048495.1 of Euptelea pleiosperma. Lineage (NCBI taxonomy): Eukaryota > Viridiplantae > Streptophyta > Magnoliopsida > Ranunculales > Eupteleaceae > Euptelea > Euptelea pleiosperma. The sequence goes on from CM068545.1 coordinate 1,625,593, forward strand.
TTTGTGGCTGCAGACCACGATGCTCGTCTTCGGGGATGTGTACTCTGACTGCTCCAGCTGGACATAAAGAATAGAAGCTCAGAGGGTCATTCAAGGAGATTCTTGCTGACAACTTCATTGCCAGTCCAGAAAGGTCATGGCACTCTGTTACTGCAGCCCCCAGGGTTTGATCATCAAGCATCTTACATGCTTTCTCAAGCATGGATTCAAAGTATCTTTGCTCCGCATCCTTGCGAATCTGCACATGCTTCTCAACCTGTGCAACAACAATATCAAAACAGATGAGCTGATCAGAGTAGACTCTGTATTCAGTACTCAAGGTCCAGGCAAACCAAGTTGACTAATGGAGTTCCCAGTGGAAGGATATGCTGTTGAATATTGTTCTAAACTAGTAGGTGGCCCGTGCCCACGGCACTCTCTGACAAAGCGTTTGCCAAAATCAGGTGTGAGTAGCTTAGATCCACCATCCATTCGGGGTGATAAGATCTCGGCCATGAGGGGGGATAAGTGACTTCTCTGTTTTGTTATATAGATGTATAGTAGGTGGCCTGTGCCCTCGGCACTCTCCGTCAAAGCATTTGCCAAAACCGGGTGTGAGAGGCTGAGATCCACTGTCCATTTGGGAGATAAGATCTCGGCCCTTCTTTGTTGAAACAGATAAGAGGGGGGTATAAGTGGGGAGACAACTTCCCTGTTTTGTTATATAGATAGTAAATGCCCTGTGCCTATGGCACTCTCCGACAAAAGCGGTTGCAAAAATTGGGTGTGCTTCGGCACTCAAATGGTAGAACGGACTGGGGGCTTTATCATTTTTCCATTATAATGGATTGTAACGCACAGGGTTAAAAATGGGAAAATAACGAAATAACAGAAAATAATGGGAAATGATGGCGCTAAAATTCAGATTTCAAAATTTGAATTTCACATTTTCAATAAGGGTCGGGCTCCATTGACAGCCCTAAAAATGATAGGATTCTGTACAGGACACAATATGGGCCACGTGGCAGTGTCAAATGAGTGGGAGTGACTGAATGAATGAGGGGGATTGAGTGGCTGAAATCTAACCGTCCACATTAGATGGATGGATTTGATCTCAACCACTCTTTATCTTATGAAGCAGGATAAGATAAGAGATAAGACAACTTCCCTGTTTTGTTATATAGATATAAATTAGTTATGATATTTTCCATCCATGGAGTCTTGACAAGTAATTTTGTTTTTACATTTTATAAGGGCAATAACTGCAGAATCTATACTATATATAAAAGCGAAGCAACCTTGCTTCCAAATGGTTACTTGGAGCCGAAAGTTCTACTTCCAATTATAACCCCAGTTTTTATAAGAAGCTACATACAGAAGTGTCCAACAGCTGAGTTGGTCAGGCTGTGGTGGGTTGTACCCACAGACCTGGGATCGAGACTTTGGGGGGGTAATTCCCAAAGACATGGGTTCGGTCCTGTTCTTACCTTAGGGGGGGTTAGGGGGGGAACAATAAATGTTTGCCTATCAAAAAAGAAAAAAAGAAAAAAAGAAGCTACGTACATAACCATATAAATTTAGTGTTAAAATACTTATCTAAGGCCCTGTATGGTTGCTCCAAAAAGTTTTCCAGATAGACATGTTGTCTACAGAAAACAAATATTTAGACAATTTTTATTGTGCACATCTTTTCCAGATGTTTGGTGAAAGACAGAAATTATCTGAATTTTTTTTCTGCCAAACCCCTTTACATGATCCACCTTTTCACAAAATCTCACCTTATTATTACCATCAGATCCTAAATCTCCTAAATCCAAGGGCTGTGATCATTTATTATGAAAGTGATGCGCTTCTCGATGACATAGAATCCAATGGTGTAGACCTAAAGAGTACCATGTGCATCTCTATGTGAAGCCCTTTAAAAACCTTTTTAGGAGAAGAGTTTGAGAATGTTAGGAGAGAAATATTAGGAGTCATTGAGGTCAAACAGGAAGCCGTTCTAAAACCCCTCTTTAGAAGGTGAAGGGATTGAGAACTTAGGAATGAAATGATTGGAGGTGCTGGGATCGAAGAAATAGTGGACTATTAGAAGAGAAATTGCAGAAACCTATCTATGACAAGAAAGAAAAGCTGTTCAAGAAGCTGCCCTTGCCACTCCAAAGCTGCCTGTTTCATCTCCTGCTTGCTCAAGAAGTTGCAGAACCTATTAATGACTCCTTTAATGGAAACCACCACCACCTCCACTAACAATTCAAGCATGGGTAGTCGGATTTGAATATGACAATCACCGGAGGTTGAATGTGCAGAGGTCGGTTGGGGAGAGAGAGAAAAAGTTATTTGTTTTGAGACATCCAGCCTTTGCCGGAGAGTCGGAGACAAGACATTTCTGAAGTGGGGAGAAGATTGGAGTGAGATCCATTGTGAAAGAAGAGGGTGTTAGTAAAATTTGATCGAACACATCAGCCTTAGAAAAAAATTCCCTCACTTATGAACAGGAATGTTTTCTGCCATTTCAACCAAAATTTGGCAGGCCCAGAAAAAACAAAATTTGGTGGGCCCAGGAAAACCTTTCCATCCAAAATTTCTGTACATGGCCACAACTTATGCTGGAAAATTGGTTTTGGCCGCAGAATATTTGTACAGAAAACTTTTGTAGTTGCAACTTGCAACCATACAGGGCCTAAAGGTAAAATTGTTTATCAACTACAAGGAGAGAAATGTGGGTTACTTCCTAAATTTTCTCTTTTACAAAACTGAATTAGCATCTTTTTAGGAAAAAAAATTTCTTCACAAAAATTTTCAATAGCTCAATAACTTTCAATCCACAACTTGCCTTGCAGTAAAAATGGGACCGTTAGAAAGCTCTCGCCAAGATCTTTCGAATGATATCCATTTACTAGCTACTTTTATTTAATTATAGATTGATATATACCCCTATAAACTTCATTTTTTTTTATGAGTAATAATAAGGTACAATAGAATATATTTTTTTTTTTAATTTTCTACTTACCTTTTTAACAAATTTAAGTCAAATTCCATTAGTTAAGCAGCACATGCAGTGCACGAGCCCCTCCGCTAGTATCGTAACAATCAATTGTATTTCCATCTTTACCTTCCTAACCAAATTCCAAGGTATCTGACTAAACCCATTTCACATGCTTCAGCACTAAAGCCTACTTAACAAGAAAACAAATCTTCAGATCTCAAAAGAAGTTCACCACATAGCTACAATTCTGAATGATGAAAAGAAAACTTACTTCAACTTGTAGATGGAGTTGTCTCTGCACTTCCATTTGGGCTCTTAATGCCTCCTTGACTTCATAGCCCCTGAATATGACATCTCGAGACACATTATGAATTTAGTATGTACAAACATTACACAGGAAAAGCAGGGATTTCTATGGATACATGATAAGAGCTTTGACAAAATGGAAGATAAAACTTCTATCTTACTCATTCATATCGGAAGTCGGCAAGCTCGGAGACGAAGTACCCGTGCCTGGGCTATCCAAAAGGTATGAAGCTGAGGTTCCTTTGTTTCAAAGGAAAAAAGAAGTCAGTTTATAAGAAAAGATTATATTCAACTGTTACTCATTTTAAGTGTTTTGCAAAATCTCGATTCATACTCCAATCATTTGTTAATGTGTAAATAAAAGAAACCATCATGTTCATATATTCTGAATTTGACCTAGATGAATCAGCTCACTGGTTTTACCTTCTCTAAAAAGGAAAATAAAAATACAAATGCAGTGTTTTCTAAGAAAGGATATTTGAACTTGGGACTCCCTGCCAAATCAAATCAAGTCAGCAACATTCTGAGTCAATTGGTGAGCTTTTAAGAAGTTCACAGGGCATATTTGTTCTAGTAAGGTGGTTAGGAAGTACACAGGAGAGAGCGGGACAAAACATGCATAGAGAGAAGAAAGACTTATACCAAAACCTACCATCTTTAGGTCCCTCAGTCAAATCCTTCCCTGATTGCTTACCAAGTCTGTATTTCTGTTACGCAGCAAGAAACATTATTGGTTTAATAGTAGGATGACAGAGTTTCAATTTCACTGTGAGCTTCAACTGTTGGATCATTACGGAGAGCAAAAACTAGAGAAGCTGAAAAGAAACCTGAAGGTGACTTTTTAAGTGAAAAAGCGTAAGTCCTTTCACACCCATTGTCCGCATGATAGACTTTGGTGTTGCTTCTGCAATATAAATCTATGACATGAGATGCGTTGGAATACTAAATTATGATCATATAAACACTTCAAACCAAAAGCAATTAAATGCCTAAATCACCCACTATCATCAGCTGACAAGTTTTTAAAGTTTGGTTGGGAAAGATGAAGACATAACCAACCAAAAAAGTAGAAATTACAACAAGGTTCAGACATTAAACCACCATATAATGAGATATCTCAGATGAATCACAATAAGAAAGAAGCAGGCCCCAAATAGTTGATAATTATGAGATGATGGCATAGGAAATAGGATTCATGCTGCCAACCCCAAATAGTTGGGATAAGGTGTAGATGACGATGATGATGAGATGAAGCAAATAAGAAAAAAATCATGACAATAAAATGAAAAAAGAGCAGATTACCCGTATTTTTTTTTGGTACTTAAGACTGTTTTTAAAGAGATCAGTAACTCGATGAATGCGGGTTTTGAACCCAGGTCTATGGGATCATCACCCACAAACTTTACCAACTGAGCAAGCTGGCACCTTCAGATTACCCATATTACCTATATTACCAATCTTTTTATTTGAGGTGTGGATGGTCTAACAGTCGTGAAAACCACCCAAATAAGGAAGAAAGTCATGGTTTGAACCTCAAAAAGGAATATAGAAATCTGCTTGGTTTTGTGAATAAAGCTCAAAAGCATAAAACGGTCCAAATCATTTTGCTTCTGCAATCTCTTGTTGAAACCAAGCTTCATCAGGTTGTTATGGTCTCTCACCTTCCTAGCACACTTCCGTCTTATAAAAATCTCAAATAACCATAAATAGGACAGGAAGATACACAAGTTATAGTTAAACACAGAAACTCGGTAATCCAAGCCAGGTTTTTAAAGCTAAAAAAGGTAATATAGTTGATTTGGACCCCACCCAAAAAATGCATGATGGGAAAAACTTCAAAAAGAAAAACAAAAAACCCTGAAAAATGTAAAAGACAGAAAAAAAAAATGAATGAATGAATGCAATGAAACTGTCATACCAACTTTCAATAAATACCAAACCAAGGCAAGTTGGTAGCTAAAACACCCAAACATGTCATACTACCGATTTACACGCAAGTAATAATTTTGATTAAAAAAACACTGATCAACAAATCCGGCAAGGAAATGCATAATCTACGAAAAGTGCCATTAAATTATAATAAAGAGTGTGTCAAACCTCGAGAGGGAAAGCAGTAGTGAGAAATATATCAATATCACCCTTGTGCTAATTTAAGTGTGTAAAACAAAATCCCCATAACTGCCGCAGTCAACACTCAGCAAGCCCCAAGGAAAATAACAAATTTGTTCCGAATTACTTGTAGGAAAACCAAAAATTCTTGCTTGAGTTAATCTGATAGACACATGCATGCAATTTACCAACCAAAACTCGACCCATCTCAACAAAACAAACCCCTCAAAACTAACTGAAACAACCCATTTAAACACTTAATTGACACTAAATGGAAATGGAAGTGGAAATACAAAAATACTGCAGGCTCAGCGGTATCAAGAACTATTAGATTTTTTTTTTTTAAATGATATTTTTTTCTTTTTGATAATGTAAGCTGGGGTTGAACATGAAACCTTGACCTGAAAATGCATAAGATTCCCAAAGAACCATCAAGTTCTTCCTTCAAGAAACAAACCCAAATGATAAACCCCCAAACAGAACATAATTAAAATAAATAAATAAGAGAGAGCATAAGTATAACCCCATACAGTCAAAACTACCTCCAAACATATAATAAACTAAAATAAAAAACAAATCAAACACTCAATGCATACAAACAAAAGTCCAAATCAATAACCCCCTTCCCCCACTCCAAACACACCGTATATACAAAAAAAAAATGATGTTTAATTGAAACAACCCATCTAAACATTTAATTGACACTAGATAGAAATGGAAATACTTCAAAAATAGTGCAGGCTCAACGGTATCAAGAACTATTAGAAATTTAAAAAAAAAATGATATTTTTTTTCTTTTTGATAATGTAAACTGGGGTTGAACATGCAACCTCCACCAGAAAATGCATAAGATTCCCAAAGAACCATCAAGTTCTTCCTTCAAGAAACAAACCCAAATGATAAAAACCCCAAACAGAACATAATTAAAACAAATAAATAAATAAGAGAGAGCATAAGTATAACCCCATACAGTCAAAACTACCTCCAAACATTTAATAAGCTAAAAAAAAAAAAAAAAAATTAAACACTCAATGCATACAAACAAAAGTCCAAATCAATAACCCCCTTCCCCCACCCCAAACACACCGAATACACAAAATAATGACAAGAAACAAGCAGCAATATTCACCAAACGGCCATCAAATAATCCATTAACAAAAATAAATAAAAAAACCCATACCGGAAACCAGCTAATTCAAAAGATTTATGTAACCAAAAACATAGAACTAAGAGAATTGGAACAAAACCCAAAAGGTTAAAAAAAAAAAAAAAAGAGTACAAAAAAGAACTAACTATCAGCTCCTCCAAGCTGAGTGACGGCATCAACGAAACGTTCATGCAGCTCTGCAGTCCATCGAAGACGAGGTTTGGGATCTGAAGTGAGGACCAAGCAAGGGTCACCACGGTGATTCGAACCCTGAATCTCTTCCTGAGGAACAATGGGTTCGTGGGGTTGAATCAAAGCAGAGAACATCCTCTCCAGAGTCCAGAACCAAATAGAAACTAAAGGTCCCAGTTGAGTAAAGTGAAGATAAAAGGGTGTTTTTTCTTTTGGTGAAAATGAGATTTTACAGCAGAGGTAATAAAGCTGAGAGGGAAAACCAAAAAGGGGGAGTAGGTTTATTTTGGCGGACTTTTTTGAGCTGTGGCTCTTTTGTTTGTTTTTGCCCGTGAAAGAAAACGTGGGAGATTTTCTTTGGTGTCCACGACGACGTTCTGGGATTTCTCTTCCATTTTACTCGACATAGAAAGTGGTTGGTGTCTACCCAATGTCACGGGGAAGCCCAATCCCATGCTAGGGCTGTCGTCCCCCTGCTGTACACTGGCCATTGGCCCATTGTATACCAACTTAGGTCATATGGGAAGTGTTTTCATCAAAATTAGGTCTTCTTAGTCATTGTGTTATTTATCTGTTTTGACCTCTTATATTTCTTTTTCATGCTTTCATTGATGTTTCAGTGAAATTATTTGGTAGACCTAGGAGTTCTTAGTCAACTATCGATGTAATTTTCTTAGAGAAATGAAGGAAATGTTTAGATTGACTTAGAAAAAACCAAAGAAAACATTCGCTGCCCCCGGGTACACCAATCCCTTAACTCAACCCTGGTTAAGCCCTTGGTTAGTGGTCAAAAAGGGGTACTTGTCAGACATTTTGGGAGGGGACATCAAAGTTTGAAGTCCCCCGGGGCTAGCGAAAATTTTCTCGAAAAAATATATGATAGTCTCTAGAGAATTAAATTGGCGAGCATTGGAAAAGAAAGCCCCATAAATGGGTATATTGACGTTATTAAAGATATGTACGAGGGAGCAATAGGTAGTGTTAGAATAATTGGTAGTGAGACAAGTGACTTTCCAATCACAGTGAGATTACACTAAGGATCATCCCTATGTCCATATTCATTTTTTAGTTGTAGATGAAGTAATTGTTCATATCCAAGATTAAGTTCTCTGATATGTGTTATTTGCAGATGACATAGTATTAGAGCAACTCCAATCCATCTCTATATCTTCAAATATAGAGATGCTCCAACTCTAACCCATCTCTATAACCGGCTCCAAATATACCGCCAGCCACTTTATCTCCATTTCTGATTCTAAATATAGAGATCTTTATTCTTTGGCTCCAAATATATGGAGATCTATTTTTTAGCTTTTCGAATTGTCATCTTTACATTTGTATTAATCTTTTAAACGAATTTATTTCATTCTATATCCTAATTGAAAAGGATTTACTTTTTGTCCAACACCTAGAAATCACTGATGAAAACATAATGTTTTTTTTTGCAATCCACGTGTGTGACATTTTTTTTTGGAGATGGGACATTTGGAGTTCAACACTTTTTGAAAAGTGTCTTCATCTCCAAATATGAAGAAGATTCCCTTTTGCATCCAACTTTTGGAAATGCCGGTTGGGGTTGCTCGTAGTCGATTAAACTAGGGATAAGGTAGGCACAAAACTAGTACTCTGGAAGAATATTTTAAAATTTGAAGGTTATAAAATAAGTCGAATCAAGATAAGAGTATATGCGTTGAAGGGTAAGAATAAAAAGACTTCTATGTAGCTTTAGAGGGCCAAATCTCAAGTTTTATTAGAAGAGGAGATCTGATCTAGTTTAGCTTCTAAGGCTAACGATACTGAACCAACTCTTTTTGACCATTACCAGAAAAAAGATTGTTTCTGATTATTCTTGTTGTTTATGACTATTCTTACTGTGGCGAGTTAACATTGGGGAAGGACAAGGGACTGAACAATGTTGTTAACATGCCCATCTTTTTGTTTGAGGCATGATCATGAATTTGTTTTTCTATTGCCATCTATCTTTGGATTCAAGAAAAAATTTTGGAGTAATTGTAGTAGTCTTGACTATTAACTTGACCCATCTAAGAAATGGGTTTGTTGGGTTTTATTTTTTTTTAAATTCAAAGCAGAGACCCATTTGTTAATGGTCGGGTCTTGTTTTACCCATTTATTAATCGTCTGCTTATACAGGTAAAAGACACCAAAACCTGAACAGGGATTCTAGCAAACCTAGATCATTCACATGGATTATGGTCCACAACTCATCCATCTCAACATCACTGTGCATCATGTTATTCATTGTTACTTGGAGGCCAAGCTTTTGATTAAAAAATTTAGATATGGTAGTAAGTCTCTTTCGTAGATTACATTAATCCTAAGTACATGGTTTTTGTCAAACTTGCAGCTATATATACTATTATAGAGCGAGAACCGGGGTTGCCACCCACGTGTGACAATTCTAAAAGCAAAACCTGGGTTGGAGTACACCCTTCACAGTTCAGGTGGTCCAGCACGAAAACTTTCCTCATCAATGAGGGACCATAGTATAAGCCATGTGGCACACTCTTATAGGCCATTGATCGTATTGATTTCTGTCCCATCCCTAGGTGGACCTATATACCAAATATCAGGATGTTTGTTCCTTTAGATTTGAGTACCCCAAATAATGCTCGAAATCTATGGTTAAAAATCGACCCATTAAACCGACTCCAATCAAATCCTTAAAAATCACTAATCAAGTTGATTTTTTGCATGTAGGTCCACTTAGGGATGGGCCAAACATTGATACGGTTAGTGATCTCTAAAAGTGTGACACGTGTAAGGTGCTACATCACCCTTATCTTAATTGGTCTAGACTCTAGACTACCCAGCTTACTTGTACGTTGGGGGTACTAAAGTAGCATGTAATTCGATAACTGTTTGCAGACTTAAAAGTATAAAATTCGCTGGTCCCATTTGAAGGTCCCCTCCCAAAATGTCAGACACGTACTCTTTGTTAACCACCCTTGACTTAACCAAGGGGTTAACGTGGATTGGGTTTAGGCCTTGAAGTACGTGTCAGACATTTTGGTAGGGATCCTTCAAAGTTTGAAGGTTAAACATTGTATCCACCATTGAATGCTCCTTGAAAAACATGTTTTTAATTTATAAAATATTTTTTTAAAAACATTGAAATAACACATTTTTCAAGGGACATCCAACAGTACCGACAATGTTTGCATACTTTGAAGTCTGGAAACAGTTGCAGACTATATAGGTAGCAACCCTGAATGTGGAGCCTGACTAATTTGGCCCAGCTGAGGTTTTTTTTTTGGTAAGCCCGACCAATAGCATCCAAAAGCAATTGGGGAGGAGATCGATCGAGTCAATTCCAACGGGGATCTAAACAAAATTGCCCTCTGGGCGATCGTATGGGCAGTGCCATTTAGATACACGACCAACAAAACGAAAAGAAATAGACGAGAAAGCAATCTTTCCTTCAAATCCATATATATGTTACTTCTTAGCCCAATCGTGTTTGTTATGGTGCAGGATAGCAGCAGCATGGAGGAAGCTATTTGGAATCATAATGCCAAAGGTGGCATTAAGCAGATTAATGTGATCGTTCGTGGAGACGTGATCGATATTCCTTCCTTTTCAGTAACACGATAACGGAGAGACTTTGCGTTCGAAAAAGTTCGGCGGCAATGGCGGTCATTGAACTAACAAGGTGATCAGAGCCCGACACATTTCGGTTTGAGGATTCCTAACCCCTATATAATTAAATAGCAGTCACGCCACGGTTCACATATTCATGTACGGAGATGCGAGTGCTATCAACACCAGTTCATGATTCCAACCTGGATTTTTTTTTCGATTCAGTAGGCTTTTCCACCATCGATCCACGCTGCATTTTGTGTAGAACGTTCTTGATTGGCCACACGAGTATCTGACGTCCATAAGCGGGCACTACAGCAGCTGGGCGGGGACAGTAATAGTGGTGATAAAATCACTCCGGTTAACTACAAATCGGACTACATATGGACCGTTTGGTGAAGGGAAGGGCACGTCTTTCTCTTTTCCGATGAAAGGCAGCATCATTGTCGGTTTCCATTGACGGGATGGCGATCGACGTACTGAATGCTATTGGTGTTTACGTGAAACCGATCGACTCTGTTGTGGTAAGAGAACTCTTTCGAATGTGTTCCATTTCAGCAGTCTGGTATTGGTCAAGGTGGTGGACCACTCGCCCACTCGCCCATGAATGTTTTACCCATTCCATGGTGGACCACCCTGGGTCACTGGTTCAACCCGTGTCCGGGTCAACCTGGTCAATGGTTCAACCGTCCGGATCGAATGGGTTACAAGAATTAGAATGGTTTTTTCATATATTGCTGGGTCGGGATAAACCCAACCCGGTTTTGTGACCGGGTCACCGGGTTACCGGTTCAACTGGCCGGGCCGGTCTGGGTTTAATAACATTGCTGAGTCTTTATTTTTAGGGAATGGGTGTGATAAATGAGGTAATGCCTAGAGAGGCGGGCACGTAGGGTGGGCCAGGTGGAAAGCCATGGGAAGATGGTGTTTTCGCTGCGATCAAGCAGATATACGTGCATCGAGGACTAACTGCGATACACTCAATCCAGATAAGAGTACGAAAGAAGAAATGGAGTCGTTTTGGTCTAAAAGGAATGGAGGCCAAGGTGGCGGTGAATCAACAAACCGAGTAAGAGAAACCCGTACAAATTGGCAGATCAAATCGGATCATCAAAATGAGTTCTTGATTTGCATAACGGGAGTTTGCGGACCCATCGATGGAAACGGAGGCTTTGATGCCGTGCGATCGTTGACTTTCTACACAAACAAGGGCAAATACGGACCCTTTGGTGATGAGGTCGGGACATTTTTTGCTTCTACAGCAGCAAAAGGGATGGTGGTGGATCTGCATGGTCTTAGTGAATTTTTTTTTGGATGCAATAGGCAATTTAGGCATGCATATGGAAGTTATTTTCATGGGTTGATTTTAACTGTAGGAATTTGAGCATTATTGAGCGTTATTTGGGTGTAAAGATCCAAAGGTTCTAAATCACTAATCAGGCTGATTTTTTGTTTGCAAGTCCACCGGGGACTGGCCAAACATCCATACGGTCACCTCCCTCTAAAAGTGTACCACGTGGCTTATAATGTGCCATTTACTCCTTGTAACAACCCTTATCATTTTTCTTTCTCGAGATCTTGTTTTTCGAATTCAATAATGAGGAAGGAACCGAAAAGTTGAGCCTCTTGTCCGAAGAGGATACTCATGACCCACCCATGCGAGCAAGACTTGCCTGACCACTACCTGACCACCCACAATATAAGCCACGTGGAAATTTATTAGAGGACACTGACCGTATAGATGTTTGGCCAATCCCTAGGTGGAACTACAAACCCAAAATTAACCCGATCAGTGATTTTTAAGCGTTAGTTGAAGTCATTTTCGTCGGTTGATTTTAACCGTATGAATTTGAGCATTATTTACCATTATTTACGTATAAAGATCCAATGGTTTGAAATCACTAATCAGGCTGATTTTTGGTTTGTAGGTCCACTTACAGATTGGTCAAACATCTATACGGTCAGTGTCCTCTAATAGTTATCTGGACACTCTCTAAAATACAAACTAGACGATATGAGCGGGCCCGGGCCTTTTTCATGACCCATACCCCTAAAACTAAAACCTGTTCAATAAGGGTTGGGGCAGTTTTAAGGGGACTTGTCGAGAGTCTGAGCAATGCTTTGCTCAGGCCCACCCACCCAAAGGCTAAGAAATACAAATTTTGTTCTTATATAAATATGTGCTGCATAATTGAAACTCTACAACCAAACACCCACATTTTGCGAGCTCAATTAACCTAACAAACTAAAAAACGACCTCCCACCTGTCCCACCCTTGGGCCTCTCTCACTTTTACTAATCATAGTGGCGGGTACATGACTGTATGCAAAATTTTTGACTCTATATTTGCTCAAAGACAGCTGAATGAACCACCATACTCTTCGAGACTGCTCCTAGGTGGACCTACAGACCAAAACTTAGCCTAATTGGTGATTTATAGCCGTTGGATTTGAGTCTTTTTCATGGGTTGATTCTTAACTGTGGGATTTGAACATTATTTGGGTTCTCAGATCCAACGGTTAGAAAATCACCAATCAAGCTGATTTTTGGTATATAGTCCACCAAGGGATGTGCCTAACATCAAGGCCCTGCTTGGTTCACTGCACTGGGATGCAAATGCACTCACTTGCTACAATTCAGAATGCACATGATTGGTTAGGGGCATACAAATGAACTGTCGTGCAAGTGGTTCACAAGCCCTTGCAAACTCTTTATCAAAATAGATGTAAGCAAGTGCAACCCAAAAACCATGGCAAGTGGGTGCATTGCCACTCGCTGCATTTGCACTGGACTGCAAAATGCATCTCAGAGAAGTGAACCAAGCAGGGCCCAAGTAGAACTTTGCCGACCACAATATGAGCCATGTGGCACACTTAGAGAATGATGACCGTACAGATGTTTAGTCAAACCCTAGATAGACATACAGACCAAAAGTTAAACTGATTAGTGATTTCTAAGCATTGGATTAGAGTCCTTTCCATGGGTTGATTTTTAACCTAGGAATTTGAGCATTATTGACCATTATTTTGGGTACACAGCCCTCCTCAAGATGTGACACGTCAGCAAAAATTCAAAACCTCTTGCAATTACAAGCACAACCAACCTAGGTTAGTCCGAAAAACCTTTCCTCACCTCTTGGGTTGAGGCATCTCCTCAACCCCCAATCATTTATCAACACCTGGAGGGAATGTTAAGGGTAACCGGGAGAAATAGTTTTTGTTCATAGTAGCTATGTTTTTGGTAACATTTCTGTTTATAGAGAGTTTCTCTTTCAAGTGAGCCAAGTCTGGCTTCCTCAAGGAAATACTTGTATCGGATCATAAGACCATGCAGTTGAAGAAGGGATGCATTTGAATGATAAGATTTGCTATGACGAAGCGTATTGGAATTGGTGCAATAATGTTTTTTTTTTTTTGTTTTTGTTTACTCTCTTCTCAGACCTGAGCGTATTGGAACGGAGTTGAAGAAGCTCTCTGTAACGAAGTTGCAAGTTTCTTTGTCCACTAGCCTTTAGTGTGGAGTAAAAAGGAAGTGGGGTGTTAGATACATAAAAATAGTAATATTGATATATCGTGACATGTGCACTGCAAAACACTAAATCATTTCCCCTAAATCCTCTTACATTGACACGTGGCGGAGGAGGGCCTATTAAAAGAACAATTTATTGTAGAAGAGGAGGGGGGAGAAAATAGGGTTATAGCTGGAGACTAGTCGGCCACCTTAGATCACTTCTCGGCCTTCTCGATCCTTTTTGGCCACCTCGGATCGGACTTTGACCTTGGATCTTAGTTGGAATCAGATGCTGGAGTCGGACTCAAACTCAAATGCTGGAGTCGTATTCGGACACGGATGCTAATCTTGGAGTCGGACTCAAATGCTGGAGTCGGACTCCTCGGATCTTAGTCGGACAGTCGGACTAGGACTATTCAGCAAAAGTTACTGTAAGAGAGAAAATGAGATGTAATATGTACACGGAATTAATTACCTAAGTAAAGTTAAGCCATTGAAGGGCTTCCCCCGTGGACGTAGTCGCTGGCAAAAAACCGGCGACGAACCACGTACGTATCGTGTGCTTTTGTTTTCTATTTATGCTTTAATTTAATTATATTTATTATTTATTTGACGTATGATATTATTTGCTTGTAGAAGGAGGATCAGAGATTGGACGGTAATCTTGATTTTACCCCTTATAGGTGCTGATAAGGAAGAATAGAGATATAATGAAAGCATTGTGTTTGCATTAGAAAGGTACGTCAGATACAATATTATGCAATCGTTTGAATTACTATGAAAGTAATGTGGTTGTAAAACTTGTAAGAGCCATAGATAAAGCTAAAAGGAAGGTATTAGAGCAAATCATTGATGATACAATGGCAAGAGGTACAGTTGTCAATCAGTAGCATTCGATCACTTACAAACAAATCAAAAAAGAAGAGGAACAAGAACAAGAACAAGAACAAGAACAAGAACAAGAGGTGGAGCATGATGATGAGGTAGAAGAGAAGAGTGAAGAAGTTGAAGAAAATAATGCCGACGCTGATGATTTTTCCCCAAAACTCGAAGAAAATGGCTTAATCTTGCTAAAGTAGAACTTTGAGAGTAAACCTTCGTTCACAGCCCGGTGTGAGTGAATTTTATCACAGTCCAAAATACGAGCCACGTGGCATACTCTTAGAGGGCACTGACCGTATGGATGTTTGACCAGTCCCTCGGTGGACATGCAAACCAAAAATCAGTCTGATTAGTGATTTACAACCTTTGGATCTTTGCACCCAAATAACGCGATTTTCTTGACAAAATCCGAATTTACAAAGAACAACTCATTTTCTCTGGAGTAGATGAAGCACTAGAGAGTATATATAGAGCCTTTTCGGTTACGTTCCTTCTTCACTAATTAATTCTGATGGTGCCTTTCCAAGAAATACACTTCATCCAGTCAGTTCAGGCTTCATGGTGCAGACCATTAATGCAATGGAAAAGGTCAGGCTCAGCGTACACATATTTTCACACACAATTTTGGTGTACTCACATGGAAGATAAATCAGTAGCTGATTTTTTGATTTTTGGTGATGATGATCTCCTCACCGTATAGATCACCCCTACAAAAAAATCAGCCCATTCCGAAATTTCTAATACCATCAAATGTGGGTTTCAAGTTAACGGTAAAATATAGACGGTTGTAAACCATGTTATGAATATCAGAATGATTTGAATTTTTGTGAGGACGATATCTTCACCGTAGAGACCATCCTCAACAAAAATTATCCCATTCCAAAACTTTTAATTTATATATTGGCCGCCGAAGATTTTTTTTTTGTGTCAGATTAATGAGTGAAGGAATCGAAGAGGCTCAGGCTGCTCAGCTCTCTATTCTTCTACTACATATACAGATATACTAAGAAAAGAAGGTCGAGACTCGAGAAAAGACTTGGTAGAGTCCTTCAAACAAAAATGGTGAGCATTTTGTCCGAAGAGGGCGTGCATATCCCGCCCATGCTGGTTTTAATATTGTCTGTTCTGTGTTTTTTTATGGTGCAGGACAGAAGCCGCGTAGAGGAAGTATCAAAGAAAGTCCGTACTGAGAAGTCATCTGAGTTGTTTCGCCCCCAGCCTGTCTTGAATTCGGGGGAGCCTGTACTCTGCCACCACAGCGCCCTTGACAACCCTGATGTGGCTCGGGCTATCTTGGAGCAAACTCGGCTCCCCGCCGACGTTATGAAGATGGAGAACGAGGATTTAGAAGTACTTATCGGCATGGTCTACTCGGCCTTCGCCCAAGTATTCTTCTTATAATTAACACTTCCCTTTTCATTCTCTTTATCTCTGATATATAGCATATCAATGCTAACTTTCTCCTTCAAGCTCCAGAACGCCTTTCCTGTAATTCTCGAGAAGCTCAAAGCTGAGCACGACAAGCTATACGAGGCCTTAACGGTCAAGGAGGCTGAGCTCGCGGCGACTCTGGATACTCTTGCAAATACTCAAGCTGAGATTGTTTCTGTTCGAGCTGAGTACGCAAAATTGGCCTCCGAGGTCAGCAGACTGAAGGCCGAAAAGGCCAAGTTGAAAGATTCCTTTCAGGAGAAGTTCAATAAGGGTCTCCAACTTTGGGAGGACCAGGCCAACTGCTACCGAGAACAGCGCAACGCTGCCGAAAAGGAGCTGGCCGAGCCGAAAGCTCAAATGCTTATTGAGAACTTAACAAAGGAGAAAACAGATGATCATGCCGACCTTTTCTTTAAGGGAGCAATCGACTTCTCGAAGTTACCTCCTACTGATTATTCGGCGGAGATCTCCTCCGGCTACTGCTCCTTGGTTCTACCCCTGGCCAGGACCCAGCCACAAGCCTAGACCTTAGTACTTTTTCTTTATTTCTTTCCTTTCCAAGGAAGAAATGGAATGGTCTTACAGGATATGCAACAGGCGAATTGGTTAGATCATCAAGTTAGGCAACATTTTCGTATAAGTAGTGGTTGTTCTGGTGAGACCTGCTCTGTTATAGGAATAATTTTTTATGTTGAGAATTGTTTTGTGTTTATTGTTTACCCGGCCCTCTCAGAATACCTGGTAGAACACTCTGATCTCGAGCACACTTACACATAGCAGATTGGTGTACTCTAGCAATTGGATTTGAGGAGTAAAACTTGCCTGACCAACCATATTATGAGCCACGTGGTACACTCTTAGAGGAGGCTGACCGTATGGATGTTTGGCCAATCCCTAAGTGGACCTACAAACCAAAAATCGACACTTCAAACCTTTGGATCTTTGTACCCAGATAATGTTAAATAATGCTCAAATTCCTACGCTTAAAATCAACCCATGAAAATGACTTCAACCAAGGCTTAGAAATCACTGATCATGTTGATTTGGGATTTATAGGTCCACCTAGGGATTGGCCAAACATCTATATGGTCAGTATCTTCTAAGAAATTGCCAAGTGGCTTATATTGTAGGTGGTCAAGTAAGATTTACTCTAATCTGAGTATCACGCACAAACTGAAATCCAACTATTAGAGTAAAACTTCGGTCTCAACGGTCACAACCCACAATACAAGCTGGCACACTATTAGAATGCGGTGACAGTATGGATGTAGTACGTGTGGTGTGCCACGAATGTGTTCTCCATATAGTCAAAGGCTCTTATGGTTGCACCTTTCAGATTGTAGAACCAAGTAAGGGTGCTTCGAGCTTCAAGTTGAATAGAAACAGCCCACATCTGAGTCTGTCATACTACAATGCCTCTCATATATAGCATCATGGATGGATTGCTTGTAGTGCATCATGTATTCGATTGGATCTCATGTCTTTTTCGGGATCTCGGATTTTAAAGATGTCATCCGAGAGTGGAGAAGCTCTAAACAGTTTCAACGCTTCTTTCTCCACACCTACATTTGTCTTAGTTCTCGGCTTGGGTCTCTGCTCTCAATCGTTTCTGATCATCTTGGTCACCTTTTCCAAGATGACGAGATGATGATTGTTCTCTTCTTAGTGACCTTTTTGACCGATCGGTACATGTGTTTCGCTCACGCTGTCTGAGTGTTTGGCTGATTGCCTTCTCGTGCACCAAGCTGGCCTGTTGGTCAACTAAGTCTCCTTCAATCCCCTCCGCTACCTTGGAAGTGGACCCAAAACACATTTCGCACGCATGGCCCTTGCACCACTTGTTGCCTTAGGTGCTCGTTTTCATGTCTGAACTCTTCTATCTCATTTCTTACTCATTTAATGCTCTCCTTCATCTCGGCTATCATAACTAACATTTGTGGACTAGCCTTCCCTGAGCTAACATTCTTCTTAACATGGATATCAACCTCACAAAAAATTAGCTCATTCTAACATTCGTAGCCTTATGAAAAATGGGGTTCAAGTTGAAAACTTTTGGACCATCCATTCTCACTCTTAAATTTATAACCATATATGATAGGGTTGGAGGTTTTAAAAATTACTGTTTTTTCGCTCTTAACTCATCCGCATGTGGGCCCCACATCCAATAGTCATTTATTAGTAAGAATAGCATGCGTCGACGTATCCCAGCACTAATTTTACCCGATTTAACCGGAACCAGAACCGCAAAACACCGGTTCCGGTACCACATTTTTGGGAACCGATTAAAAAGAACCGGAACCGGAACCGAACCGGAAACTAATGGTTACGGTTCCGGTACTCTAATATGGAACCGAAACCGATAAGAATCGGAATTGAACCGATAAGAACCGGAACCAATATATAAATATAGTGTAAAAATTCTCATATTACCAAGATTGGATCCGTTATACCCGAAACCGGAACTGGAACTGACAAAAACTACATAATCGGTTCCGGTTCTGGTACCATCACTTTGAGAACCGAAACCGATAAGTACCCGAACCGATAAGAACCGGAACCGTTTGTTCCGGTTTTGGTCACCTTAGGAACCGAACCGGAACCGACCCGTTGACACCCCTACTATATATGTATCTTGTCTTTTGCGACCATAGGACAAGGAGTTCCCCAAACAAGGAGTAAATCTTTGATGAGGGATGCTCATAGACGTCTGTAAAGGTCACGTGGCACACTCTTAAAAGACCCTAACCGTAAGGGTGTTTGCACCATAAACCTACAAACCAAAAGTAACGTGATTATTGGTGATTTGTAATGGTTGGATTGGAATTTTTTTGGTTGGTTCATTTTTAACCGTCGGATTTGAGCGATAGTTGAGTGACAGATCCGACATTTAGAAATCACCGATCAAGCTGATTATGGGTCTGTAGGTCCACTTAGGAATGGGCCAAACATCCTTCAATGGTCTGGATGAGTGTGCCACGTGTCTCATAAAGACGTCCATGAACAAATATGTCTGTCTCTGTACCAAAGATTTATTCCCAAAACAAAATATGGGACATTGCCAGATGGCATATGTAGTTGTTGCTTCGTGGACCATGGATCTATTGAATCCAATGGTCAATGGCGTGGGCCGTGGCCCGTGGGATAGCATTTTCCTAAAGGAAAAAGATGTAACCAGGTAGACTTGATGCCATAGCGATTTTTTGTTACCCCGCTGACTTTTGGGCCCACTCTGCATGGATGTTTAGCCCACCCCTTGGGGGATAGACACCCCGAAAAATTACCCTGATTGGTAATCTCTAGCCATTGGATTTGAGCACTTTTTAAGGCGTGATTCTAGTCGTCGATTCAACCATTTTTGGGTACTAAATCCAATGGTTAGAAATCATCGAACAAGCTGATTTTTGGTATGATCATATATACCAAGGGGTGGGCTAAACATCTATGTAGTCAGTGGAGAATTTTTTGATCCTGACGTTTTTAATCCTAGTGTCAGGCAGCACCAAAAAATGCCACGTGGCATATTATTAGAGACCAGTGACTGTATGGATGTTTCGCCCATCCCTATGTGTTCATACAGAGCAAAAATCATCCACATTGGTTATAACCATTAGATTTTAGTCTTTTTCATGGGTTGATTTTCAACCATGGGATTACAACATTATTTTGAGGTACTCGGATCCAACAGTTATTAATTACCAATCAGGCTGATTTTTGGTTTGTAGATCTATTAGGGATGGGCCAATCCATATGGTCATTAGTCTCAAAGAGTGTGTTTTTAAGTGGTGCCCGGGCGCTTGTATCAAAAAACGCTGGGATCAAATTTTTTCCACGGTCAGTGGTCCGGAGGGCAGAGTTAAAATCTCTGGAGTAAACATTTGATCAGCTTCAAATTTGAGCCACGTGGCACATGTTTAGAGGACACTGACCGTTTGGATGTTTGGCCAATCAATTAACCAGCACAATAGTGATTTCTAAGCATTGGATTGGAGTCATTTTTATGGGTTGATTTTAACCGTAGAAATTTGGGTACAAGGATCCAAAGTTTTGAAATCACTAATCAAACTAATTTTTTGTTTGTCGGTCCACCTAGGGATTGGCCAAACATCCATGCGGCAGCGTCCTCTGGGAGTGTGCCACGTGGCTCATATTGTGTCCGACTCGAATCGCTGACCTGTCGCAACTCGCAAATCGCTCTACCTGACTCAACTTCGCAAGGTCTACTTTTACATGACGATCCTGTCCTAAAACCCAAAGCCCTAACTCTCTATCTGTACTGCCCTCTCAACTTGACTGACTCCACCCTTCTCTCTCTCTCTCACTCCAACGCCGTTGATCTCCCCATCGCCGGTCGCTTCTCTTTCTCTCTCTTGCCATTGCCGGTCTCCTCGATGTTTCGGAAGAGTCTCCGTGCTCCGTCGACGGTTTCAGGTTCGATGACTGCTCCCCGTTTGTTTGAACTTTTATTTGGTTATGCTGTAACTGCTTTGTTTGGCCTGAATGTTTTAGGTTTTGGTAATGAGATGATTAGGGCATTTAGTTGTATCTTCATTATGTGAGAAAGGTCGAGAGTGAGGTCGCATTTGGTATTTCGTGATTTTTAAAAGCTGAAAGAAACACAGACCTTCCTGGTTCTACAGGAATTACTTGTTGAATTCAATTGCTTTACACAACTGAACACCAAGGAAATAGAAGCACACAATAGCTATCTAATCCAAAAATCCCAACAGCTATATTTTAACTCAGCACTCTTTAAAGGGTATTCTAAGAGCTACTTTTACCCTAGAGACTCTTAACAGCTCCATTTCAAGCGAACTAGGTAAGAATCCCAAAAGTGTATCTTAAAAGATCCTTATGGTAAATAAATCCCCAATAGTTATATTTTCCCCAAAATAAGAAACTTAGATGAAGATCATAACAGATTTCTGTAGCAATTTTCCACCTTTTTTCTTTTCTAGTTCAAAGATTGTTGCTTTTCTATCATTTGATTAGATTCACTAACTTGCAGACCCATTTAAAAAATATTGTGTATGAGAATGTATGATGAATCATTTGATTCTAGGTTATGTTAATGGTTCTACAGATTGGAAGCTTAGTAAGATGAATAACACGATGCTTTTGGTTTGCAGCATATGAGGAGGAGAGAGCACGAGCGGAGGCAGAGATAGAGGCAGAAGTGAAAGAATCTACTGTTAGAGCTCCAAAGAGCTTCAACTTCACAAGATCTTGTTGATGCAGACACATCTCGCAGATATCAAAACCAGTTGAGTTCAAGAATTCAATAACCCTAACTCTACTGATCTGTTTTATTTTTTTTCTTAATACCCCTCTCTCCCTAACTCTACTGATCTATTTTTCGTTCTCGTTAAATCCCTCAACCCTTGTAGCAATGCCGGCAGATGCAGCTGAAAAACTCGAACCAGTGAAATCCTGTTGTGCTGTGGTATGAGTTCTGTCACAAAACTTGATTTTGATATATTTGCTTAGCTCCTTTTTGAAAGTCTCATCATTTTTCTCGTTTTTGTGAATCAGTGGAAAGAGAGGTACTCAAAGTTAGAAGAGAAAAGGAATGCTCTTCGGCAAGCAGTAAAGCTTCTTGATCACCAAATCAATAAGCTCCAAACCGAGAATCTCAACCTCCAGAAAGGTAAGCAATGCGATTTGGTTATGTAGCTAGTTCAAATTAATGCAAATCTCTTAATCTAAGATAGAAGAAGATTAAAGAAAAGGTTATTTTTGTTGAAGTCAGTTGCTTTACATGAATGAACACATTATGGACTCCAAACACAAGGAAATAGAAGCTCCCAATAGCTATCTAATCCAAAACCACCAATATTTTAACTCAGCACTCTTAAAAGTGTATTCTTAGAGCTACTTTCCTAGAGACACTAACAGCTCCATTTCAAGCCAAGTAGGTAAGGATCCCAAAAGTGTAACTTAACGAATCCTTATGGTAAATAAATCCCCAATAGTTATATTTTTCCAACATAAGAAACTGAAATTAAGATTATAACAGATTTAATCTGTAGCAATTTTCCACCTTTTTTCTTATTTAGTTCAAAGATTGTTGCTTTTCTAGCATTTGAGTCAATTCACTAATTTGCAGACCATGTAAAAAATATTGTATACAAGAATACGATGAATCATTCGATTTTAGGTTATGCTGATGGTTCCTGCAGATTGGATTTAGCTTACTTAGTAAGATGAATAACGTGGTGCTTTTGGTTGGCAGCATATGAGGAGGAACGAGCACGAGCGAAGGCAGAGATAGAGGCGAAAGTGAAGGAATCTACTGTCAGAGTTGGTTTGGAGAATGAGATCTTGAAGTTGAAGTCTGAGATATCTTTGTTACAGGAAAATGTAAGCTCAAGAGGTCAAGATGAAGGCGAAGAAGTAACATTGCTTCGAACCCATGTTTCAGAAGGGGAAGCAGAAAGAAATAGGCTTAAGGAGCTTCTGGAGAAAGAGAAAAAGAGGGGAGACTTGGAGAGGAAGAAGGCTGAGGTGGAGAAGAAGAAAGCTGCAGAAGCATTGAAGCTAGTGAAATCTGAAAAGAGTAAAGCCGAAGAAGAAAAGAGAGTTGCTGATATTGAAAGGAGTCAGGCTGAGGAGTGTAGGCTTAGCTTGGAAACATTAAGGACTGAAGTTAATGAAGCAAGAGCAAAATTGGTTTCAGAGAGATCGAAGACTGAAGAGATGCACAAAAAGCTTGAAGCTGAGAAGCATAAGGTAAATAGAGAAAAGAAACGTGCAGATTCTGAGATGGCAAAAGCAGAAGAGCGGAGGAAGTCCATTGACGAAGAGAGGAAGAAGGCAATGGATGAAAAAATCACTCTGATCGTTTGTCTCAGCAGTTGGAGGAGGAGAGACGAAGGAATGTGGCATTACAGAAGGAGATACAGGAAATCATGTCAGCTAAAAAACTGGAAAAGGCCCATCCAGTCCCATCTGATTATGGTACAAATGCTGCAGCTGCAAATATGAATCTCCTAGAAAAACAGCTGAAGCTGGAAAAGATGCATGTAAAGCATGCGAAAAGGGTGGCTAAGCTCGAAAAAGTGCGAAATGATTTATTACAGCAAGAAATATATCGCTTAAAGCAGGATCTTGTCCAATTCTCTTGTCGCTTGAATATATTAGATGGCTGTTTCTCTCACAGAATTGAAGGTATTGATGGCTCAGCAAAGGTCGGTATCCTCATTCTACTTGAATACTTGTTTCTCGCATACTTAATTTGAATCAGGAAATTGTTGTTTGAAGGTGAGAGTGGTAGCGTTTCATCACCATCTATGCCTTATATCAAATGTTTGGGGTTGGCAACATGAATCCTATTTCACCACTCTGATTAGGGCAATGTCTTCTGTCAAAACCACATGTCATCAGATCTTTTCTTACTACCTCCATCCATGTTATTTTCGGCCTTCTCTCCCTTTTAAGGCCTTCAACTTGCATCCTTCTTACTGGGGCCATTCCTAGGTTCTTTTGAATATGTTCATCTGTGATTTTGACTCATAGTTTTTCCTCTTGTCCATCTTTGCCATACTCATTCTTTGAACATGTTGTTTCGTAATTGCTCAACATTCAGTTCCATAAGTATAGTTGGTCTTATGGTTGTCTAGTAGAATTTTCCTTTTAGCTTGATAGGGACACATTGACCACATAATGCTTTAGAAGCGTGTTTCCATTTTAGCCATCCAACATTAATTCTATGCACATCCTCATTGATATTTCCATCCTTGAGAATAATCGAACCTAAGTAGTGAAACTAATTGCTTTGGGGTATTTCTTGTCTATCAATCTTAACTAATACCTCACCATTGCGAGTATCTTTACTAAAGTTAATTGTATGTATTCTGTTTTTGTCCTACTTATCTTAGAACTCTTAGTTGCTAATGTATCCCTCGATAGTGGCAGCATTTATTGTTGATCATACAGGTTGTATTAAGAGAAACATTGTTTAAGAACTTAATTCTAAAAAAAAAGTTTTTTATGCACGCGTGTTGCATCTTTTTATTACTATTTGATTTTCCTAATCAAACTTGTTGAAGTGCCCTTCTATTGTAAATACTGGATGGCAGTTTGCTGAAATGATTTAGAAGGTTGCAGAGCGTAGTTTTCTCTTAATACAACTTTTGTCGCCATGCCAATTTTAAATTGTTTTCTGGAGCAATGGTGCTATGCTGTATATATCAGAAAATAGCAGATTTTCTGGCAATAACCAGGTAATTCTGATACAGTATTACTTTTTTGAGGTCTCTAGAGTGAACATTAGCTTATAGATCATAAAAGTAAGCATCATTTACGTTTCTATCTTAAAGTATTGTATTTATTGACAACAGGTGGTAGACATTAGAGAACTTGAGTTTCAATTTCTACAGAAAAACATATTTTTAGATGCCCAGTGTGAATTATACTGATTGAAGAAAAATTAGGTGTTTGCAGTGATGATAGTACATAGTCTATATTGCATAGATGTTGCACATTCTTATCAACCTGAACTGTCCTATCAGTGGACCCCAGATATGGGACTTCTTTGTCCGAAAATCAACTTTGAGTGAATTATTTTAAGCATCCAATAAATCCCCTCCTTAATACAAATACTTTCACCTATCATATATATTAAAAGAAATGTATGTGTGTTTGTGTGTGCGTGTGTGTGTGTGTCTTTTTGTCTATCCCGCAGCCCTTGTTTCTCTGGCCGTTGAGTGGTTAGGAACTTAGGTTCATCTGATGAGTCTGACTTTTGGTGTAGCAAATCTTCTAGATGGCTATAACACTTCAAATGGGAGCCATACCCGTGTCTGACACTTCACTTTGAAGTGTAACATGGTGTTCCCTTGCTGTGCCTGTGTAACGTAGCTAGACGCAA
Source organism: Euptelea pleiosperma (assembly GCA_035048495.1). Lineage (NCBI taxonomy): Eukaryota > Viridiplantae > Streptophyta > Magnoliopsida > Ranunculales > Eupteleaceae > Euptelea > Euptelea pleiosperma. Next base: position 1,650,601 of record CM068545.1, read on the forward strand.
TGTTCTCAAAATCGAATCAAATTGTAAAATTGTAAGGAGTATGATTAAAAATGAATCAGGATTCAAAGTGTTTGGATTGTAAGATTCATAAAGATTTTTCTTTATGAGTTAAAAAATATGAAATAGTGTCCAAAAAATTGAAAAGAATATAAAACATACCTAACTATTTGATAACCTGTCATATAATGAAAGGGGTTTGTGCAAACACTTGCAAATAATGACAAAACATTTTGCCTGACAATACCAATATGCACTATGGAGACACTGTTCTAAACTCGTAGTTATACGAACAAAAAGTATCTTTTCAGAAAAAAGAAATATCAAAACAATATGAAAATACTACAGTATAATTCTATTGCAATAGTTGCTTATTGTAGAATATTAAGTTTATGCTTCTTACGTTAAAGTATTGTCAATTTAATACCTTGAAAAGGAGCAAAAATAGAGAAAATAGGCTCCAGATGATCCCTTTATGTGTATAATACTTGTACGGAAAATCTCATTCCTTCTTTTTGTCCATAAGCCTAACCACAAGAGTTCTTTGTTAAGGACTTCATTAACTTCTTTTTTAATCTTTAATGGGCCTTTTAACTTGAGATGTTAAAGAGGATCAATAAAGTACAAAAACTAAAAAATGATCCATGGTTGGTAGTGAAACTATGTTAAAATGATCTTATGTTTGTTTAATGAGATATAGTAAGAAACATGTTATGAATTTGTTTAATTAGTAAAAAACCTACTGATTTATTTTTTCAAGTGTTTAAGAATTAGGAAAGATAGAAAGTACAAACAAAGGAGTCACTATCTTCACTGGAAAATGTGCCCCAAGTTTTTATTTAAACTGTAAGATTTGAAAGAATTGTACGATTCAAGTTGTGAATGGTTCTTGAATTGCAAGATTCACATAGAAATCGTAGGACTTTTATCAAAATAGATTCAGACATGAGATTCAAATTATTTGGGTTAAGATTCGATTAGGAACATAGGATTCAAATCATAAATCATAGGATAACACTGGCTAGATGGAAACCCCAAGTTGGACACTTCGGATTGATAAGATATATTGCCCTGGTATGATAGAGGCCTGTACTATTTAAAGTATAGTAGTACCGAGACTATCCCGTGTGTCCCCATATAGATTAGCCATAGAATGCTAGATTTATCAAATTTGGATGCAGGAATTGTTCATCAAGTGACTTTTTTACAAGAACACGGTAACTTTAGGTTTTTTTTTTTGATCGGTTAACTTTAGGGTTTTTTCCCATGTTGACAGCGTGTCAATGCTTCTTGACAGATATCCTGACACATAAGGCAGTTTCACCCCATATTTTAATAAGATGACTGAAAGAGTGCTGGTGTGTTCCATCCCTCCATACACTAATTTATTAAGTTATTAAACATAAGGTACATAATTATAGTTGTCTGATAGTCTCCCCTCGTATAAGTCTTCTTGTATTTATTGAGTTATTGATTGACTCTTATGGAGTATTCATTTTTTTAAAATATTTTCCTTGTTTTTCTTTTCTTATTTTTTATATTAAAATATTCTGATATAAATATAACTAGAATATTATATTATAATACATGTACACGGATGTCTTTGCATTTCAGGATCTTTTAGACACCTTGTATCTGTCTCGGACACAGACAAATGTCTGCCATTGTTACATAGCCAAATAGTTGTAGATACCTAGATCTATTTTTTTTCTTTTGTCTGTCTTTTTTTTGCTAGGCTTTCTTTTGTCTCTTTGTTAGGAATTAGTTTGCACTTTTTTTTTTCTTTAATTTAAACACGTAAGCTTCTGCTCATGTTTTGTTTACTGAACTCTCTATCACACATGTTGCAGATTGGTAAATCTTTAAAGCTGCAAAGCTCAAACTCGAAGAGTGAACTTTCAGGTATAAAACCACGCCAATTTTATTGTCAAAACGAAAATGAACTAGTAAACGCTCATTACACAACAATTGATGGCTTTGATCATCTCGGGTCAACACTAGAATGTAATGCGCCATTGTTTGGTGGGAGCTGTACCGAACCAATCTCAGGTATTAGTTCTGAATTGCAGTCTGTGATAGGCGGTTCTGTCAGGAACAAGTCACAGAATTCTGCCATATATTCCACTAGCGCATCTTTTTCTGATAGACCATTGGTGGGCTCACAGGGAAGAGATGTTTTTTCTGTATCAACATCAGCAAAATTGACAGAGGAGAACTTGAGACAGGGACCAACCATTTCCAGATTGTCTAGTGAAGTAACCAAAAAGAGGAGGTACAATGAAAATCCTGGAGTGGTGGCTGAAAATAATGTCAGAACTCCAGTTCACGGAAAGCTGGAAAATCGTTTAAATTCAAATGGTCATGATAGTATCGGAGCTGTTGGCAGAGCGCCAAGGCATAGCAAGAAGAGAAAGAGGATCCAAGATGCAGTGGAATCCATTGAATATTTGTATTCTGTGGATAAGAAGTTGCTTGTGCAGATAGAAGAAAAGCTCTCTGCTTTACACGATATTTTAATACACAAGAACAATATGTCTGCAGCAATTTGTTCTCAGAGTGAGGGGAAGTCTATTGTCTTAGGAGATGGAAGTCGTCCGGTTTCTACATCACTGGATGATTTATTTGCCAAGAACAACAGACCTATCAAGAAGAGAAAAGTGCCTCAGAAACAGGAACTTCTTTTGCAATCAGTTGGTAAAGCTGACGGGCACAAGCATAGAGACAATTTGGATACTGACGTAGATGCAAAAGTCTGCCTTGGAGCTGTATTACCTCCTGCCAACCGCTATGTAGAACCTGTTCAGGCATGCAGGGATGAAACATTTGATGATGTTAGAAGCAACCAAGAAATTGGGATATGTTTCGAGAACATGGCCACTGGGGACTATATGAAGTTGCTGGAGTTAGATAATGCAGCTGATGAGGAACGCTACAGGATAGCAATGGAAATGCCTCTGTCACCTACGCTGCCTGAAATTGAATTGCCTAACCTTGAAGCATCCGAAATAAATGGCTCTAAGTGTTTTGTAGAAGAAAGCTTCTATAGAGGATTGGCAAATGAGAAAGACAATTTGGTCCAGTCTTGCAGCTTCAATGTCATCAATGTGGAAATTGATTCCAATAACTTTAAGATGTCCGACACTTTTCATGGACCACAACTGCATAAGATCAGTAGTCCTGACATTTCGTTTGAAGAACTAAAGAGTAATGAAGATGGTTTTCGTATTGCTGCAGACGCAGGAAAAACTTCTGTACACCAGGTCCCAGAGTCTAGTGCAGTGATGGAGGTGGCAAAACAAATACCTATTCCTGGAATTGAGGATACACAAGTTCCATGCACTACCATTGATGGACCTACTCCAGAAAGAATTTCCAAATATTGTGTTGTGTTTTCAAATACTAAGGACAAAAGCAGCATTTCTAGGATAATTTTTGCTAGGGAAACCTGTATCTCTCGGAGCTCTATGGTTTCTCAGACAGATTGGGTGGTGCAGAAGATTATGCTTGCTCTTGTGATGGAACAGAATCTTCTACCTGAGTATGTGATTTAATGCCACACTAGTTGATAACAACTATTTCTCTGTGTCTCTTTGTTACGAGGAATTTTTAAATTTAGTAGTTGTTTATTATTGACAATTGATTATATACTGACACTTCTGCTTCTACTCCCATTGCTGGACTTCTGTTTGGCATAAAACAAATATGGTTAATAGCATGATGGGGTACAGGAGCTAATTTGTTCTTTCCTTTTGTTGTTTTAGGGAGAAAGCTTGTGTGTTCTTTTCATTGTTGCTGCACAGCTTCTCTTTGGTAACTTCAGTGAATTTTAGAGACTACTTGTCTGGAGATTCTCCCCCCTGCTCAGATTCTTTTGCGACACAAATAAGAACAGGTTTGCTCAGAGTTTGCATTTTTTCATCTTGCATATGCTGTTTATTCTCCATAGGGCTCTGATCTTAAGGCTTCCTCTTCTGCTATATAACACTAATATTGTATATTCTTTCTTGCAGTTATCTCTGATGTGGAAACAAGGTGCATGTTTTTAGAATTATGCCAGGTGGACATCCTACTCAGGCTCATTGAGAACTTCCTTATAGGTAAAAGAGTTCTGGTGTATAATGATGTACCATGTGAACTGCTGATTCCCTGTGATCCAGGCGGTATCATTCTTCATGTGGGTGACAAAACTATATCTGTATCCTTCAAAACGGCTACAATTGATCACTTGGTGGCTGGAAGCGTTATACTGGCATCTATATGTGAAGCAATTGGCCACGTTGGTTTTATTTGTGAGGTGTCATACAATATTCTTCGGACGCACGGTTCTGATTCTTATTTGATGCTGACAATGCTCCATGTTTTTGCTTCTGTGTTTGGAAAGAAATATTTGACACCGAGTAACAACAGTTTGATTATGACCACCATTAAATCTATAGTTTCACTTCTTGAGAGAGAAAATGAATCAGTTGGTACTATATGTGCTTCCTATCTCCCATCCACGAGTGAAAATCGGCCTGAGTTTCCTCCATGTGCCCGATGCTTATTTTCTGAAGGTGCAGTTTCAGTGGATGAAGTTATACGGTTGCTACTGGGAAACCTTCAGAACTTTTCTGCGCCAGGGATCCAACATCAACATGTGATGGAATTAGTCTCTTCATCAAATGATCAAGTCCCATCCAATGTGGAGGGACCTGAACTTAGCCCTGAGCATGAGGACTTTTGTGGCCTTGATATGGACTGTGGTCCTTCCTGTATTATTTTCAAGCACGGAAAGCTGGCTACTCTTCAATCTAATTCTGTTTCTGACAGGACTTTGTGTCACGTAAATGATATTCTTTCCTTGGTGGAGCTTGTTGCGTGCTACATGGTATGTGCTTCACCTTCCTGGGTTTATACTGTTTCATTTCTTGTCATTTCTGTATGCTTGTGTTCTTGGGATTAACCAGTTACAATTTTACCACGTCAGCCTCTTTTTTATTTTTACATTTAGGATCTCTTGTTAACATTGACACTTCGGCCCTGTGTGGTTGTGCCTGGACAAGTTATCCAGAAGCGTTTTAAACGGAGAATCGGATTTCCCGGTGTTTGGTGTGCCTAAACAAAACACTAAACAGAAATATTCTTCTGGCCCACCACATTTGGACCCAAAATGATGGAGAAGTTTTCCATTAAAAAAAGGGAGAAATCCTTCCTAATCCCTTCATTGGGATTGAATTCGGTATACACACACACACACACACACACCCCGCTCTCGCTCCACATTCTATTTGGTATGGTGGGGGCGATTCTTGATTGTTACGGTGAAGCACAATGACATGGCTGATAGACCAGTAATATTGAGGAGTTCGGTGACGATGAGGTGTACAAATGATGGCAGTTTATGTGCCATGGAAGGCTGCAAACAAGCCTAGGGGTTTGCTCTCAAAACAAAACCCTTGGTGTTTTTGGAAGAAGATGAATGAAAAAAATAAAAGAAAAATGAATTGTTGAACCGAGTCGACAACATTTGGGAATTTAAGAAATTTTTTGCATGTTTTGATTTCCTACAATATGACAGAAAAGATGTCTTATGGAAAACTTTTCTGTCGATAAGTTTTCTGCTTTTGGAAATGTTTTCACACAACCATACAGGGTTCTCTTTGAACCATCTGCAATTCTGTATGTACCTTTGTTTTTTTCCTTGCAAAGATCTTTGATATGAATTGATTTTTATTTTTTATTTTTTACTTTTTTTTTTAATTTCGATTTGGTTTTACAATCAAGAGCATTGGTGTCTGACTCCAAACTTGTTTCCATTTCACTCAGAGTTGGGACTGGACACGCAGCAAAATTATTCCTCAGGTTTTGAAGATTTTGGAATCATGTAACTCAGAGAAATTTTCAGCACCTATTCTTATTCTTCTTGGTCAACTGGGGAGGTAAGCTTTATTTTATTCTGTTTGGCATGCTGAATCACATGGTATTTGACAATTACTAATCTGGTGTTGACTATTACTTCTACAGTTCTACTTTGAGGGATATTTTTTCATTGTTATGGTAAATGTAGGTTAATGCATGGTTTTAAAAACGGCTGTTTAAACGGTTTTAACGGCCGTTTAAACAGTAACGCCCCAAGACCATTTCCGTTAAAACACGTTTTGACGCTTTAAATTTAACGGCCGTTTTTTTAGTGGACGTTAAAATCGTTTAAACAGCTGTTAAATTCTGAAAAAATTTGTGAAAAAGAAGGGCTGCTAAATCCATTAAATTTCGTTTTTTTTTATAATTTCAAATTTCAAAATTTGAATTTCAGCAGCACTTCTTCCGTTAAAATCGTTAAATTCCGTTTTTTCCAAAAAAAATTCCATTTTTGCCCCTGGCCGTTTCAATCCGTTTTAACGGTAACGCCCCAGTCCGTTAAACAGTTAAAATGGCCTCCTTTAAACCTTGGGTTAATGTACTATCTTATTCTTGAAGGCATTGATATATCAATAAAAAAGGTATACACATAGTATTCTGACTCTTACATAGCGATTGCCTGATTTTCATGGAGTTAAACTTGGTATTTATCTCTTCAAGTTGGCAAACCATGGTTATACTTGTAATGTGTAAATAATTAGGCACCATGTGCCTTATCACAATGGATGTTTATATCAGTTGTGGGCTTTTAACTCTCTCTCTCTCTCTCTTAAGCAAAATTGCCAAAGCTACAATTAATTAGAAGCGTGATATTTGCATAATGGAAATAATACGTTGTATCTCTGCTCCCCATGCCATATCTATATTTGTATCTAGGTATCATAGGTAGCACCATAGAGGTTTGATGCAGTCGAGTGCATCTCTAGTTCAACTGCAACATCACATACAAATCCCCTGGGTGAATACTTGATTGGGAACATTGTTAGGTCTGAAGGCCTAAGCTGTTAGAAAGGGACCCAATACCAGAAATCGATACAGCCTATTTTTGGGCCTGTTGGAAAGGCCCAAACTGGCATAACAAGGTCTCTTTAAATGTTTGGACCCACAAGCTTGTATGAATCTAACAAGGGGGTCAAATGGGCATGGCTATGGTCCAGTTGAGCAGCATGTGAAGACTTTAAATTTTGATTAAAGTGTTCTGTTTAGACTTTAATTATAATAGGTTTCTTCTTTAGCAAGTATTGTAGTAGGATGGAGGATATGATTTGGTTAGGATCTTTTAGGATATAGAATGTTATTTGATTAGGATGTTTTAGTTTTGGGAGATATTATTTTATTTGATTAGATCTTTAAGTATTGCTTTAGAAAGTTTATCCCACAATGCTATTATAAATTATTGGTCAACCTAGGCTGTAAAAGAGTAGTTCAGATTTAATAAAGCTATTATTTTTTTATGAGAAAACCTCTCCTAGTGGTGGAACAGATCTGCGAGACTTAAGGTTCTCTTGCAGAGGTGTTTCCCTTTTGAAAACCATCTTTGGAGTGTTGGGGAACAGTCTTGCTGGTGTATTTTTTGCAGGATTTCATCCAGCATTTATATCCACTTTTTCTCTTATTCTTCAACGCATTGCTGCTGGAATTTTTTTGCTGCATCAAGGTGTCAAGGTCCTAGAGTGGGAGTAGGAACCCAAGTGACATTCCTAAGCAGGAATGACGCCTTAGTTGAAATCTTCCTGCAACTCAGATCAGAACTAAAAATATATTCTTAAGGATTTTAAAAATCAACCTTAAGTTTACATGCAAAACATTTGTACAGTATGTGTGAAAGTGGTTGCACTTCATATATGATTGCCTTCAGAACTTTAAGATGCCAAATGCTAGAATGCCTATACATCTCAGATGTGTTTGTGTCAAGCTGTGGATGTTCATCAATATTGGTGCTCCTAAATGGACAAAATTTGTTATGTCCACGTTATACTGTCATTTGAATGTAAAATGGGGTAATGGCCAGGTGTTGAAAATAGTTAGTCGTTAATTTGGACTTCCTAGCTGCTACTTTTGATTTTAATAATGAGAAGTATTGGCTATTATCACTTGTTAAGAGTCGAGTGATTTGAAAATTTAACACAGCTATTGGTTATTTGTTTCTCGCAATTTGGAGCCATGTGTTATTTTTTCCTTGTTATTGTTGTCAAAATGTCTTCATCGTATTTGAACAATTTTGTCTTATACAACCAGTAGTTTGTCTTATTTAGAGGTCAGAGTATCACATGACATATTGCCTTATCTTATTCGCTTTTAATTTATTTTTTTTTTGTAATTTCCTTTATTTTTTTTCTCAGGCATGGAATTGATGATAGGGGATACGAGCAGATGGGAGTGGAAGAGTTAAGATGTAGTTTGTCTGCCATTTTAGATCAGAACACTACAGGGAGATGGGGTCTTCCTACTCAATTTGCCACTGTTCATGCTTTGATTGGTCTTCTTTCTTTAGATTTTGGAGCACTCATTCAGAGTAAACAAGAGCTTCAAGTTGGTACAAGTCAATCTGGTCATGCCAATCTTATAAAGAATTGGTTTTCTCAGATGAGTAAAGAGCAAAAGTCCTTGTCATGTAGCCTTTTCCAATCTACTGATGTGGGTAAGAACTGAGATGCTTCACACTGTTGGAGAACCGGATTATCAATACTGCAAGCTTATGGTAGTCCAAGCTCTATCTTGGATGCTGTTGATGCAAGTTCTCGGCCTTCCACTAATGTCAAATTACCTTTAGAAATGAGGTGCAAAATTAGTTGAGTCGTTTTTGGGATCAGATAGTTTTCAGAGCCCGAGGAAAGCAATATATATCTACTGTTACGAAGGGATTTTCTTGTACATTTCACCTTTTTAACAGGATTGCATCTCTGAGTTCTCTTGTTCGTTGTGTTTCGGCTCACAGGTTATTTTTCCATTTTTACCTGCTGAGTTGTTCTATATCCAATTTTGATGCTTCTGCAGTGTTTGGACCGGTTTTAGTTGAATGCACTGGATAAAAAGAGTTGCTTCTCTTGATGGTTGGAATTGATTAGCTTACATTGTTCAGCAGTGATGGTCTCATTTTGATCCTAAAGATCACTGAGATATAATCCCTGGATATACAGAAGTGTCTATTGCTTTTAACAATTTTAAATTGGGAGTCTGGGCTGATCTTCTGCATAATTTTTGAGACTTTTGGGGATCTCAATTGGTTAAACTGTCACACGGGAGTGTTTTTTTTTCCAACATTGATGGCGTTAAGTTCAATAAATACTTTTAAGCTCCATCTGAAATTTAAGAGAATTGTATATTGGTCAGGTTCGGGGGACAACCATTTTTGACAACCATTTGGTGTACCCACGTAGAGGATGAATCAATGGCTGATTTTTGGTGAGGATAATCTCTATGGTGAGGAGATCATCCTCACGAAATTCAAATCATTCTCATATTCGTAGACTGGTATAGAAGTTGAAGAATTATGGACTGTTGATTTTTATTGTGTAACTTGGAAACCACATTTGATGGGGTTAGAAATTTTGGAATGGGCTGATTTTTTGTTGGGGTGATCTATATTGTGAGGAGATCATCCTCACCAAAAATCAGCCATTGATTCATCCTCTATGTGGGTCCGCCAAATTGGTTGTCCCCTGAACCCGACCCATTTTATATTTGTCATTTTATGCTAGTGTGAGGCTGTGAGCTGCTAGTTAAAGAGGAAAGGTTTCTTTCACCCTAATTTTCCAATTTAAAATATTCCAGGGCTGTCATGCATAGGGGAAGTACACGGTGAACGTGGACAAGGGCACTGCCAATGTTGTTAATCCTGAGGGTCTGTTTATCAGATGGAGTGTCCAGATTTGCTATGTTAATATTTCCCCATTTTTTTTGCTAACCGTCCTTTGTGGGTATTGAAGCTTTCCAGCGAAGACAACTTTTTTTTTTTAACAATTGTCTATGACCATGAATTGGATTTATTGGATGTTAGGATTAAGCATATTTATGTGTCTGGTAAATCTCACTGGCAGTGACATCTTCATGGGCATAAGACTTATCTACCTATTGATATGTTATGTGGATTCAACATTCGCTTACAATATGGTTCATCGTTCTTGGTGAGTTTTTTCTTCTTGTTCTTCGCTGAATCGTTAAAAACATATATTATCAAACGTTCAATGTGTATGCCTCTATGTTGTCTTCATTCATAGTAAGAACTCCATTGGAAGAGCTTCTAAACAAGGTTGGTGCTCTTTCTCCTGAAGCAAGGTCCGCAGCAATGGTAAATCCCTTCAAATTGGAGAACCCAGAAAAAAAAAGTCCACGTTACGCATGGAATTCAGGGGCTGCAACAACACATGCTGGTCACTACATTCGAACCTCAACTTAAGTGTAAGCAAGGGATTCAACCTAGGATTGTTGATGGACCTATGGCTATGCAACCTGCTCATAGTGGCAAAGTAATGGCTGCGGTGCGTCGAGGCACTTCTTCAACAGTCCCCGTCCGTCCAAAATACTTGCGTTATATTGATATTAGTATCAATAATGAGTCAGTGAGGAGATTCCGTTACACGGACGAGCTTTGGTTCAGTCTTCCGAACATTTTTAAACTTTGTTTTTGCGAAAACCTTTCAACATGTAGTCAAAAACCAAACCTAGCGAGTGTTAAAAATAGAGAAAGAAGCAATAAACAAAGAATGCCATCCCCAAAACTTAATACAATCTTCACTTTTTTTCAAGTACAAATCACTCCTACCCACACAAACTGTTCCTCTCACTTTTTGTACACAAATCAAATCTTAAATCTTTCTATGGCTACAACCCCCCCATCGCTAATATCAAAAGCTTATAATAAATACCAATAAATAATACAAGGAATAACATCGGAGAGAGATTCTGTCCCAACCACATCCTTGCTAAACATAGAGAGGCAAACTTCAGAACCCAAAATGGCTCTCCACTACTCAGTACTACCTATCATCAAACTTCCCCCAAAGCACATAAACACACTTCATACGGAAACAAGTTAGAACCGACACGCATAGTTGCCGGTGCCCCGATGGCAATCGGGGGCATAGGCCGGCACAGCAACACCTGTCACGTGGTAATTAGCTGGCACATGCAAAAAAATTAACACACGAGCTCCAAGAGGCCCACTTCAATTAGAGGTTAAGGTTTACCCCCTTGTCTTTGCCCTCTTCATACCAAGGCTGTTGTGGAAGGGGGACACTGAACCAGACATGTGGGAACCTTCCTCGCGGAGAGTACCATTAAGCATTGCTAGCTCTCGGAGTTGCTGTTTCTTGAAGAAATCCTGAGATTCATCCTGGATTGATGAATTAAATAAATACACCGAGGCGTCTGAATTAAGAACTTTGTTTAAAAGATAAATATCAATCGGATTTCATAGGGGGTCCAGGAAACGAATAATTTACCACAGGTTTGAGCAAATCTTCTAGGATCTCATGTGCTTGCATTAGGCGGCTATCAATTATTTCAACCGGCAGTTCTGCCTCCACAAGTATATGGAGAGGCTCATTCAAATGCTCATACCCTGGTTTTCCCCTCATCATATCTTCCTATCAAAGAAAGCCAAGGAATAATTAAAACAAGTGGTAATGCAATGACGTAAACATTTCCATGTTAAGACAGAAGGTTATGACGACAAACAGAAACCAGCCTTTTGATACTTGGGCTCAGGACCTTGATTAGTTATTGGACAGAAATTGCGGAAAGTTGGGTTAAAACTTGCTTTCCTTATGTACTAAATTCTATATTCTCATGATTCCTTGCCATTTCTCTTTTATCCATATCTACAGGAAGCGAGTGAGGCACCCAACTCTTCAAGTAGAAAAGGGAACTCCAAGCCTTCTGCCCTGATTGAGGGTTCCATTCTCCTATAGTAATTGTGTTTGTACTTTAGTTCTTCACTTTCCGATACACTTTTCATTATCCATCACATCTGTGCGTCTGTGCGTATGCATGCCACCAAGTATACTATGCATGCATTTAAGTAATATGCATATGCATTTAGGTAATTATGCATGTAATTGTAAGCCCAAGGTGGACACGTGATGTGGTGATGCATTTTTGTTTTCAAGAAACGTGGAGACAGATGACACGGCAGGATAATAGAATCTATCAGCAAACACAATAGCCCAGGCACTAGCTTCCTAAAAAAATTACATGTTTAGGCATCCTTTGTGTTATTTCAACTTGTCTTGTATGAATAGACATGCATGCATGCAAAGCCAGCAACAATAACAAAAAAGGAGTATTGTTATTACCCGAGTAGGATCCTTGATGCTGCCACGCCCTCTGATCAGGACACGACATTCAGTATTTGCCTCCACCCGCTTAAGAGAGTTCCCTCTAGGACCAAGGAGGCGCCCCACAAAGTTGTACTGCAACAGTAGGTAATGTCAAATAAGAGCACGTAATTTATTTTCCCGAAAAGATAATTCCCCAATTACACGTGGAAATATCGCAATGGAGCAAGAAGTTTGTAACATACAGAAGGGTATTTGTCTACAGGAATGTCCACCCTGATCGTTTTCTTGACAATTAGACCTGACGAGCTAGCTTGTGATCCCAGCCAGCTTTGAGCTGATGAGGACTGTAATAATCCTAATCTCTGCAGATTACAACTCCATATGTCGTTAAACAGAACAAAACAGATTAAGGTGGCTGGGAATATCACAATGTTTCATCTAATAGAGAAACCCTACGAGATTTGCATACAAAAATATAACCACACAATGAGTATTTAAAACACTACCAAAAAAAGAAAGAAAAAAGATTCATACACGCAACAGAGAGAATAATAACACAGCCAAAAATAATGCCAAGATTTTAGCATGATCCTAGAAACCTAGACTCCGGCTCCATTGAATCATGTGGTATTTTGAATCATGTGCACACACACTTGAATCAGATGTTCCAGGGACATGAAACGATTAATGGTCTGACCTCAAACCACAAAATTTTGTCATTTTCCACAAAAAGGTCTTTCGGGAGATACCAAACATGAAAAATGAAAGACAGACTGTACAAAACTATTTGGTTGGTTGCAGTATCCAGAAGCAACCATTTTGATGCTCCTGTCCCAGCACCACCGAATGTTGACTAGCCCTTGCTTGATGCTCCTGCGTTTTGGGACTTCCATTCCAGAAAGCATCATGACTTTGCACAATAAGATAGATTCTGAGGATAGTAACCCATTTTGTCCTGACAAAAGAAGGTGAAATTGCCAATGCTCTGACTATTAATGGAGCTAAATTGCTAATCTAATACTACTTGTTATTCCTTGATGAATGTTAGTCACAGACTAACAGCGATAGCAAAAGTGGAAATTCTAATCACCAACACTCAAAAAAGGCAAATCAAGTTAGCACTAGATGTAAGAAATTAAGTCAGGAATGCTTCTGAAGAGAGTAAAATTAGATGAAATATGAGTTATGTTAATGGTTACTTGGTTAGTATCCGTACTTCTGATTGAAATGCTGACGTCCATCCATTCATATCAGCTCCTCCTCCATTTGAAAATAATCCTCCAGATGTCAGGGGGCTAGCATGTTCAAGCCCACTTTGATCTAAAAGTGATGCATTCCCCAACAGTGTGGTTACACGCAATATTTCTGCTCCAAAATGTCAATTTCAAGAATAAGATGTACACCAGTTAGCATTTGTTAAGAAATTAGTCAGCAGTCACCACAAAATGGACAGACAACAGGGGCCAATTAAATGGGTTAATTTAAAATTATCACTCTCCCATGTAATAAAGTTAAATCTTTAGAAAACGTAACCTAGAACAGAAAAAGAACATATAGTTTAGTTCTATATAATGTTAATAGGAAAATAAATAAATTCGACCTATACCAAACATATATACATATATCATTGCCGAGGGTTAACTACGGCAGAAAGTTAATGTGCCCAAGACTGAGCTAGATCTAATTCAATAAGTGTTGCTATGTAGATAAATTGTACACATACATCCCTAAAATAAAAATTTACTGGGACTAGTAGGTAATATATCATGTACAATTAACCTAATTATGTTAGAAGTTCCATTAGTGCAGGAATAGGTCAACTGCAGAAATTATATCTCAGCTGTTATAAGCAAACAAAAACTACTGCATTTAAGATACTGACCAATTTAAAAAGTTGTCTAATTACAGTAAAGCCATATCTTTTGGATTATTTAACTAACTCCTCATTTCCTCTGCATTTATGTTTTGCATACATTTCAAATTCTTAATTTTTTGTATGGACAAGTCAGACAGTTCAAATTTTACTGGGTACCAGCAATAAATTGACTTGAGTCAGTATGGACATGAATTATTTAATACATTATTCTAGTTCCCAATCAAGCTTTTTTCAAAAAATAGGCAAATCCAGAAAAGTGTCAAACCTTTCCAAATGAAGGAAAAGTGTCAACACAGAAAATGCGTTCATCTCCATGTGCGCATGTTCTAATTTGGTGTAGATTGGTTTGAAGCCCCGTAATCTGCGCCCATGTTATCCAAGGACCCCTTCCCCAAATTCGATATGAGGGCCTTGATTCATTTCTATCTAAGGTGGTCACCCTCATGTAAGACCAAGTCCCATCTGAGGTGGTCAACCTCAGATAGGAACGGTCCCCATTCCGTGGCCTATTCAACCGAGCCCCAGCAATCGCTCAGAAACATTCTATCCAACGCCTCCATTCTGTAACCCATTCAATTGAATCCCAAAAATCCGAGGACCTAGCAGTCTGAGACTTCCAATCCGAGGCAGTAACCTTGGACCGAACCCAATCCGAACAGGTGACCCTTGGATTGTGACAATCCAAGCTCCTGACGTGCAACACATGCCTCTCACATGATTAGCACCCTTTTCTTTGAGAACGAGTCTCCAAATGAGAACATTTTCTCAATTTCAACCAACTTATCCCAATGGCAGTTTGGGTTTTACATAGATTCTTTTGGGCATTTATTATCATTTTTAGCCACAGAGCTTCCCTTCTAGTTTTTGATCTGTCAAGGTCAACGCTCCAACCACATTACAACACCTTCTTTTGTGATTGCTGCACGAGGGCCACCTCTACCTTGTCCAGAACTGCACTACACGCATGGTCTAATCCTAGTTTGCTCGAGATCATTGGTCCTGGGCAGAGTTGCAAGCCATGCATCCACCAATGCATTTTCTGTTCAAGATCTGTGCTGCAGCACATCTACGGTCGAATTTCTCAACTTTATTTTTCTACTTTACCGTTTTAAATTAAAATCAGTCCCAATAGATTTATCTAGCATCGATATTATTTCAATCAGTCCAAACGTATCTAAATTTGGTGATTGAAAAATCAGATTCGTCCACTTTTTACATGCTGGAGTGTTTCTCTGATTATCTTTTGGAGTTAAAACTAGGTTTGGGTGTTGTTGATTATTGGTGGATTAGATCTGGCTGTTTTCAAATCTGGTCCACATCACAATCCATCACTTATTTTTGGCAACCAGGGAATGAAAAACTTATGAAAATTTGGATAAATTGTAAATCAACAATTTGGCAACTCTGAAGAACTGGGTGAGAGGTAGAGTCACCATAGTGACATGTTACATATCAATATTATTTCTAATGCAATGTTTCAAAAATTTCTTGCTTCAAGCAATTGCACCTGCAACATAAGAGAGAAGTAGCATAAACCTGCATCCTCTCATTTCAACATAAGAGAGAAGTAGCCAATTCCTTGAGAATGAATTTGTGGTCCAACTTAAAATCCATTGTTTCCAGTTTAGGCAATTTGTACTTAGGTTTAAATGCTAGAAAATTACAAGCATGTCCAACTGCTCCAAAAGTACTTCATTCTGCTAGGTACTTGATGAAATTTCTCTAATTCTAACGTGAAAAAAAAAGATAAACTTAATGTTTCAACAATTTACTCTTGTTTCACTAATAAAAAAAAAATTTACTCTTCTGTTTCAGAGATAGGAATACAGTGAGAAACCAACCTACAGCTATTTTCCATGGAAGGCGTTCAATCAAGTCAGTTACATAACCTCTATTCAATCAGAATCTGCACACGGCTAGCATTATAAAACAAGAAGAGTTCATTTAACATAGTTGGCTTTCCTAGCCATTCAAATTTTCTTATCTCTATAGCATACACCAAATTTCCCCCTATTTCCATCACTAATGTCATTAATATATCAAGACCTAGTTCCTAGTCCTCCAATTGCCCAAGTTCTTAATCAATGCACAATTGCATATTATATGCGATGAACTATCAATTTCCATAATGCTTTTAGATGACGAAAGTGGTACCTGATGCATCTCGCTTTGAGCATAATCAAGTGATAGTTTCAATCAAATATCTAAGCCATAACCCTTTTGTTGAGCTAGAATCTATCAGAATCTTGATTTTCAGGTATATACAAAGCCCCTACTAGTCCAGCAGTTCTCCGCTCCATGTGTAGAATTTCAATTCTACAAACTTGACAGTGAGACTGTGACATGGGTTTAGTGGATCATCAAAAGCAAATTCAAGAGCCAGACCAACCCCAGAAGAACATTGGCTTCGTTGGTGCCAACTTCTAACCATCCTAGATAAATGGTTTCAGTCTCTTTCATTACAAGCTCTACAACTTCACCACACATCAATGTACCAGATCCCACACTTACATGGGCATGCTCAACAATTGAGTGCAAAATTTTAGGTGGGCGCAACATATTTCATATTCAGGATGGACTTGATTTTTGGGTTGTGGATTACATGTCCACCTACATAGGAACTTTGAGCTCTTTCACTAAATGTTGGTTCACTAATGCACGTTGGGGGTGAGGTGGACTTCATTTCAGTTTGCAAGGCCTAAGGTTTCAGCATGCTTACTCTGTCACCAAAACTAAAATGTCACAAGTAGGTCAATTAACTTTGTTACCACTACCTACATCTTCAAATAACTTACATAAAACAGCATCAACTAACATGTACACATTAGAGACAAAAAGGAAAGCTCCAAACTGAACAGATTGTGCAGCCGCTGCATTTTTAGTTACCCAGATGTAAGGTGCAAGATTTGGACTTCTTAGAAGCAATCACGTAGCACCGCCATCATCAGCAATATTGCTTATACTATACAGCGTTCTTCATGAATCGTCATACAGAGAACAATAAGTACTCATCAACACACACAAAGCACAAACACATCCACCCAGATCATTATCCACAATATCTGGCTTACACCCAACTGCATCAACCTTCTAATAAAATGTTACCAACAAGATAGTTCCCACATCATCTGAACAATCTGCTTCAAGGAAACATAACATATGAAACACTTCCTCGGCTTCAAGCCATGCAAAAAAGTGCATCCCATAATTGAGGTCAATCAACAACCATTCCACTTCCATATAATATATGATTAAAAAGTGCAACTTGTCACCTCTTCTAATAGCTTAAGTAAGATTTACACTAGAGCCAAAAACACATAAGGGAAATTGAAAAAAGAACTATCCCTGTGGTGAAATCTGTAAATGTATTCTCTCCCATTAGGGCGAACAAAAGACTTCAGAATAAAAACTTTTAGATTTCTAACGATTAGTGCAGATAGTGATCTTTTTACTCGAAATGCATGCAACTAAATTGTAGCTTTGAAACTTACCATGGTTTAACAACCGATAGCTGTGTGGGAGCACCGGCATAAAAGGGCTGAGCTTTTGACGCTCAGCCAATAACTCAGAGAGATACCTGCAAAATAAACAGCTATATATGTTAGATACCCTTGATTATGCATAACTATGTAACTAACATGTATTAATACATACAACACACTACAGAACTATACAACAGTCCATATATGTGGGTGCAGAGACACGTTACGTATGATCCTCTACAGCTTCAAGACATACAAAACTAAAACTAATGCCATAAAAAACAAAGAAAACCCATGTAAATCATATCAAAGCAGTGTAGGTGGCAGACTATAGACTTAATTAATTTTTGAATGTAGTGATTTGCCATAACCATCAAAAGAAACAATGGGAACAAACAACAAATTAATTAAATTTTGAATAAGCACATTAAAACTACAATGTAATTTAAAAAAGAAAGGTCACTTTACTTGAATTTTCTGCAGCTTTATTCTATATACTACTCGTATTTTCAAAAGTAAATAGGTGCTTGTTAGTACTGATTTGTTTGGTATCTTCAGTGGAAATAGCACGTTGTAAGACAATCACACGTGCAGGAAACATAAAAAACAAAAGCACAGAGCGGTAGCAAAAGAAAGTAGAACAAAGAAAACCTAAACTCACTAATCTCAGTGACATCAGAGCTCAAAAGAAAATATATCAATTCTCAGTATAATCATACACATCTTATAACAGCTAAAATCTACTAAAAAACACATGTTCTACAACACCAAACAGTCCAAAACAATGACAGATCATATCCGGTACGTCAAAAACCTATTTTCCACATATACAATCCTGATGATCTAACACAAAATCCTTAAAGCAGAAACTTTTACAGATCATACAGATCAGATTAAAACATAAACATAAACAGATCATTCAATTTCCAGCATTTTCGTGACCTTAACAACACGGTAGACGCCTGAAACAAATCCAAAACATAACATAATCTTCTAAAAACCTCAAATCGCGAGAAAATCAGACAAATTAAACAAGAAAAATAGATGAGAGTAAAGAAAAGCTAGAATTTTCGCTTGATCTAGCTCTTCTCTTGATTTACTAGAAAATCTAGGATTTTTTTTTTCGTCTTTAATTTCGCATAAAATCAAAGGTTTTTTTGGAGCTTACTTCTCTTGCTCGACGAGAGCGTTGGTTGCAGATCGAATGCTGGAGATGTGAGGAGAGTGAGGAGCGGTGGACGGAGAAGGAGAGTAGGCCATATACCTGCCGGAAGACATTTTCCGGCGATAATAGAGTCAGATCTGTGCCAGATTCAAGTGGAAAGGCGATGGATCCCGGCTGAGGGACGCTAGATGATAGACCGGTGGCGGGGAAGAAGTAGTTGTATTTATAAAGCGGAGAAAGATTGGTTAGATGAAAAAGTTGGCTTTACTTACTGTCACAAGGACAGCTTTTGCCATTATATTGCCCTTGTACTTTATTTCTATGTAGCCCTACTGCACCCAAAATACTCGATGATTGCCTAAAAGAAAAAAAAACTTCATAAATCATTTTTTTTTAATCTTGTTAATATGAGATCAAATTACCATAAGATCCTTCTGTTTTCATTAATGGTAAAAGGGTGGGATCGGGGGACAACCATTTTTCACAATTATTTTTGACAACCATTTGGCGGACCCACATAGAACATGAATCAATGGCTGATTTTTTGTGAGGATGATCTCTATGGCGAGGAGATCATCCTCACAAAAAATTCAAAAATAATGGACCGTCTGTTTTTTCTGTGTAACTTGAAAATCACATTTGATGGGGTTGGAAATTTCAGAATGGGATTGGTTTTTGCTGGGGTGATCTATATGGTGAGGAGATCATCCTCACCAAAAATCAGCCATTGATTCATATTCTATGCGGGTCCCCCAAAATGGTTGTCCTCCGCTCCTGACCCATGGTATAAAAGATGGTCTTGACAAACCTAACTACCTTTCACTCCCATATCTTAAAAATTTTGCATTTATGGTTGAGACAATGTTACAAAAAAACCAATAGTTATAACGGAAATAACTGCCGTTAGTTATACGATAGTGCCCCAACCCGTTATGTTTTTTACAGTTATACATTCCCAAAACTGAAAAAAGGGAATATTTGTCATAATGGCATTATTTTGAAGAAAAAATCATTTTTTTTTAACTTTTATCTAGGCGTTTTTTTGAAAAATATATTAGAATATTAATTTTCAAACCATTTTTATTGACGTGACCCTTTGTAACAGTCACGACGCTAATGTTATGAGTCCGTTATAATGGAACATTTAAAACATTGGTTGAGTTGAGAGTTGAGAGTAGAGGGTCCTGAGTTCAACTCTCCTTGGGGCCACCCCTGGAAAGAGTAGAGGGTAATAAGTGGCTCTGTCCACTTAACTCTTCCAGTACACTCCCGTATGTGTGGAATGGGTGACTAAAAAAATGGTTCCGGGCCAATATAATAAGGGGTCGGGCTCAAGGGACTCAATGGCTGATTTTTGGTGAGGAGATCATCCTCACAAAAATTCAAATCATTCCAATATTTATAGACTGGTTTAAAAGCTGAAACATTATGGACCGTCGATTTTTATTGTGTAACTTTAAAACCACATTTGATAGGGTTAGAAATTTCAGAATGGGCTGATTTTTTGTTGGGGTGATCTATATGGTGAGGACTGAGGAGATCGTCACCACCAAAATCAGCCATTGATTCATCTTCTACTTGGGTACGCTAAGATGGGGTCCCTTGAGCCCGACCCATATATAAATTAGAAGTCTTGGAATGTGTTGATTTTTGGTGAGGAGATCACCCTCACAAAAATTCAAATCATTCTGATATTCCTGCATGGTTTACAAGTTGAAGAATTATTGACCGCCTATTTTTTTGCCGTTAACTTGAAACCCACATTTCATGGTGTTAGAAATTTTAGAATGGGCTGATTTTTGTAAGGGTGATCTATGTGGTGAGGAGATCATCCTCACCAAAAATCAGCCATTGATTTATCGTCCAAGTGGGTACGCCAAAATTGTGTGTGAAAATATGTGTCCACTGAACCAGACCCTTTATTTATAAGCTCCAGAAATTTAACTCTATAGCCTCATGCCGTGACGATTCGAGGACGTGTAAGGAAGAAATTTAAAGTCGGGGGTACACATGCCCGTCACCTATATTGCAACTAACCGAGCAATAAGCGGCTGCAATACGCCTTTCTTTTTTATGTCTTTTGCAGGACGGGGGTTCCATTGCGGTAACTCCAGACCTAGTGTACGTGTACGTGTATGTGTGTGTATGTTAACTAGAGGGCTGGGTGGAGATGGCCAGGACCCCACTCCAAAAAGCATGAGATCCTGAGTTTGAGTCGTTTGACTCCCCCTTGGGCCACCCCCTGGGGATTTACCTCATTTTTATTTGGCGCGTGTGGAAGCGGTGCACACACATGCCCCAGGGGCTAGTCCGGTGCTCTAAGAGTCCAGAATGCACTTGGAAGTCCAAAAAGAAAAAAAAAATGTACGTGTACGTGTATGTGTGTGGTCTACTTAGGCATAAATGACCACAAAGAAAAGAAAAAAAAAGTAAGAAAGAGAGTTTTTTGTATGGATCGGGCTCGGGGGACCTCCATTTTTGACACCTATTTTGGCGTACCCACGTAGAAGATGAATCGATGGCTGATTTTTAGTAGGGATGATCTCCTCAGTCCTCACCATATAGACCCCCAACAAAAAATCAACCAATTCTGAAATTTCTAACCCCATCGAATGTGGTTTTCCAATTACACAGTAAAAATCAATGCTCCATAATTCTTCACCTTCTAAACCAGTTTACGAATATCAGAATGATTTGAATTTTTGTGAGGATGATCCCCTCACCGTAGAGATCATCCTCACAAAAAATCAGCCATTGATTCATCTTCTATATGAGTAAACCAAAATGGGTGTCAAAAATGGGGGTCCCCCGAACCCGACCCTTTTTGTATTTGTTTTTGTAAGGAAGAAAGAGGGTTAAAACGGAACGAATGGACAATCAAAGATGGAGGGTCACAATCGGCCAGGGTGTGTGTTTGACTAAGAGAGATAGAGAGAGAGAGAGAGGAACAGTATAGGCTGGAATATTGCCGACGTGGAATGAAGACTACCCATTATACAAGCTTGGTTGTTGGGAGGTTAATTTGTTTTGCGGCCCGTGGCCGTGAGGGAGAAGGAGAGGGGGGAGTGGGGGGTGTTGATATTCAAAACTAATGATTAAATGCATGTCGTTTTGTCATCTAGCTAGATGGATACCCTACATATAAATGTACAGGAAAGAGAGAGAAAAGGAGATTGGGCTTTGAATTTCAATAAAGCATATGAAGCTAGAGCTTGTTTTCAAACAAATATAAAGATTATGAGAGAGACATATATGCTAGGGTTTAGGGTTTGAATTTCAACGAGGCATGAGTACACATTTTAGGGTTTAGGGTTTAGGGTTTTAGTCAAGGTTTACAAGGGGCCGTTATAATGGTATAACGGACTGGGGGGTGTTACTGTTTTTTCCGTTATAACAAATTGTAACGTTCATAGTCAAAAAAATAAAACGAAAATGACGCTAAAATTAAAAATTTGAATTTCAAATATTTTCAATAAAAAAATAAGGGAATATAACTGAAAATAACAGAAATAACGGGTTTTTTTTTCTTCAAAATTTTATCAGAAAGTTATCTTCGTTGTAACAGAAAAATAACGGCCGTTATAACGAAAATAATGGCCGTTACTTTCTGAGTGGTAAAATTGTACGTAACATAACGGGGAAGGTCCAAATCGGTTATAACGGCTGTTTTTAAAACAATGTTTTGAATTTCACCAAGGCACGAGTCACATTTAGAACGAGAGCTCGACTATGCACACAATGGGTTCTTAGTAGGGGTGTCAATTTGTACCCGTTTAACCGGAACCAGAAGCGAAACCCCGGTTCCAGTTCCACATTTTTTTGAACCAACTAAATAAGAATCGGAATCTAAACCGAACAGATAAGAAAGCTCCGGTTCTTGGTAGTTTGATATGGGAAAGGAACAGATAGGAACTAGAATCAATAAGAACCTACAATATAGGTTCTAGTTCTGGACACCTTAGGAACCAAACCGAAACCGGACCCGTTGATATTATACCATGGCCATGTATGGGTACCCATAGAAAAGTTCTGTACAAATGATTCTTGCCTATAAATGCCCAAGAATAATTTTCTGAATCAATAGTTTTTAGTTTACCAATTCTCTTCTAAAAAACAAAGCCATGGTCACCAAACAAAACTTTTACACTTTTCTCTCTCTCTCTCTCACATGCGCAACACATGTGTACTATTGGGTTATTAAGCACACAGAAATGGTACCATGAATTATTGGTCTAAGCTGGAAACTTTCCCTCTCTCCTAAAATTCAAGAAGAAAACAAAGTTTGAAATTGTTTATTCTATATGTTTTTCATATTTCTATATGCCAATTAGTATCGTGCACCCCGGGGCATTAGTTGGGTGCTCTAAGAGGCCCGGATACCCACCGTTTCAAAAAAATAAAAAAATTTCTATCTTCTGATGTAATTAATAATCACATCTTAACTTATAAATAACAATTTATATATGGTGACAGATTTTTACAGGGGGGGGGCCATGAGATGGACTTCGATAACTTGATTCTATAAGCTTCACGGTCATATGCGTGTATCAATTTCTATACATTAGTATTTCGTTTAAATCGCGTGTACATCGAGTGGTCCATATAGAATTTATTATTGTATTTGACAATCACGCCGTTTACGGACTCAAATAAAAAAATAAAATAAAAGAAAGACTTAAATCAAGGAATGGTTTGCAAATTTAATATAATTAGGTTAGAGAAATTTTTGATGGTAAGCAGCAAAAATCAATGCTAGCACCCCTCTAGTTGCATCAAATTCTATTAACCCAGTTTATATGGCCAGGACCACACCTCAGGAAGCGGAGGTCCCCTCTTGGTGGCCACCCTTAAGGCTTAGTCCCAACTTACATGGTTTGTGTGGATGAGGGGGTTTGCTTGCACGTGCCCGAGGGATTTAGTCGGGGTGCTCTAAGAGGCCCCGATACTCGTGTAAAAAAAAAAAAAAAAAGGAGGTTAAGAATCGTTTTTTTCCTCAATTGAAATAAAAAGCAGTAGGAAAAATAAAAGAGCATATAGCATAATGGCGGGTTGTCCTGTTTGACACATGAATGCCATTAGTGAGCATGCACTAGCTAGAAAGAGAGGAGGAGGGGGGAGCAGGTGGGATCATGTCCCCAGTTGCATCCTTTATTGGTGAATGGGTTCAATCCACTTGATTAATTTGTATTTAATATCTCTCTTTCTGGTTAAAGTAGACTTATCATGAAAGTAAAGAGGATTAATTAGAGAAAAAAAAATACATCTATATTTGTTCTTGATAAAAATAAAAAAAATTTAAACCGTGGGTATCCGTGCCTCTTAGAGCACCCGACTAGTCCCCTGGGCACGATTAGTCACCCCTCTACACGTGCCGGAGTGTACTGGGAGAGTTAATGTGGACTGAGCCACTTATTACCCTATTCTTTCTGCGGGGTGGCCCCAAGGAGAGTCGAACTCACAACCTCCTAATTTTTTAGAGTGGAGTCCTGGGCCACTCACACTCAACCCTTGATAATTATCTATTAACATAACATTTCACCTCATTGAGCTGATCATGGCCCTCCATTTATTTGAAAAAGAAGTACGTTACGACATATTCCTTTATTTTTTTTTTCATACATCGAAGAGAAAATATATATTTGATTAGAGTGAATTTTAGGTTATGACATACCCAAGAGATGGCTAATTCATCGAGGAGCCTGAAGGATGGCATTCGGTGCTCGATCAATATCACGTTGTTCACCCTCACACCTACTCACCATGTCGCGTGCAATCCCATCACTTGACCACGAGCATTGCAAATGCCCTTTTTATAGTATTATTAATAGAAATAATAACTCAAATAGTGGCTTCCCTTTCCGCACATATATATCATATAGATGTGACCAATGCCGAGAAATACGGAGGGTAAGAGACTGAGTCATCATCATGTCTTGCCCATCCTATCGCGGCATGTCCACCGTGGAAGAAATTAGAGTCTTGGACAAACAATAATTTGATTTTTTTTAGGTGATTTTGTCAACTTTCCATACCTATAGCTACCTTATAATAAACGCATTTTCATCCCGATTTCAACTATAAAATGATTAAAATCATTGGGTTGCGTGACATTTACACTTTGGAGTTTAGTCATTGGTTTGAAAACTTATTTTATTTGTTCCATCTATACTTGACATTTGAACAGATTTTTTTTTATTTTTATTTTTTATTTTTTATTTTTTTTCTGGTAGATTAATTTTGTTTAGTCAACTAAAACCCATTAAATAAATAAAATATTGTAACTCGGATTCTGATTTTCCCAACTTGAAGGGGCTCCTCAACTGATTTGATTCGGGTTAACGGTTAACGATCTTTCCTGGCATCTAACACTATTCATTAACCCATTAAGTTTGTGCGCCGATCTCGACAGGCCTACCAGCAAATGGCTATTTATTAATTTTATGCTTAATTTTAAGAGAAAAACATGAGATTTAAAAAACAAAAAATTTCTAAAACGAAAAAAAAAACTTTAATCTATTTACAAAAAAAAAAGTAACGAAACGCCCTTTCTCCCTGACAGAAATAAAAGGCGCTGACAAAAAATAAAAAAAAGCTGAAAAGGCTGACAAACGCCCTTTCAAAGGGCGTCTATACCTGACAGACGCCCTTTAAAAGGGCGTTTGCCCATAGAGAGTAAAACTTTTGTCCGGATACGAGCCACGTGGCATACTCTTGTTGGACAATGACTGTATGGATGTTTGGCCAATCACTAGGTGGACCTACACACCAAAAGAGAAACATGATTAGTGGTTTATAAGCGTTGGATTGAAGTTATTTTCATGGGTTGATTTTAACCGTAAGAATTTTAGCATTATTTGAGTGCAAAGATCCAAAGATTGTAAATTACTAATCAGGCTGATTTTTGGATTGCAGGTCCTAGAGGGACTGACCAAACATCCATACGGTCATCATCCACTAAGAGTGTGACATGTGGCTTGTACTGGGACAGAAGTTTTACTCCTCTATGGTAGACGCCCTCCATCTGTCAGGTTCAGAGGCCCTTTAAAAGGGCGTTTGTCAGCTTTCAACTTTTTTTTTTTTTTTTGTGAGGGAGAAAAGTCATCTTTTCAATTTTTATTTCTGTCAGGGAGAAACGCCCTTTCAAAGGGTGTTTAGTTATTTTTTTTGTAAATGTCAGAATTTTGTTTTTATTTTTGTAAATAGATTGAAGTTTTTTTTTCATTCAAGAAATTTTCCGTTTAAAAAATATAATGAGATTTTTGTGCAATATGGGTCGATAAATTATAATTTAATGGCAACGCTTTATGATAGGAGGATCGCTTAACATGATTTCTGGACCCAGCATACCGTTATGATTCAATTTGGATCGCTTAACAGGAGGATCAATGTCTAGAAATCACTAATCAGACTGATTTTGGTTTGCAGGACCACCTAGGGATTGGCCAAACATCCATAAGGTCGGAGTACTCTAAGAATGTGCTGCTCCATTGATCTAGTCTACCAAATATATTGTGAA
The DNA here is from genome assembly GCA_035048495.1 of Euptelea pleiosperma. NCBI lineage: Eukaryota > Viridiplantae > Streptophyta > Magnoliopsida > Ranunculales > Eupteleaceae > Euptelea > Euptelea pleiosperma. Next base: position 1,676,816 of record CM068545.1, read on the forward strand.
CTTGCTGCTTAACATCGAGTGTTGGTTGGTGTGCGAATATGTCAAAGATCTATATGAACTGATGTTATCGACCTCCAAATTTAACCGTTTCTTTAAGACCACTTGGGGGATGCCATGCGCGATGCACATGCACGTGTCACACTCTTTAGAGATCACTGACCATATGGCTATTTGGCCCATCCCTAGGTGAACATCCATCCCAAAATTCAATCGGATTAGTAATTTCTATCTGTTGGATTGGAGTGTCTTTTTCATGGTTTAGATTTAACTTTGGTTTTCGAGCATTATTTGGGGATACTCAGATCTATTTAAAGTCACTAATTAATCATGCTGATTTTTGTTATGAACGTCTACTTGGGGTTGCTCCAAACATCCATACGGTGTGTGGCCTCTACTAGTATGCCACGTCGCTCACACTGTGATCTGTCATCAACGTTGATGATGGACATCCATCGTCAAATATTTTTTTTCTGGGAAATAGTTTATGGAACACATTAACTGAAAGAAAAAAGAAAAATTACGTAAGGACTAAAGTACCCTTAAAAATAAAAATAAAAAAAATTAAAGAAACATAACAGGGTCATTTTTGCGACATTGGTGATTTTGGGCATAACGCAAGAGGAGCAATCGCCGTTGTTTAATAAGTAGAATAGATGTTTTAAAACTCGGAAACTAGACGCCACTCGGAAGTCTGTGGAGTTGAGTCAAATTGGTGACTCATGAGTTGACTTGGCCAAGTAATCACAATAATGTAAACGGTCGTGATTCAATAATCTTTTTTAATATTTTAAATATCAAAACAATAGAAATTTGGTGTTTTCAATTTAATAAAAAATTATAGTAAAAGAGAGAATAAACTTCACAAAGAAGACTAATCCATGTTAGAGATCGAAAAGGGAAAAAGTTTATCTATAATATGCATTTTTTTACTATATAACCCAAGGTTTAAAGGGGACCGTACGGTATAACAGACTGGGGGCGTTACCATTTTTTCCGTTATAACGAAAAAACGCTGAGGGGCAAAAATGGAAAATAACAGAAAAAATGGCGCTGAAATTCAAATTTGAATTTCAAAAATGAAAAATAATGGAAAAACAAAGAAAAAAAATGACCTTTTTTTCACGATTTTTTCTAGAAAATAAGGGTCGTTATTGTTATAACGGAAAATGACGGCTGTTATTTTGTTATAATGGCCGTTATTTTTTGGGCATTTTTACTGTCCATAACATAACGGGGAGGTCCGAATCCGTTATAACAGCCATTTTTTAAACCTTGATATAACCCTCATTAATTTGGAAAGTTTTTGAATATTTTAACACACGGCTAGACTTGACCTGACTAACTCGACTGAGTACTTCCGAGTGCGACTCTGCGAACCATAACTAATTAAGTTATTGAAGGTTGAGTCTCCTCGAAATAAGATTGAGTCAAGATGACTTGGCCGAGTTCTGAATCGATGTGACAAGTTTTAAAACCTTGTTTTATAATGTTCCGGAAATGAGTCGACGCATCAGATGCTAATTCGAATATTTCTATTTTTTACTAGGGACAAATTACTCATCTATTGGTGATCAAACCTCAATAAACAGTCTAAGTATTGGCTAAGTCAAACCTCAATAAACGCTTTTTTAAGCCAATAAAAACATGACACGCTAGGGTCTATAAGATGTTATTATATAGTTTTGATAATAATAATTTCGTTTGTGTTTTTGAATGTAAGAGGTCTTGAACCTAGATTTCTTAGCTTACTTTACAAAAGTAGTTTTGTTTTGTCTTTTTTTCTTCTTTTTTTTTTTTTCAAAACTTTATAAATTTGAATGAAATTTTTTGGAGGGAACTAAGTGGTTCTCACTTAGGCCGTGTTTGATTGCACAAGAAATTTTCCCGAAAAAATATATCTGGGATATGCCTAAAATGGCTGATTGATTGGAACTGAGAACATATATTTCAATCATGCGAGAAAATAAAGGAGTATTTTCAGGTGGAAATGAATTCTCACCTATCTGGATGGGAAATGAATTCTAGGCTTAGTAGGAAAAATTATCCAGATTTAAATGGCTTATTAGGAAAAATTATACAGATTTATAATGGCTATCTAACAATGGACAGTTGTGTTTTCCCAAGGAAAATGCAATTTTCCCACTTGGTAATCAAACATGGCCTTAATTGATCACTTCTGTAAATTTTTTAGTTCTGCGTTGCTTGGGAACAAGAAGTTTTGTGAGAATATATATTTGATGATTAGACTAAAGAGTGGAGCCCTTGAGCCTCCCATTTTGTGCCATTTGGATACAATTATGCACAATCTCAAACACGCACGCACACACGCGTGCATGTACCATGTTGTGCGTGAGGCCGGGCCCACTTATCCTACTCCTTTTATATAAAGTCAGTTCTATGAGTTCAGATACAACCCGAAAATCAATTGTTCTCTGTTTTGTTCAGAAGCCAAGGTATATCTATATAGTATTTGGGCCCTGCTTAGCCTTGTTTGAAATTTATAAAAAAAAGCCCTTTTTTTAGGGCTTTCAAAGGGATGGACTAGGCCAAGGTCCCTTACAAGAGGGCCGTATCGACACCCCTAAACACTAGAAGCCAAAATGCAGATTTACTCTAAAGAAGCGCTTCTTAACACCGAAAGCTGGACAAGCACTTCCCAAAAAGCGTTCCAAAAACTACCTTAATTACTTCACATGTTATTTGTGTATTTTCAATAGAGTGCCTTTTAACTGCTTAGTTACCCAAATGATTTATTATTGGGAGGAGCCTTGAGATCTCTCCTCTTATAAAGACAATTCTTGCTTAAATGACCTTTCCATTTCATGTGAAAAATATGAATTGATTTTCATGGAAAATCTTGTCGCACCCCATGAATTGTGAGGGCACCCAACGCACCCCACCTATTGAAAACATTCATGCGATTGTTGTTGTTGCTATTGCATAGGGTTAGAGTCCATGCTCACCCTTTTCATGCACTCTTCTCCATAGTCCTTTAGGATGACATTTCTCAAGGCGACATCTATTAATGAGAAGCTCTATTGTTGATAAATGCAGACCAAAGCCTTTATATGTTGTTGATGAGGTGTAGATCAGAGTCTTTGAGGATGTCTTTGAGACTAAGGTTTTTCTCGAGTGTTGAATAGGTCAGGATTAGATTAGACTCCTATTTGTAAAAACCCTTTTTGAAGAGAGAAACCATGGAAACATTTCTAAAGTTTTTCTTGCTACTCTTTCTCTTCTGGAAAAAGCACTCTCTGAAATTATAGTTGTAGGTTCTCCTCTCTCAGCATTTGCAAGTAAATCCTCCTTTCTCAGCCATTGTTCGATCAATCGAATAGTAATCGAGAGCGAATGATCGAGCGAGAGAATCAAATTTCAGAAACGAGAAGCTCTCCATGGCCATATTTTAACAGGCGGGGGTGCTTTAAGAGGTCAGGTGCTCTCACAATTCAATTTATGGGACTTGACTAAAATTACCTGATTTTAAAAAATTGACATCTTTAGCCCTACTAAATACGTGAAGTACCTTGAGGCTTGAGTCCTATCAGTTTGTTGGTGTTATTTGCACGCACCTTTTTTTGAGTGACACCCACCTCTTGGTGTGTGTAAATAAGTTACAACAAAAAAACCCCACCACCGATAGAGAAGAAGAAGATGAGGAGGACCGCCACCAGGCCTCCTCCTCTTCATCTTCTTCGGGCGGCCTCCTCCTCTTCTTCTTCTTTTCCGAGCAGCCTCCTCTTCTTCCTCCTCATCTCTCTCTCCCTCTCTCCTTCAAAAAAAAAAATTCCACCCAATATCGGTAACACATGGTGGACATAGCTTTGGCCATATCAGTAGGCAGCTGTTGACATGGCCAAAGCCATGTCCATGTGCACCCTGTGTTACAGATAAGGGCATAAATTTTTTTTTTAAGGGAGAGAGGGGAGAGGGAGGGAAGGAGGGAGAGAGAGAGATGAAGAAGAAGAAGAAGAAGAGGAGGAGGGAGGGAGCGAGGGAGGGAGGGATCTCTTTCTCCCCTTCTTCCTTTAAAAGAAAAAAATTCGCCCGTATTGGTAACGTAGGGTGGACATGGCTTTGGCCATATTGGTAGGCAGCTGCTGACATGGCCAAAGCCAAGAGAGAGAGAGAAGAAGAAGAAGAAGAAGAGGAGGAGGAGGAAGACGAGACTGCCCAGAGAAGAAGAGGAGGAGGCCTGCCACCTACCACCAGGAGAGAGAGAGAGAGAGAGAGAGAGAGAGAGAGAGAGAGAGAGAGAGAGAAAGAGAGAGAGAGAGAGAGAGAGAGAGAGAGAGAGAGGTGGTGGTGGTGGTGGTGGTGGTGGTGCAGTGGAAGAAGAAGAAAGCGATGGTGGAGGTTTGATTTTTTTTTGTTTTTCAACTTTAGGTACGTGCAGATAAGAGGGGGGTGTCACTCAAAAAAAGGTGTGTACAAATAACACCAACAAAGAACCCGAACCTATTATATTATTCGGTTCCGAATTCTATCGATTCCAAGTCTTTTGGTTCCGGTTCTGAAATAGCTAATCCGGGAACCGGATATCGGTTAATCGGGTAGCGATTGACTCCCCTAGAGTCCTAGACATTAGGAAACACCTTTCCCGCGATGAAAAATAAAGCGAGGATGCCTCTTTGTTTCATTTGTCTACTGAACTTGTGAAATCTCCATTCTCCGCCATTAAGGAAAAGTTGCAGAAATGGAGGAAGCGACGATTCCCTTTAAGAATCTCCACAGCAGAGAATATCAAGGTCACAAGAAGAAGGTAACTTCTACCTTCTCTCGCTATTTCTCTTCACACATTCATTTTTTCTGTTTCGAATTCCAATTTAAAGTTTAAAGTTTCAAAAGCCTTATATTTTCTGTACTACTGACAAAACCATAACATTTCTCAAATTAACCCCTTGAAACCCTAGAGAAATTGACGAATGATTCGTTTTCTTTTTAATTTAGGTGCATTCAGTGGCTTGGAATTGCGCAGGCACGAAGCTCGCCTCTGGTTCTGTCGATCAAACAGCTCGAGTATGGCACATCGAGCCGCACGGACATGTAAGCTCTTTTATCTTCTAAAAAATTTTAGGGTTTAGGGTTCATGGTTTTACTCTTAATAGCTCCCTTCTTCTTGATTTTTTCTTGACTTTCTGCTATTGGGTAGGGGTAGGGGTGGTTTGGATTTGGGTATCGCGGTTCAAGCATAATTAGCTGACTCACAGTCGGTTTTGATCTATTTGGTTTGTAATTTACTACATTTTTGTGTAATTAAGCTCATCTTGGCCACTTCCAGTTTGTTTGGTAACGAGTTTTAAGTTGCCCATCAAAAGTATAACCCGTGCAATTGCCTTTTAGTTCTTTTTGGGGATTAATTAGTTCTTAGATTCATTTAAAAAGGATTTGACCGTAGCTATGGGAGGGAGCTGAACATAATCTGACAATAAATAAGCTTAGTTTGGTCACTTAATTTGGTGCAGTTTTTTTGGGTTTTTGTGAGCTTTGTTAATTTTGTTCAAGTATTTCGATGTCATTATTGGCTGCAAATTTGTTTAGTCATGAAAACTGAGTTGACTCGGTGACTTGGACAACACATCCCTTTCTTCTTGATTGTTGAATTTATTTTATAAAAAGAAATATATTTAGTTTTTTTTTTCTTCAGCTAATTTTCTGGGGATTTATTGCAGGGTAAGGCCAAAGATATTGAGTTGAAGGGGCATACTGATAGTGTGGATCAACTATGCTGGGACCCTAAACATCCTGATTTAATTGCAACTGCATCGGGTGACAAGACTGTTCGCCTCTGGGACACTCGTAGTAAGTGAAGTTTATATGGTTTAAGTGTACTTTGTCATTGGAAATTTTTGAAAATTTTGGCTGTTTTAGAACTACTAATCGTGTTGCTGGAGATAGAATAATATTTGGAAACATAGGTATTTATTTCCATGTATTTTATTAGTGATAGATCGGTAATAAATATGTGGCATTTCATTTGCTTGTTCTTGAGGATAATTGAAGATGGACAGATGGGAAATATTGTGAAAAGATGAAGAGAAGTAAAATATAAAAAGAAAAAAGAAAGAAATGTCATAAATCGGCATTTTGAAGTTTGTCTTCTCTGCAGATCCAGTGGTGAGTCTGTAGATCGTTTGTTCATCCATTGTAGTAGATACACCAGAGAAGTGTGGTTTGCATTCTTCTGTTTTTTTGGGATATTTTGGACTACACCCAACAGCATCTTTGAGCTCTTCTCTAATTGGTCCGGCGAAGCTTTGACCCTCGTGGGTGTGCACTCTGGAGTCTGCTCCTTTTGCTTCTGTTGGGTCATTTGAAAGAAAGAAACAACCCGATTTTTTATGACAAGGTGGAGTCTTTATACACTATCCGTTTGAGGATTAAAGCTTTATATGTTTGGTCGTCCATTAAAGAGGATTTTAAAGGGCTTAGGTTTGAAGATTTTGTTTATAGATGGGAGAAGGTCTTACATGGCACCAGTCAGTTTTCTGGTTTTGTACATTTTTTGTTTAGTTAGGGAGGTTGAGGACCTTCGTCTCTAGTTTCTTTTGAGAGCTCTCCTCTGTATAGTGGGGTCCTCCCCTTTCCCTTTTTATTGATACAAATAATCACTTATAAAAAAAAGGATTGTTAGATTAACATAATACCTTGTCATTTTTTATTGATAAAAGGAAGGCCCATTCAATCAGAAATTGTAAACCAGTCACTCGAGTACTTCCGCATTAGAAAGAAGATGCTTGCAAGTACCAGATTGTTGCAATGTAAATTGATCACGTTCATATGGATACTTATAGACGTACACCATTACAAAGACCTTAAGATGCACGTTATTTACTTATCATCATCGTCATTGTCGTCATAAGTTTTTTCTCAACGGTATGGGGTCAGCTGCACGGATTTTGTTTCTCCATTCAATGCTGGCAAAGCCATCTCTTCCGTTAAGGTAAGTTTTATAAAATCTCCTTTCAGAACCTCACTCCATGTCCATTTTGGCCTTCCTGCCCGCCCATTTAGGCCCTTCAACTTGCACATTCCTCCCCACTGGTTGTACATGACCAAACCATCTCAGTCGACTTCCTTTCATTTTATCACTTATTAGGGCTACTCCTATATATTTACTTATACAAAAGAAAAAGAAGATGCATGTTATTTCTATCCACTCAAATGAGTGGGTTAGAGTTTCCACTTAGCAATCACCTCCCATTCCATATCATTTCTAGTCGTATCCAACAATAGTTCCCATTATTTTCCTTAGCAGCAAGTAACAATGTCACTTGTGAGTGTAAAACCCCAGGATTGGAAAAAAAATGAATTGGTTAAGTGGTTTAGTGCTCTAAACAACTTTTAATTTAATTTAGGACTGAGATTTTCTTTTATTTCTCTCAGATTGCATATTTATTTTTCTTGTATCACGATGATAGATTTGCCACTTTTATATATCTGATGCCTGGTAAATTTTGGTTTCTGCAGGTGGTAAATGCTCTCAGCAGGTAGAACTCAGTGGTGAAAACATAAATATCACTTACAAACCGGATGGGACACACATAGCTGTTGGGAACAGGGTATGTTTTACAATCCCACGACAGTTGCTGAAGCTTGTGTTTTTTTTTAACTGTTAAATGGCCTTGAACAGTGGTGATAGGTTTCTATCTTTACCTTCTTTTCCTTGTAGTTTGACTGATATGAAGGTGTTATTTGTGGGGAAATGTTTTGTTAATTGGGCATTTTATGGATGTATATTGCCAAAGGTTGTTTCCTTTCAAGATGTTAGTAGCAAATTTATAACCAGTTTCTCACCATTAATTCTTTTTTCCTTGTTGTAGGATGATGAGCTGACAATATTGGATGTTCGCAAATTTAAGCCAATCCACAAGCGCAAGTTCAATTATGAGGTAATACTGTTTGGAAATTTTGTGAGCAATTTACTTACAAAAAAAATCCGCAAGCATTTGCGGTTTTCCCATTTATACCTTCCTTTTCTTTTTCTTCCTTGCAATGTATTTCTACTTCCAGTTGCCAGGTTAGTAAACTTGTCAAATAATTGTAAATTGCTAAAAAAATGTAAGAGAAAGCAGGATTAGGTTTATTTTCAATATTTTCTCCTTCCTTTTCTTTTTTTCCTTGCAATGCATGTGTTTCTTACTCCCAGTTGTTGGGTTAGTAATCCTTGTCAAGTAACTGTAAATTGCCAAAACTTGTAAGAGAAAACAGGATTAAGTCTACACTTCTCATATTGGAATATTTTGAAGAGATATGTTCTCATCCTCTCATATTAAGATCCGGGTTCTGTTAGGTTTAAAAAGTTTGGAATCTTTTTTCTTCAAATTGGTCCAACGGAAACTAGAAGGCCTAATAATGGGTAGGTACATACTTCATATTATGGAATAAATCGGTTGGTATGTTCTATATCAATTGTCATTGCCTACTTTATTTAAATGCTTATTATTATAAATGCACAATTGAAAGGAGCAAGCTACTCTCTTTCATTTTATGTTACGCATAATACTTCCATTTCCTTATATAACAACTAAATGTGATTGGTGTCCATAAAAAATTGTGATGGCCCGCCTATGAATAACAATTCCATACTGTTCAATTGGTGACCTCTAAGGTGGTTGCTTGCAGAAGTCATACAATTCAGACAATCCTAAATTCCTAATTGTATGGACTTTTCGGATTGTAAACCAATTAGTTGAGCTACCTAAGTGTTTGCTCATGAATGGATTGATAAGATTGCCAACCAATATGATTGTTGGGCTATGACCCATATTGTGTGATTGGTGATAGGTAGGCCACATACGGTGTACTTTGAAGGAACCAAGCCCTAATGTCGAAGAATTGTCTTTCTTAACACGTTTATGATCCTTTTTTCCCTTCTATGTGCCAAATGCTCCTTTGACATGGTGTTTTTTAATCAGGTAAATGAGATTGCTTGGAATACAACCGGAGAAATTTTCTTTCTCACAACAGGAAATGGTAAGAACAATTACTGGAATCCTATTTCTTTTATGCCTATGCTGCAAGCACCACAAATGGAATCATTGTTTCTCTAATAAAAACAAATTCTCTATTGCCTTTTTTATGTGCTCAGTCGAATTGATTGTCCATTCAATTATGTTTCACCAAGGTATAATATGATCATGCCGGTTATGTCTTAATATTTTGGGGACTGACTTGTACTATTTGCTTAGGTACTGTCGAGGTACTATCGTATCCATCTCTTCGAGCGCTTCACACTCTTATGGCCCATACAGCAGGTTGCTATTGCATTGCGATTGATCCCCTAGGAAGGTATCTAAAAGCCATTACCCTTATTGTTGGCAATCTGCTTCTATTGTATTAATTTTGTGTTTGTTATTGTATAAGTAGAACATGAAAGCCATAGAATGCATGCATGGTTGAAAATCTCGTTTCGTCTTATTTCGTCTCGTTCCAACTTCCAAGGTACCGAGACAATACATAGGACAATGTATCATCTCGTGCCAAAAAAATTAATATAAGTACTAAATTTGGTTTGGAACCTTACTTTCATGGTATATATATAACGCATATAAATGCTAAAAAGAAATTTTTAACTAATTAAGCAATAAAAAATAGTTTAACCTTATTGAAATGTTTTTTCCATGTCTCGTTCGTTCCATCAGCTTACTGAGAAAATGATCCGGAATGATATTCTAAAACTTAAATATGAGCCCATAACTTTTGGAGCTCATTAAATCATAACAGTGCAGATCACGAGCTCAAGGAACATTAAAGTAGTATATTAGCTTGGACGCCCATTGAATCTCTGATTTTGGCTGCAACATGCTAGTCAAGATTCAAGAATGCATAGTTGAAATTCTAGAGTGCGTTGCCATTAGGTTGAAAATTGGAAGTAATCTTGTATTTGTTGTGCTGCAGTGCAGATATTTGCATATTTATGTATTATTTGTGTATGAATAAATGTTTATGCATTTATGCGTGCACGCATGTATCTATTTATACTTGTATAGAAATTATCAAGTAGATACATGTGATTGAACATGATTGTAACTCTTGTTTTTCCTCTTCCTACCATGACAGATATTTTGCAGTTGGAAGTGCTGATTCTTTAGTCAGCCTTTGGGATCTCTCAGAGATGCTTTGCGTCCGAACTTTCACAAAACTTGAGTAAGTTCCACAGGATTCCCCATGCTGTCAATTAGCGCAGCTAGCTTGGCTTGGCCTGAGCTTTGCCCAGCGTCTTGCAGTAGGTGATGTTCTGTGTTGCTGTGTTGGTTCTGGGCTTGGTAAAGCTCAGTTTAGTTCCCACTAGGCTTGATAAAGCTCAGCTCAGTTTCAAATTGTCGAGCGGGTGACGTTCTACTGTTGCTGTGTTGGTCCTGGGCTCAACATTTCCAAAAATAGGTCTGCAATGACCCTTTGTTATTTCTTCTCAGGTGGCCTGTCAGAACCATAAGCTTCAATTACACTGGCGAGTATATTGCTTCAGCCAGTGAAGATTTATTCATTGATATTGTATGATTCCTTGTCTTTTTTTTCCTTGTGAAGTTTCTATTTTTTTATGAGAAAAGAGGAATAGTCAAGTCAGAATGGCAGGATGGAGGAGGCTGTTGTCCGTACCTCTGTGGTACAAGTGACACATGCACAAGGGTTCGTGAGTCATGACCACCAGTTGGTGAAGGAGTATGGCTTTTTTCTGTCCTGTCATCCTGGCTTGAGCATTGTTCCGAAGAATTATTAGTTTAGTAACATTCCCATTGTTTCAAACAGTCCAATGTACAGACAGGACGAACAGTCCATCAGATACCTTGTCGGGCTGCGATGAATAGTGTGGAATGGAATCCCAAATTCAACTTACTGGCTTATGCAGGAGATGACAAGAACAAATACCAGGCTGATGAAGGTTTGGATTTACTAATTTCAAGCATTAAATTCTTTAAAAAAATAGAAAGTTCAAACCAACAGCTTTGAAACAAAAGCAAGAACTGTGGAAAGATTGCAGAGCTGCAACTACCTAGTCCCTTAAAACTTGCTGTAATTGCTTATTGATTACTTGCTGCAGGTGTGTTTCGAATATTTGGCTTTGAGAGTGCCTAACATCCAGCAGAATATCAAGGTTAGCTATCATTATCATTTAAAAGAAATGAACAATTTTTCTTGTGCTTTATGTCTTGTTATTCCTATTAGACTGGAAAAATAATTTGGGGAAATTGGTGCTCGAAAATGTATGTTAAAGAAATGTTTATCGGTTGAAGAATGCTAACAAGCAACCCATCTCTCTCTCTCTCTCTCTCATCGCTGCTACTACCACAGTCGATCAGATTGCATATAAAATTATGGTTTAAAGTCTTGTTCTATCTCGGCCGAGACATCTTGTTCCAATAGGGTATCCAGACGATACAAATGAAATATATTGTCTTGTGCCAAAATCTTAATTTAAATGATAAAATTATTTTAATACAATATTTATATGAAATATTTGTCTTCTAAAACACACTTAAATGTTCAAAATAATTTTATAGCTTAATTAAACATTAAAAAATTAACTTATTGAGATATCTATTGATTTTTCTGTTGTCTCGTTTCGTCTTGTTCCGTCAGCTTATCAAGACATAATGCTAATGGATTCGATTTGGATTTTATGAGAAATCAAGGGGGATAATTTTTTATATTCAAGTTGTGGTAACTGTTTGTGCAGGTGGTGGTTTTTTTTCGTCTTCAACGGCATGGGAGCGGAGCAGGGCACTTTACGCACTCTATGCTAGCATCTCTTTTCGGTTCTGTGATAATAACTTAACAATATTATCTGGGCGCGTGCCGTGTGCGTGCTGCCATATCTCACGTGTTGTTCGCTCTCTTGGTCCACTGAACAACCAATATCTTATCCGTATTTTCATTTATACTCTGAACCATGTATTGAAATCAAGAAAACTGTATGTAATGATAAATATAGACATGAGAGGTTGGAGTCGTTGGATGACAATGCCGGAACCACATTCATAAATGAATTCAGGATCCTTTCCTCCATGCGAGGTGCTCTAATATACACCATCGTGTAATCCATGAAATACAACACAAAACAGTCAGTCCGATTGAATCATGTTCTACATGCATGAGGTAGGAATCCATAAACGAAATCCCTAACTATAGTTCAGACTTTCAGACTATTCCCATTTCACCAAAAATAAAAAAAAATACAAAAGAAATAAAGAAGAAAGTTGAGAGTATTACAATAGTACCATCGTATATTTGAGCATAGCTGGCCAATCAAGCTAAGGGAGCAGAAATCCAAACCAGTACTAAAATACCCATTTTTTGGATTATCATGACCACAACACCCTTGACGATGGCTGATGTATGTATACTTTTAAATCATATTTTTTTTGGGTAGGATGGGTCATAGCCTATACCCATGCAAATGCTTAGCCCATCTTCTAGCCATGTAAGGATCATGGTAATCCCAACTCTCTGCACTACTAGTCCTTCCACCTATGCTCATGTCTCTCCCTCCACCTTCCCCATCTTCAGTTCTTTCCCTCTTATCCTCCATGCTCACCACAGTTTCCCCTGCTCTTATACATTCTTCCACCCCACCCTCAATGTAGCTATAAGCCACACAGACAAATCCACACTCCCTCAAGTCTAAAGGAATTCTCCTTTCTTCTCCTCCCCTTAGTTCTCCTAGCCTTACCACTCCACCCTCCCCGATCCTTAGCTGTGTTTCTCGAATCACGCCTCCGAGCAATCTTGCGAGGAATTCTTCAAATTCATGCATCACAAATCCATTTGATGCGCCGAAACCAAAACCCACATGAAACCGATGGATGGGAATTGGAACTTCCATGTCATGGCCAAGGTAAGATCTCGTTGGGCTATCGGATAGATGCAGGATGCATGACTGGGGATTCTTGTGAGTACGATCTTCAAGTATCTTTATTCCTTTCTTGAGTCCAGCACTTGGGTCTGCCTCTCCCATGTAGAAGAGACGATCGATGACCTGTAAGGCCGTTCGTTTCCCATGAGACGTCATGCGCCTTAGCGGGAATGCACGTGTTGCAGAGGATGAGTAGGTAACAATGGCCAAACGGTCGACTGAGCGAAGTGAGAAAACCACCAATGCCATGGACTGCTTGAGAAGTCTTAGGTGGGGTCCATTGGGGCTGGCGACTAAGACTAGGTCTGTTGCTTGTTGGTGTGCCAGTTTTACAGAGAGATACGCTCTATTAGAGCAGAGATACTGCTTCTGCCTGTTTGGTGAAGTATTCTGTGGTTGTAATGAAGAGGAGCTGGTAAACTGATGTAATGCTGAAAGCCCACACGGATGGTATGATGTGGGCCCAGTCACTTGCAATGATGGGTGTCCGCGTGGAGGAAAGCTAGGGTGAGTGAGTGGGATGGGGACGAGAGTGAGGTGGAGCCGGGGGTGGTTGGGTGTGTGGTCAGGCTCGACAGGGTCATCGTCGTCATAACGAGCAGAACGGAGTGTGGAGCGCCTGTGGACCCGGAAGGTGGCAATGGAGTCATCGAGGATGCGAAGGATGGGGTCCGTCTGATTGCAAGGGAGTGGACAAGGGGGGTTGAGATTACGGGGCAGCTGGGTCCAGTGTGCCCGGCAAATGGGGCAGGTGACACTGCCATGGCGGACATTGGAGGAGATGCAGGTAAAGTGGAAGGCATGTGAGCACTGGGCAGTGAATATAGCCTGACCAGGGCTGGTACCCGTGCTGTAACTCAGGGGCTCGAGACATATTGCACACAAATTCTGCAACATTAGAGAAGCTTTAGGTGTCCATGAACCAACAAACATAACACAGCTTGATATCAAAATCAGTGGTACACGGGCGTTAGTATGTTCGTAAAAACGCCACATGACACGCTTACAGATTTGTGAACTTATGAATTTTTGAAACATCTCTAGGTGGACCCGCAGACCCCAAATCAGTATGATTGGTGTTTTCTAGGTGTTGAATCTCAATACCCAAAATAATTTTTGAATCCACAGTTGAAATTTAACCCATGAAAAAGATTCAAATCCAACGGTTGGAAATCACCAATTCGGCTGATTTTTCGTCTGCAGAGCCATCTAGGAATGTTTCAAAAATCCCCATGGTCATGGATATTTATCAGTCTTCCATGTGGTGTTTATAGGTGCGACTTGCACGTCCGTATAAAAAAAAATGTTTGGATCAAATGTTTTCTGTGGAGACAGCAAATTTTTTGACGCATGTGAAGGCATTAAATCCGTTGACATTCAAAAAGATGTATAAAGACTAAAACACCCCTATTAATACAAATAATTTAAAAATAACTAGTAAAACAGGGGTAGTTTTGAGAATATTGGGGATTGCGTTCGTCCATTGATAAGTAGAATAGATATGTATTTTTTTTTTGCTGAGTTGCATCTATGCAACTCATTTGGGCGTTGCTTGTAAGCTATATATTCTTTTCTTGAGACCCTCATTAATTCAGCAGAGAAGATTCGAGGGACTATAGCTCGGTGCCCGTGTGTCAATGATAATTCTAGATAGCTTATGGGCTGGATTTCTGCCTAGTATTTGAAAAAGACAAACATTCGTGGTCCACCCATGAATCAATCAGAACCGTTCAATGAGTGGGCCAAAGATGAAACATCTTATCAATCAGCTACTGAAATCGTAAAAGTTGGGAAGTGAAATTTGAAAATATAAGTGGGGCCGGCGCACATCGATTCCCAAGTGGGGCCGTTTGTGTACAGAAAACTTCTCAGTCTGTAAATTACGTTCATGTCCACAAAAGAGAAAAATAAAGAAAAAGTCATTAATTGACATTTACTGAATATTTTGTTAAAACTCACCTGTCAAAAAGAAAAATAATTAATTTTATTAAAAGCGTATAGTTGGGTATATTTTTGAATAAATTATCTTAATTTATTTTTTTTCATGAGAAGAAATTAATTTTTTATTTTTATGGAAACTCCAGAGCTTACCTTGGCGACGCTGCTGGATTCTGCCTCCTCTGCGATTTCTGAGACATTCTCTCGTTTTGCGGAGCTATCCGAGCTGGAGACCTGAAAATACATTACAAATTACAGAAATTTCTGTTTAAAATACGTATAAAAAATAAGGGAAAAATGCAGGACAATCGTATAAGAGATTAATCCAAGTTTAAGAAATGCAGAGAAGGATACCGGAATGGAAAAATCTGAAAGAAAACAGAGTATAGTGATAAAAGACATTTTTTTTTGATGTTCAGAGTTCAGATGGAGTCTTCTCTAAGGAGGTACAAAGGACAATTAGGATTTTAGGACGAAAATGGAGGGGAACGTTTTTTTTTTTCCCTCTTGATTTGGATCCAAAAGATTGAGGAGAAACTCACACTCTCAAACAAAAGAAAAGATCCTTCTTTTTTTCATGGATAACCAAAAGGATAATTTCGGCGGCCATTAAACTGGAGAAATTTTTCCACAGAAATGCTTCGAAAATGTAATGAGATGGAGAAAAGATCAAAATTTTAAGCTCTGAACGTTTGATTAGAAAAGATAATTGAAAATTTCTACAGCCTGAAGCCAAAAGAAGAGTTTGAGAGCTCAAATAAGCATTCGAAGCAACGGTAGTAACAAGAAAAACAGATAAAAGAAAAATTCAAAAGCCCTAATAGAGGAGAAATTCGGAAAACCCAAAAACAAAAATGGGGAAAGAAAAACCTACATTATGACTGGAGGCGGAATCGTCCTTGGTTTGTCCCCTTAAGAAGGAACCGCAAGGTAGTCCAATCTTTCTGGCTGCTCTTCTAAGTTTCGAAGCTCCGACCATGGCGAAAGCCCTCTAATCTCTCCTTCCCTCTCTATATCTTCTTTCTATCCTTGGCAGGGTTATCTGTATTTGTTCTGTGGTTTTTCCAACAAAAGCAAAGAAAGAGATAGAAGGAGAGAGAGACAGGGGAGACAAAAGCTCTGAGATTTCTGCAGTTTCTTCTGTTGCTTTATTCTTCCACCATATACCCAGCTTTAACTGCACTTTCAATGAAATTTATATTATAAAATTCAGTGAAACTTCTCTCTCTCTCGTCTTTTTTTTTTACCTTCTTTAACTTTTTCTTCTTTGATCTCTCTTTAAGTTCAAACTCTTACCTCTCAATCAGTCTTCTTCGTCTTCTTCGCTACGACGGAGATACCGACACCAATTCCTCGGGGGGAAAATCGCCGTCCTCGTTTCCCGAAAAATCGCGGCTTTTTTGAAGTGGTTGGGAGACCGAGCCATCGAGGGTAGGCAGGATTGTTTAAAGTTTTGAAAAGCCATATTTACGGGAATCTCCTCATGTATTCACAATTTGACCACTAGCCACCAATTTAAATGAGTCAATCTTACCTGACCAGATAAGCCACGTGGCAACTTTTTAGAGGACGCTTACCGTATAGATCTTTGGCCAATCTCTATGTGGATCTATAAAACCCAAAATCAACCTGTTCAGTGATTTCTAAGTGTTGGTTGAAGTCATTTTCATGGGTTGATTTTAAAAACTAGGAATTTGAGCATTATCTACCATTATTTGGGTACAAAGATCCAAAGGTTTGAATTCACTAATCATGCTGATTTTTGATTTGTAGGTCCACTTAGGGATTGGCAAAAGCCGCCAAACATCCATACGGTCAGCATCCTCTGAGCATCCTGTAAGAGTGTACCACGTGGCCTATATTATGGGCAAGTTTTGCTCAATTTAAATTTATGTCCTCTTTTGAGTTAATGCCTTATTTTTGTCATTATACGGGTACTTTCGTCATTCGATTTACAGGGCTGGTGCGTTGCCACATGATACTGCAGTACTCCGCCTGTGGACTGGTGGGCCCATGTTGAGGGAAGTGGTGGGGCTCCAATTTTAAAATAGGGTGTGTTGAATCAAATCGCAATTGTGCGACGTACGATCTAAGATTTACTACTTTTAATAGAACATGGGTTGGTTCTTATCAGTTGGTAAGTACCTTGGATCATTCCCGAGACTTTTGCAGCCATCTCAAAGAATGGAATGCATCCGATGGTTGAAATTGTCCGATCATGTTGGGTTTCATGAGTAAAACTTCCCTGACCGTTGACGGTCATCAAATACGCTGACCACTCAAAATATGATCTACGTGGCACACTCATATAGGACTCTGACTGTTTGGCAGTTTGGCCAATCCCTAGGTGCACCTACAAACCAAAAATCAGCCTGATTATTGGTTTCAAACCTTTGGATCCTTGTACCCCGTATAATGGTCGATGATGCTCAAATTCACATGGTTGTTGATTTTTGGTTTGTAGCCTTGTAGGTCCACCTAGGGATTGACCAAACATCCATACGGTCAGCGTCCTCTAAACTTTTGCCACATGGCTAATATTTTGGGCGGTCAGCAGATTAGCTAACTGTTGATGGTCAGTGAAGTTTTACTCAGTTTTCATTGACGAGATCTCGGAGTAAACTTTTCTCACACCTGGGTGTGAGCCAAGCCGATCACAGCCCACAATACGAGACACGTGGCAAACTCTTAGAGGGTGCTGACTGTATGGATGTTTGTCCAGTTCCTCGATGGACTTGCAAACCAAAAATCAGCCTGATAAGTGATTTAAAGCCTGATTAGCGTCGACTAAGAGTGATCCACGTGGCTCCTGTTCAGAAAGCATTTCTGGTTTTGTACGAAAGCAACGGGAGATTGTGGCGCCATGTGATTTGGCACTGCTTCGCTGCTTCAAAAATCCACTGCTTCAAAAAATTTCTCGAGCGAAGGTTTACTCGAGGGGTGAGATCTCGTAGGTGAGATCCATTGGTCGAATATGTGGCACGGATCTTGAATCAGTTTAAACTGGACGCCGTACGTCTGTCCTAATCATTCATTGATCGGGACAAAGAGCTAAAAGTTGACGGCATTCAATTAGGGGTGTCAACGGGATCGGGTTTGACAGTCTGGTTCTTACAAGTGAGATTTTTTTTGATCTTGCCGTTTTTTTATCCAGCGTCTGGGAAGCAATTAAAAACGCCATTTGGCATACTCTTAGAGACCAATGACCGTATGGATGTTTGGCCCATCCCTATGTGGAGTTACATACCAAAACTCATACGGAATGCTGGTTTATAACCATTAGATTGTAGTCCTTTTTCATGGGTTAATTTTCTACGGTGGGATTCAGTCATTATTATGAGATAATCAGATCCAATGGCTATAAATTATCAGTCATACTGATTTTTTGTCTGTAGCTCTACCTAGTGATGGGACAAACATCCATATGGTTGTTTTTTTAATTTCTGACCCGTGCTCTCGCCGGTGGATTTCACAAAATCCAATGGTGGTTGAGTTTTGGCGTACCCACTTAGAAGATGAATAAATGGTGGATTTTTGGTGAGGATGATTTCTATTGTGAGGAGATCATCTTCACAAAAATTCAAATCATTTCGATATTCGTAGACTGATTTAGGAATTATGGACCGTCTATTTTTGAAATTATGGACCATCAATTTTTACTGTGTATCTTGAAAACCACATTTGATGGGGTTAGAAATTTCAGAATGGGCTGATTTTTTGTTGGGGGTGATCTATGTGCTAAGGAGATCATCCTAACAAAAAATCAGCCATTAATTCATCTTCTATGTGGGTCCGCCATAATGGTTATCGAAAATAGTTGTTAAAAATGGTTGTCCCCCGATCCTGACCCATAAAGAAAACATAAGTTCAAAAAGGACTTATTGACTCATTAATTAACGGGTGCAACTTATTGACTCGTTAAGGGAGAGTGCAGGGCTTATGGAGGACAATGGGACCGAACTTTATGCGTGTTCTCTTAAAAAAATGACTGTTTGTTCAAAAAGAAAATGACATTAGCTGCAACTGCTAAGTGCGTATGATAGCGCATGATAGCAATATCCGTTAATAAATAACGGTAGTTGGTGGTAGCTAGGTACTACTTGACGGTGAGGTTGTAATATCTTCTTCCAACTTTGTGAAAATTTGAAAACGATTTGACTATAGAATGGAAAATAGAAAGAATGGGCCTCAAAAAAGTACGTAGAAAAGCATATCATGGTCTATTTAGAGTTCGGAGCCCAACGGAAACCAAAGGGCGTCAGAGCCTCTATAAGCTTCAGACGCCCTTTCAAAGGGTGTCGGCTCAACTGTATTTTTTATTTATAAATTTCAGAAAATGACACTTTTACGGTTAAAAAAACCTTGGAAAAAACTGTTATACAACGTATAGAAATTACTAATCAAGATTAATTTTGGTGCGTAGGTTTACCTAGGGATGAGCCAAACATCTATACTATCAATTAATATTCTCTAAGAATGTGCCACCTGATTTGTTTTTTAGAGGACACTGACGGTATGGATGTTTGGCCAATCCCTAAGTGGACTTACAAACCAAAAATCAACTTGATTAGTGATTTATAAGCGTTGGATTGCAATCATTTGCATGGGTTGATTCTAACTATGGGAATTTGGCTATTATTTGGGTACAGGGATCTAAAGGTTTGAAACCACTAATCATATTGATTTTTGGTTTATATGCAACTCGAGGTACAATTTTAGCCAATGACAAACATTGATGGTGTACCATATTATATGTCACGTGTCACTCTTAGAGACCACTGACCATATGGATGTTTATCACATCCCTAGGTATACTGCGTATCAAAATTCATCTTGATTAGTAATTTCCATCCCTTGGAGTAAGTATTTTTCATGGTTTATTTTTAATTGTAGAAAACGCCACATATGAATTTTTTCCATGAAAGCCATTGGAGAGGGCGTACGTAAGCCGCAGATGCGCTTTCAGACACCCTTTGAAAGGGCGTTTAATTATATTTTTTATAAATACATTTAATTTCGTTATTTAAAAAAAATCTTAATTTTTTTAAGAAATAATTTATTCTATAAAATGCCTTTTTTTTTTGCCGAAAAAGCCTTTTTATAGAACATGCCTGGAATTCATTTTTTGGCTTATTTTTCTTGTATTTTTGCTGGGTTGTATCTGTGTAACTCCTTTCCGCGTTGCTTGCTAGCACTCACTCCCCCCCACTTATCACTCTCAACAATCACAGCGGTGGACTGATAAAGACATCCAAACAACCTTTGTATAAAAAAATTAATCTTCAAAATATCTTTTTAAAGAAGTCATTTTTTAAGATAAATATTTTTACAAAAATGGCGACACAAATGGGTCCTTAAATTTGACTTATAATAGACAGATAATGTTACCGTTTTGTCTATTATAATTGGTCACATCATAGTAAAAAGGGCAAAATAATAATACTTTTTTTAAAATAACGGCGATAATGGTAAAATAACGGATAGCACACAAAAAACGGCCGTTATAGAGTTAACTCCGTTTTTAGTGTTTTTTTTAATATTGTAATAATCTTAGAGCGTTATAATGTTTTTTAAACCATGGTTAATAATACCGAATTTTTTTTTATAAGTGCAATAATGGTTTTAAAAAATAGCCATTATAACAAAAATAACGGCGGTTATAATGGTAATGCTCGGATCTAGTTTTGTTATTTCAGATTTAATGTTATCCCACTATAACAACGTTATTTTTAAAATAACGGCTGTTGTTATAACGATCGTATTGTCCGTTATTCTTGATAATGTTTTAAAATAATGGGTTAGCTATTTTTCATTATTTTCTTATTTTTGTTATTTTAAACTTCATTGCTATTTAAATTTAGAATTTCAAATTTAACATCCATTATAAATTCGCACAAATAACAACAGTTTAATCTATTATAAAAGCGTTATTTGTGAAAGTAATAAAAAAATATTATTTTTATTCTGTTGTTGTCCGTTAAAATATCGGGGCATTATAACGGAAATAACGATAACGCCCTATGTCAATTATACCGTTATAATGTCCATTTAAAGCCTTGAGTGCAACTGCTGCCTTTTGAATGTTGTTTGTCTTTTTTTTTTTAATTGATTTTCGGTTATTAGGAGACAAAGTATCTCTAAATTTAGCATCACCTAATGGGCTAAATTGCCTACAAAAAGTGAATGGAATATAATTTAAAGTAATATATAGAAACCAATGTTTTTAGCTTATGCTTGTGGTGAATTTTTAAGTACTAGAAGTTAAAAAAGTAAACAGATTTTCAAATATTGGTACTCGATCTCTTAACGGAAATGATTCTTCATAAGTTCATGTTGGGATGGACATTCATCAGAGAATCGATGGAGCCTTGGGTTCAGATGTAGTCTGTTCACCTGGGAAAGTGAGCAGCTTGAGACATTGAAGGAGTGGTTGAGTTGATATTGGGTTTTGAATGTTGCGGAAGATTCGTTTTCTTGGGTCTACTTGAAATCGGGGATTTTTACAATTCACTTGTTTTATAAATCAATTAGCCTTCTTTCGAACACAAACCAATTCCCTTGCCCTCGCGTATGGAAATCGAAAGTGCCCTTCAAAATCCGTTTCTTTGCTTGGACAACTTCCTTAAACAAACTACTCATTAATTGAGAATCTGATAGGTAGAAAACAGATATTGGTGAATTTCTGTGTGATGTGCAAGGCTAATGGGGAGAATACGAATCATTTGTTATTGTACTACTATTTTGGCTTGCATGTGTGGTACATTTTCCTTCGCATAGAGGGTATGAGGTGAGCAATATTGGAGACTGTTGGTGTATTATTGGGCACATGGCCCCACTTTGCCGATTCCCCTAGGAGAAAGAAGCTACAGAAGATGTTGTCTGTATGCAGTTCTTTAAGGCCTATGGATGTAGCAAAATAAGAGGACATTTATCGGGAAGGAGAGCTCCCTTCAGGATGTCATTATCAGCATTAAAGCATGGGGCAGCATATTTCAGGAGATGAGGAGAGTATATTTTGAGGACATGTTCGTTAGGTTTGATATTTTGTTGAAGACATGAGTAAGGAAGTCAGATATTGTTGTTTCCTTGACGGACTTTGATTGTGTTTCATTGATATCTTCTCGATCTTGCCTGATAAAATTTTGACTTATGAAAAAAAAAAAAAAAAAAAATCTAAATCTCTTTTCAAATTCTTGCCTTAAGAACAATAGATGGCGTTTGCTAATTTGAAAAAAAAAAATTTAAATATATTGTTAGATTTGTCATTATGGGACAGAGTGTAGCTGATTGACCAGAGTA
Organism: Euptelea pleiosperma; assembly: GCA_035048495.1. Classification (NCBI taxonomy): domain Eukaryota; kingdom Viridiplantae; phylum Streptophyta; class Magnoliopsida; order Ranunculales; family Eupteleaceae; genus Euptelea; species Euptelea pleiosperma. The sequence goes on from CM068545.1 coordinate 1,698,909, forward strand.
GATGTATTCTTCTAGCCAAACAGAAAAAGAGGACCTTAGTTTAAAAGTAACAACCCATTCTTCATGTGCGCAAGAACACAAATTTTGTTTATTTTGGGTAGGCAAGCGGGTTATTTTTGTGGCGCATTCCTAAACTAGGGTAGTCGTGGGTCCCATCTGGAAGGTTAGATAGACCAGAATACGCCCAACTGAACCATCTCAACCATCCAACTATTGTATTCTTTGAAAGTTAAAAGATCAAAGCCACTGATATGATGTCATAATTCTAATATCCACCGGTTTACATTTAGTTAGTATTATTTTAACTTACCACCGGGACTATGACATCAGTGTCACTTTTCTTCATGGAAATCTTGGTCAAAGCCGATTAATTGCCGAGTAATCGGAATTTCACAACGATTACATAGGGACCACTAGATTTTACGAGCAGAAAAGATGGTAAACAAGAAAAAAAAAAAAAAAAAAAAGCAAAAGCAAATGAAAGTGAAAAATTGACCGTTAAATTTGAAATTCAAGTCACTATCATGATTGCTTGGAGTAGTTGCTTTAGGTCTACCACTTAAAGCAAACAATGAGTTGGCGCCAAAATGCTTTTCTTCCATCCGTTGCACTCCACTTGGCATTAACCACAGACTGACACGTGGCTCTCCTAAGACTGGAGGAGGAGAGATCGCTTGATTCTACTTCTATCCCTTTCTTTCACCCCGAGGCCAACAATCAATCATACATGATGATCTATATGAACCAAATGGAATATATTTTTATATTCAAATAATATAATCAAACAAAAATCATGAGCAGGATTTGGTTAGATTTAAAAATTTTATTAATTAATAATAAATATATTGATGGTATAAGCATGCTTTTTAACTAAACTACTTGGATTGACAATGACCATAGATTTTTTTTATGTCAAGTCAATTACTTAGACCTCCAATGTCACGTTACCACAATACCAATTTTGACCTCCTCATTCTAGGGCATCAATTGGGTCGGATTTAGGTATATCCATATGCCTTGATAACGATAGGGGTATCAACGGGTCGATTCCGGTCCGTTCCGTTCCTAAGGTACCGAGAATCAAAAACAAATTTTTTTTTCTTATCGATTCGGGTTCCATATTGGTCCAAACCAATCCATACACTCCCATTAAGCATACATGTACTATAATGGGCTTCTCGATTCCAGTTCTCGAAATGATTGATCCTGAACCGAAACTGATTGTTTGGTTTCGGTCGGTTCCGATTCTGGGTATATTAGTTCTATTTTTTATAATATGACAATTTTAACACTATATTTACATATTTGACATTATATCTATATATCGATTCTGGTTCCTGTCGGTTCTGTTTCAATATCAAACTACCTAGAATTGGAACCATTATTATCAGTTCAATTTCAGTTCCAATTCTGTTTTAGTTGGTTCCCAAAAAATTTGAACCTTGGAACGGTATTTCTGATTCTGGCTCTGATTCGATTTTGGTTAAATGGGTACAAATTGACACCCCTAGATACTGTATCCAAATTAAGATCCATATTCGACCCATGTATAGACATACTATCGTCAGTTGCATGTCGGATCTACTACAAAATGTCACATTTACTACATCTGACTCAATTCGAATATCTAACTTCAAGATCCGAATCCAATTCGGTATTATGTTATGTGAAGCCTGATGGTGCTAAAGTATTGTACATGAAGGCACAACACCTCAACCGAGTTTGGGAAGTTCTTTGTACTTTTACATAGAGATACAGAAACCCTAGTTTCGCCTTAGGCTTATATATACCTCGTTCGATCAGAGACGATTATTCATTGTGTGAGTGTTTCTTTTTGCCTCAGAGCATAGTGGAATCGATGTGGATTTGTGGACATACCTCAATCTAGACGGAACCACATAAATCTCTGTGTTGTGGGTGATTACATCTTTGTTTTTTTGATTGTTTATTGTTCTTTCTTCCCAACACTCGGATCAACTCCTCTAGATCCATATCCAAACCCACAAATATACGGATCATATCGCACAGATTCGACCCGTTTCACGTAAGCCCCAAATTGCACCCCAATTTGCACAAGTAGGTAGATAGCGACAATTTGGATAGAAAGAAGAATATTTTTGACTAGAAGAAATTGCTAGAGATGATGTTGATATGACTTAAAATGACTAAATTAAATGTAATAAGCAGTTTAAAAATAGTAATACATTATCCATCTTACCTACCAATTAGAAAAATTAAGCATAATAACATATTCTCAGCAAACATAATGTTAATTACTCAAGACAAACAGGAATCCACATGGTAGGTAAGCTAAGATTGAAGCCGTGACCTTGCGTTTACGACAAAAAGCCGCGTTCAATTGATCTAATCCTCCTACACCAAAAAAATTGTAGCTAATCCTCCATTTGGTGTGGTAGGAATGGATTAGGTTTTCTTCTTGGCCATGCCATTGTTTAAAAAACGGGCATTATAACGGCTATTATTTTCCCATTTTTGCTCCTGTGCATTACAATCCATTACAATGGAAAAAAACAGTAACACCCCAGTTCGTTATACCGTTATAACGGCCCCTTTTAAACCTTGGTTTAACAGACCCAAACCAACGGTTGGAAGGAATTAGATAACTAAGCCATGGCAAACTAAAGAATAGTTTTGACATTATTGAGAGACCTGGGAATCTTTCTGTTGTGAGACTGTTTTCAATCTTTACTTTTAGTCATCAATGATGAAGAAAAAGAGAGTCTTGTTGTGTTCTTAGCCATGGCTAGACTACAAAAGGAAAAAGTTATATGGCAGATAAGATTAATACATGTATTTGGGCTGGTTTTAGATGTTGGATCTGTTTAATCAAAAGATGCTTGCAGTGATTGAGCCTTGGCATTGTCCTTGTAAAATATCTATATAATCCTACATTCCTAACTCCTTTGGAACTGTTCTTCAGATAATAGGTTTTATGATCTTTTTGATTCACATGAAAGTTAGGTGGTCAATCACAAAATTGCCAGGGCATGGTTCTCTCACAAATCCAAACTTAGGTCACTTCTATTACTGTTAGGACATGAATCTAACCTCAAGAGATTGAGGTCAGAAAACTCATGGCCTTGTTGCAGCATTGCCCACCTCTTATTTCAGTGCAGATCTAGGACATGAATGAGACTTTTTTCTCTATAATTCATCTGTGCAGCATGCCGATGAATGGTCCAAAACCCTTTGCATGTGCAACATATCGAGGATGGATCCGCGTGGAAGTACAAGCTCTTGTATGATATGAATGTGGGGGAGTATGAGATTCATGTTGGTGCAACATTATTATGTACTGCCCTTTTCGGATAAGGAAGTGTCTGTACCACAAATAGTTCAGATGTGCTCCATTGCTGTTGCTCGACAATCATGCCTTAAGCCGTATACTTTGGAGCAATGGATGAAGATGGATGAGTAACTGTTGTACTACCTCTTAGGCTCTGTATGGTTGCCCTGAATAAGTTTTCTAGAAATGATTTTTGCATATAAATGTCATAAAACTTTTTCTGTATCAACTGTAGATTTTTTGTTGATCAACATATAGAGCCTTAATAACTTAAACGAGAAACCAAAGGGGGATTTTTGAAAAGATTTTAGAGAAGAAAAAATTTTCAGGAACCCATTTTTGCTTATGTTGTGGGATTCTAGATCACCTGGATTTTGCTCTAATGGACGATCCGAATTTTACCCTTCAAGAGCAAAACTTCAATACAAGAAATGGAGTCCCAGTTCAGCCTCATCCTTTTCCCATGCAATTTTGTTCTTTGTTCGGAATTCAGATTTGTTCTCGAATATAACTCATCATCATCATTGTCGTCGTCGACGCCTTATCCCTAGTGTCACAAATATAACTAGTGAACATAAATTTCAATTTCCATTTTCTTGAAATCTTAATTGAAAAGTATGAATGCGTATTGATTACCTAGTTCCTTCTAGAACTAGAAAGTATGGTGAAGGGTATCCCTTGCTAGTAACCCATCTCCTTCATTTGTGGTACAAGCTTCTCTTGTAGCATTGCATAAATTTCCTTTACTTCTGGATGTGATCTATCCCCAACATAGAACAAATGCCTTTTGTTCTTAACTTCTATTTGACTGAAACCAGGTACTTTCCTCACCTTCCTCTCCTTCATCTTCTTCCTCACACGCGCGAAATCATCCCATTTCCCACGTGACGCAAACACATTGGCCAAGAGCACATAACCACCTGAGCTAGTAGGCTCCAGCTCTATCAGTTCCTCGCCAATTCGATTTGCCACTCCAACATCCCCATGCAACTTGCAGGCACCAAGTAATGCCCCCAGAACAGCCCCATCCCGCTTGTCTGGTGGCAGTTGAGTCACCACATTCACAGCCTCATTGACATGCCCTGCTCGACCCAGAAGGTCAACGAGACAGGAATAGTGCTCAGGTTTCGGTTCCAGTCCATAAGCACGGTTCATTGAGCTGAAGAGCCTTCGACCTTTCTCAAGAAGACCTGCATGGCTACAAGCTGATAAGACACCCACGAAAGTAACGTCGTCCGGCTGGGCTCCAGATCTCAGCATACATGCAAATGTCTGTAATGCATGATCCCCATACCCATGGTTCGAGTATGACAATATCATCGCTGTCCATGAAACAATGTCCTTAGCTTTGAGATTCTCAAAAGCACCCCGAGCAGAGCCAATATCCCCACTCCTAGAATACATAGTAATAAGCGCATTTGTTAGCAAAGTTTCGGATTCGAACCCAATCAATATAACAAGAGAATGAGCTTGCATGAGCTCTACCATGCTCTCACAAGCAGTCACGATACTAGTGATAGTAGTCTCATTTGGCCGATTACCAGCACGAAGCATGAAGATTAAGTGCTTCAAGGCCTCGTACTCGGGTCCATTTCTAGAGTACCCATCGATAATTGCATTCCAAGTCACGGTATTTCTTTCAGGCATTGAATTGAAAAGCTCAATTGCTTCAATCATGAGGTTGTCAGCGGCATACGCCGTGATCATCGCATTCCATGCGGCTATGTCTTTTTCGGGCATCTGGTCGAAATACTCCCGTGCATTTTTTGTCAACCCATTTCGAGCCAGACCAGTAACCATAGTCGTCCAAGAAACTGCATTCCTCTGAGGCATTAATTTGAATAGTGCAATTGCTTCCCTCACTCTCTTGTCGTCTAAATAACCGGAAATCATTATATTCCAAGAATATAAATTCCGCAATGGCATCTCATCAAATAACTTCCGTGCTTCATCAATTTGATTATTTTCAACATAAGATTTAATCATAACAGTCCAAGCAACAACATTCTTCTCTGGCATTCGATCGAAAATTTCCCGCGCATCCCCAATCAAACCATTCAGAGCATAACCCAAAATCATTGTCGTCCAAGAAACAATATTTTTTGCCGGCATTTGATGAAAAAGACAACGAGCTTCATCAATCCGTCCAATTCTCAAATACCCAGAAATCAAACTCGTCCACGAGAAGACATTTCTCTCTGGCATTTCATCGAAAATTCGACGAGCTTCCTCGATCCGATTGGCTTTGGAATAACCATCAATCATTGCAGAATTGGCCACCACACTACTTCCGGGCATTGTTTGGAAGAGATTTTCAGCATTTGATAAATCTCCGTTTTTCAGATAAACGGTGATCATCGAAGCATAAGAAACTATGTCCCGTTGAGGCATGTTATCAAACAGTAGTCGTGCTTCTTCGACTTTCCGGAGACGACCAAGACTTGTTATCTTTAAATTACAATTGTAAAAGGACTTGAGATTGAGAACTATACCATTCGAATTTTGGGTTTGTTCCGATTTCAAATTTTGTCTTGGTAACGGAGAAAATGAAGGATTTGAATGGCCGAAATGACGAAAGACAAAAAAAAACCTCAAAAGATGGTGGGAACGACGAGCAGATAACATGAGATTCATGAATTTCAGTTTCGTTCATGGTTTTCCCGTTTTCCGTTGGAACAGAACTCTTTCTTCACATGCGAGGAGTTTTCAGTTATAACAAAGCTCTCTGGACTCTCGTCGTCTTGGTGATAGAGATCATTTTCAAAAAAAAAAAAAAAAAAAAAAACTAAGGGACGCCACGTGCACCATACAGGTGTCATAATCTTACACGTGGCACACTCTTTAGATATCACTGACCGTTTGCATGTTCGGAGTCCGGACTTCGGCCCATCCCTAGGTGGACCCACATGAAAAAGTGCTCAAATCCAATGGCTAGAATCACACTTTTTGGTGTGTGGGTCCGCGAAGGTGTGGGCCACACATTCAGGGGGCAGTGGGCCCGAAATAGTCTACTACGTGGCAGATTGATACAACTCTGCATCAAAAATTTGATGCAGAAGTACGTCGAATTGCCATGTGTCACACTCTTTTGGACCTGCTGATCCTTTGAATGCATGGTCCACTTCGTGATGCACCTACACAACAAAAATCAGCATCATCATGATTAGTGATTTCTAGACACTCAATTTGAGCACTTTTTCTTTATGGGCTTTATAAACAGACTAGGGGTTGGTTCCAAGCCCACGATGAAAAATTACTCACATCCAATGGATAGACTTCACCAATCACGCTGATTTTTGGTAAATAGGTCCACCAAGGTGTTGACCAAACATTCATGAGATCAGTGGGCCAGAAAGAGTGTACCACATGTCAATTTAAGGAACTTCCGCATCATAGACTTTTCCGAGGGAGTGTACTGTACTAGGTGCAGTGGAGACATGTGACAACCGAGGATCAGAGCCCACAACTGGATGGCTCCCAAGCAAGAGATCTCTTAGGTCGATACCAACCTGATGGAATGATCCTAATCATCGTATATGTTGACATTCTAACGAAAATAACGGCCTTTATAACGAATTCGGACCTAACCCGTTACATTAGCTACAGTTAAAATGCTCAGAAAATAACGGCCGTCTGTACCAAATCACTTCGCCCACAATGAATTTCAACAGCATGGATTTCAATTGGAAGCTTCTCTAAAATCATCCGATGTAGCAAAGGAATCCACATTGTTGCCCTTCAACTGGTGAAGGGATTAAGAATTAGCAATCAGCTACAGTGAAGGTATGCTCTCTTATCATCTGTATTTCTCTGTCTTAATCAGATGTATAGTACAATTAGTTCAGACATGATTGCTGCTTAGAAGTTTCAGATACTATAGAAGCATGTACTTAAGATTAATATTTATAACTCAGACTTGGCTCCAAAATCAATCTTTCAATTTCTGAGTTCAACTTGTCTGCAATGAAAAACTCACCAATTTAATAATCCATCTTTCAATTTCTGTCTTCAACTTGTCTACAATGAAAAACTCACTAATTTAATAAAATAAATCAGCATGTCGTATCGACTTGGTTCTTTTTCAAATAAGTTCAAATATTAGATTAAAAATAATTAATGTTACAGTGCATCCAAATTGAATTACGCCAATGAATACTGAATCAACGAGAATTTGATTTTTGTTGTATTTGTGGTTGATGTTGAGACTAGTGTTTTAGAAGGTGCTTGACGCTTATGCTTATGCCTTGAGGCTCTAGGTGAGGCTTTCCCAAAACGCCTTGGGGCTTATTAAAAAAGCTTAAAAGCTTGTGTTAGAGGCATGCGCCTCACATGGATTGAGGCAACCATACCTTAAAAAGTTCAATTTATTTCTTCTCTTTTTTTTATCCCTAAATCATAGTTCAATAAGAAGCTATTTTAGGTTAAATAAAGATAACAAAAAATCTTTTTTTTTTTTTTTCCACACGTAGACACTCTATTTTGGCACGGTTTTTTAACTTGACAATCAACAATCTTGATCTGTTTTTCTATTAGTCGATGGATTACCTAACATATCTCAACACCAATCATAGAAAACTCATTTAGAGTTATCAACCACCCTTAGTAAACACTTTTAGACTCTAAAACCATTATCCTATCATAAACTATAAGAATTTTCTTTAAGGTTCGACTTTTATTGATAAATGATCAAAAAAATATTTGTATCTTTAATCTTATCATTAAATATTTTAAAATCAAAATTATTTGTTTATAAATACTTCATCTTTTAAAGAAAATTAATTTTTTTAAAATCTAATAACTCAATTATAAGATCAAAGTTTTTGTTTGATTGATTTTTAAATGATCTTAATTTTTGATAATTTATGTGTGAATGGGATATCCACTATTTATAAATACTTTAAAAAATATTTTAAATAATTTTTATCTTGTCATTTTTGAACTTAAAATAAACGTTTTATCAATGATTGATCTAAACTTTACATGTGCATTCTCGATGTGAGAGATGCACCAAGATTCATACATCATGACATACCTTTGATGATACTACTCAACCCTATCTATCCAACTCATCAACTCTATTGTTTTTCTATTTTATTGATATCTTTTTTGTTTATTCTTCCCACCTAACTCTCTTATAACCACTAAACTTTTTAGTTTTTCAAAATTTTCTCCAAGAAATTAAAAAATTGTTGAAGATGACCAAACGTTTTATTTTTAAATTATCTTAGCCTCATCTTTTACCTATAAATATCTCATCTCTCCAAGGGAGAAAGGCATTCTTCTAAGTCATTTATTTAGGCTTAGAAAAATTCTTGCAAAAATAATTTTCTAACTTCTTAAATTCTTTAAAATTATTAAATTTTTTTAAAGATCTACTTATTTTAAGAGATTAAGTAAAATAAGAAGAAAAATTCTTATTATTGTTCACTTTATATTTTTTTTCTCAAAAAGAAGAAAAATGAGAAGAAGAAAAAGAATAGAAAGATCAAATAAAGAAGAAATATCACTCAAAAGGTTTGATATCCCCGTAACTCTTTTTTTATTTCTATTTTTTTTTTTTGTTTATCAAGTTTATTTTTGTCCATTGTTTTATTTTTTTGCTTACTTTTAATTTACATTTTTAACTTTCTTTTTCTCTAACATGTATAGAAATTCTCAAAATACTTACAATAGTAAGGTGATCTATTTACTTTCTTTTTAAATTTTTTAGATATTTTTCTTTAATATGTATAAAGATTCTAGAATACTTGCAATAGTTGAGTAATCTATTTATTTTCTTTTTAGTTTTACTTTTGTGTTATTCTCTTTCTTTCTCTAACATATATAGAGATACTGAAATGCTTGCAGTAGTATAGTGATCTATTTAATTTTATTTTAATCTTTTTTTTATGTTAATCTATTTCTTTCTCTAAAATGTATGGAGATTCCAAAATACTTGAAATAGTAGGATGTTTTACTTACTTTCTTTTTATTTTTTATATTAATCTCTTTTTCTCTTTAACATGTATAGAGAATTCGAAATGCATGCACAGTAAAATGATACATTTACTTTCTTTTTGACATTCTTTAAAATTAATAATATTTTTAATTTCTTTTAAGAAGTCATAGCTCTGAAAAAACTTATATGTTCTATTTTTTTCAAGTTGTGAAATATTACAACATTATCACATGATTTTTATGTTTATAATTTATTTTTTGTTATATGAAAAGAAATAAACCTAATAATAATTTCTCTTGCTGAAAGTTGTTAAGAACAAATTTTTTTGATACTATGTAGTGGACAACGAAAGGTATTAAGAACTTTCCTAGATCAGGGTATAGGAAAGTTCAATAATATTCCTCCTTTCAATTGATATGCGGTATGTGCCATTTGAAATTTGTTTAATGTCCTTATTGTAGTATCTACATTTAATCAAGTCAAAATTCTTAACTCTACAAAGTACAAAGAATATTAAGCTCTAAATGTTTTTAATTATCAAAGCTTACGACATTGTGGTATCTTGTAGTTTGGAACAGGAAGTGACAAAGCAACTACTAAAGTTATGAGCTTACGACATTGTGCTTAATGTCTTTAAGTATCATGTCACAAATAATTATTTTTTTTATTTTATAAATTCATAAGTTTTAGTTATACAAAAAAATTGATCCAAATTTTTTAATTGTAAATTCTTATGATGCTGTGATATTTTCTAGAATAGGAACTCGAATCTGAGTTTTAGGTAAAAAGGCTGACTCTAAAGAGGGCCGCCCTTACGATGAAACTACTACAAATTAGTACCCAACTCTTTTTTAAGCAAGTTGTTTTGATCTCATGATGTTTGTAGTAAAACTAGAAAGAGAAAATCTATAATTTCAGATATTTATTACAATCTCTAAATGTGGTATAAAAAATATGAACAATAATGTTGAGGAGTGACTATCAGTGGTAAGGTACAAGTAGATTAAGTTTTTCCTTTTTGTTCATTGTGATTTGGTTGTATAATCTTATACATTAATTTCTAGTATCAAAATTATTGCTAATTTTTAATAAAAAAACTTTATAAATAAATAAACATCACAAGAATGAAAATTTGAAATAAAATCAAGAATACAATTGAAAATATTATGCATGGGCAAATGTATTTTTTTGAGTTTGAATCTTTACTTAATGTAAATCTATCGGATATACTAACTGTTCAGTGAGCTCAATATCTTAAGTGACCAATTTTGTCATGTAAATTAATACAATAGACTACACACAAGACTTTTACAATTCATTACACGATTTTTTTACGGTTTTGCTCTTTTCGAAGTTTAGGAAAGGGAAGACTATAGGAAAGATGAATTTAAGGAGTTATTTGATGAGAGTTTTTAGTAAGAATAATTGAAATGTTTTGTTTTGAAGATAGTCGTTTTGATAGGAATCTCTTCTTAGAAGTTATTGCTTAATTGAAAAGTCTAATATATCTAAATTTTTTAATAAGGGTAATGAAAGGTTTTACAGGTTTTTTTGGAGAAGGCAAAAAATGATGGAGAATGAGCCACGTGGAAGAGAGTTGTTTTCCATGCGTTAGCTTTAGTATAGATACATAGATTTACTTCTCCTTTACTCCTCAAATGTCAAACAATACCATAAAAGCAGTGTTGTGCCCAATCTGGCCACTTAAACCGCTGACTTGGCTCTTTGACTGGGGTCGGGTCAACAATGACCTAGAAAATATAAGTCCAGTTAGTTTTCTCAAAAAAAAAAAACAAAAAAGAACATTGAAAAAATCTAGACAGGCCGTTGTTTTGACTAACCAATTGAACCGCTGAACTGGTGAAACCACCAGGTCGATGGTTGATTTGGGTTTTATAACATCGCACAAAAGAATAAACATAACATGTGTCTTTTGATTTTTAAAAGCATTTTAGGAAACTAATCTAAAACCCTACTTCCTACTCCATGCCTTACTACTAAGAACTAATCGGATCATAGGGTCAATCTGTATCCAACTTGAGTCAAACCTATAGCCATTGATCCGAATCCACATTTTTAAATTCGGATATACTAGGATGATCAAAACCCATAAAATACGAATTCAGATCAGGGTGGATACCCGGTCAGATGTGGCCCATTTGTGTCCTACAAGTGAAAAAAGTCATCACTTAGTGGAGTCGGTAGTGAGTTGCATTGGTCTAGTGTTGGCCGAGTTGTCTCGGTTTTAATAAATTGAAAGTACATCTGTTTCTAGGAGCAGCATCAGTTGAAGCCCCACCAAAAAATAAAAAAGAGACAAATTCATTATATAAGGTCGAGGAAATAGCATTGTTATTTATTTTGCTAAGCAAAGTCATGGCGCAATTAGTTGTAGGAAAGGAACCATATGCACAGTAGAAAGTGAAGCAGAAGCAGTGTTCTAGTAAATCAAAAGCAAAAAAATCAAATTTATGGCAGCCCGGTCTCAACAGAATTGTCTTTCAGTATGGATTTCACATTGCACATGAATGGTTACTATCTTTGCTCTATTAACAAAGAGAGTGTTATTGGAACAAAGAGAGCCGTTGGCATGAAAATGGCTTACACTCTTTGTTCCATTAACATGCATTCTAGCACTAGTGATTTAATTTATTTTTTATACAATTATAGATTTTATTGAACGCCTGAAGGCTAAGGAAGCCTATCGAAAAGTCTAGATATATTACAGAGAAGAGCAAGAACAATAACAAAAAAGAAAAGAAAAGAGAAAAGCAACATCAATGGACCCACCCAAATCCCAACATCAATCCCTCCCCCTACTAATCAAATCGATCCATTTAAAAGCAACAGCTTCAAAAGAGATACTTTTCCCTTTCTCATACAACTTGACCCAACAGTATACCAAAGCTTTAATCTCCAAGATTATCTATTATAGTTGAAGGCTTTTGCTCTCAAATACCCTGTTATTCTTCTCCCTTTGCAATCCTTAAATAACCACCAACGGAGTCAAGGCCCACATCCTTCTCCCTCTAAGCAGAAAAACAACTCTTTAATTGACTTAGGAACAACCAAAAAACACCCAAAACTCCTTGAATAACCCTATCAAAATAAGTCGTATATTTGTACTGTAAAAACAAATGATCAACTGATTTTTCACTTTGCAAGCAAAGGAGACGATGATCCAAAACTCTAACCCCTCTCGTGCAAAGAAAGTCTATAGTTTGAAGTCTTTCTCGAACTATGCACCAAACTAGAAATCGCATTTTGGATAGAGCTCTACAGCCCCAAACTCTAGGAGCAAAAAACTCTTATATTTCCCTCCCTTTCATTGCCCCATAAAATAATGAATGGAAAATTTATTCCATATTACAAAATAACTTTTAAATGTACATTTTTATAGAATCCAAAAGCTCACGGTTATGCCAAACAACAATACCAGTTTCTACCCACAAAGCCTCACTTCTCTAGTATGGTTTTCCAAACACTATTATAGAAAAAAGCGCTTCTCAACAGCTGTTTCGAAGGCTTCTGTAGAAATAAATGTACTGTCACCCTCCATGTTCCAAAAAGGCGCGTGCTCACAACATTATAATGGCATTAGATTATCCAATAAAATGCGGATTAAGCAACCATCCCCTCTTTTCCTTTGTAATTATCTTTCCTAATCAGCTATGGCCTTGACACACCTCTGTACACTTCACCATCTCAAGCTGTTTTACAGTTGAAATGCATTCCTTGGCCTTGTTCACCTGTGAAACTAAAATACAGGTATTCCAACCTGATTATTAAAGGGAAGGAATTGGGTACGTATACAACAATGTCACCATTGATTTTACTTGTCTTTATGGGCCCCCTTACTAGCGAGGAAACTTCAGGACTCTAAGTTGTATTCCTGCAACCAGACATAAAGATAGTCTGCAATTAAATCCTACCGAAAACAACTAGAAAAGTATAAGCGGATATGCAAATTTTGGCAGCTAAAATTCATTAACCACAATGATCAAGCAAAAATTCATCAACCATGACCATGAGTCAACAATGAGGTGAACTCACTAATTCAAATGACCACAGTTGGAAATTTGAGTTTAAACAAAATTCAAGCCGATATGCTCTCTCAATAGAGTGGGACCAGAACAAGAAATGGTTATTTGAAATTGCATGATTAAAAAAGTGAAAGAATCTTGAAAGAAGCTTACCAGTATTCATATTGACTAGAAGTGTCAAGATGTGCATAATTCTTCAAGGGCTGTTCTGACTCAAAGTCCTAGTTCACAAACAAAACCACAAATATCATGATTGTAAAGCTCTATTAACAAAACAAGACTCAAGGACCTATCGTGCCAAATGCTAAAAGACCAATATGAGCAAAGAAAGCAAGCATTCATGGAGCTTATGACAGAAGGAGCTAGATAGGATATATCAAGTGTAGTGCTAGAAACCAGAGCCACAATTTTGAAAGTGAATATCAAATCAAGCAATAAATAGGTCTGACGTGAGAAGTAAAGAAAAAGAAGGCCTACTACTCTGGTTCTCAGGTGTTCACTTTCTCAGCCAAGGACCCAAGGTGTTATTACAATTAGTTGTAGATTATTACTAGGGTGAATGGAAGCAACGCGTAGTTAGCAGCTCCATCGACACCTTCATAGCAAGCCTATGACATGTTCAAATTGATTGGTCCTATTTCCAAGGGCGGTGCTGGAGCCTATTTTGTTCCAAGGCCGGGACAACCATATACACAGTCCATCCATAGTTGTGCCTATTCAGTGATTTCTTGTGACCAAGTCCAATAGGAATAGTTGGGATTGATTAACTAGGTGCATCCGCACGTAAATCCCATGTAGTGAAAAAAATGCAATTTTTTTTTAAGATAACAAATGTGTTATGAATAATAAAATATAGAAAAATCGGGTAAGCCTTAAAAGTTAACAAATGAAATTGCTTCCGTGGTGCATGATACTTCCTACAAAATCCTCGACCTTGAATTCAGGGAATTTCTTAACATGAGTTTCCAAATAGCAACACAAATATCTGGAATTGGCCTACTGTAATCTTCAAAAATCCTACTACTGTACTCTTTCAATTAGCCCCAATGAAAGGAATAATCATCCATAGGATTGTGCCTCTAAGACTGGACGGGCTGCTTGTCCTGGAATCCTACCAAGTGAACTTCTCAAATCTTGCACTACCTCTTTATGAGCAGAGGAATCCCACCAAAGCCTCATAAGTTCAAAAGATTCATGATAAGATTTCATTCCCAATAAATTACAAAGTATATCAACAAATATGGAACAAGTTAAATAAGAAATCCCCGTATACATCAATTGTCTTTTTCTAATATGTACGGACGATGAATGGTGGATTTTCCATGGCACTTTTTAGTGTATGAATGTGCCATGATCAACGTATTAGCAAGCAGCCACAGACCCTCCATCTCACTAGAAGCGAAAGAAATTGCATCCCATAAGTTGTCTTCCACGTCTAAAGAACCAGTGATCTAGACAGAAACCTTCAGCCTTCTTAAAGGTCCTTGCCTCCACCTTATCCGAGTATTTAATGCCTATAAGACACGAAATAACTTCAACATTGGTCCTGATTGTTTCTTAAGATACCACCAATAAAATAATGGCCACAGAAGGGTTGCCTAAAAAGCTTTTGTCAAACACAACGAAGATCCTTCTATATTTTATGTCATCAAAAAACAGACAACACCATTTTCTCCTTAGAAGGTCCTAATATCATGTTCCTCCTCCCCAACACACAGCATGAAAAAGTGAAGGACTTCAAAAATTCTTCCCCTCGTATCGAACACCACCCGGTCAACCAACTTGGAGCAGATCTCCCAATACCATCCTTCGATCTGTATGATAAATTGAGACCGCCTATTCTATGCTAACTTGAGAGAAAAAATAATAACAAGCAATTTCCCAACTGTCTGGTAAAATAAGAAATGATGAACACTGTCTTTGACCTCCCTAAATACTTAGACATGTTGGTGACAAATGTTATATGGATTAAATGGCATATTGTTAGGGTCTTGTCCAATGTTGCCGTTACATAAGGTCCACCACACCTTGAAGCTGGAAATCAACATCAAATCCTCCAACCAAGAAGTTTTATAAAGTAAATGAACAGAATACCTTTCGATCCCACTTCCAAACTCTCTTATTCTCCCCAATATTCAGAATAGGTTCTCCTTTGAGTTCACTAAGGAAGATGCATAGAGCTCTATTCCTCACCGGCCCCATAAAAGTTGGACAAAACACTAAAGGAAAATTAGTATTCATACATCCATAAATCCATGCAGTACCATGGCAATTCCCATGCCTTTTCAATAGTTTCTACCAGAAAACCATGGAAGTAATTGACTCAAATAGTACTCATATAGAGTAATAGTGAAAACAACTTTCACAACCCAAACCAAAATAACCAAGATGCTTTCTTGCAAGCAATGGACCTTGACCCACCTTGAGGATGACCAGGGCATGTTAGGACGAAGGAGAGTAGCAAAAGTGTTAACCCTCCAAGTTTAGCAGCAAAAGTGGAGATTATGACGAAACCTAACAAGGGCATGAGATGTAATTTACCTTTGAAGTACATTAAATTCTCAAGGAGTTTGAAACTCAAAGGGAAGGATATTTTGAAGGGATTTAAATGGAAAGTTACTTTAAAATTTTCTTATAGTAGGAGTCAAAAATAGTAATTAACTTGGTTTTCAGAGTAGTTTACTTTTACCTTTCTTTCCAATGTTGGGAAAATAAAGGTGAGGATCAACTTAATCCAATGAGAAGTATTTGTTGTGGTTTTATGGAATCTCTATATATAAATTGTAAAACATAGAAGAAGGGATTGGACTTTCTCTTTTCTTAATCAATTTATCTTGCTTCTGAGCAAATGCTTGACCAGCTTTTACAAAGTATGACACTTAAAATACCAAGACGGATATATTAACTAATAAGAATTAAATAATGAAAGGAACCTGTTACTTAACAACCTCTTGGTCAACATGAAGGCCCATAGTGTCTACAACCTGGAAAAAAATGATCAAGAAGTTAGAGACGTGCGCAACTGATCCAAAGTAGCTAGTCAAATATTCCTAGCCAGCATAGGAAAATTAATGACATTATCATCAGCTCAAATATAAAAAGGATAACTAGTATCTCCTCTTTTCTTGTAATTCCTTTTCTATTTTTAAACACAATTTTCTTAATATTGATCAATATATATAGGCATACAAGTCAAAGACAACCTTAAAACTAGCAAATACAGTGATTTTTTTAAAGAGATCAGTGGGCCAAGTAAAATGACAAAAGGAATTAAAAGGCCTTACATTCTGGTTATCCTCAACAACAGCCAACTGCTTCTTTGGACGGCCTAAATACGAACAATAGATTTAGAATTTAGGAGTCAGGCATAAACAAAGGTCCAAAAAATTCTTGGTAATACACATATCTAGTACGAGAGAATAAATAGAAAAACACAGTATTGCGTTCAGTTCATTCAGATATATGAATTATGAATAGAATGACCATTCAAAGGTTCACCCAACTTCCAATAAATAAATAAAAATTCAAATATGGGGCACCATGCAGTCTACCTCGCTTGGGTTTATGCACCTTCGGCCACATACAGTCATCAACTGATCCTTGTTCAGATCCTTTCTGTCACCAATGCCCACACATTTAAAAATACGATCGCACTGACTTCAGAAATTGAATACAATAAAAACTACATTAGAACATGTCAGTGTTGAGCTTCTCACCAGCTTCCTCTTATGAATAGAAGTAGGGGACAAGCCTTTCCTATTAACAGCACTCTGCTGACTTCTGCTTGCTTTATTCTTCTTGCTAATCTTCTGCAATGTTTAAGTGATTCTCAAGTGAAAGTATAATGCCCAACATTCTCATACAAACAAATGAAGGCAAAAAGAACAAGTATGAAATCCTAACTTATGCATTCAGAAATGAACTCACATCAAACTCTTCGTCTCTTGTCTTTTCCATAAATGCATCCCAGTCTTCTTTTTTCACGTAGGAGGGTTTTTGGGGTTCAATACCCCTCTCAAGGTCTTTTTTGACCTGAATCAACAGCTTGTACTTGTGCTGTCTATAACAAGAAGAAATTTTTTTCCTCGTATAGCTTCTATTGATATCAAAATTATACCTTTCCTGTAGACCAAAATGTTTGGACATTCAATAAAGTCAAGAGAAAAGATAACCATTAACAGCTTTGACAGGAGAAAAAGTTTACTTACAGAAAATCTAAGGTACCTACTGTTAAGACATTAATTACTGATTTGTAGTCTTCAACTGGAACATCTCCAATTTGCTTAAATCTAACGGGCAAAAAATTGCATACGTATGAATTGATTGATCTTTTAAAAGCCCCAGCATTTGGGCCAGTTGGGTTACCAATGTCGTCAAAATCCACAGTCAAACGTCTAGCTAAATTACGATAAGCTACACGTCCCAATCTTTTAGGCACTTTTTTTGAACCTGAAACGAAAGTATGAGCAAATACTTATAGAACAATCTATTAGTGGGAATGTAGCCTAAAAATCAGAGAGTACAAAAGAAGTAACAATGGTGGCAAATATTAACCCATTTACCTTGAGTGTCCGTGCAGAGGAAATCAGAATTCTCCATTGCTTCTTTGAAAATGTTATCGGCACTTGCATTTGGGTCCAAGATGCTCATGGCAATATTATCTAAGATACAATTCTTATACTGGAGACCACCATACTCGCTGTCATCTTCTGGGGTCAAACATGCATCCTCATTCATATTTATTTGAAGCATTTTTAGACCCAATGGTATTTGGTCTTGTTCTGCTGTAGTTACTTCCTCCAAATTTTCCCGATCATTGCCCATTCTCATAATATTCATTGATCCTGGAATAGAACAATCATTCGGGAACCCTTGATTGTCATCGTCGCCGCTCGATAATCCAGAGCTAAGAGAAGCGTTGAGCACTACTTCAACACTGGATCCACTTGCACAATCTGCCAAAAACAGCAATCGGCTCATAAAGAAAGAATATTACTCCACGAACCAACTTGGTCTCTTCAGCCTACTCTTGACACATTTGGTATTTCTCTGCCATAAACAATGTTGTGCATGGACAGAACACCCAATCCCATTTAAAATCATTAAACAACATACATGATCCAACAAACAAGAAGCATTACAACATCAAGACAAAGTCGATAAAACACTGAACACATTAATCGCTGAAATAACAAAAAAGAAACACAATTCCCCAGAAACCAGCCATCGATTAATCTGACCTGGATTTTTCGAAACCAGAAAAAAAGGGATTTTTTTTATAAGTAAAAAAGGGATTTTTCGAAAACAGAAAAAAGGGATTTTTCGAAATACCTGCATTAATCTGAGCTGGATTACTGTATCTCGGTTAAGCATTACGATTCTTTCGTTCTCAACTTAACCAAGCGTCAAGAAATTGTAAATCAAGAACACTACCTGATTGGCGAAGTTGCTTTCTGCGGATAAATAAGATCAAGAGATCGTCATGGAGCGCTCGAAGAAGGTCGGTCCGCGATGAAGCTCTCGCAATTAACGTGGATTGATAGCTCAAGAGATTCTGCATTCTCTGGCGCTCCAATTCATTCGAATCTGAGAAGCGAATCCGGTCCTCCAAAAGCTTGATCTCTTTGTTCAAGACGTCGATCTTCGCCTCCTCGCTACGAACATTTGAGCTGATCTTATGGTGGTCTTGAAGAACTCTCTTAATCTCGGATTCAATCTGCTCCATTGTCGGTTCGAATCGAAACCCTAACCCTAATTCGCATTCCTACGCTACCGTGCCTTCTTCTCCTCTGATCGGATTGGACGAATTGAAGAAAGGAAATGACTCTGTTCAAAACAGTAATTATAGGCTTTCGATTTTCAGAAGAGTGGATGGGGTTTCGGAGCAGATACGAAACTTAGTAGGGTAACTCTACGGGCACCCACCTCTTTAAGCCGGGCACCCACAAAAAAAAACTAATTTTTGAGGACCAAATTGCCCTCTCCCATCCTTTACAGTTTTGTTTGGGCACCCACACTGAAAAAAAAACAGAGAAGAAGAAGAAGAAGAAGAAGAAGAAGAAGTGGAAGAAGAAGGAAGAAGAAGAGAGGAGGAGGTGGAAGAAGAAGGAAGAAGAAGAAGAGGAGGAGGATGCCGATAGAAGGAGGACGCCGATAGAAGGAAGAAGAAGAAGAAGAAGAGGAGGAGGAGGACACCATCGTCAGAGGTACCTCTCTCTCTCTCTCTCTCTCCCTCCGGAGGTGGTGGTTTGGAGCACCCCATACTCCCACAATTTTTTTTTTTTTTGCCTCCACGTCCTGGAACTACCGTGGCCACCATGGCAGCCACGGCCAAGCCAGCCGTGGTCACCATGGCACCCAAGGCCAGGAGCCCAAAGTCAAAAATATTTTTTTAAATTTTAATGTGGGTGCCCAGCAAAATGGGGTGCCCAAATAGGGGCCCTCTAATAACGTGGGTGCCCAGGCGAAAGAGGCGGGCACCCGTAGAGCTCTACGCATGGTTGGGAACTTGGGAGTATATTTTTGCTGCTAATGTCAGGTTTAAACCATGTTCAACTGTGTGATGTAACAAGGTATACCTGAGATCTTTTCAAATGTGGAAGCGGCATTTTTGGTAGTCGCTGCTGCCATCTGGGCCAACTGACCGTATGGATGTTTATCCCACCCCTTAATACACATTTATACCGAAAATCAGCTTGTTTGATGATTTCTAGCCGTTGATTTTAGTACTAAACAATGGTTGCATTCAACGACTATAACAACGCCTTAAAAGGTGCTCAAATCTAATGCTTATAGGTTACCAATCAAACCACGGGGTGGGATAAACATCCATGCGGTCAGTGGGCCCATAGGACAGCGGTGAGTAACAAAAAAATGTGCTTCGGCTTTTGAAACAGTTTCAGGCATACCTTGTTACATCTTTTTCCTTTCAAATTATAGTAACTTTTGAAAAGTCTTGCAGCAGATTTTTGATAAAATCATAAAACAGTCATTGGATTGACTTTTTGCCTAGTAGATCTTCTTGGTAGGAACCGAGGTTTAAAAGGGACCGTTATAACGGTATATCAGACTGGGGGCATTACCATTTTTCGGTTATAACGAATTGTTCAAAATTCAAAATTTGAATTTTTTCATAAACTTTTAGCTGTTATAACGAAAATAATGGCCGTTATTTTCAGAGCATTAAAACGCTACATAACGTAACGGGGGAGGTCCGAATCCGTTATAACGGCCATTATTCAAATTCATGGACTCTTACATGTGCCGTATAAATGACACGGGTACATGGAAAATGCTTTCTTTTTGTTTCTTTTTATTCTAAGACCATGTTTGATTGCCAAGAAGTGCAGGCAACTTGCACATATCGAATTTTTACAAATTCTATATGTTAGTTTTAAGAGTGTTTGAGTTGAACAATGAATTGTACTTATGAGACATTTTGGGGGGATTTCTGAATAAGTGTCACAGGTACTATAGGAACCCTTGTCAACAAGTACCCCTCGCAAAATGTCTGACAAGTACCCCGAGTTCAGGGATTGGGGTACTTGTCAGACATTTTGGGTGGGGAGCTAGACTTCAAAGTTTGATGTCCCCCGGGGCCAGCGAATGTTTTCTCCTAGGAATCCACATGTAGGGAGAAAAAATAATATGGAATGGACCTACCAACATTTCAATTCATTCCACTCGTGTGACCTACCAACCCATCATTTCTGACCGTTTTTTAGTGGGCCACCTCTTGCATGTGGTTGAATAACTTGAATTTGAATGCACCACAGCTCTTGTTCATAGCCACATTCTCACGTGCTTGACTACTTAAGATTGGCCATGGCCCAACAATCATCCTGATTGACCAATCCTTACCATCTGAGCCATTCTTTTAATATAGTCTCGATTTCTAACTCCCGAACAGATGGTTATGGCCTACTCAAAGCGGTGTTTGCTCATTGAAGAGTGCGATCAAGGGGGGATCTTGTTCTGTACGAGATCCACGGTTATGAAACACAGTCCCGGCGGACCCATGCAGATCCTCGGTTATGAACACAGTCTCGATCGTATGAAATGAGAAAGAAGGAAATAAACTATACAAATGGAAAAGAAAAATAATAGTAAGGATTGAGACTGATCGAGCGTTGTCCAAATAACTCCATTATTATCCATAAAATCAGTTTTATTTACAAAAGAAAACTGATTACTATCTATTATCCTTGCTCTAGTAGCTTATTTTAGGTACTTTAATTTCAAATTTTCCTAGCTAAATTTTTTCTGTTTGTTCTCCTTCAAACAATAGGATTAATTCATCAGATCATCGGATAAGTCCCACATGACACAGTCCGAATTAAATACGCCGGATTCTTTTCTGATACCTTTTCCACCCTCGGCCTCTTCTCCATCCTCGTCCTGATCACCTTTCTCATGCAACCTTCCTTGTTGGTCCCCACCGGTGCATGTGCTCCCTGTGCACATACTTTGGTTCCACGGAGAACCATCATCTTCATTACAAGATGATGGGCCATATCGAAATCCAGATACCATCGTAGCAAATGTGTTGCAAGCTCCGGCGAAGCTGTCAGATGTTTCCCCATTAGGGATCATACCCCAAGGCTTGTTAGATGGTAGCGTGTCAGATTCTTGCATGGCCCTTGACACGCCTTGTTTTATCTTCTCTATTGTGTCATCCTTGTTGTCGGGTCTCCCGGCAATGTATGTGGCTGTGGGGTTCCCGGTGGGAAGTGGGGCTACATCATACCCAGGTAGTGTGCTGGAGCGATGGAATTGGAAGTCAATGCGTTTCTTAGTGAGTAGGTGGAGCATCTCGTCTTTGAAGCAGCCGAGTGCCGCCTCGGCCAGGTGGGCCACTTGTGGTGGAGCCAGGGTTGTGGCAATCTCAGCCATGAGATGGGAGAAGGGCTTGTGGGTCACAGGATCAATTCCCATTCCTGACAGCTTCTTCTTCAGCTTGGTGTTCCAGTGGTTCTTTACATCGTTATCAGTGCGGCCAGGCAGTTGAGCGGCAATCAATGACCACCTGTGATATCAGTTAAAAATAGCAGAATAGAAACCGTATATTTAAACAGAAACCTAAGGTGTTGGTGTTGGTGTGTTTGTCACTAATACCTGTAACATATATTGGTTTACGCCAAATATTGCCACGTGGCCCACTTTCAGGCCTAGTGTTCCATGAATGTTTGGCCCAAGTCTTAATGAACCTAACCTAGGCCAACGTAATCTCGATATTTAATTTCTAACCATTGTATTTGTGGGATCTTTTCAACATGGGCTTCATGAAAAAATTGGGTCTAAGCCCATGATTAATAAAAATGCTCCTATCCAATGGTTAGGAATCACATATCAGGCTAATTTTTGAAGTTAAGGTTCACCAAGGTGAGTCAGTGATCCCAAAAAGTGTGCCACATGGCAATATTGGAGAGAGCCGCACGACCAACTTGTAGTACAGGTTGAGAAAATTTTCGATCCTGCGATTTTTCGATCCAGTGATTTGCCACTCATAGTTAAGCGCCACCTGTCCTGGGGGTGAAGGTAGCCCTTAACTGTAGTTACCCTTACAGTTAAGGGCGCTTAACTATAAGTGGCAGGATCACTGGATCAAAAAGTTGCAGGATCAAAATTCTTCTCACACCTGACCTAATTTGGTTCCCCGATATTTAAAACTGACAAAGAAATGAAGAAAAGCGAAAAAAAAAAACATGGAAGCAAGGTTTAATTTGCATGGCGTGTTCAGTTATTAAGAAATCGAAAGTTTTGAGTGTAATTGATGAAAATGTGGACAAAATGGTTTACCGATTTCCGACAACAGAATGGAGCTTGACAATGGTTTGCTCTTCCAGCTCCGAGAACTCGCCGTGCTTGAGATCCGGACGGAGATAGTTCGTCCAGCGGAGGCGACAACTCTTCCCACATCTCTGCAAACCTTGTAGAAAGAACAAAAGAAGAAGATTAAGGCTTCAATATTATAAGCGGAGAGAATGAAGAAGTAGAACAGAAACATGGAAACACATACCAGCATTCTTAGGGATGAGACGCCAGTTACGAGTGCCATGTTGAGCGATGTAGGAGGAGAGCTTGTTGTCTTCTTCAGGGGTCCACTGTCCCCTCTTCACATTGTCTTTCTCACAACACGGAATCCGACCCATTATCAAGTTTTTCAGGCTGTTCTTAAGTTACTACTGTTTTTAAAAGCAAACAAAAGGGAGAAGATGAATAGGAGGAGAATGTGGTGAGAGGAAAAAAGAAAGAGAGAGAGAGAGATTAATTCTTTTTAATCTGTTTGGGTATTCTATTTTTTGTTGGTGTTTGTGGTGTTAATAAAGAGGTTCACGTGGACACATTGCATGTGGAAGGGAGAGGCCATCGAACGCGCATGATTTGATTAAAGAATTCAACGCCGTTGAGGGCGTGAGGGACGGGCCGGTAGCTCACCCTCAAGACGCCCGGTCAACTCTATTTCTCTCTCCCGTTGACTTCTTGAGAGTTTTACCTAAGTTTGGGTAGCTTTGTACTCTCGTCACACAAAACGGCCAGCAGCTTTTGTTCTCTCACGAGTGGCGATTGTGAAAATTAAGGTTGCTACACGTGTGGATTATACGCAGATTTCTTGCGAGAAATTCATGCGTCCGGCTTTAGTGTAACGGTCACATTCTTACAGGAAACTGACCTGACCGTAAATGGATGTTTGGTCAATCCCTAGGTTGACCTACAAACCAAATATCAGCCTGACTAGTGATTTCAAACCTTTGGATATTTCTACCCCAAATAATGGCCAATAATGCTCAAATTACTACGGTTAAAATCAACCCATGAAAATTACTCCAATCCAATGCTTAGAAATCACTAATCAGGTTGATTTTTGGTTTGTAGGTCCACCTAGGGATGTTGCCAAACATCCATACGGTCGGTTTCCTCTAAGAATGTACCACGTTGTGGGCGCGCAGCTAGTGGCCTCATGACCGGCTTCGGTCATGAATGTCCTTGTCACGAACAGTTCACCAATGTCAGTATAAGCCACGTGGCATACACGAGACCACTGACCATAAGGATGTTTGGCCCATCCCTTGGGGACATACAGACCAAAAAGTCAGCCTTATTGATGAGTTCTAACCATTGGATATTAGTCTTTTTCATCAATTGATTTTCAACCGTGGAATTCGAGCATTGTTTGGGTAATCAGGTCAAGCGGCTATGAATCACCAATACGGCTATTTTTGGGTCGGTCTAGTATGCAACCATTTGCATACTTGAAAGTATGCAAACATTGTATCCATCATTGAATGCTCATTGAAAAACGTGTTTTTAATTTATAAAATATATATTTTTGAAAATATTGAAATAACACATTTTTCAAGGGACATCCAACGGTACTGACAATGTTTGCATACTAAATTTGTCCGCTATTTTTGGTCCATAGGTCCACCTAGGGATGGGACGAACATCCATGCGGTCAATGGTCTCTAAGAGAAGAGTGTGCCATGCATGGACGTTTGTGACCATACTCGAAATTTATGGTCTCTTCTGATATTTTATTTGGTTTAATAACGAAAGAATATGTTACGATGGCCATTCACCATCATTTGGTGGGCCACAATTTGGATGGGCTATAATCCTACAATTACAAATAGGGCCATCCCAACCATCCGATGCATAGATTAATTTTTTCGCCATTGACATTTTCTTTTTAAAAATCTGTCGAAGCTTTGTTCTTGTTCTAGATCCGATGATTGATTAATATGATTTTGGCTCTCTGCCCCATCCAAGAGGCAGTCCACCATGTAGGGAATGGGTTAATGGGCCGGTCGTAGTTTTTCTATCATCGTTTATATCACTGGTGGGCCATCTCTGGATGCCCATCTGATGGATTCAATATTAAATCCAAGCTTAGAATCCTATGAGTTGGGTTGGAACCAATTAAATCATAAATATAGGTCCAAGTTTTAGGTCTGGTCAGGTGCATGCCTATGAGTTGGGTTGGACTCAATCTCCTAGACTATTATACAGAGCAGTTCATGGGCTTCTTCGATCCAACCTACAGGCCCATTATGAAGAAGAGGCTCATGGCTCTTTTGTTATTATTTTTGTTGTTGTTGTTAGAAGGAAAAAAAGGACATATGCAGAGAAAAGTACGTACGCAGAATAAAGGTTATGTATGATGACCAACAAAAAGTTTTACAGAAAAAAGATTTGTACGTGGGAGATACAGAAAATGTCTGTACAACGTGTAATTACACGCAGAAATCATTTCTAGAAAACTTATTCAGGGCAACCACACGGGAGAAATTTTTTGAAGTGGCGACCATGGTTACTTTCTCTTAAACCAAATCCTAAACCCATGTATATGTGGCGCGCGTTCATTGGGCTCATGATCACCGCTTCAAAAATCTCGCCCCTTCAAAAATTTTCTCACCATACAGAGCCAAAATTCATTAAAAATATTCAGACCAGGCTCAGTCAACCTCTATTATGGACCACAAGATTTGTATCAGAAATAGAAAATGAAAGTCCATACAGTAAGTGAGATTATATATATATATATATATATATATATATATATATATATATATATATATATATATATATATATATATATATATATATATATACACGGGTCGGGATAAAGTTACTTATGCTTTTTTTACTTATAAAATGACACACGGATGTGGAGGCCACCTCAAGGCTTCATTGCTTAAACTTCTTATCTTATCAAAGGTGGAGTTAAAGTTATAACAGTAAAAATAGGCGGCTCAGACCATGTCAACTTGTAATATCTGCTTTTCATAAGGCTAAAAATGTCGGAATCAAATGTTTTTTGAATATTATCACAAAGACAAGTCCATATCTCTTTGTCGAGGAGTGCCGATGGGACGGGGCACCCACTAGTATTATATAAATGAGTTAAGATAGACCTATATACATTTCTTACATCTGGTGGTGGGGATATATAAACATAGAGATCATGTTAGACAATCTAACAGCACAACGCGGTGTCCTCACCATATTGACCATTGTCATAAAAAATCAATCAATTCTGATATTTGACCTAAAGTAATGGGTGAATTGGATGGTCTGGATTTTTCGAATTTAAGTCAACTTTTCATGAGATTAGAATGTCGGAATGGTCTCATGTGTGTTTGTGTGTAATGGTGTGGGCCAATATATGAATTATAAGTTTTGGAATTGGATGATTTTTGGCAAGGATATGATCTCTATGGTGAAGTCATCATCCTTGCAAAAATTTAAATCATTCTGATATCCGTAGACTGGTTTAGAAGTTGAAGAATTATGGACCATCAATTTTTACCATTAACTTGAAAACCTCATTTGATGGGGTTAGAAATTTTAGAATGGGCTGATTTTTTGTAGGGGTGATCCAATCTCCTCACCAAAAACCAGCCATTGATTCATCTTCAATGTGGGTAGTCAAAATTGTTGTCAAATTAGTTGTGAAAATTGTTGTCCCCCGATCCTTGCATAATTGTGAGGCTTCCATGTGGTTTCTATCAATCCAAAGGCCTCAAGCGACAAATTCTATATCCACGATACATGACGAGTTAATTACAAATGAACATTAACTGCTTTCTCAAACTGACATGCCCCACCATTCCATACAACTGTATCCATGATCGCTCATTATAAATACTTACTACTTCCCTATTCTACTTCGACTTTTCCCATTCATGGAAAAAATCACAGGAGTTTCTTAGCTTAACTTGGCACTTATAAGTCCTTCAATCGATCCAACTAAGGCCAGCATGGTAACAAGCAAGCAAATAAGGCTAAAAGTCTGAAGAATAACCCACTTTCTTGTCCAAGCCTCTATCTTCTTCTGTACAAAGTACATCTCCACAGGAAAATATATAGCCAAGGGCCAAAAGTTTAAGGCACCCAATACTCCCAAGACCTGATTGAAGTAAGGGAAGAGCATTGCAATCCCTGTTGTTGATATAACATAAGCAGTTCTAAAGCACAGCCTCAGAAGATTCAGACTAAAAGGTGGTAAAAATGGGACTTGGATGGTGTAGAAGTTATTCACAAAGCCATTGTTGGGGAACTTCTTTGCCAACCATCTTTCCACAAATGCAAACACTGGTTGACTGTAAACCTATAAAAGAAGAATACACATGATATTTATATTCCTAGCAAACTAAAGTCATGAAAAGTTGATTACAAAAAATAAATAAAAAGTCATGAAAAGTTACCCTATAGGCAAAAAAAACGACAAATTTAAAATTAGTCTGCCTGAGGCCTATATGGTTTCAGTATAAGCTTATGCACACGGCCGTTATAATGGATTCGGACCTACCCTGTTACGTTATGAACCGTTTTAACTCTCAGGAAATAACGGTCGTTATTTTCGTTATAACATTCATTTTTTTAAAATAATGGTTGTGGACTGGTCATTATAATAATGGTACCGTTATTATATGAAAAAATTTGTGAAAAAAAAAATGACCGTTATTTCCATTCTTTTTTCTTTCCCATTTTTCCATTTTTGCCCTTGCGGTACAATTTGTTATAATGACCGTTATAACAAAAAAAATGATAACGCCCCCAGTCCGTTAAACCGTTATAACGACCCCCTTTTAAACTACTAGTACTAGTTATTATCCGTGTTTAAGCTTTCATAGTAAGAAAAGAAAGGCAAAGCTGTATTGGGTGTAAACAAATGCACAAGGGACTGGCAGATGAGATCAAATTATGGTTTCGATATGGCAGAGGTGAGTATATATAGAAAAGTTTACCTGATATCCTCCAATTAGATGAGCAACAATGCAAGCATTAGCAAAGTCGATAAGCCAGTAGGGCTCATAGAATCCAAACCCTGTCAAGAGGTTTCCTGGGGTTTGGTTCCCAAATGCTGCATACCCGAAGCATCCACAACAAAGGTAGAAGAAGGTGGTAACGAAGATTGCTGCCATCGACGCCTTCTTCATGGTCTGATTTTCTGGTGGTGGTGACTTCAGAGTATCCTTCATTCTCGCAAGTTTTGTCATAATTTTTTTAGATTCTTTATTTATAAAAATGTAAAATATAAAGGTCACAGTGCTTGAATTAACATCTAAGATTTGTTTCAGAACCTCTTTCATGGATCAACAGCAAAAGACCTATCACCTGTATCTCGATAAGAATTATGGAATATGGATAGGCGAAAGCAATGTCTCCGAGTGCTTGGGAGACTTTCCATATTTTTTGAGCTACTGTAGCTGTGGGAATTCCTCCAATACTCCCCTTAATTTTCCATCTCCTGCAATTCCAAATGGTTAGAAGTTGAATGCAAAACTGCAACTGGACCCCGGTTGGACTGGCCGAACTTTTGGGCTTGTGCTTTTCTTATAAAGTGATTAACAACTTCATTTTACATTTTATCCTACATTTTGTGTTGAAATCAATTTAGACTCTTCTATCTCTATGTCCATAGATAGGATTCTCTTCAATATCCTCTCAATTTCATCAATCAGATACCTCTTAAAAAGGAAAAAAAAAATACCTATCACTTTGGAAAGACCGAGTGCGAATCCGATGGAAGAGTATGAGAAGGACATGATTGCTGCTATAATGGAGAGCCATTCCATGTTATGGAAATCTGGTATTTGAGAGAAGACAATTTGAACAGCTCCAAATAGCAGCATATAAAAGGTATCTCCATATGCACATGGAGCCTCATGCCCTTCTTTGTGGAAACAGTTGGATCTCTGAATTGCTCTGCACTTGCAAAACCCATTAATTAAAAAAATAAGAACAGAAATCTAATCAAGTTGCAGAAATCACTCAAAAAGAAATACAATATAATACAAGTAACTTTTGTGAAACCATATTTTATTAGAGTTTAACATCATGTGGTTCTGAAGCATTTTGTTAATTCACTATAACATGTTAATATTTTCTATAATTAACTAAAGTGTATACTAAACATGGGTTTCATGAAGAGAAGTACCTCATACAGATTGAAGTGGTGATTACATAAGCAATAGCAGTGCCATAGAAGCTCAGATATTGAAGCAACCCACACACCCATGTCCTCTTTTTACCTGGACTACCATTGAACTAAATCACAAAGGCGAGAAGAAGAAAAGCTACTCTACAAGAAAGCAAGAAGATTTAATGAACTAGACAACTAGAAGTGATTTCTATAGTACCTAGATTCACTTTAACAGCATCCATGTATGTGTAGTTTCTTTTTCCTGTTACAGAGTTAGGAGATCTGTAACAATCTGAGAGGAGGAACGCAGAAACATAGGTGACAATGGCAAAACAAAGCAAGGAAACAGGCCCTGCAATCCATCCCAATTGTGAAGTGCTCCATGCAAGAGAAAGAACCCCAGATCCGATAACCGCAGTAATTATATGAGCGAAACATGTCCAAAAGGTTCCTGTTTAGAAATTTTCTTGCCAGAAGGCACTAGGATCAGGACTAAGTTGCAAATTCAACAAAGGAACATATAAATAAACTATTCTTGCGGGTGGTTTTACCAGTTCTTATCCGCTTCTCGTCGTCCTCAAGAGAGTGTTGGACTGCCATGTTTTTCCAATTCATTCATAGAAAAAAAAAACTACATGTGGTTTTTAAAACTTCAGTGTGAAGGTAGGGAGATCCACCTTTGAGAAAATGACTCGTTGTACTTGTGTCATAATCACCGTGAAAAAACTCCAAATCGAATGATTAGTAATCACTAATCAGGCTGATTTTTTGCACGTAGGTACACCTAGGGATGGACCAAACATCCATACGGTCAGTGGTCTCTAATAGTGTGCCACTTCTTCCAAAAACTCCCCTACAATCACTCACGCGAAGTACGTGTCGCTCTCTCGTATAGGTAAAATCAGTGAGTCATTTTCCAAAATGTAAGGTTTGTCACTCTATTGAGTATTCTATTAGATTCAAATGTCCATGGTCTTCTGCTTACAAAAACAAAAAAACAAAAAAATATTGTCGATGGTCTTCACGCATGACTTCGAAGTCAATAAAAGTAGATCATCTTGAGGTTTGCTTTCTTCCTTGTCTATCATGGATATGGTGGGTGTGTGGTCTCCTTCTAACACAGGTGTCCAGACTTGAAACAAGTGGAAAGATTTTGTCTTCTTTGAAAACCATTGGACCAGCCAACCACTATTCTCATAAAAAAAGTTAGATTCTCTTATCGATGATATTTCTGTCTTTCCTTGTCCTCAACCCACTTTCTACTAAGGGTGTGTGGTACCAACTACTAAGTTGCTGGTCTATCTAATGTCACTCACCAATTCACAACAGCAATAATGCTGCTTTTTTGCCGTTTAAAGTGATCCATAGAAGAGATATGGATCAAGGTTTAAAAGGGGCCGTTATAAAAGTATAACGGACGGGGGCGTTACTGTTTTTTTTTTCGTTAAAACGAATTGTAATGCACAGGGACAAAAACAGGAAAAATGGGAAATAAACGGCGCTAAAATTCAAAATTTCAACAAAATTTACAACGAAAAATAACGGACTTTTTTTAACAATTTTTTTTCAGAAAATAACCGTCGTTATTTTCGTTATAATTGAAAAATAACGGGAATTTTGTGTATTTGAGTTTTGTACTTTGTGCTCTTTCTGAGAAATTTTTTGATCCTAGCATTTTGGCGTCCGCGGAATGCACTTAAAATGACAGGTGGCATATTGTTAGAGATCATCATAGGGATATTTGAACCATCCCTAAGTGAACATGTATACCAAAATTCAGCCTGATGGTGGTTTCTTGGCATTGGATCTGAGCACCCCAAAATAATGCTCGAATAATACGGTTGAAAATGAACCCATGAAAAATACTCAAGTCCAACGGTTATATACCACTAATCGGGCTGATTTTTGATATGCAGGTCCACTTAGGGATGGTTCGAATATCCGTACGGTAAATGATCTCCAATAGAGTGCCACGTGGTGTTTTTAGGTGCAGCCCGGATGCCCGGATGAAAATTTTCTCGCTCTTTCTTTAGACAAGAAACAAAAGGTGATAAGGAAAGACCAAGTGGGATGGTCATGGGTCATGGGTCATGGGTGGTGGGAGTTGTGGACTTTGCTTTCACACACCCAATGACTTTACTTACTCAGAGGTTCTCTCGAAAGAAATGGCCGGCCGTTTATTTGTCCGCTATCCGTTGTTTTATTATCTACGTTATTTTGAAAAATAAAATAAAGTAAAATATTATTTTGACTACTTTTTGACTTTGATTTAACCCAACGGACATAACGGTAACATTACATAACAGTCCACTTTAAACCTTGTTTTATCCCTCAAAGACAAGGTTTGAGCCAAGGTCTTAAAATGGGAGTGAAAAGGTATTTGTGCCTCCTTATCTTCTTACTTCTCTTTTTGGATCCCATATATCTAGAACCAACAACTCTGTGGCCCATGCTATAGCCCAACAGGCCAGAAACTTTTTGGATCCCATGTACTCGACCAATATCTTTCCCACATGGCTCTGAAGGACAAGATATCTGGTCTTGCTTCTGTTTCTGTTGCTTAATTTACCATCATTTTGGTTGTCAACATGTCATCTGATAGGTCACATTAACCTGAGAGACGATTTAATATGATATCTCGTGACATACCAAATCAGAGCTTGTTTTACATCGTCACAATATGACAGCTCGCAAACGGATTATGCCAGCGTTAGCCAAAAGGGTACTAAAGCTACTCCACTTTAGAGAATTTACCCAATTTTAGGCCCAAGTTATTGATGGGCCAGGATGAGCAAAGATTTGAACAAAAGCAAGCATAGGCCCAGCCCAAAGACATAACTTTGGGCCAAGATATTCTGGCTCATGACAAGCCTGGATTCTTGGGCTAATGCGGGCCCTAGGAGTGTTAATGGGCAGAACTTAGGTATACACAGGCCCAGAACGCAAACTATTAGAAAGGCCTGGGCCCATACCAGGCCTACTAAAAAATTACAAGCTCGCGCCCAGGCCCCACTAAGATGGGAATTGTTTTCTTTGTTTTTCTCTGTCCCCTTAATTTTTTGAAGGTCATATCTTTTTTTTTTTTTTTTGTAATCACAGGTCATATCAAGATAGCTATACCATCTTGTTTACCATCAGCTGGATTTCACCTTATGGTTCATATATTGAAACACCATATTAAAGAAGTAGAAAGAGTGGTAACAATGCCGGAAAACGGGATACTCTCAACTCACTTATCCGGGTTTGGATTCAATTTTTAGACAAGATTATTAATCGGGGTGTCCTTGTCCGGACAAATGAGTGAGAATATCCCATAATGTGAGATGATATATGATCTTGATTTCGTATGTGGATCACATACTACTGGCCAATAATGATTTGGGTTTTCTTCGGGATACGCAGCTTTCTCAGCCGAAACACTTCAATATGAAGGAACTTAGCAAGGCATCATATGTACTAGGCATAAGGATTGATCAAAATATGTCGACAAGTTAATGGGTTTAATTTATTTCAACGGACCTATATAGGTAAGATGTTGTAGTGATTCGGGATATAAGATTGTGTGTTAAGAGATGTCTCGATCACTAAAGGAGACATGATCAATGATATACAGTGCCTCCAGAATATATGTGAGAGAGAAGTCGATAAGATAGAGAATACTTTAACAATATGTAGTATAATCGGAGTTTTCACTAGATAAGATTTAGAAGGTCTTGCACAATGTGCAAAGGCGAAGAGTTTTTATGTTAGTTTACAAAAATTCGATAAGTGGATGTACTTGGGTATTTGAACTCCGATTATATAAGCTATGAAAATTTTTAAAATTCCATTTTAGAAAGCATTTTTATGTTGGTAAACTAAGTCATTTCATGAAAAAGTACTAGACAGTCGTAGCCACTACTTCAACCACGACGGTGAAATATGTTCGTTTTTAGGCAAGCCAATACGTGATTTGGATAAAAAAAAAATTTATATGTGAGTTGAAGATTGTTCATTTTATCAACAAGCTTATTTGAATTTATTGTGATAGTAAGGCTGACTATCTGTTAAAAAGGAATAAGCATATTGAGATAAAGTATTTGCTTCGTACATTATATAGTTTGAGAAGAACTAATTATGGTACCTCATATTTTGATGACTCTGATGATAGCTGATCCCCTAACCAAATGTCTTTATTCTAAGGTCTTTAAGGAACATGTGTCTTGTATGGGGTATGTGTATTATTAATTCTTTTGAATGCATTGATTTAAAGGAAACATGTTATTTCAACACTGATTTACTGAATAAGATAATTTTTGTGATCACATAAGGACTATTGATATTTATTTTATTACATGACATTGTTGATGATTTGGTAGCCCGTAGAACGTTGACTTTAAAATACTTGTTTGGATTAAGATACGATTCAGTATCATGATCCTAAAGACATCTGTTCTAGTTGGTTTGATAATTATGAGTCAATGATTTGATTAAAAATACAATAGAATATCATGTACTTGATCAGTACATGAAGTAAATGACAAATAGAATTAATATGAATTAATTATACTAGACCAATGTGATACATAACATATATTGCATAAGGGTAAAGACTTAACGAAATGTAATACTAGTACTTTGACCATAGAATAATTCGTGATTCAGTATTAATAGTACATTTGAGCTCAGTTAATGATAAAACTAAACACAAGTCTTGTCTATTCTTTTTAACGAGTGATTTCAAAATAATAGAGTAATCACTCGACAAATGTTTAATAAAAATAGAGAATCATTTTTTAAAACACAAATGTATTAATATAGTATTTTTTTGTATCCCACACTTAATGGAAGTTTATTTAAATCTAGGGTAAGATTAACTTAATTTGAGTGCCAGACAAAAAAAAGAACCAAATACTCTAATTAAGAAAGTAATAATTTTATATGCAAGTTTGGTGTGTTTAGGAAAGAGAGTTATAAAAAATTATAACTTTTTAATTAAAGTGCAGCTCCTTGTCTATCTTTCCTTTTATGGGAGAGAGTAGAGAAACATTATGTAAGCACATATAAGTGAGGATATTTCACTTCTTTCAACCCTATAGCAAGTCTCATTGAGATTATGGTTTCAGCAAACGTGAAGACTCTCTCTTATTAGCTCTCCTCTTTCGTTTAAAGCTTTGGTGCTCAACTTTGGACATTCGTATGAGCATGGATTGTGTTCTCTACATCGAGTTCACCTAAGAATCATTAAAAATCATGAATACAACTATGTGGTTTATTTTGATTATTGTTATGTTACAATGCTAGAGAACAATCCTTTATGAGCATAATTATTATGTCTATTGTTATGCTTTTTTAAGTATTTTCTTACACTTACAATCAAAACTTGCTTCTTCTTTATGGACTGTTACTATGGCATATAATACTTAGACCACAGATCATCTAAAGGCTAAAAGTATAAATTCTTGAATGTCTACCATGTGCTTAATCGAAGCTTAATTATATATAGTAAACATGAAAGGGTGAAGCCATAATTAGAGTGGATGTGATGAGAGAAGGCTTCATTAGTGTGCTTACAAACCCAACCCAATCATAGGCCTCATTGGAGACCCACAATTCTCAATTTGATTATCTAATTAATAGCCTATTCCCATTTCAACTCTTCCGTTAATGCTGATACACCCGAGTTTAATACAAACATGATTTTTGTACAGACAGCATTTTAATGCTAAACTTAATCATGAATCCCTAGATTCCAACCAATGGAATGCTTATGAAATGGCGTCTCACACCCTCAAAATCGCATTGATGATCACTTTTAAAAGTCTATAATTTTATTGCTTGTTCAAAAGGAAGTGATTGATGGAATCACCAGAGTTTACTTATTGGTTTGTTTTCACACTATGGCTCCCCCATTTAAGATGTGGCCCATTGATATGATAGTTTGGATTGATAGATTTCTACACTAAAGCATTGTATGGTTGCTCTTAGAAAAAGTTGTAAGAAAATACACGAAAACATGAACAATAAGCAGAATAATCATGCTTACAAATGATCGTTCTCTAGCATAATAATATAATAAAATCTAAAATAAATAAACTACAAACTCATATTCACGATCTTCGGTGATTCGTAGTTGAATTTGGTGTAGATAGCACAATTCATGCACAAACAAACTTTCAGAGTTGATTATCAAAGCTTGGAGAAAAGAGAACTGAAATAATAGAATCTTCACCCTTTTTGAAACCCTAATCTCAATGAGGCTCTTACCATATATGGCTGAAAGGTGTAGGACATCCTTCCTTACATATGCTTATATAATATCCCTCTACTCTTTTCCATCAAAGGAAAGAGAGACGAGGGGCTACATTTTAATTAGAAAGTTGTAATCTCATACAACTCTTCTTCTTAAACACACCAAACTTGCACATAAAACTATCACTTTCTAAATTAGAATGTTTGTATCTTTTTCTTGTCTAATACTAAATTACGTTAACTTTATCCTGAGTTTTAGCATATCCTAGATGAAGTGTGAGCTACATAAAATATATTACAATCTCTCATTTGGTCTACAATTAATATGGTTGTGTTTAATTTAGAAAACAACTCTCTTGAGTTCTACTAAAAATATTTATCGAGTGACTACTCTATTATTTTAAAAATCAATAACTTAAAAGAGTTAACAAGACTTGTGTTTAATTAATTTTTCGCTCAAATATGCTACTAATACTGAATCAAGAATATCAATTCACTACTATTCACTGCAAGATTGTTCTATGGTCAAAGTACTAGTACCACAATTCTCTCTAAGTCTTTACCCTTGTACAATGTGGGCTATGTATGAATTAGTGTTGGGGATTTAATCCATACAATCCTACTTGTTGTTCAATTACTTCATGTATTAACCATGTATATTTCATTATGTTATAGTATTGATCCAATCATGTGATACATAATTACTTAACTAACCAGAATGGAGGTCTTTAGGATCACGATGCTCAATTGTAACTTGATCCAAGTAAGTATTTTATAGCCAACACTTACGAGCTACTAACTCATCAATAATATCATGTACATAAAATAAGTAACACATACCAAAATGCCTCATTCAATCATTTAATACCAAAATAACATGCTCTTTCTAAATCAAAGTAATTAATCAACAATACTCATACATGACACATTCTTTAAAGACCTTAAGGTGCAAACCCTTGGTTAAGGGATCAACTATCATCGGAGTTGTTGAAACATGGGGTGCAAACACTTGATCTCAATATGATTATTCTCTTA
This sequence comes from Euptelea pleiosperma, assembly GCA_035048495.1. NCBI lineage: Eukaryota > Viridiplantae > Streptophyta > Magnoliopsida > Ranunculales > Eupteleaceae > Euptelea > Euptelea pleiosperma. The sequence goes on from CM068545.1 coordinate 1,735,391, forward strand.
TGACCCATGATCAATCTTACTATCATAATAAATTTGAATGCGCTTGCTGATAAAATTAATGCTCTTCAGCTTACCTATAAAATTATTTTACCCAAGTTGCATGCCGACTTATCTAAATACAAATAACATACTCCATTCTCATGGTCGAAGTAGTGGCTAATGACTGTCAATACTCTTCCATGAAATGATAATTTGCCAACATAAAGATGCTTCCTAAAATGGATCTCAGAGAATCTTTATAACCTGTATAATCGGAGTTCAAATACTTAAGAACCTTAACTTATCAAATTTTTTGTAAACTAACATGAAATATTTTGTCCTTTGCAAATGCGCAAAACCTTTTAAATTATTATCCAATGAGTAGCACCGATGTTTCTACTACAAATAATCAAGTATGTCAATAATAAAATTGATATCATCCTGAGTGCAAATCATCTCATATATGAAACTCCTTACTCCTGATGCGTCCATACTCTATCTTATTGACTTGTTTCTCTCAAATTTATTCTTGGGGGACTGTATATTATTGAGCACTTCTCCTTTAGTGACATAGAAAATCTCTTACCGCACAATCTTGCATCTCAAATATCTGTAATATTTTATCCATATAAGTTCGCTGAGATAGACCCAAATAACCTGCGTACATATCTCTATAATCCTTATTTGTAATTCATATGATGTCTCACTAAGATTCTTCATATTGAAGTGTCTCAACTAAAAAGCTTCATATCTCAAAGCATATCTAAATCATTATTGCCCAACAGTATGTCATCCACATACAAAATCAGAATCTTTTATCAACTCCCATTGATCTTGAGGTAGATACATTAATTCATAAGATTTTGTACAAACTCTAAATTAGAAATCACTTGGTGAAACTTTTAATACCCTTACCTAAAAGCCTATTTTAAATTATAATTAAACTTCTCCAACTTGGAGACTAGCTGCTCATTATACTTCATCACAAATCCCTCGGGCCATTCCATATAAATCATGTTCTAGATTTTCATTTAAGAAAATATTATAACTGTTGGTTGAGGTGGTGTTTCTTTCCTACAAACTCTGCATCAGACTTGTCATACATCCATCTAAGTTTTCACACAAAAGAAAATTGTATAGATTTTGCTTGGGGGGTTGTTAACATACCTCATGCTGATCGAAGATGTAATGGTATACGCAATCCCGACCCCATACAAGCTTACTTGTTGAAACAATCCACATACCCATATGCTCTTCCTTCCTGGAACCCATCATATCAAATACTATACTTCTCATAATCACGCAAGACTATAACCCACCCTCATACCTGAAAGCGAGTAAAACTTGGATGACAGGGTGCAATATGAGTCACGTGGCATACTCTTAGAGGACTCTGACTGTATGGATGTTTTCCCAATCCCTTGGTGGACCTACAAACCAAAAATCAGCTTGATTATTGATTTCAAGCCTTTGTATCTTTGTACCTCAAATAACGGTCAATAATGCTCAAATTCCCACCGTTAAAATCAACCCATGAAAATATAATTCCAATCCAACGCCTAGAAATAACTAAGCGGGCTGATTTTTGGTTTGTAGGTCCACCTAGATTGGCCAAACATCCATGCGGTTAGAGTCCTATAAGAGTGTGCCACGTGGCTCATATTGACAGGACCCTGTCATCAAAGTTAAGTGACCTTTCCTTATGGTTGATGGCCTTCACATGGGGGCCATACGTCAACTACTAAATCAACAGTCAAGAGTTATCCATTCGCCTTTAGGCGGATAAGATAACAACTATATGGATGTTCTACTGTAGCCAAAAGACCCTACAGACAATCAACCATATTCTTAATGTACAGGTGGCACGCATGCACAAGTCCTTGTGATCATCCGCTATGTATAATTGTAGACCAACACGGGCGCCTTTGATTTTTCCCATTTTATTAAGTTGGGGGAAAAAATCAAATTAGAAATGGGAAATCTGCATTAATTCTCACCTAAATTAAACTTCACGGCTTCCATGTATGAGCGATTTCTGGTAAGCCCAAATTCAGGATCAGGAGATCTATAGGAGTCACAGAGAAGGAAGGAAGAAACAACTGTGATTCCTGCAAAGATCACCATGGACAGAGGCCCTGCTATCCAACCCAGTTGAGCCATGCTCCATGCAAGAGATAGAACCCCAGATCCTATAACTGCTGTTATTATATGAGCAAGAGCAGTCCAAACACTCCCTTCACATACAATTTGGAAAAAAAAAAATTAAACCCATCAAAGCCTCATCTCTAATAAACCTTGCTGAATGTCAGATAATTTGAGAATTTGGAATCCAAAATTAAGGGATGCTAGTATTTCTAGAAAATTCCCAAGAAAATCAATAAAATCTCAAATATATCTAAGCAAGAAATATGGAAAATCTGAAACTAACCAGTTCTCTTCGGGTGCTCATCTGATGTTTGTGGAAGCTCTGTGAGCAATGGAGTCTGTTGACCTTCTCCTTCTCCCATGGCCGTATCGAATTCTGTTTGTTGAGAACTGTTTTGAAAAGAATGAAGAGATAGACCTCTGTTTTTGCTATTGGGGGACTGAAAAAGCTGGGGCTGTTTTGAAAGAAAGGAAGAAGAGTTGGTTTTTGCTGTTAGTTGGGTTTTTATGGGTTGTTTTGGAATTCCTTTGACGGGTTGGTGTATTTGCGGTGCACCACAGATCATACAGTAACATTGATTTATCATCAATGGCCACGGTCCAAAGAGTTTAAATTTAGACAGTATTGAGTTTTCCACCAATGGTCCACATTGATGATTGGATTCGTTGCATAAAACTTGATCATGATCAGATATTATTAGGTGGTGTTAAAGTGAAACACGAATAATATTGCGATACGTATTGGCTAGGTTATGTGCTGCAGTTTTTTAGCCTAACATATTCGAGTAGAACTTTGATGAAGAACGTCAATCAGTATGAGTCACGTGTCACACTTCCTAACGTGGACCTACAACCAAAATTTAGGGATTTCTAAGCCTTGGATTAAAGTCATTTTCATGGGTTGAATTCTAAGCGTTGGATTGGGGTACAAAGATACAAAGGTTTGAAATCACTAATCATGTTGATTTTTGGTATGTAGGTCCACCTAGGGATGGGCCAAACATCCATTCAGTCATTGGTCTCTAAAAGTCTACCACGTGGTTCATATGTCCGTCTGTCATCAAAGTTCTACTAAGTGATTCTTAAATTCAGTAGTTTGGATATAATTAGTGGGAAAAATCTATGATACAGAACTGTATCAAAATTTTGATGCAAAAGTTCTCAAATTGACACGTGGCACTCTTCCGGGCCCAGTGACCTCTTGAAAGTTTGGCCGACACCTTGATGGACCATACACCAAAACTCAGCATGATTGGTGATTTTTATCCATTGGATTTGAGTACTTTTAATCATGGGCTTGGAACCAATCCATAGGCCTGTTCATGAAGCCCATAATGAAAAGGTGCTCAAATATAGTGGCTAGAAATCACGCTGATTTTTGTTGTGTAGGTCCAGCAAGAAGTGGGCCATGCGTTCAAGGGTTCAACGGTCCAAAAGAGTGACACGTGGCCTTTCAATACAGAGTTATCTATACTATTTTAAAGTCAAAACCGGGGTTGCCACCCACGCTTGAATTGGGGTACCCAATCTCCATGAGGACTATTATAGTATAAGAAACGTGGCGAACTCTTAGAGACCACTGACCGTATGGATGTTTGTCCCATCCCTATATGGACCTATGTACCAAGTATCAGGCTGATTAGTGATTTCAAACCTTTAGATCTGAGTACCCCAAATAATGCTCAAAATCTATCGTTAAAAATCAACCAATGAAAACCATTCCAATCAAATCCTTAAAAATCACTAATCAGGCTGATGTTTTGCATGTAGCTCCACCTAGGGATGAATCAAACATCGATATGGTCAGTGATCTCTAAGAAACGTGCCACGTGTAAGGTGCACTGCATATAGCACATGGTGTTCCCCTAGTGTATCATAGGACAGTTATGATTAGAGTGGGCAGAAATTCTAGCAGGTGCTGTGTTGGCTATATTGGCCCCTGATAACGAGTACTAAGCTGATTAATGCAACATGACAAGAGAGACGCGAATTTTATTTTATGTGGACCGTTTTCAAGTGCTGCAACTGCAAGAGTACAAAGCAGAGTGGAATATTCTAAAACCTGAGATGGCTCCATGTGGTCCAATTAAATTCTTTATTAATCGATTTCTTAAATCTCTTACTACAATCACATTATTGAATATCCTAATTTTAATCAAATAAGAATAAAAAATTCTAAAATAATTCTTGTGGGGTCTACAAATGGATTTTATATTTTAGAATCTAAAATCTATAGATTTAGAAAAGATTTGGAGTAGTAGAATCCAAGGTTTAAAGGGGACCGTTACAATGGTATAACGGACTGGGGGCGTTACCATTTTTTCCGTTATAACGAAAAAAAACTCTCAGGGGCAAAAATGAGAAAATAATGGAAATAACGAAAATATCAGAAAATAACGAGAAAAAATGGACAAAATGGGGCTGAAATTCAAATTTTGAATTTTAAAATTTAAATTTCAAAATTTCAAAAATGAAAAATAACGGAAAAAAATGAAAATAACAGCCATTTTTTTTCACAAAATTTTCCAAAAAATAACGGTCGTTATTTTCGTTATAACGGCCGTTATTTTCTGAGCGTTTTAACGGTCCATAACATAACTGGGTAGGTCCGAATCCGTTATAATTATAACGGTCGTTTTTTAAACCTTGGTAGAATCCTCTTTATATTGGAATTTTTATTTATTTTAGTATTGATGATTTTTTCCTAAATTTTCTCAACACACGTTTATGATGTTGTTTCCTAAATTTTCTCAACTCAGCACGTTAATCTTGTTTATTTTTAACGAAAATCGGTTCTGAAGGACGGCCGGTTTAATTGGTTCTCAGGGTTCAACCGTCAATTTTAAAAGAATTACCAGGTTCATCTTTTTACTGGTTTTTAAGGAACCGGACGAAAAATATGAAAATCCCGATTGGACCAGGTCTGACTATCGGTCCGGTTCGATTTTAATGCGCCAATCAAAAGGGTCATGAGGTGGTACGAATAAATAAGGAGGGTGTCATTGATGGAAGTATGCAACCCTTGACCCATGAGGAGTGGAAGCTCTACGGTCCACATTGCCTTGGGCCGGGAGAAGCCATCTAAGGCGCACGATTTGATTAAAAAATTCATGCCGTTGAGGTAGTCAGGGACGCTCACTCTCAATAGTCAAGATGTCCAGTCAATTCTCGGAAAAAAATTCATTGGCCCAGCAGCTTCAAAGTCAGTCCCCTCCCAAATTGTCTGACAAGTACCCCTAGTTAATTGTTAGCGGATGATGTGTTTCCACGAATGTGTTGTGTTGGCCACGACCTATTGGTATATATAGTTATTTCGCATTTTTTTAGTAGGTCGATTTTTTGGAGTAAATGGTTGTTTAACATGATATTAGAGCCTTAAGGTTTGGAAGGTCAGGGGATCAAGTCTCTTGGGCGTTACTGTTTAAACGGCCGTTAAAACCGTTTAAATGGTCATTTTTAAAACCATGGTTTAAACTTTAAAGACTAAAGCGCATGTTAAGATGGCCAATCACCATCATTTGGTGGGCAACCATTTGGATGGGCAATAATCCTACAATTACATATCAGAGGATAAAATATTGATGACAGTGACTTTGATACAGCCACAGAGTTCTCGGCTTGTACTCGATTGCTTTCCATACAAAATCCATGTGCCAAGAACTCTGTGACTTCCATGGGCGGCAATGACAGTCCATTGTCATTTGTCATCAAAATTTCAAGACAAATTAGAATCCCAATTTTTCAGCTATTGACATATACTTTTTAAAAATCTCTCCAAGCTTTGTTCTTGTTCTAGATCCGATGGTTGATTAATATGGTTTTTGCTCTATGCCCCATCCAAGAGGTACTCCATCATGTATGGAACTAGTAAATGGCCCGTGCCCACGGCACTCTCCGACAAAATTGTTTGCAAAAATTGAGAGCCTTCGGCACTCAAACAGTATAACGGACTGGGGCGTTATTGTTTTTCCATTATAGCGGCTGTTATAACGGATTGTAATGCAGAGAGGGAAAAATAAAAAAAATGGGAAAATAACAAAAAATAACAGTGTTAAAATTTAAATTTTTAATAAATTGAGGTCAAATGAGTGGGAATGAATGAAAAATGAGGGGGATTGGGTGGCTGAAATCTAACCGTCCACATTGGATGGATGGATTTGATCTCAACCACTCTTTTTCTTATGAAGCAGGATAAGTTAAGAGAATGCAACTGAGTTATTTTGTTATATGTGTGGGTGGCCTGTGCCTGCAGCACTTTCTGACGAAGTGTTTGTCAAAATCGGGTGGGAGTTAATCTCAACCATTGATATGAAGCATAGTGGATTTCAGCCACTCATTATTGAAGCCATATAAGATAAGAGGGGGTATAAGACAATCACTGTCACTTGTTATTTAGATAGTGGGTGGCCTGTGCCCTCGGCACTCCCCGACAAAGCATTTGCCAAAATCAGGTGTGAGTGGCTGAGATCCACAGTCCATTTGGGGGGTAAGATCTCGGCCATCCTTTGTTGAAATATATAAGAGGGGGTATAAGTGGGGAGACAACTTCCCTGTGTTTGTTATATAGATGGGTTGAAGCCACCATAATGGGGGCCATAGTTTTGGTCAGATTCGGAGGTCCAATTTTGAAGCCAAGCTTAAAATCCTATGAGTTGGACTCAAATTTGAACCCATTAAACAAATGGGCAAGCCCAATATTTTGAAGGAGAGGCTCAAGGCTCTTTTTTTTGTTTTTGTTAATATATACCAAGAGAAGAGAAGAACAATACCAAGGCTCAAGACTCGGTCAATCTCTTGTATATATACTAGTGGCTGGCCCGTGCCCTGGCACTCTCTGACAAAGCATTTGCCAAAATTGGGTGTGAGGCTAAGATCCACCGTCCATTTGGGAGACAAGATCTCAACCCTTCTTTGTTGAAACCTATAAGAGAGAAGTGGGGAGACAACTTCCCTGTTTTATAATATAGATTAATCAACTATATTACGTTTAGCTGAGATCCGACCGTCCACATTAAATGGATGGAATTGATCTCAACCACTCTTTATCTTATGAAGCCGGATAAAATAAGGGATGAGACTATATATATAGATTAATCAACTATATTGCGTTTAGCTGATATCCGACCGTCCACATTAGATGGATGGATTTGATCTAAACCACTCTTTTATCTTATGAAGCAGGATAAGATAAGAGATAAGACAACTTCCTTGTTTTGTTATATAAACTAGTGGGTGCCCTGTGCCATCGGCACTCCTCGACAAAGAATTTGCCAAAATCAGTTGAGTGGCGGAGATCCACCGTCCATTTAGGGGAGGATTAGATCTCGGCCCTTCTTTTGTTGATGCTTATAAGAGGAGGTATAAGTAGGGAGACAACCAATGTGTTTTGTTATATAGAATAGTAAATGGCCCATGCCCACGGCACTCTTCGACAATAGCGTTTGCAAAAATTGGGTGCCTTTGGCACTCAAACGGTATAACAGACTGGGGCGTTACCGTTTTTTCCATAATAACGGCTGTTATAACGAATTGCAATGCACAGAGGGAGAAATGGGAAAATAACAGAAATAACAAAAAATTACGGTGTTGAAATTCAAATTTTGAATAAATTGAGGTCAAATGAGCCAGATTGAGTGGCTGAAATCTAACCATCCACCTTAGATCGATGTATATGATCTCAACCACTTTGTATATCTAACCGACCACATTAGATATGGATAAGATAAGAGAATACAACTGAGTTGTCTTGTTATATGCGTGGGTGGCCTGTGCCCGCGGCACTTTCTGACAAAGTGTTTGTCAAAATCGGGTGGGAGTTAATCTCAACCATGGATATGAAGCATAGTGGATCTCAGCCACTCATTATTGAAGCCATTTAAGATAAGAGGGGGTATAAGAAAACCACAGTCACTTGTCATATTGATAGTGGGTGGCCCGTGCCCTCGGCACTCCCCATCAAAGCATTTGCCAAAATCAGGTGTGAGTGGCTGAGATCCACCGTCTATTTGGGGGATAAGATCTTGGCCCTTCTTTGTTGAAATAGATAAGAGGGGGTATAAGTGGGGAGACAACTTCCCTGTTTTGTTATATAGACAGTATATACCACATGATTTGTATATCTGCAATTCTGAAATCACATTTACAATTGTGAGGCTTTCATACAGTTCCTTTCAATCCAACTGCCTCGAGCGACAAATTCTATATCCACAACACAGGAAGAGTTAATTACATACCCCACCATATATACCATAAATACTTACGAAAATATACTTCCCTTTTCTACTTCGACTTTCTCCATTGTTGAAAAAAATCACAGTAGCTTCTTCTTAGCTTAACTTGGCACTTATAAGTCCTTCAATCGATCCAATTAAGGCAACAATGGTAACAAGCAAGCAAACAAGGCTAAAAGTCTGAAGAAAAACCCACTTTCTGGTCCAAGCACCTATCTTCTTTTGCACGAAGTACATCTGCACAGGGAAATATATAGCCAAGGGCCAAAAGTTTGCACCCATTACTGCCAAGACCTGATTGAAGTAAGGGAAAAACATTGCAATCCATGTTGTTGATACAACATAAGCAGTTCTAAAGCACAGCCTCAGAAGATTCAGACTAAAATGTGGTAAGAATGGGACTTTGATGGTGTAAGACTTGTTCACAAAGCCATTGTTGGGGTACTGCTCTGCAAACCATCTTTCCACAACTGCAAACACTGGTTGACTGTAAACCTATAAAAAGAAGAATACACAAAGGATATTTGAATTCCTAGCAATCTAAAGTCATGAAAAATTACCCTACGGGAAAAAAATGGACAAATTTAAAATTAGAGTCCGCCTGCCCGTATGCGTTAGTTGTAGTAGTTACTACTACTAGTTTACTACTACAACTACTAACACTACTGCTAGTATGGGCAGTGGGTAGTAGTAGTACTAGTTATTATCCATATTTAAGCTGCCATAGTAAGAAAAAAAAAGGCCAACCTGCATTGGGTGTTAGAAAATATATAAGCGACTGGCAGGTAGGATTAAATTATGGTTTCGACATGGACAGGTAAGTATAAAAAAAAAGTTTACCTGATATCCTCCCACTAGATGAGCAACAACGCAAGCATTAGCGAAGTCGATAAGCCAGTATGGTTCATAGAATCCAAACCCTGTCAAGAGGTTTCCTGGGGTTTGGTTCCCAAAGGCTGCATACCCGAAGCATCCACAACAGAGATAGAAGAATGTGGTAATGGAGATTGCAGTTACTGACGCCTTCTTCATGGTCTGGTTTTCCGGTGGTGGTGACTTCAGAGTATCCTTCATTCTCGCAAGTTTTGTGATTTATTTTTCAGCTTCTTTTATTCATGAAAATGAACAAATTAAAGGTCTCAATGCTTGAATTAACATCTAAGGCTGTTTCAGAACCCCTTTCATAGCAAAAAAACCCATCACCTGTATCTCGAGAAGTATTATCGAATATGGGTAGGCGAAAGCAATGTCTCCGATTGCTTGCGAGACTTTCCATACTTTTTGAGCAGTTGTATCTGTAGGAACTCCTCCAATGCTCCCCTTAATCCTTCCATCTCCTGCAATTCCAAATGGTCAGAAGTTGAATCCAAAACAACAACTGGACCCTGGTTGGACTGGTCAAACTTTTGGTTTTAACTTTCCAAGTGATTCAAAGATCACTTAGAATCTAAGTAAGGATATAGAAGTACTACTGCCACTGGACTAGAACTTTCTAAGTGATTCAAGGATCTTGTGCCCTTAAAAGGACTAAATCTACCCAAAGAAATAAATATACATTTTATTATATATTTTGTGTTGAAACCAATTTAGATTCCTCTATCTGTATGTCTATACAAAGAATTCTCTTCAATATTCTCTCAACTTTATCACACAAGCTTGCTAGTGACAATGGTGAACCAAATAAAAATGTTTTATCATATTCCTGATAAAAGATACCTATTACTTTGGCAAGGCCAAGTGCAAATCCGATAGAAGAGTAGGAGAAGGACATGATTGCTGCGAAAATGGAGAGCCATTCCATGTTATTGAAATTGGGTATCTGAGAGAAGAAGATTTGAACAGCTCCAAATAGCAGCATATAAAAGGTATCTCCATATGAACATGAAGCTTTATGCCCTTCTTTGTGAAAACAGTTGGATCTCTTAATTGCTCTGCACACACAAAAACCATTAATTGTAAAAATTAATTCATCTAATTAAGTTGAAACCAGTGAGAAATCACTCAAAAAGAAATAAAATATGATATAATTAACTTTTGTTAAACAGTTTCTTAGAGCTAGCGGTAATATGGGGATTGTGGAGGGAGAGAAATTAGGGTGTTTGAAAGCAAAAGTCTTCAATTAGAGCAGATTAGTTGGTTTACTTTTGGGTTAAGATGTACGAGGAAGGGAAAGGCATCTCTTTCGAGGAAATCGTATTCAAATGGTCCAATCTGGTTAGCAGGGGTAGGGATTGGTGAACAGGGGGAGATGGTTGGGTTGTATGGTGTTATTCTTTCTTTTGTTGATATTGTTGTTTTGTTTCCCTTTGTAATTTGCCATGGCGTTTGGTAGGCTCCCTTAGCATCTAAAAGCCCCATCTAATAAATCTTTTATACTTATCAATAAAAATGTACCCATGTGATAATCATCAAGAACAGCTGCAATTTACGCTATGCTGACAGCGAGTGAAATGTGCCTGTCATTGCTGAAATCATATAGGTAAACTCAGACATTTTACCAGGTGAAAAGTTTTTTTTTGAGAGGAAGCAGGGCTTAGGCAGGACCCCAACCAGCTATATTAATATAACAAATTTACATTCTGTAGTATATACATCCCGAGACGTCAGACAAGGAATCAGAATACAAAATGAGATGCCCCAGGTGGCTACTGTGATTACATATATTTATTCTATCAGAATCAAATGTTCTTGGTCTCTGTCATGGACGATATGGTTGTACTACTGATGGTCTCTTTCTAACACAGTCATACAGATTTAAAACATGGAAAGATTTGTCTTCTATTTTTAAACCTATGGACCAGCTAAGTACTTTTCTCATTAAAAGTTAGATTTCCTTATTGATTTGACATTTTTGACTTTCCTTCTCTTCAACCCACTTACTGCTAAGGTGTGGTATCAACTACCAAGTGAATCACGGGAAAAAAACTCACTGGTCCCGGGGGACTTCAAACTTTGTAGTCCCCCTCCCAAAATGTCTGGCAAGTACCCCTTGTTAAATACTAACGAAGGGCTTAACGCGGGTTGGGTTAAGGAATTCGGGTACTTGTCAGATATTTTGGGTGGGGAGACTTCAAAGTTTGAAGTCCTTTTCTCAGTGAATCACCATAGCTGGTCACAACAACAATAATGAGTACAACATATACAACATCACCTGGGGGATAGACTATAATTTAAAGAAAAATATCATCCCATTAAGGGGGTGTTCGGCAACACAGAAATAAGTAACTTATTGACTTTTGTAGGACAAAAAGTTAAAAAGTTAGTTTGGATGTGTTTCATACTTTGACTTTTGAAAAGTTAAAAATAACTTAAAACTAAAGCTAAATTTTTTAGCTTTTAACTTCTAATCGAAATTACTTCTCAAAAATTAGAATGCCTCCAGGCACTTTTAGTTTCTATGACTTTTCTAGAGGTAAAAAATCAACTAGTAACTTTTACTACAACTAGAAGTGCTTTTACTTCTCGTTCCCAAACGCCCCCGAAGTACATTAATGTTTCCCAAGTTCGTTATTTGTAAAACTACACCAAAATATAGAAACTTGGGAAGGTTTTTGAAGTCTTAGAAGAGATAACAAAGACTAGAGAAAATTTTGAACTTGTTTTTTCATTTGTCCTCTACTTTTGCATATTTACAAAAAGTGAATACAGTCGTGGATCATCGCTATAATTTTCGCGGTTAGATCGTAAAAGGTTGACAAAAAGAAAATGATCCCTACTCCCTACAAATGTGAGATTTATTAGATACTAACCAACTTAACAATCTTGATTACAAAAGTTCAAAATAAAAACAACTTAATTAACAATCTCACACACAAGTTGTTACACTTATGTATTTGAGTTTTATGAAGTTATGTCATTGGTCATAATGAAAGATCAAGTGGGTAGGTCATGGGGCATGAGTGGGTGGGACCGAGGGAGTTGCGGTCCTTGTGGACGTTGCTTTCATACACCCCATGCACAATTGAAATAGCAAAGCGAGGAACAAAGAATTAAATGGTATAGATGTTGGTTGAGGGGAGCTTATCAACGTACCTCATGCTGATGGAAGATGTAATGGTATACGCAATCCCTGTCCCATATAGGCTTACTTGTTGGAACAATCCACATACCCAGATGCTCTTCTTTCCTGTGATCCATTACATCAAACACTTCATCTACTAACTCTACAGCTTAATTGCTAAAAGAGGGAACAAATTGAACAAACCCCACATGTTAATTTTGCTTAGAACATCATCATCTTCACCATTTCTTTTGATAAATTTAGGAGAATTAAACACACCAACTTCATCAAATTGTCAATCCAAATCGTAATTTTATCAAAGAAGTATGTGGGATCCAGGGAGTAAGACAAGATTTAAAGAAATATGTCAGAAGATGTAACCTTACGTAGAAAGGAACGTGGGAACAGGATTCGTGTAACCTAACTCAAATAATTGAGGTGAACAGTGAACCGTTAGATTGGTTTTGACCCATATAAACTTTTTGATGTCATTGGGTATGAAAAAACAGAATGTGAATCATCGCCCATAATAAAAAGGAGAAGAAAGAAAGGAATCATTCAAGGGCCCCACAGTTTCACACTGTTGGATCCATGTTGATGTTAGCATGGGTGACAAGTGTTGAGCCTGGCTTGTTTCGATCGTTTTAGCATTGGAGACCTTGTGATCAAGAACCAGAAATGTGTTGACTACATCAACAACATTGATTGAAAGATGAAGGGCGTTGGAGCCTGCGAGTTATTTAATATGGTAGATTAACCCATGGGCTAGTATGTACCCATGGATTTAGGACCAAGAATTTTGACACCCATGACCTATTTCGTAGGGTAGGTGAGAAAAGAAAACTACAAGGTCTGACGTCATATCTGAAAGCAATATGGGGAAAAGACAATATCTGACGACATATTGAAAGCTACATAAAGCGGTGCACCAAAGTGAATAAAACTTTGATGACCGAGCCTGTCATCAAGGCCGATGACAGGGCACAGTATGAGCCACGTGGAACACTCTTAGAGGACTCTGATCGTATGGATGCTTGGCCAATCATTAGGAGGACCTACAAACCAAAACTCAGCCTGATTAGTGATTTCTAGGCGTTGGATTGGGATTGTTTTCATGGGTTGATTTTAACCGTGGGAAATTTTAGCATTATTGACCATTATTTGAGGTACAAAGATCGAAATGTTTGAAATCACAAATCAAGCTGATTTTTTGTTTGTTTTCATATAGGGATTGGAAAAAACATCCATACGGTCAAAGTCCTCTAAGAATATGCCACGTGTCTCCCATTGCACCCTGTCATTGGCCTTGATGACAGGGCCCTGTCATCAAAGTCTTACTCAACCAAAGTCACCAATCACAGCATTTGAAAGAAGTGACCTCTCTCGTGATGAATCCCGTAAATTTTGGGACAAATTTTAGTATGCAGCCGTTTACATACTTAAAAAGTATGCAAACATTGTCGCTACTATTGGATGTCCCTTGAAAAACGTGTTATTTCAATGTTTTTCAAAAAAAATATTTTATGAATTAAAAACACGTTTTTCAATGAGCATTCAATGATGGATACAATGTTTGCATACTAGACCGACCCTTTGGATACGCCATTCGCCCTAGGCGGATAAGATAATAACTCTGTTAAGCACCTTACATGACGTTGGATCATGGATGTTCTTCTGTAGCCAAAATACACTACAGATGGTCTACCATCTTCTTGCTGGCACAGGTGGCACGCATGCACGAGTCGTTATATCATCCGATTTCTAGAAGACTACTTACGTGGACCAAAGTTATGGAGCCCACCACCGAGCATGTGTGCTAAGAGGTACACCTTATATTTTTCCATTTCAAGTTGGTCAATCTACGCCAATTTAAAAAGTACAAAATAAAAAAATTCATACCTGAATGGGAAAAAAAAAAATCAAATTACAAATGGGAAATCTGCATTAATTCTCACCTAAATTGAACTTCACGGCTTCCATGTAAGAGCGATTTCTGGTAACCCCAAATTCAGGATCAGGAGATCTATAACAGTCACAGAGAAGGAAGGAAGAAACAACAGTGATTCCTGCAAAGACCACCATGGCCAGAGGCCCTGCTATCCAACCCAACTGAGCCATGCTCCATGCAAGAGATAGAACCCCAGATCCTATAACTGCTGTAATTATATGGGCAATAGCAGTCCAAACATTCCCTTCACATAAAATACGTTAAAAAATTAAAATTAAAACCCATGAAAGCCTCATCTCTAATATAACTTGCTGAATGTCAGATAATTAAAGAATTCGGAATCCAACATGCAAAAAATTGCTTGAAAAACACATACACGAAAAATATGCATCGTCTTCCTTTTAAATTTATGGAAGTTGAGAAGATTAGAGAACCAAATTTAAGCAAGAAATAAGGAAAGAAATAAGGAGTTGGGTATGGAAAAGATCAAACTAACCAGTTCTCTTCTGGTGCCCATCTGATGTTGGTTGAAGCGTTGTGAGCAATGGACTCTGTTGATCTTCTTCTCCTTCTCCCATGGCCGTATCGAATTCTGTTTGTTGAGAACTGTTTTGAAATAAAGAAGAGATGGGTGTGTTTTTGCCTTTTGTGGTGGGACTGAAAGCTGGGGACGATGAACCGACAAGTCTTTTGCTTCTGTTATGTAGTGCCGTGGCTTTTTTAACTTGTAAACGTTAGTTAGTTGGACAGACTCTTGACGGGTTGGTAACTACCCTCGTACGGGAAAAAATTTAGATGCAGGGGACTTTGGATGCAGTCGATGCAGAGGGGTCTTGTGACCCTACATGGCTCATTTTTTCGGGCCCCCTAACCGCATGGATGTGTACCCCACACCTTAGTGTATATGCATACTAAAAATCAGCTTGGTTGATATTTTTAGCCGTTGGATTAAGTGTCCAAAAGATACGCAAAAAACATACTTGAATCCAACGGTTAGAATCAATCCTACAAAAGTTCTAAAATCTATGGCTAGATAAAATCAATGTGACTACTATTTCGTATACATATCCACCAAGGGGTGGTGTACACATCCATGCGGTTAGTGGGCCCCAAAAAAATGAGCCATGTAGGTCAACAAGACCCCTCTGCATCGACTGCATCTAAAGTCCTCTGCATCGAAAATTTTTCCCCTCGTACGTCCACTCTCATTGTTATTTAAGGAAAGGTTTAAAAGGGGCCATTATAACGGTATAATGGACTGGGGGCGTTACCTTTTTTTCCTTATAATGCCCTTATAACGAATTGTAATGCTCAGGGGCATAACGGAAATAACGATGGCTGAACACGGCCGTTTTATCCAGAAAATAACGGTCGTTATTTTCGTTATAATGGAAAAATAAAGGAAAATAACGGCCACTATAACAAAAATAATGGCCATTATTTTTAGTGTTTTAACAGTATATAACGTAACGGGGGAGGTCCAAATCCGTTATAACGGCTGTTTCTTAAACCATGATTTAAGGTGGCACCTGCGCGGCTGCACCCACCATGATTGGGTTGGCGTGGTGCACCATGCATCTTACACGTACATTGATTCATAATCAACGGCCACATCCAAATGACTTCAAACTTGGAGTAGAACTTTGCTGACGGACGTCCGTTGTTGACGGATCACAGTATTACCTACGTGGCACACTCTTAGAGACCACTGACCCTATGGATGTTTGGCATCTCTAGATGGACCTAGATGTCCAAATCAGCCTGATTAGTGATTTTTAAGGCTTTGTTTGGGAATGCTTCTGCAGAAACACTACGGAAAAGTGCTTTTGTAGAAACCCTGAAAGCAGTTGTTGAGAAGCGCTTCTTTCTAGAGTAGTGTTTGGCAAATCATGTTGGAGAAGTGTTGTTCTGTGTGTAGAAGTTGGTATTGTTGTTTGCAAAACTAGCTGTGAACTTTTAGATTCTTTCAAAATGTCAAGAATACCCTTGTATTCGAAACAAGGCAGTAGTTGATATTTTTGGTCTACGTAAGGCAAATACTATGTTTTGAATTATATTTTATAGATCTCAATAATAATAACATTAAAAACACACATGAATATTCAATTCAAATTCACTTTTTGGGAACAATTTGTATCTTTAAGCTTTGATTTTCTCAATTGTTGCATAAGTGGTTCACTTTGGAAAGCAATCAACGATTTCAGAAGCTGGCTGCCATCGTCCATCACTAGAACCCTTTCATCCAAAAGCTAAAGAAGAAGCTCTCTGACAAGGATGTCAAGCGTACTCTCTTTTGCAGCATGGGCAAGTCTTTTATTTTGAAATGTTTACAGCGAAAGCTTTTGATTAGATTCGCAGCATGAAACAAACCCTTCATTGAAGAATAGGGATTGAAATATGTTTTGTCTTAGTTGGCATGCATGAAACTAGTCTATATGCATCATTCACAAGATCATCCATTGTGCTACTTTCAGGATCGTTGTGGCTTGTGCCAACTCATGGCAAACAACTTTTATGCCTTCAATAGACTGCACCAAAAAAAGTATTTGTAACTCAGAATGTTGTCCTTCATGCCTTCAAGAGAAGGCTCGAATTGCCTTAGACAATCTTGTGAAGTACTTTGATCCATGATTTAAAAAACGGCTATTATAATAGATTCGGACCTCCCACGTTATGTTATGAACTGTTAAAATGCTGAAAAAATAACGGCTGTTATTTTTCATTATAATGAAAATAGCAACCGTTATTTTCTGAAATTTTTTGTGAAAAACGACCATTATTTCCATTATATTTCATTTTTTGAAAATTTGGAATTTCAAAATTTGAATTTCAGTGCCACTTTCTCCGTTTTTTCCCGTTATTTTCCACTATTCTCCTATTATTTTCTATTTTTTCCCGAGCGTTACAATTCGTTATAACGGCCATTATAACGTAAAAAACGATAACGCCCCTAATCCGCTATACTGTCATAATGGCCCCTTTTAAACCTTGCTTTGATCTTACTATTGCACAAGCTTCAAGAAATCTGAAGGTTGGACTCATAGTACTAAAGAGGAAGTGCAGGGAATTCGGTGTCCCTTGTTGGTCACATATGAAGATTAAATCCCTCAACACTCTCATACATAATCTCTAGGTGACTTTCTTATTTCACCTTCTTAGTTTGTAGGGCTTCATTCATGTAGTTTTCTTGGTAATGGATCAACATGCTTTATTTTGAACTTGCATCTTTTCCTAGGTACGTACGTTGAAATGTAATCTAAAAAGTTTTTTCACTTTGAAAAAATCTAAATGTATCTTTTGATGGTTTACCAAATGGCAGTGCTTGTGCATGTGGTGCACATGTACATGCCTTTGAAATACCATATTTATGGTTGACAAATACAAATTTTAGACATATCCAAAATTCGGTGCAAATGAAGATCACAACTGTTGTCGTTTTTACTGTGAACCCACCACCTGAAACTGATCAAGTTTGATCATAATCACCACCATCTGGCCCACTGACCGCATGGATGTTTAACCCACCCCTTTGTAGACATTCATACCACAAATCAGCTTGTGTGATGATTTTTAACCGTTGTTTTTAGTACTAAAAAAAAATGGTTGAATTCAACGGCTATAAGAACACCTTAAATAGTACTAAAATCTAATGGTTATAGATTGCCAACCTGGCTGATTTTTGGTGTGTATATCCATGAAGGGATGGGATAAGCATCCATGCGGTCAGTGGGCCTAGATGACAGTGGTGAGTAACAAAAAAGGTCATGCTTCCGCATTTGAAAAAGTTTCCATCTTTTTCCTAAACAAAATGGTTTACAAGAAGAGGCAGAACATCTGGTGCGAGAAAACAAAGCAGCAGCCATGTCGGTGACAAAGAGGCAAAGGATGCTAGAGAGCGAAAAAGAAGTTATAGAGAGGAAACCCTTCATGGAGATACAGAGTGATGAGACCAAAATATTCAGGCAAGATGTTTCAAGAGAAGACACACAGCTAAAGTTCTTAACAACAAATGCTAATCAATACAATCTAACTGTTACCATTCCTACTAGCAATAACTCATCATTTTCAAATGTAAAAATTACTAATATTCCTATCGGTTACCATTTTGCTTCTAATGGTGATTTAGCAAATACGGACTTGCCCTATTGCTCTGTATCGGTGAAAATGTGGAAACCCTAGATTTAACACAGTTCTTTAACTTGAAAACCCTAGAACTCCACTTGGTTCAAAAAAAAATAGTGAAAGAATGTCAAAATGGTCAACTGTAATGACAACAAAGCCAAAATAATCATGATACAAGAGTCATCATATGTGACCAAACACGAAGAGGATGACCTAAAATGCCATTAATGAAGGAAAAATTTGCAGAGATGAGGGACCAAACCGTGACTACCCAAGCTTCGTCTATGAACGTCAATAAGGTTTTTCAACCTATTTTTATCTTTTGGGAATTAGCTAAGAAAGAAAATCAAAGCAAAACACAGAGAGAACGCAAAGAGAGATATGAGATTGCCCGGGGACAAAAAAGTAAAATAATGAGAGTTGTTGAGAAGCTAAAAGGCTTCTCGCAAAAGCGTGGAAGTGCTCTTTCGAGAAACACCCCCTCATGTGTTTCTAAAAAAAGCACTTCTAGCTTCTTCTAAACGCTAGAAGCTGAAGTACTTTTACAAACCAAACAAGCATTTATGTCAGGGAAGCGCTTCTCAACGCCAAAAGCTATAAAAGTGCTTCTCAAAAAGCGTTTCCAAACACTACCTAAGCATTCCACCCGAATCGTTTTAAATCCGTGGAATTTGAGCATTAATTATTTGCGGTCTGTGTTGCGTGGACTCTTCAAACCAGCAGGCGAGTTGCTGACTTGCCTAGGACTTCATTGTTTTTTAAGTGAAACATTTTAAGAAGAAATTAATATTCAATATATGGAAATTTGGGGTTTCAACTCCCTGGGAGAGAGAATAGGGTTTGCTTCTAAGATTTGATAAAAATCCTACCAAGCTACCAAGAAAATTTAGATATTCTCCACGAACTCGTCGTTATAAAATAAAAATAAATTAATAATTAAATACTCGGCTAAGTCCTCAAATCCTATTTTTTTTTGGGTTTGTCGAGTCGGGTCGGACTCTGACACATGTGTCTATGTCCATGCAACACAATTTGTGATTATTTAAAGGTACAAAGATCCGAAGGTTTGAAATCACTAATCAGCCTATTTATGGTATGTAGGTATACACCTAGGGATGGACCAAACATCCATCCGGTCATGGTCTCTAAGTATACCACGTGGTTCATAATGTGGTCCGTCGTCAAAGTCAAAGTACTACTCTGAAACTTGGACTCTTTTAAAACGTAGTAACCAAGGACTTTCATTTGAGATTTAAGGTGGCACCTGCACCACAATTGGGATACAGCCCAAGTACTTCAGAGTTCAAACTTGGACTCTATTAAAAGGGTCAGGCTCAGCGGACACATATTTTCGCACACAATTTCACACAAAGATATTGGCACCCACCTTTTCACTCAGGAGACCCACTTATTAAACCCACCTAAAAATCCTCCTTAACTCTTTTACAGCCAAGTCACTCTTGACACCAAAACCAATGAAAAAACTTGCAGGGAACAGGAGTCCCCAGTGAAGAGAGAGAGCCTCCTCTTCTTCTTTCCTTATTTTCTGTTTTTTTTAGGGTGGGTGAAATGAGTGAAAAACAGGGGATATTTTTGTAATTTTCTCATTTAAGTGGGTCTACTGAGCAAAAAGACGTGTGCCAATATCCCGTCCCATTAAAAAGCAGTAACCGATCCTCGTACCAGGACTCTCATTTGTCATTTAAGGTGGCACCTGTACCTACCACGATTGGTCTGGTGGTGCACCATACAACATACCCGTGCATTGATTTATAATCAACAACTTTATTAAAACGCTGTAACCACCCGCCACGACTCTCATATGTTATTTAAGGTGGCACCTGCACCAGCGCGAAAAATGTTTGGGGCATGGTTTAAAAAACAGCCATTATAATGAAAACAACGGCAGTTATAACAGAAACGGACCTCCCCCATTACATTATGTATCGTTTAAAAAAAACCTGTTAAATTTCCGTTATAAAATTTACTCAAAATTGGAATTAATTTTGAATTTCAAATCCATTTTTTTTTTCCCCTTTTTTACCTTTTTGCCTGTGTTACAATCTGTTATAACGGAAAAACGGTAACACCCACAGTATGTTATACCGTTATAACGGCCCCTTTTAAACCTTGGTTTGGTGTATGAAACTTATCCATAATCATGATCCATGTGGTGTTTAGAGTAAAACATATATGACAGGTGGCAATATCAATGAATTAATACATACCTTTTTTGGGGTTTATAGATTATATGGTATTATGTGTATGTAGATCAAGTACTATGCAACTAAATTTGCTTCCTCACCGTCGGGAACAACAATGTCAAGCCGCATCATGGGCTTGTATTTATCTGGGACTTCCGCACCTGCCTGCATACACACCTCAACCACAGCAGGCGCCTTCCCATAGAACCTCTTAAGTCCACCTCTCAAAGGAGGTCCTCCTGGGTCCCGGACATGCCATACGTAGTTTGGTGGGATCACCTCATCAACTGTTGCGTCCTGCCACCCATGCTTCCCATCTCTCCACTGATGCTTGAAGGAGCCACACAGCTTTGCATTGTGCCCCCAAGGCCCCACATGAACCTCTGAGCAATACCCACACGCTTTCACTGAGTACTTCCTCATCAATTTCCTCACACCCCACCTCACGGTCTCGTATGCTTCAAGAGTCTCCTGCGCAAGACGCGGTACATCGGATGCTGTAGGAGGTGGAAATTGCCCAATGTGGGCCCCATACGTATCGAGTTCTGAGAGTGGAGAAGATGAACCTCCAGAGCGATACAGTTTGGGCTCCTCAACAAATCCACCTCGGTCAATCAGCTTCTTCCCAATCATTCTGATGGGTGTTGTTCTTCTCCTTGAAGGGTATTCTGGTATATTCACGCCAGCTTGGATGCATAGCTCTACGACTGCCGGAATCCTATCGTAGTTGAACCGAGTCTCGTGTTTAATGCGTCGGCCAAAAGGGTCATAGAGGTGGTATGATTCAATAGGGAGGAGGATGTCATTGACCGAACCCTTGACCCATGAGTGGAAGCTTCTGCGGTGCACATTGCCTGTGCCACGACAGTCCTGGATCTGATGACCGGTCTGGCCCACATGGACTTCTGGGCAAATGCTGCAAAAGAAATGTGATATATTAGATTTTTCGGGCTGTATGCCTAACTTGCTAAATAATTAATACGAAATTGAACAGGATTCAACTGCACCATGTGACAATTACTACAAACCTGCAACCATGGACCGGAACGACATGTAAGAGCTGTGCAAGGCCTTTAATCAGAACTTTCCAGGCTTCCAGTACCTCATAAGCAACAGGAATTAGATCAGGGACCAGTAATCCATTCTTCGGAGGCTCGAGAGGCTTTTCTATTCCCTTTTCTGCTAGTTTCTTGTCAGCCCTTGCAGCCTGTTGAATCTTCTTGAGGGGGATTGGGTAGGGTTTCTTCTTGTTCTTTGGCAGTACAGGAGGGAGATCCACATTTTGGGGATATAATTCCTTTTTCTTGATCGTTGGATCTTGTCTCTCTCCCCCACCAACACAAAGCAAGGTCCCTGATGTTGTGGGTCCATCAGGTTGAAGCTGTCGATGCTTAACCTATGATTAAAACAAAACCCTGGTGTGAGATTTCAAGCCATGCATGCTATTAAAGAAGCTATGGCACACAACACTAATTATAGAAAAAAAATGCAGATTAACAGCGACCACATCAGCTTACAGAATTGAGATCCAGGATATCTGAGAGCATTCTCAACCAGGATCAACGTGACAACAGTAATTGCAGAAAGTAATTAGAAGTACATAGAAAAAATTTCAACATATTTACTCAGGTCACTTCTAAGCTTTAAAAGAAAATTGAGCACCATGAAACACCAAACACACAAAAGCAGAACGACAAAATCCAATAGCATACTCACTCTTCACGCCATACTCTATCAAACTATTCCCCCATGTAAACGCTCAAAGTAATCAACCCTATTTAGACTGAACTATTTACCAAATTCAGGCTCATATGGAAACTCAGAGAAGCTGATTTGCCATGTAAGTAATTCTATATATTATTTAATTGAAAGATATAAAACTAATCTTGTTGAAAAGTTTTTTATGCATCATACTGGATCAACTCCTTGAGACTTGTTGGCTAGTTCTGAAGTTAAACTTCATGTTGGACCAGTTTGATTAAAGAATGCTTTTCTACATGGAGAGCTTTAGAAAGAAGTATAATGTCCATGTTTCAGTGCAAGAAGAGGAAGGGAGGAAGGAAGGGTGTATCTAGTTCCTCTGCTACTGTGAGCCTTCCACAACTGATGGGATCATATAGATATCCCTTAACTAACCTATTTATAGGACACATAATTGAATGCATTGATCTTGGTAGCTACGCCACCACAGAATTTAAAAAACCAAAAGGACGATAAGTCATATATTTCTTGATAGGTTAGGCAGGCAACAAGGCATACAAACATCCAATGGAATTAACTGCTGGACTCCCTAAACAGTACTATAAGGATTGGTAAAGTTTCCTTGTAAGGCAAGTGAATCAGCCATGCCAACCGCACTTCTAGGAATGTAGAAAAATGAAAGTGTAGCATCACTGGAAAGATCCATGATTTGGGTAATGATGGACATGAATCTCCAGTGACCATCTTCACTACTGCAAACCCAAGCTATAAAGTTTCTAGAGTTCCTTTCCACATCAAGGAAATATATAAGCTGAAGCAGTCTCCGTGTGCCAGATTCAAAACGATACATGTTTAGAGACAGGATTCATGAATTAAGAGATTTAAAACTTGTTGGATACACAATGTCTTAATGATATATTTATGTTTAGTAGCATGGACATATTAGTCATCGTCTTTATCTATTGTTTTACCCTAAATACCCCTGTTAAGTCTTTGTTATCATGGAGATCAATGTAATCTTCCTAACCTAATGCAATTAATGTAAGCTTGAGATCAATATTTTGAAATCTCTCTTCATATACTTATTTCACAAAAAGGAAGAAATCACTCTACAGGTAGTATATGTGGATGAGCAATTCTTACTGGAGATGTCATAGAAACCATCATTGGAGAATTAAAGACTTTAGCTTGCTAATACAATTACAGAGAATCAAGGGTGGCCAATCAATGAAAGGGATTTCCATATATTAGGACGTTAAGAGGACAAAAAAGGGTTGGAAGCAAGATTGACTGATCCTCTGAAGTCTTCTTTAATCTGTTTAATTGCAAATTTGGGTAGCAATTTAGTTGGGATGGATACTCTAAAACAGAGTAGCAGGTTCATTAATTACACCAAGTGAAAAGATGTGGCTGATTTTCACTAAGGCAATTGATCGAAAAGGTTGTGGTTCATTCTGGACTAGTAAATCAAAACTTGTATCAGTGGCTGATATTTGAACTAACCCTATTGGTCCATACCTTTCAATGGTTAAAGAAACGAAAATATGAGTTCAAACCCATCAATCAATTTGATGTCACAACATGAAGGTCATGGATTTTACATGGAGCTTATTGACCAAGAATTGAAAACACACACACACAGACACAAAGCGTTCACTGAACTAAAAAGGGATGACATGAGAATGAAAGTAAACCTTGAATCCAAGAGGGTTGGACCTCAAAACTGCAACTTGAGGTCTCTTGAACTCCACAGAACCAAGGCAAACACCTGGAAAAGCCAAAAATTAAAAAAAGGTCTGTTTGAATGGAAAAAAAAAAGTCCAGAAAGGAAAAGAGAGGAACTCACTGCTCAGAGTTGGATTCCATGAAGAAGCTGATGATATTGCAAGTGATTGCTGCAGCATTTACTAACCTGGCTTGATTTAGACCAACTTCGCCGAAATGGCTGATTTTTACTAAAATTGCGAACGAGTGGCCAAATTTTTTTCAATATAACAACGAAAAGTTTTTTTTTTTTCGGTAACTAACCGAGTTAGTCCATGACAACAGTCGATCTTCGCCTAGATTTGGAGAAATTATTTGCTGCCCCCTGAAGACTTCAAAATTTGAAGTCTCCTCCTCCGGAAAATGACGTGTGAAACTCACTTTATGGCCACTGACCTTATGGATGTTGGGTACATACCAAAATTAGCTTGATCCATAATTTCTAACAGTTATATTTTAGCCTTCAAAATAATTACTCAAATCCAACGGTCAATAATCACGTTATTAAAATACTAAATCCAACGGATAGAAATCACCATCCAAACTAATTTTTGATGTGTACATTTATTGAGGTGAACCAAATATCCATAAGGTTACTGGGCCCCAAAGCGTACTTCACATGACATTTTAAGAGGTTTGAATATCTGTTTATAGTTTAAATGTTTTTGGCTGCAAACATTTTCTGTTGCTTGGTATTAACCTATAAAATCTGTTGCAAATACTTCCCACCATTTGGGTGGGGGTGCAATGCAAATATTTTCATATTACGTGAGTCTTGGATGAATCCAAAATAGGAGATGGAGATCACCTACGTACAAGGTCAAGGGAACTGGATGATCACAACCAATCAAACAACGGAACAAATGAATAAGAATTAATAAGAATTATGAGATAATCCTAGCAAGTTTATTTTGGGCGGGACTTAGTGATCAGTTGGGAGTAAAACTTGTGTCACAAGATGTTGTGACGGAGGCCGGTCACAGCACTCAATACGAGTCACATGTCATACTATTAGAGGACAATGACTGTATGGATGTTTGGCCAGTCACTCGGTGGACCAGTACACAAAACATCAGCCCGATTCGTGATTTTTAACTGATTCCATTGAAGTTATTTTCATGGGTTGATTTTAACGGTAGGAATTTGAGCATTATTGAGCCTTATTTGGGTGCAAAACTCCAAAGGTTGTAAATCACTAATTAGGCTGATTTTTGGTTTGTAGGTCCACTGAGGGACTGGTCAAACATCCATACGGTCAGCTCCCTCTGATCTTGTGCCACATGGCTCGTATTGAGTGCTGTGACCGGCTTCCGTCACATCTTGTGACACAAGTTTTACTCATCAGTTGGTATGAGTAGAACTTTGTTGACTGCCCACAATAAGTCACATGGAATACTCTTACAGGACACTGACTATATGGATGTTTGGCCAATCCCTAAGTGGACCTACAAACTAAAAACCAGCCTGATCAGTGATTTCAAACCTTTGGATTTTTGTACCCCAAATAATATCAAATTCCACGGTTAAAAATCAACCCATGAAAATGACACCAATACAATGCGTAGAAATCACTAATCAGACTATTATTTGGTATTTATGTCCATCTAGGAGCAAAACTTCGCTGATCCTCCACAATGACTAATTAGGCTGATTTTTGGTTTGTAGGCCCATCTAGGAATTGACCAAACATCCATACAGCCAGCATCTTCTAAATGTATGCCAAATGACTCATATTGTGGGCAATCATTAGGGGCGGTGAGCAAAGTATTACTCTCCATCTAGGGGCCAAACATCCATACGATCAGAAATTTCAACGAATATGCCATGTGGCTCATATTGCGGGTAGTCAGTAGCTTTGCAGCAAAGTTTCTCTGGTTGGAGAAATGGTGATTTTCGGTGCATCATTGTTTTAGGCAGTGGAGGATGAAGAGAGACCATGTTTCGATTTCACAACCTTTTTTTATATATATTTCAAGGAAGCTTGAGCTGAAAAGTTAACGTTTGCAACCATTTTTGCATACAAATGTTAGTATAGGTCAAACTGTAAAAAAAAATATGGAGCCACGGTAAATATTTACCCAGGCGAATAATGGGGGCGTGCAACCAAACACTTAGAAATACAAAAAACATGCTGCAAACATTTACAAACAAATATTTACGGCGATACTAAACAAGGCCTAATACGTGAATTTCACGTAATTATATCTATTTTATCTATACTATAATACAGACCTGCTGCTGCGGCACTCTCCATTTTTTTCCTTTCCAAAATATACCTTATCTTTAAAATTTCTTGGGGAACTCCATCTCTCTAAACAGTTCAAACCCTTTGGGATTTCTATCCTTTTTTTTGATAGGTAAACATTTATTATTCCCTAACCCCTAAGCCCCCCTAAGATAAGATCGGGACCGAACCCAATGAAATCGTCTCTCCTTCCAACCTCAACAACGAACAATCTAGAACCACATGTATATGGGCCCACCAACTCATCCATAAGATCGTTCAATTAATGAATAACCTCCTGGAAGGGTCACCGACTTACAAGAAAACAAGCAGGCACTGAGGTTCTGTAGAAAAGATTTGAATGACCAGTGGCTTGACATTCATTCTCAGTGGTTTCCCTGTTCCACACATTACCCACTGCCGATCAACCCATCGAACCATACAATCAGTGGGCCACCTATTGGAAAGGATATAGCCCAAGAATTAGGCCGATCACAGAAACTTACCTTCTGATCTAGATATGAATATTTAACAGTCATGAGGAGAGAAGTACGGTTGTCAAGTTGGTCTAACTTCGATTTGATTATTTGACAATGGAAAGAAGGGCCCTACTGATTGGATGGTCTTGATCAATATGTTGGTGGGCCTGATGTATAGTATTGGCTGTAGGATACATTGAAGATGATGGACCTCAGGTCGACCCAGATGACCATTCTGATGCAAGAAGGTGGATTTTTAATTTTACATAACCATATAATACCAGAGTAAAACTTCTGTCACAGTGGGATTGCTAAAAGAAAAGCACGAAAGAGACAAGCGGAGAGTCGGTGACCGACCAAGAAAAACGAGTGGTGGTGAAAACGGGTGGAAGAAATAATTGGGACTAGATAGGTCATAGATGCTTTTGAGTCTTACCTGATTCTGAGCAGAGAGGTACAATTTTTGTGTGATTTGCAGGAAGCTGAATCTGAACTTTGCCTTCAAGAAGAGAAGATATATGGCAGAAGCTGTTGTTTCGTTTGTTGTAGAAAAACTTGGTGATCTGCTCATCCAAGAAGCAGTTTCCTTGTATGAAGTGCGCCATCAAATCGAGTCAATCGAAAGGGAGTTGACACTTGACACGGATACGGTGTTTTCTAAAAGATGCAGACGTGAAACAAAAGGGAGACGAGAGAGTGAGGAATTGGGTGATGGACATAAGAGAAGTTGCTTATGATGTCGAAGATGTTATCGACACCTTCATACTCCAAATAGCACGCCGGAGGAGGATGAACGGACTAATGGGTTTTGTTAAGAGGTATGGTTTCTTTTTCAAAGAGTTGGTTTTTCGTCATAAGATCGCTAACGAGATTGAAACGATTAAGATTAAGATCCGTGATATCTCCGCCAGTAGAACAACCTATGGGATTGAGAACATAGGTGGAGGAGAAGGGATGAGTTATGCGAGCGAGAGGTTACGTGAGCGGAGGCGATCCTCTCCTCATCTTGACGAACCAGATGTTATAGGCTTTGATGAAGACATCAAGACATTGGTGATGCGACTGCTCGAGCAAGAAACACGACGTTCCGTGATCTCTATTGTCGGAATGGGCGGTTTGGGTAAGACCACTCTGGCTAAGAAAGTTTATAATTGTAGTGATGTTAAGAGGCATTTCGAGTTTTGTGCTTGGGTTTATGTATCTCAAGAATGCAGAGCTCGAGACCTTTTGTATGAAATCGGGAAGAAAGTTATTGGGACAAGGAAAGAGAGCTTGGCATGTATGAATAAAGAAGATTTAGAGGAGAAGATTTTTAAGATTTTGAAGAGGAAGAGGTACTTGATCATCATGGATGACATATGGAAAACTGAATCCTGGGATGATCTAAAAGCTATCTTTCCCGATGCAATGAATGGAAGTAGAATAATGTTCACTACACGTATTAAAGATGTAGCTTTACATGCGGATCCAGGAAGCCCCCTCCACGAGCTTCATTTTCTAAACGATGCTGAGAGTTGGGAGTTATTTTCCAAGAAGGCCTTCCCACTCGAAAATGTTGGAGCTACTTGTCCACCAGAACTCGAGAAACTTGGAAAACAAATTGTGGCAAAGTGTGGAGGTTTGCCGCTTGCAATTGTCATATTGGGAGGTCTCTTATCAAGAAAAGAGAAGACATCGAATGTTTGGTTGAAAGTGCTTCAGAGTGTAAGTTGGCAACTGACTCAAGATCCAAAACAATTGTTGGAGATCTTAGCTCTCAGTTATAACGACTTACCTTATTGTTTAAAACCATGCTTTCTCTATTTTGGTCTTTTCCCAGAAGACACTGAGATCCCTGCTAGAAAATTGATGCTACTATGGATTGCTGAGGGATTTGTTAAACAGAGGAATGAAGAATCTTTGGAAGACGTCGCGGAAGATTTCTTGGAGGAGCTCATCGATAGAAGCATGATTCAACTGGCAGAAAAGAGGTCTGATGGGGGAATCAAAACCTGTCGTATCCATGATCTTCTACGAGACCTCGCCATGTCAGAAGCCAAAGAGTGTAAGTTTCTTGATGTTCTTGAGAACATACATGTTGCTGGAGCTCGTCGACTCACAATCCATTCTTTGGATAAGTATGTGCCCATGAGCCACAGCAATCCACACCTCCGGTCCATGTTGTGCTTATCATTGATTGGAGAATCCCTTAGGAGAGACCAATGGAAATGGCTCTATCAGAGTCTCAAATTGCTTAGGGTGTTAGATCTAGAGCGTGCAACCTTCAATCTATTACCTAAGGCAATAGGAGAACTCATCCACCTGAGGTACTTGGGCTTAAGGAAGACTGGGTTACACAGGCTTCCATCATCCATGATCAACCTACAGAACCTACAAACTCTAGACATGAGGGGTACTAAAATGAGCAGAGTTCCAAGAGAAATTTGGAAGATGCAACAACTAAGGCACCTATATGTGAATGAAGCTAGTATAACGGGGGATCCACCACCTCTTGATTCTGTAAGGAATCTTTGCACCCTGTCGACGATATCTATATATGGCAACGACTGGATACATGATTTCTTGAGCAAGTTGAATAATCTTAGGAAATTGGGAATACATGGATATTTCAGTTCACAAGCTGCAACATTATGTAACTCTCTTGTCAAATTGGATGATCTCCGAGTTTTGCAGTTAAGTGGAAGTGATCCAATTTCGGAGCCAACATTGACATTGCTTTTGCATCATCTCAGAATTTATAAGCTATATCTTGCTGGAGGCATTGAGAAGCTTCCTGACCCACATGAATTTCAACCAAACCTCACCAAGCTAACCTTGGAAATGTCCCAACTAGAGCAAGACCCGTTTGTGACGTTGGAGAAGCTACCAAAGCTTAGGATTCTCAGATTGTTATCAAATTCCTATAAGGGAAAGGAAATGGTTTGCACTGCAAGAGGATTTCCTAGACTCCATGTCATGGAACTTCAGAGTTTGGATACATTAGATGAGTGGACAGTGGAGGAAGGAGCATTGCCGAGCCTTCGACGTTTGATTATCGGTGATTGTAAAGAATTGAAGATGATTCCTGAAGGCTTGCAATATGTAAGTACTCTTCGAGAACTGGTTGTGGAGGGTATGCCAGACGAATTCGAAGCTAGGATTCGAGAAGATGAAGATGATTGGTACAAGATTCAACACATACCATCTGTTGTCATAAAATATTAAGATTACGTTGTTGAGGGTGGAATCTGGTAGCTTTCATTCTTCAATCCTTCTCCAACCAGTGCAAAGTTCAAGAATTCCGAGAGCAAGGGTCTGTGAGTTCTTCCTTTCCCATATATTTTGTTGCCCTTTTCCTTTTTCCGTTTTCTTTGGGTTTTCCAATTGCTCGATGATAATTTGATGTCAACAAACCTTTTTTTTTCTGGGAATGTAGGCAGAAACGTCATCTTCACATCATTGGCACCATAGTTAGCAATTTGAGTATAATTCAGGGTTGTCATGTGAAAATTCAGTTAAAATTTTGGCATGGAATAAAATAAAATATAAGTAATAAAAAACATTGTTTTTTTTTTTTTGCAAGTTTTTACATATTTTAGTGTTTAAATTAAATTTTCTCAACAGTTCGAAAATAATTCATGATTTTTAAATCTAACCTTTGGATATAGTTACCCCAAATAATGCTCGAAATCCACGGTTAAAAATCATCCATGAAAAGACTCTAATCCAATGGATAGAAATCACTAATCAGGCTGAATTTTGGTATATAAGTCCACTTTGGGGAATGAAGGACAAGAATCTCCAGTGACCATCTCCCCCACTGCAAACCCAAGCTTTAAAGTTTCTAGAGTTCCTTTCCACATCAAGGAAATATATAAGCTGAAGCAGTATCTGTGTGCCAGATTAAAAAAGATACACATTTGGAGACAGGATTCACGAATCAAGCGATTCAGGAATCTATTGTTTTACCCCCAAAAAACCCTGTTAAGTCTTTGTTATCACGGATATCCATGTAATCTTCCTAATGCGATTAGTGGAAGCTTGAGATCAATACTTTGAATCTCTGTCCCTAGTTCACAAAAAAAGAATAAATCACTCTACTGGTAGTATATGTGGATGAGCAATTCTCCCTGGAGATGTCATAGAAACCATCATTGAGCTCAAGCAACCTTTGGATATAGTTACCCCAAATAATGCTCGAAATCCACGGTTAAAAATCATCCATGAAAAGACTCTAATCCAATGGATAGAAATCACTAATCAGGCTGAATTTTGGTATGTAAGTCCACTTTGGGATGGGCCAAACATCTATTCGGTAAGTGGTCTCTAAAAGTGTGCCACATGGCTCATACACTCAGTGGCGGAGCCATGATTTTAATTAAAGAATGCTTTTCTACACAGGGAGCTTTAGAAAGAAGTATAATATCTACTCCATGTCTCAGTGCAAGAAGAGGACAGAAGAATGTATCTAGTTCCTCTGCTACCGTGAGCCTGACACAACCGATAGGATCATATAGATATCTCTTAGCTAACCTATTTCTAGGAAAAACATAATTGACTGCATTGATCTCGATAGCTACGCCACCACATACTTTAAAGAACCAAAAGGAGCATAAGTCACATTTCTTGCTAGTTTACGCAGGCAACAAGGCATATAACAACCCACAGGAATTAACTGCTGGACTCCCTAAACAGTACTACAGGGATTAGTAAAGTTTCCCTTGTAAGGCAAGTGAATCACCCATGCCAACCACACTTCTAGGAATGTGGAAGAATGAAAGGGTAGCATCACTGGAAAGATCCATGATTTGGGGAATGAAGGACAAGAATCTCCAGTGACCATCTCCCCCACTGAAAACCCAAGCTATAAAGTTTCTAGAGTTCCTTTCCACATCAAGGAAATATATAGGCTGAAGCAGTATCTGTGTGCCAGATTAAAAAAGATACACATTTGGAGACAGGATTCAGGAATCAAGAGATTTAAGACTTGTCAGGGACGCATTAGTCATCGTCTTTATCTACTGTTTTACCCTAAATACCACTGTTAAGTCTTTGTTATCACGGACATCAATGTAATCTTCCTAATGCGATTAGGAGAAGCTTGAGATCAATACTTTGAATCTCTGTTCATATACTTCTCCAAATTTATCAATATGGACCATCCCTAGTTCACAAAAAAAGAATAAATCACTCTACTGGTAGTATATGTGGATGAGCAATTCTCCCTGGAGATGTCATAGAAACCATCATTGAACTGAAGCAACCTTTGAGTAGAGACATAGAGAATTAAGGACTTTAATTAGATTGCTAATGCAATTACAGAGAATCAAGGTTGGCCAATCAATGAAAAGGGATTCTATATATTAGTACATTAGGAGGACAAAAAAGGGTTGGAAGCAAGATTGACTGATTCTCTCAAGCATTGGCTGATTTTCACTTAGGCAATTGATCGAAAAGGTTGCGGTTCATTTTGGATTAGTAAATCAAGATTGGTATCAGTAGCTGATACTTGAACAAACCCCTGTTGGTTCATACCTTTCAATGGCTAAAGCAACAAAAATATGAGTTCAAACCCATTAATCAATAGGATGTCACAAAGTGTTCACTGAACTAAAATGGGATAGAAAGGAGAAAGAAAGTAAACCTTTAATCCAAGAGGGTTTGATCCTCGAAGCTACAACTTGAGGTCTCTTGAACTCCACAAAACCAAGGCAAACACCTGAAAAAGTCAAAACTTAAAAGGTCTGTTTAAAAGGGGTAAAAAGTCCAGAAAGGAGACGAGAGCGAGAGAGGAACTCACTGCTCTGAGTTGGATTCTATGAGGAAGCTGGAGGGCTGTCAGCGAAGCCACTGACTACCACATAGTTCTCGGCACATGCGCAAGTGAGTATTTTTTAAGATTTCTTTTAAAATTTTTTTATTTCAACAACAAAAAAATACTTGGATACATGGCCAAAAGTACACAGCTACGTGCCGAGAACTCTCTGGTAGTCAGCGGCTTCACTGACAGGTGACTGGTTGCAGCATTTATTAAGGAAAAAGATGTAACGGGGTATGGAATAAAACTTTGATGACAAGGCCTGTCATCAAGGCCGATGACAGGGCACTATATGAGCCACGTGGAACACTCTTAAGGACTCTGACCGTATGGATGTTTGGCCAATCATTAGGTGGACCTACAAACCAAAAATCAGCCCCATTAGTGATTTCTAGACGTTGGATTGGAATTGTTGTCATGGGTTGATTTAACCGTGAGAAATTTGAGCATTATTGACCATTATTTGAGGTACAAAGATCCAAAGGTTTGAAATCACAAATCAAGCGGATTTTTTGTTTGCAGGTCCATATAGGGATTGGATAAACATCCATACAGTCAGAGTCCTCTAAGAGTATGCCACGTGGCTCCTATTGCACCCTGTCATCGGCCTTGATGAAAGGGCCCTGTCATCAAAGTCTTACTCCAAGGTATGCCTGAAACTGTTTCAAATGCCGAAGCACCATTTTGGTTACTTACCACTGTCATCTGGACCCACTGACCGCATGGATGTTTATCCCAACCCTTGGTGGATATACAAACCAAAAATCACCCTGATTGGTAATCTATAACCATTAGATTTTAGCACTTTTTAAGGCGTTATTATAGCCCTTGAATGCAATTATTATTTTTAACATATGTATAAAACTAGTAAATGCCCGTGCCCACGTCACTCTCCGACAAAAGCGTTTGCAAAAATTGGGTGCCTTCGTCACTCAAACGGTATAACGAACTGGGGCGTTACCGTTTTTTCCATTATAACGGCTGTTATAATGGATTGTAACGCACAGAGAGAGAAATGAGAAAATAACAGAAATAAAAAATAACGGCGTTGAAATTCAAATTTTGAATAAATTGAGGTCAAATGAGGCAGATTGAGTGGCTGAAATCTAACCGTCCACATTAGATCGATGGATTTGATCTCAACCACTCATTATCTAACCGTCCACATTAGATGGATGGACTTAAGTGAAACTCTTTAAATATCTAAAATGCCTTTCTATGCCTTCAATACAATTTCGAATGTGCCACGAAACTTTTAATAAAAAGATTTAAATGACAGAAATATCCTTTTAATCATTTCATGACTTTTAAACACATCATTTCTTAACCCAAACCCATAGCTATAAATTATAAGCCCAATGGTTAATGTGCGGGCCCAAATCTACCCTCGTCCAGACCAACTTATTTTCTTATTATAAAAATATTAATAACTGTGAGGATAATTTTCTACACAAGCTAGTTTCCATATCTATTATATATACTAAAGCTCGGCACTGCTGAGGTGGCGCTCTCACAATCTTTTTTCCATCGATTTTTTCAAAAATACCCCCTATTAATTTCATACGAAAATATCTCAAATTAATTATTAAATTCTATATAGAAATAAAACGTTTAGCATTAATTTAATACATTTCACAACTTTTTCCAAAAGTACCTTTCTTAAAATACCCTTTGCCCACTTTGAATAATGGATGACACTCTTATGGGTATTTCGGACTTTTAAAACCAATCTATTTGTTTCCCAAAATGCATCCAATGGTTTCAAATTTAACAAAAAAAATTCCAATAGCATTAATATGGTATTGAATGGGATAACCAAAAGTTATTCCTCTTTTTTTCCAATTCATACCCATCTTTTCCTATCTCAATTAAATTTCTTAATTTATTCTTAGTTTCCTCTTTATTTTCATTATCTTTCCATATTTTTAACCTTGACGTTTTTAAAATTTATGTACAACTCTTTTTTCTCCACGTGTCTTTCCAATTATTCTTTAAAAGCCTCATCGATATATTCCCCTTTCTTAAAATCTATCTCAATAACACAAACAAAACAACTCCATTTAATTAAATATTTCCTAAAGATTTTTAAGAAATTTTTAAAACTCATTATCTCACGCCTCTTCCATTTCCCAAAACATTTCAAATTAAAGCGTCTCTCATCTATTTAATGCTTTGCTAAATATTTTTAGAAATTTTAAAAATAAAACAACTCACGTCTCTCTCCTAAAATCGCTCCTCCTTCCAAAACATCTCATCTTATTTTTCCAATGGGTTTCTTCGACTTCGAAGATTCTCCCATGCCTCTCCAAGACGTCTATCACTATCCTAACACGTCAGCTTCTCCCAATAACGAAGTGTTTACAGTCTCCATCATTTTCTACATTCACGAAAAGAAAGATGATATTTGCAGAGATGCTTATATTTCTTTCCATTGTAGAAAGGGGCATTTGAGGATTCAACAGAGATATCGACGATAAGAAGGAAGGATTTGAATGTGCAATGTCAAAGAGGATCAGTAGGCCTAAAGGGTTCCCTTATTCATGTTTGAACGTTTGATTTTTGCAGCGGAATACAAAGATCACATAAATCTCAAAACCTTATGGTTTCCCCGTATGAAAAACTGATAGATTGCCAAAAAATTCAAGAAGGTATTTATATTTATTGGATTTGATCTTTATTTTTGGTTCCTCTTATTCATTAATCTCTGTTGGGTTTTTGAGTTTTTTTTCCTTTCTTTGATTGATTGGTTACAGATTTGTTCAAGAGGATCTCTATTTGGTTTGTTTGATGCAAAGACCAATAAAAATGAAAGCTATTCGAAGTATAGAAATCGATTTTGAATGAATGAGTGAAAGATACGTTATCTTTTTGTTTTGTTTTTATATTGATTTTAGAAGAGAGGGGAGAGATTCTTCGACTGAAGAGAACAAAAAAGAAGAAGAAGAAGACATACCATTCTATATTCTGATTGTAGAAAATGATTTCGCTTCAATATAAGAAAAATAAAAATTCTCTTTTTTTATTGTAGTTCTTTTTCATTTTTTTTCTCCATCTCTCTCTCTCTCTCTCTCTCTCTCTCTCTTATTTGAGTTGCTTTTCGATGTCATGTTATCGTCTTTATTTTATTCATGACTCTTTTCTAACGTGCATCATAAGGTTGTTTTTAATAGCCTATGCCACTTGATGCCCTGCGAGTCTACAACTTTTGAGAGAGATGAGAAGAAGTTCTAAGAGAAATATAATAGAGGAGTTAGGTTTGGTTCACTGAGTGGGATACTAGAAGTTATATAAGTTTGCCTTCTATAGCCGTCCGATAAGGATGATTGGAAACCCTGACTTAATTTCTATGTTAATAAAGTAAAAGCATTAATTCTTAAAATTGAGGAAACGAAGAAATATTAATTTTTTTTTTTTTTGAAACTTTTTCTTTTTACTGTAGAAAATTAAAAAATCAAACAAGAAATAGAAAGTGATGTTATCATGCTTATCAAGAAACTCATACCCTGAACGGTCCATACCCGTTCCAACGTGCACATAGCCCATCGAATCATCAATCTTTGTTTTATTTGTAATCACCGAATCATTAATCTAGACCATTTATGGTGGGCCACTTTCTTAGGTAGGTAATATTTAGAAAATCAATTGATGATCTTACCTTTCTGATCAATTGCCATAGGTTGGACTGATACAATAAATAGTTTTTACATCCAATCCAAGATTTGACCCGCAAACAGTCTAGATCTAACTATGAGTAGGGTGTTAGCTAGGGAATGTTGTATTGGAGATGAGTCCATTTTTGCACAAATACATTTTTGAGGAAAAATAAACACTAAGTACTCCAAAGTCCAAAAATAATGCTCGAACCCTATAACTAAAAAACAAAAACAAAAAAAGTTTCAATTCCTTAGAAGTTGATATAATAAATTGCTTAAATAATTACTTTTTACATTTCCTATTACGTTTACAAAATCCTTATGATGATCACTTGATCTCACATAACAATCGCTCTCGAATCATTAAAATGTTATGAAAAAATTCATTAAATTTACCCGTTTAAACCTTTAAATGGTTCATAATCTAATTAAAGTCACTTTATTTATTTTATATTTTTTTTAGATCGAATGAGCTCAGCTCTATTTATATTTCAATCAAACCCTTCCATGTAATACATTCCAGAAAAATATATTGCTCCGATTAAAATAATAAAAATTAAAATTTTCCTATTTTATATGTTTCAAATAAGATATGATTATACATGCAAAAAAATTTATTTTTTCATATAATATTTTTTTGGATTAATTAGTTTTTTTCATATCAAAGATATTTGGGTCCCTAGAGTTAACGTGCTTTTTAGATTTGTTTTTATTCTCCTATAGTGGGGTACTTCATATTTTATGAGCCTATAGTTATAAAGCTCTACTATTGTAGTTTAAATAACGGATTTTTTGAACTAAGATTTTTTTAAATGTTTCTCCGACATGTTTTACAAATCCCTATAATTGTATTTAGAATTTTATATAAGATTTTTTAATGAGATTTTTATTGAACACAATTATTGTAGTTTAAAATGACATAATATTTTTATTTTATATTTTATAGTTAGCATTATGTTCGTATTTTTTGAATTATTTTTAGTTATAAATTTATATAACCCAACTATTGTAGTTAGAATATGATTTTTTTTAAACTAAGGTGTTTGATATCTTTTTTTTTCTTCCAAATTTTTAGTTATGGGTTTATAAAACCCTGCTATCATGATTAAAATTATGATTTTTTTAAACTAAGGATTTTAAAATTTTTTTTTTCTAATTATTTACTTATGGATTTATAGAAACTTATTATTGTAATTAGATATAACTAAAAGAAATTAATGTTTTAGTTATGGATTTTAGAATAGTGTTTTTTGTAAGTTAGGGTTCTATCCATTATGGTTGTGGGTTCATAAAACCATGTTTGTAACTAGAATTGGAGCTTTTTTCATACTGAATTAATAATTATAAGTCTTTCTTGAAATTATTTTTTGACCAGTGGGCAATTGGCCCAGAGTTTAATTTTCATCTTTTCACTCTCAATTAATTACATCATAAAATATCTAAGATCTCTCAATAGTTACTAAAATATCTCGACTAGGAAACATAAAAAAAAAAAACTTATTTAAGAAAATTTATTAATATTGACTGATTCCTATATTGATTTTATGTATTATAATTTTATTTTTAAATTTTCGTACTTAGCATAATAAGGTATTTTTTATTTTTGCCTATGCTTTAGCACGGGTTTTCATTACTAGTTAATAACTATTCACGTATATGTTGACTGGTCTAGCTGGGCTGGGATGGGCCTCTTCAGTTATAAACATAAGTACAAAGGCCCGTTGGGCTGGCTATTTTGGGTCCGATAGAAAATTGAAGGCCCAGCCAAACCCACTGGTTTAAATGACTAGCCAAAGTCCAGCGTAAAGTGGGCCGGACCCGGACATTAAAGCGCAGTGGGCTGTACTTGCCCATTTGCAACCTTAATTTTTCAGTTTGCCAATTTGCAAACCATAGAATATATTTTGCTCATACCTTCATTTTCTTTGTTGTGGATGCAAACTAGTTCATTGTTTCCACATGGGTGGGCCTAGTTATTAAAATACTCCTACTCATACTTTTGGATCTAAATTTTGCCATA
This sequence comes from Euptelea pleiosperma, assembly GCA_035048495.1. Lineage (NCBI taxonomy): Eukaryota > Viridiplantae > Streptophyta > Magnoliopsida > Ranunculales > Eupteleaceae > Euptelea > Euptelea pleiosperma. The sequence continues at coordinate 1,773,657 of CM068545.1, forward strand.
ATAAGCAGTCACAAAAATCTCTCATTTTTCAAAAAAAATCTAAGATTTTTTGAATTCATCATGAACATATCAATCACTGATTTTCTTGATTAATCGGCTAAGACCCATTTTTTTCCCTTCTGATTTTGATTTTGCCGATTTTTGAATTTTGATTATGAATGATGAATCATGTTTATGACTTATGACTTATTATTATGGAATTATATATAGAGTCCGACTAGAGCTACACCCATTTCTTACATCCGGTTCTTACACCCGATGGTGGGGCCCACATGGAGATCATGTTGGACAAGCCAACCGCACCGTGAGTTTTTCATACTATGGGTACCCTAATCACAACAAATCAGGACATTTTGACATTCTTAATCTCATAAAAGATTGACTTTAATTTGAAAAATCCAGACCATCCAATTAAGCCATTATTTTGGGTCAATATTTTATATCGTCATAAATGTTGAAATGAACCAATTTTTGGTGATGATGATCATGATGGCAAGGACAATAATATATGGTTGGATTGTCCAACATGATCTCCATGTGGGCCCCACAACCGGGTGTAAGATATGCTTTTAAAAATGACATTTCTAAATTGAAATATGATATATATATATATAATTTTATTTTTTTGATTTTTACCGAATTTTTTCGACTAGACCCCTTGCCGATTTATTTCCAAGTCCCGACTTTGTGACTATGATAATAAGTAGCTAGGGAGTCAGCATCCGAGAAATACACATATTAGCCTAACCTTAGCAATAAACATTAATGAATAATAGGTGTCATTAGCAGTGCAAAAGGGATAAAAATAGCATCTTCTTAAATATTTCTTTCCATTTAATTTCCAGAGCCTATTTTTAGTCTTAACCCCCATTACAAGTAACCCGCAGCTCCACAGTTTGTCCATCCAGAAAAACATGGCCACACATCTCCTTCTCTTTCTCTTCTTCCTCATCACTTCTTATGTGTTAATGGTGGGTGCAGTCGACCCCCCTGCATTAGTTGACAAGGTCTGTAAGAAAAGCCAGAATTACACATTTTGTGCGGAGGTTCTCGATTCTGATCCTCGTACCTCCATGGCTGATCCGAAAGGCCTCGTTACGATCTCTTTCGAATTTTCGTTAAGGAGCGCTACCGAAACAAATGAACACATAACTCAGTTGCTTAAGCACCACCCCTCTCAACCCATTGAGGGAAATCTTCTCCACTGTGGCTCTGAGTACAAACAAGCCATCGCTTCTCTTCAGACTGCCATTAAAGACTTGGCTGCAGGTTCTTACGAGGAATTGAGTTTGATGGCAACTCTTGCCTACTCCAGTGCTCGTACTTGTGAACGTGTGTTCATAGAAGGACCACCTCATCAATCACCGTTAACTTCCAATAATGTCCACTTGATGCAACTTTGTGATATCAGTACCGTCGCCCCTAGTCTTCTTCTTTGATTGATCTTTTTGCTAGTTTTCTTTCGTACATGACTGTAATTTTTGTTATGGGTATGTTACATGACACAAATAAATACATAAATTTGTTGGCTTAGTTGTGTTGATAGCATCATCCTTAGGATGCGGTGTGCATCCCGAGGTTACCTATGGAAATGGAGCTCTGAGAACGACCGGCTACCTAAATTTTAGAAAGAATCTTTTATATTTATCAATTATTCTAAAATTTGGAAATTTAGTCCTTTACTGATTGGTTATCTCTAGCCATAGATTTTAGCACTTCTTAAGGATTGATTTTAGCCGTTGGATTCAAACATTTTTTTTTTCTTGGTACAAATCAACAGCTAGCAATCATCAATCAAGCTGATTTTTAGTGTGTATAGGCACCAATGGGTGGGCTTAACATCCATGTGGTCAGTGGGCCCAGAAAAAGAGCTATGTAAGGCTATAAGAGTTCACTGCGTCGACTGCATGGGGAGACTTCTGCATCTAAAATTTGTCTATCAAAGAGATCATATAGTTCTAAGGTGCGCCAAATGTGATGCACGCACGTCGAGATATCCGCAGTACTACTGAATAGCATCTAAATTTCTAGGAACTATATATCTTCTTGCTTTACCACGCCTTGATCCCTTGACCACGAGGTTGCGTTCCAACCTCTTCACCAATTTCTTTGTTTTTCAAATATATTTTTAATTAATATAAAAATTATTAGGGATGAGCAACAACGTCCATCGCAATTTAAAATTTTGAATCATGATTAGCGAATGACCTAATCCGTCGCAAAACATATAGAGCTTGCTCTGACTAATTGGTAATCAACATGACCGATGCACAAAAGATTGGTTTTTGCAACGGATTGCATCCATCACAAATTCCGACAAGTAATATTGGTCGCAAATCCGGTGCTAAAAGGAATCTACAGCGAGGGACCCCGCTCTCTTCTCCTATGACGGATAAAGTCCAGTGCAAAAGAGTTTTTACTACAGACAAAGTCCGTCGGGGAAAGTCCTTTTGGTAGTGTTAGTCACTTCAAATCAAATTTTAAACGACAATGCATCTTGCTTCTTTCAATTCATCTACAAACAGCAAATCCTTTTTCTGTAAAACTTTTTGCTGATCACCATACAAAGATAATAGTAGAAGACTCGATCCGTGTTTTGTAGGCACTTGATCTAAGAATTCTTCTATAAGCTGAAAAACTTGATGTATTGTACTCGATGCTAGCAGTTGTATTTAACAAATGACACCGCCTCCGCAGCCACCACCTCCGCCTCCACAGCAACCACCTCCAGTGCCACAACCGCCACCTCCAGCAACACCATCAGCGACATCTTCAGTACCATGCGTATGAGGTTTGCCCTTCTTATCCTTATCATCATCACTTCAAGCAAATATAAGCATGGATATTATTGAGAGGGACATAATGCAGGGGCATTTTCACACCAGGCTCGAGTGGGGTAGCCTGTGTAATATGGAGCACACTCGGGGTGGGGTGGCCTGTGTGATATGGGCCCACGAGGAGGTGGCCTGTGTGATATGGGCCCACGAGGGGTCGTGTCAATCGAGAACCTAGATAGATCCTATGAGATAAAGGAATTTAATCTCACGCTACCAACAGTCGCGGCTTTTGGGGAGTATTGGTTAAATGTCCTGCATCAAAGTGGTATCAGAGCGGGAGGTCTCGTGTTCGAGTCTCCTCACCGGGGGTGATTAATGCAGGGGCATTTTCACACCGGGCTCGAGTGGGGCAGCCTGTGTAATATGGAGCACACTCGGGGTGGGGTGGCCTGTGTGATATGGGCCCACGAGGAGGTGGCCTGTGTGATATGGGCCCACGAGGGGTCGTGTCAACCGAGAACCTAGATAGATCCTATGAGATAAAGGAATTTAATCTCATGCTACCAACAGTCGCGGCTTTTGGGGAGTATTGGTTAAATGTCCTGCATCAAAGTGGTATCAGAGCGGGAGGTCTCGTGTTCGAGTCTCCTCACCGGGGGTGATTAATGCAGGGGCATTTTCACACCGGGCTCGAGTGGGGCAGCCTGTGTAATATGGAGCACACTCGGGGTGGGGTGGCCTGTGTGATATGGGCCCACGAGGAGGTGGCCTGTGTGATATGGGCCCACGAGGGGTCGTGTCAACCGAGAACCTAGATAGATCCTATGAGATAAAGGAATTTAATCTCACGCTACCAACAGTCGCGGCTTTTGGGGAGTATTGGTTAAATGTCCTGCATCAAAGTGGTATCAGAGCGGGAGGTCTCGTGTTCGAGTCTCCTCACCGGGGGTGATTAATGCAGGGGCATTTTCACACCGGGCTCGAGTGGGGCAGCCTGTGTAATATGGAGCACACTCGGGGTGGGGTGGCCTGTGTGATATGGGCCCACGAGGAGGTGGCCTGTGTGATATGGGCCCACGAGGGGTCGTGTCAACCGAGAACCTAGATAGATCCTATGAGATAAAGGAATTTAATCTCACGCTACCAACAGTCGCGGCTTTTGGGGAGTATTGGTTAAATGTCCTGCATCAGGACACAACAATCATGCAGAGTAAGAACAAGCCCCCTGATATCTCAAACACCGCTCCACCGTTGCTGCTACTGTCACCAATAACATCAAAAACCCTAGCCATTTTCAATCTCTCTGTAATTCTACCTTTTCTACAGGAGGTTGATCTTGAACGTGTTTATATAGACATTTTCGAGTAGAACTTTGCTGACCGTGTACGTCAGCAAAGTTGGTGACCGACCACAATATAAGCCACACTTTTAGAAGACGCTAGCTGACCGTATGGATGTTTGGCGAATCCCTTTGTGAACGACCTACAAACCAAAAATCAGCCTGATTAGTGGATTTCAAACCTTTGGATCTTTGTAACCCAAATAATGGTCAATAATGCTCACATTCAAGTATTCAAAGGTTAAAAATCAATCCATGAAAACGACTCTAACCAACGCTTAAGAATCACAAATCAGGCTAAATTTTGGACTGTATGTCCATCTGTGGTTGGGACAAACATTCATCAGGTCAGAAATCTTTAAGAACATTGCAGGATGTCGGTCAGCACGTGGCTGAAATTGTCGTCAGTCAGCAAAGTACTAATTAGAGGAGAGAGAAGGATGTTGAGCTGGCAATAAATGCGTTGGTCCAATATGTTTTAGATACGCAAGAATTGGGCTGTTCTTTGATACCGACTTCGGTATCAAATTTTTCATGCTGAAGTCCCTCAATTTGCCACGTAGTACATTCTTTCGGGCCCACTGACTCCATGAATATTTGGCCCACATCTTGGTGGACCCACACACCAAAAATCAGCGTGATTGGTGATTTCTAGCCGTAGGATTTGAGCACTTGTCATCATGGGCTTTATGAACAGGTCTATGAGTTGGTTCCAAGCCCATGATGAAAAAGTACTCAAATCCAATGGCTATCACTAATCATACTGATTTTTGGTGTGTGGGTCTACCAAGATGTGGGCCAAATATTCATGGAGTCAGTAGGCCCTAAAAAGTCTACTACGTGCAAATGGAGGGACTTCGGCATCAAAATTTTGATACCGAAGTCGGTATCATAGACTTTTCCGCAAGAATTGGTTAGAGAGAGAGACATGGACGATCTGTTTTAACGGCCATGATGCATACGTGTTTGCTTGCAGGTGGCAAGGAATAAAGTGCATGCACACAGGACGAGAAGAAGATTCTCGACTGATTGGTTTGTTGGAATGAGTAATTAACTTGGCGCTGGCAGTGAGGTATATGCTAAGGAAAATCGTGCCTAAATAGATGGGCCGAGATGCAATAGAGACTCCGGTCCAAAATGAGAGGGCCATGAGAATGGGCCAAGTGAGATGGTCTAGCCCATGAAAGGATGGACTGGCCAGAACGAAGATGCATTGGTCTGATCAATATCAGATGAAGGCTGGGCTGAAGGAATGTGCTCCATTCGAGTCAGCAGCGGGTTGGTGACGTGTTGATCATGGTGGAACAAACCGCAGTGATCGCAAGAGACCTCACAAATGCGCTGACAGCCAGGTTGGCAAGAGGATGAGAAAGTCTAAAAAAATAAGAACTTGATGAGTATTAGCCCTCGGATCATGCGATGCGGGTACCCCACATGATTCTATGGCCGATATAGGACATCCAAGCGATCCTAACGGATCATTCGAGAGGTCGGATTCATATCCAAGGAGGACGACACTCTAGTGTTGAGAAACTATGCATCAAACTTGTTGCACCTCGTAAACTAAAGGGGTCGATCGGGCGCAGGGGACCCCTTTTTCTAATCCTTCTCATGAGTCGTGTTCTCGGTTGTGGATTCTGAGAATCCAACAGTAGTTGATAGTGCTGAGTTGGCATTCACTTTTTGCAGTGCTATATAACCACCGTTGGATTCATGAAATCCACGGCTGAGAATACAACTCTAGAGAGGGGTCAGAAAAAGGGGTCCTCGGAGCCTGAGCCTAAACCTATGACACTTAAGAATTTCTTGTAAATAACATGTAAATGCATTTCTTACCCACTGGTTAATTATCTCCATGGATAGGGTTGAGAGATGAGGGATTACATATGCATTTATGTACGTTAAATTTCCTTTGGGAAATTAAGGGAACCGCGCGCCATCCACTACTTTTCCTCTTTACCTTTCAACAAAGGCTTATTACATCAGCCATACATGTGAAAGTGGATCTCCCATGCTCGAAACTACTTTGGAAGAAGATTGGAAGAGATAAACCTTGGATACAAGATCTACTAGCCAGCACATCCTTTGACCCCACTGACCCATAAGTAATTGGCCCACCAATTATGGACCTGTAGACCAAAGGTCATCCTTTTTTTTTTTTTTTTTTGGTGTAAAGAGAACAAAAATATCATGATCGGTGATATCTAGTCATATATTCAATCTGGGTATCCCAAAAAAATGTTCAAATCCAGCGGATGGAAATCACCCCACTTGAATCCAATAGGCAGAGAACCCCTATCGCTTTCTTTGGTAGTAGCGATGTTTTAATTCTATGAATTTCATAACGGTTACACAAAGATCTTGAATACAACTACATACATCTCATATAACACAAAATGCATAGAAATAAATGTATGCTTTCAAAATCTGTAGTTCTACATCTCTATCTTATTCAACTACGTACAAGAATAATATTGATTCCCTAAGGCACTCATGGCATTCAAGCTTATTTCCTATAACATTATTCTTTTTAAAATTTTGCTGTGATACGCACGGGCTATTCATTCCTAATTGTATTTAACAACCACCGCCGCCACCACAACCACCGCCGCCACCGCCGCCGCCACCACAACCACCGCCACCTACAATGACTGCACCTCCACCCCCACGACGCCGACGAGGTTTGCCCTTGTTATCGGGATCATCACCACAAGCAAATATAAGCATGGATATTATAGAGAGGGACACAACAATCATGCAAAGCAAGAACAAGCCCCCGGATATCTGAAACACGGCTCCTCCGTCACCAATAACATCAAGGACCCTTGCCATTTTCGCTCCAATCCAATCAAATCGGGTTGAGGCTCTGCCCAACCCAACTCAACCCGAGCATGACATACCAACTACATATATGTATTAGTATACCGACAAACATCCACACTACGTTTTGGCAAATGCAGCAACTGTGGATGTTTGTCCTTAGCAAACTATAACTTTTGTGTGAGATTACAAAATGTCTTTATAAAATTACATTTTGACATTTTATGTGATCGGTTGATATTCAAAATATCGTATTTTCATTGGCTATTGTTTTTGGTTATTATTTCTTTAGTAACTTTTATCTTTCATTTTAGTTAATTAATGAACTTTTTCTTTATTATGAAAATATTATGTTTTCTTTCATGAGGTGTTGGAAATGAAGCTATTATTTAATGGTTAGCATAGCGGTTCTTGTATTGATCATCAATAAATTATTTTAATATGAAAAAAAATTTAACAATCTTCCCAACCAATAAAAAAAAATTAAGAAATTGACCAACTCGATAGGGTAATTGGGTTAGGGTTGGAAAATCTAGGCCCTACCTTGGGTTTGGTTGGGTTAGGGTTCATAGCCTTTAAGGTTAGGTTGGGCTAGGGTTACATCTGACCGAAATCAATAATTAGACTTGTAGGTTGATTTTTCGTCCAATCTGGGCACCCAACTAAAAACATCACTGTTTTGGACAAAAATACACTGATGTTTTATATTTGGAAACCCACCCTTCCTCCCGAAATCCACCCCACCGTCTCTCTCTCTCTCTCTCTCTCTCTCTCTCTCTCTCTCTCTCTCTCTCTCTCTCTCTCTCTCTCTCTCTCTCTCTCTCTCTCTCTCTCTCTCTCTCTCTCTCTCTCTCTCTCTCTCTCACATGTCGGAGTTTGCATAACTTGATTTTGCATGTGGGCTTGTGTGGTGGCACTGGTGTGATGGCAGGGGGTGGAGGTGCTGGTCGTGGGGTGAGTTGGGGTGGCATTTGACGAGTACAAAGTGGGGTGGGGAGGAGAGGAGAGAAGACGGTTGGGTTGGATGGGGGTTGGAGAAGATGAAGTGGGTGCCCAACTTAAAGAGGTGGGTGCGCATAAAGCTATTTCCTTAAACATTATTCTTTTTAAATTTCTGCTCCTGCTCTTCATTCCTAGTTGTATTTAACAACCGCCTCCGCCTCCACCACCGCCACCACCACCACCTCCACCGCCACCTCCAGCGCTAACTCCACCGCCTCCACAAGCACAGCCACCTCCAGCGCCACCTCCACCACCGAAGAAAATTCCCTCAACATGCCTATGAGGTTTGCCTGTGTTATCGGGATCATCACCACAAGCAAATATAAGCATGGAAATTATTTTCTCGAGTAAAATTAACAAGAAATCTATAAGTAGGACGTTTAACATAATATTTTATTCACTTTATAAGTCTTAAAATAAGATTAATTGTACTTGTCAACAAGCTTATTTCCTAAAAAATTATTCTTTTTAAAATTCTGCCATGAGCACGGGCTATTCATTCCTAGATAGTTGAATTTAACAACCGCAGCCGCCTCCACCACCGCCACAGCAACCACCGCCTCCACAAGCACTGCCACCTCCAGCGCCACCACCACTACTGAAGAAAAATCCCCCACCATGCCGATGAGGTTTGCCCGTCTTATCGGGATCATCACCACAAGCAAATATAACCATGGATATTATAGAGACAGACAAAACAATCATGCAAAGCAAGAAACACGCTCCTCTGTCACTGCCGCTGTCACCAACAACATCAAAGACCCTAGCCATTTTCAGTCTGTATATAATACCACTTTATCTTAGGAGGTTGAACGTTTATATAGGCTATTTTCAACCTCTCAATATTCATAGTTAGTTTGCTTGATTACAATGCTATGCTATGCGCATCCACCTCTTTAAGCTGGACACCCAACTAAAAACATCACTGTTTTGGGCGAAAATATCTTGATGTTTTTAATTTGGGTAACCACCCAGTCTCCGAAACCCACCCCACCTCTCTCTCTCTCTCTCTCTCTCTCTAATGGTTGGAGTTTGCATAATTTGATTCTGCATGTGGGCCGGTGCTGGGGCAAGGGGGTGGGGAGGAGAGGAGAGGAGAGGAGACGATATAGGGTGGGATGGGGTTTGGAGAAGATGAAGTGGGTCCCCAACTTAAAGACGTCGGTGCGCGCAATCAATTGAGTAGAACCACTTACATAATATGAATCACGTGGCATCTTTTTAGAGATTTCTGACCATATGGATGCTTGGTCTAGATGGACATACAGACCAAAAATTAACTTGATTAATGATTTCTTAGCATTGATTGGAGTCGTCTTCATGGGTTGATTTTTAATCGTGGAATTTGATCATTTTTTACCATTATTTGAGGTACAAAGATCCAAGGTTTCAAATCACTAATCAGGCTGATTTTTGGACTGTAGGTCCACCTAGGGACTGCCCCAACATCCATTAGGTCAGCGTCCTCTAGAGGGGGCACTAAACTAAGACTGAAGGGGCACGGCCCTGGATAGCATCTTCGTAAGGATGTGGTGTGCATCCCAAGGACCATCAGCTGTAAAAATGGAGCTCTGCGAACGGCCACTAGGGATGACGGTAACACTGCCTACTTCTTATAGAAGGTACGTGGTACGTGGGAGCGGAATGGTATTTATTACCGCATGGATGTTTAGCCCATACCTGGATATACATACTAAAAATCAGCCTGATTGGTTATCTCCAGCCATAGATTCTAGCACTTTTTAAGGATTGATTCTAGCCCGTTGAATTCAAACATGTTTTTGTACAAAATCCAACACCTAGAAATCATCAATCAAAATGTCCGACAAGTACCCCACCCAAAATGTCTGACGCCTACCCCAATCCCTTAACCCAACCCGCGTTAAGCAACGGGTACTTGTCAGATTTGATTTTCCCTGGGGCCAGCGAATTTTTTCCCAGTTATGTTCTTACCCCAAAAAAATAGTTTGTCAAGATTTGCTTTCCACTATTTAGGGCATACGTAATCATGATTAACGATCTCAACATTCAAAGAATGTGACATAAAGGATAGAGTAGAACTTTGCCGACACACTACCTTATGAGCCACGTGGCATATTTTAGAGACCACTTACCACATGGGTGTTTGGTCCAGGTGGACACCTAAATACTAAAAATCAGTGATTTCAAACCTTTGGATCTTTGTATGCCAAATAATGCTCGAATTCCACAGTTAAAAATCAACCCATAAAAGTGAATGCAATCCAACACTTAGAAATCACTAATCAGAACGACTCCAATCCAACGTTTGAAAATCACTCATGATGGTTATTATAAAAGATCTATGTAGACATATGATCTCTAACACAAGAAGTCTCATCTATGACGGATAAAATCCATCGCCAAAGGAATTTGTACCACGGCCAAAGTCCGTCGGGAAGGTCCTTGTTTATTCAAATCAAATTTTAAAGTACAAGGTCAAAAATATCATCAACGCAACGATCGGAGCTGTTGACTTTTTGTAGGTGCTTGATGAGTAAACCTTCACTCACACTTTGAGCAAAGCCAACCACACACCACAATATGAGCCACGTGCCACACTCTTACAGGACAATGACCATATGGATGTTTGGTCAGTCCCCGGTTGGACCTGAAAACAAAAAGTCAGCCTGATTAGTGATTTCTAAGCATTTGATTAGAGTCATTTTCCTTGGTTAATTGTGTGAATTTGAGCATTATTTGCTATTATTTTTATACAAGGATCCAAAGGTTTGAAATCACTAATAACGCTGATTTTTGGATTGTAGAGCCATCTGCTAAACATCCATACGGTCATCCGTCCTCTAAAAGTGTAAGTGCCACATGGCTCATATTGTGGGCGTTCATCTAGGGCGGTAAGGGTAGAATATGGGAAAAATTTTAGATGCAAAGGATGAGTGGTGAATCTAGACCACTCATCTTGACTTTTTTAAAAATCTAATTGAACCGGGGTTAACCTTTTAAATCTTTTTAAAATCTAATATTATATTAGTTTGTTTCCTTTTTTTAAAACAAAACATTCATTTCATGCTTTGAAAATTGAAAGTTTTTCTGCTCCTTTCAACACCAGGCACCACCCCATGAGCCTATTCTTTCCTAAACCCCTCTTCACCTTTTGACCCTCCAAAGGAACAGTCACCGGAGATTTGAAGCACGTCGCTTTGCATAGGGATAGGGACCACCAAAATGTGGGACTCTCTGTCTCTCTCTCATAGATTTCGGACCAGAAACTTGACTCTGTTATAGTTTTAGTTGTTGATTAAAATCAATTCTTTTTTCATAGTTTGAGGAAGAAGATGAATGAAAACAGAGAAAATGAAATTTCTACAAAAAAAAAACAGTCCATTCTAAAATTTCTAACCCCAAAAGTAATTTTCAAGTTAACGGTAAAAATAGACGGGCCATAATTCTTCAACTTCTAAAAGGAGTCTATGAATATCAGAATGATTTGAATTTTTGTGAGGATGATCTCCTCACCATAGCAACCAAGTGATTTGGTTTATTTAATCTTTTGTCTATTTAAAAATTTTGCATCACACAGATTCAGTCAGCGAAATGAGTTGCTTCTAATCTATGGGAAGCATACAGATGTTTGGCTTGGCCCTAGAGGATTTGCACACAAAAAAGAAATTTTGGCCTGCGAGTTCACTATCGTCGAACGGTTGGGACAAAAATTGGATCAATGGGTCCCAAAAATTGTTCCATGTTGCATTTTCGGAAGGTTGCACTTCTAACTTTGAAGTTAGAAAATTTTTGAAGTGGTGGGTTTTAATTCAGCGAAGCAGTGGCCAATCACATCACGCCACAATCCCAGGAATTGCTTATTTGGAGGACATATAGAAACTTTAGTGTGTATGCATTATATAGTATCAACCTTGAATTAATAAATAAATAAATATTATATTATGATAGTAATTTGTATCATGGTTTTAAAAACGGCCGTTTAAACGGTTTTAACGGCCGTTTAAACGGTAATGCCCCAAGCCCGTTTCCGTTAAAACCGTTTAAACGTGTTTTATTGTTTTTGAAAAAAACGGCCGCTTTTTTGTTTTAACGGCCGTTAAAATCGTTTAAACGGCCGTTTAATTTTGAAAAATTTTGTGAAAAAAATGGCCGTTAAAACCGTTTAATTCCATTAAAATCCGTTTAATTTCTGTTTGAATCCATTAAATTCCGTTTTTTTTTTAATTTTCAAATTTCGAAATTTGAATTTCAGTGCCACTTCTTCCGTTAAAATCCGTTTAATTCAGTTTTTTTCCATTTTTGCCCCTGACCGTTTCAATCCGTTTTAACGGCCGTTAAAAAGGTTTAAACGGTAACGCCCCCAGTCCGTTAAAACGGCCTCCTTTAAACCCTGATTTGTATATAAGAAAATTATTTTTCGTGCACGCAAGCGAGAGTCGGAGAGATGTATTACATATCGTTTTCGTTATTTCACTTCCAATGTATTAAATTCACAAAACAAAATTAGAAAATACGGTTGGGATTTCAAAATGAGATTTGATGGCCCAATTCACTAAAAAGACAAATCAGTCAGATGATACATGTTAAAAAAGTGTGGACAGTCGCCCGTGCTTTAACACTGGTTCCTAATGGTATTTAACATCCGCCACCGCCACCGCCACCGCCACCGCCACCGCCACCGCCTCCACCACCACAACCACCTCCTCCTCCTCCTCCACAAGCACTGCCACCTCCAGCGCCACCTCCACCACTGAAGAAAAATCCCCCGCCACCATGCCGATGAGTAGTGTTGCCTGTGTTATCGGGATCATCACCACAAGCAAATATAAGCATGGATATTATAGAGAGGGACACAACAATCATGCAAAGCAAGAACAAGCCCCCGGATATCTGAAACACGGCTCCTCCGTCACCAATAACATCAAGGACCCTTGCCATTTTCGCTCTGTATATAATACCACCTTATCTTAGGAGGTTGAACGTTTATATAGGCTATTTTCAACCTCTCAATATCCATAGTCGGTTACTTGCAAAAGAAGTATCATTCATTCTATAGAATAACTTCTAAAGCACGTTGGGGTTTCGTTGAAATTTCAACTATAATAGTCTCCATAGGAGCAGAACATTGCTGACCGACCATAATATAAATGAGCCACGTGGCATATTATTACCGTACGGATGCTTGGCCCAACCTTAGGTGGACCAACAGGCCAAACATTAGCCTGATGAATGATTTCTAAGCGTTGATTGGAGTAGTTAATTATCTTGGGTTGATTTTTAACCGTGGAATTTGAGCATTATTGGCCATTGAATACTCTGATTGATCGTGGATATAGATCATCAATCAGGCTACTTTTTGGTATGTAAGCCAATCAAGTGGTGGGCAATAATTCAAGGGTCAGTTGGCCCGAAAGAGTGTACCAGATGGCACATTTTTATGCTCCTCCACAGGGAAAAACGCTACACTGACTAAACATTTTCGTTGTTGTATTAAACTCAAGACATTTATTTTTTGGTAAGACATTGACTTTTGAAACTTGATGTATTGGTCTGGTACAGACGTGGGGACCTTCCACGAAAGGCAATGGGGGCCACATTCTATAGTGAGTGGAGGTTTCCTTCCTTTGACTTTTGTACACCTTAATAAATGAGAGAGACAGCATAATAATTGAGAAATTTCCTTTAGGGTCGTGATATAACAAGGTATACCCGAGATCTTTTCATTTGCAGAAGCGGCATTTTTGGTAGTCACCACTGCCATCTGGGCCCACCGACCGCATGGATGTTTAGCCCAACCTTTAATAGACATTTATACAAAAAATCAGCTTGTTTAATGATTTTTAGCCGTTGGTTTCAGTACTTAAAAGATGGTTGTATTCAACGGCTATAAGAATGCCTTAAATGGTGCTAAAAAGTGTTAAAATCTAATGGTTATAGATTACCAATCAAGGTGATTTTTGGTATGTATATCCACCAAGGGGTGAGATAAACATCCAAACGGCCTTAAATTAATTTTCCATAATATTAATTTCATAACGGTTACACAAAGATCTTGAATACAACTACATACATCTCATATAACTCAAAATACATAGAAATAAATGTATGCTTTCAAAATCTGTAGTTCTACATCTCTATCTTATTCAACTACGTACAAGAATAATATTGATTCCCTAAGGCACTCATGGCATTCAAGCTTATTTCCTATAACATTATTCTTTTTAAAATTTTGCTGTGATAATCACGGGCTATTCATTCCTAATTGTATTTAACAACCACCGCCGCCACCGCCACCGCCACCGCCACCGCCGCCACAACCACCGCCACCGCCACCGCCACCACAACCACCGCCACCGCCACCGCCACCGCCACCCCCACGACGCCGACGAGGTTTGCCCTTGTTATCGGGATCATCACCACAAGCAAATATAAGCATGGATATTATAGAGAGGGACAGAACAATCATGCAAAGCAAGAACAAGCCCCCGGATATCTGAAACATGGCTCCTCCGCCACTCCCGCTGTCACCAATAACGTCAATGACCCTTGCCATTTTCAGTCTGTCTATAATACCACCTTATCTTAGGAGGTTGAACGTTTATATAGGCTATTTTCAACCTCTCTCTCAATATTCAGAGTCGGTTTGGTTGATTGCACCAAACAAAAATATATCCAAGGAATAGTAAATGGCGTCCCAACTTGGATCACTTGGATGTGATAACTTGATAAGTCCTTTCGTTGAAATTTCAACTAGTCGTCTCTTTAGGAGCACAACTTAATTTCCTGACCGACCATAATATGAGCCACTTGGTATATTCTGATGAGATGCATATGGATTTAATCAATTTCTTGGATACTCGGATTGAATGGATAGAGATAAAATAACAGCCGTTATAACAAAAATGATGGCCGTTATTTTTTAAACATTTTAACGGTACATAACGTTGTGGGGAGGTCCAAATCCCTTATAACGGCCATTTTTTAAACCATGTAAAATACAACTTTTTCCATAAACTGAAAAACTTCTTTTTCGAGACATAGAGATGTATATGTACTGTGGATGCAAGTCACCCTTTCGCAAATTTTCAATGCTGTTGTATTTAACAACCGCCACGCCTCCACCGTCACCACCACCACCACCACCTCCAGTGCCAGAACCGCCACCTCCACCACCGAAGAAAAATCCCCCACCATGCCTATGACGTTTGCCCGTGTTATTGGGATCATCACCACAAGCAAATATAAGCATGGATATTATTGAGAGGGACACAACAATCATGCAAAGCAAGAACGAACCCCCTGATATCTGAAACAACGCTCCACCGTTACTGCTACTGTCACCAATAACATCAAAGTCCGTGACTGACCAAAAATCATCTTGATTGGTGGATCGATTTCAAACTTTTGGATCTTCGTACCCAAATAATGGTCAATAATGCTCAAATTCCGTGTTTAAAAATCAACCCATGAAAACGACTTTAATCCAATGCTTAAGAATTACTAATCAGGCTAATATTTGGACTGCATGTCCAAATGGGGTGGGTCCAAATATTCATACGGTCAGAAATTTCTGAGAACGTTGATGGACGTACGTCGGTCAGCAAAGTACTAAAGCGTGTTGGATGATAAGGGTTAATTTGGTTGAAATTTCAACAAGTCGTCTCCGTACCAATAAAATTCATCCCAATGGGGAATAGTATCGTTACCAATAAAATTCCACACGTACACACAGGAAAATGACTGATTTTACATATTTGCACCCCAAAATAGTCTCGCTGTGGAAATGATTTTTGCATATAGCCAAACACTTGTGCACTTAGAGATTTGTACTAGTGTTGATCATGGTTTAAAAAACGGCCCTTATAACGAAAATAACGACTGTTATAATTGATTCGAACCTCCTCCGTTATATTATGTATCATTAAAACACCCAGAAAATAACGGCCGTTATTTTTCATTATTTTTCCCTTGTAACGAAAATAATGGTCATTATTTTCTGAAAATTTTCTGAAAAAAATGCCGTTATTTTTCCATCACCATTTTTCCGTTATTTTCTATTTTTTTCCCTGGAGCGTTACTATTCGTTATAACGGAAAAATGGTAACGCCCCCAGTCTGTTATACCGTTATAACGGACCCTTTTAAACCTTGGTGTTGATAGAGAAAAAGTTTTATGAAATTTAAGCTCTCTACGGTGATCAATAAAATGTTTTCCAAAACAAAAAAAAAAATTTATGTTAGAAAGTGTTGATACAGAAAATTTGACATTTATATGCAAAAAATCATTTCTAGAAAACTTATTCAGGGCAACTGTACAGAGCCTAAGACCGCATTTGGTAGGCCATTTTGGTGGTAAAATAAAATTTTTGCCCACATAAGTGTGAAGATATTTTACAACTCCCTCCTCCCCCTCTGTGCAAATATTTTCACACAATTTTTAGACTTAGGGTCTGTTTCGTACGTGAGAAAAAGAGTTCCGACGGTGAATATTTAGCCAGACGAATATTATCTTGGTTAAATATTTGCTCATATGAATATTTAACAATGTTTGGTACGTGTATGAGCTAGCTCACTTCAGCTTACTTCATTTTCTTTCAATGAGTGGGTCCCACATATCGAAGTAAGTCAAAAATAGGTCGGGCGAGTGCGGGAACCACATATTATGTCAAAGGATAAAAAAAAACTTATTTTTATCTTTTTTATATATTAAAAAATTAATTTTTATTGAAAATAGTGATTTTCCGACGAGAAAATAAAATTTTCTCACCAAGGCATAATCGGCGTGAAAATATTTTCATAGGGGAGCCACATCAAATGTTTTCCCGCCGCGGAGGGCAAATATGTGGGCCCGGCTAAATATTCGCTGAGGGCGAGTGGCTGCCAAACGCGGCCGGGCGAATATTTGCGCGGCTAAAAAAATTTGCCCATTTGAAAATGTGAAAAAAAACTTACTTTTTAGCCGACTTTCTTGAAGCCTACACGTGTCACACATTTTTGGGCCCACTTGCATTGTATATCTACTAATATGACATGTGGCACACATTTTTTGGCCCACTTGCACTCTAAATGTTGTGACCCTCGTATATCTACCAATATGGCACACGGCACACCTTTTTGAGCCCACTTACACTCTGAATGTTGGGACCCCTCGTATGTCTACCAATATGACACATGTCACTCTTTTAAACCCAGTTACACGATGAATGTCGCGACCCTTCGTATATCTTCCAATTTTATGTGGCACACCTTTTTGGGCCATTGTCCGTAAGAATGTTTGGTCCATCCCTAAGTGGACGACGTGCATGCCAAAAATCAGGTTGATTATCATCATCAAAATAATAGATTTTGTTATTCAAGTGATAGGTCAATTAATTGGATGGTCCAAATATTGAACATGTGCACAAAGATTGATCCTAGTGATATTACATTTTCTGTTTAACAAATATCAAAGTATGCAATGAGCGGTCCTACCCACAAAAAGTTCACCCCTTGCCCCCCTGAACAAAATCCTGCACCCGACACTAGACGTGAGACACCGTTTCGCAAATTCTCAATGCTATCTATATATCTATACTAAAGCAGAGACCTTACGACGTAGAGAGCACCACATCATCTTTAAAATTTTCCACAAGAAAAATATTTTTTTTCTGAACGGTTCAGACTCCTCAATCATGTCAAACTCGTAACGTTTTAGATTTCTATACAGGTTCAAAGACCTCTATAACCGTTTTGAACCCAATGGCCAGAGCAGGCCCGGCTTGACCATTAGGCAGATGAGGCGGTTGCCTAAGGCCCCCCACAGCCACAGGTAAGGCCCCGAAATTTCAGAAATTTTCAAGTGATCTTAATATTTTTTTTTTTTATGAAAAGGCCCCACCTGTCCATTTGTGTCGGGCCCCTCCAATCACATAAGACTATGCTACAGCCGGACAAATGTAGTCTACAATTTTTTGCAGACTTAAAAGTATGCAAACATTGTATTCACCATTGAATTCTCCTTGAAAAACGTGTTTTTAATTTTATTTTTGAAAACATTGAAATCACATAGGTTTAGGAGTATTTCTGGAAAAAATAAAAAGCCCCATTTAGAGTTTTCGCCTAAGGCCTCAACTTGTATTAAGACGGCCCTGGGCCAGAGAACCCTATTGAATCTGGGTCCGTTATACCGTTAAACCTTGGTCTCAACCATTTGATTATCTCATTTTTTTTTTATTAAGATCAATTTCTTTTGGTAGTAAAGCCTGTTCTTAAAGAAAACAGTACCTAACTCAGTGAAGGCGGGTTTTGAACCCATGTCTGTGGTATCATCACCCACAAACTTTACCACTGACCAAGCTGACACCACCTTTATTAATATCACTGGGAACTATAGGAAATCTAGAAGGACAATTTGAACGGTATCAACACTCTATGCACTTGCCACGTATCCTTGAAAAAGTGATTATATACTATTCAGGTACATAGGATCTACCTAACCCCAAGCTTATCTATCAAAAATAAAAATAAAAAATAAAAAATAAATATTCAGATGTTTTAATTTAAAACATCTATATCGAAAATATCGACCATTATAAACGATTCGGACCTCTCCCGTTAAGTTATGTTCTGCTAAAATGTTCAAAAAATAACGGTCATTATTTTAGTTATAGCTTCCGTTACAACGACCGTTATTTTCTAAAAAAATTGTGGAAAAAATGGCCATTATTTTTCCTTTTTGAATATCAGCACCATTTTTTTCAATATTTTTCGTTTTTGCCGATTAGACTGAATAGGATTGGAAGAGCTATCCCGATCATTCACATCAATTTCAGCAGGCAGGAAGGGCGCGGAAGCTACCGTTTCTAGAATGCAAGCAAGGTAGCTTGCTTACTCTCCTAGTAGCGTGCCTTGGCGGCAAGGAAGGAGGCATTGGAAAGACTAGACCATACTATAGTATAGAGGCATTGTCGCTTCCCGCGAAGCTTCGGGAACCCGCAAACGAGACGAGATCAAGAAGGAGAAAGAGGCGAGGCAACAACCTTCTTTCTTCAGCAAAAAACTTGAAACTTGGAGAAGAGGTGATAGAAGAGCAAGCCAAGAAAGGATGCTGGAAAATAGATAGGCCCAGCGTAGAAAACTCCAGTGCGCTCCTGCGCACTCCGGCTTGAAAGCCTCCGTTTGCTGGGCTGGGAATGACACATTCCTTGATGAACCAATGAGTACTAAAACTATTAGGTAATATTAGAGAGCAAGCCAAATAAAGCCCCACGTACGGCTTTCAAGTGAACCTATTTAGCGGTAACGCCCCCAGTCCGTTATAACAGCCCCTTTTTAACCTTTTTACGTGTCGTTATTCTTTAATAGGTGGTAGAGAAATCTCTATTTACACACACATGCTGACTTCGTTTTTTAGAAATTTTTGCATATAATTGTCTTACAACTTTTTTCTGTATCAACACACACTACCCGACATGTACAAATCCTTTTTTCTGTAAAATGTTTTGCTAATCACCGTACAGAGAGAGCTAAGAGTAAGAGACTGTTTGGTAGGTACTTGAGATTTACGAAAAACTACTTTTTTCCATGAGCGGAAAAACTACTACTACTTTGAGATTATAACATATGAGATATATTGTAAACGTGAGGTGAGACATCCTTTTCGCAAAATTTTGAAGCTTTTGTGTTTAACAACCGCTGCCTCCATCACCACCACCGCCGCCGCCTCCATCACAGGAGAAAAATCCCCCACCATGCGGACGAGGTTTGCCCGTGTTATCGGGATCATCAGCACAAGCAAATATAAGGGTGGATATTATAGAGAGGGACAAAACAATCATGCAAAGTAAGAACAAGCCACCGGATATCTGAAACACGGCTCCTCCGTCACTGCCGCTGTCACCAATAACATCAAAGACCCTAGCCATTTTCAGTCTAGTCTATAATACGGCCAACTTAATTATCTTAAGAGGTTGAGCGTTTATATAGGCTATTTTCAACCTCTCAATAGTATTATCTTTGTTTGATTTTTATTTATTTAAGGTCGCGTACCGTACGTGACCTACTTGTAGGAAACGTATCATTCATTCTAGAGAAAACTTCTATGCGTTGGATGGATGATAAGAGGTTTGGTTGAAATTTCAACTAGCTAGATGAAGTATTCTCCTTACGATCAGCAAAGTTGCTGGCCAATCTCTATGTACACGAGTGTTTGTCAACTCAGACTAGAGTAGAAGACTCCGCGTTCCTGAGAAACTTCTTTTGCTTTGAAATTGTAACGTAAGAGAAGTATTGTAGACAACGAGACACCCCTACCGCAATTTGTCGATGCTGTTGTATTTAACAACCGCCTCCACCTAAACCACCATCAGCTCCGACGAGAATAGCGCCACCCTTCCTACGTGCCCCCTACATGCCTACGAGGTTTGTCGGTCTTATCCGGATCATCACCACAAACAAAGATAACCATGGAAATTATTGAGAGGGACGACACAACAATCATGCATATATAGCAAGAACAAACCACTTGATATCTGAAACACGACACCAACGTCACCGCCGCTGCTACGAATAAGTACATCAAAGACCCTAGCCATTTAATTTTAGTCTGACAGGAGATTGACCCTAGCCACCGTCTACAGGAATTTGAACGTTTATTTAGTCTTAGCCTCTTAGGCGACTTACTTGTCCTATAAGTTTCATGAGTAAAACTTGTGTCACAAGATGTTGCGACGGAAGCCGGTCACAGCACTCGATACGAGCCACGTGTCATACTATCAGAGGACGATAACCGTATGATGTTTGGCCAGTCACTCGGTGGACCTGTACACAAAAAATGATTCGCAATTTCTAACCGATTCCATTGAAGTTATTTTTCATTGGTTGATTTTCACGGTAGGAATTTGAGCATTATTGAGCGTTATTTGGTTGCAAAAATCCAAAGATTGTAAATCACTAATTAGGCTGATTTTTGGTTTGTAGGTCCACCGAGGGACTGGTCAAACATTCATACGGTCAGCGCCCACTGATAATGTGGCACGTGGCTCGTATTGAGTGCTGTGACCTGCTTCCGTCACAACATCTTGTGACACAAGTTTTACTCAAGTTTCATTCATTATAGCGTGTTGAATGATAAGCAGGGCTGATTACAAAAAACAAAAAAAAAGATAAGCAGGGCGGAGACAAGGGGGGACGGCTGCCCTCTCGACTCACTGACCACATGGATGTTTAGCCCACCCCTTGGTGGATTTACACACCAAAAATCATCCTAATAGGTAATCTCTGCCCATTAGTTTTTAGTACTTTAAGGCGTGATTCTAGCCATTGGATTCAACAAATTAATTTTTTAGGTACTAAATTCATCGGACTGAAAATCATCAAACAAACTGATTTTTGGTGTGAACGTCTACCAATGGATGGGCTAAACATCCATGCAGTCAATCGGCCCATATGACAGCGGTGAATAACAAAAATCGTGAGGACCCTTCCAAAAGTACCTTTTTAACTTATAGCTGAAGGGAGAATGACCCCCTCTCAAATCTCACCTGCCACCTTCCCTCTTAAGGCCTTGACGCTTGCTGCCGCCTGCCCCGGTCCCTACCCCACTTTTAATAAATAGTCGCTTGCTGCCCTGCCCATCCTTGAACAAAATCCTGGCGCCTGACGATAAGGAGCCGGTTTGGTTCAAATTTCAACTAGTAGTCTCCTTTCCATAGTGCATTATTTTGGCCCACCTCATTGGTGGACATATACATCAAAATTGTCTAGACCATGGTTTTAAAAATGGACGTTTAAACGGTAACGCCCCAAGCCCGTTTCTATTAAAACCGTTTAAACACGTTTTATCGGTTTTGAATAAAACGGCTATTTTTTTGTTTTAACAGCCGTTAAAATCGTTTAAACAACCGTTTAATTCTGAAAAATTTCGTGAAAAAACAGCTGTTAAATCTGTTTAATTTCGTTAAAATCTGTTTAATTTCCATTAAAATCTGTTAAATTCTATTTTTTTTAATTTTCAAATTTTGAATTTTGAATTTCGGCGACATTTTTTCCATTTTTTTCCATTAAAATCCATTTAATTCCGTTAAATTCTATTTTTTTCCGATTTTTTTTTTCATTTTTGCCCCTGGCCGTTTCAATCCGTTTAAATGGTAATACTCCCAGTCCGTTTAACCGTTAAAATGGCCTCCTTTAAACCTTGGTCTAGACACTAGAGGTAATAATTTTTTACGAGTTTTGGGTACAATTTCCAACGGATATAAATCATCAATCAAGCATATTTTTGGTGTGTACAGCCACCAAGGGGTGGGCTAAAGGGCCACGAGAGTTCTCTGCATCGACTACATCAAAAGTCCTCTGCATAAAAAAAAAATTCCATTTGATAAGCACTTATGTTTAGAGATAAAGTTATAACTTCGTTATAGAAGAAAATTTACTCTGTCGAGCATTTTTCCCTATAGAGCTGTGGAGCGCACAAGCAAGAATGATTAGCCATCACTTCATGGACCTACACATCATAATCAGCTAGATTGGTGATCTCTACCCTTGGATTTGAACATTTTTCATTGGAAGATATCTAGCTATATTGAATTTAAACATTTTCTTGGATACTCATTAAATGGATAGAATCACCAATCAGGCTGCTTTTTGGTGTGTAGGTCCTTCATTTAGTGGGTGAATCATTCTTGTGTCAGTGGCCCCCAAAGTGTTGTATCAGATGGTACATATTTGTGCACTCCACAGGAATAATGCTCTAACTAAATTCTCATAACTTAGGATAGAATTAACTTTCTAATGATATGATTTTGAGTGGTTGACAGTTCTTAATGGATTTTATTTAATTGATTAAAAACATCTCAAGGTGTAAAACATCTCAAGGTGTTGAGATAGGTTTGATAATCCATCCACCAATAAAGAAGAAGATCAAAACCGTCGATCGTTAAGTTAGATTGAGCTAAACTGATGTGTTTAGCACAGATATGTGCATTGAAGCATCACATAAGTTAGAGAAATTGGATGTTTTAAGTTTTCCAATAGCAAGTTAAATTGTGCCACCATGAAGTCAATGCGAATGTCCACCAATTGGGCCTCCATGCCATATTTATTGCAATCCATGGAGACGTTTGGCAATTGCCATACATAATCATTAATATTCTAGCTAGTTTTGTTGTTGAAAACGTCCCTAGCTAGTTTGAGAGAGTTGTTTGTTCATAGACGAAGAACTTCCGATAAAACGCATCTACCCTTTTCTCTCAATTTATTTTTATTTTGATAAGTACCATGTGTAAGCTCGTCCAGTTAAAGATTTAGAAAATTCATGTAATTACAAGTCATTGTCGTACTCATGCACACCTAGCACCACTTAGAAACGGGAAACGGGTTCTTGAGATTGCTCAATAATTCACTCAGATTTTCCCGTCTAGTTAAAGATTTAGAAAACTCATGTAATCACAAGTCATTGTCGTACTCATGCACACGTACCCCTAGTTAGCAATTCTGCGTACTATACGCGTATTATCTTCGAATAATAAGTTTTTTTAAGAAATCGTTTTAAACGACGTATACATTGAATTGTACGGATTATACTCCATTTTTTCTCTAAAACCGATTAAAACATGTATTTCTATTTTTTTCAATAATACTTCAAATTCAGCAGTGTACGAAAAAGTCCATTGGCACATTCTTAGAGATCAATGTCCTGACTCTTTTTTTTTCTGGACGATCTCCAATCTCAATTGAAAATCAATCTGATTGATGATTTTTAGCCATTGGATCTTTCATACTATATATCAATAGTCTGTTAAAAGTGTTCCATGCGAGAAATTTTTTGATCTTTGTGATTTTTATTCCGCTTCTGGCCGCACCTAAAATTATACCATATATACATATATATACACTAATTTTTGGTGCAGGACTCTTTATACTAAATCGTATTATACGGGAATTATTCTCTAACTATTTTTTTCCCGTTTCCCGTTTATTTGACCGTATTACAAAATTTTAATTTCTAAACAGATTATATTCATACTATTCCCGTCCCAAATTTTTTCGTACGCGGAATTGCTAACTAGGCACGTACCTAGCACTTCTTAGAAACGGGGATACGGGTTCTCATTGAATAAAAATTTACTCAGATTTTCCCGTCTATCAAAATAAAACTTTGTATAAAAACATTTGACGAGCGAACAGTCTCATTCCTAAGAAAACAAGGGAGGAAGAAATGAAGACTATCTACAGAGATAGTTAAAACGTAAAGCTAAAAACTTCAAACCTAGTCTCTTTTATGGGACTCAGAAGTCAAAGGCAGTTACCACTCGGCCTCAGTCCAGGGAGAGAACTGTAAGGCCCAACTGTTTTATTACGAGAAAGACGACAATCTCTTTTCTTTACGCACAAGAAAAAGTACTGTTTACAACATCAATTACCAATCCACTTATAACTATTGTGATCAATCAATCACCGCATCCACCTTCACAACCACCGGTGCAGTCCGTGCCACCACCTCCACCTCCATCTCCACCACAACCAGCATGCCCGCGATCTTCCTTGGAATTATCAGGGTCGTCACCACATGCGAAGATGATTGTAGATATTATTGAAAGTGACAACAACAATCATGCAAAGCAAGAACATGCTGCCTGAAATCTGAAACAAGGTACCACTGCCGACATCGCCGTCATTGATAGGCTCCAAGAATCTAGCCATTTCTATGATTCCAACGCTGACATTGAAGAACCATTAAATAGAGGCTCGTTACAGAGCTTGTAATTAATAATTTTAGTAAATATTCTCTGGGAACGGCGTTGACTTTCCCAACTCTTCCGTTAAGCTTCGTATGCTTACTTCTCCCACACGTATTGCTGCAAATAGGAAATATCTTTTGAATTTCTGACTGACTTCTCCTATTCTAAATTTATGTTTTTTGTTTAGTGTGTGACTTTTGAGACTCACCGAGCGACCAAGGAAGAGAAGACATTCTCTTCCCCTACAGCAAACGACAACATCATGGGGTCGGCCTATCTCATATTATAACAGTTATTCCGGAGGCCTGAAAAACAATAACGGTTATTCCGATATTCGTAGACTGGTTTAGAAGTTGACGAATTATCGACCGTCAATTTTTACTGTGTAACTTGAAAACCACATTTGATGGGGTTAGAAATTTCAGAATGGGCTGATTTTTTATTGGGGTGATCTATGGTGAGGAGATCATCTTCACCAAAAATCAGCCATTGATTCATCTTCTACGTTGGTACGCCAAAATGGGTGTCAAAATGGGGGTCCCCCGAGCCCGACCCATTAGGAAAACTGTGTATTGCGTGTAGGGAATAAATCCACACACCCCAAAATACGCGTTTTTTCCACGGGCTTGATATCCTATGTGCTGTTGGATCCGAGGTCCCGGGACAGATCCGAGGTCAGATTCCGAGGTATCCGAGGTCAGGTTCCGAGGTATCCGAGGTCAGATTCCGAGGAGTCCGAGGTGTCCGAGATCAGATTCCGAGGAGTCCGAAGTGAGGTTCCGAGACCGCCGAATGATCCTGCAAATAACTCAATGTGGTGGAATCCCACCAAATGAGCCTCCGATGCTTAAGTCAGTCTTCTGAAATAAAGTTATAATCTAGCTTCAGTCTCCAAAATCGCGTCCTCTCTTACTGTAGCAAATGCTGCTATTTATAGTATTCCAAACTAGATATTTATGTAGATATTTTATATGAACCAGTAAGAACTCACCATGTGTCTTCCGATAATAATTCTTCATGTCTAAAGTAATTCCGAGGTTTCCGAGGTTACCGAATATCATATCCGAGACTTCCGAGGATCCCGAATAAGGTAAATAAGATCAAATACCAAAATCGGTCATTAGCACCCGAGGACCCGAGGTCATAATTTATGGACCCGAGGTACCCGAGGTCAATTCGTCAGGGGATCCGAGGAGTCCGACGTACCCGAGCAATCCGAGGTACCCGAGTTCACCATGTTGGTTGAATCCGATTAATCCGAGGTTCCGAGGACATTCGTCATGGGATCCGAGGAGTCCGAGGTACCCGAGGTCATTTGTCATGGGATCCGAGGAGTCCGAGGTACCCGAGGTCATTCGTCAAGGGATCCGAGGGGTCCGAGGTACCCGAGGTCATTCGTCAAGGGATCCGAGGGGTCCGAGGTACCCGAGGTCCCCTTGTAAAGTTTTTCCAACTCTCATTTTACGCCTATCCACGTGTCAGTCGAAGCACGTGACACGTGGCACAATCGCATACGTCCACGTGTCAACAGATTTTATACCCCACAATCGCCCCTCTTGGAGGTGACACGTGTCCTCCCGCACGTGTGTTCAGCACGTGTGATGACACGTGTCACCACCAAGAAAGTGACGCGTGGATTTTTCAGCGTCTCTTCGGCTCCTCTGCGCAGCATTTACTGTTCGCCACATGTCGATCTTCCATTGGTCCGTACCCACTACTGTCAGTGTCATCATTACACTTGAGGGTATAAATAGGTTGCTCTCGTCTCTTTTTTCATCTTTTGGATTTTCAGTTTCTGTAGCTTCCCTTTCTCGGCTTTCTCGGCTCTCTCGGCTCTCTCGGCTCCTTTTTCTTCACATACCTCGGCACCTTCGGCTACCTTCCTCGGTCCTCTCGGATTCCGTCCTCGGTCCTCTCGGCTTCATAGTCTAATACTTCTCGGAGCTCTCGGCTCTTGTAGGTAAGCTTCACTTAGTAAATTTATCGGTCTAAAAAATGCCAAAAGAATCATTAAAATCCGTTTTAAAACACGCTGATCCCCAAACTTGGCCTCGTCCAGATCTAGATGAGATCCGAGCTAAATACCATATACCCGAGTCGATTGAACTTGAGCATGTGCCCAACTCCCTTCTCTATTCTCATCATTCACTGCCGAATCCGAATATAACATGTTTAACAGTCGGACAACTTCTCTCGGGTATTCCCCTTCCGCTTACTCCCTTCGCCCGAGAGCTACTAAATTTTTATAAAGTTGCTCCGGGTCAGGTAAATGCCAATTTTTGGCGTATGGTACGTTCGTTTGAACGTATTAGGGACATATGGGGCCGAGGTCCTTCCCTTGAGGATGTTCGCCGACAACACTTCCTTAAAAAGGTTCCCAAGGAGCGGGGGGAGAATTCAGATATAACTTTCTACTTCTTGGCAACCCGGACCCGAAGACTCCCAATCCTAGAGAGGATCCAGGATTGTGATAAATCGTGGCAATGCTACCCTGTGTTCTTATCAGGGGATTGGGAGAGAGGATCCGAGGATGACGCCCCAGGTCTCCTGTATAAAAGTTTTAATTTTGAAGGTACCCAAGTATTTTTCAAAAAATAAATACTATTTTTGTTTCAACAAGTCTAATTTCTTCCTGCTGTTTTGCAGATGTGAATACCGACAGTTCTTTTGCCTTTCCCGAGGATACGCTTCCTCTCTGTTTCGATCTGCGCCGACTTCCTTCTTTTATTTATCAGCGTCTAGTTGGTCTCAACGCTCTCGGATATTCTCGGACTTGTGTCGATCCGACGTCCGAGGAGTTGAGCCAGACAGTACCCGAGGAAGAGTTTCTTCGAAAACTTCCTCTCGGATTCTCTACTGATCCAACCGAACCTCAACCGAAGAGAAAAGCTAAGAGGTTAAAACCTCAGGTCTCATCTTCGGATATCCCAGTTCGTGCCGACTCTGAAGCCACGGAGTCCGAGGTAGTTGACGTTGATCCAATCTCTTATTATATTCCGATCTCGTCCGACTCGAGTTCGGTTACTCTTTCTTCTGAGTCCAGCTCTTCATCTTTTGACCCTTTTCTTGAAATCGCACAGTCTCTCGGGAGATATTACCGAACCGGGTCTCGGGACATGGGACGTCTTCATGCGGATGTTGGGGCCGACTCCCCCATTCGTCAAAAAAGAAAAAGTTCTGGGCAGGCTCTGCCCCGGGTCACAAAGAAGCCTGCTACGAAGAGCAAGGATGCTGGTCAATCTAGCCACGGCGCCCCGGCTCACGATGAGGCACCTCTGAACTCTGTACCCCCAATTATTATTCTTCCGGGTGCAGATGTTCCTGAGTCGGCGTCTCTGCCCCAAGAAGCTGAAAAATCCCAAGGCCAGCCTTCCGGATCCCAGCATGAGCCTGGGAAAGTTGCTCAGAAGGAAGGACGTCACGAACAGGTCCATCAGCATAAAGGTCCTGTATCCAAACCTTCGGACGTCTTCCGACCCCGACCAATATTGAAGTCGGGCAAATCTGTTGTTCTCGGCGATAGCGCCGTTAAAAATGCATCGGTGGCTTCTGCCATTGTGGAGCAGATCCGACTTCCTGCTGATATTGAACATTATAATCGACAAAATGAGGAGTCTCTTCTCGGCTCATACTATACGTCAACTTTCTCCGTAAGTTCCAAATATTTTTACATAGTTTGTTTCTCCCATCCTCTGTATAACATGCTTGTAATTTGGTTGGTTGCAGAGTTTAAACTCGGTGCATTCGCTGGTGGCCAAGCTCAACAATAAGCTCAAAGCGTCCGAGAATGATCTGCACGCCACTCAAGCCCAGAATCGGACCCTGCAAGGTCAAGTTTCCAAAGCTAAGGACGAGGCGGGGAAAGCTCAAGCTGCTGCCAAAACATCTGAGAATGAGGCTACCCGTCTTCGTCAGGCTTTGGCAGAATCTGAGTCGGCGCGTCGGGCTCTGGAGAAGATGATGGTCGAGAAGGAGGCCAAATTCGAAGCCGAGAAGGAGGCTCTGGATGCTGCTCTCGCGGCTAAATACCAGAATGAAGTTCAAGAACTTCTTGCCCTTGTTAATAAAAGGGTCGATCGCCTTCGTGCCGAGCGAGATCGTCTACAAGAAATAGTAGACAAGTATGATCTCCCCGACGAGGATGAAACGGAGCCCGAGAAGAATCCTGAGGAGGGAGAATTCCCACAGACGGCGCCAAAAGATGTAGGGAATAAATCCACACACCCCAAAATACGCGCTTTTTCCACGGGCTTGATATCCTATGTGCTGTTGGATCCGAGGTCCCGGGACAGATCCGAGGTCAGACTCCGAGAATAAATGAACTTCTCTTTCATTTTTTTTTTGATATGTAATTAAGATACATTGGGGAGGTTTCGACCTTTTTCCCCTAGGAATTTTCTTCTTTCTTTTTAACGTCAAATATAATCGTTACAATTCTTCATTTGCCATTTCTTTTTCGCATAGTAAAATTGAATCTGACTTATTTAGTAATTACAATGCTCATATTTGTAACTTCGAACGTGACTTTGACCAAGAATCAATCCGGATCCGACTTCATTTCTAAACGGAACTTTAAATCCGACTCCATTTCTGAACAGGAACTTTAAATCTGGGTCCGACTCCATTTCTGAAGTGAACCGAGAACTTCAAATCTGGATCCGACTTCATTTCAGAAGTGGACCGAGAACTTCAAATCCGGATCCGACTCCATTTCAGAAGTGGACCGAGAACTTCAAATCTGGATCCGACTCCATTTCAGAAGTGGACCGAGAACTTCAAATCTGGATCCGACTCCATTTCAGAAGTGGACCGAGAACTTCAAATCCGGATCCGACTCCATTTCTGAAGTGGATCAGGAACTTCAATCTGAATCCAACTCCATTTCTGAAGTGGATCAGTACTTCAAATCCGGATCCGACTCCATTTCTGAAGTGGACCAAGAACTTCAAATCCGGATCCGACTCCATTTCTGAAGTGGATCAGGAACTTCAATCTGAATCCTACTCCATTTCTGAAGTGGATCAGTACTTCAAATCCGGATCCGACTCCATTTCTGAAGTGGACCAAGAACTTCAAATCCGGATCCGACTCCATTTCTAAAGTGGATCAGGAACTTCAATCTGAATCCAACTCCATTTCTGAAGTGGATCAGTACTTCAAATCCGGATCCGACTCCATTTCTGAAGTGGACCAAGAACTTCAATCAGACAAATTTCAAGAAGTATCCCATCTTTACTGATACACAATCTCTTTACAATCTGGTCGTAACTAATATCTCATTGATAAAATTTCTTCAAATTCATTACATTCCAGGGTTTTTCTATGTACTTTCCCTCCATAGTTTCCAGGTGATAGCTTCCGGCTTGGCCAACCTTCTGAATCAAATACGGTCCTTCCCAATTGGTTGCTAGTTTTCCTGCATTTACTTCTCTTGTATTCTGGAATACTTTTCTCAGTACTAGGTCTCCTTCTTGGAAATTTCTTTCTTTGACTTTCTTTTGATACCATTTTCTTAGTTTTCGATGATAATCTTCTATTCGGACTCGAGCTTGCTCTCTTCGTTCTTCTGCCATATCAACATCGAAAACCTGAGTTTCGAATCCAGAACCTTCTTCTACCGCTTTGTGACGAGTTGTCGCCACTACCATTTCTGCTGGTATAACTGCCTCCATCCCAAATGCTAGGGCAAATGGCGAATCTCCCGTTGATCTTCTAGATGTAGTCCGATAAGCCCATAGAACACTATCTAGTAATTCTGCCCATTTCCCTTTGGCTTTCTCGAGTCTCTTCTTCAAGTTTTCTAAAATCACCTTGTTAGTTGCTTCAGCCTGTCCATTACCTTGGGGGTACATGGGAGCGGAGAACAATTGTTTTATCCCGAATTTTTCGCAGAAATAGGCGATTTTACTACCTCGAAACTGTGCCCCATTATCTGAGATAAAAGCATAAGGGAGGCCAAACCTGGTGACGATCTTCTCCCACAAGAATTTCTCCACTTCTTCTTCTCGAACTTGTTGTAAAGCCACTGCCTCTACCCATTTTGTGAAATAATCGGTAGCAACTAACATGTATTGTTTCTTACCTGGGGCCATAGGAAGAGGTCCAACTACATCAAGACCCCATAGTGCAAACGGCCATGGGCTAGCTACTGAGTGTAATTCTCCAGCAGGAGCATGGATTGTTCGTGCGTGTTTCTGGCATTTTTCGCACTTCTTTGCATATTTCTTTGCATCCTCTTGCATGTAAGGCCAATAGTATCCTTGAGTCCAAGCTTTATGGGCTAAAGATCTTCCTCCTGAATGATTTCCACATTCTCCTTCATGAATTTCGGCCATGATCTGTTGAGCTTCTGAAGGGGTAACACATTTCAACCATGGTCCCCCTGCTGATTTTCGGTATAGCTCGCCCCCAAGTAAACTATATCGCTTGGCCCTTTCTTCAATTCGTCTGGCCACTTTCTTGTCTGAATCTCGGATTCCATCTCTTATAAATCTTATGATTGGTGTCATCCAGGTGTCATCTTCTTCTGTCTGAGAACATTCTTCCACAAATGAAATGCTCGGGATGGCTAAAAACTCTATTGAGATAGATCTTCTCTCGGTTTCTCCTAGCATCGCTGCTACATATGCCAAGGCGTCTGCATGACGATTCTCTCCCCTGTTTATGTGAAACAACTTTGCATTTTTGAATTTTCTCATAGCCAGTAAAGCTATCTCCAAGTATTTTGCCATCTGTTCATTTTTTGCCGAAAATTCTCCATTTACCTGATTTACAACTAGCTGCGAGTCGCTGAAGACTTTTAGTTCTTGTATCTCTAGATTCTCTGCCATTCTCAATCCTGCCAGAAGTGCTTCATATTCTGCTTCATTGTTCGAGGCCAGAAAACCAAGTCTTATTGCTAGTTCCAGTCTTGTGTTATCAGGTGTAACCAAAATGGCACCAATCCCTGCTCCTGTGCTGCTGGCTGAGCCATCGACGAAGAGCCTCCATCCGCTCTTTTTATCCCATATATCTAAAGGTCCTTCTGATTCCTCTTCAGTTATAATAGGTTCTGGTTCTTCTTCCCAAAATGGATCTTCTATCGGAAAATCTGCCAGGAAATCGGCTACAGTCTGTCCCTTCTCGGCTGTTCTAGGTCTGTAAGTGATATCGTATTGACCCAAAGCTACTGCCCATTTTTCCATGCGTCCAGACTTTTCAAACTTCATCAGGATGTTCTTGAGAGGGAGGTTTGTGATAAGAATTATTGGGTGAGCTTGGAAATAAGGTCTTAACCTCTGAGCTGAAAACATTAGAGCCAATCCTGCTTTTTCAATCCTGCTGTAGCGAGTTTCGGCATCCAATAGTGTTTTGCTGAGAAAGTAAACCGGCCTTTCTGCCCCATCTCTGTCTCGGATTAGTACTGAACTTACTGCAAATTCCGAGACTGAGAGATATAGTAACAAAGGTTCTTCTGCTTCTGGTTTTGATAAGATGGGAGGCTGTCCGAGATACTTTTTCAAATTCTGAAAAGCTTGCTCACATTCATCTTTCCATTCGAATTTGGCGTGCTTTTTCAGTAACTGGAATAAAGGTTGACATCGATCCGAGGATTTAGAGATGAATCGATTCAAGGCTGCAATCATTCCAGTTAACTTCTGAACTTGTTTCTTGCTGCATGGAGATGACATTTCTTGCAAAGCTCGGATTTGATCGGGATTGGCCTCTATACCTCTTCTGGTGACAAGGTGTCCAAGGAACTTGCCTGATGATACTCCAAACGTGCACTTCTCGGGATTTAGCTTCATTTTATACTTTCTCAATACTTGAAAGGTTGATTCTAAATCCCTTAAGTGATCTTCTCGAATCTTGCTTTTTACTAGCATGTCATCGATATAGACCTCCATTGTTTTTCCGAGTTTGTCCCTGAACATATTCTCTACCAGGTGTTGGTACGTAGCACCCGCATTTTTTAGGCCAAAGGGCATCCGTTTGAAGCAGAATGTGCCTCGGTCTGTATAAAATGCGGTTTTTTCTTTATCCGATTCGTGCATCAAAATCTGATTGTACCCTGAATAACCATCCATAAATGACAGAAGTTCAAATCCAGCTGTCCTGTCAATTAATTCGTCTATCCGGGGCATGATGTAACTGTCTTTAGGGCAGACTTTATTCAAATCGGTGAAGTCGATGCAGACTCGAACCTTCCCATTCTTCTTTGGGACTGCTACTATGTTGGCGATCCATTCTGGGCATTGTATTTCTTCAATAATTCCGGCTTCAAAAAGTCGGTTGACCTATTCAGAAACTGCCTGGGCCACCTTTGGGGAGATGCGCCTTAATCTCTACTTTACTGATTCCGCCCCATGCTTTATGTTCAGTTGGTGACTTACAATGCTTGGATCAATCCCTGGCATATTCTTCATTGACCAGGCAAATACGTCAGTATTTTCTTTCAAGAATTTCACTATTAATCCTCTTTCGTCTTGACTCAAGTCAGCGCCCACATACGTGATTTTCCTTTCTCCTTCCTGCCCGAGCTCTACTGGCTCTATTTCCTCAATGGTTCTTGTTCTTTTCTCACTCTCACCCTGGAGCGAAATCGCCTGTAATTGCTATTTGTCAGACGTCCCAATTTCCTCAGGGTTTTCTCTAGGGTTTGACAGTCCCTTTGTCATGGCTGTTTGGCATTTTTGAGCTGCACTCTGATCTCCGCGTATTTCAAACAGTCCCTGAGAAGTAGGGAATCTGATTGTCTGATAGTAAGTAGATGGTACCGCTTTCATGCTATGCGTCCATCGTCTACCCAAGATGATGTTATACGAAGATCTGGCATCTACTACCAAGAATCTTGTCATTACTGTGATTGGTCCTTCTGTCACAGGTAAGACAATTTCTCCCAAAGGTTCTGAGGCAGCTCCATTAAATCCATATATCGCTGCTCTTGAAAGTTCTAGAGCGGATAAGCTGATGCCCATACTATCGAATGCGGATTTGAACAAAATCTCCACTGAACTTCCGCAATCGATGAGGATTCTCTTAACCGAGAAATTTCCAACTGCTAAGGAAATTACCAAGGCATCATTGTGCGGTGCTGAAACCTTCTCCAGGTCTTTGTCAGAAAACCAAACTGCCCTGCTGGGATCAGCCCCCTTTATCAATGAACCCTCAACTGGTCTTGGTTCGGTTGAGACTTCCATTACTTCTTGCATGCTCATGGTTCGCCGGACTTTATCCCGATGAGCACTGTTGGTTTCTGATGGTCCACCATATATCACGTGGGTGATAGTTTTTGGTGGGCCTTCTCCATCCAATGGAGCTTTCTTTGGTTGTTCTTCGACAACCTCTTCTCTGACCCCTGTTTGGACCACGAATTGCGGTATTTTTCCTCTATCAACTAGATCTTGGATAAATCCCTGCAATGCATAACATCGATCAGTTGCATGGTCCCGTGCTTTGTGATATGCACAATATGGTCTCTCTGGTCGATCTTCATATGTTCTTTTGGGGGGTCTGTAAAAGGATCTTCCCCTGATGCTCTCCAAAATTACAGATAGAGATGCTGTCAGGGGGGGTATATTCCCTATTCTGGAATTGCTTCTTCTTCTCTTCTGGTTCCTTTCTTGCAGATTCGGTACTGCTTCTCTTCTCTCCTCATTTCTCACTGCTTCTTCCTGCTGAAGTCTTCACTTCTTGTACCTGACTCTTCTGGGCCTCATTCCTGGCCCGAATTGATTCGTCCACTCGAATATGTTCCTCGATAACTAGATAAGCATCTTCTAGTTGGGAGAAATTTCGTATCACTAGAGTTTCGTGAGCTCTACTTCCTGCGAGAACCCCGATCTGCAGCGCATATGCGGCAGTTTTCTCGTCCATTTGATCTACTAATGTCACCTCTTTCTTGAATCGAGTCAGATAATCTCTTAGAGATTCATTTTCTGTCTGTCGAACACTTAGCAAAGAAGTTACATTTAGCATCTGCTTTCTCTGGTGATGATAGTGCCGTACGAATGCATCTTCCAAATCTTCGAAGATTTGTATGGAGTCGGGACCAAGGTTGTGAAACCAAGTTAGGGCCGGGCCTTTAAGACTTGCAGGAAAAAGTCGACATCTTAATCCATCATAAACTGGTGACTCCCAAAGCACCATGAGTTGTTTATAATGTAGCATGTGTTCTACTGGATCTGATGATCCATCGAACATTTCAAATTTTGGCTGTACAAATCTCTTTGGGATCTCCGATCTTAGGATCCCTTCAGAAAAGGCGAAGATCTCAACATCCTCAGGGCTTCCCTGGATGCTCCAGCTGCCGATTTTTGTCCCAATTCCGGCCTTCTCTCTCTATCTTTCCTGATCATCTCGGTCACTTTCTCCATAGTGACTAAGCGATCAGGATTTGTCTGAGTTTCCATCTTTTCTGCCGGTTCACGACCGGGAGCATGTGATTCTCTCCTGTTAGAACTGATCTCTAGTTCTTTCTTTCCAGCTTCTTCTTCATGACAAGTTTTGCTCGAATCTCGCTGACAGCCTTCCGAAGCTTGTAATTTTAATGCTTCATTCTCTTTTCTGATCTCCTTCATGTCTTCTCGCATGGCAGCCATTTCTGCCATTAGCATCTGAGCTATTCTCTCAAAACCTGTCTGGGCTGGGACGTCAACCTCGCTATTCTCTGGCTGAGCCCTGATGTCCTCATCAACTTCCTTTTCTTTAGAAGCCCCAGGTAATCTTCGTGGAGGCATTCTGAATCCGTCTGAATTAATCAAGCTCTGGAGAGCGCGTAAGTCTTCTTCGCTTTCCCACAGACGGCGCCAAAAGATGTAGGGAATAAATCCACACACCCCAAAATACGCGCTTTTTCCACGGGCTTGATATCTTATGTGCTGTTGGATCCGAGGTCCCGGGACAGATCCGAGGTCAGACTCCGAGGTATCCGAGGTCAGATTCCGAGGTATCCGAGGTCAGGTTCCGAGGTATCCGAGGTCAGATTCCGAGGAGTCCGAGGTGTCCGAGATCAGATTCCGAGGAGTCCGAAGTGAGGTTCCGAGACCGCCGAATGATCCTGCAAATAACTCAATGTGGTGGAATCCCACCAAATGAGCCTCCGATGCTTAAGTCAGTCTTCTGAAATAAAGTTATAATCTAGCTTCAGTCTCCAAAATCGCGTCCTCTCTTACTGTAGCAAATGCTGCTATTTATAGTATTCCAAACTAGATATTTATGTAGATATTTTATATGAACCAGTAAGAACTCACCATGTGTCTTCCGATAATAATTCTTCAAGTCTAAAGTAATTCCGAGGTTTCCGAGGTTACCGAATATCATATCCGAGACTTCCGAGGATCCCGAATAAGGTAAATAAGATCAAATACCAAAATCGGTCATTAGCACCCGAGGACCCGAGGTCATAATTTATGGACCCGAGGTACCCGAGGTCAATTCGTCAGGGGATCCGAGGAGTCCGACGTACCCGAGCAATCCGAGGTACCCGAGTTCACCATGTTGGTTGAATCCGATTAATCCGAGGTTCCGAGGACATTCGTCATGGGATCCGAGGAGTCCGAGGTCATTTGTCATGGGATCCGAGGAGTCCGAGGTACCCGAGGTCATTCGTCAAGGGATCCGAGGGGTCCGAGGTACCCGAGGTCCCCTTGTAAAGTTTTTCCAACTCTCATTTTACGCCTATCCACGTGTCAATCGAAGCACGTGACACGTGGCACAATCGCATACGTCCACGTGTCAACAGATTTTATACCCCACATTGCGTATCGTCCATTATATTGGACTCAGAATGAAGTAAAAGACCCATCTGTTTAATTACAAGAAAAACGACAATCTCTTTTCTTTACACAAGAAAAAAGCACTACTGATAACATCAATTACCGATCCACTTATAAATATTGTGATCAATCAACCACCGCATCCACCACCACAACCGCCGCCGCCGCATGCCGTGCCACAACCACCACCACCTCCACCATAACCACCTTGCCCGTGATCTTCCTTAGACTTTTCAGGGTCATCACCACATGCAAAGATGATTGTAGATATTATTGAAAGTGACACAACGATCATACAAAGCAAGAACATGATGCCGGAAACCTGAAACAAGGCACTGCTACCGACATCGCCGCCATTGATAGACTCCAAGACTAGCCATTTTTATGGAGAAGACTTATGATTCCAACGATGCCATTGAAGAACCATTAAATAGAGGCTCTTTAGGCAGCTAGTAATTAATAATTTAGATAAATGCTCTCGGAGACCACGTTGACTTTCCAACTTCCGTTCAGCTTCGTGGGCTTACTTCTTCCACACGTATTGGTGCAGAATCTGCAGATAGGAAATATGTTTTGAATTTCGGACTTATTTCTCCTCCTTTTTTTTTTGGCTTTTGAGACTCACCTAGAGAGCAAGGAAGAGGGGACATTCTCTTCCCCTACAGCAAACGACAACATCAGAGAAGCTAAGATTAATGGTTTCCCAAATCAATATGATGTGTTTCTAATTCCTTGGGATTCTTGACGCGGTGGATTAGTTATCTTAATGGATGGTTTCCTTAGTTTGTTCTTGCATGTTTCCTTAGTTTTTTGCCTTTTAAGTGTTTCTCTGTTTTTAGGGACAATTTATTTTTGCTTGATGTATATCTTTTTTAGGAAGTGGTTGTGTTCTTATTTAAGATGTATTAGCCGTAGAGTTTTCTTTTGAATTTTACGTTGTAAACGCATCACAATACGGGAGATTCCCATATTTAGTGGAGATGACGAGATGACTCTATCTCTTTCCAATTAATTCTGTGGAAGAGTTATATATAGAGATCGGTTAATAGTCCCCATGTATATCAGTTCATGTAAACGAGCTACCTTCAAAAGAGATGTTTTACTTTTACACATGCCGTTATTCTTTAATACATATGGGAGAGAAGACAATCCCTATTTGTATTTACACACGTGTTTGGCTACTTGTAGGTACTTGTTCTAAGAAAAACTACTTTTTTCATAAGCTGGAAAATAGAGGCGAGACACCCTTTGGCAAGTTGTCGATGCTGTTGTATTTAACCACCACCTCCACCACAACCACCGCCCCCACAACCACCGCCTCCACAACCACCACCGCCTCCACCACCACCACAAGCACAACTACAAGTATCTCCAGAATCTCCGGCGCCAACACCACCTCCACTCTTAGGAGGTTTGTCCGTGGTATCGGGATCATCACTACAAGCAAATATAACCATGGAAATTATTGAAAGGGACAGAACAATCGTGCAAAGCAAGAACAAGCCCCCGGATATCTGAAATACGGCTCCTCCGTCACTGCCGCTGTCACCAATAACATCAAAGACCCTAGCCATTTTCAATTTAGTCTATAATACGGCCAACTTAATTATCTTAAGCGGTTGAGCGTTTATATAGGCTATTTTCAACCTCTCAATAGTGTCATCTTTGTTTGACTTTTATTTATTCGAAAGTCAACTTACTTGTAGGAAAAATATCATTCGATCAATTCATTCTAGATAAAACTTCTCTGTGTTGGATGGATGGTAAGGAGTTTAGTCGAAATTTCAACTAGAAGAAGGATTCTCTTTACGAACAGCAAAGTTGCTGGCCAATCACAATATAAGCCACGTGGCATATTCTTAGAGATTTCTTCCCATACCGGATGTTTGGCCCATTGTTTAAGAAACGACCGTTATAACGAAAATAACCCTCCAAACTCCAAAGCGTGTTGAATTGAATGATACAGTGGCTGAGCCGGCCAGAGGGGGGAGGTAAAGGTGTAGCAGCATTTTTGTTACTCACCTCTATGCCCTCTGGACCGACTGACCGCATGGATGTTTAGCCCACCCCTTGGTGGATACACGCACCAAAATCATCCAGATAGGTAATCTATAACCATTAGATTTTAGTACTTTTTAAGACGTGATTCTAGCCATTGGATTCAACAAAATTTTTAGGTACTAAATCCAAAGGCTAAAAATGATCAAACAAGCTGATTTTTGGTATACATATTTCTACCAAAAGGTGAGCTAAACATCTATGTTGACAGTGGGCTCATATGGTTGCGGAGATTAACAAAAATTTATATACCTGATGCCAAGGTCTACCTTGTTATCATGACCTGTCCAAAAATACCCTTTTAACCTACCGCTAAAGGAATACTGACTATTCTCTCTCAAATCTCGCCTGCGCCTGCCATTTTGGCTTTTCGGGACCCTTTCAGTCTTCCCTTGGTCGGCTTCTCTTACTTGTATGGTTGCGACAGAAAATATATTTTATGCAGGCAGAAATTTCGTCGAAACTTTACCAACGAAATTTGTTATGTAGATACACCTGATAACGTGTACTGATGTTATGTTTTACTTCTTTCCTAGAAAGAGAGGCTTATAAAAAAGAGAGAGAGAAGCTCTTCCAAATGTTGCCACTTGTGTCTCGTGGAAGTTGAAAGGCCAGTTTTAATCTTTTCTTTACGCATATATAAACTTCTGAACAAATCAACACTTATTAGGTGGATGTTGAAAGTCCTCTGTACTTTCAGTTTCAACCCAATTAAGCATCAGCAACAACTTCACTAACAAGGGTTTAGAACAGAGAGAGAGAGTGAGAGAATAGAATGGTAGCTGTAAATGGCATATACATGCACATAGCAGAGAAAGGCAAAGGCTCGGTGGTGTTCGGCTAATAAATAGCTAGGAAACTTACCGAAATAAGTGTTGCAGAAAAAAAAAAAAAAAAAAAAAGGAGACCTAACCTGAGAAATAAGGGAGGAAGGAACCGGTTCTTCCAGTTCCCCTCCCAAACTTACACACGTGGCATTCTCTCCTACTGCAGCTGGATATTGTCCAGCTGTGTTGGACAACAGGCGCAATCGATAAACTCAATATTTATAAATGTACTTTGAATTTGATTTGTCTTCTGATATACATGATTCATCCAAAGACAGGCTGCGCTCAACCCACGACAACATCTATCCAGTTGATCATGAGATTGAGAGTAAGAGGGTACGTGGATAAAGGGTGTGAGGCTTTTTATCACAACTGTTCCTACGAGGATAGGAATGCATGCGACCCAATTGAAGAAGGGGCCTATTCTCAAAGAGAAATAACATTGGATTATACCAGTAAAGAAGCGAATAGTTTGGAAAGAACCGACAGTCATTCTGAGGAAGAAAATGAACGCTTCGGTAGTCAGTCTTTCTCAAGTGTTTGCTCGTTTTATCAACGGTCTTGAAGCATCTACTCGCTCTGTAGCCACTAAGGCGGACTATGAGGTAACAGTAGGCCAATCTGCGGAAGGCGCCGGCATGGAAGGGCAAGAAGGGATCACTAAAGGAGGAAGCAACGTTACAATTTTAACCCCGAGTACAACCACCTTGTATGGAGGAGTGTCTTCTTCAGGAGGTCATATTTGGAAAAAGTACGAGATTGCGCCCCCATTAGGCATGGGAGGCCCCAGGTTGTCCGAGATGATGCCCTTTTCTGATTGGCGGCAATCCAATTGTTTCAGGGAGGTCGTCTTCAATCCGGCAGCATTTACATATCTCGTAGGTATTCCCCATTCTCAGTTTTTGGATACTCTTGCAATCAATAGTGAGAAATCTTCTGCTTTGCTTTTATTCTATCGCCTACAATCCTTTGGGCCCAACTCTATTCCAAGAAACTATGAGATTGAATGTGCCAGCTTGCTCGGTAAGGTTTGTGGGTGATGAGATTTTACTTTCTCGAGGTGCCTTGAAATTCTCTGATTTGGGTTGGATGTTGGAAAGTAGTCCTAACGTGCATAGACAAGGTAACTTTCTCGCCCCATATAATTCTAAAACTAGGGCTTTTTTGCATTAATTCTGAGAACGACTGTGGCCCGGCCCTAAGGTATCTTCCGGTTTTAGCCTCTCAAAGTGGGAAGAGAATACATACAGGGAGAAGGAAATCAACAGTAATGAATGTTCATTTTCAGCAAAGTCAATTGTTGAGTCATTGGAGAGGGGTCTAGCCAGGTGGGGATGCATGGGATGCCATTTGGCACCACTATCTTTGTCAGTCAAACGGGCACTAGGACTCTCAGATGGAGGTGGAGTGGGCAGAGTAAAACTTGTGTCACAAGATGTTGTGACGGAAGCCGGTCGCAGCATTCAATACGGGCCACGTGGCATACTATTATAGGACGATGACCGTATGGATGTTTGGCCAGTCCCTCAGTGGACCGGTGCACAAAAAAGCAGCTTGATTAGTGATTTCTAGCCGATTCGGTTGAAGTTATTTTCATGGATCGATTTTAACGGTAGAAATCTGAGCATTATTGAGCGTTATTTGGGTGCAAAATCCAAAGGTTGTAAATCACTAATATGGCTGATTTTTGGTTTATAGATCCACCAAGGGACTGGCCAAACATCCATACGGTCAGCGCCCTCTGATCGTATGTCACGTGTCTCGCATTGAGTGCTGTGACCGGCTTCCGTCACAACATCTTGTGACACAAGTTTTATTCGAGTGGGCAGAGTTACTGACCTCTTAAGAGAAGTGATTCAGATACTACCCCAATAAGGCCCAACAAGCTGCAAGCTTGCAGGGAGGGGTGGAAGGAGCATGGTAAATTGAGAGACATAGTAAAAAAGACCCCGAGAGGGCTGCGGATATCTAAGAGGAAGATCTCAAGGGAAGTCAAGAGGTTAGTTGATATTCGGATCCAGGACTTACCCTCAGAGGGTTCTTTAAAAGGTGAGATAAGAGTGGAGGCAGTCTTGGTATGAGTAGTGAAGGGGTGCTGAGGGTGTCTACCTACAGTTGGGAGGGGTAGATAGTTTCATTGTATCGTTAAAACTTTTATCCTGGAATGTGAGAGAGTTGGGTAGTGGTGCAAAGAGATCTGCAATCAAGAAATTTATTCTATTGCACAAACCACATGTTGTGGTCATCCAGGAATCCAAATTGATTGTTATAGACGAGAAGGTGGTTATTGGTCAGGTGTGGAGGGAGAAAGACATATATAGAATGGTGCTCAGCTCCCTCACCTGGAGCTTCAGGGGGAATTTTGATGATGTGGGATCATAACAGAGTTGAAGTCAAGGAATCCTTGATAGGGGTCTTAATTTTCAGTAACTATCATGGGCAAGGTTAAGGGGTCCCACAGCGAATGGATGTTTTCAGGAGCCTACTGCTAGATCACTAAGGGGGAGAAACGCCAGTTATGTGAAGAATTAGGCGATGTTGGAGGAATGCGGAGTGTTCCTTGGTGCATAGGGGGGATTTTAATGAAATAAATTGGCTATCAAACGGAGCAAATTAAGGGAACCACTATATATAAACAGGGGAATACGTCAATTTGGAGCCTTCATAGAGAGGAATTAATTGATATATCTTCCGTTGGTTGAGAATTCCTTCACATGGGCTAATTGTCAAGCCAATCCCAACTTCATGGCTATAGTGCTTGCATCATGGCTTAGAGAAGTATTGAGTGAGATTGTATCGGGTGAATAAGGGGCATTCGTCAGAGGTAGGTAAATTCTCAATGGGGTGCTCATTACTAATGAATGCATCGATTCAAGGCGTTGTCTTGGATTGCCAGAAATTATTTGTAAGGTAGACAAGGAAAAGGCTTATGATCATACGAACTGAAAAATTTTGGATTATCTGATGGATAAGATGGGATTTGGACCCACATGGAGAGAATGGATGAGGAAATGTGTCAAATCAACTCATTTCTTGGTGCTTATTAATGGTTCTCTGTCTAATTATTTCAAGAGTCTGACTAGAGGTCTAAGATAAGGTGATCATGTCTCCCTTTTTGTATATATTGGTAGTATAAGCTTAGGAATAATGATTTTGAAAGGAGTCTCGATAGGAGAATTGATGAGTTTCAAAGCGGGTCCTAGGGGAGTAAAGATATCTCATCTTCAGTTCGCTGATGACACAGTAGTGTTCGTTTATGAATTCAGAGAGCAAGTGGTGTTCTTTTATATGTTTGTTGAGTTGCTTCAAAGTTTTCTTAGGTCTCAAAATTAATTTTAGGAACAGCAAAATTATGAATCTAGGGAAGGTTGGTGAGTTAGAGACCTTGACGGGCACACTCAACACCTTTTCTGCCTACTTCTTATCTTGGCCTTCCAGTGGGTGCTCCATGTAGAGCGTGATCGATTTGAGACCCGATAGTTGAGCGGGTATGTAGGAGATTGGCAAGTTGAAAGGGGAAGTTTGTCCAAATTAAGGGGGAAGATGGTTCCCATCAAAAGTACCATGTCCAGCATGCCCGTTTACTTTATTTCTTCTTTTCTATCCCAATCAATATAAGAAAATGGACTGAAAGGTACATGCATGAGATGAATATTTTATGAAATGATTTGGAAGATCTCTCAAAATTTTATCTAGTAAGGTGGACAAGCTTGTTTGCCTAAGAAGGGGGTAGTTTAGGGTTTAGGCATATTGGCATAATGAATGTTGCTCTATTGGGCAAGTGAATTTAGAGATTTGGGAAGGAGAGAAAAAGCATATGACGTAGAGTGATAAGCGGGAAGCATGGAGAGGAGCCAGGGGGTTGGGCCTCTAAGAGTTCTAGGACTTCTTTCGGGTTCATAGTGTTGAAGGGCATTCTTAAGGTGAAAGAGTGAATATTGGCAGGTACTAGGCATGTATTAGGCGACGGGACTAAGATTAGGCTCTGGGAGGACACTTGGCTAGGGATTTATGCTTAAAATAAGCTTTTCCCAGGATGTATTCTCTTTCACAGATAAAAAAAAAAAAAAAAAAGGGATAACACATCGATTCTTTTTGGGACAGTTCTTCTGGAGAATCTCCTTGGGATTTAGGTCTCAAGAGACATCTATTTGTATGGGAAAGAGATCAATTGGGAATTTTGATGGAATGTCTGAAATATTACACTATCTGCAGCATCGAGGAGGATTTCATTTCTTGGGTCCACTCCAGATCTGGGGTTTTCACGGTAAGCCCGTTTTATGAGCCATTATCTCACCCTTCTTTTGCATGTTCTTACCCTTGTCCTAATATTTGGAAAGCCAAAGCACCCTTGAAAATTTATTTTTTTGCTCGGGTCACGTCTCTAAACAAATTGTTCATTATTGATAACTTGATTATTAAAAAGTGTGTAATGATAAATTATTATGTCATGTGTAAGACCAATGGGGAAAACACAAACCATCTATTGTTGCATTTTGACTCAATCAGATTTGGTCATACTTTTTTGGCACAAGAAGGTCTCTCCTAAGTATTGCCAAGGTCTATTGGAGCACTATTAGGAAGATGGCCTCAAGTGGATTGAGGCATCAGCTAGGGGGAATATTTTTTGAAAAATGGTGTCGTATGCTATCATGTGGGGCATTTGGCTGGGAAGAAATAGTTGAGTTTTTGTAAGAGAGGGAAGGTCCATTTAAGAAACTCTTATTAGC
The DNA here is from genome assembly GCA_035048495.1 of Euptelea pleiosperma. Taxonomy (NCBI): domain Eukaryota; kingdom Viridiplantae; phylum Streptophyta; class Magnoliopsida; order Ranunculales; family Eupteleaceae; genus Euptelea; species Euptelea pleiosperma. Next base: position 1,817,665 of record CM068545.1, read on the forward strand.
ATTAAGACGTTCCTCTTTAGGTGGGGTAGCATTTTCACTGAGTTGAGTGGTACCTATTTTTGGTGACATGGTATTTAGGTTTGAAGAAGTTATGGGGTGAGAAGATGGTGCTACTTTGTATTTTCCTTTGTTGTTCATTTTCTTCTTTGTACCTTTCCGAGATCTTCTCGATCTCTCTATTTTAATGCAGTTTGTGTGAACTTATCGAAGTTAACTTTTTGAAAGCAAACTAATTTAAATTTGAAACACATGTTCAAACACACCTTGCGAGCAATGGTCGAGACAATAGAAGCCACTATACGTGGATGAGATGGGGCAAGGGAGAAGAGCCTCTTGGACGGCCAAGGTGGACTTCTCCATATAGATAGTAGTTTCTGATTGGACACACGCACATAGACTATTTAAATAAGCTCTACGTCAAAATTTTACTCAGATTAGGTACTTTAAATCTTAAAACAAAAACTTTAAACATTGTCTCCTTATTGAGGAAAACTATGTATGGTACGTATCGTCCATCTGTTTAATTACAAGAAAAACGACGATTTCGTTTCTTTACACAATAAAACATACCATCAATAACCAATCCACTTACGAATATTGTGATCAATCAACCACCGCATCCACCACCACAACCACCGCCGCCGCATGCCGTGCCACAACCACCACCAGCTCCACCTCCACCATGACCACCTTGTCCGCGATCTTCCTTAGACTTTTCAGGGTCATCACCACATGCGAAGATGATTGTAGATATTATTGAAAGTGACACAAAGATCATGCAAAGCAAGAACACGCTGCCGGAAACCTGAAACAAGGCACCGCTATCGACATCAACGCCATTGATAGACTCCAAGACTCTAGCCATTTCAATGATTCCAACAATGTCATTGAAGAACCATTAAATAGAGACTCTTTAGGCAGCTTGTAATTAATTATTTAAATAAATGTTCTCCGGAGACCACGTTGACTTTTCTAACTTCCGTTCAGCTTCGTGGGCTTACTTCTTCCACACGTATTGGTGCAGATTAGGAAATATCTTTTGAATTTCCAACTTATTTCTCCTTTTTTCTTTTCTTTTTTTTTTGACTTTTGAGAGTCACCGACGGAGAAGGAAGAGGGGACATTCTCTTCCCCTGGAGCAAACGACAACATGAGGTCGGCACTCGGCAATAAAATTTGACCGTTAGCTCTATAACAGCGAGAAAAAAATTCGCTGGCCCTGTAGGACTTCAAACTTTGATGTCCCCTCCCAAAATGTCTGACAAGTACCCCTTGTTAACCACTAACCATGGACTTAACGCGGGTTAGGTTGAGGGATTGAAGTACGTGTCTGACATTTTGGGTGGGGAGACTTCAAAGTTTGAAGTTCCCCGGGGCCAGCGAGTGTTTTCTCCTATAACAGAGGCCTAAAGACAAAAGAAGCGGTTATTCCGGCGGTTGTAACAGATTATTATTTACTGAATTACTGAATTACTGAATTAGGCGGTTATTCCTGGTAACTTTACCTACTTAGCAAGTTGGCATAATATTATATACACTCGTAGTGTGAACTCAGCTGCATAAAAACGGCTATATTCTTTTGCACGAAATTCATCATCCAAGTCCTCTTCTACCGACCCAAACTGTCCTTTCAAGCCGTTAGAGAGTTGGGCCCTATCATTCATACTACAGGATGCCACACAGTATTGTCCCGCACCAAGGTTGTGTTACTGCATGTATGTCAGAACGAACAATATCGAGCTGGACATCTGTTGCATCAGGGAGTCCGATATCTGCAGCATCAAGAGGTTGATATCCAATGAACTATGGTGGAGTTGGGCTGTGCATTGCTTATCTTGTATGGAATCATCTGGTCTGTCAAGACAGGGGAAGATGATCATAGAAGTGAATGAGAGAGATGTGTTGTATGCTGATCGAGTGTCTCGAATTCTATTACTTTTAAGGACACGTTTCTTTTTGAGAAAAATTGCTTTTCCTTCAATTGCAGTTCTAGTTTACAAGAAAATAACTCAATGCAGTTCCACCTACATCTTTTAGCAACGTTCTCTCAACAGCACATCCTAATCCATATAAAGTACAGAGTGATTGGACTTTGAATTACAGTTCTAGTTCCCTTACAAGAAAAGAACTTGGCATAAATGCAGATCCATGCCAATGGATATAGCCCTGAGCCAAGAGTACTGACTCAATGAGTACTGCTTTCAATCAAAAGGAGATGAGAGATAAGAGACTTTCCTTCAATAATCCATAGCCACATAAAAAAAAAACAATTAGATTTGCATCTATGTAATAACTGAAGAATAATGCATAGCAAGTGATTGCGAACATAAACTTGAAGCTTCTCCAGCTGTAATAGATAAAGTTAGGAACAGTGACAACTACAAATGAGATTTGTTACACTACGAACTGTCCAATTATTTTAGGTTCTGCAGTAGGGAACTTGTCGAGTTGATGACATAGCTAGCATGGTTTGAGACTTTTATATTATATATGAGATCCAATCCCTTAATGGATCTTAGATCTTTCTTTTGTCTCATAAAATTTTTCTCTAATCATAAAAAGAAGTACAAGCCTTTCTTCATGATGACTTCAGCCATACACGTGTAACAGGGTGGAATATTTGAGGATGTACAAGACTTTCTTCCTGAGGACTTCAGTAATACACATGTAACAGCATGGAATATTTGAGGGTGATGTAGTTCATTGCATATGCAAGTCCAAGAAGTCACACGTACATGATCTAAGAACCATGGAACTGCCCAAATCAGCAACATATTCTTGCTTCTTATAGGCAAATGGTTCCACTAGAGTGGGGCTGGCAATTTGAACATTAATCACTTCTCTGTCTCAAAGCCGAAATTTATTAAATAATTTGTTTTTGATAGATCATTAAAGATTAAGAAACATTCCAGGCATAAAGTGTCGTGTGCATGATATAAATGAGGAACCAGGATTTTCTGGGGAGTCGAGAAAAAGAACAGTTGATGCAAAGGAGTCTACCAGCCAACCATGACAGCCAACTTGGCTGGCATTGTGATTAAACACCAATTATTTTTTACCTACCCCAAACATTGATATCTGTGTTGAAGATCCTATTGCAACTCCCAGGGAAATGTCCTACAAGGAAAATAAAATAAAATATAAATGAGATGATAGTAAGAAAAACATAAGGTGTGAAAAGATTCCAGTTGCACTAGAACTTACAAGTTTGTCTTTCATAGCAAGCAAATAGCGCTTGCATGCTCTGCAGCATTTCCAACAATTGGAAGCAAGATAACACTAATGAATGCAACTGGCATTTTCCACGCAACAGATGCTCCCTGCAAAAGTAATCCAACCGAAAAACCAGTACAATCATGAGAATATATTGACCGAAGAGGTAATGAAAGAGTAAAAAAGACAATAAAAATACATATAAAAAACAATAAAGCAAATTCTCATATTTGCTCAAACTTTACTTCTTTCTGTGAGAAAAACAGAACACATAAAGCCTATAATGAGAAAGAAATGCAAGTAGTATCTAGGAAGTAATAGACGTATTTCTGGAATTGAGTTTTGACAAGACCAAACCAAATAGCATGGGGCTTAAGAGTTGAGAGATCCTATTGAAAATAGATAATCGATGCATCAAGTGAAAAGTAAACACAAGCTTTCTTCTCTAGAAGAGACGTTGGTCCTTATGCCAGGGTAAAAAACAATAATAGACATGTCACGAGGTCAGGTAATCAATCAAAAGTGGAAAAAAAGGTTAACATGGCCACATTACCTATATGGCGTCAACAAGATATCCTGAGATGATTGAAATCCAAGCAGTCAAAATTGCAAGCCATATTATTGATTCCCATTTAGAGATCTCCGAAACTTCATTATCATCTAAGCTCCCATCAGTCTGACGTCCTCCCTGAGTTCATACCATTTATCACATAGAAATCCAGATGGATAAGCTAAACTAGAAACTACGTTGTATAATATTAAAATAAGAAGAGTAACACGAGACAATACCATGTAAAACCTAGGCTGACATGCACAGACTAACCAGTCAGAAAACCAAGTATTTATGATTTGTAAAAGGATATTAGATTCATCAGCAGTTACTTTTATTGATTATCTATCAGCTGTATATAGGTCTGGGATACACTATCATTATCTCTTCATCTTTCATTTCAACAATTACTACAGTTCAATGAAACAAAATATCATTCATCATCATCATCATCTATATCTTATCCCAACTTGAATCCTATTTCACCATTCGACTCTGTTTTATGCTATGCCTTTCGTCAGGGCATATGTCTTTAGGTCGTTTCTTACTACAACCATCCGTGTTACTTTCAGCCTTCCTCTCACTCTTTTAAGGCCTTTAACTTGCAACAAACCTCTCCTTCTTAATGGTGCCATCATTGGTCTTCGTTGTGTATGTTCAGACCATCTCAATCAACTTTCCCTTATTTTACCTTCTATTAGGGCTATTCTTATATTTCCTCATATGTTCTCATTTCTGATTTTGTCTTGTCGAGTTATGGATGGATTAACTGCACATACTCAAGGAGAGTTATGGATGGATTAATTGCACATATTAATTGCCTAGTCATTTGATTTCTGGGATCACAATTCAAAAAACTCTCTTATGGAAAATTACAGTAGCAATATAGGAGAAACCTGATTTGTTGGTCACTGATACCAGAATTCAGTGACAATATAGTGAGAGAGAGAGAGAGAGAGAGGAAACCTGAATTGTTGGTCAATATATTACCTACCCTATGTGCTTGTCATGCCAAAAATTGACCTATTTTTATGCAACTTATAGCCCCTTTGCCCATCAAATCTTTTATTTTTCAATTTAAACACTTATTTTTATACCACAGACGGGGATTCTCGACCAGAAATCGATCAATTATAGGGGCAGTTCTGCAATGTTTCAGAACAACGGAACCAATAGGTAAAAGAAGATGATGGCTGTTATAACGGCATTATAATGGTAACACCCCTATATTGCTACTTTTTTTTTCCATCATTTACTGACCAGAACAGAAAATCTGTCCTTTATTACTGATTTAAATAATAAACAATCATGACTGAAGTAGGCTATATGATCAATCTGAAACTTCCCTGCTTCTAAATGAATCAACCAAAAGCACATCCCCCCCCCCCCTTAGTTTAATGACCAATAAATTCATCAAATAGTAAATGCCCTAGGTATACATCTTAGAAGTGTTCGCCGAACTATATAGGGAAGCTTTAATTAATCAGTCATAAAACCCGGGGTTGTTGATCTTTTCTCCAGAGAAAAATGGAGAACTAAAAAATTAGTCCATTATCGTAGATTGCAGTTGTTTCTGACTGAATCAAAAAATACTTTTCCAAAAGATTACCAAAGAAGATTAAAGCACCAGTCAAGTGTATGAGTCCAATCATCTGGAGATCTTAGTCGAGCATAGTTTCACAGAGAAAGTGAAGCAGAAGCTCAACAATTCCCATCAATTTATCGGAATTATCCCGTTGCTTAACCACCCTTGGATGTCTTGTCCAAAATATCCCTGTACACGCCTTCAAAAAATTAACGTGGCTTCTTTGCCCGTCTGCATGGCTTATCAAAGCGATTGGAGAGGACAAACGTCTGATTAAGAACAAGGCCGGCTGATATTGCTGCTTTATTATGGCTGCAGATTACGAAAAAAAAAGAGAAAAGTCGCATGAGCGTTCACAAAAGTCGTGTGACTTTGAAGAATTAATGTCACTTCTTCATATAATGCTCAAATTCCACCGCTAATTAAAAATCAACTCAGGAAAAAAGACTCAAATCCAATAGCTGGAAATCACCAATGGGGCTACATTTGGTCCACCTAGGAATGGGCCAAACATCCCTCAAAGAGTGAGCCACGTGGCTCACATGACGTAGCTTCTTGTTCCCAAAAGCTTACAAGAATAAGCAATGCTTGGAAAGTCATGTGAAACTACACACAGTGAAGGTATATTGGCAAAGGCGCTTATTGTCAAAGGCTGACGAAGATAGTTCATTTGTGAATGCGACTCTTCAATTCAAAGGGCCTCAAAAGCAATTGGTATAGGATGCTGTTGCGAAATTTCACTGCAAAGACACATGAATGCAAAACAAGCTAGACAAAAGCTCGTAAAGACTTTTGAAGGCTTCGCGAAAGCCGGAGCCTAGGAAAAAAAGGGTCGATGTGAACAGGCGGATCTTAAGAAAGTTCGGCGAAGGTCAATGATGATCCCGAACTTGAGAAGGTGACCCCGGGGATACAATTTCATATTATTTTGGGCTTTTTTGCTTTACCCCCTTACTTTATTGATGCAATTTGCATCTCACCCAATGTTTTTAAAATATTTGCGTTTCACCATAGAGGGTCTTCGGATAGACATTCCAATATTTTTTAAATGATTGTAATGACCTTGGGTGAGACGCAAATTGCATACTGCCTCCATTGATTTTGTATATTTTCACGTTATAACGCCGTTATAACAATAGGCAAAGAGTGATTAATGAAACCGTTGTAATGGCCGTTGTGGAAAACAGAGTGTAAGTTGCAACATCATTTTCTCAATTTTAACATTCAATTAATAGTGATGAGGTGACGTTCACGGTTAATGGGGAAAGAGTGGTTAGAGCAGGCTTAGAGCTACACCTCTTGCTTACATCCAGTTCTTACACCTGCTGGTGGGTCCACATGGAGATCATGTTGGCCAATCCAACCATACATTAAGTTGTCCTTATTGCCATGATGATCATATTCACCAAAAATCAGTTCATTTTCACTTTGCTAATTAACCAAATACAAGTTGACCCCAAAATAATGGCTTAATGGGGAGAAATTTTTTGAAGCGGCTGTATTTTTTAAGCAGCGATCATGCGCCCAATGATTGTGCACCACATATACCCCTGGTTTAGAATTTGGTTTTAAAAAACTTTTTAAAAAGTAACCATAGGTATATGTGGCGTGCGATCATTGGTGCATGATGGCTGCTTAAAAAATCCCGCTGCTTCAAATTTCTTCTCCTTAAGATGGGATGGTCTGGATTTTTCAAATTAAAGTCAATTTTTCATGAGGTTAGTAACTGTGCTGACGCAATACAAAAAACTCACTGTGCCGTTGGATTGTCTAACATGATCTTCATGTGGGCCCCACTGCCGGTGTAAGAATTGGGTGTCAGAAATGGGTGTATCTTTAGACGAGTAAACCTTCGCTAGTGTGAGCGAGCCGATCACAGCCCACAGTACGAGCCACATGGCACATTCTTGGAGGACGCTGACCGTATGGACGTTTGGAAAATCACTAGGTAGAACTTCAAACCAAAAATAAACCTGATCAGTGATATCTAAGCGTTGGATTGAAGTTATTTTCATGGGTTGATTTTAACAATAAGAATTTGAGCGTTATTTTGGGTACAAAGATCCAAAGGTCTTAAATCACTAATCAGGCTGATTTTTGGTTTGTAGGTCCACCGAGGGACTGGCCAAACATCCATACGGTCAGCGCCCTCTAAGAGTATGACACGTGACTCGTATTGTGGGTTGTGATCAGCTTCGTTTACTCTCTCTGGACCCTAGTTAGCAATTTGTAATACGGAAAAAATTCGGGACAGGAATAGTGCGAGTATCATTCCGTTTGGACATTTTTGAAATACAGTAAAAAAAAAGGTCAAATAAACGGGAAACGGCAAAAAAGTGGTTTCGTTATAATTCGTGTATAATACAGTTTAGTATTAAGAATCCGGGACCAAAAATTCGTGTATATATATAAGAGGTGACCCACAAATGATATAAGTTTATCGATTTGGGATCCACTGATGTAACCAATGAGGTGATCAATTTAACCGTCCAACGCATAGATTTAAATCTGAACCGTACGTAGCATCTAAAAAACGCAATATTATTAACTGTGGTGAGGAGGTTGGATTTTCTCGTAGATGATCTACCAGGTGAATGAGGAAGGGCAATTGTACGTACACAAGCAGCAAGTGCAGAGAGGTAGTGGCCCACCACACACTGGATTCCACATAGGCAACCTCACAGCGCACATCGCAACCGTTCAACCTTTGCATTCTCCTTAACAATAGAAAAAGAAACAAATTGAAACAATGACTCAGAAAAGTATAAGTATCAGATGGTGAGGATTATCTGTTTGCCCAATGTTTGAACAACCTCACAGCTGTTCATATCATATCTGGTGGTGGTGTCAATTTGGCGATGAATGGTTGTGTCAGGCACTCACAATGGTGAAACATGGTGGCTGGATCTGGACATGGAGGCAACAATGGGGTCGAATGTAGATGAGAGGAAGCTGGTGGATGAGTTGATGGTAGCAGCGGTGATGATTCAGATCTATGGATTTCTTCTTCCGGTGTAAAACAAAAGGGGGGGGGACCACCAGGAGCACTGTGTCACAGACCCACAGATCAAGCCCGATTTAAGCCCATAACCAAGCCTATTTATGGATCATTCCCTACCATCCAGGATCTTCTAGAGAGTTCCAAAAATCATCCAACAAATGAAGATTCTAGACACTCTTATTTATGTAAATAATGGTGTACAGATAAGAATTGTATAGAGAATTCTAGAGTATTCCTAGCCGATGAATCGTCACCATTTGACACGATCCTAACCATTGATGTCAAGGCTTGAAGCCTATATAAAGGGGCAAGCCCCCTCATTTGTATCCATCCAGAGTTAAGCAATATGATATTCTTCATTCTTCAAGCTCTCTTGTGTCTTTGTGTTCTCGTGTGCTTCTTGAGTGGGTTGAGTACTTAGGCAAGGCAAAGTCCTAAGTGATCAAGGGGGAAAGGCTGACTTGAGCTAGCAAAAGAACGACTAACTCAAGTACCGCACGGTCTTTAGTAAAGGTCAAAGACTAGGTCCGTGACAACTAGCTTGAATCCATTGTGTGGATTGAGATTCTGGTGAGAAGACATTTGGATTCAATTCTTTAAGGTTTCTTAACTCATGTTGGAGGAGATGAAGGGACAAGAGTAAAGCGGAGATAAGAAATATTAAAAAAATCAGAGAGGAAGGCATGTAGATGTGTCTTTTAAGGTAGATACTGAGGATAAAATAGGAAAAAATATTTTTTCAAGATACCGACATTTAGAAATAGTATAGATTGAGTGTAGAAACAATAAAAAGAAAGAAAAGAGCTCAATATAACAGATCTGGTTTTGCCTCAATGTTACAAAACAAACTGATAACAGAGTTAGTGCTAATGGGACAAAAAGAAATCTCTACATCCCATTTGCATCTTCGGAAAAACAAAAAGTACTAAAGGCATTCAACTTGATTGCATAAGATTTTTAAGCCAAACAGCTCAATGGAGTGCTCAGCCAATTTCAAGTCAATAATCAAACTTGAGTAAAGGCGCACAACCGTAGGACTAGTCTCATCACCAATGTGTATGGGGATACCTGTGTTATCAAAAAAAGGGGTCCATGCTGGATAGTACGGTTAACAAGGGGTACTTGTCAGACATTTTGGGATGGGGGCATCAAAGTTTGAAGTCCCCCGAGGCCAACGGATTTTTTCTCCTACAAATCACACGAGAAAACATTCGTTGGCCCAGGGGACTTCAAACATTTGATGTCCCCCTCCCAAAATGTCAGACACGTACTGCAATCCCTTAACTTAACCCATGTTAAGTCCCTGGTCAATGGTTAACAAAGGGTGCATGTCTGCATTTTGGGAGGGGGACATCAAAGTTTGAAGTCCCCCCGGGGCCAACGAAATTTTTCTCCAAATTACACAATCACAAGCCAACGAGCAACGTACCATGTGCTTTTGCTTTGAGGTGTACATGCCAAGAACTCATTGGCTTGTGATTGTGTGATTTGAGGCTGCTGTGGTAGAAGTTTTACTTGAATTTTTGGTTTAGAGGTCCACTGAGTGACTGGCCTTTATCCATACGGTTAGCATCCACTAAGGGTGTGCCACGTAGCTTGTGTTATGCATAGTGACAGAAGCATCTCTCAGAACGCTGTGACTAGTTTTGTGAGCGAAGCCGAGATAACAGCACACAATACGAGCTACGTGGCACACTCTTAGAGATTGCTGACCATATGGATGTCTAGCCAGTCCCTCGGTAGACCTGCAAACGAAAAATCAGCCTGATTAGTAATTTAAAACCTTTGGATCTTTACTCCCAAAAAATGCTCAAATTACTAAGGTTAAAATCAACCCATGAAAATAACTCCAAACCAACGTTTAGAAATTACTGATTAGGTTTATTTTAGTATGTAGGTCCACCAAGTGATTTGCCAAACATCGATATGGTCATTGCTCTCTAAGAGTGTGCCACGTGGCTCGCATTTTGTGCTGTGATCGACTCCGCTCACATCATGCAGTGAGCAAAGGTTTACTCAGCAAACAGTAAAAGCAGATTTTTGAAGCAGCAAAACTGTGGCCAATCACATGACGCCACAATCTGCTATCGCTTTTGTATTTGTACAAACACATAAATGCTTTTTGAACAGCAGATTGTGGCGCCATGCGATTGGCCACAGATTTGCAAGCTTAAAAACTCAACTGCTCTGTTGTCGCTTTTGTACACTTTTTGTACAAACCCATAAAGTCTTTTTGAACAGCAGATTGTGGTGCCATGTGCCCATAAATGCTTTTTGAACAGCAGATTGTGGTGCTATGGGCAATGCCATGTGCCCATAAATGCTTTTTGAACAGCCCATAAATGCTTTTGAACAGCAGATTGTGATTGGCCATAGTTTCGCAGAAAATTTTTATCTGCAGTGTACTTTGGATGCATTCGATGCAGAGAGGTCTAGTGGCTCTACATGACTCATTTTTGGGGCCCACTAACCGCATGGATGTTTAGCCCACCAAGTGGATATGCATACAAAAAATCAGTCTCATTGATTGTCTCTAGCCATAGATTATAGTACTTTTTGGGGATTGATTGTAGCCGTTGGATTCAAGCATGTTTTTTTGCATATTTTTGGGCAGTTAATCCAAGGGATAGAAATTATCAACCAAGTTGATTTTTGCTATGCACATCCACCACGGGGTGGGCTAAACATCCATGCGGTTAGTGGGCCCCAAAAACAGAACCATGTAGGGCCACGAGACCCCTCTGCATCGACTGCATCTAAATTTTTCCATAGTTTCGCGCTTGAAAAAATTAAAAGGGTCGGGCTCCATTGAAAGGTCTAAAATGGCAGGTATCTGTACAGGGACCCAATATAAGCCACGTGGCACACTCTTAGAGGAATCTGACCGTATGGAGGTTTGTCCAATCCCATGGTAGACCTACAAACCAAAAATCAGCCTGATTATTGATTTGTAGGCATTGTATTGGACTTATTTTCATGGGCTGATCGCGACTTGGGAATTTGAGCAGTATTTCAGGTACAATGATCCAACTCCTATAAATCACAAATCATGCTGAATTTTGGTTTGTAGGTCTACCATAGGATTGGACAAACATCCATACGGTCAGATTCCTCTAAGAGTGTTCCACGTGGTTTATATTGTGTCCCTGAACAGACACCTGTCATTTTAGACCTGTCGACGGAGCCCTACCCAAATTAAAAATCCACCGAGGGCTGGCCAAATATCCATACGGTCAGCGTCTACTAAGAGTGTACCACGTGGCTCGTATAGTGTGTTGTAACAGAAGCATCTGGAAGCGGCGAAGGACTGGCCAATCACATGGCGCCACAATCTGCTGTTCCCAAAGCATATCTAGCTTTGTAGGAAAGCAACAGCAGAGGTCGAGTGCCGTGAGGTCGAGGTCGTCCGTCCATACAAAATCCACGTGCCGAGATCTGCAGCCCTGTCATCCCCTTCTATGACAGGGCCCAGTTTTATCCGTCGAGTCTGTCTGTCTGTCTGAGTGCTCGTGAATGTTGGTAAAAATACTGAGTTGAACAAAGTGTTTCCTTGGCCGAATGTGATTGGTCCATCTGGTATGAGTCTTGGGAGATATTGCTTCAATGTATCTATCTTGACTTTTGGTCTTAATCAGCAATTAATAACCAAATAAGTGCTCGGTGGAAAATAACTCAAACATTTAAGGAAGGGTCGGGCTCCGTTGACAGATCTAAAATGACACGATTCTGTACAGGGACACAATATAAGACATGTGTCACATACTTACAGGACTCTGACTGTATGGATGTTTGTGCTATCCCATGGTGGACCTACAAAATAAAATTCAGTCTGATTAGTAATTTATAGGTGTTGGATCTTTGTACCTCAAATACTGCTCAAATTCCTACAGTTGAGATCAGCCCGTGAAAATAAGTCCAATCCAAAGCCTATAAATAACAAATCAGGCTAATTTTTGGTTTGTAGGCCCACCATGGGATAGTACAAACATCCATACGGTCAGAGTTCTGTAATAGTGTGCCACGTATCTTATATTGTGTCCCTGTACAGAATCCTGTCATTTTAGATCAGTCAAAGGAGCCCGACCCTACCGTTAAAACAAACCCATGAAAATAACTTCAATCGAATCGGTTAGAAATCACTACTCAGACTAATTTTTTGTGTACCGCTCCACGGAGGGACTGGCCAAACATCCATACGGTCATCATCCTCTAATAATATGCCACGTGGCTCGTATTGAGTGCTGTGACCGGCTTCCGTCACAACATCTTGTGACACAAGTTTTAACTCGTGTGTATATCTACCAAAGGGTGGTCAAGCAAGTTTTACTTGTGTGTATACCAAGGAGTGGGATAAAAATCAATGCGGTCAGTGGGCCCATATGACGACGGGAAGGAACAAAAATCATGTTCCGCATTTAAACCATGCTTGTTTCATCTTTTTTCCAATTGTTTTATGGGTCAGGCTCAGCGGCCACATAAGTTCACTCACAGATTCACACACAAAAATTCTGTACCCACATGGAAGATAAATCAATGGCTGATTTTTGGTGAGGATGATCTCCTCACCATAAAGATCACCCCTATAAAAAATCAGCCCCATCCTAACCAAAAATCACCCCATTCCAAAACTATTAATTTATATATTGGCCCCACACAATTTTTGTGTGAACTTGTGAGTGAACTTATGTGGCCCCACAAAATGCTCAAATTTTGATGCGATGCTGGTTACATCTCTTGTCGTATATTCCATTTGCATTTATCTTGGGAAAAATCTATGATACCAACTACTTCATCAAAATTTTGATGCAGAAGTCCCTCAATTTGCCACGTAGTAGACTCTGTCAGGCCCACTGCCTCCATGACTGTTTGGCTCACCTCTTGGTGGACCCACACACCAAAATTCAGTATGATTAGTGATTCCTAGTCATTGAATTTGAGCATTTTTCACCATGGACTTGGAACCAACTCATAAGCCTGTTCATAAAGCCCATGATGAAAAAGTGCTCAAATCCTATGTCTAGAAATCACCAATAACACTAATTTTTGGTATGTAGGTCTATCATAGTGTGGATCAGACATTCAAGTGGCAAGTGGGCCCGAACGAGTCTATTACATTGCAATTTGAGGGAATTCTGCATCAAAATTTTGATACAGATGGCTGCATCAAAGAACAGCCCTTTTTTTTCCTGTGTAACGTGCGATCCTGCAATCCAAATCATTTTACTATTGCTGACGTGGATGATGAATGCTTCTTTCAACGGCTGAGATGATTCTATACTGTCGATGTTGATGATGACAGGGCTGCATTCCTCGTACGGTCGAACCATCTCGGCCTCACCACACACGTGAGTAAAACTTCTATCCCACGTTCTGACAGATGCTTCTGTTGATAAGAAAATCACATGCCACATGGCACATTCTTAGTGGACTCTTATGGATGTTTGGCCAGTCCCTCAGTGGACCTCTAAACCAAAAATCAGGAGGCCGCATTTTTTTATTTTTTTGTGTAAACCATTCCGCATTTAAACCATGCTCATTTTATCTTTTCCAATCTGCTTTTATTGTTTGGTTTATTCTTTATCGGACATGCGATGCTGATTTACGTCTCGTTGGTATAGTCCATTTGCTTTTTCCCAATGTTTTAAGGGGGCGTTTGGGAACGAGAAGTAAAAGCACTTCTACTTGTAGTAGAAGTCAAGTCACTGGTTGATTTTTTACCAACAAAAAAGTTATAGAAATTAAAAGCGTTGGGAGGCCTTCTAATTTTTGAGAACTAATTTCTCTTTGAAATTAATAGATAAAAAATTTAGCTTCAGTTTTAAGTTATTTTTTAGCTTTTCAAAAGTTAAAATATGAAACACATCCAAATTGACTTTTTAACTTTAATGGCTTATAAAAGTCAATAAGTTATTTATTTTTGTGTTGCCAAACACCCTATAAAAATCGAACCGGTTATTGAACCGAAATTTTGACATATTGGTCGAAGAGTGGTCGAACCATGGTTTGATATGGTCTGACTTGACCGGTATGTATTTATTAAATAATTTAAAAATATATCATTTAAAGAAATTAAAAAATATATGAGATAATAAAAGAAAGAGGTGGGTAAAAACAATATGAAATTTTGAAGTCAAGGCCCTTATTCAAAAGAAACACAAAATCTTGATAATTTAGTTAGAAGTTTGTAGAAATCCTCCCAAATTTAGAAACCGTACTCACTTTTCTAAAATATTCTCTTTGACGTAGATAAAATCTCCGAATTTTAGGATTTCATATGTAGGAATTCACGTCAAACCGTGCATAAGAACCAGCGGTTCAATTGGTTTGACGGTCGAACCACTGATATTGAAAAAACCGTAGGTTCTCTTCAAACTTCAGGTTCACCTTGAACCGGACTGATATTTTATGAAAATCTGGTCGGACCGTCAATCCGGTCCGATTTTAAACACTGCTTTTTCCTGTGCAAAGATGTTGCGATGCAAATCATTTTACTACTGCTGACGTGGATGATGAATGCTTTTTCAACGGCTGAGATGATTCTATATATACTGTCTGCGTTGATGATGACAGGGCTGCAGTCCTCGGCACGTGGATTTTATACAGTCGAATCACCTCAGCCTCACCACACACGTGAGTAAAACTTCTATCACACGTTATGACAGATGCCTCTGTTACTAAGAAAATAACAGGCCACGTTGCACATTCTTAGTGGACGCTGACCTTATGGATGTTTGGCCAGTCCCTCGGTGGCCTGGGTGAAAAGGCATTTAATGAGCAAATAAGTGTGCGTTATATGGAGTCGTTTTCATAGTGCCGTGTGATTTTAAAACATAGAGGATTTGAACATTATTTTGGGCTATAAATATCCCATTATTCATTATTTGAGAGACTCAAGAGAAGACGAGTTTTCTTTGTAGAGTCCTTCAAAGTTCAAACAAATGGTGAGCATCTGGTCGACCGAAGAGTACTGTGCCCTTTACCCACCCATGGCCATGCTGGTTTTAATATTATTTTCTTCGTGTTTGTTTTTGGTGCGCGCAGGACATAAGCAGCATAAAGGGAGCTATCTCGGTGAACCAATGGGGAGGCTCCCGTGGAAATGCTTGGAATCATAATGCCAAAGGTAGCATTAAGCAGATTGTGATCACTCATGGAGAGGGGATCCATTCCCTCATTTTCGCCAACGACCATGACGGAGAGACTTTGCTTTCGAATAAGTTCGGAAGCACTGTTGGTCCTTTTACTGCAACGGTATATATCCCGTATCCTTACCCCAGGATTCTCAACTCCCTAGTCCCTATATAATTATCTCTAGGCATTACGTTTTAACAATTCTTTAGGAGTGATATATTCTGGCCGTCTGATCTCATCATATTTTTTGTAATTTTATACGTGTGTAAAGAGTACCGATTAATTCGTATTTACCTTACAAAAAAAAATGCTACATTTTGTGTAGATCGATCTTGATTGGCCACACGAGTATCTGACGTCCATAAGCGGGTACTACGGCAGCTTATGGGGGATGGAAAAGCTGATAAGATCACTCCAGTTCACTACAAATCTGAGTACATATGGACCGTTTGGTAAGGAGGAGGGAACTTCTTTTTCTTTACCGATGCAAGGTGGCATCATCGTCGGTTTCCATGGACGGGCTGGCGACTTAGTGGATGCTATTGGTGTTTACGTGAAACCGATCGGCTGTGTTGTGGTAAGAGAACTTTTTCAAATGCGCATTCCATTTCATTTCGGCAGTCGTCATAACCACTCTCTTTCAAATGAGCATTCTACATGCTTGCATGTACAGTCCATCTTTATATCATTATTTGATATTTGTTTGACTTACACATCAAAGTTTCACTCAAGTTTTACTCTTTTGTTTTTAGGAAATCGATGTGCAAAGAGAGCCAGGCCCCTGGGGTGGGCCAGGTGGGAAGCCATGGGACGACGGTGTTTTCGCTGCGATCAAGCAGATATACGTGTATCAAGGAATAGCTGGGATACACTCGATCCAGATAGAGTACAATAGCAGAAATGGAGAGTCATCTTGGTCTAAAAGGCATGGAGGCGAAGGTGGTGAATTAAAGCAAGTAAGAGAAGACAATCTCTAGTTTCTCGTCCTGATCAAAGCACTTGTTTATTTTAAACTCAAAACATACATTTTCCAATTCTCTTTCATTCTTCGTGGTTTTGATTGACAGATCACATTGGATCATCCAAATGAGTTCTTGATTATGATAACTGGATTTTCCGGACCCATCGATGGAAATGGAAGCTTTGATGCCGTGCGTTCGTTAACTTTCTACACTAACAAGAGCAAATACGGACCCTTTGGTGACGAGGCTGGGATATTTTTCAGTTCTACAGCAGCAAAAGGGATGGTGGTGGGTCTGCATGGAAGAAGTGGAGTTTATTTGGATGCAATAGGCGTTCATATGGAATACTTCTAAATTAAGCGTCATTTCTTAAGTTAAATATGTTGTGTGAGAATAAACGATGCGTATGCGCCTACATGGAATTTTAGTTGTCGAGTCAGTGTTGTGTTGTGTATCATCTCATCGTAGGATGTTGCTGTTTGTGAGGGCAGTTATGCTTGTATGATCAGTTACGTTGTTGAGTCAGTTATGGAATAAGGATGGGTACGTGAGTTGTATTTAGGAATGGTTGTGATTAATCATGAAAGAATTCATACTCTTACCCTCCAGAAACTTGTTTCTTTAGGATTAGGGGCGCGTACAGCAAAAAGGCATTTAATGAACTTTTTTTTTGTAAAAACACATTTAATGAACTAATAGGTTGCTTATTAAAAAAAGGGAATTTTTGACATACCCCCTGCTCTTGTCTTCAACTTTAGAACCAGGGTTAGGGTTTAAGCCAAAATCCAAACCCCAAATCAAACATGAAAAGAGGAGATTAAAAATAAAAATTAAAACTCATGTTGGTAAACTTAAGATTTTTTTTTTTGATTTTTGATGAATTAAACAAATATTGAGAAGAAAAAAACCCCCCAAACAAAATAGATAAAACTTATGAAGGAATATTTTAAAATTGTGAGAACCCATCTTTCCAAAATTCACGTCTTAAAAGCTTAAAATATAAATTGCTTTGTCTTGCTTTTCATTTATGTTAATGAAAATTTTATGCTATTTTTTATTTCTTTTTTTTTAACCTTGGGTTTTAAATTATTGCCGGAGTGGTGGCCGGCTGGCCATGAGACTCCGGTGGGATGGTCACCGGTGATGAGCAGCCAACCCATTGGAATCTGTTGATTGGCCGTCCACCACAGCTGTTTGATTTGGGGTTTGGGTTTTTTCTCAAATCCTTGTGTCCAAGGTTGAAGACAAGGGCATTTTTGCCATTTAGTAAAAAAATTGGTAGTCAACACTAGTCAAATGGCAGTGGACCGAGTCATAGGGGGGTATGTCAGCTTTTTCAAATTGTGGGGGGGTATGTCAAATTTTAAAGATAACATGGGGGGGTATGACAAAAATTCCCTAAAAAAAAACATGAACTAATAGGTGCCTTTGCATCTTGAATCCTTGATCGGTATATATATATATATATATATATATAGGGTTAGGCTCCATTGACAGCCCTGAAATTACAGGATTCTGTACAGGACACAAATATATGCCAAGTGGCACACTCGTGGAGGACTCCGAGCGTATGGATGTTTGTCCAATACCTAGGTTTAGCCTAATTAGTGATTTCTAGATGTTGGATTTGACTTATTTTCATGGGTTGATCTCAACTGTAGGAATCATAGCAGTATTTGAGGTACAAAGATCCAATGCCTAGAAATCACTATTCAAGCTGAATTTTGGTTTGTAGGTCCACCTAGGGATTGGACAAACATCCATACGGTCAGAGTCCTCTTAAGAGTGTGCCATATGGCACATATTTGTGTCCTGTACAAAATCCTGTCATTTTGGGACTGTCAATGGAGCCCGACCCATATATATATATATATATATTTAGAGAGAGAGAGAGAGGAGAGAGAGAGAGAGAGAGAGAGAGAGACCCAAACGGTGGCCCTAAATTGGGAGTGGGTGCCCAGCTTAAAGAGGTGGGTGTATTTATTTGCTCCTTCAATTCTAAATTTTCAAAACCATACCTATTTTGCCTATATTTTCAAAACTACCCTTTTGGTTCAAAGTTTCCTATTTTGCCACCTCTTCCGAAAACACCCTTACAATCTCTCGCGCGTAACAAAAGTCGCCTACTAGTTTTTACACAAACCAAAATGGTAAAATGGTCTTTTGGCATCTTCAATAGATAGACAAGAGATTAAATTAAGCTTCTATTCTCTTTATTAACTTAATTCATCTTCCTAGGGTATAACTATCTTCTTTAGTTTTATCCCACGCACAATCCCTCACCACCATAACTGATTACCCTCTCCACCGTAACTGATTACAAACGCATGTGCCACCCACTAGTTGAGTGGTAACAAATCAATTTGGAAACAAGAGAAGGCCAAGAAAAAGCCGAGAGGTGGTGACTTTGCTAGGTATGGATGTTAGGAGTTAGGACTCTATTCAGACTAACCACTTTGTAGGTCAAAAGTCCTTTCACACTTCGTCCCACTGTTCACCGTTACCAAATACGAGCTAGATCGCCAAATAGTTCTACATCGCCTATTACAAGGCAAGTACATTGATTACATGAAAAACTGCGAGAATGATATAGAGAACTTCACTGTTGGCAGAGAAGACAAAAAGGAAAGGAATCTGGACTCTTCCCATGGTTGCCAAAATCATGGATGCCGTATTTGGAAGTTGAATGTAATTGGGATTCTTCCCTTTTTTGGTTGTTTCCTTATTTTGTAGCTGTAATGTAACCTCTACAAATTGGAGAGTCTCTGTTCTAGAGCTCCCACGAGTGAATCCTTCTTCTTCTCCCCGTGGACGTAGGCTAGCTATGTTGCCGAACCACGTTAAATATGTCTCTTTCTCTTGTGCGTGTGTGTTGGTTGTGCATCAACATGGTATCAGAGCGGGATGCCTGATCTGATCTTGGGCGTTCCCATTTTCTCTTAGAAGAGGGCAGGGCACTGCCCCTTCAATCCTTGGACGTTGCTGTTACTGAAGCATTGTGCGTATTGAGAACATCCAGATCTGCCCAGATCTATTTTCTACATACTGTTGGGCATACTGAGTTTTTTTCCCCATCGTTCTGTGTTTTTAGTCCAAACTGTAGTCCACGAATCCGAGGCTAATCCTAGCATGAAACTATCCTCGGTTTATTTGGTCATTAATTGCTGATTCAGACCAAGAGTCAAGATGGATACACTGAAGCAATATCTCCCAAGACTCATACCAGATGCTCAAATTCCTACCGTTAAAACAAATCCATAAAAATAACTTCAATCGAATCGGTTAGAAATCACTAATCAGACTAATTTTTTGTGTACCGGTCCACTGAAGGACTGGCCAACATCCATACGGTCATCATCCTCTAATAATATGCCACGTGGCTCGTATTGAGTGCTGTGACCGGCTTCCGTCACAACATCTTGTGACACAAGTTTTAACTCGTGTGTATATCTACCAAAGGGTGGTCAAGCAAGTTTTACTTTTAAACCAAGGGGTGGGATAAAAATGAATGTGGTCAGTGGGCCCATATGACAACGGGAAGGAACAAAAATCATGTTCCGCATTTAAACCATGCTTGTTTCATCTTTTTTCCAATTGTTTTATGGGTCAGGCTCAGCAGCCACATAAGTTCACTCACACATTCACACATTAAAATTGTGTACCCACATGGAAGATAAATCAATGGCTGATTTTTGGTGAGGATGATCTCCTCACCATAAAGATCACCCCTACAAAAAATCAGCCCCATCCTAACCTAAAATCACCCCATTCCAAAACTATTAATTTATATATTGGCCCCACACAATTTTTGTGTGAACTTGTGAGTGAACTTATGTGGCCCCACAAAATGCTCAAATTTTGATGCGATGCTGGTTACATCTCTTGTCGTATATTCCATTTGCATTTATCTTGGGAAAAATCTATGATACCGACTACTGCATCAAAATTTTGATGCAGAAGTCCCTCAATTTGCCACGTAGTAGACTCTGTCAGGCCCACTGCCTCCATGAATGTTTGGCTCACCTCTTGGTGGACCCACACACCAAATTTCAGTATGATTAGTGATTCCTAGCCATTGAATTTGAGCATTTTTCATCATGGGCTTGGAACCAACTCATAAGCGTGTTCATAAAGCCCATGACGAAAAAGTGCTCAAATCCTAAGTCTAGAAATCACCAATCACGCTGATTTTTGGTACGTAGGTCTATCATAGTGTGGGTCAGAAATTCAAGTGAAAAGTGGGCCCAAACGAGTCTATTACGTTGCAATTTGAAGGAATTCTGCATCAAAATTTTGATACAGAAGGCTGCATCAAAGAACAGCCCTTTTTTTCCCGTAACGTGCGATCTTGCGATGCAAATCATTTTACTATTGCTGACGTGGATGATGAATGCTTCTTTCAACGGCTGTCCGTGTCGATGATGACAGGGCTGCATTCCTCGGCACGTGGATTTTGTAAGGTCGAACCATCTCGGCCTCACCACACACGTGAGTAAAACTTCTATCCCACGTTCTGACAGATGCTTCTGTTGATGAGAAAATCACATGCCACGTGGCACATTCTTAGTGGACGCTGATGGATGTTTGGCCAGTCCCTCAGTGGACCTCTAAACCAAAAATTAGAAGGAACAAAAATCATGTTCCGCATTTAAACCATGCTTGTTTTATCTTTTCCAATCTGCTTTTATCGTTTGGTTTATTCTTTGTGGGACATGCGATGCTGGTTTACATCTCGTTCGTATAGTCCCTTTGCTTTTTCCCAATGTTTTAAGGGGGCGTTTGGGAACGAGAAGTAAAAGCACTTCTACTTGTAGTAGAAGTCAAGTCACTGGTTGATTTTTTACCTCCAAAAAAGTTACAGAAATTAAATGCGTTGGGAGGCCTTCTAATTTTTGAGAACTAATTTCTCTTAGAAATTAATAGATAAAAAATTTAGCTTCAGTTCTAAGTTATTTTTTAGCTTTCCAAAAGTTAAAATATGAAACACATCCAAATTAACTTTTTGACTTTTTTGGCGTATAAAAGTTAATAAGTTACTTATTTTTGTATTGCCAAACGTCCCCTAAAAATCGAACCGGTGATCGAACCGAAATTTTGACAAATTGGTCGAACAGTGGTCGGACCATGGTTTGATATGATCTGACTTGACCGGTATGTATTTATTAAATAATTTAAAAATATATCATTTAAAGAAATTAAAAATATATGAGATAATAAAAGAAAGAGGTGGGTAAAAACAATATGAAAATTTGAAGTGAAGGCCCTTATTCAAAAGAAACACAAAATCTTGAAAATTTAGTTAAAATTTTAGAGAAATCGTCCCAAATTTAGAAACCATACTCACTTTTCTAAAATATTCTCTTCAACATAGATAAAATCCCTAAATTTTAGGATTTCATATGTAGGGATTCATGTTTCAAACCGTGCATAAGAACCTGTGGTTCAATTGGTTTGACGGTCGAACCACTGATATTGAAAAAACCGTCGGTTCTCTTCAAAATTTAGGTTCACAATGAACCGGACCCATATTTTATGAAAATCTGGTCGGACCGTTAGTCTGGTCCGATTTTAAACACTGCTTTTTCCTGTGCAACGACGTTGCGATGCAAATCATTTTACTACTGCTGATGTGGATGATGAATGCATTTTCAACGGCTGAGATGATTCTATACTGTCTGTGTTGATGATGACAGGGCTGCAGTCCTCGGCACGTGGATTTTGTACAGTCGAATCACCTCAGCCTCACCACACACGTGAGTAAAACTTCTATCATACGTTATGATAGATGCTTCTATTACTAAGAAAATTACAGGCCACGTTGCACATTCTTAGGGGATGCTGACCGTATGGATGTTTGGCCAGTCCCTCAGTGGAACTCTAAACCAAAAATCAGCCTGATTAGTCATTTACAACCTTTGGATCTTTGCACCCAAATAAAGCTCAATATTGGTAGAATTCTTACTGTTAAAATCAACGACACATGTACCCAGGTAAGTGTTTAGGCAAAAAACACTGGAATGTGATTGGTCCATCTGGTATGACTCTTGGTATTTGCTTCAGTGTATCCTTCTTGTAAAAGAACTCACGATGATGCAAGCATTTAATATTTAATAGATGGCCTGGGTGAAAAGACATTTAATATGCATGGATAGTGCCGTGTGATTTTAAAACATAGAGGATTTGAACATTATTTGGGCTATAAATAGACTCGAGACAAGACGAGTTTTTTGTGAAAAAAAGAGAAGACGAGTTTTCTTCCTAGAATCCTTCAAACAAAATGGTGAGCATCTCGTCCGAAGAGGGTTCTCATAATAACCCACCCATGCTCATGCTCATGCTCATGCTCATGCTGGTTTTAATATTATTTTACTCGTGTTTGATTTGGTGCAGGACATAATCAGCACAACGAAATCTGTCATGGTGGGTCCATGGGGAGGCTCCGGTGGAACTTCTTGGAATTATAGTGCCAAAGGTAGCATTAAGAAGATTGTGGTCACTCATGGAGCGGCGATCGATTCCCTCACTTTCACTAACGTCGATGACGGAGTGATTTTGCCTTCCGAAAAGTTCGGGGGCGATGGTGCCCGTCTTAGTCACACGGTATCCTAACCCGAGGATTCTCAAGTTCCTATATAATTAAATAAATAGCAGTCACGTATGCATGTAGCTAGAGAGATGCGTGTGCTATCAACCATCGACGATCTAGTGGCCCTTTGTATCCCGGGCCCATTGACCGCATGATTTTACCCCACCTCTTGGTCCATGGATGTACACACCAAAAATCACCTTGATTGGTTATCTCTAGGCATTACGTGTGTGCTTTGGGTAATATATCCCATGGTTTTAAAAATGGCCGTTTAAACGGTAACGCCCCAAGCCTATTTCCGTTAAAACCGTTTAAACATGTTTTATCGGTTTTGAAAAAAACGTCCTTTTTTTGTTTTAACGGCCGTTAAAATGGTTTAAATGGCTGTTAAAATCGTTTAAACAGCCGTTTAATTCTGAAAATTTTTTTGAAAAAAACGGACGTTAAATCCGTTTAATTTCCGTTAAATTCCATTTTTTTTAATTTGCAAATTTCAAAATTTGAATTTCAGCGCCATTTTTTCCGTTAAAATCATTAAAATCCGTTTAATTCCTTTAAATTCCATTTTTGCCTCTGGCCGTTCCAATCCATTTTAACAGCCATTTAAATGGTTTAAACGGTAACGCCCCAGTCTGTTTAACCATTAAAATGGCCTCCTTTAAACCTTGGTATATCCCTTAATTGGTATGTATATCCACCAAGGGGTACTGGACTAAACATAAATGTGGGAACTGGTTCAAAAAAAATTCCCAGGTGACCCTGTTGTATTTCTTTTAAACGGTCAGAGAGCAATAAAACATTTCCTCCAACTGGTGACCCGCTGATTGAAAAGTCTTGATCTAGTTAGCTGTGGGCCATGGTGCGGAGAATGTTGGTGGAACATTTGTTTACACCAAAAACATGTTTATCTTGTTTTTTGGGGTGTAAGCATATTTTCGCGGGGATGCTCCTCATGATCAACTAACTCAGACCAAATAAAGTTATTGTTGCAACCAAGCAGCCCCAAACACGGAAATAAAATCCATGCGACTTAACATAGATACAACCGGGTGGCAAAAGATGATTCGTATGCATTTACCTTACTTCATGATACATTTTGTGTAGATCGATCTTGATTGGCCATCCGAGTATCTGACGTCCATAAGCGGGCACTACGGCATCTTGACGGGGTCAACAACAGCGGTGATAACATCACTCCAGTTCACTACAAATCTGAGTACATATGGACCGTTCGGTGAGGGGGATGGAACTTCTTTTTCTTTACCGACGCAACGCGCCGTCATTGTCGGTTTCCATGGACGGGTTAGCAACTTAGTGGATGCTATTGGTGTTTATGTGGAACCGATCGAGGGTGTTATGGTAAGAGAACTATTTGAATGCATTCCATTTCAGCAGTAGTCGTCATAACCAATCTCTTTCAAATGCGCTTTGTATATACATACGGACACTTTGGTGACTGAGGGCAGGGACATTTTTTTCTCTTCTACAGTAGCAAAAGGAATGGTGGTGGGCTGCACGGAAGAAGTGGATCGAGTTTATTTGGATGCAATAAGCGTACATCTGGAATACCTCTAAAGCGTCAAGTATTAAGTTAAATGGGTGTGTGAATAAACGATGTGTATGCCCACATGGAATTTTAGTTGTCGAGTCAGTGTTGTGTTGTACGTGTATCATCTCATCGTGGGATGTTGCTGTTTGTGAGGTCAGTTATGCTTGTATGATCAGTTACGTTGTTGAGTCAGTTATGGAATAAGGATGGGTACGTGAGTTGTATTTAGGAATGGTTGTGATTAATCATGAAAGAATTCATACTCTTACCATCCAGAAACTTGTTTCCTTGTGATATCCTTAATGGTAGGTGTTTGATGTTTGGCATTATTTTACAGGCTCCCGTTATAGGACATAATATGAGCCACATGGCACACTCTTATAGTGGAATCCGACTGTATGGATGTTTGACCAATCCCTACGTGGTCCTACAAACCAAAAATCAGCCTGATTAGTGATTTATGTCCCGCACCACAGTTGTGTGACTGTTTGTATGTCTGCACAGTTGCATCAGGGAGTCCGACATCTGTTGCGTCGAGAGGTTGTTATTCACTGAACTATGGTGGGGTAGGGTTGTGCATTGCTTATCTTGTGTGGAGTCATCTGGGCTGTCAAGATAGGGGAAGATGATCATAGAAGAGAATGAGAGTGATGTGTTATATTCGAGTCGGGGGGGTGTCGTCTCAAATTCTATTACTTTTAATGGCACGTTTCTTTTTGGGAAAAATTGTAGTTTCCTATCTTTAATGGTTTTTCCTTCTTGATCTGGGAGTCCTATATAAGCCATCGTTTTATACTTATTTGTAACTTTCAATTCACTTATAGTGGAAGCGGGCTCTCTCCAATATACATAGCCCCTTAATTTATCACCGACAAATGGCGGCAATTGTCGGGGGGGTTCCACAAGTAAATGCTCATTAGATGTTCGCACCTTGAGTCCATGATTTGCCCCAGCAAACATCACCCCATCTTTATTAAGGCTCTGTACGGTGATCAACAAAAAGTTCTACAGAAAAAGGATTTATATGACAGAAAGTGTTGTTACAGAAAAAGTTTAATGACATTACATTACAATGCATTTTTTACTTTCTCTCCCTCTCCAAAAGTCTATATGAGTAGAATTTACATCCAATCATCTTCTCTCTACTGATGAGCAAAAGGAAGGACAATATTACAGATCTGGCTTTGCGACATCATGAAACAAAAGGAATAGGATGGAAGAAAAAGGAATGGTTGGAAGACTATACAGTGGAATAGTGGAGCAGACTTTCAGATCCACCACCTCATGAATCCATGGCTATTCCTTGATGACTAATCAAGCTGATTTTTGGTTTTCATCCCCAAAGAGGGACTGGCCAAACATCCATATGGTCATCGTCCTCTAAGAATGTGCCACGTGGCTCATATTGTGGTGTGTCACAATATGTCACAACATAACAGGGGGTTGAGGCATCTCCTCAACCAAATGGCTGAGGTAAGCCGGACTGATCAGTTTATTAGAGACGGAATCTTTATAATATTCCTCAGTATCCTCTAGGCTCTCTCACTTCTTTTTCCCCTCCTCCCTCTCTATTACATACCCAATCCACCATGGAACCACGACGCCCAAATATGGGTTCAAGCTGTAAAGAACAATTCAAAGAAGCAAATATGTGCAGAAAAACCTGATTCCCACTATTCCTCTAACTTCAATTACAAGGGTTCATAACCCAAGAGGACTCCTTTCATTCTAAAACATTTCCGCAACAAGCAACATTTCCACTGTTGCTTGCTCAAGTGAAGTCTCAAGGAGCTACCCGAGGTTGGATCTTGGATTTGGGGCAGTTTCGGATGGGAGGGGAGCTAGGAGTGATGGACTCAGATTTGAACTGCAGCTGGGATCAAGAAGAGCTCGGAATGCTCAGTGAGCAACAATATATATATATATATATATATAGATATAGAGAGAGAGAGAGAGAGAGAGGAAAATTAAATTGTTGATCACTGATACCCACCCTGCGTGTTAGTCATGCCAAAAATTGACCTATTTCTATGTAACTTATAGCCCCTTTGCCCATCAAATCTTCTTTTTTAAATTGAAATGCCCAATTTTTTTTATACCACAGATGGGTATTCTCGACCAGAAATCGAGTATTTATAGGCTATGTTACCCGGATACAGCAAGGATACGGGACTAACACGGCGTGAATACGGCATTTACACTTAAAATGGAAGTATCCGACACGGGTACGGCACCCATTTTGAAGTATCCGGGTATCATAGTTTATAGGGGCAGTTCTGCAACTTCATGTTTCAGAACAACGGAACCAATAGAACCTATTTAAAAGAATAGAACAGCTGTTATAACGCCATTATAAAAATAACACCCCTATATTGCTACTCCTTTTTCCGTAATTTACTAACCAGAATAGAAAATCTGTCATTTGACCGAATTCAATAATTGGTCATGTAGGTTGATTTTTCGTCCAATGATGCCCTCATCCACCTTTTAGATGGGCACCCAACTAAAAACATCACTGTTTTGGATGAAACTACACTTATGTTTTCAATTTGGGCACCCACCCATCCTCTTGAAACCCACCCCACCTCTCTCTCTCTCTCTCTCATGTTGGAGTTTGCATAACTTGATTTTGCATGTGGGCTTGTGGGGTGGCAGCGGTGTGATGGCAGGGGGTGGAGGTGTTGGTCGTGCGCTTGGTTGGGGTGGCATTTGACGAGTACAAAATGGGGTGGTGAGAGAAGACGGTAGCTAGGGTTGGAGAAGATGAAGTGGGTGCCCAACGTAAAGAGGTAGGTGTGTGTAGAGCTACCCTAACTAAAAAAAGGATTCATATTGCCGACCCAGATAATGAGGATGAGGCCTAAAGGATGATGATGATAATAATGTTATTTTTTAAGAGATGTGCACGAAACGTGCATGTGAATTTTATTCAATGGAAGAGATGGTTAGGACTAGTAAGAATTAATGTACACACTCTTTGCCTTGTAGATCAACATAAAGGTTAGAGTAGAACTTTGCTGACGGACCACCTTATGAGCCACGTGGCATATTTTAGAGACCACTGACCGTATGCCAAATAATCAATGATTTCAAACCTTTGGATCTTTGTATGCCAAATAATGTACAAATTCCACAGTTAAAAATCAACCCATAAAAGTGAATTCAATCCAACACTCAGAAATCACTAATCAGAACGACTACAATCCAACGCTTAAAAATCACTCATAATAGTTATTTTATAAAATCTATGTAGACCTATGATCTCTAATACAAGAAGTCTCGTCTACGACGGATAAAATCCATCGCAAAAGGATTTTTACTACGGACAAAGTCAAATCAAATTTTAAACAATATACGGTCAAACATATCATCAGCAAAACGATCAGAGCTGTTGACTATTTGTAGGTGCTTGATACAAGAAAGACTACTTTTTTTTCTTCTACAGGTACTTCGTCTAAAGAACCAAGGTTTAAAAGGGGCCGTTATAATGATATAATGGACAGGGGGCGTTACTGTGTTTTCCATTATAACAAATTGTTCAGGGGCAAAAATGGAAAATTATGAAAAAAATATAAAAATAATGGCCATTTTTTCACAAAATTTCCCATAAATAACAGTTGTTATTTCATTTTAACAGATAAAATAACAGCCGTTATAACAAAAATAATGGCCGTTATTTTTTAAACATTTTAACGGTACATAACGTTATGGGGAGGTCCGAATCCCTTATAACGGCCATTTTTTAAAACATGTAAAATACAACTTTTTCCATAAACTGAAAAACTTCTTTTTCGAGACATAGAGATGTATATGTACTGTGGATGCAAGTCACCCTTTCGCAAATTTTCAATGCTGTTGTATTTAACAACCGCCACGCCTCCACCGTCACCACCACCACCTCCAGTGCCAGAACCGCCACCTCCACCACCGAAGAAAAATCCCCCACCATGCCTATGACGTTTGCCCGTGTTATTGGGATCATCACCACAAGCAAATATAAGCATGGATATTATTGAGAGGGACACAACAATCATGCAAAGCAAGAACGAACCCCCTGATATCTGAAACAACGCTCCACCGTTACTGCTACTGTCACCAATAACATCAAAGTCCGTGACTGACCAAAAATCATCTTGATTGGTGGATCGATTTCAAACTTTTGGATCTTTGTACCCAAATAATGGTCAATAATGCTCAAATTCCATGTTTAAAAATCAACCCATGAAAACGACTTTAATCCAATGCTTAAGAATTACTAATCAGGCTAATATTTGGACTGCATGTCCAAATGGGGTGGGTCCAAATATTCATACGGTCAGAAATTTCTGAGAACGTTGATGGACGTACGTCGGTCAGCAAAGTACTAAAGCGTGTTGGATGATAAGGGTTAATTTGGTTGAAATTTCAACAAGTCGTCTCTGTACCAATAAAATTCATCCCAATGGGGAATAGTATCGTTACCAATAAAATTCCACACGTACACACAGGAAAATGACTGATTTTACATATTTGCACCCCAAAATAGTCTCGCTGTGGAAATGATTTTTGCATATAGCCAAACACTTGTGCACTTAGAGATTTGTACTAGTGTTGATCATGGTTTAAAAAACGGCCCTTATAACGAAAATAACAACTGTTATAATTGATTCGAACCTCCTCCGTTATATTATGTATCGTTATAACACCCAGAAAATAACGGCCGTTATTTTTCGTTATTTTTCCGTTGTAATGAAAATAATGGTCATTATTTTCTGAAAGTTTTCTGAAAAAAATGCCGTTATTTTTCCATTACCATTTTTTCGTTATTTTCTATTTTTTTCCCCGGAGCGTTACTATTTGTTATAACGGAAAAATGGTAACGCCCCCAGTCTGTTATACCGTTATAACGGACCCTTTTAAACCTTGGTGTTGATAGAGAAAAAGTTTTATGAAATTTAAGCTCTCTACGGTGATCAATAAAATGTTTTCCAAAACAAAAAAAAAATTTATGTTAGAGAGTGTTGATACAGAAAATTTTTGACATTTATATGCAAAAAATCATTTCTAGAAAATTTATTCAGGGCAACTGTACAGAGCCTAAGACCGCATTTGGTAGGCCATTTTGGTGGTAAAATAAATTTTTTGCCCACATAAGTGTGAAAATATTTTACAACTCCCTCCTCCCCCTCTGTGCAAATATTTTCACACAATTTTTAGACTTAGGGTCTGTTTGGTACGTGAGAAAAAGAGTTCCAACGGTGAATATTTAGCCAGGCGAATATTATCTTGGCTAAATATTTGCTCATATGAATATTTAACAATGTTTGGTACGTGTATGAGCTAGCTCACTTCAGCTTACTTCATTTTTTTTCAATTTGAGTGGGTCCCACATATCAAAGTAAGTCAAAAATAGGTTGGGCGAGTGCGGGAACCACATATTATGTCAAAGGATAAAAAAAAATTTATTTTTATCTTTTTTATATATTAAAAAATTAATTTTTATTGAAAATAGTGATTTTCCGACGAGAAAATAAAATTTTCTCACCAAGGCATAATCGGCGTGAAAATATTTTCATAGGGGGGGGTGATCAAATGTTTTCCCGCCGAGGAGGGGAAATATGTGGGCCCGGCTAAATATTCGCCGAGGGCGAGTGGCTGCCAAACGCAGCCGGGCGAATATTTGCGCGGCTAAATATTTTATTTGCCCGCCGCGGTGCGTTACCAAACAGGCCTTTAATGGGCAAAAAAAATTTGCCCATTTGAAAATGTGAAAAAAAAACTTACTTTTTAGCCGACTTTCTTGAAGCCTACACGTGGCACACATTTTTGGGCCCACTTGCATTGTATATCTACTAATATGACACGTGGCACACATTTTTTGGCCCACTTGCACTCTAAATGTTGTGACCCTCGTATATCTACCAATATGGCACACGGCACACCTTTTTGAGCCCACTTACACTCTGAATGTCGGGACCCCTCGTATGTCTACCAATATGACACATGTCACTCTTTTAAACCCAGTTACACGATGAATGTCGCGACCCTTCATATATCTTCCAATTTTATGTGGTACACCTTTTTGGGCCATTGACCGTAAGAATATTTGGTCCATCCCTAAGTGGACGACGTGCATGCCAA
This sequence comes from Euptelea pleiosperma, assembly GCA_035048495.1. Lineage (NCBI taxonomy): Eukaryota > Viridiplantae > Streptophyta > Magnoliopsida > Ranunculales > Eupteleaceae > Euptelea > Euptelea pleiosperma. The sequence goes on from CM068545.1 coordinate 1,848,362, forward strand.
AAATCAGGCTGATTATCATCATCAAAATAATAGATTTTGTTATTCAGGTGATAGGTCAATTAATTGGATGGTCCAAATATTGAACATGTGCACAAAGGTTGATCCTGGTGATATTACATTTTCTGTTTAACAAATATCAAAGTATGCAATGAGCGGTCCTACCCACAAAGAGTTCACCCCTTGCCCCCCTGAACAAAATCCTGGACCCGACACTAGACATGAGACACCGTTTCGCAAATTCTCGATGCTATCTATATATCTATACTAAAGCAGAGACCTTACGACGTAGAGAGCACCACATCATCTTTAAAATTTTACACAAGAAAAATATTTTTTTTCTAAACGGTTCAGACTCCTCAATCATGTCAAACTCATAACGTTTTAGATTTCTACACAGGTTCAAAGACCTCTATAACTGTTTTGAACCCAATGGCCAGAGCAAGCCCGGCTTGACCATTAGGCAGATGAGGCGGTTGCTTAAGGCCCCCCACAGCCACAGGTAAGGCCCCGAAATTTCAGAAATTTTCAAGTGATCTTAATATTTTTTTTTTTTTATGAAAAGGCCCCACCTGTCCATTTGTGTCGGGCCCCTCCAATCACATAAGACTATGCTACAGCCGGACAAATGTAGTCTACAATTGTTTGCAGACTTAAAAGTATGCAAACATTGTATTCACCATTGAATTCTCCTTGAAAAACGTGTTTTTAATTTTATTTTTGAAAACATTGAAATCACATAGGTTTAGGAGTATTTCTGGAAAAAAAAAAAGCCCCATTTAGAGTTTTCGCCTAAGGCCTCAACTTGTATTAAGACGGCCCTGGGCCAGAGAACCCTATTGAATCTGGGTCCGTTATACCGTTAAACCTTGGTCTCAACCATTTGATTATCTCATTTTTTTTTATTAAGATCAATTTCTTTTGGTAGTAAAGCCTGTTCTTAAAGAAATCAGTACCTAACTCAGTGAAGGCGGGTTTTGAACCCAGGTCTGTGGTATCATCACCCACAAACTTTACCACTGACCAAGCTGACACCACCTTTATTAATATCACTGCGAACTATAGGAAATCTAGAAGGACAATTTGAACGGTATCAACACTCTATGCACTTGCCACGTATCCTTGAAAGAGTGATTATATACTATTCAGGTACGTAGGATCTCCCTAACCCCAAGCTTATCTATCAAAAATAAAAATAAAAATAAAAAATAAAAAATAAATATTCAGATGTTTTAATTTAAAACATCTATATCGAAAATAACGACCATTATAAACGATTCGGACCTCTCCCGTTAAGTTATGTTCTGCTAAAATGTTCGAAAAATAACGGTCATTATTTTAGTTATAGCTTCCGTTACAACGACCGTTATTTTCTAAAAAAAATTGTGGAAAAAATGGCCATTATTTTTCCTTTTTGAATATCAGCACCATTTTTTTCAATATTTTTCGTTTTTGCCGATTAGACTGAATAGGATTGGAAGAGCTATCCCGATCATTCACATCAATTTCAGCAGGCAGGAAGGGCGCGGAAGCTACCGTTTCTAGAATGCAAACAAGGTAGCTTGCTTACTCTCCTAGTAGCGTGCCTTGGCGGCAAGGAAGGAGGCATTGGAAAGACTAGACCATACTATAGTATAGAGGCATTGTCGCTTCCCGCGAAGCTTCGGGAACCCGCAAACGAGACGAGATCAAGAAGGAGAAAGAGCCGAGGCAACAACCTTCTTTCTTCAACTCGGACTAGAGTAGAAGACTCTGCGTTCCTGAGAAACTTCTTTTGCTTTGAAATTGTAACATAAGAGAAGTATTGTAGACAACGAGACACCCCTACCGCAATTTGTCGATGCTGTTGTATTTAACAACCGCCTCCACCTAAACCACCACCAGCTCCGACGAGAATAGCGCCACCCTTCCTACGTGCCCCCTACATGCCTACGAGGTTTGTCGGTCTTATCCGGATCATCGCCACAAACAAAGATAACCATGGAAATTATTGAGAGGGACGACACAACAATCATGCATATATAGCAAGAACAAACCACTTGATATCTGAAACACGACACCACCGTCACCGCCGCTGCTACGAATAAGTACATCAAAGACCCTAGCCATTTAATTTTAGTCTGACAGGAGATTGACCCTAGCCACCGTCTACAGGAATTTCAACGTTTATTTAGTCTTAGCCTCTTAGGCGACTTACTTGTCCTATAAGTTTCATGAGTAAAACTTGTGTCACAAGATGTTGTGACGGAAGCCGGTCACAGCACTCAATACGAGCCACGTGTCATACTATCAGAGGACGATGACCGTATGGATGTTTGGCCAGTCACTCGGTGGACCGGTACACAAAAAATGATTCGCGATTTCTAACCGATTCCATTGAAGTTATTTTCATCGGTTGATTTTCACGGTAGGAATTTGAGCATTATTTGGTTGCAAAAATCCAAAGATTGTAAATCACTAATTAGACTGATTTTTGGTTTGTAGGTCCACCGAGGGACTGGTCAAACATTCATATGGTCAGCGCCCACTGATCATGTGGCACGTGGCTCGTATTGAGTGCTGTGACCAGCTTCCGTCACAACATCTTGTGACACAAGTTTTACTCAAGTTTCATTCATTATAGCGTGTTGAATGATAAGCAGGGCTGATTACACAAAAAATAAAGAGAGATAACCAGGGCGGAGACAAGGGGGGACGGCTGCCCTCTGGACTCACTGACCACATGGATGTTTAGCCCACCCCTTGGTGGATATACACACCAAAAATCATCCTAATAGGTAATCTCTGCCCATTAGATTTTAGTACTTTAAGGCGTGATTCTAGCCATTGGATTCAACAAATTAAATTTTTTAGGTACTAAATTCATCGGACTGAAAATCATCAAACAAACTGATTTTTGGTGTGATCGTCTACCAATGGATGGGCTAAACATCCATGCAGTCAGTAGGCCCATATGACAGCGGTGAATAACCAAAATCGTGAGGACCCGTCCAAAAGTACCTTTTTAACTTATAGCTGAAGGGAGAATGACCCCCCTCAAATCTCACCTGCGACCTTCCCTCTTAAGGCCGTCGACGCTTGCTGCCGCCTGCCCTGGTCCCTCCCCCACTTCTAATAAATAGTCGCTTGCTGCCCTGCCCATCCTTGAACAAAATCCTGGCCTGACGATAAGGAGCCGGTTTGGTTCAAATTTCAACAAGTAGTCTCCTTACCATAGTGCATTATTTTGGCCCACCTCATTGGTGGATATATTCATCAAAATTGTCTAGACCATGGTTTTAAAAACGTCCGTTTAAATGGTTTTAAATGGTTTTAACGGCCGTTTTAACGGTAACGCCCCAAGCCTGTTTCCATTAAAACCGTTTAAACACGTTTTATCGGTTTTGAATAAAACGGCCATTTTTTTGTTTTAACAGCCGTTAAAATCGTTTAAACAACCGTTTAAGTTAAATCTGTTTAATTTCCATTAAAATCTGTTTAATTTCCATTAAAATCTGTTAAATTTCATTTTTTTTTTAATTTTCGAATTTCAAAATTTGAATTTCAGCGACATTTTTTTCCCTCAGGCTGATTTTTGGTTTGTAGGTCCACCAAGGGACTGGCCAAACATCCATACGGTCAGCGCCCTCTAAGAGTATGACACGTGACTCGTATTGTGGGTTGTGATCAGCTTCGTTTACTCTCTCTGGACCCAGTTAGCAATTTGTAATACGGAAAAAATTCGGGACAGGACTAGTGTGAGTATCATTCCGTTTGGACATTTTTGAAATACAGTAAAGAAAAGGTCAAATAAACGGGAAACGGCAAAAAAGTGGTTTCGTTATAATTCGTGTATAATACAGTTTAGTATTAAGAATCCGGGACCAAAAATTCGTGTATATATATAAGAGGTGACCCACAAATGATATAAGTTTATAGATTTGGGATCCACTGATGTAACCAATGAGGTGATCAATTTAACCGTCCGACGCATAGATTTAAATCTGAACCGTACGTAGCATCTAAAAAACGCAATATTATTAACTGTGGTGAGGAGGTTGGATTTTCACGTAGATGATCTACCAGGTGAATGAGGAAGGGCAATTGTACGTACACAAGCAGCAAGTGCAGTGAGGTAGTGGCCCACCACACACTGGATTCCACATAGGCAACCTCACAGCGCACATCGCAACCGTTCAACCTTTGCATTCTCCTTAACAATAGAAAAAGAAACAAATTGAAACAATGACTCAGAAAAGTATAAGTATCAGATGGTGAGGATCATCTGTTTGCCCAATGTTTAGCCTAGGCAAATATCGGGAAAGCCACACTCTTGATGAACATCTTAGAGGAACTCGTTCAGGTGATTCAACAAACACGTGTACTACCGCTTGGATAAATGTCATTGTTGCAGCTGTTCATATCATATCTGGTAGCGGTGTCAATTTGGCGATGAATGGTTGTGTGTCAGGCACTCACAATAGTGAAACATGGTGGCTGGATCTGGACATGGAGGCAACAATGGGGTCGAATGTAGATGAGAAGAAGCTGGTGGACGAATTGATGGTAGCGGCGGTGATGATTCAGATCTATGGATTGGATTCAATTCTTTAGGGTTTCTTAACTCATGTTGGAGGAGATGAAGGGATAAGAGTAAAGCGGAGAGAAGGGATTTCGATTCATGTTGAGGGTTAATTTTGAGAAATATTAAAAAAATCAGAGAGGAAAGCATGTAGATGTGTCTTTTAAGGTATATACTGAGGAAAAAATATTTTTTCAAGACACAGACATTTAGAAATAGTATAAATTGAGTGTAGAAACAATGAAAAGAAAGAAAAGAGCTCAATATAACAAATCTGGTTTTGCATCAAAGTTACAAAACAAACCGAAAATAGAGTTAGTGCTAATGGGACAAAAAGAAATCTCAACATCCCATTTGCGTCCTCAGAACAACAAAAAGTACTAAAGGCATTCGACTTGATTGCATAAGATTTTTAAACCAAACAGCTCAATGGAGTGCTCAGCCAATTTTGAGTCAATAATCAAACTTGGGTAAGCGCGCACAACCGTAGGACTAGTCCCATCACCAATGTGTGTGGGGATACCTGCGTTATAAAAAAAAAAGGGATCCATGCTAGTTAGTACGGTTAACAAGGGGTACTTGTCAAACATTTCGGGAGGGGGTCATCAAAGTTTGAAGTCCCCCGAGGCCAGCGGATTTTTTCTCCTACAAATCACACGAGAAAACATTCGTTGGCCCCAGGGGACTTCAAAAATTTGATGTCCCCCTCCCAAAATGTCAGACACGTACTGCAATCCCTTAACTTAACCCATGTTAAGCCCCTGGTCAGTGGTTAACAAAGGGTGCGTGTCTGACATTTTGGGAGGGGGACATCAAAGTTTGAAGTCCCCAGGCCAGCGAATTTTTTTTCCAAATCACACAATCACAAGCCAACGAGCAACGTACCATGTGCTTTTGCTTTGTGGTGTACGTGCCCTGAGAACTCATTGGCTTGTGATTGTGTGATTTGAGGCTGTTGTGGTAGAAGTTTTACTTGAATTTTTGGTTTAGAGGTCAACGGAGCGACTGGCCTTTATCCATACGGTCAGCGTTCACTAAGAGTGTGCCACGTAGCCTGTGTTTTGCATAGTGACAGAAGCATTTGTCAGAACGCTGTGACAAGTTTTGTGAGCAAAGCCAAGATCACAGTATACAATACGAGCTACGTGGCACACTCTTAGAGATTGCTGACCATATGGATATTTGGCCAGTCCCTCTGTGGACCTGCAAACAAAAAATCAGCCTGATTAGTGATTTAAAACCTTTGGATCTTTACTCCCAAAAAATGCTCAAATTACTAAGGTTAAAATCAACCCATGAAAATAACTCCAATCCAACGTTTAGAAATTACTGATCAGGTTTATTTTAGTATGTAGGTCCACCAAGTGATTTGCCAAACATCGATACGGTCATTGCTCTCTAAGAGTGTGCCATGTGGCTCGTATTGTGTGCTGTGATCGACTCCGCTCACATCATGGAGCGAGCAAAGGTTTACTCAGCAAACAGTAAAAGCAGATTTCATCCTCAAAGTAGATTTTTGAAGCAGCAAAACTGTGGCCAATCACATGACGCCACAATCTGCTATCGCTTTTGTATTTGTACAAATGCATAAATGCTTTTTTAACAGCAGAGTGTGGCGCCATGCGATTGGCCATAGCTTTGCTGCTTAAAAACTCAACTGCTCTGTTGTGGCTTTTGTAGACTTTTTGTACAAACCCATAAATGTTTTTTGAACAGCAGATTGTGGTGCCATGTGATTGGACATAGTTTCGCAGAAAATTTTTAGCCGCAGAGGACTTTGGATGCATTTGATGCAGAGAGGTCTCGTGGCTCTACAGGGCTCATTTTTAGGGCCCACTAACCGCATGGATGTTTAGCCCACCCCTTGGTTGATATGCATACAAAAAACCAGTCTCATTGATTTTCTCTGGCCATAGATTATAGTACTTTTTGGAGATTGATTGTAACCGTTGGATTTAAGCATTTTTTTTTGCATATTTTTGGGCAGTTAATCCAAGGGATAGAAATTATCAACCAAGCTGATTTTTGCTATGCACATCCACCACGGGGTGGGCTAAACATCGATGCGGTTAGTGGGCCCTAAATAATGAACCATGTAGGGCCGCGAGACCCCTCTGCATGGACTGCATCCAAAGATCTGTGCATCTAAATTTTTTCCATAGTTTCACCGCTTAAAAAAATTAAAAGGGTCGGGCTCCATTGACGGGTCTAAAATGACAGGTATCTGGTACAGAGACACAATATAACCACGTGGCACACTCTTAGAGGAATCTGACCGTATGGATGTTTGTCCAATCCCATAGTAGACCTACCTACAAACCAAAAATCAGCCTGATTATTGATTTGTAGGCTTTGTATTGGACTTATTTTCATGGGCTGATTGCAACTGTGGGAATTTGAGGTACAAAGATCCAACTCCTATAAATCACTAACCAGACTGAATTTTGGTTTGTAGTCCACAATAGAATTGGACAAACATCCATACGGTCAGATTCCTCTAAGAGTGTTCCACGTGGTTTATATTGTGTCCCTGTACAGATACCTGTCATTTTAGACCTGTCAACGGAGCCCGACCCAAATTAAAAATCCACCGAGGGCTGGCCAAATATCCATTCGGTCAGCGTCTACTAAGAGTGTGCCATGTGGCTCGTGTAGTGTGTTGTAATAGAAACATCTGGAAGCAGCGAAGGAGTGGCCAATCACATGGTGCCACAATCTGCTGTTCCAAAAGCATATATGGCTTTGTAGGAAAGCATCAGCAGAGGTCGTGTGCGGTGAGGCCGAGGTCGTCCGTTTGTACATAATCCATGTGTCGAGATCTGCAGCCCTGTCATCTCCTTCGATGATGGGCCCAATTTTATCCGTCGAGTCTGTCTATCTGTCTGAGTGCTCTTGAATGTTGGTAAATATACTGAGTTGAACAGAGTGTTGAACAGTGTATCCATCTTGACTCTTGGTCTGAATCAGCAATTATGGACCAAATAAGTGCCCGTGGAAGTTGTGTTTGAGTTATTTTCCACCAGACAACTTCCACAAGCACTTATTTGGTTATTAGAATCAGCAATTATTGACCAAATAAGTGGTCATGGAAGTTGAGTTTGAGTTATTTTCCACCACACAACTTCCACGATCACTTATTTGGTCATTAGAATCAGCAATTATTGACAAAATAAGTGCTCCTGGAAGTTGTATTTGAGTTATTTTCCATCAGACAACTTCCACAAGCACTTATTTGGTCATTAGAACCAGCAATTATTGACCAAATAAGTGCTGGTGGAAGTTGTGTTTGAGTTATTTTCCACCAGACAACTTCCACGAGTACTTATTTAGTCATTAATTGCTGATTCAGACCAAGAGTCAAGATGGATACACTCAAGCAATATCTCTCAAGAATCATACGAGATGCTCAAATTCCTACCATTAAAACAAACCCAAGAAAATAACTTCAATCGAATCGGCTAGAAATCACTAATCAGACTAATTTTTTGTGTACCAGTCCACCAAAGGACTGGCCAAACATCCATACGGTCATCATCCTCTAATAGTATGCCACGTGGCTCATATTGAGCGCTGTGACCGGCTTCAGTCACAACATCTTGTGACACAAGTTTTAACTCGTGTGTACATCTACCAAGGGGTGGTCAGGCAAGTTTTACTCGTGTGTATACCAAGGGGTGGGATAAAAATGAATGCGGTCAGTGGGCCCATATGAAGGAACAAAAATCATGTTCCGCGTTTAAACCATGCTTGTTTCATCTTTTTTTCCAATTTTTTTTGGGTCAGGCTCAGCAGCCACATAAGTTCACTCACAGATTCACACACAAAAATTGTGTACCCATACGGAAGATAAATCAATGGCTGATTTTTGGTGAGGATGATCTCCTCACCATATAGATCGCCCCTACAAAAAATCAGTCCCATCCTAACCAAAAATCACCCCATTCCAAAACTATTGATTTATATATTGGCCCCACACAATTTGTGTGTGAACTTGTGAGTGAACTTATGTGGCCCCACAAAATGCTCAAATTTTGATGTGATGCTGGTTACATCTCTTGTCGTATATTCCATTTGCATTTATCTTGGGAAAAATCTATGATACCAACTGCTGCATCAAAATTTTGATGCAGAAGTCCCTCAATTTGCCACGTTGTAGACTCTGTCAGGCCCACTGCCTCCATAATTGTTTGGCTCACCTCTTGGTGGACCCACACACCAAAATTCAGTATGAATAGTGATTCCTAGCCATTGAATTTGAGCATTTTTCATCATGGGCTTGGAACCAACTCATAAGCGTGTTCATAAAGCCCATGATGAAAAAGTGCTCAAATCCTACGTCTAGAAATCACAAATCACGCTGATTTTTGGTATGTAGGTCTATCATAGTGTGGGTCAGACATTCAAGTGGCAAGTGGGCCCAAACGAGTCTATTACGTTGCAATTTGAGGGAATTCTGCATCAAAATTTTGATACAGAAGGCTGCATCAAAGAACAGCCCTTTTTTTCCTGTGTAACGTGCGATCTTGCGATGCAAATCATTTTACTATTGCTGACGTGGATGATGAATGCTTCTTTCAACGGCTGTCCGTGTCGATGATGACAGGGCTGCATTCCTCGGCACGTGGATTTTGTAAGGTCGAACCATCTCGGCCTCACCACACACGTGAGTAAAACTTCTATCCCACGTTCTGACAGATGCTTCTGTTGATGAGAAAATCACATGCCACGTGGCACATTCTTAGTGGACGCTGATGGATGTTTGGCCAGTCCCTCAGTGGACCTCTAAACCAAAAATCAGAAGGAACAAAAATCATGTTCCGCATTTAAACCATGCTTGTTTTATCTTTTGCAATCTGCTTTTATCCTTTGGTTTATTCTTTGTGGGACATGCGATGCTGGTTTACATCTCGTTCGTATAGTCCCTTTGCTTTTTCCCAATGTTTTAAGGGGGCGTTTGGGAACGAGAAGTAAAAGCACTTCTACTTGTAGTAGAAGTCAAGTCACTGGTTGATTTTTTACCTCCAAAAAAGTTACAGAAATTAAAAGCGTTGGGAGGCCTTCTAATTTTTGAGAACTAATTTCTCTTAGAAATTAATAGATAAAAAACTTAGCTTCAGTTCTAAGTTATTTTTTAGCTTTCCAAAAGTTAAAATATGAAACACATCCAAATTAACTTTTTAACTTTTTTGGCGTATAAAAGTCAATAAGTTACTTATTTTTGTATTGCCAAACGCCCCTTAAAAATCGAACCGGTGATCGAACCGAAATTTTGACAAATTGGTCGAACAGTGGTCGGACCATGGTTTGATATGATCTGACTTGACCGGTATGTATTTATTAAATAATTTAAAAATATATCATTTAAAGAAATTAATAATATATGAGATAATAAAAGAAAGAGGTGGGTAAAAACAATATGAAAATTTGAAGTCAAGGCCCTTATTCAAAAGAAAAACAAAATCTTGAAAATTTAATTAGAATTTTAGAGAAATCCTTCCAAATTTAGAAACCATACTCACATTTTTAAAATATTCTCTTCGACATAAATAAAATCCCCAAATTTTAGGATTTCCTACGTAGGGATTCACATTTCAAACCGTGCATAAGAACCTGTGGTTCAATTGGTTTGACGGTCGAACCACTGATATTGAAAAAACCGTCGGTTCTCTTCAAAATTTAGGTTCACAATTAACCGGACCCATATTTTATGAAAATCTGGTCGGACCGTTAGTCTGGTCCGATTTTAAACACTGCTTTTTCCTGTGCAACGACGTTGCGATGCAAATCATTTTACTACTGCTGATGTGGATGATGAATGCATTTTCAACGGCTGAGATGATTCTATACTGTCTGTGTTGATGATGACAGGGCTGCAGTCCTCGGCACGTGGATTTTGTACAGTCGAATCACCTCAGCCTCACCACACACGTGAGTAAAACTTCAATCATACGTTATGAATGATGCTTCCATTACTAAGAAAATTACAGGCCACGTTGCACATTCTTAGGGGATGCTGACCGTATGGATGTTTGGCCAGTCCCTCAGTGGAACTCTAAACCAAAAATCAGCCTGATTAGTCATTTACAACCTTTGGATCTTTGCACCCAAATAAAGCTGAATATTGCTAGAATTCTTACTGTTAAAATCAACGACACATGTACCCAGGTAAGTGTTTAGGCAAAAAACACTGGAATGTGATTGTTCCATCTGGTATGACTCTTGGTATTTGCTTTAGTGTATCCTTCTTGAAAAAGAACTTACGATGATGCAAGCATTTAATATTTAATAGATGGCCTGGGTGAAAAGACATTTAATATGCATGGATAGTGCCGTGTGATTTTAAAACATAGAGGATTTGAACATTATTTGGGCTATAAATAGACTCAAGACAAGACGAGTTTTTTGTGAAAAAAAGAGAAGACGAGTTTTCTTCCTAGAATCCTTCAAACAAAATGGTGAGCATCTCGTCCGAAGAGGGTGCTCATAATAACCCACCCGTGCTCATGCTCATGCTCATGCTGGTTTTAATATTATTTTACTCGTGTTTGATTTGGTGCAGGACATAATCAGCACAACGAAATCTGTCATGGTGGGTCCATGGGGAGGCTCCGGTGGAACTTCTTGGAATTATAGTGCCAAAGGTAGCATTAAGAAGATTGTGATCACTCATGGAGCGGCGATCGATTCCCTCACTTTCACTAACGTCGATGACGGAGTGATTTTGCCTTCCGAAAAGTTCGGGGGCGATGGTGCCCGTCTTAGTGACACGGTATCCTAACCCGAGGATTCTCAAGTTCCTATATAATTAAATAAATAGCAGTCACGTATGCATGTAGCTAGAGAGATGCGTGTGCTATCAACCATCGACGATCTAGTGGCCCTTTGTATCCCTATATATGTTGCCCATTTTTTTGGGCCCATTGACCGCATGATTTTACCCCACCTCTTGGTCCATGGATGTACACACCAAAAATCACCTTGATTGGTTATCTCTAGGCATTACGTGTGTGCTTTGGGTTAAAAAAAGGCCGTTTAAACGGTAACGCCCCAAGCCCGTTTCCGTTAAAACCTTTTAAACACGTTTTATCGGTTTTGAAAAAAATGGCCGTTTTTTTTGTTCTAACAGCCGTTAAAATCGTTTAAACAGCCCTTTAATTCTGAAAAATTTTGTGAAAAAAATGGCCGTTAAATCCGTTAAATTCTATTTCTTTTAATTTTCAAATTTCAAAATTTGAATTTCAGCACCATTTTTTTCTGTTAAAATCCGTTTAATTCCTTTAAATTCCATTTTTTTCCATTTTTGCCTCTGGCCGTTCCAATCCGTTTTAACAGCCATTTAAATGGTTTAAACGGTAACGCCCCCAGTCTGTTTAACCGTTAAAATGGCCTCCTTTAAACCTTGGTATTTCCCTTAATTGGTATGTATATCCACCAAGGGGTACTGGACTAAACATAAATGTGGGAACTGGTTCAAAAAAAATTCCCAGGTGACCCTGTTGTATTTCTTTTAAACGGTCAGAGAGCAATAAAACATTTCCTCCAACTGGTGACCCGCTGATTGAAAAGTCTTGATCTAGTTAGCTGTGGGCCATGGTGCGGAGAATGTTGGTGGAACATTTGTTTACACCAAAAACATGTTTATCTTGTTTTTTGGGGTATAAACATATTTTCGCGGGGATGCTCCTCATGATCAACTAACTCAGACCGAATAAAGTTATTGTTGCAACCAAGCATCCCCAAACACGGAAATAAAATCCATACGACTTAACAACCATACAACCGGGTGGCAAAAGAAGATTCGCATGCATTTACCTTACTTCATGATACTTTTTGTGTAGATCGATCTTGATTGGCCATCCGAGTATCTGACGTCCATAAGCGGGCACTACGGCATCTTGACGGGGTCAACAACAGCGGTGATAACATCACTCCAGTTCACTACAAATCTGAGTACATATGGACCGTTCGGTGAGGGGGATGGAACTTCTTTTTCTTTACCGACGCAACGCGCCGTCATTGTCGGTTTCCATGGACGGGTTAGCGACTTAGTGGATGCTATTGGTGTTTATGTGGAACCGATCGACGGTGTTATGGTAAGAGAACTATTTGAATGCATTCCATTTCAGCAGTAGTCGTCATAACCAATCTCTTTCAAATGCGCTTTGTATATACATACGGACACTTTGGTGACTGAGGGGCAGGGACATTTTTTTCTCTTCTACAGTAGCAAAAGGAATGGTGGTGGGCTGCACGGAAGAAGTGGATCGAGTTTATTTGGATGCAATAAGCGTACATCTGGAATACCTCTAAAGCGTCAAGTATTAAGTTAAATGGGTGTGTGAATAAACGATGTGTATGCCTACATGGAATTTTAGTTGTCGAGTCAGTGTTGTGTTGTACGTGTATCATCTCATCGTGGGATGTTGCTGTTTGTGAGGTCAGTTATGCTTGTATGATCAGTTACGTTGTTGAGTCAGTTATGGAATAAGGATGGGTACGTGAGTTGTATTTAGGAATGGTTGTGATTAATCATGAAAGAATTCATACTCTTACCATCCAGAAACTTGTGTCCTCGTGATATCCTTAATGGTAGGTGTTTGATGTTTGGCATTATTTTACAGGCTCCCGTTATAGGACATAATATGAGCCACATGGCACACTCTTATAGTGGAATCCGACTGTATGGATGTTTGACCAATCCCTACGTGCTCCTACAAACCAAAAATCAGCCTGATTAGTGATTTATGTCCCGCACCACAGCTGTGTGACTGTTTGTATGTCCACACAGTTGCATCAGGGAGTCCGACATCTGCTGCGTCGAGAGCTTGTTATTCACTGAACTATGGTGGGGTAGGCTTGTGCATTGCTTATCTTGTGTGGAGTCATCTGGGCTGTCAAGATAGGGGAAGATGATCATAGAAGAGAATGAGAGTGATGTGTTATATTCGAGTTGGGGGGGTGTCCTCTCAAATTCTATTACTTTTAACGCCACCTTTCTTTTTGGGAAAAATTGTAGTTTCCTGTCTTTAATGGTTTTTCCTTCTTGATCTGGGAGTCCTATATAAGCCATCGTTCAATTCACTTATAGTGGAAGCGCGCGCTCTCCAATGTACATAGCCCCTTAATTTATCACCGACAAATGGCGGCAATTGTTGGGGGGGTTCCACAAGTAAATGCTCATTAGATGTTCGCACCTTGAGTCCATGATTTGCCCCAGCAAACATCACCCCATCTTTATTAAGGCTCTGTACGGTGATCAACAAAAAGTTCTACAGAAAAAGGATTTATATGACAGAAAGTGTTGTTACAGAAAAAGTTTAATGACATTACATTACAATGCATTTTTTACTTTCTCTCCCTCTCCAAAAGTCAATATGAGTAGAATTTACATCCAATCATCTTCTCTCTACTGATGAGCAAAAGGAAGGACAATATAACAGATCTGGCTTTGCGACATCATGAAACAAAAGGAATAGGATGGAAGAAAAAGGAATAGTTGGAAGACTATACAGTGGAATAGTGGAGCAGACTTTCAGATCCACCACCTCATGAATCCATGGCTATTCCTTGATGACTAAGTTATCGGAGGCTTATCCTCTGCAAAACAACAATTTCATTGGTAATGGAGTCATCTTACACCAAAGATACACTGCCCAATACAGATTCACATATTTATAGTGATTGAGAGTGGAAACAATAAAAAGAATGAAGAGAGTTCATGTATCTGTAACAGAGACTGTAAATCATGCTAAAAAGTAATCAAACTGCTAATAAGAAAAGGTAAACATGGAATAGTCACATGCTAATATTTATATATATGGACTAGTACAGGTCTAAACGATTGAACGGGGAGACATTCTTATAAAAACACTGAAGTCATAGCGCCAGTACAACACCACCATAACAAGCCCTTGGATTTGGGAATAATGATATCATTATACTCAAATCCAAGGACTGACATTGAGGAGGCAACCAATCACTTTTGAGTTTAAACAACCAGAAATATCAGGGGCAGTAGACCAAACAAATTCTGTTTATCGGATAATTAAGATTATTTATGGATTAATAGATCTCCTACATACAGCCTCTAATTGAACAGATTGATGAGAATATACACCATATGTTAGAAACCGTAGTATTGTAAGTACGACAGTACCTTCTTAATTGAATAATATCACAACCACTTAAGAGCTTTTTGGATGGACCCTAAACATAGCTGGCACTGTTTTTTAATGTGTGCCTGCATTTGGATAGTGCCAAGACAAAAAGAAATCTCTACGTCCCATTTGCATCCTCGGAAAACCAAAAAGTAACCTACGCATTCAATTTGATTGCATAAGATTTTTAAACCAAACAGCTCAATGAAGTGCTCAGCCAATTTCGAGTCAATAATAAAACTTGGGCACGTGTTCAAAGAGAGATAGTAAAGTGAATAGTTTAAGCTTTAAATTGTCTAAGTGGCACGGGGTGGTTAGTTTTCACAAGGAACTCACCAACTGAAGTAGGATCTACATGTACAAAGAAACTTGCAGCTACTATCATATAGCAAAGAATGAGCATTAGTCCTTTAAAGTAGTTAGATGTTCCCTCCTGCAAGTAAACCATGAAGACCATAAACAGAACTCCTTGAAGACCATAAAAACCCAAAATGTTCACGGATAAACCAATAATTCATAATTGATCAGTCCAAACAATCTGCATGGAATAATAATCACAATCAACAAAATTTATAAATAAACATACAAACAGGCTAACTCGGACATTGAATTTTCTAAAAATTGGGCTGTTGATAGCTAGCAATATCCTAGGATCAAGTAAATCATGAAGAAATAACCACTGGGCTGAAGTTCATTGATAATTCTCAAAATAAAGATATAATTATTTTTCTTAATCGTTAAAAGCCAAACCTGCAGCAAGAAGGCAACGACTAAAACTGTTATAAAAAGGGTGGCTGTCTCAAAAAGTTGAAAATTTAAGTCCATCGGGCGTCCCATGATCCACCCTACAACCACACAAAAAGGAATCTGCAGCCATAACATATAGAATTAAAGAGATGAATAAACAAAAAGAGAGAACTAAACAATGTAAATAAAGATAATCGACAAATGTCCTTAATTAGAGAATTGCAAAGGAAATTTAGTAACAACAATTACGGATTTCTCTATTTCATTCAGCACATCTTGACTCTTGAATAATTCGGATAAAGCTGTTCTTCACTACAGATCTATGCCAATGGGATAACCCTGAACCAAGATACTGAATGACTGATGTGAAAGACTTCAATTGCAGTTCTAGTTCCTTACAAGAAAAGAACTCAATGCGGTTCCACCTGCATCTTTTAGCAACCTTCTCTCAACAGCACATCCTAATCCATATGAAGTACTGAGTGATTGGACTTTTAATTACAGTTCTAATTCCCTTACAAGAAAACTACTTGGCATAAATGCAGATCCATGCCAATGGGCCAAGAGTACTGACTCAATGAGTGATTGTGATGTGGACCTTTAATTACAGTTCGAGTTCCTTTCCAAGAAAACAACTTGCAGCAGTTCCACCCAAGGTTTAAAGGAGGCCGTTTTAACGGTTAAACGGACTGGGGGCGTTACCGTTTAAACCATTTAAACGGATTGAAATGGCCAGGGGCAAAAATGGAAAAAATGGAATTTAACGGAATTAAACGGAAAAAATGGCGCTGAAATTCAAATTTTGAAATTCAAAAATTAGAAAAAAAAAAATGGAATTTAACGGAATTAAACGAATTTAACGGCCATTTTTTTTACAAAATTTTTCAGAATTAAACGGCTGTTTAAACGATTTTAACGGCCGTTAAAACAAAAAAAAACGGCCATTTTATTCAAAATTGATAAAACGTGTTTAAACGGTTTTGACGGAAACGGGCTTGGGGCGTTACCGTTTAAACGGCCATTAAAACCGTTTAAACGGCCATTTTTAAAACCATGGTTCCACCTACATTCTTTAGCAACCCTTATAAGTTTTCTTTTTCACTTTTGTTATTGCTTGTTTCTTCTTTTGGCTCAGGATCAGAGGATAAATTTGTTTTAACAAGTATCTTTCCCAAGTCAGAAAATACATATTATCTCACTGTGAACTCAGCAACGTTAGAATAAAATGCAGTCAGTTTCAGCAGAGGACTTAAGTCCATGATTTGGATGCCCCGTCGCCTGCGAGGACTGCTTTCAATCAAAAGGAGATGAGAGAGCAGCAACTTTCCTTCAATAATCCATCACCACTTAAAAAAAACAATAAGATTTGCATCTATGTAATAACTAATAACTGAATAAGAATGCATTGCAAGTGATTGGGAACATAAACTTGAAGCTTCTCCAGCTGTAATAGATAAGAGTTAGGAACAGTGACAGAACAACAAATGAGACTTCTTACACTACGAACTGTCCAATTATTTTAGCTTTTGCAATAGGGAACTTGTCGAGTTGATGACATAGCTAGCCATGGTTTGAGGCTTTTATATTATTTATGGGAGCCAAACCCTTAATGGATATTAGATCTTCTTTTGTCTCATAAAATTTTTCTCCAATGCATACAAAGAAGAACGAGCCTTTCTTCATGATGACTTCAGCCATACACATGTAACAGCTGTACAAGACTTTCTTCATGAGGACTTCAGTCATACACATGTAACAGCATGGAATATTTGAGGATGCTGTAGTTCATAGCATATGCAAGTCCAAGAAGTCATACATGATCTAAGAACCATGGAACTGCCTAAATAAGCAACATATTCTTGCTTCTTATAAGCAAATGGTTCCACTAGAGTGGGGCTGGCAATTTGAAAATCAATCACTTCTCTGTCTCAAATCCAAAATTTATTAAATAGTTTGCTTTTTGATAGATCGTTAAAGATTAAGAAACAACATTCCAGGCATAAAGTGTTGTGTGCATGATACAAATGAGGAAACAGGATTTTCTGGGGAATCGAGAAAAAGGACAGTTGATGCAAAGGAGTCTACAAGCCAACCATGACAGCCAAGTTGGTTGGCATTGTGAATTTTTTTTACCGACCCCAAACATAGATATCTGTGTTGAAGACCCTATTGCAACTCCCAGGGAAATGTCTTACAAGGAACATAAAATAAAATATAAATGAGATGATAGTAAAAAAAAATATGTGTTAAAAGATTCCAGTTGCACTAGAACTTACAAGCTTGTCTTTCATAGCAAACATAATAGCGCTTGCATGCTCTGCAGCATTCCCAACAATTGGAAGCAAGATAACACTAATGAATGTAACTGGCATTTTCCACACAACAGATGCTCCCTGCAAAAGTAATCCAACCAAAAAACTAGTACAATCATGAGAATATGGTGACCGAAGAGGTAATAAAAGAATAAAAAAGACAATAAAAATTCATATAAAAAACAATAAAGCAAATTCTCATATTTGCTAAAACTTTACTTCTTTCTGTGAGAAAAACAAACAACATAAAGCCTTATAATGAGAAAGAAATGCAAATTGTATCTAGGAAGTAATAGAAATATTCTGGAATTGAGCTTTGACAAGACCAAACAAAATAGCATGGTGCTTAAGAGTTAAGAGATCCTATTGAAAATAGCTAATCGATGAATCAAGTGAAAAGTAAACATAAGCTTTCTTCTTTAGAAGAGACGTTGGTCCTTAATCCAGGGAAAACACAATAATAGACATGTCACAAGGTCAGGTAATCAATCAAAAGTCGTGAAAAAAAAGTTAACACGGCCACAGTACCTGTATGGCGTCAACAAGGTATCCTGAAATGATTGAAATCCAAGCAGTCAAAATTACAAGCCATATTATTGATTCCCATTTAGAGATCTCCGAAACTTCATCATCATCTAAGCTCCCATCAGTCTGACGTCCTCCCTGAGTTCATACCATTTATCACATAGAAATCCAGATGGATAAGCTAAACTAGAAACTATGTTGTATATTAAAATAAGAAGAGTAACACGAGGCAATACTATGTAAAACCTAGGATGACTTGCACAGACTAACCAGTTATAAAACCAAGTATTTATGGTTTTTAAAAGGATATTAGATTCGTCAGCGGTTACTTTTATTGATTATATATCAGCTGTGTATAGGTCTGGGATACACACTATCATTCTCTCTTCTTCTTTCATCAAAAAACCTTCCTTTCAACAATTACTACAGTTCAATGAAACAAAATATCATTCTTCATCATCATCATCATCATCTATATCTTACCCCAACATGAATCCTATTTCACCATTCCACTCTGTTTTATGCTATGCTTTTTGTCAGGGCATATGTCTTTAGGCCGTTTCTTACTACAACCATCCGTGTTACTTTCAGCCTTCCTCTCACCCTTTTAAGGCCTTTAACTTGCACCAAACCGCTCCTTCTCAATGGTGCCATCATTGGTCTTTGTTGCATATGTTCAAAGCATCTCAATCAACTTTCCCTTATTTTACCTCCTGTTAGGGCTATTCTTAGATTTCCTCATATGTGCTCATTTCTGATTTTGTCTTGTCGATTTATGGATATATTCAAGGAGAGTTATGGATGGATTAATTGCACATATTAATTGCCTACAGTAAAAAAATCTCATACGGAAAATTACAGTAGCAATATAGGAGAAACCTGATTTGTTGGTCACTGATACCAGAATTCAGTGAGCAACAATATATATATATATATATATATATATATATAGAGAGAGAGAGAGAGAGAGAGAGAGAGAGAGAGAGAGAGAGAGAGAGAGAGAGAGAGAGAGAGAGGAAAATTAAATTGTTGATCACGGATACCCACCCTGCGTGTTAGTCATGCCAAAAATTGACCTATTTCTATGTAACTTATAGCCCCTTTGCCCATCAAATCTTCTTTTTTAAATTGAAATGCACAATTTTTTTTATACCACAAATGGGTATTCTCGACCAGAAATCGAGTATTTATAGGCCATGTTACCCGGATACAGCAAGGATACGGGACTAACACGGCCTGGATACAGCATTTACACTTAAAATGGAAGTATCCGACACGGATACGGCACCCATTTTGAAGTATCCGGGTATCATAGTTTATAGGGGCAGTTCTGCAACTTCATGTTTCAGAACAACGGAACCAATAGGACCTATTTAAAAGAATAGAACAGCTGTTATAACGCCATTATAAAAATAACACCCCTATATTGCTACTCCTTTTTCCGTAATTTAATTACTAACCAGAATAGAAAATCTGTCATTTGACCGAATTCAATAATTGGTCATGTAGGTTGATTTTTCGTCCAATGATGCCCTCATCCACCTTTTAGATGGGCACCCAACTAAAAACATCACTGTTTTGGATGAAACTACACTTATGTTTTCAATTTGGGCACCCACCCATCCTCTTGAAACCCACCCCACCCCACCTCTCTCTCTCTCTCTCTCTCTCTCTCTCTCTCTCTCTCTCTCTCTCTCTCTCTCTCTCTCTCTCTCTCTCTCTCTCTCTCTCTCTCTCTCTCATGTTGGAGTTTGCATAACTTGATTTTGCATGTGGGCTTGTGGGGTGGCAGCGGTGTGATGGCAGGGGGTGGAGGTGTTGGTCGTGCAGTTGGTTGGGGTGGCATTTGACGAGTACAAAATGGGGTGGTGAGAGAAGACGGTAGCTAGGGTTGGAGAAGATGAAGTGGGTGCCCAACGTAAAGAGGTAGGTGCGTGTAGAGCTACCCTAACTAAAAAAAGGATTCATATTGCCGACCCAGATAATGAGGATGAGGCGTAAAGGATGATGATGATAATAATGTTATTTTTTAAGAGATGTGCATGAAACGTGCATGTGAATTTTATTCAATGGAAGAGATGGTTAGGACTAGTAAGAATTAATGTACACACTCTTTGCCTTGTAGATCAACATAAAGGTTAGAGTAGAACTTTGCTGACGGACCACCTTATGAGCCACGTGGCATATTTTAGAGACCACTGACCGTATGCCAAATAATCAATGATTTCAAACCTTTGGATCTTTGTATGCCAAATAATGTACGAATTCCACAGTTAAAAATCAACCCATAAAAGTGAATTCAATCCAACACTCAGAAATCACTAATCAGAACGACTACAATCCAACGCTTAAAAATCACTCATAATAGTTATTTTATAAAATCTATGTAGACCTATGATCTCTAATACAAGAAGTCTCATCTATGACGGATAAAATCCATCGCAAAAGGATTTTTACTACGGACAAAGTCAAATCAAATTTTAAACAATATACGGTCAAACATATCATCAGCAAAACGATCAGAGCTGTTGACTATTTGTAGGTGCTTGATACAAGAAAGACTACTTTTTTTTCTTCTATAGGTACTTCGTCTAAAGAACCAAGGTTTAAAAGGGGCCGTTATAACGATATAACGGACAGGGGGCGTTACTGTGTTTTCCATTATAACAAATTGTTCAGGGGCAAAAATGGAAAATAACGAAAAAAATATAAAAATAATGGCCACTTTTTCACAAAATTTCCCATAAATAACAGTTGTTATTTTCATTTTAACAGATAAAATAACAGCCGTTATAACAAAAATAATGGCCGTTATTTTTTAAACATTTTAACGGTACATAACGTTGTGGGGAGGTCCGAATCCCTTATAACGGCCATTTTTTAAAACATGTAAAATACAACTTTTTCCATAAACTGAAAAACTTCTTTTTCGAGACATAGAGATGTATATGTACTGTGGATGCAAGTCACCCTTTCGCAAATTTTCAATGCTGTTGTATTTAACAACCGCCACGCCTCCACCGTCACCACCACCACCACCACCACCTCCAGTGCCAGAACCGCCACCTCCACCACCGAAGAAAAATCCCCCACCATGCCTATGACGTTTGGCCGTGTTATTGGGATCATCACCACAAGCAAATATAAGCATGGATATTATTGAGAGGGACACAACAATCATGCAAAGCAAGAACGAACCCCCTGATATCTGAAACAACGCTCCACCGTTACTGCTACTGTCACCAATAACATCAAAGTCCGTGACTGACCAAAAATCATCTTGATTGGTGGATCGATTTCAAACTTTTGGATCTTTGTACCCAAATAATGGTCAATAATGCTCAAATTCCATGATTAAAAATCAACTCATGAAAACGACTTTAATCCAATGCTTAAGAATTACTAATCAGGCTAATATTTGGACTGCATGTCCAAATGGGGTGGGTCCAAACATTCATACGGTCAGAAATTTCTGAGAACGTTGATGGACATACGTCGGTCAGCAAAGTACTAAAGCGTGTTGGATGATAAGGGTTAATTTGGTTGAAATTTCAACAAGTCGTCTCCTTACCAATAAAATTCATCCCAATGGGGAATAGTCTCGTTACCAATAAAAAATAATGAGAATAACGGCCGTTATTTTCATTATTTTTCAGTTGTAACGAAAATAATGACCATTATTTTCTGAAAATTTTCTGAAAAAAATGCTGTTATTTTTCCATTATTTTCCATTTTTGAAAATTTAAAATTCAAAATTTAAAAATTTTAATTCAAGTACCATTTTTCCGTTATTTTCTATTTTTTCCCCGGAGCGTTACTATTCGTTATAACGGAAAAATGGTAACGCCCCCAGTCTGTTATACCGTTATAACGGACCCTTTTAAACCTTGGTGTTGATAGAGAAAAAGTTTTATGAAATTTAAGCTCTCTACGGTGATCAATAAAATGTTTTCCAAAAAAAAAAATAAAAAATTTATGTTAGAAAGTGTTGATACAGAAATTTTTTGACATTTATATGCAAAAAATCATTTCTAGAAAACTTATTCAGGGCAACTATACAGAGCCTAAGACCGCATTTGGTAGGCCATTTTGGTGGTAAAATAAAATTTTTGCCCACGTAAGTGTGAAAATATTTTACAACTCCCGCCTCCTCCTCTGTGCAAATATTTTCACATGTGCCCATAAATGCTTTTTGAACAGCAGATTGTGGTGCCATGTGCCCATAAATGCTTTTTGAACAATGCTTTTTGAACAGCAGGTTGTGGTGCCATGTGCCCATAAATGCTGCTTTTTGAACAGCAGATCGTGGTGCCATGTGCATAAATGCTGCTTTTTGAACAGCATATTGTGGTGCCATGTGCCCAAAATGCTTTTTGAACAGCAAATTGTGGTACCATGTGATTGGCCATAGTTTTAAAATTTTTAGCTGCAGGGGACTTTGGATGCATTCGATGCAGAGAGGTCTAGTGGCTCTACATGACTCATTTTTGGAGCCCACTAACCGCATGGATGTTTAGCCCACCAAGTGGATATGTATACAAAAAATCAGTCTCATTGATTTTCTCTAGCCATAGATTATAGTACTTTTTGGGGATTGATTGTAGCCGTTGGATTCAAGCATGTTTTTTTGCATATTTTTGGGCAGTTAATCCAAGGGATAGAAATTATCAACCAAGTTGATTTTTGCTATGCACATCCACCACGGGGTGGGCTAAACATCCATGCGGTTAGTGGGCCCCAAAAACAGAACCATGTAGGGCCGCGAGACCCCTCTGCATCGACTGCATCTAAATTTTTTCCATAGTTTCGCGCTTAAAAAAATTAAAAGGGTCGGGCTCCATTGAAAGGTCTAAAATGGCAGGTATCTGTACAAGGACACAATATAAGCCACGTGGCACACTCTTAGAGGAATCTGACCGTATGGAGGTTTGTCCAATCCCATGGTAGACCTACAAACCAAAAATCAGCCTGATTATTGATTTGTAGGCATTGTATTGTACTTATTTTCATGGGCTGATCGCAACTTGGGAATTTGAGCAGTATTTCAGGTACAATGATCCAACTCCTATAAATCACAAATCATGCTGAATTTTGGTTTGTAGGTCAACCATAGGATTGGACAAACATCCATACGGTCAGATTCCTCTAAGAGTGTTCCACGTGGTTTATATTGTGTCCCTGAACAGACACCTGTCAACGGAGCCCTACCCAAATTAAAAATCCACCGAGGGCTGGCCAAATATCCATACGGTCAGCGTCTACTAAGAGTGTACCACGTGGCTCGTATAGTGTGTTGTAACAGAAGCATCTGGAAGCAGCGAAGGACTGGCCAATCACATGGCGCCACAATCTGCTGTTCCCAAAGCATATCTAGCTTTGTAGGAAAGCAACAGCAGAGGTCGAGTGCCGTGAGGTCGAGGTCGTCCGTCCATACAAAATCCACGTGCCGAGATCTGCAGCCCTGTCATCCCCTATGACAGGGCCCAGTTTTATCCGTCGAGTCTGTCTGTCTGTCTGAGTGCTCGTGAATGTTGGTAAAAATACTGAGTTGAACAAAGTGTTTCCTTGGCCGAATGTGATTGGTCCATCTGGTATGAGACAGGGCCCAGTTTTACACGTGAGTAAAACTTCTATCATACGTTATGATAGATGCTTCTATTACTAAGAAAATTACAGGCCACGTTGCACATTCTTAGTGGATGCTGACCGAATGGATGTTTGGCCAGTCCCTCAGTGGACCTCTAAACCAAAAATCAGCCTGATTAGTCATTTACAACCTTTGGATCTTTGCACCTAAATAAAGCTGAATATTGCTAGAATTCTTACCGTTTTGGCAAAAAACACTGGAATGTGATTGGTCCATCTGGTATTTGCTTCAGTGTATCCTTCTTGTAAAAGAATTCACGATGATGCAAGCATTTAATATTTAACTAGTTTACTTATGACCCGTGCTAAAGCACAGGCGAGGATTAAAAAAAATAATAATAATTTTGTAAAAGTAAGAGAAATATAAGAAATAATAAGATTGTTTTATTGGTGTTAGGTTCATTTAGTTAATATCGTAAAACTATCTTTGTCATTTTAGAAAACACAACATACATTTTGGATTGGAGAGACATATTAGGAATGAGAGACTTTTTTGAGACATTTTAGGAAGTGAATAGACGTTTTTGGAAGGAGAAACATATTAGGAAGGAGATTAAAATAAGGAAGAGAAATTTATTTGGGGAGATAATTTAAAAATAATGAATGAGCGATTTATGAAAAGAATAAAAGAAGATATTGTTTATACATTTATTTGGGGAGATAATTTAAGAAATAATGGATGATGGATTTATGGAAAGAAAAATTCGTAGGAATTAAATGTACTAAAATAAGAAAGACTTTTTTCGTCTGGAAATTTAAGAATTGATGAGGAATTTTAGAGGGAAAGTCATGGGAATCAAGTATCTTTTGGGAAACAATTAAAAAGTTGGGGAGACGTGGAGTAATATATGAGAGATAAAGTTCAATGTAGGGGTGAAGAAATAAAAATTAAATAATATGTAATAAAACATAGAAATATAAAAATAACTATTTAATTATATTTTAATTACCATGTAGCACATACTCTCTCCTCACCAACTCCCCCGCACACATATCTGATGGCCCACATGATCTCTCTAATCTCAAATAGTAATGAAACTAAATCATTGTATGTATTTTTGTATTGCTTTTTTAGGGGCCCACTACATGGTGTTTAGCCCACCCCCTGCGGATGTATATTCGAATCTCACTATATAGAGGCAGTCAGGCAGATAATGTCTTTAAAGGTTTTTATGTAGGAGCCAACCATAAAACAAAATAATAATACTATTTTGTATAAAAAAAAAATAGGGAGAGAACGTTGCCCAAAAAATATTTAACTTGTTAATATCCCCAAATTATGAAAAACTTACGCCCCAAAATTATGAAAAAATTATTAATATAGAGTTAATTTAAGAAAGGCAAACCCGCGAAAAAATAAAGATTGTAGAGGATAGATAGACATTGTACGTGGAGGAGAAAATTTATGATCCCCGAAACGTCATCTCTTAATCCCATGATAGCCGCAATGGCCCATCTCCATCAATTGATGGTCGTGATCCGATCTAACGCATCCATTTATTTGAAATGTGATTTCTGGCCATTAGATTTTAACGTTTTTTAAGATAAATTGAAATCCAATGGTTAATGATCACCAATTAGGTTGATTTTTTGGTGTGTGGGATCTAGCAAGTGGCGGTCTAATCATTCATTGATCAGTGGATCCAAAAGAGTTTTCGAGGTGGCGCATCTTATGTCCTCCAAAGCTCCATAGAGAATAATATCATCTTTGATGATTTGCTCCGTGGAGGTAAATTGGAGACCCGTGTCAATCAGCATCTTCAATCTAGCCTTGGCCAGCAAAAATCAGGTTGGGTATCCTTTGGGAACCTACACAACACACAATCAAATACTGTAGTTTTAGTAGTGTATAAATCTTATAATTACTCAATGCAATGAGGACATTTAATGTACCCATCAGGCTGCTGCATGTAACACACATGCAAAGGATGAGATCCACTGTTTGACAGAACCACCGAGAAGATCTCCTACATAAAAAAATCTAGTCGGTTGGATGAATGTAAGCATCTGAGTCACCACATTCTTTTGGATGAAGAGAAGAATATGAACGATTGTGAGAAACTATAAAAAAGATGATCTTAGCCATCCAGTGAGGTGAAATTTTGGACCAATCCACTGAAGGCTGCCAACCCCTTTGCATGTTTATCATGTAACACGTGCACTTGTATGCTCTTGGTATACTGCCTATGCAGTCTACTCAATGGGCACCTGATGAGTATCTGTGACTTCCTACAATAAAATATGTTCATCATATGGTTACCGGTACAACATAGTGTCATGAGCACACGTACGTTTCAGGCATCGCTACCCTGTTGTAATCTTCCAATGTACATGGGTAGAATTGGTTGCTCAAGGCTTAAGATTTTGATGCAAATCTAAAGATACCTAAGATTGTCCAATGACCCATCCGCAGCGGTAGAAGTCCAAAAGGCAATAGGTCTGCTTGCAGAAACAACCAAAAAATTTGAACCCAAAATCTAAAAGCCTCAACAAAAAGTAGAAACGGAAGAAAATGTATCTTTAGGAACCCATTATATTACCTTCCTCGACCTTTTCAAGAGCAGCAAGAAGAGCATTCCTCTTGGTCCTAACCAATACCTGTAAAATATGATTAAAAACATAGTCCTCAAAAAAGCAGAATCTAAAAAAAAAATAAATAAGACACCAACAATATTTTTTTGATCTACTGTTTTTGTGCTATCGGCATCATACCTTCTGTCAGGTAAAAATATCGTTCTTGTGTTTATTTGCTCCGCACGTCCAACACTGAAGGAGATATGGTATGAATAGTGTATTTTGCTCCCATCGTCTGAATTGTTGTTGGAGATATGACGTCTGACCTTTGGCTATGGAATAAACCGTGGATACAACTTTTTGCTAGGTTTTTTTGTCTTCCACCATACGTTATGTTGTACGTATAGCAAATTTGTTATTCCAATGGGAGAAGAAAACAGAAGGAGGGAGAGGAGAGAGTCGTAGGTTGATGTTTTGGGAAAGAGAACCCATGTTTTAGAAAAATCAAAAGACGTTTTAGAATTACAGTGATTAAAAAAGGAAACGAATTCCCCATCCGTGAGGTGCTGTTTTGGGTTCAAAAGAATTTAAATCAATTTCTAATCACTACCAAAAAACTTTTTTTTTTAATTGAAAAGCAATAAAAACATAAATAAAGTAAGCCCAAAAGACAGGCAATAAACACAAAAGACTGACCGTTTTTAAAAAAAATAAATAAATGTTGAAGAAATTGTAACGAAGAGATTGAACTTGGGAGAGTAGGGGTGATGATGTGGCAGTTAAGAAATGTTTAAGTAGATGATAAGTATTTATTTTAGAAACAAATAGTTGGGCATTGATGGGGGGTATTTTTGAAAAAATCGATGGAAAAAAGATTGTGAGAGCGCCACCTCAGCAGTGTCGAGCTTTAGTATAGATAATGGATAGATGGCCCGGGTGAAAAGACATTTAATGAGCAAATAAGTGTGCGTTATATGCATGGAGTCGTTTTCATAGTACCGTGTGATTTTAAAACATAGAGGATTTGAACATTATTTGGGCTATAAATAGACTCAGAGAAGAAGAGTTTTTTGTGAAAAAAAGAGAAGACTAGTTTTCTTTGTAGAATCCTTCAAACAAAATGGTGAGCATCTCGTCCGAAGAGGGTGCTCATAATAACCCACCCATGCTCATGCCCATGCTCATGCTCATGCTCATGCTGCTTTTAATATTATTTTATTCGTGTTTGATTTGGTGCAGGACATAATCAGCACAACGAAATCTGTCATGGTGGGTCCATGGGGAGGCTCCGGTGGAACTTCTTGGAATTATAGTGCCAAAGGTAGCATTAAGAAGATTGTGATCACTCATGGAGCGGCGATCGATTCCCTCACTTTCACTAACGTCGATGCCGGAGTGATTTTGCCTTCCGAAAAGTTCGGGGGCGATGGTGCCCGTCTTAGTGACACGGTATCCTAACCCGAGGATTCTCAAGTTCCTATATAATTAAATAAATAGCAGTAACGTATGCATGTAGCTAGAGAGATGCGTGTGCTATCAACCATCGACGATCTAGTGGCCCTTTGTATCCCGGGCCCATTGACCGCATGATTTTACCCCACCTCTTGGTCCATGGATGTACACACCAAAAATCACCTTGATTGGTTATCTATATGCATTACGTGTGTGTTTTGGGTTAAAAAAGGCCGTTTAAACTGTAACGCCCCAAGCCCGTTTCCATTAAAACCTTTTAAACACGTTTTATCGGTAAAAAAACGGCCGTTTTTTTGTTCTAACAGCCGTTAAAATCGTTTAAACAGCCCTTTAATTCTGAAAAATTTTGTGAAAAAAATGGCCTTTAAATCCGTTAAATTCTATTTCTTTTAATTTTCAAATTTCAAAAAATTGAATTTCAGCACCATTTTTTTCTGTTAAAATCCGTTTAATTCCTTTAAATTCCATTTTTTTCCATTTTTGCCTCTGGCCGTTCCAATCCGTTTTAACAGCCATTTAAATGGTTTAAACGGTAACGCCCCAGTCTGTTTAACCGTTAAAATGGCCTCCTTTAAACCTTGGTATATCCCTTAATTGGTATGTATATCCACCAAGGGGTACTGGACTAAACATAAATGTGGGAACTGGTTCAAAAAAAATTCCCAGGTGACCCTGTTGTATTTCTTTTAAACGGTCAGAGAGCAATAAAACATTTCCTCCAACTGGTGACCCGCTGATTGAAAAGTCTTGATCTAGTTAGCTGTGGGCCATGGTGCGGAGAATGTTGGTGGAACATTTGTTTACACCAAAAACATGTTTATCTTGTTTTTTGGGGTGTAAGCATATTTTCGCGGGGATGCTCCTCATGATCAACTAACTCAGACCGAATAAAGTTATTGTTGCAACCAAGCAGCCCCAAACACGGAAATAAAATCCATGCGACTTAACATAGATACAACCGGGTGGCAAAAGATGATTCGTATGCATTTACCTTACTTCATGATACATTTTGTGTAGATCGATCTTGATTGGCCATCCGAGTATCTGACGTCCATAAGCGGGCACTACGGCATCTTGACGGGGTCAACAACAGCGGTGATAACATCACTCCAGTTCACTACAAATCTGAGTACATATGGACCGTTCGGTGAGGGGGATGGAACTTCTTTTTCTTTACCGACGCAACGCGCCGTCATTGTCGGTTTCCATGGACGGGTTAGCGACTTAGTGGATGCTATTGGTGTTTATGTGGAACCGATCGACGGTGTTATGGTAAGAGAACTATTTGAATATATTCCATTTCAGCAGTAGTCGTCATAACCACTCTCTTTCAAATGCGCTTTGTATATACATACGGACACTTTGGTGACTGAGGGGCAGGGACATTTTTTTCTCTTCTACAGTAGCAAAAGGAATGGTGGTGGGCTGCACGGAAGAAGTGGATCGAGTTTATTTGGATGCAATAAGCGTACATCTGGAATACCTCTAAAGCGTCAAGTATTAAGTTAAATGGGTGTGTGAATAAACGATGTGTATGCCTACATGGAATTTTAGTTGTCGAGTCAGTGTTGTGTTGTGTATCATCTCATCGTGGGATGTTGCTGTTTGTGAGGTCAGTTATGCTTGTATGATCGGTTACGTTGTTGAGTCAGTTATGAAATGTATATTTTCAACTGGCTTGTTATTCACTGAACTATGTTATTCACTGAACTATGTTATTTTCAACTGGCTTGTTATCTGCTGCGTCGAGAGGTTGTTATTCACTGAACTATGGTGGGGTAGGGTTGTGCATTGCTTATCTTGTGTGGAGTCATCTGGGCTGTCAAGATAGGGGAAGATGATCATAGAAGAGAATGAGAGTGATGTGTTATATTCGAGTCGGGGGGTGTCGTCTCAAATTCTATTACTTTTAACGCCACGTTTCTTTTTCGGAAAAATTGTAGTTTCCTGTCTTTAATGTGTTTTCCTTCTTGATCTGGGAGTCCTATATAAGCCATCGTTTTATGCTTATTTGTAAGGGGGGGTTCCACAAGTAAATGCTCATTAGATGTTCGCACCTTGAGTCCATGATTTGCCCCAGCAAACATCACCCCATCTTTATTAAGGCTCTGTACGGTGATCAACAAAAAGTTCTACAGAAAAAGGATTTATATGACAGATAGTGTTGTTACAGAAAAAGTTTAATGACATTACATTACAATGCATTTTTTACTTTCTCTCCCTCTCCAAAAGTCTATATGAGTAGAATTTACATCCAATCATCTTCTCTCTACTGATGAGCAAAAGGAAGGACAATATTACAGATCTGGCTTTGCGACATCATGAAACAAAAGGAATAGGATGGAAGAAAAAGGAATGGTTGGAAGACTATACAGTGGAATAGTGGAGCAGACTTTCAAATCCACCACCTCATGAATCCATGGCTATTCCTTGATGACTAAGTTATCGGAGGCTTATCCTCTGCAAAACAACAATTTCATTGGTAATGGAGTCATCTTACACCAAAGATACACTGCCCAATACAGATTCACATATTTATAGTGATTGAGAGTGGAAACAATAAAAAGAATGAAGAGAGTTCATGTATCTGTAACGGAGACTGTAAATCATGCTAAAAAGTAATCAAACTGCTAATAAGAAAAGGTAAACATGGAATAGTCACATGCTAATATTTATATATATGGACTAGTACAGGTCTAAACGATTGAACGGGGAGACATTCTTATAAAAACACTGAAGTCATAGCGCCAGTACAACACCACCATAACGAGCCCTTGGATTTGGGAATAATGATATCATTATACTCAAATCCAAGGACTGACATTGAGGCGGCAACCAATCACTTTTGAGTTTAAACAACCAGAAATATCAGGGGCAGTAGACCAAACAAATTCTGTTTATCGGATAATTAAGATTATTTATGGATTAATAGATCTACTACATACAGCCTCTAATTGAACAGATTGATGAGAATATACACCATATGTTAGAAACCGTAGTATTGTAAGTATGACAGTACCCAGGCTATTAAAATGTTCCTTCTTAATTGAATAGTATCACAACCACTTAAGAGCTTTTTGGATGGACCCTAAACATAGCTGGCACTGTTTTTTAATGTGTGCCTGCATTTGGATAGTGCCAAGACAAAAAGAAATCTCTACATCCCATTTGCGTCCTCGGAAAACCAAACAGTAACCTAGGCATTCAATTTGATTGCATAAGATTTTTAAACCAAACAGCTCAATGAAATGCTCAGCCAATTTCGAGTCAATAATAAAACTTGGGCACGTGTTCAAAGAGAGATAGTAAAGTGAATAGTTTAAGCTTTAAATTGTCTAAGTGGCACGGGGTGGTTAGTTTTCACAAGGAACTCACCAACTGAAGTAGGATCTACATGTACAAAGAAACTTGCAGCTACTATCATATAGCAAAGAATGAGCATTAGTCCTTTAAAGTAGTTAGATGTTCCCTCCTGCAAGTAAACCATGAAGACCATAAACAGAACTCCTTGAAGACCATAAAAACCCAAAATGTTCAGGGATAAACCAATAATTCATAATTGATCAGTCCAAACAATCTGCATGGAATAATAATCACAATCAACAAAATTTATAA
Source organism: Euptelea pleiosperma (assembly GCA_035048495.1). NCBI lineage: Eukaryota > Viridiplantae > Streptophyta > Magnoliopsida > Ranunculales > Eupteleaceae > Euptelea > Euptelea pleiosperma. The sequence continues at coordinate 1,879,909 of CM068545.1, forward strand.
ATAAACATACAAACAGGCTAACTCTGACATTGAATTTTCTAAAAATTGGGCTGTTGATAGCTAGCAATATCCTAGGATCAAGTAAATCACGAAGAAATAACCACTGGGCTGAAGTTCATTGATAATTCTCAAAATAAAGATATAATTATTTTTCTTAATCGTTAAAAGCCAAACCTGCAGCAAGAAGGCAACGACTAAAACTGTTATAAAAAGGGTGGCTGTCTCAAAAAGTTGAAAATTTAAGTCCATCGGGCGCCCCATGATCCACCCTACAACCACGCAAAAAGGAATCTGCAGCCATAATAACCATAATATAGAATTAAAGAGATGAATAAACAAAAAGAGAGAACTAAACAATGTAAATAAAGATAATCGACAAATGTCCTTAATTAGAGAATTGCAAAGGAAATTTAGTAACAACAATTACGGATTTCTCTATTTCATTCAGCACGTCTTGACTCTTGAATAATTCGGATAAAGCTGTTCTTCACTACAGATCTATGCCAATGGGATAACCCTGAACCAAGATACTGAATGACTGATGTGAAAGACTTCAATTGCAGTTCTAGTTCCTTACAAGAAAAGAACTCAATGTGGTTCCACCTACATCTTTTAGCAACCTTCTCTCAACAGCACATCCTAATCCATATGAAGTACTGAGTGATTAGACTTTTAATTACAGTTCTAATTCCCTTACAAGAAAACAACTTGGCATAAATGCAGATCCAATCCAATGGGCCAAGAGTACTGACTCAATGAGTGATTGTGATGTGGACCTTTAATTACAGTTCGAGTTCCTTTCCAAGAAAACAACTTGCAGCAGTTCCACCCAAGGTTTAAAGGAGGCCGTTTTAACGGTTAAACGGACTGGGGGCGTTACCGTTTAAACCATTTAAACGGATTGAAACAGCCAGGGGCAAAAATGGAAAAAATGGGAAAAATGGAATTTAACGGAATTAAACGGATTTTAACGGAAAAAATGGCGCTGAAATTCAAATTTTGAAATTCAAAAAATTAGAAAAAAAAAATGGAATTTAACGGAATTAAACGGATTTAACGGCCGTTTTTTTTACAAAATTTTTCAGAATTAAACGGTTGTTTAAACGATTTTAACGGCCGTTAAAACAAAAAAAAACGGTCATTTTATTCAAAATCGATAAAACGTGTTTAAACGGTTTTGACGGAAACGGGCTTGGGGCATTACCGTTTAAACGGCCATTTTTAAAACCATGGTTCCACCTACATTCTTTAGCAACCCTTATAAGTTTTCTTTTTCACTTTTGTTATTGCTTGTTTCTTCTTTTGGCTCAGGATCAGAGGATAAATTTGTTTTAAACAAGTATCTTTCCCAAGTCAGAAAATACATATTATCTCACTGTGAACTCAGCAACGTTAGAATAAAATGCAGTCAGTTTCAGCAGAGGACTTAAGTCCATGATTTGGATGCCCCGTCGCCTGCGAGGACTGCTTTCAATCAAAAGGAGATGAGAGAGAAGCAACTTTCCTTCAATAATCCATCACCACTTAAAAAAAACAATAAGATTTGCATCTATGTAATAACTAATAACTGAATAAGAATGCATTGCAAGTGATTGGGAACATAAACTTGAAGCTTCTCCAGCTGTAATAGATAAGAGTTAGGAACAGTGACAGAACTACAAATGAGACTTCTTACACTACGAACTGTCCAATTATTTTAGCTTTTGCAATAGGGAACTTGTCGAGTTGATGACATAGCTAGCCATGGTTTGAGGCTTTTATATTATTTATGGGAGCCAAACCCTTAATGGATATTAGATCTTTCTTTTGTCTCATAAACTTTTTCTCCAATGCATACAAAGAAGAACGAGCCTTTCTTCATGATGACTTCAGCCATACACATGTAACAGCTGTACAAGACTTTCTTCATGAGGACTTCAGTCGTAAACATGTAACAGCATGGAATATTTGAGGATGCTGTAGTTCATAGCATATGCAAGTCCAAGAAGTCATACATGATCTAAGAACCATGGAACTGCCTAAATAAGCAACATATTCTTGCTTCTTATAAGCAAATGGCTCCAATAGAGTGGGGCTGGCAATTTGAAAATCAATCACTTCTCTGTCTCAAATCCGAAATTTATTAAATAGTTTGCTTTTTGATAGATCGTTAAAGATTAAGAAACAACATTCCAGGCATAAAGTGTTGTGTGCATGATACAAATGAGGAAACAGGATTTTCTGGGGAATCGAGAAAAAGGACAGTTGATGCAAAGGAGTCTACAAGCCAACCATGACAGCCAAGTTGGTTGGCATTGTGATTTTTTTTACCTACCCCAAACATAGATATCTGTGTTGAAGACCCTATTGCAACTCCCAGGGAAATGTCCTACAAGGAACATAAAATAAAATATAAATGAGATGATAGTAAGAAAAATATGTGTTAAAAGATGCCAGTTGCACTAGAACTTACAAGCTTGTCTTTCATAGCAAACATAATAGCGCTTGCATGCTCTGCAGCATTCCCAACAATTGGAAGCAAGATAACACTAATGAATGCAACTGGCATTTTCCACGCAACAGATGCTCCCTGCAAAAGTAATCCAACCAAAAAACTAGTACAATCATGAGAATATGGTGACCGAAGAGGTAATATAAGAATAAAAAAGACAATAAAAATTCATATAAAAAACAATAAAGCAAATTCTCATATTTGCTAAAACTTTACTTCTTTCTGTGAGAAAAACAAACAACATAAAGCCTTATAATGAGAAAGAAATGCAAATTGTATCTAGGAAGTAATAGAAATATTCTGGAATTGAGCTTTGACAAGACCAAACAAAATAGCATGGTGCTTAAGAGTTAAGAGATCCTATTGAAAATAGCTAATCGATGAATCAAGTGAAAAGTAAACATAAGCTTTCTTCTTTAGAAGAGATGTTGGTCCTTAATCCAGGGAAAACACAATAATAGACATGTCACAAGGTCAGGTAATCAATCAAAAGTCGTGAAAAAAAAGTTAACACGGCCACAGTACCTGTATGGCGTCAACAAGGTATCCTGAAATGATTGAAATCCAAGCAGTCAAAATTACAAGCCATATTATTGATTCCCATTTAGAGATCTCCGAAACTTCATCATCATCTAAGCTCCCATCAGTCTGACGTCCCCCCTGAGTTCATACCATTTATCACATAGAAATCCAGATGGATAAGCTAAACTAGAAACTATGTTGTATATTAAAATAAGAAGAGTAACACGAGGCAATACTATGTAAAACCTAGGATGACTTGCACAGACTAACCAGTTATAAAACCAAGTATTTATGGTTTTTAAAAGGATATTAGATTCGTCAGCGGTTACTTTTATTGATTATATATCAGCTGTGTATAGGTCTGGGATACACACTATCATTCTCTCTTCTTCTTTCATCAAAAAACCTTCCTTTCAACAATTACTACAGTTCAATGAAACAAAATATCATTCTTCATCATCATCATCATCATCTATATCTTATCCCAACATGAATCCTATTTCACCATTCCACTCTGTTTTATGCTATGCTTTTTGTCAGGGCATATGTCTTTAGGCCGTTTCTTACTACAACCATCCGTGTTACTTTCAGCCTTCCTCTCACCCTTTTAAGGCCTTTAACTTGCACCAAACCGTTCCTTCTCAATGGTGCCATCATTGGTCTTCGTTGCATATGTTCAAAGCATCTCAATCAACTTTCCCTTATTTTACCTCCTGTTAGGGCTATTCTTAGATTTCCTCATATGTGCTCATTTCTGATTTTGTCTTGTCGATTTATGGATATATTCAAGGAGAGTTATGGATGGATTAATTGCACATATTAATTGCCTACAGTGAAAAAATCTCATATGGAAAATTACAGTAGCAATATAGGAGAAACCTGATTTGTTGGTCACTGATACCAGAATTCAGTGAGCAACAATATATATATATATAGAGAGAGAGAGAGAGAGAGAGAGAGTGAGCGAGAGGAAAATTAAATTGTTGATCACTGATACCTACCTATTTCTATGTAACTTATAGCCCCTTTGCCCATCAAATCTTCTTTTTTAAATTGAAATGCACAATTTTTTTTATACCACAGATGGGTATTCTCGACCAGAAATCAAGTATTTATAGGCCATGTTACCCGGATACAGCAAGGATACGGGACTAACACGGCGTGGATATGGCATTTACACTTAAAATGGAAGTATCCGACACGGGTACGGCACCCATTTTGAAGTATCTGGGTATCATAGTTTATAGGGGCAGTTCTGCAACTTCATGTTTCAGAACAACGGAACCAATAGGACCTATTTAAAAGAATAGAACAGCTGTTATAACGCCATTATAATAATAACACCCCTATATTGCTACTCTTTTTTCCGTAATTTACTAACCAGAATAGAAAATCTGTCCTTTATTTCTGATTTAAATAATAAACCATCATTACTAAAGTAGGCTATATGATCAATCTGAAACTTCCCTGCTTCTAAATGAATCAACCAAAAGCACATCCCCTCCTCCCACTTAGTTTAATGACCAATAAATTCATCATATAGTAAATGCCCTAGGTATACCTCTTTAAAGTGTTCAATGAACATATAGGGAAGCTATAATCATCAGTCATAAACCTGGGGTTGTTGGTCTTTTCTCCAGAGAAAAATGGAGAAATAAAAAATTAGTCCATTATCGTACATTGCAGTTGTTTCGGACTAAATCAATAAAATACATTTCCAAAAGATTACCGAAGAAGATTAAAGTACCAGTCAAGTGTATGAGTCCAATCATTGGGAGATCTTAGTCGAGTATAGTTTCACAGACAGAAAATGAAGCAGAAGCTCAACAATTCCCATCAATTTATCGGAATTATTTTGAAATTCTTGGCTTTATAGAGTGAAGAATATGAAAGTATCTGCATTCAGGAAATTTAATTATCCAATAATTATCCTAGTTCTCACCAAATTCAAGTGCAAGTCTACAAGAAAAACAGCACATAATATTACCAATTATAGTACAGCAACTCATATGTCAAAGATCAAAAATATAGTATGCTTTTACTTATCAAAAAAAATATATAGTATGCTTTTGAAAAGCATTGAAGAGATGAACCTCAATAACAGGGTCATACAGATTCTTGTGACTCTTCAGCTGAAAAACAAGATAGGCAGCATACGCCACAAGCATAATACAGCTGCTAAACCTTGAAAGGGCCAACTCTGACTTCCCAAAGTGCACCTCAGTGTGTGTGAAGTGGAGTACAGCTGGAAACAGTAGGCTCATAACTGCCATCAATAGCAATCCTGAATTCACTACAGCAGCTGCCTGCCCATAGAGGTATAACCATTCCAACTTTCATTAGTCACACCATGAAGGACAATGGAAAAAAGAAAATACAACTCTAACAAGAACGTTGATATATCTACCTTGTTAAAAACCTGTTCCTTCTTATAAAAGACAATCCCACCGCTGAAGAATGCACATCCAAGCACCAGCAACATGTTTGACAAAATCGAGCCTAGTAATGACTGCTGAACAACGCGGATCATTCCATTTTTCAGTGCATAAATTGATATTATCAATTCTGTAGCATTTCCGAAAGTAGCATTTAAAAGACCCCCAACTGCAAGTTCCAATTGAATAGATGAACACATACATCAGCAGCATTTATAAACGACTCCAAATGTAGAGTAATCAGTGTCATAGATGAACACGTACAATCAGAATGATAATAATAACTACATCAGCAGCTAGGCATGAGCATGTGCATCAGTGTACGACACATTAGGTGTAGCTCACATAGTACATCCTTAATTCCATGTTGATGTAGCCCATAATCTGAACTACAGTCAGATCCGGCTACAATGTGATAAACAACAGTAGATCCAGCTGGTTGAGGTTGTTCTAAGGTTAAAATGCAGAGGAAAAAGAAGAGAGAAAAAGAGAGAAGAAAGAAGAAGAGAAAGAGAAGAAAAAGAGGTATAGTGTATCGCTTCTCTCTCACACCCTATTCTCATATATGTAAAAGAGAGGTTTCCCATAATACCCCTGAAGAGTACAGCACAAGATAAAAAGAAAAATCAGCCCTTAAGGAGGGGAAGACACAAACACACTTACAACACTACACCTCAAGCTGGGGTATACACATGCCTAGCTTGCCCAACATACTATGAAAGAGAGAACTAGAAATCCAAGTTCCTTTAAGAGCATTCCCAACCACATCAGTTCACACATCCCATGAGCCGTCATTTTGAACTCCGGCTTCAGCTCTAGATCAGACAACAACCGACTGCTTCTTACTTCGCCATGTCACTAAATAACAACAAACAAATGAACAGTACCCTTCAAGTAGCTCTTCAGGAGCCACATCAATGAATTTTGTATGTTGTCCGGTAATTTAGCAGGTGATGTCTTTTCCTATATCAGTAATGCATATACAACCCCTAGTAAGCTATCCGCTTTTCCTCTGGCCACCTAGGATGTGATACACTCCTTTAATGGCAACAAAGTGAGCTTATTCCGGTCTTTTTGGAAAGAATAGGTATTCTCCTTCCCACCATGGTGCATTGTTGATCGGTCGTATTGCCACAGACAACCCAATAACATGTGACTGGCATCCATTGCCACAACGTCGCACCACACTTTATCTGCATAATTCTTTCTAGTAGAAAAAGTGACTAAACAACTAGTATTAACGGGTACCTCTCTGCCCTTCTTGAACTACTGTCCATCTCTTTAGAGACGATATTCTCACCGTTGCCACTATCTACGATTTTCCGTCAGAAGTGCACCGAGTACAAAAATGTTAGAACAAAGCCACAATCCTCATCCACGACCTTGGGTGACATCAACACCACCATTGGATTATCAGTGCATCGGTTGATTCATCTAGCTCCACTCTCTCCTCATCACCATTCCCACTGGTATCATACTTTCTAAGTATTATTCCCCTCCTTCATAGCTCTCTTCCTCACACTCCATCATATAATTGGGGCGGGTGTCGTTTCTTCTTGGACACTCAAAAGCATGATGATGCCGCACCTAGAATGGTCAGCACAAGCCTGAAATTTTAATCGAAAACTCCTATTCTTTACTAAATTCGATCTACAAAAACATAACTTTTGTTATAACCTCTAATCCCTATTTATAAAGTTGTAAACTATCCTAATTTGACTTTAAAAAGAATTAATTTTCCTCTAATCCCACTACATCTCAAGTAAATCTAAACCTAATTAAATAGAAATATTGAAAATCAATAAAATCCTAATCTAACTATAACTTCCATGAGTGAAGTTGCAGGAACTCCTTGCGCAACTCCAATTAGGACGTTTATGGGGTGGAAGATAAACATACCCGCTTTAGGTATCGTGATGCTCCTTCATCAAACCCCCGAGATGGAGAAGAATTCAACTATGAATTCAAGAATTGTCATTCCTCGTCCTTCCCAACTATCGATTCTTCACTTCAAGTAGGATGTTTTCTCTTTCGGGCTTTTGCTTCAGAAGATAGGGATGTTGTCTTCTTCCTTTCAACAAAAGCAGAGATTTTGAGTTTTTCAAAGAAACCCTAACCTATGCTATCTTGGACAGGGTTACGATTGAAGGTGATATGGTTCAAGGGCTAACCGGGGTAACGGCGTGGTCCAACAATGATGGTCAATGGTCGTGGAACCCTTCACGGTGGTTGTTCTGATGAAGGAGCACAGCCGAAGTGTTTCATGGTTCAATTGGCGGCAAGGGAGACGAGGAGAATGATGAAATCAAGTAGGAAAATTTCGCAGATCTTTACCTCTAATACCAAATTGATGCTGCACCTAGATTGGAAGGTACAAGCCTGAAATTTTAGAAGAGAACTTCTATTCTTTATTGAATTCTAAAATTGACCAACAAAAACATAAATTTTGTTCTAAACTCTAATCCATATTTATAAAGCTATAAACTATCCTAATTTGACAATAAAAAGAATTAATTTTCCTCTAATCCTACTACATCTCAAGTAAATCTAAACCTAATTAGATAGAAACAATGAAAATCAATCAAATCCTAAGCTAACTACAACTCCCATGAGTGAAGTTGTTGGAAACTCCTTGAGCGACTCCAATTAGGATGTTTGTGAAGTGACAGATAACGTTCCTGCAATGGGGCCCAGTTTAAGTATTTTGATGCTCTTGCATCATACAATGTCCGGGTTCTCGACAACGAAAGCACACATTGCCTGAACATCAATAGCAGTTGGACGTCTAGGTCCGTTACCAAGAGCCTCCATGTTGGACCATGTACCTCCCTGAGGGTTTCGTGTGCCCTATGAACCCTATTGGGATATGGTTTGGACCACTCTTGGATAACTTATAAAATTCCTCCGTGTAAGTTCTCGCATCCAGACTCTGATGTCTTAAATTTAAGCACCTTTGCAAAATTTCAGTTTCATATGAGGACGGAAGAAATATAGTTTGTTAACACTTTTTCATCCTGAGCCAAGAAATAATTTTCTCTTTCCCCTTTTGGACTCGATTGAAGATCTAACCCCCATCTGAAGACAAATCTAGTAGATCAAGATGTAACCAATTTTCCTTTTCAAGGATTCAGGGCATCAAATATTAGTTATACCTGTTCCAGTCAATCAATAAAACTAACCGCCATCCAAGCGCCCATGAAATTATAGAATATTCGATTGTCAAATATTATCCCCACTCAATCACTGTAATTGCCCGAATTTTCGTGATCACAATCAAATCTACAATTTCTCAAATAAACCACACCTCCTTGATCTCCGTAAAATTCTCGATCTCCACTGAATCGATTTCTCCCACGATTTTCATGAGTTTTGGGGTTTCCCAAAAATTTGCAGTCTCGGCCATAGTCATCCAAATCGCTATCTTCATCAGCCCTTTGAAATCCTACTCCATCACGGCTCTATTCTCGTCGAAAATCACGCCCATAATCATTCTCATGAATTCTAGGGTTTTTTGTTCCTCCCTCAAAATCTGTGTAGTATAAGATCACAATCTCCATCATGGCCGTCCCTTCTCTAATCTCACATTTAGAGGTGATGATCATCTCCCGTTACACTATAGGAGTTTCAAGTAGGACATCCTCAATAGAAGAGTTATTCTCCTGTATACTTGGTCGATCCTCATCTTCTTAGGTTTCTCTCCTAGGTTGTTCCAACAGTTGTAGAAGCCTAGAGAAAACTTATATAACCCATTCCAGTTGCATGATGATCCCTCCTATCTAACCTTCCAATCGATCTATGTGATCAATGAGGTCACGATTGTTTCCTCTCCGTGGCACCATTCTTTTTGTTGATCAAAGTCAAAGTTCCAGGTCTTGGAACACGCTCTGATACCAAAATGATGCAAGCCACTAACAAAACTAAAATAAATCCAGTAAAAATAAGAAACAAAGATTTTTTATTTATTGATAAGTATAAAAATTTATTGATGGCATTCCTTGGCAAGTGCTTAAAATATCCCCCAAAACATCCTCTTAGGGTATCTTTCAATTCTCAAAAATCAAAATAGTGAATAATCCTCTTACACAACTTTAACTGGCCGTTTATAGTAACGAAAATGTAAAATATCTTAACTACCCCTCATTAATGGCATAAAACATAAATACACCTAAAACTAATCAGTGATGTACCAAAGAACCCTCTTATTAATTCTAACTCAATTTTAAAAGAAGAACAAATAAACTAGAACCCACTAAAACTAGCATGTGTCACCAGCTGCACATTGACACGAACAATTACAATCATCTTCACTTGGCAATTTAAACAGCATTTCAAAGGAACCATAGACAAGAGAGTGTATATGATGTTGTGGAGAAGAAAAAAATTGAAGTTCATACTTCAAAATTAACATATGGCCAAAATTTTACCTGTAGCTCCCGTGAAACATGCTAGCTGCCTACATTAGAGGGAATCGAAGCTGTATTAGGTACTTATCAAGTCACACTATTACCAACGTAAAATATTACAGGATCAGACCAGGGGAGACTACATATATCCTTACTCTGTAGCAAAACCCAAACGCTCAGCCAAAGGTGTTATACCCAATAAGCTTAGGAAGAAGACCCAACCCTGCAATCCACTTAAAGGAATGAATCAAAAACATACATATACAATGATCTGACAAATATACAACTATAGACAAGTGCAACTCACATGATGGCCAGTCAGATTATGGATTACAATTGCTAGAGGGCCAAAAGGCAAAAGTAAGTTGATTTTAGTAGAGAAGACTACAATCTTTAGGCTCCTGAACACTCTATTCCTCATATATTTAATACTCCAAACTGGCGAAGATCCTGTAAAAGATCCCTGCGGCACTGCATCCAGAGAATGTGCCTCCCTAGCAACTGCCACAGGGCTGACGAGGCTCTCATCCCCAAACTCGAGTGCCGATCCTTCATCTAGTGATCCCATCTGAGCCATCAACGACCTTTAATTAGAAATCATCAGAATAAAGAGAAAAAAGGCCTTTGTACTTATATGGTCTATTAATAAACTAATAGCCATAATTTGTTGATTTACATTCAACATAATTGTTTTGCAACTGAAGTTTCAACTTCCTAGACAGGAATAGCAATCAAAGTATCAGGATATGTGTGGGGTGGTTTACCCAATGCGTGTTGTGGCAAAGTGCACTACTATATTACATATGAATGAAAGAGAAACTTACTTCAAGATGAGAGTGGACTCCAACCATCTGTAAATTGTTATCCATATTCTAAACAAAAGCAGCGAGTTACATCGCTAACCATGGCATCACTGCAGGAGACAGACATTTCAGTTTCCTGGCATCAAAGGAAAAGAAAAAGGTTCTACAACGAAAGTGAAGCTTGCTATGATGGTAAAGTTTGTGGGCGTTGACACCAGAGACCTGAGTTCAAAACCCGTCTTCACCTTTGAGTTACTAATGTAAACATCATCCGCAAACACTAAGAAAAATAAATGTTATTTCTTACAATTGACTTCAAAATAGGGTAAGTGTCCAGAAAAAAGAACTCCCCATAAGTAGCAAGCCCAGTAAAGAAATGAGTTCAACATGACCCACAGACAATTTTACCAAAACACTAGAAATAGAACCAAATGTTGGCTTGAGTCATGGTTGAGTTTAAAAAGCACATCAGTACACTGTCTAGAAAAATGAAGGGGGGTTCAAAATTTTAAGCTAAGTATAGTCAAGAAACTGTAGGATAGGAGATATGTCTGGATACACCAGAACAAATATTTTTTATTGAAAAATTGTTTCTTGTAAACACCAAAGGCATAATTATTGTTTGGTTTGTTGTTTCTATTAAAACTGGCTAGTTTAACATGAAAACAACAATAAAAAAAAAATCATACCAAACAAGAAACAAAACTTTGGTTTGGCTTCTCCAGATGGGCCTTTGTGTTCTCCAAAGAAACAAACAGGCCTTCTTATTATTGCACTAAACTTCAGGTTTATGTCATAAAACCTAGTAATTATTTGGCAAGAATTGAAACATACAACCGGGTAGGGAGAAACACATAGACAACATGTATGACAAGAAAATATAACACATTTTTAACAAATTTCCAACACTATTCTCGAGTTCCAGCACAAATTATCATTTAATCACAATGGAATCTTTCAATTACCTGTACACATGGTACATCCATGGTGAGGCAATCTCTCTAATAGATTTCAATCAAATGCGCATGAAATTACATGAGAGAGGGCGAGAGAGAAAAGAAGAAAAGGAGGATCAGTACGAGCGAAAGCGAAATGGTTAAAGATCATTAGGGTTGATTTCCTTGCAAAGGATAAACTGAAAAATGGGGAGATCTCAGATTTCTAGGGTTTCTGCAACGCAAGGGAAAAGAGATGAAACGAAATTTCTTCATTGTTTTGGTTTTGCGAAGGGGGGAGAGACAGAGGAGTGAGAGAGAGAAGGGAAGGGAGGCACTTTTACATAACCGAAGAGGAGAATACAAACCGTTCTGAATACCAACTCCCTCCAATTTATTTCGTTGCTAATGTAATAACCGAAATAACTGCTATAATGGAAATAACTTGCGCTTGGGCTCTAACATTCGAGGCACCACATGATCTTCCACTTCTATAAATTTTTATGGCTGATATGGGGGGCCCAGGCCCAGGCCCAGCCCAGAAAGTTGTCACAAAAATTTTTAAAAATTAAAATTAAAAGAGCAAAGCAAAGCAAAGCAAAAAAAAAAAAAAAAAGCCACCTCATTTTGGTTAATTATGCATCAATGCTCGAACCCAAATTCGTAAATTATGGATCAATGCTCATTAACTTTTTGATTTTGTAAATTTGATCACATCTTTTTCCTAGCTACCTTTAAGAAACAGTTTATGATAGAAGTCCCCTTCCAAAAAAAATGAAGACATTATATTGGTGGGGCCAACTAAAAGAAGATAAAGACATTTTGCATTAATGATGATCCAAACAACCGTTTTAAGAAAATATATTTTGCAAAAATATATTTTCAGAAAAGTCATTTTCCTAAAATAAATATTTTTTTGAAAAATGGCGATCCAAACTCCCCCTTAAACTCAAAGGGCAGTTTGGAGGAGTGAATCTATAAATTGTGGCAACTCAGGGAACAATAAGAAAATCAAATTCTGAAGTTGTACATGTAGAAAATATATATGTGGTTATAAAGGGGTTGTGTTTAGAGATATTAAAGAAATGAGATGGAAAGTAATTAAATTGTTTATGAAGAAACTGTTTTGAAAATATAGAAACAATGGCATACTGAGTAATTAAGTGGTTATCAAGGTTGATTAAGAATGATGGCATAGAGAGTAATTAAGTATTTAAACATAGTATTTTTTTTTCCCCAGTGATTGATAAGTTCTTTTGGAACCAAAGTATTTGATTTAATAATGAACTAATAGGTTGCTAGCTCAATGAACATTGTATGAATGTCGTGTTGCAACCCAAGTTTTGGCTTTGAAATATTAATAGATAGATTCACTTATGCTAGAATTTGTTTATATTTACTCTTATAAAGGCAAACCTTGTTGTCGGCAAGTTGCTCATATTTTACTATTCTTTTTTCTCAAAATATACCCTAAGTATTTACTTTTGGGCAAGCTTAAAGCTTAAATGCTTACCCAATAGCACTTATCTTGTATGTATACTGCTTGAGTTAAATTGATTTGGCTGTTTTGTAACCATATAAGAAAAGTACTATATATTTTGATTGGGGGACAACATTTTCATACAACATTTTTGACAACAAAAATTTGGTGCGCCCCAATATATAATTAGAAGTTTTGGAATGAGATGTTTTTGGCGAGGATGGTCTCTATGGTGAGGAGATCATCCCCACAACAGTTCAAATCAATCTGATATTAGTAGACTGGTTTATAAGTTTAAGAATTATGAACCGTCTATTTTTATCGTTAACTTGAAAACCACATTTGATGGGGTTAGAAATTTCAGAATGTGCTGATTTTTTGTAGGGGTAACATATATATTTAAGTTACAAAATATTTTGAAGGATAAACTTGTAGGAAAATATATTTTAAAAACCGCTTCTCGCAAGAGCAATTAGTATAGAAGCCATTTCCGAACAAACCTCTACTTATAATGATTTGGGAGTTTATTGGTCTTTTAAAAAGGAATTTTTAAGTTTTACCAAAAGCATAGGTTTTTTTTTATAAGTGCTTAAAAATGGCTTATTGCAGGTTTAAGCTTACCAAACACAATGCAAAAGACCTATTTAAGGGTTTTTTTTACTTAAAAAGCCATGGCTCTTATAAAATAGTTTCATTAAAAGTAAATGGGCAACCTCGACTTATCCAACTTCAAAAGTAAATTGAGAACCCACCTTTTACGAAAGAGGATTTTGGACCAAAATACTCCTATATTTTTAGTTTGGGCACCCACCCCAAAAAAGAAACACACCCCATCGTCTTCCCTCTCTCCATTGCACCCTCTCTCTTTCTCTCTACTCTCAGCAACAACAAAAAAAATTCAAACTACCCATGTTGACAGTTAAAAGTCGCACATGGGCTGTGAAATTTTTTTATTTTGTTGAGAGAGGGAGTAAGAGTGTGCATACTAGAGAGAGAGAGAGAGAGAGAGAGGACAGTGGGGTGCAAGGGTGCGGTGGAGTGAGAGAAAGAGAGGAGTGGGCACCCAAATGTGGGCCCTAAATTGGGAGTGGGTGCCCAGCTTAAAGAGGTGGGTGCACATATTTTGCTCTTTCAATTTTAAATTTTCAAAACCATCCCTATTTTGCCTACATTTCCAAAACTACCATTTTGGTTCAAATTTTCCTATTTTGCTACCTCTTCCAAAAACACCCCTGCAATCTCCCGCATGTAACAAAAGTCGCCTATTAGTTTTTACCAATGTTTTAAAACTCGGAACTTGGACTCGACTCAGAATTCCATCGGGTCGACTCACCTCGATGACTCAGGAGTCGACTCGGTGAGTCATTAAATTAATTAATAAATATTTAAAAAATAATTTTTATTAAAAAAAAACTTATGTTTATTAAAAAAAACTTTTGAAAAATCATAAAATATAGAAAAAATATTAGAAATTCAAAAAAAATATTGAGTTTCGAGTCGACTAGGCCGAGTTTTCGAGTCAACTCGGAAAAACTTGCAAATCCAAGTTTGTATGCCGAGTCGACTAGAAATACGGTCGAGTCAAGTCGACTCAGTGAGTTTTAAAACAAAGGTTTTTACAAATAAACCAAAATGGTAAAATGGTCTTTAGGCATCTTCAATAGATAGACATGAGAAAAAATTAACCTTTTATTCTCTTTATTAGCTTAATTCATCTTCGTATAACTATCTTCTAGTTTTATCCCACGCACAATCCCTCACCACCATAACTGATTACAAACGCATGTGCCCCCACTAGTCGAGTCGGTACCTAATCTATCTATATAACAAAACAGGGAAGTTGTCTACCTCTCTTACAGGCTTCATATATCCAAGGGCTGAGATCTTATCCCTCAATTGGATGGTGGATCGCAGCCACTCATACCCAATTTTGACAAACGCTTTGTCGAGGAGTGCCGTGGGCATGGGCCACGGGCCACCGACTAGTTTGGAAACAAGAGAAGGCCAAGAATAAGCCGAGAGGTGGTGGCTTTGCTAGGTACGGATGTTAGGAGTTAGAAATCTATTCACACTAATCAGTATTTACGCCAAAAGTCCTTTCCCACTGTTCACGGATCTAGATCACCTGTTACAAGGCGAGTACAGGGAGAGATTGATTACAAGAAAAACTGCGAGACAGAGACAGAGATAGAGAACTTCACCAATTGAATGGCCGACAAAGGAGCAAGAGGCAGCGGAGATAAAGTCAGCTTAGTATATCTTCACGGATCAGAGATCTTGGAGCGCAAGGGAATGAAACCATAAAAAACCCTGAGAAGAAAACACGAGGATACTTCTTCAAAGTCCAAACCTTAAAGAGTAAATAAAAAAGGATTTGTTCAAATTAATGGCATCTCTTACCCTTTCGTTGAGAAATCCTGAACCTGCTCCTAAAGATATCCCGTTGCTTAACTACCCTTGGATGTCTTGTCCAAAATATCCCTGTACATGCCTTCAAAAAATTAATGTGGCTTCTTTGCCCATTATTTCCAGAGGATAAACGTCTGATTAAGAACAAGGGCTGATACCGTTTTGGAGTTTCTTCAGCTCCAGCGGTTTCATTTTTTAATATAATCTTGCTTCCAAAAAAAAAAAAAAAAGTCACATGAGTGATGACAAAAGTTGTGTGACTTTGAAAAATTATTGTTGCTTCTTCAAATAATGCGCAAATTCTTCAAATCCAACAGCTGGAAATTGCCAATCGGGTTACATTTTTGGTCTGTAGATCGACCTAGGAATGGGCCAAACATCCCTCAAAGAGTGCCACATGGCTCGTATAGATGTCATTGAGCATTTCTTCTAAAAAATCGTAGATTCTTGTTCCCAAAAGGTTATATATATGCGGTCATGTGAAACAACAGATGGTGAAGGTATCTTGGCAAAGGTGCTTATTGTCAAAGGCTGAGGAAGATAATTCATTGGTGAATGCGACACTTCAATTCAAAGGGCTTCAAAAACAATTGGTATAGGATGCGCGCTGTTGCGAAGTTTCACTGCAAAGACCCATGAACGCAAAGCAATTAGCTAGACGAAAAGCTCGTAAAGACTTTTGAAGGCTTCGCGAAGACGTGCGAAAGTCGGAGCCTAGGAAAAAAAAAATAGGTCGATGTGAACAGGCGGATCTTAAGAAAGTTCGGCGAAGGTCCATGATGATCCGGAACTTGCGAAGGTGACCCTGGGGGTACGTTATGAATTATCAGGATCATGAATTTCATATTATTTGACACTGCCTCGAACATCTTATATGTTCTTTCTCCATTGATTTTGTATATGTTCACGTTATAACGGCCGTTATGAAATCAGACGGAGTAAGTTGCAACATCATTTTCTTAGCAAATCCGTCGTTGAAATTCATTTCAACGGAGTAAGTTGCAAAATATATTTCTCAATTTAATATGAGTCTGTCTAGAGCTACACCTGTTTCTCACATCCAGTTCTTACACCTGGTGGTGGGGTCCACATGGAGATAATGTTGGACAATCCAACCATACATTAAGTTGTCCTTGTCCTTGTCCTTGCCATGTTGATCATATTCACTAAAAAATGGCAAAAATCAGTTCATTTTCACATTGCTAACCATATACAAATTGACCTAAAGTAATGGCTTAATGGGGAGAAAAATTTTCAAGCCGCGGGATTTTTTAAGCAGCGATCATGCGCCCAATGATTGTGCGCCCCATATACCCCTGATTTAGACTTTGGTTTCGAAAAACTTTTTAAATATTAACTATCAGTATATGTGGCACTCGATCATTGGCGCACAACAGATGCTTAAAAAATCGCGATGCTTCAAATTTCTTCTCCTTAATATGGGATGGTTTGGATTTTTCGAATTAAAGTCAATTTTCATGAGGTTAGTAACTGTGCAGTTGGATTGTCTAACATGATCTTCATGTAGGCCCGCTACCGATGTAAGAATTAGGTGTATCTTTAGACGAGTAAAACTTCGCAGTGTGAGCGCAGCCGATCACAGCCCACAGTACGAGTCACATGGCATACTCTTAGAGGACGCTGACCGTATGGATGTTTGGACAATCACTAGGTGGACCTACAAACCAAAAATAAGCCTGATCAGTGATTTCTAAGCGTTGGATTGAAGTTATTTTCATGGTTGATTTTAACTGTAGGAATTTGAGCGTATTTTTGGTGCAAAGATCCAAAGGTCTTAAATTATTAATCAGGCTGATTTTTGGTTTGTAGGTCCACCAAGGGACTGGACAAACATATCCATACCGTCAACGCCCTCTAAGAGTGTGCCACGTGGCTCGTAATGTGGGCTGTGATCGGCTTCGTTTACTCTCTCTAGAGAGCAAAACTTGTGTCACAAGATGTTGTGACGGAAGCCGGTCACAGCACTCAATACGAGCCACGTGGCACGTGATCAGAGGGAGATGACCGTATGGATGTTTGGCCAGTCCCTCGGTAGACCTACAAACCAAAAATCAGTCTGATCAGTGATTTACAACCTTTGGATTTTTGCACCCAAAAAACGCTCAATAATGCTTAAATTCCTACCGTTAAAATCAACCCATAAAAATAACTTCAATAAAATCGGTTAGAGATCACTAATTCACTAATCAAGCTGATTTTTTGTGTACCGATCCAACGAGGGACTGGCCAAACATCCATACGGTCATTGTCTCTAATAGTATGCCACGTGACTCGTATTGAGTGCTGTGACCGGCTTCCGTCACAACATCTGTGACACAAGTTTTCCTCCTCTCTAGACGGAGTCATTTAATATTGAACTAATAGGCATGAGGTGAGATTCACGGTTAATTCTTCATCGAGTGGGCCACTTCTCACCGTCTCACGTGAGTGTGCCAACGAGACCGCGTCCCGTGGCGCCAATTGGTTCACGTGATGCATCAATCTGAATATCTTCAGGGTTTTTTAATTCCGTGCAACGAGAACCACTCATTTCCCTTCACCAAGTACTCGATTGGTCCTCAGATCCTTAAAATTACGCAAGTGAAGTGGGTATCCCAAAATACCCCCTTTTTATCAAGCAATTTACAGAACAGGTATTGCACACTAAGCAAAGGTTTTTAATTGTCCGTACAACCTTACCGTTATGTCCGTTGTAGGGGGCACGTGAGTGGCAGCATGGTTTAAAATAACACCGTTCTAACAGTTTTAATGGCAGTTAAAACGACTGTTAAAATGGCAACGCCCAAAGCCCGTTACATTAGAAATTAACGGCTGTTATTTTTGTTTTAACGGCCGTTATTTTCTGAAAAAAATTGTGAAAACTTTTTTCCGTTATTTTCCCCTTATTTTCTAATTTTTTTCCTTTCTTTTCTTTTTTTGAAAATTTGAAATCCGAAATTTAAATTTCAGCTTCATTTTTCCGCCTTCTCTCAGTATTACCGTTATTTTCCCTCTCTTTTTTTTTTTTTTTTTTCCATTTTTACCCATCTGTTACAATTTGTTTTAACGGAAAAAGCAGTAACACCCCCAGTCCGTTATACAATTATAATGGCCTCTTTTAAACCTAGAGTCGCAACAATAAGAATAAAACAACATTTTTTTTCAAAATAATTACCAGTATTTGCTTTATAATGTTGGCCTTTTTTTTTTTTTTTATTTCTGGATGTTTAGTGTTATTTTCAAAACTAGGGGGACGCCACAGGCAATGCACGTGCACCTTACACGTGGCATACTCTTAGAGATCACTGGCCATATAGATGTTTGGCCCATCCCTAGGTGGACCTACATACTAAAATTTATCACAAATCATCTTGATTAGTGATTAGTAATTTCTCTCCATTGGATTAGAATCTTTTTCATAATTTATTTTAAACTGTAGATTTTGAGCATTATTTGGAAGAAATGGCACAATATTAGAGACCACTGACCGTATGGATGTTTGGCCCATCCCTAGGCGGACCTACATGCAAAAAAATCACCTTGATTAGTAATTTCTAAGCATTAGATTGGAGTCGTTTTCCTGAGTTGATTTTTAACCATAGAATTTGAGCATCAATATTTAACAAGTAACTTGAGGAACATTTTTGGCCAATGGCAAAACAACACCACCATGCACCTTTAGGGACCTTGGATCATGTGATCATTACTCTTTTAACAATGGGCAAAGTACATGATATTATAGAGCATCCACTAAACTATTTTCGTCTCACTCGTATCCTCAATTGTTGTAGATAAAGATGATCTAAGATTCAACACGTGCTTTCTGATGGCTTGGTTGATTGTGGATAAGGATGACGGTGAAACAATAAAATATCATAGGGTCATGCAATATATGCCAAACTTCCTCCACAAAAACAGAAACATATTCGCCTACCCAGAAAAAAGAAGTTATTTTTAACTCTAGTTACTGAGTAGGTTGTTTCGTAATTCCCATCAAAATCGGTGGCATATTTACTCTCCAAAGAATGGTGTCGATCAGGATCTCCGTTTAAAATGCTCTGTTTTCTTCCTTTCGTAACTCTCTCTCTCCGAGAAACAAAAAGAAATTTTTTTTAAATAGATGAAAACATAGATTACGAGCTTCACTTCAATGGCGATGGCAGCGATAGGAGTCTCGAGGATTCAATCCTCAAACCCTTCGAATCTCAGTCGGAAAGCCACCACACCTTTCCTCCATTCCACTAACCAAAACCTCTCCTCTTCTTCTTCTCACTTATCTGGCGAGAAGATATCTTTGAATGCTGTTTCCAGACGCCTGAAAATCACCACCAATGGTAGAATCCCCGTCTTGGTTTCTCCCAAAGCGGTTTCCGATTCAAAAAACTCGCAGACATGTCTCGACCCTGATGCAAGCCGAGTAAGCCTCTTTTTTTTTTTTTCTTTTTTTTTTGCTTTAATCTCAGTTTTTGGGGTTATTATGTTGAAACATTTACCTCTTTGTTTTGAATTCTTTAATACTTTTTGGAAACTTTTTTTTTTTTTAATATGCTTTAGTCATTTTGATCTGGATCCTCTCTGGATTGTGAATTTAACGGAGTTGATGGAAATGCTGCTAAGGAAAATATCCAAAAACGTTGCGAGAATTGAAAGTAGGGATTTTGAAGGATAATTCAAGGTCTAGGGCCTGTAAAATTCGTGTATAATGATGTTGAGGATTAGTTTAGTTGGGTTTTTAAATTTTCGTTTCGTTTGAGAAAGTATAGTTTCATTCTATTCATCCTGGTAAATTTGCAGAATCTCAGGGAGTTTAACTGTAATTTGTTATTTAGGAATGAATTTAATTTATTATTACTAATGAGATATTTATCGCAGTAGAGAGGCAGATTCTGTGTATTTACGCTTGGTGGGTCATCCACCATCAATTTCTAATCATCTTTGAAGTCTGTGGTGGGACCCAAAGATCGAAGAGGCGGTTGACCCACATGAATCTCACCACCAATCTTGATGATGATCTGGAAATCGATGGTGGATATCTCATGTTTGTATTAGGGGACAATCAGGCTCAGGTTGATGCTGTAATGTTTTGTTACTAAATTTGATTATTATTACTATTTTTTTTTTCTGTAGGTAAAATATTTTTGTTGTTTGATGGTTCAATGTAATTTTGATGTTAGAATTCATTTTACTAGATTTAGATACCCAATTTGGTAGCTCTCAAACTACCATATTAAACAATGTTCCTCTCGCAATCGATGATGATTGAGCTCTGTAACACTAAACATACACTTTTTTTGGTTGAATACATCATGTCATCAGCACAGCTAATCAATTATTATTATTTTTCGTTCGTAATTCACTGCAGAGTGTTCTGGGAATTATACTTGGGGGTGGAGCTGGGACCCGTCTATACCCTCTTACCAAGAAGAGGGCAAAACCTGCTGTTCCTTTAGGGGCAAATTACAGGCTAATTGATATTCCTGTGAGCAATTGTTTGAACAGCAACATATCGAAGATATATGTTCTCACGCAATTCAATTCTGCATCTCTTAACCGTCATCTTTCGCGGGCTTATGCCAGTAACATGGGAGGGTACAAGAATGAAGGGTTCGTTGAAGTTCTCGCAGCTCAGCAAAGCCCCGAGAACCCGAACTGGTTTCAGGTAATGATATAATCTAATATATGCTCATTTGTTGTTTGAACTGTTCTTCTATTTTGATGTGAGCTTATTTGATTTTGAAAGGGTTTAGTTTTTCATGTCTAATCTATTGATGGACTTGAGAAGTTGGTTTTGGCATGCTTCGGATTTGTTTCTGAGGACCACATTATCTGAATGGAGTTTCAAATTTGTTGTCGGAACTCTCTCCATTTTTCACTTTTATTTGTTTAGGTCTCATCTATTGCTAAAAGGGGAATACTCATGTCGGGACAGGAGGATAAGAAGAACCCTTTCTGTCTGGTATCAATGCCACACATGCAGTGGATGAGACACAATTTTTTTGGGGTCTCCCCAAGGAGATATTGTTGTTGAAAAATGTTCTTGATCTCATGATTCGAAACATCCAATGTATTTTTTCCCTCGTCTCTGTTCTAAAGAATGTTATAGATCCGATGTTTAGAATCATCTGTATGTGTCAGTATTTGGCCTGAGTTTCAAAGTTGAGACGAACTGAATAGTGGTTTCAACCTCTTTGTAAGTACCATTAGTGCATGTTATGTCTTGTCCTGCCTTTCCCTCTTTGATAAAATTGAAAAGCTGGTTTTAAAATGTTGCACAGTTTATGCTGGTATGCTCATTGTGTCAAAGAAAAACTTCTTCCTTGTACAAATGTATCTTAGTACATAGCTATGAGGATAAAAACATATTTATTATTTATTTTTCCTATTTGAGTATTTACAATACTTACTGTCTATTTTTCAATTGATGTTTTTCTCTGACTTTTCAATCAAAAGCGTTCAGCGCCATTTGGGAACGAGAAGTAGAAGCACTTCTACTTATAGAAGTTACTAGAAGTAGAAGTTGCCTACAAGAAGTGGAAATGTGAATGGAAGGACAAAATGAAACTTATTTGATATCGAAGGACGAGCATTTCTAATTTGTGCTCAAGGCTCAGAGGGATATTTTTGTCATTAAAATGGTTGAAGTGGTCATTTATAATTTGTCTTGAACGATTAGAGGGGCAAATATGGTAATACGAAAGTTTCAACATGTGCTTAAATTAAAGCAAAGCAAGAAGAAGTAACTTCTTGAGAAATCAAAAGCCAAATTTTTTCGCTTTCGTTTGTAGTCGATTTTGAACTACAATCCAAACTATCTTTTCAAAGGCCCCCGAAGTATCATCTGTTGTTTGTCCAGTGTCATATTTGATGATAATTTGGTTTTGCTTTGATTCTAACATTTTAATACTGGACATAAGGTGCCCCTCTGTCATGTTAAGAATTTGGGTTCGGTTAAAGCAGTTCTATATCTTACTGAATTGCAAGTCGTTCTTATTTTTACGAACTAGAAATTATTTAATATTACGGATTTGACCTCTACCTGAGCCTATTTTTCTGCTTGAGGCCCAATCATTGAAGTGTGGTTCTATATTCTACAGGGTACAGCTGATGCTGTAAGGCAGTATTTATGGCTGTTTGAGGAACACAATGTCATGGAATATCTTATTCTTGCTGGAGATCATTTATACCGTATGGATTATGAGAGGTTTATCCAAGCTCACAGAGAAACGGATGCTGATATCACTGTGGCTGCACTGCCAATGGATGAAAAACGTGCCACTGCATTTGGTCTCATGAAGATTGATGAAGAAGGGCGCATAATTGAATTTGCAGAGAAACCAAAAGGAGACCAGTTGAAAGCAATGAAGGTAGAAATTTTCGTCAATTACTTCACAATTTTGTTGTTTTGTATTCTTATCAAGTGTATGAGTACTTAAATTGGTTAAAGACCATATATGAGTGATCTTTTTTGTTTTTTCTCGTATTTATTTCAGGTTGATACTACCATTTTAGGCCTTGATG
Organism: Euptelea pleiosperma; assembly: GCA_035048495.1. Classification (NCBI taxonomy): domain Eukaryota; kingdom Viridiplantae; phylum Streptophyta; class Magnoliopsida; order Ranunculales; family Eupteleaceae; genus Euptelea; species Euptelea pleiosperma. The sequence continues at coordinate 1,902,905 of CM068545.1, forward strand.
ACAAGAGAGCTAAAGAGATGCCTTACATTGCAAGTATGGGTATATATGTTGTCAGTAAAGATGTGATGTTGAACTTACTCCGTGATAAGTTCCCTGGAGCCAATGATTTTGGAAGTGAAGTTATTCCAGGTGCAACTTCCATTGGGATGAGGGTATGTTTTGTTTTAATTCGTTTCTCTTTGTAATTATACATCCTCTATCATACCAATTACCAAGTTGGTATTTACGTTGCATTAGGACAGGGATAAGGGGAGGAACCATCGTCGCCACATATGTGGGGCCCAAGCAGGGTGATGGACCCATCATTCCATGGGCCAAGCCACAAGACATCCTAGAACAAAACCAGACTAATTGGATGACCCGAACCCCTTTTGATCTGTATACCCATTTTCGTGAACTGTTCACCACATTTCTCCTGACCATCCAAAAGAACGGAATTCGTCTAATAGTTGTGATCATCCAATCTGGTTGATTTTTGATCTATGGGATGCCCTAGGCAGACTGATCATATGGCGGTTCCCAATCCCCGTCTTTGCACCATGTGTAGCACAAATAAGGAGGATGGCTCCTAGGTGGCTTAGTCCCATGCAATTATGAACCCATAAAATGATTACCGAAGTAATCTTACAAACATAAACTTGGTTCAGTCGACATTGGAATCTTTGAGCTTTGGAGTAACAAATTGATTGCTATTCCTCTGCTGTACATTCTTAAGGTTCCTAATTTCCTGATGTCTAATTGGTACTTAACATCTATAGGTGCAAGCCTACTTGTATGATGGTTATTGGGAAGACATTGGTACCATCGAAGCGTTCTATAATGCAAATTTGGGGATCACCAAGAAGCCAGTACCAGATTTCAGGTAGTTTTTCTAGATTGTCAAAGTCAAGATATATTGTTATCACATCATTCATCCAATAACATGTTTTCCTTCTAGCAGCTTGATTCCTAATCTTGCAATATTAACATGAAAGTGAACTTCTGACGCAGCTTTTATGATCGTTCTTCTCCAATCTATACACAACCTCGATATTTGCCGCCTTCTAAGATGCTTGATGCTGATGTAACAGATAGTGTTATTGGTGAGGGTTGTGTAATTAAGGTAAGATACATGAGGAAAAGTTTTATTAATTGTTCATGTCAGAAGTTGGGTGGAGCATTCTCTGAGTGTTAAATCAGTCTTAAATGTATTTTAAGATGTAATGGAAACTTTGGTAGAGAGTACACATTATCTCATTATCAAAAAAGATGTCCTTATAAAAAAAGTACATATTATCTCATTCTTCTGTGTGTAGAATTGCAAGATTCACCATTCTGTGGTTGGGCTCCGGTCTTGCATCTCAGAGGGTGCAGTCATAGAAGACACATTACTGATGGGAGCAGATTATTATGAGGTAATCTCATCAAAATTACAAATTGTGGATTTAAAATCTAGTAGGGTATGCTCCCACATCTTATCAGATCGGAGAAATTTGTAGGCATTGAATAAGCCTACGTAGTGAATATGCCGTTCCTTCAAGTTTAACTACAAATGATCATGTTATTATTCTGTGTTTGCACCAGACTGATGCAGATAGGAGGTTTCTGGCTGCAAAAGGTAGCGTTCCAATTGGTATTGGCAAGAACTCTCATATCAGGAGAGCAATTATAGACAAAAATGCTCGCATTGGAGAAAATGTGAAGGTTGTGCCCTTAATATCTCAACTATCATTTAGTGTTTCTCAATTTGCAGAAGTAGTGCTGATATAACTTAGGAAAAATTATCAGATAATTTCTTTTTATCAACATACCTGTTAACATTAATGATTATTATTTTATAGTCTAGCATCCATGTAGTATGCGTCCTTAATGTTGAAGTATGCCATTCCAGATCATTAACAGCGACGGCATTCAAGAAGCGGCGAGGGAAACAGATGGTTACTTCATTAAGAGCGGAATCGTCACAGTAATCAAGGATGCTTTGATACCCAGCGGAACCATTATCTAGGGTCACATTCCTTTCCTTTTAGATGGTACGTAATAAGAAGATTACCTTCCCTTGCTTTTTAGTTCTTGGGCCCTGAGAATTACGTGTAATAAAAGCTGTCTTCCATTTGCTCATGGTAGTTAGGCCTGAAAATTGATGTATATCTCATCTTGAGATCCACTGTGTACCTTGTTTTGGGCTTTTGCCCCCTCTCTAATATCAAATCAATCTTATCAAAAAGAAAGTTTCTGGTCCATGAGAATCTATTTGTTCCTGTGTTTTATAATTAATCTTATTTATAATACAGCATGTACATGATCTGTTGTATTCATATGATGTCACTGTGCATCTCTTGGTAGCTGTTATCCATGTTAACCAGGCCTAGAATTCGACATGGGACATTTGATAACTACAGGAGGGGCAGTGGTATATATCAGGACAGTAAGCTTTCTTACCCAAGCAAATTTTATAGGGCTAGTTTCTGATTGAATTATTTACACAGAACAGATTCATCTTTGACAGAGAATTTCGTAACGGGAAACGTAGGATGGTAGTTTAGTAGAAACATCTTAGCCATACGATTAGTGACATTTACGTATTAAGCCGAACTATCCATGGGGTCTACTTGGGAGATCTAAGATAAATGATGGCCATTTCAACCGATTCTCGGATACATTTAAAATAAATAAAAGCATGCGAAATCTTTCTTCAACAAGTCTCCGCTAACTGTCTGTTATCTGTATAGATTGTAATACATAGTGGGTGGCCACGGGCCGACAAAGCATTTGCCAAAATCGGGTGTGAGTGGCAGAGATCCACCGTCCAGTTGGGGGATAAGATCTCGGCCCATCTTTATTGAAGCCCATAAGAGGGGGGAGACAACTGAGCTCCCTTATTGTATAAGATTATAGAGGCAATGAGAAATACTTAAACCGGTGCATACCATAACCAACCGGAAAATCTTGGCAACTATTTATGGTTAGGCCCTTGACCTATTCTTTCATTAGGGTTGGGGGAGCGAAGAACGGGGTTTGGAACTCTATCACCCATGAGTTCTCTTCCACGTCTGTGAAATTCTATATCTGAATGCCAAAAGGAAAAATAATGTAAAAACATAATAATAATAATAATAATAATAATAATAATAATTAAGAAAAAAATAATATAATAACATTTTTCTCAACACCGAAAGGAAGAAAAAAAAGAGTTGATTCTCAGGCCTTGCTTGGTTCAATGCAAATCGGATGCAATGCACCCACTTGCCACGGTTTTGGAATTACAAGTGATTGGTTGGGGGGGTGCAAATGAGCTGGCGTGCAAGTGGTTGCCAAGCCCTTGCAAACTCTTTAAGAAAATGGATGCAATCTTGTGCAGCCCAAAAATCGTGTTAAGTGATTGCAATGCAACTCACATCATTTGCACCAGAGTACAAAATGCATCCCAGAGCAGCGAACCAAGCAGGGCCTGCAATTTACGAGGTCGTACCTTGGAGAGAAGGAAGGTGTATGACCCTTGATTCTGCCTTGAAAGAGCACTTACTCAGTGATACCGATAATATAAGCAAGGCAAAAAGGAAAGACCACGAAGCACTACTAAACAACTTCCCCATTCTCTTCTCCCTTTCTTTCTCCTCCATCTCTCTCTATATGTATGTGCTTTATATAATGAAACTTTATTAGAAGTGCTTTTTTTTCTCCATGGGTATCCCGGCCTCTTAGAGCACCCGACTAAGTCCAATGAACACATATGTTACCCCTTCCACCCGTACCAAGTCTACTGGGATTCGACCTGCTTTTTAGGCAAGAAGCACTACCAAATATTTTTTTAGCCAAGACTCAAAACTTAATAAGTGCCGGTCTCTTTTGAAACTTGGAACATGATGAACATCACTTAAGAATCTATGACTAATTTTTATGTGGACACTTAGTGGAGCCATCATAAGTCCTGCCATCAGTACATGTGTTTTCAAATTTGACCAAGCATTGGAATATTTTTGTGAAGGGTTGGGATCGGGGACTCGCCTTTTCTTGGGCGTGGATTTCGAGACTCCAACAACCCCCATTGGATTCTCAAAATCCACGACTGAGAGCACGAGTGCAAAAAACGTGAGCCCCTCGAGCCTGGTCCTTTTGGGAAATACTTTCAAACTAGTCACCATCTTAACTACTTCAAGACCAACACCCAACATGGCAGCTCAAATGGTTGGTGTGTATCCACCTCGTGGGGTCAAACCCACACAGATAGATTTCCTCCTTTGAGCAGTGTGCCAGGAGTAGAAATCCCCTTTACCGGCTTGACCGGGTTCAGGTTTCACCTGACTTCATCCGTGGGGCCCTCCCAAGACGGTAACTACAAAAAAAAAAAAAAAAAACTACAAGGCCAGAGCATAATATTCTTCCCACTCGTAACCCTGCAATGCCGGTCTCTTTTGGTCACTTAATAACTGTTGGAAAATGATATCCCATGTTAACCAGAGAAAGAACCATGTGATTAAGCCGTGGACCGTGTGATTCAAACAGTGGCAGAGTTAGGATTTTGTTCAAGGGTGGGCAAAGTTGCAAGCCACAGTTAATTGACAATGTCAATAACAGATGATGACATTTTTAATTGATGAAATTACCCCTTTATAGAAATGGGTAATTTTTCTGTGTGTGTGTTGGGGGGGGGGGGTGGTGGTGGTGGTGCGCGCTAGGTAATGGAGAGAGGATCAGGTATTGGGAGGACGCTTGGGTTGGGGATTTATAGCTTATGGGTGCCTTACCTCAGTTATATTTTCTCTCTTTGGAAGGGTAAATTCATTGGGTCCTTCTAGAAGGGGTCGTCCGTGGATGTTCCTCAGGATCTTGGATTGAGGAGACACCTTTTTGTTTGGGAGACGGAACAGTTCGGAATTTCGATGGATTGCTCGAATTTGAAATATTACACGGTAATTAGTACCGAAGAGGATCATCTTTCGTGGGTGCACTCCAAATCTTAGACCTTCTTCGTGAAATCATTCTATGTTTCTTTGACTTAGTTTGACTATCATTTGGCATGCATCATGCGCCTATCAATACACTTATGAAAGGATCATAATAGTGCAAGTACAATGCTAACAGCATGTGATTCAAATCCATTTTAACATAAATCAACCACTGTTAAACTAGGTCAAGGTGTAATCTTAAAGTTTGAAGTATAATGAGTATTACAAATGGCTCAGGCTCCGAGGACCCCCTTTTTCTGACCCCTCTCCATGTTCGCGCGCTCAGCTGTGGATTTCACAAATCCAACGGTGGTTGTCAACCCACCCGAAAGTGAAAAATATGATGCCTGCTTGGCACTGACAACCACTGTTGGATTCTTGAAATCCACGGCCGAGCACACGAACATTAAGAGGGGTCAGAAAAATGGGGGCCCTCTAAGCCCGACCCATTACAAATTACTCTCAAATTTCAGGGGGTGTTACTAAAATACCCAAAAAATTGCTCAAATCCAAAAGCTAGAAGTCACCAATCAGGCTGATTTTTGGTGTGTAGGTCCACAAAGGGGATCAATCAGTGGGTCTGAAAGAGTGGCACTTGGCAATGTTTGGGTAGTGTGTCAAACTTTGCTCTGTGGAGGAATCATCCCAAGGTCCAAGACTACTGTTGATCGTCAAGATACTCACCACACAAATCCGGAACACCACCTCACTAATCCCAAAGACCACCACACAAAATTCAAAGAACATGGTTTGAACACACGGACGGACGACGAGCTACAATATGTCCCGGGGAAAATACCAACAAAACCATTAAAATATTATCATCAGAGCACAATAAAAAGAGGAAAAATAAGTAGGACAGCATTTTTGAGACACGTGTACGGCATTGATCTACTTGACCGGGACCATAACCATCTCATAATTGTCTAACTTTGGAAAGCCAAGAAAGTGATGGGTAACCCTCCAACTTGTAGCAGGTGTAGATGGTGAGAAGCATATAATATGATGGTGTAGTGCACTATACGATCATTTCACAACCTGCATCCGTGTGTGGATCATTAGTTTACACGTGCTGAGTATGCCTCATGTCATGTGTTGGGTAAGGTTCATATAGTACACACATCTCTGTGGCCAACATATATATTTCTTTTTAAAAAAAAAGTGTGACATAGTTGGAAGTCATCCAAAAGAAAAAAAAACAAGAGGATGGTATTTCACTTCCAAAAAATCATTTTATCCCCACCACTCCTTACAGTAAAGAAAAACTCCCTAAATACAAATCCAATTCTAGTTTTCCTTGCTTCCCAAATGCCCATACCGCTATTTTTTCGACACTAACCAGTTGGAGAACCGATATTCCGGTCTTGTTATAGCCAATGCCAGCTGAAATGCTAAATTATTGGTGAAAATCTACTGCTTACGGTGTCTTTCCGGCCTCGAGCCTTGCTATATAGCATGGCTTCTCGTTCCATCAACGTGAATTGTCCTTTGACGAAGTCGATCAAAGTTTGTGTTTTTCCGGTATTCTCTTCGGTTTCACCTACGAGAAACGAGCAATGGAAAGTGCGGAAATTGATAATTTCACGTGGAAATGTAGTGTGCTCTGCAGTGCAAGAATCGTCTACCACGGATAAATTGCAAGGTTCAAGCCTTATAATCATTTACTTAATTTACTAATTTATGCTTGGAGATTATGAATTATTATCTGTTAAAAAACAACTTTGTAAAATCTCACTTTAAGGCCCTGCCTGGTTTCCTGTCTGTACTTTTCAGGAAAACGTTTGATAATCAAATGTTTGCAATAACAAATTTTTGTTCGGAAAATATTCGTGTGGTTGGGGAGGGAAGACCTGTTGGGGAGACAAAGGGGGATGAGAGAGTAATTTGCCTATTGTTTGCACCTGTCTGCAGCCATATTTTGGCAAAAAATTAATGAGTCTAATGCAAATATTTGTTGGATGTTGTGCCACCAAGCACACGCAAATGCCACAAACGTTTGTGCGTTCGCATGCATACGGAAACATTTTAGTGCTACCAAGCAAGGCCTAATTTTCTAAATTACAAGCTTGATACTGTTCTATTCTTCAGCAAATTGAGTAGACCCACCTTAAATTTCCATAGCTATAATTTTTTTTTTTAGGGTTAGGTTTAGCTCTAATGAGTTCTTGTGCAAGGAGACTAGAACTTGTATCATTTTAGCTGCATGTTCAGTTATGCACATGGCCACCAGGGTGACCCGTACAATCATCCAGCTGATGACCCACCTCTTGAATGGCTGGCTAGTCCAAAAATTACAATGATAGGATGACCTCAACCATCCAATGGAGTGCACAGTACACTTATAGTTCCCTGAACACATCTGATTGAATGGTAGCAAACAAGGAGATGGGTATAACCTAGCAGATCTTATGGGTCCAAAGTCATCCTAATCAAATGATCACAACCATCCAACCATTGACTTTTGTCTACACTCTGCCAGTTTGTGATAGACTGCTCAAAAGAATGTGATAGATTGGATGGTTATGATGGTCCAATCAGTTAGGTTTTTAGAACTAGGTGATCATAATACACTACCCAGTTCAAAATAGGGTCGGGATCCGCTGACACAAATTTCCGACTCATATTTCACTCATGCTCTGGCCGTGGATTTCACGAAATCCAATGGTGGTTGACACTTGACAGTGCCGAGCTAGCATTCACTTTACCAAAACAAAACCACCATTGGTGGCCAAGAGTACGAGTGAAAATAGGAGTAAAAATTGTGAGTCGTCGGAACCTGTTCCTAAAGAAATGTACATACAAGTCCTGATTTTTGTTAGAGGGTAGATTAGATGGTTATGATCATCTAAAGTGTTTGATTTTTAGTGAATTTTTAGTGATTAAGGTGAGGTGATGGTATTTAGCCATTTACAGAGAACTTCAGGGTTGTAAGCCTATCGACTACTTGGTTAAATTTTCTCTCTTATTTTCTCTCTTCTTTCTCTGGTTGCTGCTGAAACAAAAGAGGCAAAAGCAACCGAAAAAGAAGCTCCAGCAAAGCCAAAGCCAAAGCCTCCTGCAAAAGCTCCAGCCAAACCTCTCCCTCAACTAATGGAAGAGGATGTGATCCCTTCGCTCAAAGCTACTCTCGAAGCTCAAGATGATCTCTCAGAAATCAAGCTTTCCTTCAATGATAACAAGGTCAGTCATAATGCCACGAATTAAAAACTCCCTATGAACCTGTTTTGTCCTAATTAACTAAAGTAACACTTGCTAATGCTTATTTACTTTTATCATCTGGAGATGAACACAAGTAAATTGGGTACATGTGGCATGCACGTAGACATCGAAGATCGATGATTGCTATCGTTATCATCTGATCGAGTTATTCTAGCAGCATGCCACGTATGCAACTACATTATTATCAACTATATTTACAGTCTGCGACAGTAGAACCCGTAAAATATTACACATTACCATCTAAATATTGTTTTTTGTTCACTCTTTGTTTGCGGAATATGAAATGAAACTAATTTTTTTTTCCATGTCTGTTTCTCTGTTGGAATTTTGATGTTCCTCTGTTGGGATTTTGATCAAATAACAGTTGGAAGGGTCATTTCTGAAGAACGGCGTTTCCTATTCATTTTGGGCATTTTTTCCAAATGGAGTTCTCACAGGTACATGTCGATAACTTGATACCCTACCCACAGCCACAGATACCCCATCACATATATTTCAATTCTTTTTCTTCTCCCCTTAACATTTTTTTCTTTTGGGCAGGACCAAAAGGATTTTCTTTGTGCTCCTATGGCTCAGGAGTGAGCACTGTTGAGCCCTTTCTCATTGATGAGAAGAAAATCACAGCAAAACATGTGGTTTTTTGGGTTGAGAAGCGTTTGGCAGCTCAAGGGATACTTCCTGTTTGGAAAGAATAATCACTATAAGGTTTTATGATCCAACAAAAAATGATTTAAAAACCAATACCCATTGTATCTATTTTTTGTTTATTGACAATACTGTAATATCTTGCTAATTAAGATATATCAAGGGATTAATACAACTTAACTCTCTTGAAATCGAAGGCATTCTGCAAATTGTAAACCAAAGTTCTGGCAATCCAGGATCAACAAGTATTGAAGGTGCTTTCTGAAACCATGAAGGGGAAGTGTTAAAGATCTTTCTTAGAATCATGGGCATTGAGGAGCTTCACAATGTGGCGATTAGAGAGTCATAATCATTCTACAGCTAGAGTACAACATTGACAAAGCACTTACACTCACAAAAAATGAACTGTCCAACATGGGTAAGGCATCCATTTTGACGTGTCAGGGTAACATAGCTAGCCAATTAATTTCTAGTTTAATCATTTCATACAAGTACAGCCACAAAAAGTACAAAATAAATTTGCATTAAATAGAGCTAAAACAACAGGAATGCATTACTATATGGCTACTGGAAGAAAAGAAAAACTCGAACAAATAAAAAAGAGAGATAATCTAAGACTCTGTGTGGTGATCAACCAAAAGTTTTACAGAAAAGGGATTTGTATGTTAGAAGGTGTTGATACAGAAAAAGTTTTATGACATTTATATGCGAAAAACATTTCATGAAAACTTATTCAGAGCAACCATACAGAGCCCAAAACTCAAGGAAAGCAAGATCTCATCATTTACAACATGGAAAGATTCAAATCTTTAAACTCTCAAATTCTATTCTGATTTCTACCATTTTTAATAGATTTGGATTTCTTTTTCCTTTTGGTTCTTACACATTGTGTTATGCCAAAGAGCAGCTTAGGTTTGGATTGCTAACAAATCTACAAATATTTTTTTGGAGATACTTGTATAGAAAAAAAAAGAAAAGGATATATCCACATTTCACATAGCAAAAAAGAAAAAAGATACGTTACTTTTACATCACATATGCATCAAAATCCATGTATATACAGACAAAAACAATTTACAATAAAACGTTTCACAATTTTCCACCAAAAAAATCCCTTCAAAAGAAGGTCAACTTAAGCATTTATACCAGCTTGTTATGAAATGACCAAGTTAAAGTACCATCATATCACTCTTGAGCCTTCTCTTATCAAAATGTCCCACCATTGATTCTTGATGTCAACCAGATTAAGAGTTGTGTGAAATGCATGGTGACCAAAAAGTGTTTACAATAAACATTTCCCCAACCTTATCATGAAATGACAAAGTTAATTGTGTCTTGCACATGGGTGGTGAAGGCCAAAAAGCTCCTCCATTGAATTCTTGGGGTCAACCAGATTATGAGTCCTCTTGAAATACACGTGACCTGCTCAATTTCATATCCCCCCTCACAAAAACAAAAGAATCCCCTCAAAACATTTCCTCCAGGCTCCAGCTCATTGTAAAAAACAAAGTTACCATTCTCTTGATCTTGAGCCGTCTTTGACCATGCGCCTCCATTTATCCTTGAGGTCAACTGGGGTGCGACTATCGTTAAATATATAACGACCAAATTCCAAAATATCTCTCCATGGGAATTTTTTCTTGACCTTGCTTGAGAATTTCTGCACTGCTACCTATGACAATAAAAATAAAATTAAGAAAAATTCATCTATTGATCTATTCAGATGGCTAAAAGTTACAGAATAGAAAGTACGTATGTCTCAAATCCTCAACGAATCCATACAACACAAACCCTAATACTAGCCTGGGAAGTGTATTGCAAGGACAAACCTCTAGCATTTCCTCCTCTTCATGTGTCCAAGGGAGTTTCTTACGCCTCGAATTAGGTAATGCAGGGTTTGAGCTGCAAATTAGAACAAAATGTAACCTTTATTCACATACTCTATTCACTGCTTTATAGCACAAGATTGATTATCATTTGAAAAGAGCAAAAACAAGAAAGATAAAAATAAAAAAAAAGCTAATAAGATACCTAAATGTTCTTAAAGTTCCTTAAGCATAAAGAACTTACGAATGCTTAGCTGACTTTTGGCGTTTTACCGACTTCCTGGAGGTAATATTCTCTTCGTTCCAATTTCCATCAGTTTCATCTACATTGGTGCTTGGTTCAGAAGAGGACTTCTGTGGTGGATCAACATTGCTTTGAGTTCTAGGTTCCGCATGTGCTGAGACAGTCTCAGTGCCCATGCAGGGTGAATTACTAGTTTCATACCCCATATTGGCTTCTGTCTGCATTTGTTGTTCAGCTTGTCTTATGTGTTGATGCTCTTCAACCATTTCAGTTTTATTTATTTCTCTTTGGGTTATTGGACCACCAAATAACTCCCTGGGTAGAGTAGACTCTTCTCTGCAAGGTCGATCATCACTACCACAGGTAACAAAAGGCTCTACTTGCCACTGATGTTTGACCACACTCTTACGCCGATGACCACCAACTTGTTTTGTATGGTGTCCCTTAGTCGGTGAAACATCATTTCTCTCGCTTACAAGAGATGTCTCTTCTCCTAAACTGTTATTAGTACATCCAAAAGCAGCTACTGCTCCTTGTTGATCTTCCACATTCTTACACTGATGACTATCCACTTGTTTTGCATGGTCCAGTGAAACATCATTTCTAACACTTAACCGTTGTGTCTCTGCCTCTAGATTTCCATTAGTGTGTCCAGCAGCAGTTACTGCTTCTTGTTGATCTTCCACACTCTTACGTTCATGACAGCAGACTTTTTTTGCATGCTCCCCTCCTCTAGTCGGCGAAATATCACTTCTCTCACTTACCAGAGATGTCTCTACCCCGAAATTGCCATTAGTACATTCAATAGCAGCTACTGCTTCTCGTTGATGTTCCACTGCTCCATCATATTTTTCGCTTGTGGTCTCTTTCTGTTGCCCATTGCCATGAATAGTACCAAGACAGTTTCTATCTGCCGCTATTCTTGATCGATTCAGTTCTTTCCTGTGAATTCTCTCAGCTGGTTGTTGCTGCAGGGAACCATTAACAAATAGAGAAAAAGAATTCCTTGCTAAGTGAGCCTTCTCCTCTGCCAGGGCTGCTTCTTTCTCCGCTTTGTGGGATTCAGCAAGTGCTCGTTTATAAGAACAAAGGGGGCAGTAGAAGTTTCCCATATCATCAAAACTAGGTGGACAGCCCAAGCAACACTCGTGAATGGCTAATGGACAGCCACTGCTACTACAAATCAAGACATGATCGCTTTTGTTACACTTTATACAATGCCCTTGCTCTGTCCAATCTAGTGTTGCCAAAGAATCCCAATTCAATTTGTTTGGAGAGCTCAAGAATTGCCCTTTTTCCTTAGCAACGATCACCTCATCAGTTGAATCAGGAGCAGCTTCATCATGACATCCATCAGCGCTGCTCAGTGTTTCAGGTACAACGCTAGGCTCAAGGTCATCTTTGGCTTCTTCAACTGGAACATCGTCGTGAGGCCAATCTCGATGTGCTTCTTTAACATCTTTTGCACTCCTCTTAAGCCTCTTAGCAGGTGAAGGTTGATCCATACACTCTGCACTTGCAAAGGGACAACCACCACTGTCCACAGCATTGCAATTTGCCATCTGATAATATACCAAAATGCATATATCAACTAGGAAATTAACTCCTAACAATTGATGGTCGTTAGGATTATTATCAGTTATACAACAGTAATAACTGTCACTGCAGGTAAAAAAATGTTATAACTTCATGAAAAAAGGCCAATCAAACCCCTTAAAAACAATGCAATCCAAATATGACTGTTACTAATCCAACGGTAATAAATAACTGTCATTTTAGGAAAAACCTAAAACCTCTGTATTTAACAGTAATCCAAATCTAATTAATCAGAAGAAACCTTGAATTTAAAAAAAAAAAAATCAGGGTAAAATTACCTCATTGAGAGCACGGGCAGCCATTGAAGAAGGTTTGGAAGGAACTTTGGAAACCCTAGCCCTCGATGGACGCCTTTTTGTTTTCATCTTTGGGAGAAGGGCCAAACGGAATAGAAATTGCAGGGTTCTGGCTCGAGAGGTTGCAGTTAGGAAGGCAAAGCAGTAACAGAAAGACGAAAAAGTGCGGTTTTTTTTCTTTCTTCGCTCTCGACAAACCTCCCTCGTTTTTCCTCTTCTGGGAAGGGAAGAAGTCTGTTACTTTCCACCCCAAGGCGAGAGTAACTTTGGTGTCGGACGTCCGTTATCAACGTTTTTATGACGGACCGCAATATGAGATAGGGTAATTTTAGTCGCACCCCTCAAAATGTGAGGGCACCCGACCTGCTGAGAGCAACCCACTTATTTCAAACTCTGTGAGGGCACCTTTCCCCATTTCAGCACAAGAGAGTAACGTGTAAAACTTTTGTCACAACGGGTTTCACCCAAGCCAGTCACAACCCACAATAGGAGCCACGTGGCATACTCTTAGTTGACGCTGACCGTATGGATGTTTGGCCAGTCCCTCACTGGACCTGCAAACCAAAAATCAGCCTGATTAGTGATTTACCACCTTTGGATCTTTGCACCAAAATAATGCTCAATAATGATCAGATTCCTACGGTTAAAAACAACCCATGAAAATGACTTCAATCCAACACTTCAAATTTACTAATCAGGCTGATTTTTGGTTTGTAGGTCCACCTAGGGACTGGCCAAACATATATACGGTCAGCGCCCACTAAGAGTGTGCCACGTGACTCCTATTGTGGGTTGTGACTGGATTCGCTCACAAGACTTACAACCGGTTGTAAGCAGAAAAACAGTTGATTAGAGGGTGCATAAAAAAAATTCAAGGCCATTTTCGTAATAAAAAAATGTGGTAAAAAATCAAGGGTTTCGGGTGCCCTCACATTTTGTGGGGTGCGACTAAAATTACCCTATGAGATATTTGGACGACCTACAGACCCAATATTAACCTGATTAGTGATATCTAAGCGTTGGATTGGATTATTTTTATGGGTTGATTTTTAACAGTGGAATTCGAGCATCATTTGTGGTACAAAGCAAGGTTTAAATGGGGCCGTTATAACGGTATAACGACAGTGCAGCTCATACCGGTCAGGCTACCCTTAGGGCCTGTTTGGTACATGAAAAAAAGAGTTCCAATGATGAATATTTAGCCAAACGAATATTATGTTGGCTAAATATTTGAGCGTGTCAATATTTAACAACGTTTGGTACGTGTTTTAGCTAGCTTACTTCATTTTTCTTTCAATTTATGTGGGTCCCACATATCAAAGTAAGTCAAATATGGGTTAAGCGACTGTAGGACCCACATATTAGGTCAAAGGATAAAAAAAAATTCATTTTTATCTTTTTTATATATTAAAAAACTTATTTTTATTGAAAATAGTGATTTTTCCGCGAAAAATTTCCACCAAGGCTTAATGATGTGAAAATTCGTACTCAGGGGGTGGTGATCAAATGTTTTTCCACCGTGGTGGGCAAATTTGTGGGCCCAGCTAAATATTCAACACAGGCAAGTGGCTGCCAAACGCGCCCGGGTGAATATTAGCGCAGGCAAATATTTTATTTTTCCGCCACGGTGGCCTACCAAACATGCCCTTAGGGCTTGTTGATTGCCAAGTGAGAAAATGGTATTGTCCTTGGGAAAACACAATTGTCCATTGTTAGAGAGCCATTTTAAATCTGTATAATTTTCCCCACCAAGCCATTTGAATCTGGATAATTTTCCCTACTAAGCCCCGAATTCGATTCCCATCTAGATAGGTAAGAATTCATTTCGACCTGAAAATACGCCTTTATTTTCTCACATGATTGAAATATGTGTTCTCAGTTGCAATCAAACAGCCATTTGAGGCATTTCTCTGATGTATTTTCTCGGAAAATTTTTCTATGCAATCAAACACGACCTTAAATTTTAGGATCGTAACACGGTTAAAATCAACCCATAAAAATGACTCCAATCCAACGCTTAGAAATCACTAGTCAGGTTGATTTTTGGTTTGAGAACTAAAAAATGTTGTCATTATTTATATAATTAATTAGGCTTGGAGAAAGAAGAAAGCAAGATTGATAATGGAAGTAATATCTGAGATCGGCTCAGGCAAAGGCTGATTCCTTACCAAAATGATATTGCACTCTGCCCATACAATTAGCCCAAACGTCATGATTTTGGGAACCAGACTAAGGCCAGACTCCCAACTTTTATGGGTCGTGATGTAACAAGGTATACCTGAGATCCTTTCCAATGAGGAAGCGCATTTTTGTCACTCACCGCTGCCATATGGGGCCCACTGACTGCGTGGATGTTTAGCGGCTTTTAGCCCACCCCTTAGTAGGGAAATATTTTAGATGCAGAGGACTTTGGATGCAGTCGATGCAGAGGGGTCTCGTGGCCCCACATGGCTCATTTTTTGGGGCCCACTAACTGCATGGATGTTTAGCCCACCCCTTGGTGGATATGAATACGAAAAATTAGTTAATTATCAAAAAAAAAAAAAATGAAAAATTAGTCACATTGACTTTATCTAGCCATAGATTTTAGCACTTTTTAGGATCGACAGTAACCGTTGGATTCAAGCATGATTTTTCGCATATCTTTTGGACACTTAATCCAACGGCTACAAATTATAAACCAAGCTGATTTTTAGTATGCATATCCTCCAAGGGGTGGGGTACACATCCATGCGGTTAGTGGGCCCCAAAAAATGAGCCATGTGTGGCCATGAGACCCCTCTGCATCGACTGCATCCAAAGTCCTCTGCATCTAAATTTTTCCCCTTAGTAGACTTTTATATCCAAAATCAGCTTGTTTGATGATTTTTAGTCCAATGAGCAAATAAATGGTTGAATTCAACAGCTATAAGAACGCGTTAAATAGTACTAAAATCTAAATCTAATGGTTAGAGATTACCAATCAGGGTGTATATCCACCAAGGAGGTGGGACAAACATCCACGCTGAAGACAAGCGGTGAGTAACAAAAATTGTGCTTCCGAATTTGAAAAAGTTTCAGGCATACCTTGTTACATCTTTTTCCAACTTTTATTGGTCAACCTCCATTGACAATGCTGGCAACAGGCGCAGTATCATGCTCTCCTTTCCCTACGCTTTATTTGGTGACAAGTGGTCGCTTGGGCAAGAGTCAAGCCTCAAGACAGCCGGATACTGCATGTTGCGGGCACTCTTGTTCGTTTCCCCGTAGTCAACAAAGGGGTTACATTTACCAATTTTTTCGATGCTGGGCACTTGAAAACGTGCCACGTTGCACATCTCGAGGAATAGGATCCAACCGAATCTAGTTAAGGACCAGCATGGTCCTCGGGCCGACGATTATTGGCGAGGAATTGGTAGCGACCTCACCCACGATTACTGCATGTCCTAGACATTTTTTTTGTTAGTACACGGTAAAATAGACGAGCTCTTACCCTTTACCTACTAGCCAACACGCTACAAGTCACACTAGACAGATCATACAAAAAGACGTTTGCTGTAATGAAAGTGACAGGTGAGGTAGGGCCCCCACACACCTCCTTTCCAGCTCTGTAACAGCCAATCAGACTAATCGAATTACAAGTAACACTAATTCTTGTAGGCCACCATGTGGCCTGTGGACATATAAATCAACTTGAGAAGTACCCGGTAAAGCTTGATCACTAATCTCTAAACTCTGAAACATGTACAAATACACCTGCACTTCTGCAGCGTTGGAACAAAAGAAGCCAAGAACAAAGATATCATGAATTGGGACTCTATAGCTACTCCGCTACTGTGAATGTGTGAAGA
Source organism: Euptelea pleiosperma (assembly GCA_035048495.1). Lineage (NCBI taxonomy): Eukaryota > Viridiplantae > Streptophyta > Magnoliopsida > Ranunculales > Eupteleaceae > Euptelea > Euptelea pleiosperma. The sequence continues at coordinate 1,919,489 of CM068545.1, forward strand.
ATCAAACTAAAATGAGCTTTTGATTCAAAAAGAACCAACAAATAGAAGTGATGTAGACCTGCAAAAATATATGCTACATTGGCGTTGGGAAAGTAATTGAAAGGTTGGAGTTGGAGATACAACGGGGGCCCTTTATGAATTGATATTGCAGTCCCGGATATAAACTTGATCGTGGTCAATGAATCTTGCCCAGTAGTTTCTGTACTTGGACATGCCTATCTCAAGCCAAGGTTTCATGTTTCCATTGTAGTGTATGACAGCCGCTCGTTCAATTTCCTTCTGGTTGATATTTGGGTTGTAGCCAAGGCCTAAGACATGCCAAGAACGATTGAGGGGAAATGTGCGGTTCCAAAAGGTTATCAGACCGGGCGGCAGGGTCCCCAACTTCCAGAGTTGTCTGTCTTGATTCTGTGCACAAAACAAGTATGGTTCAGAAATCAAATTTTAGTCTTCAAGTAGCAAGACAGATGACTCAGTTGAGTTTTCATGTGTGAACATTGTGTACGGTATAGCATGCTCATGCTATGGTTCGAAAAGTCAAAGCCAAACTTTGATTCAAAGACCCAGTCTCATTTGAGTACTCAATTTAGTTTCTCGAGTTTAAAGAACCTATGATTTGGTAAATTCTTGAGTTCTCAAGTACTAGATTAAGTTTTTCGACCAAGGTAGAGTTTTCTCAACATTACCCCAGTAACTCAGGACATATCATCAGGGTTGACTTGTGTATCATAAGAATCATGAACCTATCATATGTTCAGAAGCTCTACTGACTGTTCTACAAACCTTATTTACCTTGGTTCATGGTTCAGTTTCCCTCTCACAATTTACGTTCACTATACACTTCGAGGGTTACGGGTTCGGTTTACATGTTGGCTTTTAAAGTTAATTTTGAAAGTGCAAAGAAATAACAGAGAACGTTTGCTGGGGAAAAAGAAGAAGAAATTCATAGAAATACTTAGAGAACAGTTATGGAGTTAATGCCCGTATATAGATAAATAAACATATATCTTACCAGTTTCTGCCATGTGTGATACACTTCCGTTATGTTCTGCTTCTTCCATTCCTCCAAATCAAAGATATTCATTCCATAAGCCCATCCACAAGCATGAGGGTCAAAGTGATTAGAAATGAGAGGATTAGAGAAGTTGAGATAGCGATCAAACCGGTGGAAGCTTTCTCCACAAGTCTCAACTGCGCCATTAACCTTCCCTTTCAGATCAAGGGACCAAAGGCTGGTGAGATCCTTCTGCACTACTATATCATCATCTAAGAAGAGAACTTTGTTGAGCTTTGGGAAGATCTCTGGCAGGTAAAAACGGAGATGGTTTAGATGGAAAGGTACTTTGGGTTCCGATACTTCAAATTCGAATCAGAGTTTGCACGGTGAGCCTTGAAGTAATAATCTACCATGGACGGAGAACCAAGCTGCTTGAGAACTGGACTATAACTTGAGTTCAGCCATGTGAATTCTTCAATGTTCTGAACCTGGATAGTAGCTTTGCCAGGTGGATTAGCTAGAAACCACATCCGCATTGCCGCATAATTAAGCCTATCAGTAACAATGTGAAAAACATGGTTGGGCGGGTCCTGCCAAAAATACCATGAACTATTAACTATAAAGCCCCAGATATTGAAAATAGAATTATTTAATTAAGATTCTATTCTGTTCATAGATGTGTCGAGCTGTACCTTAGCATGAGAAATAGTCGAGTTTACGACCACTGCTGCAGCCAATATGTTATCCGAGAACAGGGCATAGTGGTATAGCATAGGGTCTTCTAGTTTCTCTTGATTCGGAAACTGCTGCTGGCTAGAATTCAAGGAATAGTAATCTGTTGAAAGGCGTAAGGGAAGGCAGTGAAGACCTTTAGGGAGGGTTTTTGCTGCAAGTTGGGTCAAGAACATGGTCTGCTTCTTGTGCACTCTGAGCTGTTCTTCTGTCGAATGGAGGATAGCACGAAGCTTCTTAATAACGGCAGCACAGTCGTCATGAATTTGCTTGCCCTTGGCCAAAGTTTGTTCCATTGCCTTCAATTTGTTGTAGGCACTGCATTCAGCAAACATGAACCATAGCTTAAAACAACAGCAAGATGGTAAAGTGAACACGAGCTTCAACTAAAGGATATGATCTATATTTCCACACCGCATGAAGGAAATGTTTAAGAATATCAGGATAACCCACTAGGTAAGAAAACCATTAGAAGATAATCTCCCCACAAAATCTTTCACACGAATGAAAAAAAAATTAAAAAACTATTGCATGTCAGCAGAACCAGCTAAGAATCAATTTAAATAGAGAACTTGCTTCCTTTTTCTTTTTCTTTTTCATAAGTAATAGACAACTTACTTCCTTGGTAGTTCAGAATCCTTGGTTGCATCTCCGAGTGCTCTCTGAACTTCCCTCATCCGCAGTCGGAGCTCCTTTATGAAGTTGGGGTTGTTTCGAGTCGCTCCAAGGCCAAGGTAGACTTTTGCCCTGATCATCTGATCTTTAAGATGCCGGACTAGAGCATCTGGCATGACCGTTTGGTCACTTGGCCTCTCAATGTTAGTCTTTAGAGGTTCTTCTGAAGCAACCTTTCCAAATGTTTGTGCAAGTTGGTGCTCTGCTTTCTTGTCCTGAAATCAGTAGTACAAAACAAAAGAAATTAATTTCACTTGTGGATTTCAGGTCTCCCTGCTCTTTTCCACTTCATTTAGGAATAGTCAATCATCTATGGTTTCATTATTCTAAATCATCTCGCTGACCAATTCAATGAGATTAGAAGTTCATGATAAACTTCGAGCAAGTTGTAAATCTTTTGAATGACATTGGTTCAAACATCCAACAAGACATGTTAACCATTAATAACCTATGATCAAAGGAAGTTTAACTACACAAAAAATAAGATGGGCAGCATGTTGAATTTCTTCAAACCCTTAGTATCACATCATCTGCTCCTTGTATGATCCAGGCATCCAAATGGTCAATTGTTCAATTTCAAAATTTCAGAGAACGCTTATAATAGAAAGTAGACAGCTAGCAAGTTCATAACTAGGATGCTGCTAGTGCTATGCTTTCCCTTGTAGTAATACCATTGATCTGTGTTTCCAAGTCCCATATCTCAGTAGTCAGTACTCCATCTATATGGAACATCAACAGCAAATGTCTCACCCATTAAATAGGATATTGGCTAATCGGTTTCAAAAACTCTTGAATCCAGACCGGTGGTAATCAGCTAAAGCCCCAAACCCTTTGTAACATGCTATTTCTGTGATTCCAACACCGGAAACAATAATCACTTTCACACAATATACCTGGAATAAAGATAACTAAAGTCCATACAATCAACAAATGAATTAACACCCAGAATTTATTTAAATATTTAGCAGGAACAAAAGCAAAAAAAAAACCCCACATATAACAAATCAGAGAAGAAGAAATAACCACCTCAGTAAGACTTTGTCATGGTTAGATATATTTTCAAGAAGCCTAAAACTGACATTAGAACGAATCAGAAGCAAAACAATAATGAGAAGAAAATTTACCATCTTGTCTGCGGCATTATCGGCTATCTGCTCAGATATCCTAGGTTTCTCTTCCTCCGCATCTTTGTTTTCACCCCCAATTTCCTTTTCCTCAATTGATTCAGGTTTCTGTAAGCCATCGCTTTCATTTTCTTCACGAACTCCATTAGTCACCTGCTTGATGGGGTTTTCCTTTTCTGATTCATTTCCATCGTTTGTGGCAGATAATACTCTGGTTTTATGCTCTGTCAACTCTGCAGATGGCAACTCTGTAAATTGCAAACATATGAACAGTTCAATCAAAATTAAGATGAATTGTTGATTTAAGCTGCTTAGAATTTGATTATTATCCAATCCTCTGTAAATTTCTTCCGTTGCTGGCGATTCCAGATTCAAAAAACAGTTCCAAGTCTAAGAATTAAAAACAACATTACAGTTTCTGAAAAAATAATTACCTTCCACTGATTTTCTAATTTCGCCAGAATTCAAAACAGAGTTGCTCGAATTATCCAAATAAACGATTCCAATCGGTTCCCTCAAGGTATTCAACGATTTCTACGAAATTTAAAAAATATATATAAAAATCAAATAAGACCTGAATTTCAATAATTTTATCTAAAAAGTTAAAGACAGAAAAAATTACCCGCGGAAGCAGATTTAATTTCCTGATCTCGCCGCCAAAATTCTGAAAGAAAAGCAAGAAAAAAAACATTAACTTTTCACCAAATAATTGAAATCGAAAATTAAGACAGAAAAAACTACTCACGAGAGTCGAAACATCTTCAATGAATTCGCTTCTAGCTGCAAAAACAACAAGCAAAAAAACCAAAAAGATCAAATTAGTAAAAGAAATCAACAAAATCTGAAAATTTTCTTGCTTTTTTGTTTCTCCATAGAAACTTACAGGAAGAACTCGTGAAGCTTCCGAGCCTATCCGTATAAAGGACGATTGGAGCAAGAACTGATATGCACAGCAAGAACAAAACCGATTTTCTCATCATCATCGTTTCCCAACCAAAACCGCCTTTCCTCGAACAGCGAAACAAAAAACCGCTTTTAAACAAAACAGCTCATTGCCCGATAGAGCCACGCGTCCGCACAAATCTGCAACTGAGCAACTGCTTATTCTCAAAACCAGGAAAAAAAAGAAACCACCTTTGGAGAAGAAACCGCTTATCTTCCAAAAAAGCGGATGAAATTCATGTAATCGTATAAAGGGAGAAGAATTCCTGAACTAAAAAGCCGCTTTTGAATAGCACTACTTGAGACGAGAAGAATCCTACATTGCAGAAAACCGCTTCTTAGGAAGAAAAGACTGCACCAAAACAGCTATTTTTTTGAGAACCCCTTTGTATCTGGAGAGGCGTAGGCGGTGCAGAAAATAATCAGAGAGAAGACATCATTCAGGTTGGCCGCGTTTTACTTGGAGACGGCCGCGCCTCTTATCTCCCCTTAATGTGAGCCACGTGGCACACTCTTAGACCACTGTGACCGTATGGACGTTTGGTCAATCCCTAGGACCTCAAATACTGCTCAAATTCCCACGGTTGAGATCAACCCATGAAAATAAGTCCAATTCAATGCCTATAAATCACTATCAGCTGATTTTTGGTTTGTAGCAAGGTTTAGAGGAGGCCGTTTTAACGGTTAAACGGACTGGGGGCGTTACGTTTAAATCGTTAAAACGTTAAAACGGATTGAAACGGCTAGAGGCAAAAATGGAAAAAAAATGGAATTTAACGGATTTTAACGGAAAAAAATGGAAAAAATGGCACTGAAAACGGATTTTAATGGAATTAAATGGATTTAATGGCCGTTTTTTCACAAAACTTTTCAGAATTAAACGGCTGTTTAAATGATTTTAACGGCCGTTAAAACAAAAAAACGGCCGTTTTATTCAAAACAGATAAAACACGTTTAAACGGTTTTAACGGAAACGGGCTTGGGGCGTTACCGTTTAAACGGCAGTTTTTAAAACCATGGTTTGTACAGGTCCACTTAGGGATTGACCAAACGTCCATACGGTCAAAGCAGGGCGTCTCGATGCAAGTTGAGGCCTAAGGCGAAAACTCCGTACGAGGCCTTTTGATATTTAATATATTAAAATAGGTTCAGGGATCAAGGGACAACCATTTGGCCGACCCACTTAGAAGATGAATCAACAGCTGATTTTGGTTGAGGATGATCTCTATGGTGAGGAGATCATCCTCACAAAAATTCAAATCATTCCAATATTCGTAGACTGGTTTAGAAGTTGAAGAATTTTGGACCGTTTATTTTTACCATGTAACTTGAAAACCACATTTGATGGGGTTAGAAATTTCGGAATGGGCTGATTTTTTTTTTTGGTTGGGGGTTGATCTATATGGTGAGGAGATCATCCTCACCAAAAATCAGCCATTGATTCATCTTCTATGTGGGTCCACCAAAATGGTGTCAATGATCCATTAATATATGATATTAATTAAAAAAATAAACTCTCTATATGGTAGAAAATCTTTTTTAACAACTATTCACAATAATCAAAAGCTAATAAAAAAAAATTAGATCAACAGGACTTCCGTTGCAATCCATGCAGAGGACTCTCGCGGTCCTACATAGATCATTTTTTGTGCCTAATGACTGTGTGTATGTTCGATATATTGGTGGATAAACACACTACAAATCAGCTTGATTGATGATTTCTAGCCATTGGATTTACTACTCGAAAAGCATGCTTCAATGCAATGGCTAGAATCAATTCCTAAAAGGTACTAAAATCTATGGCCAGAGATGACCAATCAAGCTAATTTTTGGTTTGTATGTCCAACAAGAGGTGGGTTAAACATCCATGCGTTGAGTGGACTGGGGCCTTCTCTCACATGGGGCCTAAGGTGACCGCCTAACTGGCCTTATGGTTGAGCCGGCCTGGGTCAGAGTCCTCTAAGAGTGTGCCATGTGCCTCATATTGTGTCCTGTAACCAGAGCCTGTCATTTTAGGGCGGTAACTAGAGCCTAAGCCAAACTTTAATGTAGAATTCTGCAAGTAAAACCAAGGATTAAAGGAGTCCATTTTAACGGTTTAATAGCCTAGGGGCGTTTACCGTTTAAATGGCCGTTTAAACGGTTTGAAACGGCTAGGGGCAAAAATTAAAAAAATATGGAATTTGACAGATTTAACAGCCGTTTTTTTTCAAAAAAAAAAATTTCAGAATTTAATGACTGTTAAAACCAAAAAAAAAAAAAAAACGGTTGTTTAATTTAAAGGGTTTAAAAAATTTTAATGGAAACAAACCTGGAGCGTTACCATTTAAACGGCAGTTAAAACCATTTAAACAAATGTTTTTAAAACCATGAGTAAAACTTCTATCACAGCGTTCTGACATATGCTTCTCGCACAATGAAAATCACAGGGCACGTGGCACACTCTTAGTGGACGATGAGCGTATGGATGTTTGGCCAGTCCCTCAGTGGACCTCTAAACCAAAAATCACCCTAATTAGTGATGTTTGGCCAGTCCATTGAGGAACGGTCTTCCTCTTATGGGGGAATGGGGTGATGAGAGTCTCTTTTCTGCCTCTTCGTAACTTTTAGCATCAACGTACTAGTCTTATTACACGACTTGGTTGCACTAAACAAATGCAGCCTTCTCTAATGGTTCAGAGGTGACATCTTCGTATTTAAATATAATCCTTTAATCTAACACATGGCATGTTACGGTGCCTTCGTGTTCCTCAGATGATAGTCAATCAAACAAGTACTTCGTTCTCACGTGTTTCAATGATTTATGCAAACAAGACTGCCTTTGATCGACGAGCAAACAAGACAATCGCCTTAGTGTTGTATCCAAGTACCAAAATGGACACCTTGTGGGTGGAAGGCATCGTGCCATCTAACATATCTATTGCACGAGGTACCTTTCAATGGGCCAATTCTTTTAGCCTTGAGGGTGGAAAAAGCGCGCGCACGCGCGCACACACACACACACATATATGGCATTGTCTAATGTGCGATGTTATTTGATAGATTGCATGAGGCACCCTTCAATGGGTCAATTCTTTTAGCCATGTGGGTAAAAGGAACTGATGTATGTCACCGTTTGATGTGCGGTGCCATCTGATAGATAAATTGCCAGACGCCTTCAACGGACTAATCTAAATATGTCTTCTTTAGCCTAACGAGTGGAAAGCACCGGTATACATCATTGTATAATGTGTGGTGCCATCTAATAGATCAATTGCAAGAGGCACCCTCCAATGCATCAATCTGTTGTTGTGCACTATTATATATGGCGTGATCCCCACAAGAAGTTAGTCATATGGGTTGGAACGTACTGTAACATTTTATACTCCAACACCGTCTATGATTATATACTCCATGGACTTCGATCTTCTTGGGTTTAGGACATCTACACTATTATATCCCAAACAAGAAAAAATAATATATAAAATCTTTACTTAATAAAACACTACATCATCATGTAATTAAATAGTGGAAAGCTTCTACCTTGCGCTCCATCTTCAGTTTTGAACAGATCATTCCAGCATATATAGATTTTAGGGAAAATTTTCGAAACGAACCCAAGTTTAAGGGTATTTTGAAATTTGTCAAAACAAACCAATAACGCCAAACCGTATGGCATATGCTCAAGAAAATATTTTAATGATAGATTTGCCCTTGTCCTGTCGCCTGAAAAAAAAAGGTCAAATTGCTGTTAGACGCCATACTATTTGGGACGGTTGTTAACAGTAGCCAAACCGTTCGGCGTCAGCTATTAAAAGTCGCCAAACGGTATGACGACTTTTAATAGCCGATGCCAAACGGTTTGGCGACTGTTAATAACCGTTGCCAAACAGTATTGTGTCTGACAACAATTTGACCTTTTTTTCGGGCACAATTTTGGTGTCCCCACATGGAAGATAAATCAATGGCTGATTTTTTGTGAGGATGATCTCCTCACCGTATATATCACCTATTCTGGAATTTCTAACATCATCAAACGTGGGTACAATAAAAAATAAACGCATAACAGTATGTCGTATCATTTTGTGAACCGCCAAACCATTTGGCGGTTCACAAAATGATACGCCATACTATATGGCGTCTTATAACAACATATGCCAAACCGTTTGGCGTATCGTTTGAAGAGGGCAATTCGGCTATTTGAAAGTTTCGTGAGAATACGCCTAACGGTTTGGCGTCCTAGGTTTGTTTTGACAAATTTCAAAAAAGACGATTCTTTTTGGAAAATACCCTTAAATTAGGGTTCGTTTCGAAAATTTTCCGTAGATTTTACCATATCTGACGTCAATCTACTCTTGTACTCATCGAATGCCCATCCACGTGCGCTAAAAGCCGCCTCTGAAGTAACTATAGAAAAACAAACTATTAATAAATCAAAGGTCATGGCAAAAAAAAAAACATAAACTTATTTTCAGATGTGCCTTCTGTCATGCTAAAAGATCAAAATCATAGTCATCATCTTAGCCAATTGGATGTTAATCAAGATAGCGCTACAATTCAGATGTAGTGCTTTGTGAAGATATTGTTCTATGACTCCTAATTATGATCTCCATGTTCAATGACATATTTGCATGAGTTAGAAGTAGCTTCACTATGAATCTCATATTGACTTTTCAAGATTTCTTTATTTGAGAACTACAATGAGAGAAGTTTACAACTCGGAGAATGTCATGCTTTTGATCATGGTTCATAAAATGGCTGTTATAACGGATTCGGACCTCCCCCGTTACGCTACTACTGCTAAAACGCCCGTTATTTTCTGTTATAACGAAAATATTGACCATTATTTTAGGGAAAACTTAGAGGAATTTTTCTATTTTTTGAAAATCTGAAATTCAAATTTCGGACCCTTTTTCTGTTATTTTCCCATTATTTTTCATTTTTGCCCTTGAGTGTTATTTCGGAAAAAATGGTAACGCCCCAAGTCCATTATACCGTTATGACGGCACCTTTTAAACCTTGCTTTTAATTATCAAGTTGCGAGTAAACCTTCGATCACACACCACAATATGAGCCATGTGGCACACTCTTCGAGGACGATGGCCGTACGGATGTTGGCCAGTCCCTCGTTGGGCCTGAAAACTAAAAATCAGCCTGATTAGTTATGTCAGACCTTTGGATCTAGTACCCCAAATAATGGTCAATAATGCTCTAAATTCTACGGTTAAAAGCAACTCATGTAAATAACTCCAATCCAACGCTTATAAATCACAATCAAGCTAATTTTTGGTTTACAAGTCCACGGAGGGACTAGGGACTAGCCAAACATCCATATGGTCATCGTCCTCTAAGAGTGTGCCCCGTGGCTCATATTGTGATGTGCGATCGGCTTTGCTCACACACAAGTGTGAGCGAAGGTTTTCTCGCAAGTTGCGGGGAGATACGACGGGGGCATGACCTTGTCAAGTTGGTGTCATTTTTTAATTGGCCAAAATTGTACACGAGAACGTCCATGGACCCCGGACCATGTCTGGACTCTGGACCATTACTCTTATCAGTTTTCACCAAGTAATGGCCCACCCATCAAAAAGTCCAAATCTATTAACAGTAGCCCTCGTCACCAGTATATCGAAGAAGAGAAGACTCGAACCCAAGCCCTAATCACGACAGTGCTCTCTTTATTTGATAGCTCTTTAAAAAAGGGTCTCCTCCCGCTTGTCTACTGGCTTTGCTTGGAGCCCTAGTTTTTCCATCTCTCGCCAAAAATGAAGCTCGTTAGGTAATATTTTCCATTTATTTTCTCCTTGAATTTTTTAATCATTCGAACATTAACCTGATCTGCTCTTTGTTTGTGCTTCGAATCTGAAAATAGGTTTTTGATGAAGTTGAACAACGAGACTGTGTCGATCGAGCTCAAGAACGGGACTGTTGTTCACGGAACCATCACAGGTGCCTCTCCCTCTCTCTCACTCCTGGTTCAATTGATTTCTTCTTCACCGTACAGCTAGGGTTTTGCTAAATCCTAGGGTTTATCTTTTTTGTTCTTCTACCGGTGCCTTTCGATTGTACTTTGTTGATTTCTTTGGTGAATTTCTTCGATCGTTTGAGCATTTCATGGAGTGTTGTTTTTGTGTAGCTTGTTAGGCACTGAAATAGAGTAATAGAAATCCTTGGTTCTAAGTTTTTTATTTACTGATTTGGAATAGAACAATGGAATGTAGGATTTGAAGAGGCGATAAGAAGTAGGGAATCTGAGTACATTTGTCTTGATTGCTATAATTAAAATGCATTAGAAGCTGCTTTTATCTATTGGAAGGAATCATATGAAAGAAGACAGTTTTGAAGTTTGTTGCAAGTGAACCTGTTATTTGCTATTGTACTCCAACCAAAGCTCTCCCCCACAGGGGTAATTGGGATGTTTCATGCCTTCACAAACGAAGTGGGAGGACCATTAGTCCAAGTTAAAGCCTTGGAAAGGATTAAGAACAGAAACAGCCTTGACATTTTCAAGTCCCAACTTCAGTTTGGAGTCCCAATCTAGATAACTAGACATCTTCTAAATCATTTTAACGATTCCAGGAATATGTTACTTTCCCCTTTGATTAGGTTTTTGTGTATATTTTTACCTTGTAAAATTCCAGCACCAACATTCCTTCTGATTCATCCATGGTTTTAAATTTGATTCATCCATGGTTTTAAATTTTCGACGAAAAGTTCGAAATTTCGGTTTTGGGCTACGCCGAAATTGAAATGCATAAAAACCGAAATTTTAGAAATTGTGAAAATTTGAATTTTTGAAATTTCTTTGTCTTTTTTGTGAAATTTCGAACTTTTCACAATCATTACTAATCTCAATTTCAAAATTTCCAAAATTTCACACGAAATTTCGGTTTCGGCCCTCACCGAAATGGCATGCAAAACCGAAATTTTAAACCTTGGATTCATCAATCTATTTGACGCAGGGATGTATGACTGATAGCAGCTTCGCCGAATCACACTTCTTCCAAATCCTAACCTCATTTGCAAGAACCACTAAAAAAGTAATTACCTTTGTAAACTCAGGAAGTTATGGCGCAAGTGAAACTAATTAAATCAAGATTTACAGCGGAAAATCAGAAATTCAATAATTGAGAAGAGGGTAAAACCTCAAAGTAAGAAGCAAACTTCTCCAAATAGAAAATAAGCTAAATTCCTTGCACACCCATTTTCTTTTGTCTTAAATGTAACCCCTAAACCATCTCAAAACCCTAATTAAGTTCACGCCTTCACTTTGTCTAGTAATCTTGTAATCTAAATCATCTAATCTAAAAAAGTACTAAATTACACTTAATCCTTACTGCATCTCCCTTGTTATTGAAACTTAAAAATAGTACACAATAACAGTCCAGAAACAAGTTCCAGCAAAGCATCATACTAAATAACTGCATCAAGTTTTCTCCCTAGCAATGAAGGGGACCATCATGGAGGAGTCGGCCAAGCCTGGTGGGCATTATTATTATATAGCTTTTATTAATGTCAGTTTATGTTTAGTATGTTTATTTTATGCATATAGTTTCCAATATGAAATCATAGTTGGATTATGATTTCTTAAAGTAGGGGTTATGGGAGTCTTTTCATCAGTTTTTTATTGGAAGGATCTATTTATAGGGGTAGTGACCAACCCTGAAGTGTGGTTCGGCCAGCCTTAATTGGTTTTGCTTGGTGTTCTAAACCTTAGTTTTCTTCTTCTCTTAGTTGTATTTCTCTATTGCTAAACACATGCTGTTTCAGCCGATTCTGTTCATAGACATTGTTCATGGATACTGTTCACGTGTATTGTTCATCATGGTGTGGTTGATCAGCTTAGGGTTTTACTCATGTTTTGATTACTTCGGAAATGAATATCAACAGCATTGTTCTCCATGTTGGTGAATGGATCTCCGGCTAGTTATTTTAGGAGTTCGAGGGATCTGAGACAAGGAGATCCTCTCTCCTCTTTCCTCCCTACATAACGAACCTGAGCAGCCTCAAAGTGCCAACCATACGTCCATCATCCTTATCCTCCTCCTGGCCTCTAACTGTAGCTGCCTCTCCCCCACATCTATGCTATAAGAAGGGTCAGCTTCATATACTAAGATAATCACCCCATCTGCCTGAGGTACCCCTTCTTGTGAGAGCCCCCTCTCTAAGATATGCTGCTTTGCACCTTTCTTGCCTCCTCCCCTACTATTTCCACTCCCTCACTAGTCCCTACAGAAACATTCCTAGCAACTCCAACAAAAAGTATTCCTCCCTACAATGTCTATAATAATTCTAACGTTTCAATTTTGTTTCCAGCAAAGGATAACCCCCATGAGATTCCAAAGCCCTTGATATTTAAAATGAGCCATTGTGAGATCTCCAACTCCGAGATTCTGCCAAGGTAATGAGACAAAGCCATAACAGAAGAGTTCCTACCCTCCACCTGAGACTGTACAGTCACCTCCTCTCTAGTGTTATTGCTCAAGCTCGCCACCAAACCTTCAGTCTGAACCTTATCGAAGAGCTTGGACCTCCTTGACTTACGTGTACCAACCCCTTGAACACACTGAAGTCAGTTAGTGTGGCGTGATCCAAACGTGGGACTTGCTAATATAATGAAGGGAGCCCCGACTATCGAACTTGATATCAAAATAAGACCATCTTTTCTATCATAAGACACAGCTGCTGCTACAGATTCTCCACTATTTACTTTGTCCTCTGGCTGATCCCAATCCCGTCTCAGTACTCCGCTTCGCCACCCCGTTTGTAGACTTCTTGTCATTAGTGCCACCAATGGAATCTGCCACAACGGAGGAGTTTAGAATGCTGAATCGCTCTACCAGCCCTGTTATCTCGTTCTCAACTCCCTCCAAAGCTCTCTGCTTACTCACCACCTCGACGTTAGACTCCAACGAGCCTACCCCCAGTGTACTAGGCTCTGATATGAAAGAATGAGGATGAACATTAAGAGGCTGAGAATTAAACAAATAGCCTCCTTCGAAGAAGAGCCTGTAATGTGTGAGAGGGAAACCGTCCATGATTTAGGAATGTTAGTTGAATCTGCTCCAAAGTCTCTATAAGGAGAGCAGTGGATCCCACCTCCCCTAGCAGCCGCCTAACCATTCAAATTATCCTCATTGAGACTGGATAATAATAGTTTTGACGTCCCGACCCTGCAATCAGCTCTGCACACCTGATGCATGAAAGTGCGAATCTCGAGGATGAACATTTCTCTGAGCTCCATGGTCTCGCGAGGATTGTATGCGGTGTATCCCGGCTCCCTCACAAACATTCGCTTCTCACCTAACCCATGATGTCTGGCGGCTTTATATCGAATGCTGCTAGATGTCAAAAGCTCATTGCTATTGTCCCTGTAATCACACCTGCTCTACTGATCCCTTTGCGCCAAACATCTGGACGTTTAATGTTACATATATCATGTCTTCTCATCCCAGGCTCTAGCGACCCCTGGTTCTCTGCCAAGAATACACGTCCAAAAGGGAGGTCAGTAGACCTTCCATTGGTGACAGCATCCTTGTAGTACCAATCATACAATGACAAGCTGGCGCCCATGCCCTTTCCTACCTCCACCTCAGCTTATCCCTTACCTCTAGCTGAACCAGGTACTACCAAGATAGGAGCTTCTCATGTCTTCAACCTGCCACCCTAGAAGGAAGGAGTGAAGCCTTCTTCATTAATGTCCAGCTACACAACAAAAGAGCTCCCTCTATCTAATATTCGAATGAACCTAGGAATGTTCAGAACATTGGCCTTCACCTGTAACCTTGCCTCACCAAGATTAGATATATCCAACAAATCTTTGTTTACTTCTATCACTCCTCCAACCATCGTCCCAATCTGGTTAAAGATATGGACAGACCACAGATGGAAGGGTAACTCTCTAGTCGCGATTCAAGTAGGCCTCTCCTTGAATGACATTAACAGAGGGGTGCAACCGGGATGGAGAAAGTCAAAAAGTCTCGGATACTCATTTATCGAAGTGCTTCTGTGAGGTTGGTGCTTTGATCCTTCTCATGTGTGAACCTGGTGGAAGAGAATTTCTTGATTGGCATTTGCCAAACCATCTAAATAGTGAGAGAAGGGATTCATTATGATTCTGGTTTGCTTGTGTAACTTGGAGGCCCACTTAGAGTAGTGAGGTAAAAAAGAAACTCAATAAAACCTTATTCAAAAGAAAATTTATTTCCAAGGTTATTACTTGAGTATTCAAAGTTGATTCTAGAGGTCTGTGACCTAGTTAACATGGACAGTCCAATTTCTATGAATATTCCCGTCGGACACTGTTGTACTCACGTGTCAGACACATGCTGATCCACTTTACCAAAGAATTTTCAATCTGTTCAAATGTTTTCTTTTCAGCTACTATTTATATTTTGTTTGGATATTTATGTATAACAGCTTATCCAAATACATTATTTTGTATTGTATAAATATAAATTAAAGCATTTAAAGAACACCCCTGACATACGGAATAAACCGTATGGATGCGTCTGTGTATCTGACACTTGGTATCAGTGTAGGGCAACGGATACATGTCCATGTCTTTGTTTCATTGTCTGTGACGTTTGAAATTCGAGTCTAGATATGTGTAAGCCACAAGGAATTTATATTGCCCATCACCCCCTCTACTGGATCAATTTTTCTTTGGTGTAATTGCTACTGGGCAGAGTCTCGCTGGTTTAAATTAAGGATTTAATTCGTCTCTACTTCATGTATCTTAGTTAACCCCAGAACAACTTTTGTTGACAAAAAATTTCTAGTTCCTGAAATTTCTTGAAATTTGCAAGATGATCAAAATTCCTTCATTAGTTATACCCTTACAACTTTTTTCTTCTTTTCTTTTTTGGCTATTATGCATGTACAAGCTAAGAAAAATGTTCAGGTTGTTATATATTCTGGTGTAATTTCTAGCTATAGCTGGAAGAAGAAATAAGTAGAAATGGCAAAACTTACACAAAATCATGTCTTCTGACTAGTGGCTTTACTGGATTGTAACAGGAGTGGATATTAGTATGAATACTCACTTGAAGACGGTAAAACTCACACTGAAGGGAAAAAATCCAGTGACTCTTGATCACCTGAGTGTGCGGGGTAACAACATCCGCTATTATATCCTTCCTGACAGCTTAAACCTTGAGACTTTACTGGTTGAGGAGACACCTAGGGTCAAGCCCAAGAAGCCAACTGCCGGTATTGTATTTATTCTTTGTGGTGGTTTTTTTTTTCCTGATTGTGATGCTGGTTTACTGAACTTTGTGCGGGTCTTTGTACTCAGGAAGGGCTTTGGGACGTGGTCGAGGCCGCGGGCGTGGACGTGGACGTGGCCGAGGCCGCTAGTTGTGTTGCACTCTTACCAATTTTTGCAGCATCTGCTTATGTACAAATAGCTTGCATGCATAGGGACAAGTTCAGTGGAGATTTTGTTTGCAGCATAAACAGAGAGGGATTGGTGTTGACAATTTAGTGGAGATGTTTGTTTGCAGCGTAAATGCAGGATTGCTCTTAGCCTTTTACTAGATTTTCCTAATGTAGCTTAAGCTTTGTTACTTCGAATGTTTTGGACAGAAATGGGTTTTGAACAGAAATGGTTGCTGAAATGTCTGCAGCCGTTGCATTTGAGGAGATGAATGGAATGAAATCGACTAATTCAATTCGTATAAGCAGACTAAATCAATAGATGGTATTGAGATGTTAACGGTTGATAACTTGATATCACTTTCAATTAATCTGAAGTGCTTATAAACACCCTTTGCACTGAATAGACTGATGCAACGGCAGTAGACCTACCACATGCCTTGTTGGATGACTTGATTCTCGACTGTAACTGTTGGTTATATATTATGCTTTTCTTGCTGTTGAAGATTTTTATGAGTAATTTAGTCCCCTGGAAAATCTAAGGTCTGCCAGGTAGGGCAGTATCCAATAATGCGTATGACAAAAAGGTTCCCCATTTAAGAGCTCCGTGTGTATGCTGGTTTTGATCAGTGGATTTGGTCCGTTTCTACTTGGATCTATTTGGTAGAGCCCATTAAATTGTGGTTTAGATTTCTTATACAGAGCCTGTCCATGGCATGACTAATTCCACTCCAAGCATGCAGATGATCGAGCCTAGCAGTCATGAGCCACAGAGACATAAGTGGCAGGACGCCTCGAGGAGATGAACGTCCAGAGGAACGTACATGTTCACTTGCATCACATACACACTGCTCTCTGAAGTCTGAACCATGCAATTAGGTCACCTATAACATGGCTCTCCTACTCGAATTACCTTAGCCACAGGCCCGTGTAAAGCTTTTGGTAGCCAATTCCTATGGGCGATAAGGTGCAAAACTTAAATGGCCATATGGATGGAACCAACTAGGAAGGTATTTTTATATTTTTTTTTCAAATGGAATGTGTTTTAATAGAGCCAACTGTTAGCCTCCGTTGGCAAACAAGTCCCAATCTGCATTAAAACTGTATATGATGACGGAAGGGTTTGCTTCTCCATCAATCCAACCCTGCTAATAGTGATCTGGGCTATTCAGCTTTGAGCCTCCCTAAACGATCATTAAATAACGTCAACACTTTTTTTTGGATAAGCGACACTGTTCAATACTTTCTTATGGAAATGCCCGCAGGTGATGACAAACCCATAATGGGGAACAACGAAGCAGGGGCATATAACAAAAGCTGGAGCAGTCGATACAGACTTCTTAACCATGCAGGCTTCATTGTCCAGGAAAACTTTGCAAGAGACTAGGAGAGTTCCCAGTTATCCCAATTAAAAGTTGTGTTATGCAGTCAAGTACAGGCATTTTCATTGATAAAAAATTTACAAAAGGCTAAAAATCTAGCCAAGCAAAGGCCTAATCTAGCTGAGTAGGCTTCAACAACAATGGACCCAAGTAACAACAGGTTACACGTTCCTTCTCATCTCATAACACAAACGTTTTCACATTCTTGTCAATGTTGTACAGGCTTTCCAAGCAAACTTGTCGCAAAAATGGAACATATGAGACAAGTGTTGATATCCCCAGTGACCTATAATAATTACAGTTAATTCCAGAGTTGTTACAGTTACTATTTACAAAATAATAAGGTAATCGAAAGGACATGTTAGATAAACACAGAAAATATCAAGAGCACATAACAACCTGACGAGCTGCAATGCCCATGGTGAATTAAAGATCTCACTGCAGGATGTATGTCCAATTTTCTGCCGTTGCTAGAATACAATGATCAAGCTGTAAAATAATACAGAAAGAATATACAATAGTTACTATTGAAAATTTATTGCTTTGAATTCTCCCAAAGAATTTTAGTATAAAGGCGGCCTTATTAGCCAATTACCATGTTGAGCTACTCACCAGAGTTCACTGCATAGGAAGCAAATGAGGCCTGCTCAATTGAAAATCATGCTCAATTAGCAGTAAGGCTAATTACTGTCACAATTATTTTTCCAATTTCCTTCAATGGCATCCCGCACTGTAATCAATGAGGAAAACACTTGCATCAATATCCGAAACAACAATGACTACTTAATAATCATAAAGAAAAGAATCTAAAAGATCACTGCAGTTTACATGAATTCAAGCTGCATATCTGTAGATCCCATAACTTAGCATGGAAAAAGTTACCTGCACATTTGATGTTTTCTTGATAAACTTGAGCATAACTGTCTCCATGCTAAAAATATCATCTGGAATCCATGTATTGTCCATCTTTGGAAAAGTATTAAAAGCATGGCCCTGGTAATCAAGCACGAAATCAGCCGTTACATCAAAATTTGCTTTGGAGTTAAAGCTATCCACCAAATATTAGTAGAAGACGAGAAACATGACAAGAATGGGTATAGTTTCATACCACATCATTTCCTGTAACAATGGCTCCTGACACAGCAGTAATGCCACAAGGAAGCTTGTAGGAAGGGCAAATCTCTGAACTTTGGCTGCCCCATGAAGCCATGCTACAGACCCACTAGGTGGTTCAGGCATGACAACTGAAACAGACCGAAATGTATGTAGTTTTGTGCTATAGCGAAACCAAAACAATTCGACCGAAATGTTACAGTTTCGACCGAACTTTGAACCGTGATTAGTCCCTGCCCAGCCACAAGTGCAAAGAAAGCAGTGTCTCAGTACAAGTCGAAAGGTAATGAATACCTTACTAAGAAAATATGTACATGGCATAGCAAACATGACACTCAATCCCCGTCACTACATATGGTGTGCATATTCCATTCAATATATGAATTTAAAATCTTCAATACTCATGCCTTTTTTACACTGCAAACAGCCAAATGATTTACTCTTTAAATGAAATGACAAAAAATTTCAATCACATCTATCTTCAATATTATAAAGGGAACTCTCAAGGGTAAAAGTTGATCCACATTTTGCAAAGTTTTCCATAAGATAGCCTCTCCTCTCTCTTCAATTTTGAAAAAAAATGAAGCAAAAGCATAAAACAGGCAGAAAGGTCAATCGGTGTTCCAGCGGAGTCTCTGTTGAAACTTCCCTTCCAAACCTTAACTCAATAACCATCTCCTATAACTATTCCCACTTTCCTAAAACCATACCAGCTTTCACCCCCTCTCCTAAAACAGACTGTTCCCACTATTCCCCTCTCTCGCGCGCCTTTCCTCTATTATAAAGCGAAGGAACCTTTCAAATGGTTATTTGAAGCTGGAAATTTTGTTTCCTATTATAAGCCCACCTTTTATAAGAAACCACATACACAACAATGAAATTTTTAGTTATATAATTTATCTTGAGGCTAGTCTCTAAAGTTCATCTACTAAGACAAGATAAATGTGGGTGCTTCCTATATTCTCTTACAAAATTAACTAGGCATCTTTTGGGAAACCCATTTTTTGCTCCCATTGAAAGTTTTTAAAAGCTCAGAACTTCTAATCTAAATGTCGATTTGCAGTGAAACGGTACCATTAGAAAGCTCTCAATAAGATTTTTCCAATGACATTTATTTACTAAATATTTGTATTTTATATTTATATTAATTTAAGATTATAAACTTATTTTTTATGACTAACAATGAGGTACACAAAAGTAATTACCTCTGTAACTTTGTTTAAATTACTCAATTAACATGTCAATAAATTTCCACCATTTAAACTCTAACTCCGTTAATCAACAAATTAATGAGGTACTGAGCAGCAAAAGATGAAATTATCAAAGTTTCATTTACTTAAAAAATCATTATAATATAAACTTATGAGAAAGGCTCCTAAAGTAAAAAAAAAAAAATGCATGCAGAGAGTATATTGAAGTCTCCTTTAGAGAGTACTTACAGAGATTTCACAGAGAAGGTATCATTGCTAGTAGAGTGATATTGTGGTGTTTAGACTAACCTCTTGTATTTGGGGGATTGCTTATATTTCTCGAATTCAATCAACCATTGGTCCTCTGATAGAGGAGGGAAGCTACCAGTGAATTTCCAATAAGTAAACGAAAGGCCAGATCGGGTAACACCGACTAACACCACCAGGTACCACCATATTAAAAACAACATTCCAAACATTTTCTGAGCACAAGGTCCTGCAGCAACTAGCAACTTCAACCCCCCTTCACTTGACGGGCAGAAGGTTGCAGTGGTGGACATATTCCTTAAAGATGGACAAGAAAATCCTGAAAATCACGTTAACAAATTATGCCTCTTTCAGGATTTACAATAGCAAATGAGACTAAAACATTATACCAAAGACCAGCCACTGAAGAGGCCCTCAAAGCCCAATTTAAAAAATATAAAACTAAATTTGTAAATTCAACCAGTTAAAACTTAATAAGAATTGTAAATCCATTCCGTCTTCCTACAAAAATGTGGGTCATCCTGGGAAATGCAAAATGAAGTTGGTAGCGTAGAGCAGGAACGATCACAAATATTAATGTACCCAATCTATTGGTATAAATTCAGAAGGAGACCCACATTACCGGGGGAAGCATTGTAATTAGGATCTAAACAGATACCAAAATGATGATTTCCAGAAAATTGACCCATTCTATTCAGTTTATTTTGTTCAACTGGGAGCTGCCCACAAATACTAATAGTCAAAACACATCTCTCAAATTCGGAAACAGAGAAATAACTTGAACATCCAAACAGATAAATTACGAAAATGCATAGAACATCACAAAAAACCTTTCTTTTCCAGAGAAGAATTTGAACCTTATGAAGGGATCTGAAGCTATGGAACAAGCTATTCCCGGCAAAAGAATTAGTGGAGAATTTAAACAATTAAATTGATGTCACACAACTAGTACTATAAGCTTTTTTTTGCTGTTGATATAATAGAAAAAAAGAGAATTGGGGCAGTGAAAGAAGAAAGGAAAGCAAACTTACTTTCACCATCCCTTCCACGCCAAATCACATTCATTTATTCCAGAACTTTTCTGATCTCTCAAGTGTCAACCTTTTCCCAAGAGATTTTACCCCAGTTGTCTTCATGGCTAATCCAAACTTTGGGAGCGTGCTGGATCATCCAATGGTCCTCTCCTTCTGTTTCTTCATCTTCACGGTGGCAGTGCAGCCTCTTGAAGAAGTCCTCTGGCATGTTCACTAAATCCAACTCATGGTGAGCTCTGAGATGTTGAAACCCATCAGGAATCTTCTTCAGCTTTGGCCATTCACCAATGGTGAGGAATCGTGGGCATGACATTGCTGTCCCATCCTCCTCTATCTCACTCAGGCATACCATGAATATCAAAAAAAATTGGGAAACCATTTGACTAACCCTCGTTCACTACCGGCGCAGCCCGGCGCCATCTGCCTTCCCTTAAAAAGCGAAGGTGTTGCATCTTCATAATAGCAGCACATAACTCTACACAATATTCTCCTTTTACTCCATCAATATCATTAGCTTCCACTTCCGACAGCGTTTGCAGGTTACTTACCTGTTGTTGTTGGTTCTTTTTGTAGTAGACATGCCCAAATGGATTCGGATAAGCCAATCTCCTTCATACTAAGAGATGACTCAGTTGTGGAAACATTATCTACTTGTATTCTGGGGGGCATACTCGCTACCTTTGAATTTCGGATGTCCAAAGTTTGTAAATTGTCCAACTTTTGCAACGAAGATGTAAGTTCAACATCTACCTCAAACTCAAATAGTGCAAGTGAATTGACGCAGCCACCTCACTAAGAAAATGATTCATATCCGCTCTTGGCAAATCTAACACAAGCACCAATTTTAGATTCGATAACATTTGGTGCAAAGTGGACGATGGAAATTCGTTTTTTTACGGAAAATGTAAGCAACGGGCAAGTTTTTAGATCAACTACGTCTGATGGAATACTAACAGCATTGATTTGAATTGTCACCCAACGTTGTCCACCCAATGTTAATACTATTGAATTGCTTTGTGAAAACAACACCGGTCTTCCTATTTAAATATGTGAAAAACAATGGCATGCATGACGTCATGCACTCTACATGCTCCCAGCCCCACCTCGTATGTAACATTGTCAACTTGGAGCATGCTCATATCGATGAGCTAAACGAAGTAGCCATTTACAACTTCCTCTGGTGTCTTTTGGGGGGCGGTCCTCGATAAAACCTTCTGCCACCCGCGAATGAATCAATCTTATTGCATTGATTCGATAATCCTCTAGAAACATACCACAACACAAGATATAATATTTAAGGTGAGAAGATAAATAATTGTAGCTTATCAACAAGATTCGGCTTAGTCTTTCAAGATCTTGATTGTAACTCATTCTTCAATCAAGATTCTCAAGTACACAATTCCAAACCAATCAATTAGTGCCCCTTTTTGACATGACACCCCCCATTGCCACAACAGAATGTTGTTAAGCGACAGGTGGAGGACAATATCCGGAAAGATTGCTATTCCTAAATGCCTTTCTAAAAAGAGATCCCAACCCAATTCAGGGGACATGGATTAAGCTTGCAAACATAACAAGTCTAATCTTTAGGAGGTGCGAGTTGTGAAAATAAGCATACCTCCAAGTTCACTAGGTAATGCATGTTTAATCCATTCCAATGCATTAACATTCCAAATATCATCAAGGACAAGAACATACCTCTTTTCACCTTTCAAATAGTCTCGTAAAATCCTTGGAGCATGCATTTTAAGATCTCCTTTACTTGAAAATCTTGGAATACATGAACCAAGCATGACATTCAAATTGTCCCTTGAGACTATTGTAAACATTTCTTACTAAAGTGGTTTTCCCAAAGCCTCCCATGCCAATCAGTGAAATTATAGTGTGTTGGTGAGTCTCTTCTTCTTTTAGCAACCATTCCTGTAGTTGCTTTACATCTTTGTCGATCCCCATGATATCAGCTTCTTCGATGAAATGCGAAGACATGATGTAATCTCCCCTTGTTTCTTCTTCGAGACTTGAGTCAGTTCCTTTGATGTATTGCAGCCTTCTCTTAGAGATCTCTTCAACCTCCTTAATTCTTACAATCTGAGAGTGAAATCGATGTCGAATTCCCATCTGCTTGAAGAAACTAGGTACATAGCAAACCAAAAACATGAGATCTAGACAACCACCTGTGGATCTTCTGTACTTGAGGATCTTCATTCGAACAAGGAACTCCTCCAGAACATCCTCAACTCTGTAGGCTTCATCACTCACTTGTGCCACCCACTGGTTCACAACCTCACCTCTCACACTTCTCCTCTCTGCATCCCTTAGGATTTAGGAAGGCCTTCATGGTAGAGAGCTCATCCTTGATGAACTTAATGTCTTCACCAATTCCCAATTGATGCCGGGCTTCTGCGATGGCCACATCTCCCAATTCTCTTCTCGATGAATGGATTTACACAAAGCAAAAACCTCACTAAATCCTAGTCTCTCGTAATTACTTCTTCTCTTAACCCTCTCCTGAAAAGCACAGGCAACGAAAAGTTATGGATTTGCCCTCGGAAAGCACTCCACTTATCAAGGGCCCTTGGATTGGAGTCTTTTCATGGGTTGATTTAAACCGTAGGATTCGAGCATTATTTGCAGTAATCAGATCCAAGGGCTAGAAATCACTAATCAAATCATCCTATGTCAGACATTTTGGGTGGGGTGACTTCAAAGTTTGAATTTCAACTTACGGATTGATCAAACATCTATACGGTCAGTGTCCTCTAATAATTTGCCACGTGGCTTATATTGTGGGTTGTCAGGCAAGTATTGCTCTCAATAATGCACGACAAGTGGCATCACATTGGATTTTTTTTCTTATTTCCGTACAGTACCTAAACTTGATGCTCTTCACTCCACTTACAACAGACCGTCCAATGCCAAAATATCTGCCCAGCAAACCATCCTAACCGTCCATCAAATGTTGCTGGGCGAAAAAAAGTCTAATAATCTGTACAAACTAGAAAGTAAATTGAGCGGGAGGCCATGGGCCTAGCTGGTCAAGGTTTGGTACAGCCATGGTTTCCTTGTCTGCCATGTGAAACAGCTGGTGGCCACCACCTAGGGTAAACATGCAGGTTGCCTGACCCAGCC
The DNA here is from genome assembly GCA_035048495.1 of Euptelea pleiosperma. NCBI lineage: Eukaryota > Viridiplantae > Streptophyta > Magnoliopsida > Ranunculales > Eupteleaceae > Euptelea > Euptelea pleiosperma. The sequence goes on from CM068545.1 coordinate 1,943,429, forward strand.
AGGGCCCGGTTTCTGGGTTTCTCTCGTGTTTCAAACTGGCGGCCCAACCTGAATTTACTCAGGCTGGGCCAAAAGATTGAGGAACCCTACTTGGGCCCTAACATTAACTCGAGTTTGGACCTAGTTACATGTTTCTTGGACCTTGTTAATGAGCCTCGAAATCATACCCAGGCCCAGTTCAGCAGGCCTATAAATGCATACTAGGTTCGAGACCATTAGGGCCGATTGTGTTGTGGGTCTTTGATGACCTATTTTTTAGGCAAAATGTTTTTGATTTATCTTAAAAGAGATTTTGAAAGTTAACAGTTGATTTCTCTAAACTGTTACTATTTTTCTTTAATACTTTTTATTTTAATTTTTCAGATACACATTGTTATTCCTAACACTGTCCATATGTCAAATGGTGTCTCTAACACAATACCACCTAGTGCTCAAAAATTATTTAACTCCCCCTTTACGACCCAAGGTAGGTAGGTTACGTTACATCCCAAGGGGTAAAGGTGTTAATACCTCATTGGAGAGATCATTTTGTTTGGTTCGGAAACCCTGCTCTAATGCTTGAGCTAGGATCCCCTTGAGGGTTGACTCTCCCCAACCACCAAATCAAACTCTCGGCATACATATCCTGAGATGACACGTGGAGGCTATTGTTGAATCCACATGACCAACCTAGCTTGCTCGGCCCAAGAAAGGGAGCTTAGATTACATCTCTAGGTTACACGTGGAAGGCTATAACGGTGTTCACATTTTGGCACACACACGAACCCAACCTCGAACCTCAAACCACTACAAGGTTAGGTGTTTTTCCTACTGGTTAGATTTTGGTTTAACCCTTTCAACTGGCTTGATTCGGATCAAGGTTACATGCACCATGTGAACTTCAAACCATCCCTAGCTTCCAATAGGTACACTGAGCCCTAGTTAAATGGGTTACCCAGCTTAGCTCAGGCCTGGCTCATGGTCCATCACTCGAGTTAATGGTATAAGCCTTGTGATAAGACCGAAGTATCGAACTCAAGCTCAAACCATTCAAGATGTTCACAGGCTTAGAACTTGACCAAGCTTGGCATGATATTGGGTTGATCCAAGCACAGAAATCTGAACCTGGACAAAGGATTCGACTATTAAAGAGAGAATTCCTTCTCTGACACTTCAAAATGATTGATTGTGCCACTCACAATAAAGCAACATAAACCTTGAAACAGGAAGAAAAACTTGTAAATGAGAGAACTCTTCATGCTTATTTGAATGCATTACATCTCTAATTTACTACTTCCATGCAGTGAAAACCAGTGCAAACTCTCATCATTCCTCTGAAATCCCCAAATATTGCTCATACACTATAACCATTTACAGTTGAATGGTTATGTTCCACAGGTATAACTCTTCTTTTGGAATTCTCAAAACAAGGCTTACCAAACCAGATACTTCATCATATTTGAACTCTACTTCCTCTGTATCAACTATTATCCTCTTGGGCATAGTTGATGAATAGGCCCCAAATATGCCGCACCCTCGAACTTTCATGTCAACAGTTGAACTTCTCTCCGATTCGTATCTCAACTCTTTGATGACTGCTCCTGAGTTGAACATCTCAATCAGTCCAATGGGAGCAAAAGAAACACGGTTGGACAATTCTTTAACAGGAACCACCGTAAAAACTTCATATTCCCGGGATTTGAGTGTAATTGGAAGCGATGCATTCTTTGGAAGATAAACTAACTCTCCTGCAATAGGTATCACAGCAATTTCAATTAACAAAGCAAATACGTTTGTTTTTACTATTTCTAGTAGTAGCTTTATCTTATCCACCTTCTAATTCACATGACATGATAGAAGTTAAGTGAAGTATTATAATTTATAACTAGAAGTTATATTATTAAATTTGAGAACAAAAATATGGTAAAGAATGACAGGTAATCAAGTTCAGTAAGCAAGACATACCACCCAGATGAGAATATATGACAGAATCACCATTCCATCCATCCTCAGCAATTCTTGGCAGATAATCAACATCCTTCGATCGGATAACCCCTGTGATTGTTCCAGGTTGTTCATCGTGGATCAGGTTCTTCTTTCCAACACTACACCATCCAGCACCCTGACAGTTGAAGACCCCCATAACTCCAGAGAAATCATTCAGATTCCATATCTTTAGAAGACTGCAACAGCAACAAGAATGAATCAAACACAAAGCAAGTTACAACACTAAATGAACGGAGAAAAAAAGAGTCCTGATTAAGTAATTCATAGAGAAGGCTGTTTTCACCTCTTTCCATCCCTGGCAGGATCCGAAAACAGGCAATCCCTTGTAGGTCTCCCTGGAAGTTTGGCCCTCAATATAGATCCATCGGGAAGTACAAGTTTCTTCAATAAATTAAAGTCATGGTGTCCAGGCTTGTCACTGCATGAAATGAGTTCCAAAATGAGAAATCCATCCTTTCAGTTTGCCATTGTCATTAGCCAGAGAACCATCATAAATTCATGAAATTTACCTGACATAAATAGCACATCCTCCAACTGCACGAGCTGCTCCATGGTATTCAGCCATTGGGTGAAGGCTCTGATGTATATAACATGGTTTACAAAACAACTTGTCAAGAATGTTCAAAGTTTAAATAAGCAATCGAGATATTGTACTTTAGAAGCTTACATGGAACATATCCCAATCCGGCTGCATAAATTCCCCAAGGAAAATGGTGTTGTAGGCAACAGATGCAATATGAATTGTGTGGGATGCTGGATCTCTTGGCCAAAAGTCATCCGAGGCTCTTATCACAGCTGTCCGCTTCGAGCTGTATGCAAAGTCACATGAAATCAAAACTCATGAGATTCATGAAAGATGAATTCTGGTAATACAATTAGATAATAAAAATTACCAAAAGGTTAAAGTACTTGAGAGAGCTAAAATACCTGTACAAACCATCTGTGTTGTGACTCATACAAGATATAATTCCATTATCGCGAAAATTTCTAGCAATTGAAGCCTCTAATGCCTGATGATATTTCCTTGCTAGTTTCACTCTTCCTCCATTGCCTGCTCCTAGAGTCTCAAGGATATTCTGAACATCTACTTTGACCCCATCAATACCGGCCGATGCAAGATAGGAATGGAGTTCATCGTAGAAATTGAAAACTTTGTCAGGGTTCACAAGGCCAAGACCATTTTTAGCAATGCTGTTCAAAGCTTCACAAGGTTCATTGGACTTAATCCCTGGAGATGAAACTGGATATGCCATCTTAGATTCATAGTGTTCCATTTCAGTAACACCAGGTCTAACACCACCCCAGTACCCAGTTATTGCATGCCACACGTAAACATATCTGGAAAAGGTTGGAACAAGAGATGCATAATCAGAATAATTGATGCCGGTGATATCAAATAGATTGAAGAGAAACTAGACTGAGATGATTCAGTAGGCCAGATGCAACAATCCGTTTCTTAGGACCAAAGAGACATAGAGACTAAGGATTTTTTAATTGAATAAGGTGATCTTACTTCAAAGCATGCTTGTCTTTGATCTCGGTAACAATACGGGTAAGTCCCATTGCTGGATCCTCTTCTCTGTGACCCTCTTTACCATTTTTCTGAAACTTGTGGTTTTCCTTGATATGGGTTAACCTGTTTGCAAAGCTGAAAGACGAGAAATGGACATATTGTTAACAAGTGAAGTCAAAGAGGCAAACCAAACAAAGATGGATTATGTGTTAGGTCCTCACTTGGCTGCATCTTCGGTTTCGGATGCAATTCCAGTGGCATCCATGGCAACTGATTGCCACCCATCATCAATTATAACAAACTTTGGGGGAATTCCACCTTTCTCTAAACTGCAACAAAAACCAATTACTATTATTCTCTGACATTGGAACTATATAACTTTGAGAAGTATGCAAGACGATAACAATGTTACCTTTCTAGCCCTTGCCTCACTCCTTCTGCAGTAACATCTGTATAGAATGCATCCCATGTACACCAGCCAAACCAGTTCAGCATGTCCGGCATCTAGACCATTAAAGCATAAAAACATGAATAATCCAAATCAATAACCGAATCTATTAGAATAAACTATAGCTACAGAATAATTTCAAGAGGAGTACCTTCTTCCTTTCGCGATGAGAAAATGTCTGTAGGTGCTTCTCAACCGCCCTGTAAAAGTTTGAAGCACAAGGACTAGAGTTACAAAGGATCGAAAGCACAAAATTCTTGCTAAAAATAACAAAATCTGAATCCTCAATTGTCCGTTTCATTAGAGTGTGGTATTTGGATTCTCAAACGTTGAACAGGATTCAAAAAGGGCATAATTTACACTAATGGGAAAGAAAGAAATCCGATTAGGTGCCTTGTGAACAACCATTTTAGCTCACGGCATCCAACCACATGGATCTAAATGGACAGCATCTGTTCCATCCTAAATGTATGGAATAACCAGATTCAATCAACTAGGTTTGAGGGATCAATGGTCTTTGTACCCGCGAGGTACCTCAGTATAGTGTGTATGCTATCTAATGTTTTCTCATAAGCTAAAAAGGCCAATCAGAAGCAAAATGTGTTTGTAATTGTAGCCCAACTTAGATTTGAGCATGATGAATAGAGAAAATTTCAAAACAGAGTTCACGATTTTGAACAGAAACATGAGGAACTCAAATTTTGGCATGATGAATAGATTAAACTTCTTACTTTACTGCATTGGTGATGACATCAAATGGGTCTGATCCAGCTGCCACGAAAACCAAATGGTTCCCTTCAAATCCTTCAACAGCAGGATCCCCTGCAAAGCAACAACATTAACAACACAAAGACCACCTTCCAATACAAACAATTTGAGAAGAAAGATCAAACAGCCATGGTTCCTCTTGCAGTACCGCTTTCCAAACAGATCTCCATCTCATTATTTGTGTTTCCTTGAAGAACAGCTCTAAAGGCTCCCTCGAGAATGGGTAAGAAAACAGTATAGACTGCAGATTGGCCTACACCAGCTTCATTTCCCTCTCCAAAATGGGACCCATCTTGCCCTTCCACAATCAAAAACTGAGTCTCGAAGGGAATATCTTTGCCCCAAGAACCCATTCTCTGTGTCATCCACCATAACTTGAAGCGAAAAACACACATGAAACGCAATCCCCTGTAATTTGGGAGCAAATGAAGATTTTCACAAACATGAATACAGAGAATAGTACCCCACATCACAGATCAACTAAGCAATAAAGCTAGAGAACACAACCAAATCAAATTTACACTAACGGGAACTGTTGTCAACAATAACAGGATCTCATTAGACCATTACAGAACTGTTGTCACCATATAAATTAAAAAAAAAAAACTAGTAGCAACCAAGAAGAGATCATTTTCTTACTCTAGCTTTCCAACAGGGAAGACATTACGACTTCCACATTGATCAGATCTCACACCAATAAAAGCTCCATTAATCAAACCGTCCCCACTGGCCGGAGTTACAACAATGTTGTCATGAACATCAGACAGGATGCAATTGCCCAAAACCGTCAACTTCCCATCAGCAACAGAGATCCCAGCTCCAACAGTCATCTTGTAAAGCAAATCAAAGCTAGAAATCCCAACTACAGAAGACTATAATTCTCAAAACTAAAACCCAAACAAGGAAAAAAATTATACCCAAATATAGGAAAAAAATACAAACCTCGAGAACCAATTGAACAGACCTCAAACCCACAATCTAAAAACTCAAAAGAAAAAAAAAACCCAAAAAAATGAAAAATGAATCAAAGTCTTAGCTTAAAAAATCCAGGAAAATACCCAGAGCAAAACAAATAAAAACCCAGGTGACAAAAACTGAGAACAGTAACACCACAAAAATAATAATAATCAAAAGGCCCAACAATGAACAACCCCAATACAGATCTTCCAGGGGAAATGGTCTTATATAATGAGTGAAGAATCAAATGTTGCAGCCTCGGGACTCCGTAAAACCCGGGAAACCCGTCACAGACTCACAGTAGATAAAAAAAAAAAACAATCTGGCGGGAAGCAATCTATTCGTTGAACATGTCACACCCAATAAAGTAAGGGTCGTGATGTAACAAGGTATACCTGACGCTTTTGGCCTCAGGAAGCACGATTTTTGTTACTAACCGCTATCATCTGGGCCCACTGTCCGCATGGATGTTTAGGCCAGACCTTGTTAGACATTCATACAAAAATCAGCTTGTTTGATAATTTTAATTGTTGGTTTTTTAATCCAACGTCTACAATCACGCGTAAAAATAACGGATATAGATTATCAATTAGGGTGACTTTTAGTGTGTATATCCACAAAGGGGTGAGCTGTACATCCATGCCGTCAGTGGGCCCAGATTATGCGGTGAGAAACAAAGATCGTGCTTCCTCACGCCAAAAAGCGTCAGGTATACCTTGTGACATCTTTTTGCCTTTTTGTCTTGATTACGTTGGATCATGCTGCGTGCAGAGAATCGCTGCCAGAGCCAACTAACCTGGTCCGTGAATTGGTGGGCCACAATTGGAGGTGCATAATCATCAAAATCAAACCAAACAATAAATTTCGTTTCCAAGGTTCAAAGCGACGTGACCTACTTGATTGATGATCATGTGATAAATGTGTTAACGGTGATAAGACTAGTGGATGTAACGAAGCATCAAGGAGGATCTTATTGGATCATCACTCCATTAAAAATATCTCAGCTTCGTTAATTGAAGCACGAGGATTCTGGTTTAACGACACCACGTCGATCCAATAGAGATATGATTTGGCATGAGGTGCAACGTTGAACTGACGTGGAAGAGAGTTTCACGAGAGCGACCCGGAAGTTGAAGAAGGTGGTTGGGTCACGTCAGCTGGCAAGTCACGACAAAACACAGCTCAGATTCTACGTGGCACTGAGAAACCGTTTTAAAGTGGTTGGCAGAAACGGTCTTGTTGTCTGCTGTGGAGCTTCTTGCCGCGTCGGATAATAAATGCACCGACCTTGTGTTTCAAAAGGATAAAAATGCCCTTTAAAATTTTGTCCATTCCTTAATTGAATCTTTTGAATCTTTGTATCTGTTATAGGGTCTTGGGACCTGTTCGGAACTATGGATTCTAGTGACGCATTTTTGCTACTCGTTGCCATCTCGGCCCACTGACCGCATGGATGTTTTAGCCCACCCTAGGTAGAAACTCATCGACCTTGTGTTTCATACAGAAAAGGGTCTGGCTCAGGGGACCAACAAAAGAAAACTAAGAAATTCACTAATGATCTCGGCTGTAACCCCCAAGAATCCAACGGTGGATGTAAATGATGAGCTGGCATTCACTTTTTGCCAAAGCACAACCACCATTAGATTCTCTGAATCCACGCCAAGAGCATAAGTGCAATTATTAGTACAAAAAAGTTGGTCACACGAGCCTGTTGTTTGATAATTTTTAGCCGTTTGTTTTAGTTGTAAAAAAATGGTGGGTTCGAACGGCTAGAATCATGCCTTAAAAATTACTAAAATAATGGTTAGGGATTAGCAATGAGGGTGATTTACTTAACCATAACTAGGGGTATGCAGAGGACTGTGGATGCAGTCGATGAAGAGGGCTCTAGTGGCCCTACAAAGATCAATTTTTTGGGCCCACTAACTGCATGGATGTTTGGCCCACCCCTTGGTAGATATACATGCCAAAAATCAGCTTGATTGATAATTTATAGCCGTTGGATTAATTACCCAAAAAACATGTTTGAATCCAATAGCTAGAATCAATCCTTGATAAGTACCAAAATCTATGACTAGACAAAACCAATCAAGCTGATTTTTGATACGTATATCCATCAAGGGGCGGACTAAACATCCAGGTGGTTAGTGGGCCCAAAACATTGATCCATGTAGAGCCACCAGAGCCCTCTGCATCTAAATTTTTTTCCCAGCCGCACATACTTTTGTCAGGTTATCGGTGAGATAGTATGACTCATAAAAATCCGGTCATATGAGAATATTTTGAAACATTGTTAGTATGAATGTCTACTAAAGGATGCGTGAAACACCCATGCGGTCAGTGGGCCCATCTGCCCCACTTTTACGGTCACTTGCTGCCTTGCCCCCCTGGAACAAAATCCCGGCTCCGCCCTTGAACCCAAGAATAGATGGGTCATGGATTCCCCACACTCCAAACACATAGGACCAACTATTATACTTGCATTTTATCTGAATCATCAATACCTGTTTTAGAATAAATCTTACACGTAGCGTCATCCGTGGGATTTGGTTGAAGTTTGACGACAAAGGACCGGGGATCACAAAAGCGTGATCCATCGTACGGTGGGTCCCAGATGCATGTGCCTCACATGCCATGAGTAGACTAGTAATTGGTACCACACGACCCGGTCTTTACCCACATATTTGATCTTTTGAAGATTAGATACAAACCCTTTACCCACCCGTTGATATTTTGAAGCTTCTTACGTGTACTTCATTACTGCTACTACTAGTGGCAATTTCTGATATCCATTATTTGGTGATCCAGTTGTCATCGCGTGTATTACTTATCACAACGTGCCAAGTGTCAATGAACTTCATCATTGGTTGGTAAACTCCCAACCACCAAATTCACTAGAGAACAAATCTAAGGTAGCACTGCACTACACCTAATAGGACAGTCCACCAACCTCATGCGGTAACAAGGTATGCCTGAAACTTTTTCAAATGTCGTGGAAGCACGACTTTTGTTACTCACCGCCGTTATCTGGCCCCCACTGACTGCATGGATGTTTATCCCACCCCTTGGTGGATGAGTGATGATCACATGGGTCGGGGTCCATGGACGCGGCTATGGTGCCTATTGTTGGCAACTTTTGATTAGTTGCCAACACACCTTGGGCTGTGCAGTAGCTTCCAATTTAATATGAAATATAATATTTTAACCATTTAACTTATTTTTCGAATAAATTAAAAGATTAATTACTTACCCAAAAAAAATGAAAATTCCTTCATCTTCTTCTTTCTTATCTCCTCTCTCCCACCGTCATCTTCTTAATTTCTTTTCTGCACCTCTCTCGCAATGCCTTCTTCAACCTTTCATCTTTTACTTAATGGCAAAGTTGAGATAAAAAATAAATTTATTTTCCTTTTCTTATTAATAAATTATTTGTTTGCTTTGATAATGTATATGGTTCAAAGAGACCATGAAAGTCGATCCATAAAATCACTCATAAAGTACACGACACACATGGCAAATAACAGAGTAAGGAAATGGGATGGGAAAGGTTCTTGTGTCAGTCTCCAACATTCATGGGTTGTATTGAAACAACTTCTTACGGTTGGATTTTTTTTATTAGGAAATTAGGAGGGGCGGTGATAGGCCAAAACTCCCAAATCGATTTGCTAATAATAAAAACCTCTGATGCCAAGAGATGTATAAATTAGTTCTTAAAGAAGCTTGGGATTCATTAAAGGGTGGGATCCGATCGAGAGAGCTTGCACTTCATCCAATCCTAACATTAATGGTGCGAGCAAGCGTCTCCCATGGGAGAGAGGTGATGTAGAAGATGAAAGGTTGAATGAAGAAGAAGACGTTGGAAGGAGTTGCAGAAAATAAAGAGAAAATAAAGAAGAAGAGTTGGGACATATGAGAGAAGAAAGACGAAGGGTTTTTCATTTTTTTAAGGTAAGTTAATTTATATTTAGATTTATTTGAAAAATAATATAATATAATTTTAGAAAGTTAAAATATTATATTTGTATTAAATTAGAAAGCTACTGCGCAGCCCGAGGTGTGTTTGCAACTAATCAAAAGTTGCTAACAATAGGCACCATGGACGTGTCCATGGACCCCGGCCCATGCGATCATCACTCTTAGTGGATATACACACCAAAAATTACCCTCATGCGATCTACGTCAAAATTTTGATACAGAAGTCGGTATCATAGATTTTTCCTCGACGGTGTCAGAAGAATTTGACCAAGTCCAATGATCGTATCCTAGCCATCCCATCTATCCAATGGTACCCATCGAGTGGTGACATCCCTACTTCATGCTACTGCCTTTTGTCAATTATTATATTGTAGGGAATTGAACCGGTGGACTGCCCGGTTCACCAGTTCAACCGATTGGCAGACGGACGGCTTGTCCAAGATTTTCTAAGTTTTCTTTTAAAAAAATAATTAATAATTTCGGGGTCAATGCTGACCCAGGAGTGAATGTTTTGGGGACTGATTTGCCGATTCCCGGGTAGTATATAATGACCAAGGCTATGCTGGGCTGGGCTTCAACAAAAATGACTCATTGGACTGGATTTGGGTTTGGGCCAAGGTTGGTCCATTCTAAGTTGGATTGGCATTATACCATGATGCGATCTGTAAGTTGACACCCATCGTTTCTCTGTCAACCGAAGATCCCTGGAACCGAAGTAGTTCCAAATCTCTCTTGAGTATCAGAACCGGCAGGCTGAAGAACAGTAGTTGCCGACCTTCATAGGAAAACCTCGGATCAGGATACTGACGAAAGCATTAAGGTTTCATTACTAATTAAGTTAAAGAAAAAGAATATGGGTCAGGATCGGGGGAGTACCATTTTGGCGGACCCACCCCAACAAAAAATCAGCCCATTCTTAAATTTCTAACCCCATCAAATGTGGTTTTCAAGTTACTTGGTAAATATAGACGGTCCATAATTCTTCAACTTCTAAACCAGTTTATAAATATTGGAGTGATTTGAATTTTTGTGAGGATGATCTCCTCACCTTAGAGATTATCCTCACCAAAAATCAGCCATTGATTCCTCTTCTATGTGGGTCCACCAAATGGTTGTTCCCCCTCCCGACCCAAAGGGTCAAGTGTTTAGGTAAAATAGGCACAATAAAGGTAAAAATGCAGAGATCACCCAATATTTATAATTAAAACCATCTCTTCAGATTGTGACAAGTGTCATCAGTCAAACCTACATGGTTTGACATTTAATACCAAAGTCCAATCATCACACGTGTCAAGAGAGAAAAGATTCAGCGGGTCCTGAAGGCTCCCCACCCAAAATGTCTGATAAGTACCCCAGGACCCCAATCCCTTGACCCAACCCTTGTTAAGACATTGGTTAGTGGTTACCAAGGGGACTTCAATCAGGCAAGTGAATTTTTTCCCGTCTTGAGGGGTATGATCCCTAAGAAGGCTACCACAATGATCTATGGCTAGAGATAACAACCAATCAAGTTGATTTTTGGCACATTTATCCAACAAGGGGTGGGCTAAACATACATGCGGTTAGTGGCCGGGCCCAAAACAAAGGATCTATTTAGGGCCACGAGAGTCCTCTGCAGCTAATTTTTTCGATTGTGTTGATGGATACAAATTGTACCTTAAGGGCGTGTTTGGTAACATATTTTAAAGTTAACCTTTATAAATTGTGAAAGAGAACTCCTAGTCTTTTGGTGAATTAACTTCGAGCTAGGTTTCGTATGAAAAAATTCACAACGTGCCCATGGGACGCGATCACGTAAAAGTCCCACCAAATGCAATTTAAAATGACTCATCACCAAATTTACATTGTGTAACTTAAACTTCGTTACCAAACAACCCCCTAAATTTCCAAAGTGCGCGTGTGTATGTGTGTGAGAGAGACACAGAGATTTGGGTTTATTTTTAGGGTCGGGCTCCGTTGACAGATCAAATGACAGGGACACAATATAAGCCACGTGGCACATTGTTACAGCACTCTGACCGTACGGATAATTGTCCTATCACATGGTGGACCTACAAACCAAAAATCAGCCTGATTAGTGATTTATAGGATTTGGATTGGACTTATTTTCATGGGCTGATCTCAACTGTGCGGAATTTGCGCAGTATTTTAGGTACAAAGATGCAACGCTTATAAATCACTAATCAGACTAATTTTTGGAGTGTAGGTCCACCCTGGGATAGGACAAACATCCGTACGGTCAGAGTCCTGTAACAGTGTGCCACCTGGCTTATATTGTGTCCCTGTCATTTTACATTTTAGATCTGTCAACGGAGCCCGACCCTTATTTTTAAAGACATATCGAGAAAGACGCTATAGGTTATTAGTTTTTAAACCAAAAACCCTCTTAAACATGTGGGTCAGATTCTCCTCGTCAATCGCTTTAGTCACAAGTACCTAAACATGTGAGAGAGAGAAATATAAGATGACAAAGATTGAGGACTTATTCTCGTTTGTCTTGTTTGTTTGGAGATTAGAACTATTTAGCTGGTTTATTTAACTCAATTAGTGTCATCAGTCATGCCCTGCATCAAATTTCGTCCTTGTCTATTTCGACAAAATGCCACCATGTGCTCATTCACGACCCGAAGATGGACTAGCCAATCAACTCTGGCGCGTATCCATCGATGCCATCCCCATTTGTGCTACAAATGTCCCTTCTCTAATCTCTCTTTACCTAACCCTTGATGATATTGGTTTCAACGAAGACAGTGCAAGTTAAGTGTATTTATTCAATAAGTTGTCTTTACTCAGTAGACATGTGTGGCAATGTCATTCAAGTTCCTGCTTCAGAATCTAAAGATAATGTATATAAAGATTTATAGATTACATTGTTATTGAATTGTTTCATTACTATGAATTCTTGTAGAATATTTGTGTGCGTCTCCATAATTTATTTATTAAGGTTCAGGCATTGGGTTAATCAAACATCTGATACTCAATTATCATCATTATCATAAACTTTTTTTTTTTTTTTTTAGATGATGGTACAAGGGTCAGATGCAAGAATCATGTTTCTCCATTCAATCCTATCTAAAGTCGTTTATTCAATGAGATTGGCAAATTGGTAAAAATCAATTCCCCTTGCAAAACTGATCATAGCCAACAAATGGGGATGGTATTTTCTCATTTCTAAGTAAAAGACAAGTTTGGATTGAAATACTTTGTATAAAACTTCTATATTAGTGAAATATTTGAATTTTTTGTTCTTTTGGTCTTGCCCCATGGACTGTATTTTTTATCAACATTGACTAAGTCAGAAACATTAACCCTGTCGCTCAGAAATTAATGGTTTTTCAATTTTCGTATGACTAGGTGAATTCTCTGACTCAGTTAACAGGATAAGACCAAAATAATTGAATGAAAAACGATCCGTAAAATAGCATTAAACTTTCTTGTGCCTTACAACACATGGTGAGAATTTAAAAGGTAAGGACCAGTCACAAAGTTAGTTAAACCTTCATGCCCTGCAAATAAATTTAACTAAGGTTGTGTTAGGCATTATGGAATATAAGTCAAAAAGTTATTTCTATGCTTATTTTTGGATTTTGACAGTTTAAAATGTGTCAAAACAACTATTTTCGTGAGTTAAAGAGAATCAATTTTAAAAGTACTTTTAACTTTTGACTTATGTACCCAACACTTCTATTTAACACATGTTGAAATTCAAATTTAAGTTAAACTTGTATAATACTTGAAATACACCTCTATTCGTTTCAACATAAATCATAAATGACTAGTAAACTTGGTAGAAAAATTTTAAATTTTAAAAATAACTCTAATATTTATTAATCAATTTAAATGACAAAATCATCAATCGCCTGAAATGTTTATCTATAGGTTACTGTAATAAGCTATAACCCTGGTTACCCATATTGAAGAGAATATGTGACGAGCTGTGAACCACGTAACGTTAGTCAAATTCAAACAAACAACATTTTGACAGGTCCATGTCCCATCTACGAGTCCAACTCTGATTGTTTTGGTAATAGAAATGGAATTCTAAAGACAAACTATACGGTCCATTAACGTCCAATTCCCGATTGGACTCGAACCCGATACGTACCCTTGCCTTTATGTGGCCACAAAAGTCATAGACCTACCCCTTTTCTCTACCCATATTTTAATTAGCTAGCAATGAAATATATTTATTTATCTAATTTAAGGTATTATACTTCTCTTTTAGCTTATAAATCAATAAATGTTTGTCACATAACTTGGTCACTAAGATAAAAAGATTTATTGACTTCTAAGCAATCCAAATGGGTGGGTCCTAAGTGTATAAAGAATGTGGTTGTAAATATGGTGCACGTTAGGGGGCTAAGACCAATCAGATGATAACTACCGTCTAATCTATTGCATCTTATGGATGATCGTAAAATTCTCGATCAAACTAGACCCAACGGTGTGATTTTATTGATCCTTATCATGGTTGATGTTATTCTGACAGCAGATAAAAGCTATATTAATTGAGATATGGGCTCTCTGAGGGCGTCCGTGTAATTTTGGAGACCATGCTAAAGGAAAGGATTCTAGAAGATATCCCACGTCCTATTTTCTACTGGAAAAAAGGAAGACTAAAATCCCATTTTGCTATCAATAATATAGAGTCCATTTTTTGTCACTAGCGCTTGTACACTTGACAAATACCCCCTTCAACATCTGCGAAGACTCCTAGCTATCTTCTAGATGCCCTCTCGCGGGCGAACCTTCACCAGTTCACCCTACTTTCTATCTACGAACCCCCCCACTTAAGACCAATGAATTGATGGGTTACCTACTTATCCGACGGTTAAGATCATCCCAACAAACTAACCTTTTGTGTTGAGAGGAGTCCCAATTGACTCATTGTTTCAACGGTTCAGATTGATAAAGACGGTTGACACTTCGTCTGATCAAAATAAGAACATTTTGCACTATAGTAGCAGTAGTGAGGAGTAAGACTTGCCTGACCACCCACAATATAAGCCACGTGGAAATTCATTAGAGAACAGTGACCGTATAGATGTTTGATCGATCCGTAAGTGGACCTCTAAACAAAAAATCAGCCTGATTAGTGATTTCAAACCTTTGGATATTTGTTCGGAAATAATGGTAAATAAGGCTCAAATTTCTACGGTTAAAATCAACCAACGAAAATGACTTCAACTAACGCTTAGAAATCACTGATCACGTTGATTTTAGGTTTGTAGGTTCATCTAGGGATTGGAGAAACATCTATACGGTCAGTGTCCTCTAATATATTTCCACGTGGTTCATATTGTGGGTGGTCAGTTAGCTTACATGATCACGGTGGTCAGGCAAGTATTACTCTAGTAGTGAGTGTAGTGAGTAGTGAGCCGACTCGAGCTACGAGCTAAGCTAGGGCAGAGCTTCTAGAAGCACTTGAAAGCATAGTCGAGGGAGTAGACGTTGTTTTACTTTTACATACTCTTCTCTCTCCTCCGCGACGCGGTTTCACCGAACAGCGTGCTAAAAGCAACGGCCAGGCGCCAACCGCCCATTGCTTCCCTCATTCTCTCTCTCTCTAAAAATCCAAAACTGTCTCTGTCGCGTTCTCTCTCTCTCCTGCCTTCCTTTATAAAACGAATCTGTCTCTCTTATCCTCCCAAGAAAAATCACCTCTCGATACAACTCACAAGTCCTAACCCTAAATCTCTCTCAATCTCTCTTTCTCAGCCCTAGATACTCAATGTTCGGAAGCCTAACCCTTCCCATTGGAAGCGCAGTCCAATCCCTGCCGGGAAACAGCTTGTCTTCCATCAGAACCTCCAGGTGTTACCGTCAAATGCCTTTCAACAGCCGGAATCCCACTAAAATTAAGGTTCAAGCATTCGCCCAAACCGCTTCAAGAGTCGATGTGAGGAAACCGGCGAACCTCTACGACGTACTGCATCTCAAAGCAACCGCCTCCCCAAGCGAGATCAAAACCGCTTACCGGAGTTTGGCAAAGCGGTTTCACCCCGACGCTGCTACTTCGGAATCCGATAGTCGTGATTTCATCGAGATTCACAACGCTTACGCCACACTGTCTGATCCAACGGCTAAGGCTCTGTATGATCTCTCTATGGGCGCCGGAAGACGGCAAAGATATGCAGCCGGAAGCCGCTCTAGTTCTGTGGGTCAGACGAGACGGTGGGAAACCGACCAATGCTGGTAGGAGGGGACCACTACGTATACGTGTGAGGATAAGGCTGGCCATATGTACAAATATCGGATGACGTGGCACATGACCTACTTGTGTAATCAAGTGTTCTTCTCTGATACAAATGATGGCAGGAGGTGTAAATATTTTCATGCTCAGTGGCATTTTAGGAAATAGACTGGCATTTACTCCAGCCTAAATAGGCGGCATTGTGAATTTGTAACCGTTGATGCAGATTACGAAGAAAATATTAAAAGCGTCCAAATTTATCATGGACCAAAATACCCCTACTATGTTATCGTTATAACCAAAATGTATAGTTTTTGAATTAAGATAATAATAAAGATTTGACGGAGCTGACTAGTAGTTGAAAATTAAGAAGTATGATTAGGTCACTTTCTTTCTTTATTAAGAAGGGAAAAAGACATTTGGCTTCCTAGGAAACACTTGGTGCCAATGGTTACATACAAATTAGCCTGTAAACGTCGCCAGAACACGACACGTGGTAGACTTGCGGGCCCACTGAACCTATGAATGTTTGCATTTGTGATTTCTAGCCTTTGGGTTTTATTTTTTCATCATGGGCTTTGAACAAATCCATATGCCTGTTCGAGAAGCCTATGATGAAAAAAAATGTTCAAATCTAATGGTTAGAAATTACCAATCAGGCTGATGTCTCCACCATGGGATGGGACAAACAGTCATAGATTCGGGTTAGTGGGCCAGTAATAATGTGCCAAGTGTCGTATTCTCGGAAAATACGTTTGCAGATTATAGCCATTTTTGTTGCTCACCGCTGCACTCTGGGCCCACTGGCCGCCTGGATGTTTAGCGGCCCTTAATGGATGAACACACAAAAGATCACCCAATTCATTGGTAATATCTAGTACTTTTTGAAGCGTAATTTTAGCCTTAGATTTTATTATTTTTGGGTACTAAATCCAACGGTTGATAATCATTGAAGAAGCTGATTTTTGGTATGAATGTATACCAAGGGGTGGGCCCAGATGGCAGCAACAAGCTCATTTGGCATCAGGTCTACCTTATTACATCACGACCTTTTTTTTTATCTGCAACGCCACTTGTTTTGACATCTATGGAGCCTGGAAAAGGAAATGGTAAAATGTCTCCAAAGCTACGGAATGTGGTGGGCCCGGGTAACATAAGGTGGTGGGGCCGGGTATCTAGACTTCAAATGTGATATATAGGGTCCAACCGACCAGAAATAATAAGGAAATCGATTTGAAGTTTCTAGACCCTCTTGTAAGACTCATTTTTTCAGTTCCTAACCAACGGGTGGCCCACTGATTGAACATCGGTGATTGTGAATGGCTATTGCTACCAACACAAACACATTCCTCGTGCCTACTGTACATGTGTCGCTCATCAAGAGGTAGAACCCTCCTCCTGAGGGTGGTTTGTGGCTTATCAATACTGAATATGGGTCTTAACAGCACGATCCTTTATGATTGGTTCCGATGAGAAGAGATGGGATCTTAGCTCCTCTGCTGATCGGACATTGAGGGGGGTTGTGTAACTAACACTCCTATGCTCAAGTCCGAAGGGAAGGGGTGAGATTTGTCAATATAATTGATGGGGACTCAGAAATTGAGATTTCATGATCATATCTTTACCGATGACCTTTATTTATAGGTTCTAAGGAAAGTTCATTAGAGTTAAGATTTTGATGGGGAGGGGAGACTTTATATTCTTCGGATTAGTGGCCACGAAAGCCTCCATTCCTATTGTCTAGAGCTAGAAGGTTTCTATCTCTTATCTCTATAAAATCTCTTTCCTCAGGTCAATTTAGGGAAACCTACTTCTTAATCATGTTGTTTGGTTTGGAAGGAGTCCCAACTCTAGAGGAGTTGGGCTCTCTTCAAGACTTTTTCTATTGCTGGACTTGGTCAATACTTTAAAAATTTTCTTTTATAAGCATTTTTGTATTGATTCGGCAAGATTCCTGTCACATCGTAACCTGTTGTTGCTGGCGTGAAATTTTACTGAAATATTTCTTTTAAAATTTCATATTAATTGGGTCTCTCGGTATTAGGCAAGAGCTCATATGTCACATGTCATCTTATGCATGTGCACTTTAATGTGTGTGGTATGTATAACCGATATATGCTGTTATATATTGTATCCACATCGCCCCTTCTTGATACGGTAGTTAGACAATCTAACCAGTGTATCAAGAAGAATGATTACTTTGGCATCTTGATAAGATTGCCATGCCCTGTAATTCATACACTAGAATATATTTTTTTGTGCACAAATCTCGAGGCATGAATTAAAAACGGAAAAATAGAAAAAAGGCACCGAAATTCAAATTTCAAATTTCAAAAAAACAAAAAAAAAAAGGTCCAAGCGTCACAACAGTTCATAACGTAACGGGCTTTTGAGCGTTTACCGTTTTACCAGCCGTGAAATTCGTTAAAACGGCATTTTTTAAAACCATGTTACAGAGAACAGTAAGAGAAATTAATATTCACAAATAAAGATGAGAGTTGGTTTGTGAGTCCCAGGAGATGCTGTGTGAGCTCTGCTGCAAAAAGAGAAAAAAAGTGCTTGTGTCCCCACCCCCCTCCTCAATGATGATGTTTTACAAATCATGAATACACATGCATCCATACAAATGGAAAGCAATAATGTGGGATGAAGGGGATCAAGTATCCGTTGTACACATTGGGATCCCATGTAATTACAAATCACTTCACTTTGCCACGGAAAACAAATGAAAGGAAGGGGGGTTCAACTTTTCAACAGAGATTACATCTAAAAGCTTTAAGAAGTGCGAAAGAAAAAGAAAAAAAAAAACTCAAACCAACTTAATTTACATAACATTTTTTACTCAGAACCCTTTTTTTGTAGAAATTCCTATTTTTCTATACAAACCAAAAGTTCCTGTGATAATTCTGCACACATTGTATAGAGAAAGAGAAATGAATCATTTACAGCTCATCAACATGGAGTTGATGACGTGCATGACAAGGCGGATGTTGGAAGCTTCAGTTGCAGTGGTTGTGGGTAGGTTGCGTTGATGGCCCAATATCTGATACACCTGCTCAAAGATGGGTCGTACATGAACATTGATCATTGGGTCTACTGGGTTTATCGCAACAGCCACATCTGTCATCCATGTCAGCTTACGAGATGTCTCATTGCTGATATCACAGGATAACTGCTGTAGAAGAGCCAGCAGAACTCCTTGGCTCAGAGGGAGAGGCACCATTGACAAAATCCCCTGTAAATCAACCTGATAAAAGGAAGAGGGACAAATGACTAAATAAATTGCACATCAAATACAAACCCCTGATGATATAATGATTCGCAGGGAAGGGATCAGAAAAATGATAAAGGGGGACTAAAAAAGTTGTGTTTTGGTTAAAAAAAAAACTACGGTTTACAAAAGATGTCAAAAAGACTGATCAATAATAGAACCTAGTTAATAGGCATTCGGGGCATAAATGAGGTTAATAACATGTCCCAACTTCCCACCATAGACAAGCGAATGTAAGCAAATGCCACCAGTATTTCCCATCACGTAAATATAAAATTCAAAATAAATAAAGAGATTGCATTGCACAACTCAATAAAAACATTGAATATGGTCAATTCTGAATAAATATCAAATGGAAATAGAAGGGATTCCCAGAGAAATATAGAAAATTTATATACCTCCCCCTTTTTTTGGGATTTTATCAAAAAAAAACTCATTAAGAAGAAGCTTCTTTTGTTAAAGATAATCCACCAAACCCATCATTAGGTACACATCATGCCCTTATTGATTTGAGCTGTTCAACCAATGGGTATTGTCCACAAACCACATACGTTGGACACATCTAATAGCCCAATCTATTCTTTTTTCTTTCTTTCTAGAAACCAGCAACCCTCTGCTTTAGCATCAAGTTTTAGTTCTAGATTAGACAGTCAAAATCCGCAAGTTGATGATTCTGGACCTATTTCCCATATATGATTCAGGTTGCCGGATCATACTTTCTCTTGTGAAAGGAACTTCTCTTCAAACAATCAAGATATGGTGCTTGACTACTAATGCAGATGCCATAGATGTGGCAACATGTTCATTAACCTGGACCATCCAAATGGTACACCATACTAGGGCTGTCAATGGATTGGGTTGATCCAGACAAGATCTAATAGCTTATCGGATCATGGTTCTTTGATCCATACTTGATCCAATAAGCTATCGGAACTTATTGGATCCGATCGGGGGTGATCCACAAATCTGTTTAATTGATTTAAAAGAAATAAAAATTGCAGAAACTAAACTCAAATAACAACTAGTAGAAGATTTTATCAACATAAATTCATTAATATGATATATTTCATTAATAATAAAAACTAATATTATTTTTATACGATATTATGTATTTCACTAATAAAATCGCATCGGAACAAGGTAGATCCGGAACTGATCCGATAGCTTATCAGATCTTGATTCACAGGTCCAGACCTGATGTTATCTGATCAGATCGGATCAGATCAGGTTATCAGGGTGTCCCAATTGATTGACAGCACCTACACCAAACGTTGGGTTGGCTAATACCGGATATGCACTCATTCAAAACAATCTTAGCCATTCGTTCAAGAGCCCTCATCTTGGGCATTGGGAAAGAAGAAAGGTGATAAAAAAAACAGGAATAAAGTATTTGTTGATCTAACAGTCGGGATTGTCTGCGTGATGTGATATTTGGCCTGTGATGGGATGGCCTAACATTTGATCGGTCCAGACTGGTAGACCACGTGTATGGCATCTGTATCAGAGAGACCACTATGTATATGAATGTGAATGCGAAACACACCTGAGAACATAACCAGGAAACAATGGAGACATCACTTCTGTGCAGGGCTCCAGTGAATGCTTCCTCAAATTTGCGTTCAGATATCAATCTGGATAGCTCTTTGGTAGGATCCAGAGGTGCCTCAACCTGCTGCATAGACATGGCTAATAATGTTCAACATCTGGAAATCTATTTTCACAGATACGAACCCACTGTATCCTTGCAAAGAAACTAGCTAATATATAAATAAAGCAGAACATACCATTTCATGGAGACCACCCAAAGGCCCATTGCTTAATTGAGTAACTAAGGGATTTACTGCTTTTGAGTTTGCTCCAGCAGCTGCAAGAGCCAAGAGCTTGCGCTGGCCATCAACGAATTCTCCAGTTATGGTTTGAGTGATTGATGATGCTGAATTAATTGCATCCTGCAAGCGTAGAAGTGAACTTAATTGTGTGTGTCCTCTGCTTCCAGTTTATGTAACAGGGATAAGAGCACGCTCAACGGCAAATCTCATGGTTGGAGACATAGTAACATTCATAATACCAGTAATACAAGAACATATATGCATGATACCTTTTCACAGCCGATAAAATGTATAATACTGTTTAATGCATTAATATTTTAATTTTTTTAAATATCCTTTAATATAAAGTATTCAGGTAAGTATTGCCACATTCACTACAGATACCTATAGGAAAATTTTAGGAAATGCAAATTTTCTCCTTTTCCACCACATCAAAGTAACATGTACATGCTGGTTTTCAGGAAAAATATAGTAAAGGAAAAAACAAATGAATTGGCGTATGACATGAAACAGATAGGCATACCTCGCATGTGTTTGCCAAACATAGAACACTAGTCAACATGGGTACCAAGATGAAGCCTTACACTATTTTTCCCTTTATTTCTGGTTCTAGTTATATAAAGAGTGATAATAGTTTCATTGTATTTATATACACTTGCTGTAAAAGTTGTTTTTTTTTTTCATATTTTATACTATATAATTGTGTATATATATATGCACTGACTATATAGTGTTGTATACTTGTATTTGCAATGACTATATAGTTTTGTGGTATTACTACACATCAGAAACCTTGTTTGGACTTTGGACACACCAGTTTGGATATCATCATGTAACCTGTTCGAAAATGTTGATGATTCAGATGGCCTGGGGTCACCACGTGCAAATATCACGAATCCTATTCTTGGGAAGTTTTGCAAGGTAGATTCTCAGAATATTTTTGTGTTATTTCTTGGGTTTAATCATGGAAATTTCAGAAACTGAAAAGGAAGAATCATACATTAAAATGTCAAATCTTAAAAGTTTTATTCACCAACTCATAATATCAAAAATCTCACAATCTTCTGGCAAAACTTGACAGAAAATTTATCAGTTTCTTGCAATATTTACTAATCAGAAAGAGTTTTTATGTCAACCACAAACTATCCAAATGGATATTCTCAATCATATATAGCAGTACTGATTCACTACATACCCTCAAAGCAAGTGCCAATGGAGAATGCGTAGACTCAAATTGCTGCTGAGCCACTATTGTATGTTCAACCATCCCTTTCTGGAAAGCAGCATCAACTTGCTCAAACATGGCTTTGCATGACATCTCAAATGCTGGAATCACAGAAGCTTCCAAAGTAGACCTTAATGCATCCTGCATGCATACATTCCATCGTTGAAAATATTAGATCAGGCAAAGTTCCCTCGATTCACATATAGGGGTTTTCTTCCATTCATTTCATCGATGAATATACCAATAGAAAACAACATAGAATAACCTCAATTTCATTCAAAATATCAAACAGTGAATAAAGATTTCACAGTAGACAAAATGGAACCAGAACTACTGATCATCTATGTAACAAGGACATTCCATGTTCTATGAATTTGACGTGTCAGATCCACATGTCGGATACATCCCAACCCTTTTTGAAACAAATTCTTATTTATTCCAAAGTTTAGTTTTCAGCTATTATTTAATATTGTTCATATTATTTTAACGTATATCAGCTTATTTATATAAATTCTTTCTATATTGTTACTTAACATGAAGCATTAAAAAAGTAAATCATTCAACATATGGAATAAATAAACTATATGGACATGTCAGCCTATCGGGTTTGTGGGTCACTTTCTGACACTACGCATCAGTGTCGAGTGTTGGGCACCGACAAACATACAAAAATAACTAAATTAAAATTTATATGAAAGGCATTATCAGCAGAGGACAAGGCGAAGGTGGATCCTGTATTTAAACAACATACTGAGAAGCCATTCAAAATGGACAAAACAGCCAAAATATTTCCTCAAGCTCAACTATGATAGTCTCATAAGGCAACTGAAGCAGTCCATCAAAAGAGGCATTCATACAGGCCCTTTCGGGTCTGTAGGATAGAAGGAATCCAGGTAACATAAACAACAAAGCTATTTTGATTATTCGAGCCTCCAAGGGAAAAAAGCATAAACAGGTCCAGGCTAAATTGAAATTATAAAATCTAAATAATGTGAGTGCAAATACAAGATGCTTCATCAATGAACCTGTATATACCTGAAGAGCTTGTTTGCCTGAAGTTTGAAACTGTGCTTGAATTTGCCTAGCCACTGTAGCTTCAAGTTTTAAATTAACTGACTTCTCCAGTTGACTCACTGCCTTGTCTCCAACCCCTCTCTGCACAACAAGCATCAATGTGATCCCAGTAACACACAATTTCTTATTTTTTTGAAAAGCATACACAAATTAAAATTAAAAATGAAAAAGGCAAAAAAAATTACAAACTGATGAGCCACAAGATTTAAACCTGGAATGACTCTGCAACAGCTGAAGAAATGGATTTCTCCAGAGCCGGAGTAATTAGACGAGCCACAGCCTGTCCTACTGCAGCTAGTTCCTTTTTCAACGATCTCTCCAACATGGCAGGTAACTCCTTGTTCATACAGTTAGTGATCAAACTTGTTATCTGCTGCGTACGGTCTCGTTCTAACTTCTCGTTTTTCGCATTCTCTTCTTGGAAACGTGCCCACAAAGCATCAGCGTTCGCCTTAATGGCTTTCTCCATGCTCCGGCCTAGGGCTGCTTCTACTCTTCTGCCTTCTCTGTTAACTGGGACAGCCACCGTCACTGTCATCTGCTTCTGCATTTCTTTTTGCATGGTCATTAGCTGCAAGTTATAACAAAGGACAAAAGTTAGAATCTTTAAGCACAGAGGCTCACACGGAACATGCTTAGAAATTATTATAAAATTTTTAAACTCAAACTAGAAGTAGGAATATCGTTTATTTTCATGTTTTGTAATTACCGCAAAGTTATAGAGAAATAAATAAACTTTTAACGCAAGCGTTATCATTTTCCTTCTGGCATGACAAATAGAACATGTAATTGCTGGTATCAACTTGCCCACCAAACTGGGTGACCCTGCCAGAGTTTTAGACATTCAAGAAGCATTTTCTGTTTCCGCAAAGTCTGCAGATGCACTCTCTGCTCCCAAAAGCTTTGAAATATTAATCTTTATATAGCTTTTCATCCAACTAGAGCAAATATATGACATACAATCATCATCCTGATGCAGCGGCTAAAGATGGTTCCAAATTCCTTCTACATCATTAAGACATTAAAGGGCCTTGACAGAACTCAACATTTTTTGTCCATTGATCCACGTAATGGATTTGAGGGTAGTTTTGGTATTTGCATTTAAGTTAGCGTCAGATTAGGAAAGTTTCTTCTAAAAGTCAAGGTCAAAAAATAATCGGTAAAGGCACTCATTTCCTTGGTTACCATTGTAAATGAATCTTTCATGGGAATTATGCACATGCCAAAGAAATCTGCTGTATTTACTTAATTGCTCTTGTCAATATGTCTTCCACACATTTTTCTTCTTCTGCTGAGTAGTCATTTATAGGATTTTGGTGCATATTGGATGCATGGTCTTTAGAATATGAAACATGTCCTCGGAATTTGTCATGGTTACGGAAAATCTTTAGAGTATAAATGTATTGTTGTCAATTTCTAGGTGATTAAAATTGTATACATGAATGGTAGGGATTTGGTGGCTTCTCTATAAATAGCCAAGCAAAGATAAGAGTAGCATCAACTTTTGGATGTGATTCAATTTCAGATTAGAGAACAAAACTTCAAGTTCTGATTTTGCTGCTTCAAAAGAAGTTTTAGCTTCTTGTTTATTGTTCTCAATGAGCCTGCTGTATTTTGTTACTAGAAACCAGCAACCACATTATTGCCGCATTACATCTAAAACACACACACACCAAAAAAAAGAGCTGATTTAAAAGCTCGTTAAAGTCAACTGGACCATTGTTTTTAGAGGTGTCTCAAAGTGAGGCTTAAGCCTCATGCCCCGGGGCTCAACTGCTCAAACCTCAGTCAATTGAGGCGTGAGGCGCAGTTGAGGCAGCTTAACCTATAAAATTAATTTTTTTTATATTGTTATTTTGTTTTTGTTTTTCCCCCAAAATGTCCTCCCTAATGGTTTTTATAGATCTAAATGACCTAAAAGAAGATAGTTTTAACCATCTTTTGACTTGATTTGTATTCTATTGTTTACTTGTTTGTTAACTTATTATCTTTGTTTTATGAATTGAGACCTAGTTTGTGTTGTTATCTTTTTGGCTCGAAACTGTAACCACTAAGGTAAATCATTAAAAAGAAGTCATCGAGTTTTTTTTTTCTATTCATTTCTATGGTTTCTTTTTATTTTTTGTTTTTATTGACTATAATTTTATGGGATTTTTAGAGTTTTTTATATTAAAAAAAAAATTGAGGCTTACGCCTCATTCTGTCTTGAGCCTTATGCCTCGCCTCATAAAGGAAAACGCCTCATATACACCTCGCGCTTTTAAAAACACTGAACTGGACTTCCATTGTATCCAAACCACTTACCAATTTCAGGTGAAACTCAATTTTTCCAAACACGAAAGAAATAAAATCAAGTTGTGAAAGACTCAAACAAGCTTCTCCTGATTTGCTCGGCCTTCCACACAATAGAGTTTTCAGTTTTTCCAACCAAAAAAAAAAATCAGTTTTCTAGTTCCCAATGTGTGATTTTGAGATGGTTGACCTTAAAGTTCAACACGATTCCAAGCACAGTTTATCATTCCAAGGGTTTTACTGAATGCAATGACCCATTTCTGAGGCTACTTCAAATCCCTCCCTTCTATTTGGGGCTAGATCAATCCCATCCCCCCCACCCTCTTTCTATTGATGTAACATAGAAAATGTTTCAAAAAAAGTCAGCCATTTCTTTCTACCTCTTCCCCTCTAAAACTGTTAGAATCCATCATACGATACACTTAATCAAACAGAAAAAATAATACATGTATTCAAGGATGTGGGATCCTGAACCACTGAAGTCTTTTTAGTAGAATATAAGAAAAGCATTCCCTAAAAAAATGAATGCAAAAGCATCTGATTGAAATAATGTTGACTTGTTCAGCAATTACAAAGAGCAGTCAATAGAACACTCTAGGGGCTGTAGCACATGCTGAAACACAATTTCAGAAAAGCTGTTGGTAATTCATAAAACACAATTTACACATGAAAATGAAAACTTCCAACACTGTTGATGGTATTGGAGTAATGCCTGCCCCCACTTAAATTTGTACAAAAAAATACGGATAGATGCTGAGTTTCAAATTCAATAAATAAAAAGTCAACGATCATATTAAAAGCATGAGATCTGCTAGAGAAAGAATTGGAATGTTGTTGACATCAACAAAATGTCCAGAGAGTTCTTTACTAGACTGTTATGTTTATTAGTAAAACTATATTAGTCTTCATCACAGCAAATTAAGATCATGAGGAATCTAGGGAACATTCTGATAGGCATGTATCCCAAAGCCTGGAAGCAAAAGTCAAAAAAATCACCTGGTTCAGCGTCTCCTGCATAGCCAGAATCTGAGACAAAGCAGCCTCCATAGAAGGTACGCTTGAACTGCTACCTGGTTCATTGGAAGAATCTGTGGAGTTGAACGGACTTGGAGAAGGGGAAGATAGACCTGATACTTGAGAGTTTTTCCCCTTCTGTTTCTTTCCTTTCATAGCTGGCACAGGGGACTGCAAAACTGTTGTCGCTGTAGCTAATTTAGAAACCTTTCCAGTCACATCTTGGATTTCTTCCTCACCAGAATTTGGAGGTTGGTCCAATGCCTCAGAAACACCAGCATCATCAAGTTGATGAGTCTCCACAACGCTAAGAGTTTCAGTAGACAATGCACAGCACTCTCTGGCCATCTCGACGCTAAGATCCGAAGCCTGTGAACAAAAGGATTTCTCCTTTTTCTCTGCAATATGAATGTTGGGTTCTCTCCGAGAGTCAAATTCATCACGCTGGCCTGATCCAGTCTCACCCACAATTTTAACCTCAAACTCAACACTCTCCACCTCGTTGTTGACAACCACATCGTGAATCTGTGCCTCTCCCCCTTTCATGCCGTGAGTAACCTGAGTATTCTCGGAGGATGAAACAGCCATCGATAATATCTCTGAAGGAGTTATCAGATGGGTTGGGTGTTTGAACATGATAGGAGGATTTGGCACCATAGAAATATCGTTTTGCACAACTTTGTTTTCATCCTTCCTGGAGTTGTCGTCAAAGGAGGAAATATCAGGCATGGTTTTAGGGGTAGTGTCTACTCTCCTGTCAACCAAATAATCAAAAACTGGTTGGTCTACACCACGTTCACTGAGTGGGGAACCTGGCTCAAAGCTATTTGATGGACTTCTAAAACCAGGTAGCTTTCCAGACAACCTTGGACTCAAAGGAAGAGGAGGCAATTGAACACAGATACCATCAGCAATGGAAGTTGCCGCTGGTACAGCATTCTGCTTAGATTCCATACTCGAAGTAGCCAATTCGTGCAAGCTAGGAATCTCAGCAGCTCCTGATGCTACAGGATATCGAGCTGTGGGGGCACTGTCAGATCTGCTTATTAGTATAGGCGGTTTGTGTGCACTTCCTACAGGCATCTCAGTGGGTGCAATTCCCTGAGATGACTCCAAAGAAGCGAACCCATCTGAACGAGGTGTCTCATAAGCAGAAGAAACACTGGAGTCTGTCTTCTCTAATCCCACATTCTCCAGTGGTGGTGGCAAGCACTGAGACAACTCCAAAGCATACTGTTGAATAGCTTGTGTCTGGACACAGTAAACCTGAACGACATGTTCCCCATCAGGTAAGCAGTCACTTGTTCCAGTAAGACTCAAAATAGGCATTGTGACAGTAAACCCTGCTATATAATCCATGCGGGTTGCTGCTGGATACGGACCATATTCTATGTGTATGGCATATATAGCATTCTTCTTGGCATTAGCAAGTAAAATAAGTCCTGCACGTGGCAAGGCGACAACTTGATTAAAGAATGCCTCCTCGACTCGAGATTCAACAGAACTCTTTAAGTCCAAAGTCTGAGTACACTGCCATGCTTCAGCATCACTAGGCAGCAACCACCCTTCTTCGCTTGCTGAGGCCCATATCTTTACTTCCCGGTTCAGTGGCCCCTGCAAACCCCATTTAAAAAAAATATCAGCATATCCAGTTTAGATTTATATAGCCAAAGATTTATAATGGTTGATATTTTGGGGACTGGAGTATTAACAACATTTTAGTATTTAGACAAAATACCTGAAGCAAACTACTTACCTAGTTACCTCACAAACTGTCCTAGAAACACCCTAGACTTCTAAAGCATATAGACAGAACAAGCACGATCAGAAACTCTATTTAATGAACAAGAGAGATTGAGCGAACATATACCGCTGTGATAAGAACAATGTGATCAGGACGGTGAGGTCCAGCCAAGAACGCAACGGAGTTAACAGGTCGACCATCATGTGGCCTCAGTACCACAAGGGGTACTGTTTTACGGTCCTCCCATATCTTTACCTGTTGCACAAGATGAATGTCACAAAACAGGCAATCAAGAACATCTTTCATGGTTCTGAACTACACAAGAAATAGAAATCAAGAAACATTAAAAACAGTTTAGAACAAAAATGGTACCAAGAACAGTAGAATATTTAGAAAAATACAAACCGTGCCATCTGTTGAGGCCGAAACTAAACGAGTGATCATCCACTGGCACATTGACAAGTCAGTCACTTCCCCATCATGCTTACCAACAAATTGGACCCCATCAATTAGTTTGTCAACAGGACACTTGAGTGGTTCCTCTGCCGAAAAGACTTCGCTTTTTCCAACTTTTGTCGTATCTATTTTCAGCACACGCTTTCCAATCCCAACTACCAAAACTTCCTGTAAAGCAGTGTTCGTAAATAAATGATTAAGAGACTTGCCTAAACTTATATGCAACTTCACTACTACTAAATACTGTATACATTCCAGCCTTGCAAAGAAAATTCAAACATATACCATAACTCATGTTTCAGGAAATACATATTATAAAAGCTCGCTATTACTTGTTTGTGTGAGTGCCAACAGACTCGTGGATGTACTGATTCCCCCTCTCCTATTATCTGAATAGCAACAATTATTTTTCCTGTAATTTGTGGCTTATCTTCCTCATCGGGACCTTCGTTAATCTTCCATACAAGCACCCTCCCATCAATGCCCGCACTGCTCAAAAACAAGTAAACTTATTTCCAAGATCAACCAAATGAAGCAAATTAAAATGTACAAACAAAGAGATACCTGGCCAAAAGGTGCACATCCTCAGCAAAGAAAGCCATGTCTGTGACCCTCTGACAGAAATTCCAGTAAGATGAGTAAGAAAGTAAAGATCTACAAACATAATTGCTTTTGAAAATGGTGCATTCATAAAAAAAAAAATGCAGGCCAAGAGATGTAAAATAATCCTTCATGTGGATTCAGAGAAAATTCAATTTCTCGTGTACATGGTTCACTACTTTAAACAGCATCACCAACATAGGTGGTGCAGCAGAGAAGGAAGGATATTAGTTAACCAGAATTTCAGAAATATAGTATGAGATCATGCCAGTTGAAATCAGCAACTCAGAGCAAAAAAATATGGATCAGTCCAAACCAGTAATGCCGTCAATGTTTACTCCACATATCCAACTACGCACTGGATGCAATAACATAAAAACCCTAACCAAATGAGTGCAAACTTTTCCAAGATCCATCCTTCGAAAGACATGAACTACCTCAAGCCACACCCTAGATAGTCCGTACATCTCAGTTAAGAGTTAATCCTGCGTCTGAATACTTGGCTAAAATAAGCCGTTCTAACAAAAAAGCTCCAAGATCTCAAACTTACAATAATAATAATAATAATAATAATAACAATAATATAAAATGCATCATAGATTCATAACCATGAATTCAGCCTAGGAATACATGCCCACTGTTTTACACTAGTAAGATTTTGTTCACTACTTCACTGTCACAGAAAATACATATCCAGATACAAGTAACGGAGTAAACCAGGACCTTGTGATGAAAAAGGAAGATTACCTTACAAAATATATAAGCATCAATGGCCTTAGCAATTCAATGGAAAACACATATCGCTTTAATAATGTCACTGCAATCCAACTTGTTTTGACTTAGAACGATATAGTGGATCTCTCCCGTTACAGTTGCAGTAGCATCTTTTATGTCAACGACCATATTCGATAAGGGCAGAAAACATTAAAAAAAATGTCCATGAAGCACCAGAAGAAACAGCACACAATACTGCAAACAAATTTCCCAGTGAGAAGGATCAAATCAATGTTGAACTCCAGAGAGCTCTCTACATATACCATTGACTACGACATCATGGATTTCTAGTTGGCAGAACTGACTCGTAGTTATATGAAACATGAGGAGAGGGGAAATATGAAGGGGAGCAGGACTGGAAAGTGATAGTTTTTTCAAGAAATCAGGAAGTAAAAAGTGGCTTGAATGTGTTTCTAAAATACTTTTATGATTTTTGAATATGTTTTCTAGTTAATAAAACATTAAAAATAACTTATTTCTTAATTGTTGATAAAAACTTCAATTTGTAACAATATCTAGAATCCAAAAACAACAAAAGACTGTGAGTAGATATTATAGACTCGATTTTAACGCCATAACTTTTAAGTTTAAAATAACTGCAATTTATTCTTGCACGCAGAGTACTAAACTTTGACTTCGCCCTAAACTTCACTCAGTTTAAATTCGGAATTAAATCGAGGAAGTTCATTTGAAGTAAAGAAGTTCTGTAAAAAAGCATTTCTTAAGTATGGAGATCTGAGGCATTTACACATTTGTAATTCTAATGTAGCTTAAATATATGGCAAAACATGGGGAGCATTTGATCTTGATTTTAAGCTCTTTTAAGTTGTTTTTTACTTGAAAAACATAATGGAGTAAACGTTTTTCATCTAGGAACCTCCCAAAAAGCAAGAAAATATGAAGAAAGCTGAGTATTAAGGTTTTGGTACTAAACCTTGAAATTTGCTAAAATAGTATAGGTAAACCTCACTTCGGTTCCACGAGCTCTTGAAAACCATGAACAATGTTCTTAAACTTAAGCTGGATGGTAAGATCATGAGAAGGCCAGACTGACCCACATTGTAAATCCTTAATATAATTGTTTTTTTCATTTCCACGAAAAAAACACACGTCGGTTTTCAGAATGAATGCGACTGAATACATAATAAATTAGCATTGTACGTTTAATTTCAGTTTGGGGATTATTACCCAAACCATTTGTCCGTGATAAGGAACAGTCGAATATCAGAAAGTGTGCAATCATAGTATATTGTCTGCAAATCCATTTCATCTCCTCCTCTACAAAAGTACTCAAATTGAATTGTGAACCATTTTTTATGAGAATGGAACCAAACATACAACTGAAACAAACTGTGAAATTTTATCAATGATGCCCATGAGCTCAACATTGTGACACTAAACACTCTAACTGCAATGGCATTACCCGGCAAAACAACATGCTAACTGCAATGGCATTACCCGGCAAAACAACATGCTAACTGCAATGGCATTACACAGCAAACCAAGAAGTCGAAATATCACTTGCCAATCAAACAATATAAGACGATGATAACCCAATTTCAATTCCGAACTATAACAAAGATTACAACAAAATATACCCAATTCAGCTAAAGCACAAACTAATTCAAGCTACTATATCGAATTCAACCATGAATAACAGAATCTTCTAATCTTGTAAAAACATCCAACCTGAGTGTGACCTCGAAGTAAAGATCTCAATGCTGTATTTATATTAAGGACCCGGATCGCCCCCAACTTCAATCCATAGCATATATATGTCCTATTAACCGCAATTTGACGGCCCACGACAAGCCCAGGATCTGAGATGTACTTGGTGATGGGAGTGACCTCGAGTTGTGGCTGCACCTCACCCTGCAACCTAAGGTCCACGTCATACACCACATGATCGCCCATCAAATGGCGACCTTTTGGGAGCTTGCTGCTTGGCAACCGCAATGGGGTAGGCTGCGGGATCACCGGGTTGACGGGTGGGTCCAAAGTGATCGCGGGCATGATTGGAATGATTGGAGGGTTCGCGGGCATCGAAAGTTCAGAATTACCAGATGACACCGTTGATGGCGAAGGCATAACAGGTTGCGGCAATTCGAGATTGGACGGGGCGTTTGTGCTTAATAGAGCCATCAGTCTGGCCCCAGGGTTAGGGTTTGGAGGGGGGAGATGGGGAGTAGGTTGTAAAGGGGGTGTAGGATAAGAGATGGTCCTCTGGGGGTGCACGTTAGCAATTTGCTCTTGTGGGTAAGGGAGAAAGTGGTGATGAAATGGGGAAGTCTGAGGTGGATAAGAGAAAGGGCCGGCGGACGGAGGATAAGAAGATGGGGGATATGGAGATTGGTTCGGATTGTTCGGGCTTTGTGGTATAGGGTTTGAAGGCTTGAAGAATTTATGCATATCGAACGGTCCAGGCTGATTCGGATTCCCGGCGGAAGCCATCGAAGGAAAATGAACCGACAGAAAACAAAGCAGGTTTCACAGAGAGAAGAAGAAGAAGAGAGAAAGCTTACGCGGAGGAATTATCGTGCGCGGGAGGTGCGCAGGTTGAGATCTGACGAATTCGAGGCATCAAGCCGCACCAAAACCCCTGATAACTAGAAGTGAACAAAGGAGAGAGAAGAAGAAGGAAGTGTTAAAAGAGAGAGAAATTAAAAAATTAAAAAGGAAAATGATTTTTCCAGTTAACTATTTACTTCTTCCATTCAATATGTGACAGAAATGCCCTTCTCATTTCACATTATAACCTGGAAATACGGTAAGAACAATTTTGCTGACGAGGTATAATGGGGACTGGAAGAGGTAAAATGCTCACTCCCAATTAAAATCCTCCCTTGCTTCTCGCCATGTTCTCTTTAATTTCTCGTCTCGTAAATGGTAATTTACTTACCATAAACAAAATTAGGGAAATGATTTTTCGGACAAATTAGTCGCACCCCACAAAATGTGAGGGCACTTGGCCTGTTGAATGCACCCCACCTTTGATGAGAAATGTGTGAGGGCACCCAACCTCTTGAATGCTCCCACCTTACCTTTGTATGCTACCAGCTAGATGATTTTTTTTGTGTACGTATATCCACCAAGGCGTGGTGACCGAAGCCCGGTCACAACCCACTATATCAGCCTGATCAGTGATTTACAACCTTTGGATCTTTGCACCCAAAGAACGTTCAATAATCCTCAGATTCCTACGGTTAAAATCAACCCATGAAAATGACTTCAATCCAACGCTTAGTATTAACTAATATGGCCGATTTTGGTTTGCAGGTGAACCGAGGGACTGGCCAAACATCCATACCGTCAGCGTCCACTAACAGTATGCCACGTGGCTCCTATTTTGGAGAGAGAGAGAGAGAGAGAGAGGAGGGGAGGAGGGAAACATACTGAGAGCAGCACCAAGGGGGGCAACGGGGAGGGGAGCAAGTCGTTGCCGGCAGGATAGGTTGAGGGAAGCTCCTGCGTGTTGCAGCAAAAGGAGACGTCATTGAGGAGAGGGTGTGTACAAACATTAGAAGAAAATGCCCTAGGTTAATAGGGGCATGAAAGTAATAAAAAGAATGTAAAAAAAAAAAAGCTAGAAAAAGCAACGGTTTCGGGTGTCCTCACATTTCGTGGGGTGCGACTAAAATTTCCCATTATTTTTTCTGATAGCTTTTTACTTCTCCCAGTTAACATTTGACGAAAAAACCCTTGTAACAAAACTGTTCTTTACATTTCTTTTTAAAAGTCAAATGTGGAGTGAGGACATTTCTGTCATGTTGACTGGAGCTCACCAGAAAAATAATTTCCCAAAAAACATACCAATCTTTTTTTTTTTTTTTAAACCATAGTTGCCAGCCTAAAAGAAAAATCCTTGGTTGCTAGAAAGGGATCATAAAATTTTCATTTGAAGTGGAAAATAAGAAAGGGTGATCCAAACGGCGAGGAGACGGCGATGGAAATGACATGAAAAAACATCATATACCCATTGACTGATTAGTACCATGCGAACCCTCAATTTCCACACGTCGACATTGTATTAGGCCAACTTAAAAGATTATCTATGCCAAAAACTAACCTAGTGAAGTGATCTTGACTATCTAATTCTTGGGAAAAATTGGTCGCACCCCACAAAATGTGAGGGCACCCAAACTGTTGTATGCACCCCATCTTTTATTTCAAAATTTGTGAGGGCACCCGACCTGTTGAATGCACCCCACAGGCACTAGCAAACGAGTAAAACTTCAATCACAACGGGAACCCATAATACGAGCCATGTGGCACATTATTAAAGGGCACTGACCGTATGGATGTTTGGCCAGTTCCTCGGTGGACTTGCAAACCAAAAATCAGCCTGATTAGTGATTTATAGTCTTTGGATCTTTGCACCCAAATGCCCTAACATAATAGGGCATTACAGGAATTAAAAAAGAAGTTAAAAAATTCAAGGGTTTCGGGTGCCCTCACATTTTGTGGGGTGCAACTAAAATTTCCCTTAATGTAAGGATGAGGCTTGAGGAACTCACCTTTTTGCACTAATAATTTCACTAATGCTCTTGAGCGTCGATTCCAAGAATCCATTGATGATTGTGAGCATCAGTAAAATTATTAGTGCAAAAGGTTTAGTCCCCTTAATGCAATATTTGTAACTTTTCTTAGACCGAATCATATTTTGATAATCATCTAAAATAATTGATTGACAACAATAAGACGCTATTAAAGCAAACATGCTGGTTTTACCATATGTATATATCAATGGACGAGAGATATATTGAAGGAGAGTCATAAATCTTTTGGTGAGTCCCTACCCCATGTATATGTGTTCATTGGTTCATTTTCTAAAAGAGGGAGTGATAGAAAGAACGATCCATTAAGGGCGTGTGTTGATTTCCATGTGAGAAAATTGTATTTTCCTTGGGAAAACACAACTTTCCATTGTTAGATAGCCATTTTCAATCTATATAATTTTCCCTACTAAGCCTAGAATTCATTTCCCATCTAGATGGGTAAGAATTCATACCTAGCTGAAAATACGCCTTTATTGTCTCACATGTTCGAAATATGTGTTCTCAATTGCAATGTATATCAAAGGGTCCATGGGTCTAATAGAGGCGGAGTGTTGGCCACACAACCGCACACACCCTCCAATAACATACCCTCTCGACACATTGTTGAGACTCGAACCCGCGGCCTACTAGGATCTCCTGCTCTGATACCATTTGTGACATCCAATGTAAGTAGGCTACTTTGCATATTGGACAAACCTCAAATGTTGGAAGTGATGGTGTTAGCTTAAGATTGGTAGAGTCAAATCAAGAAAAGGACAGTCATCCTAAAGTGTGTGTCAATATGCTTCACACATTGTTTTATGATGCTGTGATAGCTGAAAGCATTATCTGTTTTATAGCTTCATATAATACTAAGCTCGAGCTAGTCCTCGCCTTTTTGCACTCATCTTTTCACTCGTGCTCTCGGCTGTGGATTTCGAGAATCCAATGGTGGTTGTTGGATTCTTGAAATCCATGACCAAGAGCATGAGTGAAAAGACGAGTGTAAAAAGGCGAGTCCCCTGATCCCGACCCCTTTCATAAACACACACATATAAGGACAATCAAAGCAACTACTTCTTTAGTGAAGGATATATATATAAGTTGTCAAAGGAAACATCCAAATGCAAAAGTGGCTTAAAAATGTTATATTACCTTATGGACATGTATGGATGTCCATAAGGTATGTCCGCTTTGAATGTGTGGATGTGTATGTTTTGCATGTACATATTTGTTGCCATGCATGTCTGCATATGTTTGTTTACGAATATAAACAAAGGTTTCAAATGGTCCATTATAATGGTATAACAGTCCCATAACGTTACCGTTATACAAGGTCACATCAGTCATGTCTCTGAAAAATGTCAGAATATTAATAATTTGTTAAAAAAAAATCAATAACGGTAAAAAAAAAACAAAATATTTTAAAAAAATAATGGCCATTATAACAATTAATATCTTGATTTTTAGGTAAAACGCATTATAATAGAAAATAACGCAACAGGGTCGGACTGTTACCGTTAAAACAGCCATTATTTTCATTATTCTCACCAAATTCATATTTGAATTATAATGTTTTGGAAGGAAGTATATAATAAAACAAAAGAGTTGAAAAAACTTTACATTCAATAATAATTCAAGTCCCATCTAATGGATAAATGAAAAAAAGAAAAAAAAATATTATATACGATAATAACAAGAGTTACTGACCCATACAGGATGATTAGATATGATTAGATGGTGTCGATGCCATCACGTGCACGGCAATTAGATGGCTTTTTTAGCTTTTAACTTCTAAGAGAAATTACTTCTAAAAAATTAGAAGGCCTCCCCGACAGTTTTAACTTCAATGAGTTTTTTGGAAGTTAGAAATCAACTAGTAACTTTTACTGCAAGTAGAAGTTCTTTTACTTCTCGTTCCCAAGTGCCCCTTCAGTCTTAAGTTGTTTTTAACTTTTCAAAGTTAAAATATGAAACACATCCAAACTAACTTTCTAACTTTTGAACTTTTTAGCTTATAAAAGCTAATTAGTTATTTTTCTTGTGTTGCCAAACACCTCCATGAAAAAGACTAACAATTCTAATGGTTATAAACCACTAATCCGGATGATATTTGGTCTGGTTATAAACCACTAATCCGGATGATATTTGGTCTGTAGGTCCACATAAGGATGGCTAGATAGGCCAATGCCAAACATCCATGTAGTCATTGGTCTCTAAGAGTAGGCCACGTGGTGTTTTTAGGTGCTGCTTGGATGCCTGGATCAAAATATGCCAGGATCAAAATTTTTCTCGACAGGCAGTGACACGTCCAAGACCTTAAGAGTGAAGGTCCCAAGCGAGATTTGAGAGAGGTTGGTCATTTTACCTTTTGCTATAGGTTAAAAGGATATTTTTGGAAGGGTCGTGATGTAACAAGGTAGAGTGATTTGTGTTACTTACCGCTGCCATATGGGCCCACTGACCGCATCGTTGTTTAGCCCATCCTTTGATAGACATTCATACAAAAAATCAGCTTGTTTGATGATTTTTAGCCGTTGGATTCAGTACCCAAAAAATTTGTTCAATCCAATGGCTAGAATCACACCTTAAAAGTACTAAAATCTAATGGCTAAAGATTATCTATCAAGGTGATTTTTGGTGTGTATATCCACCAAGGGGTGGGCTAAACAGCCATGTGGTCAGTGGACTAAGAGTGCAATGGTGAGGAACAAAAATCGCTGTACGGAAGTGATGGGGACATTGGGTCTCATTGGCTACCCATTTAATTAGTTATGGGAAAAGGGCTGCAACTTGGGTAGGCCCAACCCTAGCCTGATGAGATCAATCTGACTTGGCTGGGCTTGGGTTGGGTTCTACAATACTTGGAATCGGGCTCGATTTTTAGAACTCGACCAAAATTCGGGTTGGGCTCGGGCTGAACTCTCAGGCAAACCGGCCCAATCTGAGCCTGCTCTCTCTCTCTCTCTCTCTCGTGAATCCCCTGATCGGATGCGGGTATCCAATCCTGCCGCTGAGATGTCAAGCGGACTCCTAAGAAGGTTCTTGTTTCTTTCCACTTGAAAGGTAGGGTCCATCCATTGGACCATGATCCAACCAACCTAATTTTTGTTTTGTATGATCAAAATGAAACTGAAAAGGCTAGCAATTGATGCACGGTCATAGATTTGAGCTATTAATCAGATAATTAGATCATTTGATACAACAGGTTGGGCGCCTAGATTTTTCTTTAATTGGGCCAGTGCAACTAAACTTGTCATGTGCACTCATTCCATCATTTTTCTTCCACAAGGCTTGGGGCACAACGGTTGGCCCATCCTGATGGGCTTCTCAACCCTTTATTGGTATAAGGCTGCATCTATTGAAGCCTCTGACTCAAGCTTTTAAGGCCGGACTTCCAAACGATTTTAAGCCAAAAAATTAGATTTAGGCTGCGCTTGGGTCATTTTGTTATGGCCCAACAAAGCTGGGCTGAATTAATAGCCCATCCACGATTGACATGGACTCAAGCCCATAGCTCCATTGATTTACATACTACACTACAACCATGGTGTGTCTCGATGCAAGTTGAGGCCTAAGGCGAAAAATCCATATGAGGCCTTTTAATATTTAATATATTAATATAGGATCGGGATCGGGGGATAACCATTTGGCGAACCCACATAGAAGATGAATCAACGGCTGATTTTTTGGTGAGGATGATCTCTATGGTTAGAAGATCAATAGAAAATCTTATTTAATGACTATTGACTTACACGAACAGAACTTCTGTTGCAGTCCATGCAGAGGACTCTTGTAGCCCTACAAAGATCATTTTTTGTGCCTAACGACTATGTGGATGTCCAACCCACATATTGGTGGATAAACATACTAAAAATCAGCTTGATTGATGATTTCTAGCCATTGGATTTACTACTCAAAAAGCATGCTTGAATCCAATGGCTAGAATCAAATCCTAAAAGGTACTAAAATCTATGGTTAGAGATGACCAATCAGGTTAATTTTTGGTTTCTATGTCCAACAAGGGGTGGGCTAAACATCCATGCCGTTAGTGGACTGGGGCCTTCTCTCACCTGGGCTGGGGGCCTTCTCTCACATGGGGCCTAAGGCAGTCGCCTTACTGGCCTTATGGTTGAGCCGGCCCTGGGTGTTGCAGAAAGGGTCATCGTGCACTCAAAGTGTACTAGCTTGCTAAAGCCTCCAAACCTTAGTACTTCCAAGCCATGTCACCTATGGCTCCGCCACGAGCAAGATTTGAAGTCCCGGTGTTGACCATTAGATTGTTTGGTGCCAAGACAATTTGCAAAAATGGCCGAAAATGGTCTGTCTCGGCGAGTCAACTCGGACCCAGCCGAGACTGAACCACGGTCAGGACCCAAATGGATAACGACACCTAATCAATAACCCACATTTTATATTGTATATCCACAATACTATCAACTTTCTAGCAACTAAAAGCACATGATGCACCGGGAGCATGAGAGGTGGAGGGCTCCCCACTAGTAGGTCCTGCAAGGACGTGTCAATTTTTGCGTGTCAGAATAAAGGCCCGCCATTAATATTTATTAGTGAGACTAATAAAGAAGGGTCGGGCTCAGGGGACTCCCTGTGCTCGGCCGTTGGATTCTTGAATCCAACGGTGGTTGTTAGCGCCGAATCACTTTTTCACTTTTTTCGGCACTGACAACCACCGTTGGATTCGTGAAATCTACAGTCAAGCGCACGAACCCTGAGAGGGGTAAAAAAAAAGAAGGGGGGTCCTCGGATCCAGAGCCAATAAAGAAACAATATGTCAAAGGATAAAAAAATGGGTCGTGATGTAACAAGGTGTACCTGAG
Source organism: Euptelea pleiosperma (assembly GCA_035048495.1). Classification (NCBI taxonomy): domain Eukaryota; kingdom Viridiplantae; phylum Streptophyta; class Magnoliopsida; order Ranunculales; family Eupteleaceae; genus Euptelea; species Euptelea pleiosperma. Next base: position 1,982,921 of record CM068545.1, read on the forward strand.
ATCTTTTCATTTGCGGAAGCAGCATTTTTGGTAGTCACCACTGCCACTGGGCCCACTGACCGCATGGATGTTTAGCCCACCCTTTAATAGGTATTCACTCAAAAAATCAGCTTGTTTAATGATTTTTAGCCGTTGGTCTTAGTACTCAAAAGATGGTTGTATTCAACGGCTTTAAGAACGCCTTAAATGGTGCTAAAAAGTGTTAAAATCTAATGGTTATAGATTACCAATCAAGGTGATTTTTGGTATGTATATCCACCAAGGGGTGAGATAAACATCCAAGCGGTCAGTGGGCCCAGATGTCAGCGGTGACTACCAAAAATGCCGCTTCCGCAGATGAACAGTTTCGGGCATACCTTGTTACATCTTTTTCCTAAAAAAATTCTCGGTTATCCGGCAAAAGAAAGAAAAGGGTTTGTGGCATAGAAAGATGGTATAGGTAATGGGAGAGTTATGGGATGGAGGACCACAAAAAAAAACACAAAATAATTAGGCACGAGGGTCATCATTTTCTATTCTAACCTCACAAAATAAAGGATAAAAGCGTTCTATTATATTAATATGGTCCCATCATCGACAATCAAAATGAGTTGTCGTTTCTTACTTTTGCGGTAGACCCCACACGCATGTACCTCACTGTGTTTCCATTACAAAGCTTAATTTGCGCGCGCAGCGAAATTTTAGCTTCTCACCTCATCTTTTGTTCAGTTGTTTGACTTTCGATGGGCCCGGCCAACGCCAAGATAATTTACAAAATAATTTTTTAAAAACTATAAAACATGGATTATGGCAAAGCCAAGTGAAGGCCCATGAAAGAATTTCACACACATATATACATGGGGAAGACACTTGCGTTGCACGTGAATGATTGTAGGGGTCTAATCAATGTTACGATGGACCACATTATGAGCCACATGGCACACTCTTAGAGACCACTGACCGAATGGATGTTTGTCGTATATACCAAAATTCAACCTGATTAGGAAAAATGTGCCATTTTCCTAGAAAAGCCAAACCAAAAAAAAGCAGGCCTCCCAAGGGAGAAGGGGGAGGCCCCCTCCTGGCATTCCGGATTTGGGGTTGGTCTCTAGTTGGCCAGTTGGCTCAAAATCTTATGTGGGCCCAAGAATACAATAATGATAGAATTTGAGACATCAGATCCACATACACAATAATGACAGACAAAAAAAAAGAGGTAAAAGATGTAACAAGGTATGCTGATACTTTTTCAAATGCGGAAGAACGAGTTTTGTTACTCACAACTGTCATCTGGGCTCACTGACCGCATGGATGTTTATCCCACCCCTTGGTTGATATATATACCAAATATCACCTTGATTGGTAACCTATAACCATTAGATTTCAGTGCTTTTTAAGGCGTTCTTATAGCCGTTGAATGAAACCATGATTTTAGTACTAAAACCAACAGTAACAAGCTGATTTTTGGTATGAGTACCTACCAAGAGGTGGGCTAAACATCCATGCAGTCAGTGTGCCCAGATGGCAGCGGGGACTACCAAAAACGCTGCTTCCGCATTTGAAAAGCTCTCATGTATACCTTGTTAGATCACGACCCAAAAAAAAACTCACCAATAGATGGGTCCCACCTCAAAGATTTCCATTGACAATTAACCATCGAATCCAATCAATCGTATTCTTTTGGACAATCAGAAACAACATACGCCAAATCATATAGATCTAGTGAATCCTTTACTTGAGATGCGATATTGATGTAGGATTTTGCTACAAAGGGACCCATCAAATGGTGGGCCATCCATCCCATATACATAATCCACGTACACACGTGTAACAACAATAGCGTGTTTTGATCTCACGAATAATCGATGGGGGGACGCAGTAGCTTTACATGATGAATAGACCAAGCAGAAGAGTTGAAAAAACGAGAGAATCCCATGGATGCTTCCCACGTGGTAGCCCAAATAATGATAATGGAAGCTAGAGATTTATTCCTATCCTTTGCTTTATGCGAAGCGGACTTTATCACACGCACGGGAGTACGGCTGTGCACCAAAGATTGTCCCCAGCAATGATTCCGTGCTCTGGACCACATGGTTGCACGTGCAATTGGGATTCGATGTAAATGTTTGATACAACCCCAACAATAACTACTAAAGACCACTCCTACGTCCCCACTGATTTGTGACATAATCATAAATATGCATAAATGATGTTTTGTGAGTTATGGTTCATACTATTATTTTATCTATCAACCTATGGGTGTCAAGGGGTCGGTTCTTAAAGTGGCTAGAACTGAAACAAACGGTTCTGGTTCTTATCGGTTCTGGTCATTAACGATTCTAATTCTCAAAATAATGGATTCGGAACCGGAACCGATTACATATTTCTGTCGGTTACGGTTTCAGGTATTTTGGGTATAATCTTGGTAATATGAGAATTTTTACACTATTTATATATTGGTTTTGGTTCCTATCATTTTCGATTTTATATTAGACTACCTAAAATCGGAACCATTATTTTCAGTTCGGTTCCGATTTTAGTTCCTTTTTAATCGGTTCTCAAAAATGTGGAACCGTCGTTTCTAGTTCCGATTCAGTTTCGGTTAAACGGGTAAAATTGACACACTAACTATCAACAAAGGACCAGGCTCGACGGACTCGCCTTTTTTGCACTTGTGCTCTTAGCCGTGGATTTCGATAATGCAAAAACGGCAAGTACCCTGATTCTGAGAATCCAACAACCACCGTTGCATTTTCGAAATCCACGGCCGAGAGCACGAGTGAAAAGACGAGTCCCCTTATCCCGACTCATCAACATATTATTACTCTTTGTTCTTGCAATAGCAAGCGTGCAACTCAGCCACGCTTGTGGTCCATCCCAATCTTATAGATTATAGGGTCCCCCACCCAAAATCTGTAAAATATTAAGGAATCTCAAGCAGCCCTTGCACCACTTAAAGGCCAGATCCAAAAAAATGGGGGGGTATTTTAGTCAAATTCTAAGCAAATGGGATGAATTCCTGCGCACACGTACGTTGTTATTTATTGATGGGCAGAGGTCAATATAGGTTAGATCCATAGGTAGAGACATCTTCCATTATGGCCAAAAACAATTAAGGCCTTGGGTGCAAGGGGTTGAACCTAGTGCATGTACTAATTGTCCTAGGAGCTATAGGTATCGAAAGCCATATGTTCTATCGATAAGTGAGCTACGATCAACTTGTGACCTCCCGTTTGTGTGGTAATTCAAGCACTGGCAGAGCTAGGATTTTGTTTTAGGAAAAAGATGTAACAAGGTATGCCTGAAACTGTTCATTTGCGGAAGCGGCATTTTTGGTAGTCACCGCTGCCATCTGAGCCCACTGACCGCTTGGATGTTTATCTCACCCCTTGGTGGATATACATACCAAAAATCACCTTGATTGGTAATCTATAACCATTAGATTTTAGCACCATTTAAGGCGTTCTTATAGCCGTTGAATACAACCATTTTTGAGTACTAAACCCAACGGCTACAAATCATTAAACAAACTGATTTTTTGTATGAATGTCTATTCAAGGGTGGGCTAAACATCCATGCGGTCAGTAGGCCCAGATGGCAGTGGAGACTACCAAAAATGCCGCTTCCGCAAATGAAAAGATCTCAGGTATACCTTGTTACATCACGACCCTTTGTTTTAAGGGTGGGCAAGCAACGGTCAACCACGGACAAGGTTAATGACTGATGTTGACATTTTTAATTGACATAATTACCCATGTTGACGATGGACCACGTTGTAAGCCACGTGGCAATAAACTCTTTGAGACGAATGATCGTACAGATGTTATGCCCATCCCTAGGTGAACCTACATACAGACCACAAATCAGCTTGATTAGTGATTTCTAATCGTTGAATTGTACTTTTTCATTGGAATATTTTTAACAGTTTGATTCAAACATTATTTGGAGTATTTACATTCAAAGGTTAGAAATCACTAATGAAGGCCCATTTAGGGATGTGCCAACCATTCAAAGTTGAGGGTGGGCAACCTAAGAGTGTTGCATGTGGCTCATCATGTAGTCCACTTAGGGATGAGCCAAAAACTCAGAGTCGAGTTGACCACCCTTGACCCCCATCTGGCTCTACCATTAATTGAATGCAAGCATTTGATTAAACTGTAATAGTTAGGACACTTTGGGTTGTAACTATAAGAGTTTGCGCATTAGAAATAGCTTATATAATCCACGTCACTCCATTGAAATTGTTGAAAATCGATCTTCTACGAACTAATAAAAATAGAAAGAATTGAAAAGATCAATCATATAAACAAAATGATTTATGTGGTTCGGAAATAGGCCTACGTCCACAGGCGGGAAGAGCTTTTTCACTATCTTCTAAAAAATTAGGGTTACAATAGTTTCCTCTCTCTCACTCTGTCAAGTGTACAAGTAAAACCCGCAAAACCTGTAGAAATCTTTGTTACAACGAAATTTCCCTGGCACAAACTGTACGAACTTGGGGTTTGCATGACATTGTAAACCTATAATTAAAAATATAAAATTTGACAAATTTAGAATAAAATTACATAAATAAATGATCAAGAACATGATTATCACTAAATAAGAGAGTACCAAGCATGGTTTTAAAAACGGCCGTTTAAATGGTAATGCCCCAAGCCCGTTTCCGTTAGAACCGTTTAAACACATTTTATCGGTTTTGAAAAAACAGCCGTTTTTTTGTTTTAACGGCCGTTTAATTCTGGAAAATTTTGTGAAAAAAACAGCCGTTAAATCCGTTTAATTCTGTTAACATCCGTTTTATTTCCGTTAAATTCTATTTTTTTTTAATTTTCAAATTTCAAAATTTGAATTTCAGCGCCATATTTTCCGTTAAAATCGTTAAATCCATTTAATTCCGTTAAATTCTATTTTTTTCCATTTTTGCCCTTGGACGTTTCAATCGGTTTAAATGGTACCGCCCCCAGTCCGTTTAACCGTTAAAACGGCCTCCTTTAAACCTTGGTACCAAGTAAAAATTTGACAATAATGGATATCCGTAATTTGTGAAGAAGGAAGAAGATATGTACGTAATATGTACCAGTCGCCTGACCGTGCTAGCCACCCTATATTTTATTGATGTTATACTAACTCCCATATGTTTCCAACGAGAAAACGGCCATTAATTCTCTCATGCATGAGTGTCCCTGTCTATCTTTTCCGACTCAGCTTTTTCCCTGCCTGTCTATAAGGAACAAAAAACTTATATAAATAAAATAAATACCAGATCATGCAGAGAAACCTTTGATTTTTTTCCTTTCGATATGAGCCTTTGGATCGAATATCCCCTTCGTGTTACTAATAAATAGAAATCCTGCTTGCTTAGTACTGTAAGAGAGAGAGAGAGGTGGACAAGAATTGAGTCAACATGAAAGAAAAGAAGAGCTTGGTCCAACTGACATGTCCTCGTGCCATCTCGAAGAACGCGAGAGACAGAGAGAGGGAGAAGATACTCAGTGGAAAAGGAAACTCGCAGGGGTACAAGATCTCTTTACAGAATCTTAGAATCATCCCAAAATACCCATTACTTTCTTGATTAATATATGATGACTAAACAGTTAGTTTAATTGGTTCTCTACACAAGGATAATCATGTGGGCTTCTTTTCTTTTCTTTCTTAAACCATGACATATTTTAGTGTCCAACGGCGTTTGACTCAAACCAACGCTGTGGGTCCCACACCATGGTTCAAAGTCTCGGCCAATCCCAGTCTGGATCCGCGTTCCAAGCTAGTATATAGCCCACCGATCTGATCCAAACCAGGCTCTGTCTCGCCCCGGACCACTGTTTTACAAAGGAGTCTAATTTTCGTCCTTGGCCTACATGGTAAGCCCCTAAGGCTGATTTTAGGATCTCCTCACCATTGAGATCATCCTCCAAAAAAATCAGAACAATCTGAGTTTTCTAATTCCACTAAAATGTGCTTTTTATTATGAGCCTACCATTTTCTGAAGGTGGGGTCCTAGGGGCTCTCCCATATGGGCCCCGCAGCGTTTGGTTGAGTCAAACCACCGGTGACCTTATAACAACCCCACCATATATTCTATCCATGGCATCCTATAATGTGAAGAAAATTTTAATGTCACGCCTTGTTGGACACAAGAAATGTTCAAAACTAATCAGATTGCACCACCTGTGTCATGGAAACCTGGAGACCTTACCAACCGGTTCTCCCTCCTCTTTGTGTTGTCTGTTTTTCGAAAAGGGTAAGAGGTCCCCCTCCTAAGTAGTCTTTGACTCATTCCACACTTCACCATCTTAGTGGGAATTGGACGCTTTACAGGTGACCTAATAACAACTCGAAAGAATTTATAGTTAATGGTATATACCCATGGTTTGAGGGTGACAGCGGTGATGGTCATCATAAGTATAACATTCAGAGTGTGGTGCACATGCAAGAGGAGGTCCCCTACCTCAAAAGTTGATTTGGTGGCGTTATTACAACCATTAGATCCACGCCTTTTTTTTTTTTTTCTAAAACTTTGACCGACTTTTCTTCTACAGTCTTAAAAAAGTGCAGTAGTTTTCAGGTTTCAATCATTGACTTTGACCTTGGCAATTACATACTCTACATTTTTGCCATGTGTCCTGATATTGTGCTTCAAAAATATTTATATGCATCAATAAAAAAAATTAGAGGCTTAGGGACCCTACCAAACATAAAAAAAATTACAAATTACAAAATAAAACGGAAACAACATCAATAAAAATAGTTAGCAACACCCCCTGAGATTTGAAAGTAATTAGTAACACCCCCCTTATACTTTCAAAATTTAGGATTGCCCCCCTTGACCCAGTTTAACAGTGGTTGACTTAAGTTAAAACGGACTTGAATCACACGTCATTGACATTGTACTTGCAATATCATGATCCTTTAATAGGTGCATTTATAGACGCATGACGCATGTCAGGTTAAAACGTTAGTCAAATGATGGTTAAACTAGATCAAGGGGGGTAATCCTGAAGTTTGAAAGTATAAGGGAGTATTACTTATTACTTTCAAATTTAAGGGATGTGTTAGTAAAATATGTGCCCTAAAAATAAAAACCCTCTATTTCCCCGTCGTCATCGTCTTCCCCTCTACTCGCTCCCCTACAAGACTAGATCCGAACACTTATCCTCGAAACCGATGCCTTTCCCTTCTTTGTATAGTTTAGTCCAAAAATATACCAACACCTTGATCGATCTCCAAAATCATCTGCTTCAGTTGGAGACTCTTGCTTTCAAACACCCCGTTGTTCCTTTCCTGCCACAAACCTCATAAAACCGCCACTAAAGGTTTCAAAGCCCGCATCCTTCTCACAAGTCTACTAAGTTTCTTCCCTTGTCAAACAAAGAATAACTCCTTAATCGACTTAGAAGCAGTCCAGAACACCCCAAGCTCCCCAAGTAATCCTGTCCAAATTAACCATTTGCTCCCCTAGTTTTCATCTTTTAGCATCAGTGTCAGCCCAATAGAGTGCTTTCGCCATTGGTGATCTTTCTCATAAAATGGAAAAAATACTTCGAATATATATATATATATATTTTTGATAAAATGTGTAGGGTAATTTGGTGATTCAAACCATGCTGAGCTCATCCGTAGCTCTATTTTACAATACTTCCAGAAATGAACATTAGTTCGGGATTATTTCTTTTGGTACCCACGAGGAAAAAGATATAAAGGAGAGGGGGAATGGTCCCTTGGAACTAATAATTTTGAGCAACCCAAGAAGAATATGTTGCAAGATGTGCTTTGACTCGGTGGAATCAACTTCAAGACACGAGACCCCCGGCCCCTTCTTCTCTTCTTTGAATTTTCTTTTCTTTTTCATAACCCATCTCCATACAAGTCAATGTCAAATCAGTGACCACAAGAACGACCATGGCAGGTTTGATTGATGAGAGTGACGACAGCTTATGCTCCTCACCTTCCCTATCCCACAAGGAATCTAACCTGTCCCCTCTGAATCCCTTTACTTATTTGAATAGATCAACAATAATGAAAAAAAAAAAAGAATTTTTCTATTTTATTTTGACTACCCATTACTTCTAATGGCCCAATTTGTCAATAACTTCTTCTATTTAATCGAAATTCAATAAGGAAAATGAGTAACACAATAGCCATGTTATAGAGAAAAATGGGCTTTTTGTGTGAAGTGTGAACACACAAGTCCATGAGATAGCCCACTATGTGATGAAGTCATTGGTCCTAAAGTTGTTCTCCCATCTCAACAAGAAAATTACATGTCCTTGAATGTTGAAACAACCATGATTTTCCATGACCAAATCAAAACCCTAAAATGGAAGCCTATGAATAGGAAAGCTTTTTTTTTTTTGTTTATTATAACGCTAGAACTCTAGAAGCCAATCAGATGTCCTCATGTTATCCACTCACTTAGAGAGAAAAAGAAGCAAGAGAGCCCTTTTTCTCTGCTATGTAGATACCCTATTTTATTATAGAAACTTAGATCAATGGAGGGGTCCATTTGAGTACCATTGAAGCACAAATTAGGGTTACAACTGGTCACATAAGCAGGGTAAATCATGAAATGAAAAGACAAAAATACCCTTTTGGAAAGAAGAAAGTACACTAAAAAAAGTACAAAAGAAAAGTATATGGTGTGAAGGGAAAAAGGTTTAAATTTCTCAATAAATGTTCAAGGTGTAGGGTTTAGGGTTAAATTAAAAGACCCATTTCCTTACTCCTTTCCTTACTATGTTTAGTTGGTGGTCCGCGCGTGCATGATTATAAGAAGAAAAGTTCTATTTATAGAAACCTATATCTAATTGCTCTGACCCGCTTTTATCTACTGTATTATTAAACACATTGATAGCTTAGGTGTACCTTCTACTCTAAATCACAGCCCCACGATCAGCCAATAGGATTCAACGTCGCACCTGCTTTTCTCGTGCACACCGTATCTCACACGTGTCAGTTGCATGTTCCAGTAATAATGGACTTTTTGGATGCTGGAATCTGACAACCGTTACTTCAAATACTTTATCTTTCTTTTTTTTTTTTTTTTTTTTTTTTTTGTTGTTTTTTTCCTTCTGATATTGAAAATAATAAATTAAGATTGGCTTGCACCATTGAGATTAGTGGTTCGATCCTTAGCTTACCCAAAAAAAAAGGAATTGGGCTCGATAAATTAAGGTTTGTAAGGCGTTTGGCGAGCTAGGGAAGAGGTTGTGGGTTCTAATCTTGCTGGCTATTATATGGGGTATTTGGAGGGAGTGCAATTGCAGGGTCTTTGAGGGTAGGAATCCTCCCTCAAACTCTTTCGATGAAGATTCGAGAGCTAATTTTTATATGAGTCAGATTGTACGGTGTAGGGTGTAGGGAGGGGTGTTAGATTTGAGGATGTGGTGTTTGGATGGTCGGGTGGTAGGTTGTTTGTTTGGGTTTTCTTCCTTTCCTTTTTTTTTTTTTTTATTTTTTCCATTGTTTTACTCCAGCATCCAAGCCCTTAATAAAGCTCTTTTACTTTTCAAAAAAAAAAAAAAATATGGTGATGTGATTTGACCCACTTTACCAAATAAATTCTTACAAAAGAATTAGATCTTGAGTTGGCAAGATCTCAAGAAAAAAAAAATATAGAAAAAAGTGGGTACTCATGTGAACAGGATCGTCAAGATGATCACTGAAATACTGTGGGGTTATTAGTTCTTAATAACCAAAAAAAAAAAAAAAAGAAAAAAAAGAAGAAAAAAATTAAAAAAATGAAAAGAAAGTCTGATAAGAAGTCGATGAAGCTAAGGTGGATAACTGGCAAACCACTGCAACTCGTGCGGCTCATAAAGAGCTCTATTAAAATAAACGAGTGGACCAAGAATGAAGACCCCCCCCCCCCCATAATTTTTAATGGAGAGCTACAAAGAGAATAATCACTAGTTAAAATCCTAAAATACCCATTAGTAGCTCACTGTGTAAATGCCCCCCCTTACTCCATGGTCAACAGAACTGACGGCTTGGATTGCTTAGTTTTGAAATATTTCCAACATGGGACCTATCAAATGGTGGGTCTGTTGACTCAGTGTATGAGTGATTTCAAGTGAGCCTAACTATCTCAACTGTTAAATATGAGCTAAACTGAACCATTCGTGTCGTGACATCCGAACCATTTTGTCTGTAGATTTTGTCAAGATTTCTGACGTACGAGGGAGCGGGAGTGACTGCGAGCGTGTACCTGTCTCAATTGCGCGTATGTGCGCATGCATGAGATCACTGTACAAGCTTAGTAATAAGAAGAGTGGGGGCATTTCAAGACAAAAAACAGTTTGACAATATTTGTAGTCTCTCTCTCTCTCTATCGACCCTACCAAGGGTCTAGATCGTAGACTAGGTTGATTTCATTTCCTAGGCCGTCTGATAAAGTTGAATTCACCGTCTGTAATAATCTGCAAAAAGCCTGTTTGCTTTACTCCTTTGTGTTAATAGATAGAAAAGCTCTCACTCTCACCTCTATATATGAGAAGCCGATGGTAGCCCTTGATGCCCATCAAAATTATTAAGTGCAGGTTGTTTTTTTAAAGTAAGAGAATATACCCATGGTTGGAGGTCTTTCTCTTGTCCTTTCAGTTGGTCTGGTTGGGTTTGTTTTGGGTCTCATCTTCAACCATTTCTTACCCTTGTTCTTCAATCTTCGTGTTGCTCCAAGAGGCACCTTCGGGTGGCCTTTACTTGGTGAAACCCTCAGTTTCTTGAAGCCACACGCTTCAAATTCTCTTGGCTCCTTTCTTCAAGACCATTGTTCTAGGTGAATACTTCAATTTCAATACGTTCTTTGATAGCATACCATGCAATTGCATTTCTATTATCATTTACCCAGAGTTTTCATAACTTTCCAATGCAATTTGGTCCTTTTCCTGATGTGGGTTTTCCTTTTAATCAGTTTCCTAATATGGGTTTTCCATTTAAAGCATTTTAGTGGAAATAATTTCAATTTTTGTTCATGATTATCTATGATTTTTTGTATATATGTTACATGAAAATTAATCTATATGGGTAGCTAAAAGATGGTAAGGTTTTGGGTTTACAGGTATGGTAAAGTGTTCAAATCCCATCTATTCTGCTCCCCCACTGTTGTTTCATGCGACCAGGAGCTGAACTACTTCATACTTCAAAATGAAGACAAGTTCTTCCAATGCAGTTATCCAAAGCCCATCCATGGAGTACTTGGGAAGTCCTCCATGCTTGTGGTGGTGGGAGACACACACAAGAGGCTGAGAAACGTGGCTCTGACACTGGTCAGCACAACAAAATCAAAGCCTGAGTACCTCAATGATATAGAAAGGACAGCCATTCAGATATTGGGTTCATGGAAAGGCAAGCAACAAGTCATCTTCTGTGAAGAAGCCAGAAAGGTATGTAAGAGAAAATAATAAAAGCTAAAGAACCCATGTCAATTTATCTAAACATTAGCTAGAAGATCACAAAGCTAGAACTTCTCTATGTAATTTCCCCCCCAAAAAAGAAGAAATTCAAGGATCTGATGCTGTTTTTTTTCCCTTAATTTTCTCTACTCCTCAGTTCACATTCAATGTGATAGTAAAGCAGATCCTTGGATTAACACCAGATGAGCCACAGACTACAAAGATACTTGAAGATTTCCTCACTTTCATGAAAGGACTCATCTCTTTTCCACTATATATTCCTGGCACCCCATATGCAAGAGCTGTTCAGGTACTCTCCCACTCTCTTTTATTTTTACTCAAATACTTTCCTCATCCATTTGGTTGAGGAGATGCCTCAACCCCTATCATACATGTGGCTATGAAAGTGTTTCCTCATCTTGTGACATGTGGCTTGACCTCGTCTCCACATTTCAACTAAATGGGTGAGGCAAGCCTTACAAAAGGACCATTTTCTTTTCAAAATGTTCATTATCTATTACTTCTCTTTCTAAAAAGGACTTGTAACCAACTATATTGGCGTCCCTTTACAGGCTAGAACTAGGATATCTTCCACTGTTAAAGCAATTGTGGAGGAAAGAACAAGAAATGGTGAAAATTCAAACAAAAACGGTGATTTCCTTGAGATACTTCTATCAGTAAATACCTTATCTGAGGATGAAAAAGTGAGTTTTGTTCTGGATTCTCTACTGGGTGGCTATGAAACTACTTCTCTCTTGATGGCCATGGCAGTGCAGTTTCTGGGTCAGTCACCAGCTGCACTAGAGCAATTAAAAGTAACTTCCTTTTTCCCTCTCTCCTTTTTTTTTTTTGGGTTTTTTCAGGTTCCATTTCAGAACTGAGATTAATTAACAGTTGAGAAGTTTAACAAAGTTTTCTGTCATTAATTTCCACAGATAGAGCATCAGAATATAAGAAGAATGAAGCAGAAAGATGATTTTTTGAACTGGGAAGACTATAAGAAAATGGAATTTACTCAAAATGTAAGACTCTCTCTCTCTCTCTCTCTCTCTCTCAAAACTTTTTTTTAATTATGTTTTTTTTTTTTTCATTTTTTCTAATATTTCTAGCCTGTTTCCAATGATGGGTGTGATTTGTTTTTGTGGTTTTTTAAATGCAGGTTATTAATGAAGCTCTCAGATGTGGGAACATCGTCAAATTTGTGCACCGAAAGGCTATCAAGGATGTCAGATTTAAAGGTCTTTCCACCTTTGAATGGTTTAATTTATGATATATTTACATAATCATGCATGCATGACCTTATATTTTATATTCTTTATTTATTCGTATTAATGAAAAATCTTTTCCTCTCCATTTTTTAATGTTTCAGATTATTTAATTCCATCTGGTTGGAAGGTCCTACCAGTTTTTAGTGCAGTACATCTAGATCCATCTCTTCATGAAAGTGCTGTTGAGTTTCATCCTTGGAGATGGGAGGTAATTTCTTTCTTTATAAACTTTGATGAAAGTTAGATGGATTCCTTCATTTACTTTTAGTAAAACCAAAGCATATTTGAATGTTTTTATAGAATATTTCCTTTTTAAGGTCCCTGCCTTTCTGTAGTCGGTAGTCTGTACTCCTTGTTGTTGGACTGTTGGAGATTGTTGTTTGGCTGTGGGGCCAGCACTTTGATATACACTCTTACGTCTCCCTCTAACAGCTTAAGTTTTTTAGAGTAAAGTGGTAGTCGACACGTTATCAGAGCAGGAGATCTCGGTAGGTCGTAGGTTCGAGTCCCGGACAAAGTGCTGAAAGGAGGGTGGTCTTGAAGAGTGTTAATGTTTGGTTGTGTGTGACCAGCACTCCACCTCTGAGACCCTTTGATATACATTGTTGCGCCTCCCTGGCCTCTAACAGCTTAAGCTTTCATAGTAAATGGATTATAAAAGCAGGAGATCCCAGTAGGTCACAAGTTCGAGTCCCCCGGTGTTGTTTGGCTGTGTGGCCAGCACTCTGCCTTTGTTAGACCTGTGGACCCTTTGGTATACATTGTTAGAGTAAAGTGGTAGTCAACACTCGAAGTTCACATCAAAACAGATTGGGACCCAACAGCTGATTGGCGTCCCACCCAAACAGGAGATTCTCCTTGATGGATTAGGACCTATCAGATGGTGGCCCCAACCCCTCCATGTGGATTTTCATGTAATTACCTATTAAATTAGATTCTACTGTGTTTATTGATATATTTTTTTTGAAGTTAGATACTCTTTTGCAATACTTTTTGTTTATAATTTCAGACTCAGAGCCAACCATGTAAGAAATTTACTCCTTTTGGTGGAGGACCAAGATTCTGCCCAGGATCTGAACTTGCCAAAGTAGAGACTGCATTCTTCCTCCACCACCTTGTACTGAATTTCAGGTAATTATCCTTATTTCCTTTTTTTCTTCTTCTTTTTAGTGGGGTGGGGTGTTTGGTTAAAATGATAACTTTATTTGATTAGAGTTAGTGGTGCATAATTGTAGTCCTCCTTTTCGAGAGACAAAATTATTGCTTCAAAACGTGCAAAAACTGTGCCTTTAATGTAGCCAAACACCCCCCTAATTGTAAAGTTTTAATAGTGGGTATCTTCTTCTGCTAACTTTAGAGGTTTCTCTTCTCTGTTTGTAGATGGAGAGCTGAGGGTGTTGACCAACCCATGGCCTACCCGTACGTTGAATTCCAAAGTGGGTTGCCACTAAAAGTGGACCCAATTTTATCGGAGTCTTTATTTTGACCAAATATCTTCTCTGTAGATGGGGCCCTATTGTAATTTCTTGGATGACAGAGGGGTTTTATGTCTTAAAGATGTGTAATAAGAAATCTTTCTTATCGTACAAAATTTATAAGGATAACCGGACAAAAATATGTGCCATTGAAGCCATTGACCGTTGGATTCAAGAGATATATCCAGTCTATATCCTTTGCGCTCAGTTGCTGCCTACCGTGGATCTCTTGAATCCAATGGACAATAGCCTTATCCGTATACTTATTTGTCCGGTTATGGGACCATTATTCTAGTTTAAATATTTGGGATCATCAAAAATATTGAAGAACGTGGCACAGATGCAAGTACGCTCACCATCGTCGTTTTCATGCATGTTTCCATTGCCGTATACCAGGGCCCAAAACTTTTTTTTTGATAAGTAGGAGCCCCAAATACATATCTCGGGCTTGGGCTAAGTATTTGGGCTGGGCCACAGTTAGAAATTCGGAGTGCGGCAAAAATACGGTATGGGAAATGTTCAGAGTAAAATTCGGCGTTGCCATTTAAAAATGCGTTAAAAAATTCAGCAAAAATAAAATAAAACCGAACATATTAAATATTGACAATTTTTTGAATTTTAAAATGATTTTGCCTCTAAAACTCTTTCATAACACCAACAATGCATCTCGCCAACGACTTACGAGAGCTCTATCGAACACTTTAAGCCTCTTGATACCATGACCCATCTCCACCTTCGGCATTTACACTTACGCGAAGTGAATAATGCAGACAAACTTTCATCATCGATTCCATTCCAAAGAAAATTATATATAGAATCTGCTATTTTTTTTTCTCTACCGACACTAAAATAAATAAATTAACAAAAATAAAATACCAGATATGAAAAATAATAAGAACTTACCTTCAAACACTGCAAGCCTACACACCATTCTTTCCAGTCGAGAACAATTTCCAGTTTGGAATTCCCACAACCCCATATTTTAATGGAAATGCTCTTATTGTCCATGGTCAACACCTACAACCCAGATGCATAGCTAACTAAACCAGTCTAGCCTCTTTAGTGCTTATACTGTTGAGGCTAAATTACTTCCAAGTAACTACCAGTCTCTGTAACTGTTTACGCGATATTCTAGTTTACTGTTCCGTACTCTACACATCTTTCTTGCATAGTAAGCTCTGATCGATGTTTAAGGTTGTGGACCAAAGCTGTTTAGAGTGAAGTTCCTATCATATTTACAATGCAGTCAACTTTCTGTCACAACCTTGCATAATTGAAGGCAATGCCGAGCACCTCAAGAGTAAACACGCTCTAATATCTTTCCCTCTATGGCTTTATATGTCATTTATTGAGACATGAATAAATGGTTATTTAATTGAAGCATACAAGAGAGGCTTTCCCTAAAAATATTGAGCCTCAAAAATATATGGCAATATCCCAAGAACAGATTCCGGCGGGAACCATTAATGTCAATAAATTATCTTCACCTTCACCTTCGAATTCGAATTCCTCTTCTTTTGTGTTCACAGTACAGAATTTTGGTTTTCTGCTTGTATATGCTCCAAAACGACCGGAACCTCTCCCTTTGATGTTTATTCTACGATTAGAAGAATCACTAAAGAATTTCACTGCTTCAACAGCTCCTCCGGAATTGTACATTTCTATTAATCCGATGGGTGCAAATTGAATATCTTGATTGTAAACCTGTAGAAACCACAAGGGGATAATATCATGTTTACAAAAAGTGTACATAATAAATTCCATCAGTTCAAGTAAGAGAATCAAGAAGTTGATTAACTAATAACCTTGATTGGAGATATAGTAAACACATCACATTGCAAGACTTTCAGTGAGACATCTAGAGATCCTTTCTTCGGCAATCTAGAGAGAGATCCTGAAGTTGTATGAACAAATACAAAAATGTCAGAACATATCTGTCAGAAATGAGGAACGATGAGTCCCACCTTGTTCATTTATACCTTAAACATTTACTCTTAATTCTAGGCTCAGAAGCCAGAATACAACCCCAATTTTACAAAATTTATGCGGTTTCACATCCAAGAAAAAGCTTAATACAGTTTCAGTACTGGCCGGTCATTAGAGCTTAGCTCTGAAGTTACTACACATTTACTTTGAAGCTTTCATGAATGAAAATTCTATGTTTTATGCGTTGAAATATAGGGAAGGTAAGATGGATTGTACCTCTGTTGAAGGAAAAGACTGCACAATCTCCTGTCCATGAATCCCCAGACACCTCTTCAAAATATTCAATATCGTCAGGACTGATGCGCCCAGATAATTCGGGACTTGTATTGTTCTGAACACTACTATCCAGACATGGCCAGCTTCCAGCTCCTTGGCAATTGAAAATGCCTAGTACTCCAGAAAATTTATTCAGGTTCCAAATCTTCAGAAGACTGCAGTGCAAAAACCAGAGAAGGTGACGAGAGAAGAAAAATAAATTCAAATATCTGCTACTTAAGTGTGAAGGAAATACCTCTTTCCATCCATAACTGGGTCAATGAATAAACAATCTCGTGATGGCCTCCCAGCATATTTAGCTCTGAGCACTGACCCATCGGGAAGTACAAGCCTTTTAAGTATTGTAAAGTCATGCTGGCCAGGTTTATCACTGTAATCCACAATGAGAAAATGATTATATATATTATTGGGAGTATATTGATAGGATGGTCAGGATCATCTCATAGGTAGAGATCTCCTAACACAAACCCATCGAATATGGATCTGTCCCTCCTCCATGATCAACACATTTGCTCCTTAGGAACCAATGTGGGAGTTCCTTATGTTTCAGAATATACTTCAAGTTTCTTCGCACATACGCATGTATGCATTGCATGCTAATATAACAAACTATTTATAATTTCTTTTGGTTTCCCATTCTTTCTTCTTATTTTCTCTATTTCTTCTCAATTTATTTTGAACCAAGAAAAATATCAATGTACCATCCAATACATATCCAACACAGAGGTTTTTGGGTCCGCTATTAACTTGGTACAAATATTTTATTCCCTGGGTAGTATTATCTTACCTAACATAGACTCCGCAACCTCCAACAGCTCGAGCGACCGCATGAAACTCAGCTGCATAGTGTCGACTCTGAAATTTTGGCAAAAAGTTAATTAAAGGGCCCGGAACTAAACAAAAAAGTAGCAGTATCCAATGATTGCTGAAGGCTGGATCTTACATAGAACATGTCCCAATCTGGAACCATAACTTCACCAAGAAAGATGCTGTTAAAAGCTACAGAAGCAATGTGCAATGTCTGTGATGTTGGGTCTCCTGGATAGTAATCATCAGACGCTCTTGTAATAGCGCTTCTTTTCGAACTGAAGTGACACATGTAAGCAGAAAATTACAATTATTATGAGGAAGTCTAGAAAGTAGAGTAAACTGTTCAACATAGAAGCAGACACAAGGTGTTAGACACCCCGTTCTCTAGAAAATCCAATATGCAAAACATGTCTTGTAGTGTTAGCTTAATAATAGTATAGAAGATAAATTAGTTTATGGTAGCATATTATCTAGATAAACAGGAAACCTAAGGTCCTCATCAAAGTAGACTCTAAGGAAGTCCGATCGCAAGCATATCGATACATGTGTTTACATGTGGGGATTGGGACCCACTATTTGATTGGTTGCATGCAGAAAATCTCCTATGGCAGAGATACACCTGATAAGATGAATGTAATGATCTGTTATGTAGTAAAAAAATTTTGGGGGTTGCCCTGACACATATTTTCCAACATTCCAATGGCATGCAACATATTGTATGGTTAATATTGTTCAATGGATCAGTTCTTTATGTAGGAGATCTCCAAGTTAGAGGCCATCAAATGATGGGTTCTACATTCCTGAAAGTGCCCTGTAGGCACATGATGCTTATGGTCCTCTAGAAATTAATAGCTGAGAACAAGAAAAAATCAAGATTTTTCTGACTTAAGAGTGTTTGCTCGTGTCCCCCACCAGTGTGGGATGCATGTGTCTGACACGCTAGCTTTTAATAAATGTGTTGCCTCGTTAGATAAATACATAAGATTGAATGAAAAAATGGCAGCCTGAGTTTCATTACTTGTAAATAGAATCTGTACTTTGACCCATGCAGCAGATTATGCTGTTGTTTTGGAAGTTTGCAGCTATGGACTTCTCAAGCGCTTGTTGGAACTGTTGAGTAAGCGATACTCGGCCTCCTAAACCAGTTCCGATGGTCTCCAGTATGTTTTGAACATCTACCTTAACCCCATCCACATCCTGAGACACAAGATATCTGTGTAGATCGTCATAAAATTCAGATATTTTAACTGGATCGATGGTACCAACACCATATTTTTCCATGCAATCTAAGGAGATATCTCTCATATTTGCTAGATTTCCAGGTGACTGTACTGGGTATCTTAGCTTTGAATTATATTTCTTAGTTTCTGGTGCATCTGGGTGAACTCCTCCCCAGTAACCCATCAGTGCATGCCACACAAAGACATACCTGAAAATTTTGAGGAGAAAAAAGAGTAGCGGTTAACCTCCAACCATAGATTGTAGTGGAGAGGAATTCTAACGTACCTGTCAGGAAGACCATTAGGTTGTGAATATGGCACATATGTAGGCAAGTTGGGACTCGCCATTCGATGGGTCCTACTGATGAGATCCCCACTGACAGCCTGATCAGACAAACCCTAAACCTTTGATTTGCAGTCTATAACAATCTTTGGACAGTTGGGATTATCTGATCAGGTTGAATTTTGACCTGGGAGATCTCCTAAAAGAAACATGGAATGGCATGGTTCATTTTAATGTGCACCAGGTGTACCAGTATGCCATTGACCATCCTTGTGATCTTCTACATTGATACCTTAGAATTCCCAGTATAGTAAACACATCTGAAAAGTACGTAGCAATTGTAGAAACCATACTTCAAGCCAAAAGTCCTTCTAATATCTGAAACAAAATCCTTTAGATCACTGGCTGCCTCTTTAAGAGCTTCATTTGCTTTCTTCCGAAACTTATTATTTTCTTTGATGCTGACTAATCTGCCCCCAAACCTGTAATTTGAAAGAAAATAAAAGAAGAGAATATGTAGCTAATTTCTGAATGAACGAGAAGAGTGACAGATAAACTTACTGTGAGCCTTCAGCAAATGGTTCCCCTTCTTTCTGGAACTCATTAACTACATCTTGCCAGCCATCATCTATTATTAAAAACCTTGCAGGAGTGCCTCCCTCAGATAAGCTGAAATGGAGAAACACAAGTAAGACGTTATAGAAACCGTGTTGTATAATTAAAAGCTTTTTGACTCCATAGAAATGAGAACAATATAAAAAAAAAACATGGGAAATTTATTAAAGAGACATAAAGCAGTGGCATCTAGATCCAATCAAGGGCAAAAAAAGTCATCGGATTGACTTATGGTACACTAGGAATCAATATCGGGGTGTGAAGATATTTATAACTTTGAAACCTGATACCCTGCAATACAAAACCTTGTAAAACCAAATTCTTGAAAACATATTCCATAGTCATTCTCATCGCCACTGATTCAATTGCCCAAAATATCGTTATGCAATTTGTAACCACAGAGTGTAAATCACCAGAAACCAGAAACCTGCCCGTAGAAAATCACTTCTATATCTAGTAGAATGCTAAAAATCAGAAATATAGATTTGCTACAAACTATGATAGACTATAAAAATATAAACTATATTATACAATTGAACACAAAATTAAATAGAGAAGCACTATGGTATGAAGATATGCGACAATAGTATACTAGATAGAATGCTGAAGATATGAAAAAGAATGAAGTAAGAGAATTTGTATCATGGAGTACATTTACCTCTTTAGGCCATCTTTAATTCCTTGAGGATTAACCTCTGTATAGAAAGCATCCCAGGTGCACCAACCAAACCAATCTAACATTCCAGGCATCTGCTTCAATATGCAACAAAGAACCATGCTAATTTAGATCTGTTATTTATTTATTATATTTTTTATTTGCAACATGACTGTATCAAGAGGCTAAATTAAGACAGCCTGCTGTGCTAACGTGGCAGAGTGGCTTGCCTTTTTGGTTTCACGGAGTGCAAAGGTTCCCTTGTGCTTCTCCAATATCCTGCATAAGCTCAGAAGGCCATAACCAGTTGATGTAAGAAAAAAGGCCAATTTAGTAGTCCCAGTACTACAAACGACAGGAATCCAAGCTGTTGGTTGGGGACCATGACAGCATTATCAACTAAGGCCACAGCTTGGTTTCCCATCATGTGGTGATGAGTAATGACCATACTACAGGGGAAATGGCATCATTGTCAAGGAGAATTCAGAATATAGAATGTTTTTATTTATGAAATTTAAACTTTGCTAAGAGAGCCGACATACTTCATAGATTCCTCCATCAGATCGAATGGATTGTCTCCATAATTCACAAAAACTGCTTTTAGAGACTGGGCTGTAACTATAGCTGGGTCACCTATCAGAATATATAAGCCCATGTCATTAGACAAATTAGAGATAGCCCTAAACAATTATAGAAGAGAAAAGGATGGGAAGACAGGCTGTTCCTTCCTGAATGTGCTATTCACATAGTGTACATTTGGTGGGATTGGTACCCTCAATTCCATGGGTCTGACTGAGCAGAATTGTTAGCTCAAAACTCAACCCGATTGCATGACCATAATATCCAATCCATGGATTTTTGTCTGGACTGTTGTGATAGCATGGTCGGGATAATCCAATAGGATCTGCATTTTTCCTAGTAGATCTCCTCAGAGGGACCCATCAAATGGTGGGTCCCAACTCTCCTTCACTGTGGCATATGTACCAAACAAACAGAGGGGATGACTTTTCCTATAATCCAGTCTAGAATATCTCAGAATAAAATTACCCACAAACATGAAAAACTTAAATTGAAAGCTCTGAATAAGAACCTATATAAAGCTTACCACTTTCGACACACAACTCGAGCTCTTTTGCTGAGTTTCCCTGCAAGCTGCTTCTAAATTCGCCATCTAACACAGGCAAGAAGAGGATATAGGACGTAGATCCATTAGAAGCATCGACAGATTCTTCTTCCCTTGCTTCCAATAGCAACATCTGTGTCTCGACAGGAACATCACCTCCCGAATTCCCCATTCGAGGGATCATCCACCAAAGTTTAAATCGAAACAAACAAAGTAATCTCATATCCCTGCGTCATGAACACACACAATAATTCCATTAAGCTAGTAGTTTTCCAATTAACTAGGTTCCATGAATGACGGACCGAGGCCCCATATTTGTGCGCCAGTATGAATCTGTTGTTTATCAAACATAGTTATGATCTACAATCAGTGGACCATATTTCATCAATTTAGGAAACAACATCCATGTTTAGATAACTCAGATTGTCCCTTGACTTCAGCTCGGTTAATTTTTGTGGGTGTATGTCCCACCATGCCAATAGCAGTTTGCAAAACAACTTCATAGTTATGGTCATCTCAGAAGGATGATTATAGAAAAGCATTTCATCATAAAATGTTGAAAAAATCCCAAAAAGCGATGGTTTTGTTGTTAAATTTCTAATAGCAATTCAATTGGTTAATTAAAACCGATTCTATTTTGCCGATATATAGAAACAGAAAACCTTTTTTTCACACACGTTACAGTGGTTATAAGAAAATGAATAAAGAGTTTCTCTAATAACCCAACTCATAAAAGGTTCAAAATCACAAACAAATAAAAAAAAACATGAAATTGATTTTCATATAAGAAATTTACAAAAGAAAAATAAAACGAACTTACTGAAGAACTCCGAGCTTGAAGACGTGCCGGCAATTACTCTCGGTCGAAGTTGCACCCACAAACGCCGAAACATTTGTCGACGGTGTTACAAAGACATTCTCGGGCACGTCCTTCAGCACATTCTTACTGTTGATTCTCAAAATCCCATCTTTAATAACGGGTTTTGAGCTTAAAAACATCGATTGCTTCCAGATCTTGCGAAAACGCAAAGACCCATTTGAGAAAACGCTCTGATTTGGGGATAGAAAGAGAGAAAAACCGGCATTGAGTTGCAGAGGCCTCAGAGATGGAGAAATCATGGTTTCCCGGGGAATTTGAAATTTTGGCCGTTAGAATAACCGTTAATATTATCCCCAGTACGAGATGGGGAAAAAACCGGTTAATATAGGGGAGAAGCTCCAGTGGATAAGCGGAGAAATGCCAGCAAGCATCGCCCTTAAGGTGTTTTACAGATTCAACCCCGCAGCTTGTTGGGAAAAACTAGTATGCAAACGGTTACATACTTTTTAGAGTATACAAATGTGATCAGAAAGTGACACGTACCAAACAAACCTCGTAGGTTAGCACAATGTTCACGCAACCTCTCTCTTTAACCAGGGATTAACCAAGGTTTGGTTGTTACATGTAGCTTTCTAGCCATTTGTTCACATACTAGGTTTTTTCCCAACATGTGACTCTCTGTTCCTATATTTGCCACTAATTTTGTGTGTTCCACAATGAACATGTTACATCTAATCTCTGGACGCCAGGTGTGATGCCCCTACACTTTACATGTGGCAAAACCTTACAGGTGGTACATTCTTAGAGATCACTCACTGTATAGATGTTTGGCCATCTCCAGGTGGACCTGCATATGAAAATTCATCATGATTAATAATTTATATTCATTGGATTAGAGTCTTTTTCATGGTTTGTTTTTAACCGTGGATTTTGAGTATTATTTGGCCAATGACAAAACAACACCCCCCCCCCCCCCCCCCCCATGCAGCATGATAACATCCATGGCCCTTGGACCATGTGATCATTACTCTTCTAATAATGGGATATGTAAGTACGGTACATTTATTTTTTTTTTGCAAGGATCAACGTTGAAGATGGACCATTTTATGAGCCACGTGGCACAGTCTTAGAGACCACTATGTTAAGACCCAAACTAATACACCAAAATCACCTAGGTGATAGAAGTGTGGAGAGCTTAAGCTTTAAGCTTTAAGATCCTATCATTCCACCACACTTCCAAGGCCGACGTCCACAGTGGCCCACTCTGAGGTGGCTTTCACTCCGGTACCCTTATTTTCTCTTTTTGAGCAAGGCCCCAAGTAGCCCTTTCCTCAAGTCGCCCCTCTATTGACGTAGGGTTGGCTCTGATACCAAATGTTAATACCTAAACCAATGCACTAGAAACACCTAGGTGATAGAAGTGCGGAAAGCTTTAGTCTTAACCTTTGGGTTCCTAATAGACTGTATAGATGTTTGGTCTATCTCTAGGTAGACCTACGTACCAAAATTCATTCGAATTAATAATTTTTATCCGTTGGATTAGTCTTTTTCATGGTTTATTTTTAACTGTGGATTTTAAGAATTCTTTGGGGGTGCTCAGATCCAAAGGTTTGAAATCACTAATCATGTTGATTTTTGTTATGTATGTCTACCATGACGATCCAAACATCTATAAGCTCAGTGGCCTCTAATAGTGTGCTACATGGCTCACATTGTGATCCGTCATCAATGTTGACGATAAACGTGCATCATCAAATTTGTGATATGAGGAAAAAGTTTGGCCACCAATATATGAATGCATTAATTGGGGGGAAAAAGAAAAGTTGTTTAAAGACTAAAGTACCTTAAAAATAAAAAATAGGAACATTTTCAGAATATTGGGGTTTGTCGTTAGTCAAAGCTTATAAAACTAGTAAAGAAATTTTAAACTAATACAAATATTAATTTTATATTCAATAAAAATATATAGTAAATGATATCATTGAAAATATCTCAATGAGAGTTTTCTATCAGATCCATTTTAGCCGTGAACCAATTTGTGGATTGAAAGTTATAAGTTTTTGATAAATTTTAATGAAAAAAAATAGACTTTTCTATAAATATGCCATTTAGACTATTTGAGAGAGACTTTGGTGGTTGGGATGGGAAAAATTGGCCTAGATTTTCTTGCAAGCCACTCAACTTAAACAGTTTTAAACCACAAAATGGAAAGATTGAGTACCCTCATACCAAACAAAACACACCTCACGAAACTATAAGGATCTTTTTGGAAAGAAAATGACGAAAGATGACAGAATGTGGTCATGACAGAAAGCCAAGATCCAAAGGGAACAAACCACAAATGTTGTAAAAGGGAAAATGAATGAGCTAGTCTGCAAAAACACAAAGATCCAAGATGTCCAGCAAACTATTGTGCACATGAAAGGGAGCCGCAAGCCTTTGCAGCCCAAGGTAATAACATGAACATCACATATCTTATTAAACATTGCTTTTAAAAACCAAAAGCCCGCCCAAATGGATCAGGATCGGGGGACAACTATTTCATACAACGTTTTTGACAACAGCGAATTGGGGTGAGCCAATGTATAAATTAGAAGTATTGGAATGGGATGATTTTTGGCAAGGACGGTCTCTATGGTGAGGAATTGCTCTAAGGAGATACAATGGTGGAAAGCACACAATAGAGGGGCTGGTAAGGCTCAAAAAAAAAAAAAAAATTTGAGAATTATGAAGATCGGTGTTTAGGCAGATACCATGATAGGTTGATGTTATGATAAATCTCTCCACACCTTAACGTGTGGGAGACCTATGTATAAATAATCAGAAGGTGTAGATGTTGATCCTTTTTCTCAAGGGAATCTATTGCTACTTATATGGGGATTCAAATTCAAACTACAATGAAGATAAAGAAGTGGTCCATCGTGATGACTCCTAATCACAGTGGGCTTCTATAAGGAGATCATCCCCTCCCAATTAAAAATTTTAACTCTCTGTAGAGAACTCTCGTGGCCCTACATAAATTACGCATTTTTTGGGCCATCTCACAAACCCGTCGTTGGGGGTAGCAAGAGTCCACCTTCACTACGGGTGGATTGCTGTGAAGGTTCTCTTCGACCCTCCCCTTTGCACTAATCTTATGCTAACCCACCTTAAACTCAACACTAATTACTTTTTTTTTTTTAAACATGGGCTAGGGCAAGTTTAGGGATACGTGGCGTACAAAGTGGAGGGTCGGAGCAAAAACTTTCCAACAACCCATCCATAGGCTAGGAATTTGGTTTTTCATCTCAAATGCATTTTCCTACAACTTCTTGATTCAGTTTGTCATCTCGAGCTAAACAACATATCTACGCTGCCTTAACCACAATAGGACTCCTAACAGAATGCTTCCCATCGGTCCATGACAACCTCCCAAATACATAATCCCTAGTTGCATCGACTTCCTTAGCCTTCAGAGTCACCTTGAACATCTTCTCTTCACCATTCTTCTCGAATTTCAAGGTCTCCGGCTCGACATACACTGAAATTCCAATAGGTTCATGGACCACTGCATGGTACGTACTGGGAGAACCAACGTTCTTAACTGTTCGAGTCACGGTGATCGAGCCAGAGAGATTAGGGACAGTGATAGATGGGTAGTTGAAGTCAATGAGACGGTATGACTTGAGGCATTTGTATGGCCCGTCTGAGAACAATGTGATTTGGGTTTCGTTGTAACCAAGGTTGCATAGGAAATTCAAGTAATCATTCGCAGTTAAGTCGTAGACCAACCCGGGATCCATTGCACGATTGGGCCAAACATGTCCTGCACCATAGCTGAATGGGGTGGCCTTGAGGTAGGAGGCATTCAGCATTGGCTCCATCTCGTTGTCTCGGGTCCTTGCTGTAGGGGAATGATCACCAAAAGATTTCAGTACAATGTGATGATTTCACAGTAATTAGTATCAATTTCACATTAATTTAGAAAAAAAAAACTAGGGTATGATTAGTATTTTTATTGTAAACAAAAGAAACCACAAAGTAAACCAATTTGCAAGAAAAAATCTCACCTGTAGTCATGATTGCTGATTTAATTGCGGATGGGCTCCAATGGGGGTGGAGAGTTTTGAGAAGGCCAGCAACACCCGAAATGTGAGGGCATGACATCGACGTTCCAGATATTGAGTTGAAGAGAACCCGTCTCTCATCATGTACAATACCTGTAGGCCCTATTGCTTGGGTGTAAGCAGCTATAACACTCACCCCTGGTGCAGTGATATCAGGCTGACCAAATCATTAAAATTGTACACAAATTAGCACAAACTGAAATGTAAAAATTAGTAGAAATTTAAAAAAAAATTAAATTATTGCTTGGAAAACCTTGAGGATTTCTGGTGTAATAGTATTGGGTCCTTTAGATGAGAAAGAAGCCATGAAGGGAGCCGGTTTTGTATCCAATTGTGTTTTTGCACGTGTGATATAAGCCGTGGGCCACCTGATAATACATGAGCATTCGGAAAGTAAATGTAACGGTTCATGTTTAGCGCAATATTTGACCAAATAAGTGCGATTCACATCATAATTTTTCCTTTATAAACTTGTTGAATTATCAGATAATATTAATTTCATCACTTTAATATAGGAGAAAACTTACTTTGTAGATTTTATATAAGCGAAGACAGCAACACCATCAGTATAACTGATATGTGAAGCAGGAAGCACATGAGCATCAGCAATAATTTCATTTCCGGTGGTAATATTGTTGGCAAGAATCAGCCCAACAGCACCCACCAGAGCTGCTTGTTGGCCCTTATCGACTCTTGCGTTTTCACCTCGAAGACATACCAAAATCTTACCCTTCACCTTCTCGGGGTCGAGCGATTCAGCCTTACATAGCTGACTGCATGATTTCAAGCAAATTATCCATTACCCATGTCGCTAAAACTAAATTATAGAATTGGGTATTAAAAATTGCTTCATTCTTACGCGTCGCGAGCTAATGCATTGGCTGCTTTAGCATCTATGCTGCTAATCAATGGATAGAACTTCCCGGCTGGCAAGGCTTTAGGTGAAAGGCTTTGTCCCTGGTACAGAATAATAAATAGAGGTTTAATGTAACACATGAATAATTAATTTCTATTTGGAAATGTAAGGCACCTTTGAAAATTTGCTTCTTTGTTCGGGTTGCATCACTGAATAAACTATTCACAATAGACAACTTGATTGTTAGAAAGTGGATATTAGTGGTCGTACTTCTTTGCATAGGTGGGTTTTCTTTGGGTCATGCCAGACTCTATAGGAGCTATGGTGGGAGGGAGGCCTCAGCTCTCCATTTCACCGAGGGGGAAGTTTTGTGGCAGATGATACCATATGCGGTCTTGTGGAGTCTATGGATGGAGAGGAATAGTAGAGTTTTCAAAGCTTCCTTCAAAACACATTCATGAGCATCAAGGCGTGCATTCCTCTTCAGTTGGAGGGATATTTTGGTAATTAAAATATCTTCTTCAAGCAAACATCTTGTATGTATGACATGATAGCTGCACAGAAATTGATAAGGGAGCGCATATTTGCACACCCCATTTCCTATCCCGGTGGACTCCTAGTCGGGGCACACCCCAAAAAGAGATATCTCTTTCTAAAACTTGGCTGACCGCTCACAAAATGAACTACATGGCATGTTTTTAGAGGACATTGACCGTATGGATGTTTGGCCAATCCCTAGGTGGACCTAAAAATGAAAAATCAGCTTGATTAGTGATTTCAAACCTATCAATCTTGTACCCCAAATAATGGTTGATAATGCTCAAATTCCCACGGTTAAATCAACCCATGAAAATGGTTCCATTCAACACTTAGAAATCACTAATCAAGTTGAATTTTGGTTTGTAGGTCCACCTAGAGATTGGCCAAACATCTATACAGTCAATGTCCTCTAATAATGTGCCACGTGGCTCATTTTGTGGGCGGTCAGTGTTGTCACCGGTCAGTCAAGTTTTAGAGAGATCTCTCTTTTTGGGGTGTACCCCGGTCCACCGGGTCCCGGGATAGGAAATGGGGTGTGCAAATATGAGCTCCCAATCCCATTGATAAAAGCAGAAAATAACGAACCTTGAGGTGCTTCTTGTTGCCGAGAGCAACATAAGTGGGGAATTCCCGATCCATCGTGCTTGCTCCAACCGTCAACAGCCAAGGCGAAAGATTCGAAACAGAGCCATCGATTGGTCCATCATTGCCGGCTGAGCAAACTACAACAATCCCATTCTTAACGGCGTGAAACGACCCAATCGAAAGGCCATCCTTGAAATAATCGCCAGGGTCCCCACCAAGTGATACTGAAAGAACATCAACGCCGTCGTGTATCGCAGCATCAAATGCAGCTATGATATCGGCATCGAAGCACTCGCTACCGTTGATTGGCGGCCAGCATACCTTGTATGCTGCCACTCGGGATCTAGGCGATCCACCCTTCGCCGTTCCGTTGCCGAAACCAAAGACACTCGCACCAGGGGCAAAATTACCCCCAGCCGTTGATAGAGTGTGGCTCCCATGCCCCTCTTCATCACGCGCAGAGGCAAACAAGGAATTAACTGGGCCCGGGTTGCCCTTGTTGAAGTATCTTGCGCCAATCAGCTTCCTGGAAATTTGGACACAAGTGAGTCCGTTAAATTATTCGGGGTGCGTATTGCGCTCATGAAAGTGAACCAACAAGTTCACCTTCGTTATTGGCAGTAACTTTTGCTTTCCACCTAGAGAGTGGCCAAACATCTATACGGTCAGTGTCCTCTACTACTGTGCAACGTGGCTCATTTTGTGCGTGATCAGTGTGGTCAACGGTCAGCCAAGTTTTAGAGAGATCTCTCTTTTTGGGGTGTGCCCCGACTAGGAGTCCACCGGGACAGGAAATGGGGTGTGCAAATATGAGCTCCCTTTGCAAAAGTGAATGCCAACTCAACACTAATAACAACCCGTTAGATTTTCGGATAACCACCCGTTGGATTTTCGGGATCCATGGCCGGGAACAAACGTGAACTTGTTGGTCCCTCATCCAGCTGCCCCCTGAAATTTGAAAGTAATTAGTAAAACCCCCTTATACTTTCAAACTTTAGGATTACCCCCTTGACTTAACTAGGTCAAGTGGGTAATCCTAAAGTTTGAGGTCGGGGGGGTTTGAAAGTATAAAAGGGTATTATAATTACTTTAAAATTTCGGGGGGGTGGGGGGGGGGGGTGTAATCCTAAAGTTTGAAAGTATAAAAGGGTATTATAATTACTTTCAAATTTCAGGGGGTGTCACTAAAATACCCAATGATCAAATGGTGGGTCCGCCTGATTAAGCCCTAGACCCAAAGCCAAAACAAAATAGGGAATTTATGACATACCCCCCATGTTATCTTTAAAATTTGACATACCCCCACACTTTTCAAAAGCTGACATACCCCCCTATGACTTGGTCCAAGATCAGTTGACCAATGTTGACCCGAGTTGACCACCACATTTTATATTAAAAGATAAAAATGCCCTTATCTTCAACTTAAGAACAAGGTTTTGTACCAAAGCCAAACCCCCAAATCAAATGGCTATGGTGGACGGCAAGCCAAGAGATACCAACCCAAAGGAGTCTCATGCCGGTAATCCACCACTGCAGAGAAAATTAAAATAAAATACCATTAGTATCCTGAGTTTCAATTTTTATTCTTTTTTCTTTTTTGAAACACCAACATCCAGAATTGAAGCGACATTGTAGTACAAATATTAAGATCTCAAACTATTTTGGTATCTCAACTAGCATTGGGGATTTCCATTTGGATATTTTTGAACAATAATAGTTTGGAGATCCACTTTCAAGCTGAGATTAGATGGGAAATACAGCTCAAGTCTATGTTCGAACGACCCAATGGATTTTTTAATTTTCGCTGGAGTGGTGGATGACCAGCACGAGACTCTAGTGGGTGGTCTCCGACGATGGACAACTAATCCATTGGTATATCTTGGCTTGCTGTCTAGCACAGCCATTTGATTTGGGGGTTTAGTTTTAGTCCAAACCCTAGTTCCAATGTTGAAGAAAAGGGTATTTTTGTATTTTAATATAAAATATAGTGGTGTGTGGGGGTGGGGCTCAAAAAAATAATGGGTCAAGATCAGGGGACACAAATTTTGACAAAAAATTTTAAACCAATTTTGGCATACCCACTTGGAAGATAAATCAAGGGTTGATTTTTAATGAGGATGATCTCCTCGCCATATAGATCACCCCTACAAAAAAATCAGTCAATTCTGAAATTTCTAACCCCATCAAATGTGGGTTTCAAGTTAACTGTAAAAATAAACGGTCCATAATTCTTCAACTTGTAAATCAGGCTACGAATATCAGAATGATTAGAATTTTTGTGAGGGTGATCTCCTCACCATAGAGACCATCCTCACCAAAAGTCATCCCATTCTAAAATTTCTAATTTATATAATGCCCCCGCCAATTTTTTGGTGTGAAATTTTGTGTCCTCTAATCCTGACCCAAAATAATTGACAATATATGATTATTAACGTAACAATGAAAGGGAAGGTTAGCACACATTTGGAGAGTCAATAAAAAAAAAAGTTGGAATGGTCAAAGGTTCTAGAGTAGAACTTTGCCGACGGACCACGATATGAGCCACATGGCATATTTTCTAGAGATTTCTGACCATATGGATGTTTGTCCCAATCCTAGGTGGACTTACAGACCAAAAATTAATGTCATCAATGATTTCTACGAGTTGGATTAGAGTCATTTTCATGGGTCTATTTTTAACCATTGAATTCGAACATTATGGACCATTTTTTGGCAATACTTAGATACACATCAGATAATTTTTTGTCTAATATCGAAACTTTTGGTCGGAGATAATATCGAAATTTTTGGTTCGAGATAAATATCAAATAATCGGATATCGTCCAAAAATTTCAGATATCAAATTCGGATACGGTTTTGGATATTGATATAATATCCAATTTGATAATATCCGGTATATTATATAAATATAATTATTATAATAAATATAAATATATATAATAACTAAATAATATTGTATATATCTGATTTACAAATCGACTATTACCGGATATCCTATCGCATTCAAATTCGAATCTCGTTGGTCACCCACAATGGCAGTATGGCCCAACCAAGATGGTAAATTTAATTATAGAAACATGTGCAAGACATCAATGCACGAGCGAAATTTGTAATTAAATTAAGCCGGAATTATATAAAAGGAGTCCCTAGGTGACCCTTGCGTCTCGTAGTCGTAGAGAGTACGCATTGCATGTCGAAGAACACGAATTTAGATTTAAAATAAACAAGTAGATGTATTAATTATAATAGCTTCAACGTTATGGAGATAAAATAATTCCATTATGAGTTGAATTTTGAATAAAAATTTCAAGATCGACTTTATAATTATTTTCAATATTTTGAGAAATGTGGAGGATTTAAATGATGGTTCATATGCCTATAAATCTTAATTAAGATGTAAATAGAATTCTCCGATTTGTTTATAAAATTGTGTCAATGGGACAATTCTAAATGACGTAATTAATCGACGGTCACAAATTGATGCACCGCTTATTATGGTAATTAATTGCACCATAGGCCCTGCTTTGTATCCCATCTATAGTTTGCAGGAAAATGTTTTAGGCAAATATTTGTATGGCTGCGGCGGGGAGGGGAGAGGTGTAATTGGAGGAAAATAACGGGAAAATGGAAAAAATAGCACTGAATTTCAAAAATAAAAAATAACGGAAAATGGAATATAACGGTAAATAGCGGAAGATAGCGAAAATAGCAGCCTTTTTTCATAATTTTTTCCAGAAAATAACGGCAGTTATTTTTTTGGCGTATTAGCGGTATGTAACGGGGGAGGTTCGAATCCGTTATAATGGACGTTTTTTAAACAATGGCACAAACATTTGTAGTGCTACCAAGCAAGGCCATACTGTCATACTTATGCAAATCATATTTTGAAATAATTAATAAAATAAAAATAGTATAAAATTGGAGGGGTAGATCAAGGATTGGAAGTAGAACCTTCGAAAAATTAGGGGGGGGGACCCTATTTTGGCGTATCCACATAGAAGATGAATCAATGGCTGATTTTTGCTGAAGAATTATGGACCGTCAATTTTTACCGTGTAACCTGAAAACCACATTGAATGGGTTGATTTTTTGTTGGGGTGATCTATATGGTGAGGAGATCATCCCACCAAAAATCAGCCATTGATTCATCTTCTATGTGGGTATGCCTAAATGGGGTCCCCTGAGCCCGACCCTTACAAGAATACGATAAGCTGATATCTTGTTTTTCGGTCTTGGACAATATAACGGGAAATAACGTAATGGGGTAGGGGCTTTACTGTTATAACGGCGTTATTTTCGTTATAAATCAACAAAATGAACTATTTGTTGTTATTAAAGGATGGAAAAGAAAATAGACCTGTTGCAAGGAACACCAGCCTTGGTGTCATTCTGACAGATTCCTTTCCACTTTGAAGGAATGGGTCCCATTCCTTCATCACTAAAGCTCTGTGATTCTGGCCAGACGCCTACCACATACCCCCATTATAAAAAAGTTGGAAAAAAAATGTCAAAGATGATAGCAATTGATAATGAAATATTAAATACCGGACAAAGAAATATAAAAATAAAACAGAGTTAGTCAAGTCTATTTGTTGTTGTGCCCTCTTAAATGGCTCAAGATCATGTGGGGCGTCAAGATCAACCCCCCAAAGTACGTAAATACACGTGGGTCGGGCTCAAGGGACCCCCATTGCTGACCCCCTTTTTTGACCCCCATCTTGGCGTTCCCACATAGAAGATGAATCAATGGCTGATTTTTGGTGGGGATGATAACCTCATCATATAGATCACCCCAACAAAAAATCAACCCATTCTGAAATTTCTAACTTCATCAAATGTGGTTTTCAAGTTACACAGTAAAAGTCGACGGTCCATAATGCTTCAGCTTCTAAACCAGTCTATGAATATCAGAATGATTTGAATTTTTGTGAGGATGATCTCCTCCTCACCAAAAATCAGCCATTGATTCATCTTCTACATGGGTACGCCAAGATGGGGGTCAAAAAAGTGGGTCAGAAATGGAGGTCCCTTGAGCCCGACCCAATACGCGTTTGGGGATTCAAGATTCAATCTCATCTGAATCTGCCAAAGTTTGAAAAAAAGGTAGCCCACTTTATCATGGTTTCATGACAAAAAATCTAAGTGGGTTAGTCAAACCAGGTTTCAAGTGCATTCAAGGTTGAGTGAGATCAGAATATAATCAAGGGATTAATTTTAAACAAAATTGTTAGATATATTTTGAAACAGTCTCCGAGGACAAGGAACCCTTTTTTCTGACCCCCTCTGGAGTCGTAAAGCGCCCTGATTTTTTATAATCCAATGGTAGTTGATAGCGTTCACTTAATGCAAAAAGTGAATGCCACCTCAACGCTGTCAACCACCGTTGGATTCTCAGAATCCACGGCCGCGAGTCCGACTCCCTTTGGGAAAGTAAAACTTCCATCACAATGGGATTGCAAATCACACAAAACACAGCCAATGAGTTCTCGGCACATACACCTAAAAAGCAAAAGCACATGGGTACGTTGCAAAAGCACTTGTGTACGTGCCTGCCGAGAACTCATTGGCTGTGTTTTGTGTGATTTACAATTTCGTGTGCTTTGGGAGTCAGAAAAAGGGGGCTCCTGATCCCGACCCTTATAATTAGGCCAAGTCAAAGACCTACATGCAGTGGGATAGTAAAAAGTCAATCCCATGAGCTAAAAAACTATGAGGTTGTGATTTTTGAAGATAATGTAAAGTATTCCTTCAGTTAGTATGATTTTTAAGTAATTTAGACTGAATCGATGTCAAGCTAATAGATCAAAATCGATTCGCTACTTCATATAGAAATTTGAAAATTAGAAGGAAAAGAGAATGGAACATACCAGTGTCAAGGTTTCCGATGATTGTATCTTCACCAAATCTCGCCATTTTCCAAATTGACGTCGATGGAATTTTACCAATCTTTTCGAGTCCAAGAAAATTCCACGACCGGGTTGTGTGTAATTTCCTTCCCTTGTTTAAGAAAACCGACACGACTTTCGGATGTTCTACATTGAAAAAAAAATAAAATTACAGAAACAATGACATATGAGAATGCAAGAAAAAAAAAATCAGAGATAAAGATATGTAAATTTAAAAACAGTATTCCTTACTTGAGATCGCTTCGGCTTCTTCCTCTCCGATGGTAGCCGCAAAACCATTAATATGCCTTGTGTATGAGTAAAAAATTGCATCTTTCGCCCTCTCGTTACTGTAATTTAAAATTGAAAAACAAAAATATCAAGAAAATTCAGTAGTAATTGGAAGAAAAAAAAGAGATTATAAGAAAAATTTACATAGAAACCTCACCTTCCCAAGTAAGAACCCAAAAACTCATAATGAGAATCCTTCACTCGATCAAGATCGAGAGTTGAAACTTCTGAACTATGAGAGTGTCCTCCCAAGTACACCACATAAGACTGTATAAAAGAACACAAAAAAGAGAGAAAACCAATCATCAAACAAACACTCATGGAATAAAAAAAGAAAACCCAGATTAGATTCGTACTCAAAATCATTGAATGTTTACGAGAAAAACAAATAATCACCATTAAAGTTTCAACTAGAGAATGTTTACCTTTTTGACAGCAAAAGTGGGTCTTTGCAACAGGGAGAGAAGAAAGGCTGAAAGAAGGAAAAGGGGAAGCCTTGAAAGGTTCATTGCTTCTTTCTCCTCTCTCCTTGCCCTGTTTTGAAAAGCTCTGTTTCTGGACTTTAGGTGGAGACCTTTTTATAGATTTAATTTTTGAAATGAAAAGAAATAATTTTTTTCCTCAATTTGGATGAACTCAAATAAAAAAATGAAAAAAAGTGCATTATTTTAGCAGATAGACTCTTGGGCTTTTCGTTGTTTTCTCTCCCAAGAATTTTTTTTCTTCTTTCCTTACATTTATTATGGAATTGGACTGGACCGCGGGTCGAACCAGGTCCAACCCGGTTTTTGGCTAACATTGAACCGGAAGTTTGGAGTGAACTGAAGATTTTTTTTTCAAAACGGGTGGTTCTGGTTCAACCACCAAACCGACTGAAGCACCGAAATACCCTTTCTGTTTGTTTTGCCACCCCCCCCCTGAAATACCCTTTAATTTTTTTTGGCCCCCCTACAATACCTTTAGTTTGTTTTGCCCCCCCTTGGAACAAAATCCTTCTCCGCCACTGATTGAGTCCAAATTATCGGAGGTCTCGCAGCAGATAGCTGATAATTTGTATCGGGGAGTGATGTAAATGTGTAAGACAGCAGCAGATAGATATTTGTTATGGATCTGGACCATCTTATTAGTGGAAGGACTTTATTCTAACCATCCGATTGGAAAAGAATTCAATGGAAACCTAGAATCAGTCTTGAGTCTTGACATTGATGGTCAGGATCACGTTAGGACCTTTGCCTGTAACTTTTATGATTTGTGAGGAAACAAGAGTCGGGTGTTTGTTTACAGCTGCATGCAAAGGCACTCCCAATAGACTTCCAACCAGGAAACAAAGATAGGCGCAAGTTGATTGAGTGGAGCTTAGCAAGGGTCTTTGGGGGCAGTTAAGGAAATAAGGCTACAATCCGTTGACCCACTAGGATTAGTCCATGTGGCACGCATGCAAGGGTCAACTTAGGTGGCGTAAGATAGAGTGGAGCTTAGCACCAGAAACGAGGGTTGGGACCAATAAACTTTTTTTTTTGGTGATGGGACCAATAAACTTGATGTTCATGATCGACGACCTGGGTATCCAATCAGTTGGCCACCTTTTAGATCCATACAAGAGGTGGCCTATTGATCAGACGGGCTGAACCAACAGGCACCATAGGCAACCGAGCTAAGAGCGGGGTCTTAGATGGGCATCTCAAGAGGATACAGGGTAATGCACCCCATTCGTCCATCCGTTGGGCACCTAGAGATCGTTTGGTTGCTTGATTGTAGGAGGAGATCACCTTGATAAAAGAATGTTGATCTATTTAGGGGACCCCCTTTTTTTCTGACCCCTCTTGGTGTTCGTGTGATCAGCCGTGGATTTCAAGAATCCAACGGCGGTTGTCAGCGCCGAGCTGACATCACTTTTTTCACTTTTTGGGGCACTGACAACCACCGTTAGATTCGTGAAATCCACGGCCGAGCGCTCAAACACCAAGAGGGGTCAGAAAAAAGGGGGTCCTCGGAGCCTGAGCCTTAATATAATTGGTGGGAAGTAGAAAAAAAAATGCAAAATTTGAAATTAACCGGTTTCCTTTCCTATTCTTTTTTTTTTTTTTTTGTCGTACATTTTGGATACCTAGTCTGAATGAAATCATGTACTACAATCCACTTCCAAGCCCCGGTAAAGAAAGATTACACGATGGTTGGTGTAAAATCATGTCAAATCTCTTCATATGAATCAGAATTCATTGCGGTTGGTGGATTGCTGATTGCTGCCAAGGTTCTATTTGACTCTCCTTAAACCTAAGGCCGTCGCGACACAAGTTGAGGCTTAAGGCGAAAACTCTATATAAGGCATTTTTTTATATTTAATATATCAATATATATGATATTAAATATTAATTAAAAATTAAACTATATTATCTAAAATCTTTATATAAACTATTCTTGATAATCAAAAACTACATAAAAAATTTAGATGCAGAGGACTCTCGTGGCCCTACGTAGATTATTTTTTGGACCCAATAACTGCATGGATGTTCAGCCCACCTATTGATGGATAAACACACTTAAAATCAGCTTGATTGATTATTTCTAGCCATTGGATTTACTACCTAAAATATAAGCTTGAATCCAACAGGTAGAATCATGTCCTAAAAAGTACTAAAATCTATAGCTAGAGACAACCAATCAAGTTGATTTTTGGTTTGTATATCCAATAAGGGGTGGGCTAAAATTTCATGTGGTTAGTGGGGCCTGGCTGGGGGCCTTCTCTCACCAAGGGGCCTTAGGCGACTGCCTTAATAGCCTTAAGGCGGAGCTGGCCCTACTTAAACCCTACACTGACTACTTTTTTTTTTTTAACATGGGTTAGGGAAGGTTTAGGGCTACATTGTGTACAAAGTGGAGGGTCGACTTTCATTCTCCTAGAATCAATAGCATTTCATCGAAACACATCCTGTCTTTTCACCTTAGTAGTCCTATGCATAGTCAGTACTATCCACTCAAGTAGTCCGGGGAGATGGTTATTATTATTATTTTTTTAAACCGTGGGTATCCGGGCTTCTCTACAGTGAAAAAATGAAAGAACAAATCAGCATTACCAATATAACTACACCATACAAATAACAATCCAAACACTCGAGGCAAATATCACTAGAGCTAACCTCTACGAGATGCCTTAACCACAATAGGACTCCTCACAGTGTGCTTACCATCCGTCCATGTCAACTTCCCAAATACATAATCTCTTGCTGCATTTGCTTCCTTAGTCTTCAGAGTCACCTTGAACTTCTTCTCTTCACCCTTCTTCTCGAATTTCAAGGTCTTCGGCTTCACAAACACTTCAATTCCAATTGGTTCATGGACCACTGCATGGTATGTACTAGGTGAACCAACGTTCTTAATTGTTCGAGTCACGGTGATCCAACCAGAGAGATTAGGGACAGTGATTGATGGGTAATTAAAATCGATTAGACGGGATGACTTGGGGCATTTGTATGGCCCGTCCGAGAACAATGACATTTTGCGTTGGTCGTAGCCTAGGTTGCATAGGAAATTCAAGTAATCATTCACAGTTAAGTCGTAGACCAACCCGGGATCCATCGCACGGTTCGGCCAAACATGACCTGCTCCATAGCTGAATGGGGTAGCCTTCATGTAAGACGCATTCAGCATTGGCTTCATCTCGTTGTCTCGGGTCCTTGCTGTACAATGTGATGATGATTTCACCGTAATTAGTATCAATCCGACATTAATTTAGAAAAAAAAAACCTAGAGTATAATTAGTATTTTCATAATAAACAAAAGAAATAACAAAATTAACAAATTTGCAAGGATTGAGACTTCTCACAAGTAGTCATGATTGCTGATTTAATTGCGGATGGGCTCCAATCAGGGTGGAGAGTTTTGAGAAGGCCAACGACACCTGAAATGTGAGGGCATGACATCGATGTTCCAGATTCCGAATTGAATAGAACCCGTCTCTCATCATTATCAACACCGGCAGGCCCTTGTGCTTGGGTGTAAGCAGCTATAATACTCACCCCTGGTGCAGTGATATCAGGCTGACCAAATCATCAAAATTGTATATAAATTACCACAATTTGATATGTAAAAAAAAATTGAAATTCTTATATATATATATGCTTTGCAAACCTTGAGGATTTCTGGTGTAATTGTATTGGGTCCTTTAGATGAGAAAGAAGCCATGAAGGGAGCGGGTTTCGTGTCCAATTCAGTTTTTGCACGTGTGATGTAAGCCACGGGCAACCTGATAATACATGAGCATTCAGAAAGTAAACGTAACATTTTTTTATCGAGCAATATTAATTTCATACTTATCAAAAAATTAATAATTTCATCACTCTAAAATAATCAAAACTTACTTTGTAGATTTGATATAAGCGACGAGAGCAAGAGCATCAGTGTAAGTGATATGTGAAGCAGGAAGTACATGAGCATCAGCAATAATTTCATTTCCGGTGGATTCACCATTGACAAGAATCATACCAACGGCGCCAACCATAAGTGCCTCCCGACCTTTGTCGACTCTCGCGTTTTCACCTCGAAGACAGACCACAATCTTACCCTTCACCTTCTCAGGGTCGAGCGATCCAAACTTACATAGCTGACTGCATGATTTCAAGCAAATTATTGCTTACCCATTTGGCTAAAACTAAATTAGAGAATTTGGTATTAAAAATTGCTTCATTCTTACGCGTCCCCAGCTGATGCATTGGCTGCTTTAGCATCTACGCTGCTAATAAGTGGATAGAACTTCTCCACTGGCAATGATTTAGGTGAAAGGCTTTGTCCCTGGTATAGAAAAATAAATAATGGTCTACTTGTAACACCTGAATAATTAATTTCTATATTCAAATAATTACTCCCAACCATTTGATTTGTGGACAATTTTATTGACTATAAAAATTGTAATTTCCCATCTAAAATGCTTGCAGAACCAAAAAAAAGTACATGGTGCGAGACAGTTTTATGTCGTGGGCCATTCACCAAATTTGATCTAATTAAATGTGGTACTGGGGAAGCCTAGGCCCGTTTGAGAGCGAGAAGTAAAAGTACTTCTACCATGTTCATACCCTTGCCCTTTCATCTGGAAAGCCAAAGTTCCTTTTAAGATTCGGTTTTTTTTTTTTTTTTTGTTGTGGGTTCCGTCTTTAAATAAAATACTCACTATTGGAAACTTGATTATTAGAAAGTGGATTATGGTGAATTATTGTGTCATGTGCAACGGCAATGGGGAGAATCCATACCATCTATTGTTGCATTATTTGTGACTTTGTAAGGTAGATTTAGTCATATTTTCTAGCACAAGCAGACCTCTCTTGGGTCTCGCCAAGATCCATTGGAGTAGTCTTGAGAGGTTGGCCTCATATCGATGCATCTGGCTGGGGGAAAGTACTTTGGAAAATGATGCCGTTTGCAGTAATGTGGGTTGTATGGTTGGAAAGGAATAGAGAGTTTTCATATATAGAAGATGAAAGGTCATTTTAGGAAATTCTCATTAGTATCGAAGCATTCCTTTTCAGTTGGGGAAGCATCTTGGTTGAGATGAGAGACTTTTTTTTCGGTGATTTTGTATTCAAGTTTGAGGAAGTCTCGAAGTAAGAGGAGGGTGCTTCGGTGTAAATTTGCTTTGTTGTTTTCTTCTTTGTACTTTTAGAGATCTTCTCGATTTCTCTTTTTAATACTTCTTTTTAGATTTATAAAAAAAAACAACCATTATAACCGATTCGAACCTACCCATTACTTATGTACCATTTTAACACTCAAAAAATAATGGCCGTTATTTTTCATTATGACGAAAAAATGACCGTTATTTTCTAGAAAAAAATGTTAAAAAAAATGCCCGTTATTTTCCTTCAAAAATTTTTATCACCGTTTTTGCTGTTATTTTCCCCCCTTTTTTCATTTTTGCTCCCGTACATTACCGTTATAACAGCCCATTTTAAACCATGTTAGACGTTATTAGAAGTAGAAGTTATCTATTAACTTGTACTAAAGTCTTTTGAGGGATATTTTTATTATTAAAAATATGGTGTGTATGATAAAAACAGAATATAACGAACCTTTAAGTGCTTCTTGCTGCCGAGTGCAACATAAGTGGGGAACTCCCGATCCATCGTGCTTGCTCCAACCGTT
This sequence comes from Euptelea pleiosperma, assembly GCA_035048495.1. Lineage (NCBI taxonomy): Eukaryota > Viridiplantae > Streptophyta > Magnoliopsida > Ranunculales > Eupteleaceae > Euptelea > Euptelea pleiosperma. Next base: position 2,023,216 of record CM068545.1, read on the forward strand.
AACATCCACGGTGAAATGTTCAAAACAGAACCATCGGTTGGTCCATCATTGCCGGCTGAGCCAACTACAACAATCCCCTTCTTAACGGCGTGAAACGACCCAATCGAAATGCCATCAGTGAAGTAATCGGCAGCTACCCCACCAAGTGATACTGAAAGAATATCAACACCGTCGTGTATCGCAGCATCAAATGCAGCCAAGATATCGGCATCGAAGCACTCGCTACCGTTGATTGGCGGCCAGCATACCTTGTATGCAGCTACTCGAGCTCTAGGCGAACCTCCTTTCGCCGTTCCATTGCCCATACCAAAGACATTCGCACCAGGGACAAAGCTACCCCCAGCCGTTGATAGGGTGTGGGTCCCATGTCCCTCTTCGTCACGCGCAGAGGCAAGGGACGAATTGAGTGGCCCCGCGATGTTAGCGTAGCCCTTGTTGAAGTATCTTGCGCCGATCAGCTTCCTGGAAATTGGACCTGAGTGAGTCCGTTAAATGTTCCTCGAGGAATTTTATTCACGCACGAATCCGAAAAAAACGGCCTTAACATTATAACGGTAGGTTTATTTAAAAAATCATCTAAAAAATATCAAATTGTGGGTCCGCCTTGTTAAAGATTAAGACCCTAGATCCCAAGCCAAAAAAATAATTGAGGGCACCCCCTTTTTTCTGATCCCTCTCGTGTTTGTGTGCTTGGCCGTTGAATTTTTGTCAGAGCCGAGCTGCCATCACTTTTTCACTTTTGGGGGAGCTGACAATCACCGTTGGATTCATGAAATCCACGGCCGACACACAAACACGAGCCATATATCTATTAGTGTAGCCCCTATCCGAAGCCAAAGGTAGGTTAGCACTCGTTTGGACGGTCAATTTAAAAAATTGGAATAGTCAAAGGTTCTGTACATAGATGGTTATGATTAGCATGAGTAGACCCGCGGTCCAAGATAAGTGTAGGGTGGCGATCATGGTGGTGGTGTGATGGAGAAGAAAAAGAGAGAGAGAGAGAAAAGAGGTGGAGGTGGAGGTGGAGGTAAGGGTGGGGCCGTGGGGGTAGGGGGTGCAGGTGAGGGTGGTATTGGAAGACAGAGTGGGTGCCCAAATAGGAAGGGGGCTTTTTTGTCAGCAAAAAAAGAAAAGTAAAAGAGAGTGGGTGCCCGTAAACCCAACGAAAAATCCTCTTTCTTCAAATGCCACTCTTTACCGTAGTCAATTGACCATAGTGTCGTGTCCTCGTCAATAATAATACAATAATTTATTACATATATCTAATTTACAAATCAGGTTTTATTGGATTCAAATTCAATTATTGATTTAGAATGTTCATCAGATATCGAATCAAATTCGAATATCAAATATTTTTTTGAACTCAAACTCAAATATTCTTATATTTGATTCGAAAAATACCCATTGTTTTTTTTTGGTAAGCGAAAAATACCCATTGACAACTGATTCCGTTAGTTTTTTTTTTTTTTAAATATTTTTGATAAATATTCCATCAGTCTATTGAGCTAGCAACTTTAGCCTAATCTGATTGGCCTTTGTCTCTGTTACGACCTTGCACGAGCTTACGATCAGATTTCATCCTGTGATCTACCGATCTACCGATGCCATTGCCATTGCCTTGTAGCATTGGATCTGAGCGTTCTCACACAATGGCCCACCCAAGATAGTACATTTATAAAGGCACGTGCTAGACATCAATGTACGCGTGTAATTCGTAATTAAATTAAGCTGGGATTATGAGATGAATTTCAATTATAAATTTCAGATTGATTTTATAATTAATTTCCATATTTTGAGAAATGTGGAGGATTTAAATGATCGACGGTTCGAGCTTTTGGAATAAGATTACTTTTCAGGTAATTAGGAAAATATCTTTCAGCATTATAAAAAAAAAAAATGCCAAATAAATGATAAGCTTTATGATATATTCCTTCAACTAAAAAAAAGGTGATGATATTTATGACTTCATGAAACTTTATTTCAAAAACTTTATGAAACTTAAATTATTTTTGGTGTAACTATATTATAAAGTTGGAAGTAGTTGAGAGCAAGGTTTTAAATTGTCCTTCATTAGGGTATAACTGTCCCTTAAAGTTACCGTTAAGACGACGCTTATACCGGGCTCACATAAGTCCTGTCTGAATTACTAATTCCAACCTATTTTATAGAATATGAACTAGAAGTTGGAAAAGAAAATAGACCTATTGCAAGGAGCTCCAGCCTTGGTGTTATTCTGACAGAATCCTTTCCACCTTGATGGAATAGATCCCATTCCTTCATCACTAAAGCTCTGTGATTCTGGCCAGACACCTAGCACATACCCCATTACAAAAAGGTGAAAAAAAAATGTCAAACACGATAGCAATTGACATTGAAACAGTGATGTGATATTATATACAGGAAAAAAAAAAAGAAGAAAGAGAAAAATAAAATAAAAAATTAAAAGGCTATTTTTTGAAAAATTATCATGTGGGTAATCAAGATTCAATCTCAAATAAGCTTCTTAGTATTTATTGATTAAATTTTTTTTTAAATCTTGGTCAAGTATGATTTTTCCTCAATTAGCACTACTGTCACAACCAAAAAATCTTAAGTGGGTTAGTCATAGCAGGTTCCAGATGCATTGAAGGTTGAATGGGATCAAAATATAATTATGGGATTAATTGAAAATAATTTAATATATTTCATGGTTGGTTTCATGGTGAAAAGTTGATGTAATTTGGTCAAGTCAAAGACCTACATACAGTGATAAGTAAAAAAAGTCAATCTTATAAGCTCAAAAACTATGAGGAGATAGTGGAGATTATCAAATCAAGATCTCAAATGCATGCAGAGTTGTGAACTGTTGAAAAGTAAACTCTGCTGAAGTCAGAATCATGGAAATTTGAGATAATTTTGCTTTTGTGATAGTTTTTTTTTGTAGAAAATAGAACTAAAGTTGATATGCAATCCAAATAAATTGATCAAGTTAATCAAATTGGGAGGGATCCAAAACCAAATTTGTGATTTTGAAGAGAATTTAAGAAGTTATTTAGATTGAATCCATGTCAAGCTAATGGGTTAAAATCGATTCGCTACTTCATATGGATATTTGAAAATTAGAAAGAAGAGAGAATGGTACAAATTATTAGTGAACTTACCAGTGTCAATGTTTCCTATGATTGTATCTTCACCCAATCTCGCCTTCTTCCAAATCGATGTCGATGGAATTATACCATTCTTTTCTAGTTCAAGAAAATTCCACGACCGGGTTGTGTGTAATTTCCTTCCCTTGTTTAAGAAAACCGACACGACTTTCGGATGCTCTACATTGAAGAAAAATACAGAAACAATTACACATGAGAATGCCAAAAGTAAAAAAAAAAATGAGAAATGCTTATAAAATATACAAAAAACAGAGGAAAACTGAGGAATTTGCTCTACATTGAAGAAAAATACAGAACCAATGACACATGAGAAATGCTTATAAAATGTAAAAAACAGAGGAAAACAGAGGAATGTAAATGTGAAAACAGTATTTCTTACTTGAGATTGCTTCGGCTTCTTCTTCTTCGAGAGTTGCCGCAAAACCATTAATGTGCCTTTTATATGAGTAAAAAATTGCATCTTTCGCCTTCTCGTTACTGTAATTTAAAGTTGAAAAATAATAGAAAGAAAGAAAGAAAATTCAGTAGGAATTCGAAGGTGAAAAAAAGAAGAAAATGAAAAAGAGATTATCAGAAAAATTTACTTAGATACCTCACCTTCCTAAGTAAGAACCCAAAAACTCATAATGAGAATTCTTCACTCGATCGAGATCGAGAGTTGAAACTTCTGGACCATGTGAATGTCCTCCCAAGTACACCACATAAGACTGTATAAGAGAACACAAAAAGGGAGAAAACAAACACCCATCTAATGAAAAACGAAAACCCAGATTAAATTCGTTCTCGAAATGATTGAGAGTTCACTAGAAAAGCAAAATAAGCACAATTAAAGTTCAAAAAAAAATCTTTTATCGAAAATAATTACACAATGCTTACCTTTTTGACAGCAAAAGCGGGAATCTGCAACAGGGAGAAAAGAAAGATTGAAACAAGGAAAATGGGAAGTTTTGAAAGGCTCATTGCTTCTCTCTCCTTTCTCGAGAGGTCTGTGTTTCTCATGAGAAGTGTCAAAGGGTCCTCCTTTTTAAACTGTAATGGAAACCTCTGTTTCTGGCCTTTGGGTGGAAACCCATTAATAACGGAAATTAGTGGGAAAATTCTGTTTCCTCTTCCACGATTTTTTTTTTCTTTTATGGAATTGGAGAAGATCACGTAGTGGCGGTTATACAACTTTTAGTTTTAGTTAGAAATCTTATAAGTCGTTTCTTTAAACGAATTATTGAATTTAACAACCGGACGGAACCGGGAACCAGGTCCAACCACTAAACCTACCGAACCACCGGTTTTATGAACTGTTTTAAAACACGGTCCAAGAGAATGTTTTGAGAAAGTAAATAAATATGGTCCAAGGGATTTTCTCTATTCTCCCTTTGAACCACATTGAACCACGGTCGGACCAACAATTTGTCAAAACTTTCAGTTCGATCACTGGCTCGGTTTTTTAAAACATTCAATTTGAAATTTGAATCCATGAATTGATTACAAAGAAATGGGCTGTGAGTCAAAATTATCCGAGATCTCGCACCAGATGACTGATAATTTGTATCTGGGGTGATGTAAACGTGTAAGACAACAGATATTTGTATAAATAGTGATGGATCTGGACCGTCTGATTAATGGAAGAATTATATTTCTAAACATCGATTGGAAATATTCTAGAATCAGTCTAGACGTGGATGGTCAGGATCATGTTAGGATCTCTGCCTGTTACTTTCATAATTTGGTTACAGCTGCATGCAAATGCAGTCCGACTAGACTTCCACCACCCTGGAAAGAAAGATGGCAAGTTGACTGATTTGCATGTTTTGTTTTGGCTCTGGAGGGGTGGAAAAGAATTTCTCAAGGTCGTTGGGGGCAGTTAAAAAGATAAGACTACTATCCATTGACCCACTAAGATTAGTCCATGTGGCTCGCGTGCAAGGGTCAACTTAGGTGCATGCCGTATGATTGAGTGGAGCTTAGCACCAGAAACGTTGGTTGGATACTACATATCGAACCATAAACTTGGTGTTGATGATCGTCAATCTGGCCATCCAATCAATGGGCCACCTTTTAGATCATCCAAGAGTTGGTCTCCTAATCAGACGGACCAAACCAACAGGCACCATAAGCAATGGAGCCAAGAGAGGAGTCCGAGATGGGTATCGCAAGAGGATATAGGGTGATGCACCCATGCATCCATTCGTTTGCTCACCTAGAGGCTGTTTGAATGTACGTGGCCTGGACTTGAGCAATGCTGATTGCCATCCAACTTGGCCCAAGAGCTAAGGGCCCATACTCATAATGGGCTTAAAATATTTAGGTCCAGGTCATATGTGATCACAACTAGCCTGGCTCTATATAATATCTCCAACAGCTATTATATATCCATAGCTATTTTCATGTTTGGCTAACAAACCACTCCCTATTTTCATATTTGACTTAACAAACCACTCATCTCCGACAGCTACATGGGCTCAGGCTCCGAGGACCACCTTTTTCTGACCCCTCTCGGTGTTCGGTGCTTGGCCGTGGATTTCACGAATCCAACGGTGGTTCTTGAAATCCATATTTGGAGACGAGAAGAGTGCTTTTAGCTAATCTCCAAATATGGCTAAGCAGTTGGGGACACTCCTGGAGAGCCTTTTTCATGGCTTTTAGCTAGTCATGCTCCATAGCTTCTGACTACCCCACTTTGAGAGAAAATATTTGGTGTCCCTTGGGACATAAAATTTGAAGTCTCCTCCCAAAAAGGCAATGTGGAGCTCCCTTAAGTGCCTACTGACCTTATGGATGTTTCGTCCACCTCTTGGTGAACCTCTATACCAAATATAAGCTTGATTGATAATGTATAACAGTAATATTTTAGCATAAAAAAAAACTCAAATCCAACAGTCAAAACTCATGCTATTAAAATGCTAAATCTTATAAATCATTAATTAAACTGATTTCTAATGTGTAGATCCATCAAGAGGTGGACCAAACATCTATAAGGCCAGTAGGCTCTAAAGAGTACTCCACGCGACATTTTGGGAGCTGAGGGGGTTTCAAACTTTGAAGTCCTTAGGGTACATCAAACTCGGGCACCAACTTTGAATTGGACCATGATTGTCGGATGACTGACATTGTAGGGGTACGTATCAAGTAGAAAGGCGCCAGTCACCAATTTTGCCATTAGCCATAGTGATGAAAAGTGAAATCTAAAAAGAATTACAAGTGGTTCGTGTCAAGTGTAGAAGTGCTGATGAGCAGTATAATTATGTGGACCATCATAGTTAGTTTCTTGTTTTCGTCAACCATTCGAAAGAACTAATTGATGGGATTGTTGGAATCAGCTTTTACATACTAGGGATGCGTCGAACATCCATGTGGTTAATGCACTCTAAGAGTGTGCCACGTGACTCATATTATGGTCCATTATAAAAGATTTACTCTCAACGCGGGAGAAAATAAAAAAAAGTTGATTGCCTTTACAATCAAAATGATTGATATCCTCCCTTTCTATGTAGGGGTAATTCCGTTAATTAAAAATGTCAATTGAAATTACGGTTGACTGTTGCTTGCCACCTTGTCCACCCTTGAAGAAAATTCTTGGCTTCCGCCACTGCTCTTACCACATAGAGACAACACATATGCCAACCACCCGCTAAAAGTGTCTCGCATAGTTCTAGGCATCACCCGCATCATTGTTGATAGAGAGAAGAAAATACACCCAACTTCTCTAGCCACCTTATAATGGAGAATGAGATGATTAACAGACTCCCACTCTCCTTACACAGTGCAAAAGTCAATAATATATCTCCTCCGTCAAATATTCTCGAGCGCGGCACACAGGGCCGGCTCAACCATAAGGCAAGTAAGGTGGTCGCCTTAGGCCCCCAAATAATTTAAGGCCCCAAAATTTTTGAGTTCATATATATGTACTAATAACTACCCGTCATGTGTTTTGGAAAAAAAAATGTCTCATCTCCAAAGAAGACCCATTTAGAGTTTTCGCCTTAGGCCCAACTTGTGTCGAGATGGCCATGGCGGCACACCACACAAAAAGGACCTAATACTGGCCCTAATTTCTTAATTATGTTATTTTGAAAATAACGCTCAAATTCAAAAAAAATGGGATCAGCATTATAACGGATCGTGTAACAACAGAAATAACAGCCGCTATCAATATTTATATATATTTTTCTTTTACTCAGAGGTGACTAATGTGACCCGTTATAACAGCCATTATGACAGTCATAACGGTAACGTTAAGGGATTGTTATAAGGGACCATTTAAAACCTTGATTTTGACGACCACCTACTTTAAATTGCATGTTTTTTAAATATTAATAAATTAATCGACCTACGGAGCAGTGGGAATGTAAACTAGTGGAGAATGGGGACGGTTGCACCATGAAGTCATGAACCAGTTTTTGTCGTGGAAAGAGACTTTTGAAGGCTCAACCTCAACTCACTATCACACTCACATCCCCACTTAAAGGTCAATCAACAATGTCAATAACAGCTGATGACATTTTTAATTGACGAAATTACCCCTTATAAAAATAGGCAAATCTGTGATGACGGACATCGGTCATCAATGTTGATGATGGACCAATATATTTAGAGACCACTTACCGTATGGATGTTTGGCCCATCCCTAGGTGAACCCACAGACCCAAAACCAGCCTGATTAGTGATTTTTTCATGTTGAATTTGGAGTACTTAGATCCAAAGGTTAGAAAATACTAATGAGCCCTTTTTTGGTATATATAGGTCCACCTACGGATGGGCCAAACATCCATGCGGTCAGTGGTCTAAGAGTGTTGCACGAGGCAAATACTGTGGGTCTCTTAGGGATGGGATAAACATTGAAGTTGAGGGTGGGCAATGTAATTTCACTGGCTCAAACTGTAGACCACCTAGGGATGTGCAAATATCGATCCAAAGTTGAGGGCCTAGCTCCGCCACTGATCATATGTATCCTTCACGTACATGCTAGGAAATGTGGGACTTTGACTTATGAGATCACCTCTCTCAAAAGTGACGACATTGGATCTTTGTAATCATTCAATCAACCGTCTCTTAAAGTTTGAATAAAGTCAATAGATCAGATGGTTATGATCTACGTACACAGGGAGTTCTTGCACGCTAGGGGGAAGAGGTTCAAGTATACATAATTTGTTTTTTTTAATTGAATGAAAATAAAAGCATATGGCATAGTGAATTTAGACACATCATTGTCAGCTTCGGGAAATTCTGTCGAAATCTTATTTTCTTGCTGTTTGGTTAAAAGAGGGAATGACGTCGCTGTAAGGGAGCGGGTATGTCTGGAATGTGAGCTGGGGTGCGGGGTTGCCTACTTCTAGGCACTGAAGTAGACATTTTTCCCTTGGGTTAAGCTTAATAATCGTAATAAGCCAGATTTTAACAAATTTTACGCACTTATAAAAAAATTATGCGTTTGGTAAAATTTTAAAAAATGCATTTTTAAAGCCCAATAAGCTCCCAAATTGCCGTAAGCAGAAGTAGTTTCTGAACGGGTTCTGCTAATTGCTTTTATGGGAAGTCCTTTTTAAAAAAAATATTTACAAGTTTATCCATAATTTTTTTTGTAATATCAGAACTTTTTTTTTATTTAGTTTTTTGCATTTACAAACAAAAAGTACTTTATTACGACCAAACACCATGAAATGGCTTTACAAGAAAAGCACTTTTCTTGTATGTTTATCGCAAGCACTTTACAATTTACATATAAGTTTCATTCGGTAAGAGTACTAAAGATAAACTCAAAGCCCACCCAAATGCAGCAACATTTTTAGGTAAAAATGAGGTCCTTTCTCCATGGGCCTCACAAACCAGGCCTAGAGTCCACGAATGAAAGAGCATTAGGTCTAGGCCCATAATGAAAACCAGGGAAGGTCCATTCTCTACTTAAAGCTCTCTGTTGCAGCCTTCACCACAATAGGACTCCTCAGTCCTCACATAGTGCTCACCATCTGACCATATATCAGCCTCCCAAACACGTTGTCATCAGCTTCACCACCTCTCTTTGCCTCTAGAGTAACCGTGAACGTCTTCTCTTCACCGACATTCTCGAATTTCAGTATATCCGGTTCGACTGTCACTGAGATACCGCTAGGCTCATGGATACGAGCAGTGTACGTACGTGCCTGGAGTTCCGACATTCTTAACAGTTCGAGTCCGGAGAGATAAGTGACAGTTATTGATGGGTAGTTGAGATCTATGAGTCTAGTAGAATCTAGTTGCTGGCATGTGTAGGGCCCATCTATGAAATTTTCGATTTGGGTCATGTTATAGCCGAGGGTGCACAGAAAGTTCATGTAGTCGATTATGGTTAAGTCGAACACCAAGCCTGGATCCATGGCACTGTTTGGTTGAACATGTCCCGCTCCATAGTTGAATGGGGTGGCCTTGACAAGGGACATATTGACTATGGGCTCTCTCATATTGTCAAGAGTACTTGCTGTAAGGGAATATGAAAGGAGAATTAGTACCATATAACAAGCTTAATATCATTGATTAATCTAAATTATCAACTAGCATATGAGATCCCCCTCTTGTAGACCCTTAACACGGGGAAAATTTTGTAACATACAATGCGTGACCCAACGGCGTCACTCAATGCTGTATGTTCCACATGTCATACGTGGATGGTAGATTCTCACGCACGTGGTGTTGACCCGACAACCCGTCGATATATATATGATTGTTTCAACTTTCCCTAGCTAATGGGCCGATTTTTTTAGGGTAAATGGTTGTTTAACATAGCATCAGAGCCTCAAGGCTTGGGAGGGTCACGGGTTCAAGTTCCCAACTAGCAGAGTGTATTCCCGTTGAAGGGGTATTTTAGCAAATTTGGTGTCCGGGTTCTTGCGCATGTGTTGTGTTATCTTGACAACCCGTTGGTATACATAGTTGTTTCGCATTTAACATGGTTTCAAAGCCTTAAGGCCTAGGAGGGTCACAGGTTCAATTCTCCAGCTAGCAGAGTATATTCCCATTGAAGGGGTGTTTTAGCGGATGGTGTGTTCTTGTGCATGTGTTCTGTTTGCCCGACGACCGTTAGTACACATGGTTGTTTCGAATTTCCCCAATAAGTCAATCTTTTGGGATAAATGGTTTTTTTAACAATACTCTTAGAGACCACTGACTTGCATCGACTAGAGACCAAAAATCAGTCTGATTGATTTCTAGCCACTGTATTTGACTGGATTTGAGTACCGAAATGATGTTAGCTGGAATCCTACGGTCATTGGTCTCCAAAAGTGACACATGGCACATTCAGCATTGTGTCATAAAACTTTCCCATAAACATGGTTTACAACCAAAAAACCTTTCCTCACCCATTTAGTTGAGGAAATGCCTCAACCCCCTATCACGTTGTGACATGTGGAGGGGAGGTCAAGGAACCGGGAGAATGAGTATTGGTTCAAGATATGTTATTTTTGTATAATTTTGTTCCTTTCCTCATTTATTGCTTCCCTTTCTCTCTGCAATATCTCTCTTAGAAATCACTAATCAAGCTGATTTTTGGTTTTCAGGTCTAACGAGGGACTGGCCAAACATCCATATGGTCATCGTCCTCTAAGAATGTGCCACGTGGCTCATATTGTGATGTGTGATCGGCTTTGCTCACACACATGTGTGAGCGAAGTTTACTCTGTACATGTAACCTACTCTTTAGGTAGCCGTAGCCCTCTCGTCCACATGTCACAACATAACAGGGGGTTGAGGCATCTCCTCAACCAAATGGCTGAGGTAAGCCGGACTGATCAGTTTATTAGAGACGGAATCTTAATAATATTCCTCAGTATCCTCTAGGCTCTCTCACTTCTTTTTCCCCTCCTCCCTCTCTATTACATACCCAATCCACCATGGAACCACAACGCCCAAATATGGGTTCAAGCTGTAAAGAACAATTCAAAGAAGCAAATATGTGCAGAAAAACCTGATTCCCACTATTCCTCTAACTTCAATTACAAGGGTTCATAACCCAAGAGGACTCCTTTCATTCTACAACATTTCCGCAACGAGCAACATTTCCACTGTTGCTTGCTCAAGCGAAGTCTCCAGGAGCTACCCGAGGTTGGATCTTGGATTTGGGGCAGTTTCGGATGGGAGGGGAGCTAGGAGTGATGGACTCAGATTTGAACTGCAGCTGGGATCAAGAAGAGCTCGGAATGCTCCGGATCCGATCTACCTCGTCTTCAATCGAGACGTAGTTGAGGTGGGTGTTTAAGAACTAAAACAAGAGAAAGAATGCCAAAGAAAGGCGGTAAAGCATTTACATTTTCGTGGGTTTGTATTAATATTAGCACCTCTACAGTAGAGTCTTGATGGGTGATTTTTGTTTCTTTTTACCGGTGCTTTAGTAGAATTTTGTTATAATAGATACCCTTTTTGTGTAAATTTTAAATTTCCTGTTCATAAACCATTGCTTCAATACCATGATCTTGGTGGGCAGTTCTTGGATAATACCCTTTTTCCTAGAACATAAAATTCATTCTCATTTTGGAGATTGATGACTGTTTTTTTTGTTTGATTTACCTTTATCTCTGTTTAGTCCTTTTTTTTTTTTTGAAGATATACCCTTTTTGTAGAAAATAATGTTCTCAAATTAGGCTTATATTAAGTTCTAATTTCCATGCTGCATCTCCACCTGCAATTGGTTTACACACCCACTGAACCATGCTTTCCAATTGATGGATGGAGCACCTCTCTCATGGGCCACAGCCTGAAAACCATTTCAATCAATTGTTTGGATGATTTACAGAAGTACATGAAATGATCCATTAAACGTCAATTCAACGAAGCTTAGCATCATCTGATTGATGCAATTTTGGGCTATGGGCCACCCAAGAGATGCATTGGGCATTGAGAGGAATGGCCCTATCATCAGTAATGGGGCCATGTTCCCTTTTATTTCTTTTTATTTTAGATACTCCATGGGTTATCTAATGTCCTGTTTATCTTTTCCTTGCTTACTGGTTCGGCTTATAGCAATCTCAGTATCATCAAATATCAAACTTTGTATCAAAATAAGGAATACTAAGTGAATCTATATTGGACAATTCGTTAGAAGTTGGAACACTCACGTTGCAGATAATTTCATGAGAGGGAGATTGACATCTCAAGTTTTTATTCTTAAAATTCTTGAAGTATCTGATCAACTGTGATTTGTAGAAGATACAAGTAAGATACATCCAATGTAAGAAAACATTTGATTGTGAAACCCAGAAATTGTACTGCTTGTATTCTTTTATAATTTATCATCACATTGCGATAATTTTTGCATTCTGATTACTCAATCTCCATTTTCTTTCTTGTCAATCAGTTTTCTTAGTTGTCCTAGGACTTTTCTTTTGTTGATTAGAGCTTGAACGAGAGGTCAATCAGAGTTAATGTAGCTGAGGAGAGCATGTGCCAGAATTTTTATCGGATGGTGACCTGCATTCTGGATAATGTACAAACAAAAAGGTCATCTGCAATTGCGCCATTTTCCCTTGAAGTGGTTCTTTTCTTTTCTTTTCTTTCTTTCTTTGGCCATTTAGTAAATGTGGAGTGGGAGAGAGATACCCTTCCATTAGTGAGGAAACATCGATTCTTTAGAGTTAGCTTCTTACGCATGTCTTTCCATATGAAGAGTGGATTTTGCGTAATTTTCAATTTTATGGAATTCACTCACTTTTACAAGGCTTAACCAATTGAATATTGATTTAGGATTTTCTTTGTTGGCGTGACAGTCAAAAGCTTGCTAAGGCAGTGTTTAAGAACTTAGATTTGGAACCTGATATTTGGATCTTGACATCGACTGTTGAGTCAATGAAAGCTCGCTGATTTAGTAGAAAAGTTTGCTTAGTTGATTGGCTTGGTTGAGAGTTTAGAATTGGTACTTGGAGCCTGTCCAAACAATCCAATCTCTTAGTTCTTAGACATTGAGCTGCAGATATTAAGATGTGTTTCTTCTAATGCATGGGTTATGTACTTGTTTCTTGTGCTTTGTATGTTTTTGAGCCTTCCTTTGTAGGTCATCTCGACCTACTTGGTAGGTTCTTTCCTTTGGTTTTTGCCTTTAAATAAAGCTTCTACTTAAAAAAAAAATCATAATCTGATCATAAAACTGATATATCAAATCATTTACATTTCATCTAAATTTCAGAGCATCCATTAGTGCATGTCTGTTTTTTTATGACAGCGGCAGTGGGTTCTTTCATTGAAACAGAAATATACATTGACATGATTGAATTCGGTCTGAACAAAAGAATGCTCATTGGAAACAAATCCTGCACAATAGAATTCTGTCCAGCCACCCATCTTCATGGAAATAATTAAACACTACCTCATATAAGCACACTGTTTTCTTTTTCTTTTTCTTTTTTAAACAGAATTTCAGAAACCTTTCCAGGCAGCAAGAACCTCGAGGAAGATCTCAGCTACGAGGTCCCTATCTGCACATTGCAGAAAGGCATTGAAATCATCTCGAATATCAAATATCTTACCAAATTTCACAAGATACCTCATGCAACTGCTCTTCAGTTTCGGCAATTGATAGAGAGATGCATTTTGGAGTCTCTCAATTACGTTCTTAGTATCGATGTCATCTAGAAGGCTCTCTTGGCATGCCTCTTTCAGGTCAGAGATGTCATACTTATCAGCCGCATGGAGAAGTGCAAGCCTGTGGGTCAGAAACTCTTCATGTTGGATGTTGCCATATATATAGTTGAGGAAAGCCTCGCAAGCTTCAATTGACATGTCGGAGATGTTTATTGCTGATAACTCCTTCTCTATGAGATTGTATGAGAACATGCTCCGAAAAACAGGTGATCGTGTAGCAAGGATGGCACGGTGGGCCCCAATGCTCCCATCGGAGGCATTGATTGTGATATCCGTGTGAATGCTTTCAGATAACATTCGGCCAAGGGATGCAAGAGCCGTTGCGTTTGACTGTCTCTGGGTGGATCCTTCAGCCCAGATAGAGCAAGGTTCACTACCCTGTTTATTTACATGAAGAATCAAAGCTGAAACTTGAAGAAGGCTGTGAAGGGACGAAGACACATGATATGGGTATAGTAGCAATAAATCTTTTGGACTCGAAGATTTCAATTTTTCATTATTTCTGTTTCACTAGCAGTAAATTAGCTATATGGGTGATTGCAGTCTTGAGTGTGAGAATTTCATTCAATGGCTCTCACCTAGAAGATCTCTTAGACGAGAAATGGACTCGATCATGTCCCAAGCATCTAAGCTGTTAAAACTTTAATCTTGGCCATTTACATAGCTTTTCTGTCTATCCACAATGCTGTGATGTATCAGATAGCTACAATCATCTGACATTTTGATTTTTGACATTGAAGATCTCCTAGGGTAGGACCTATTGATTATTGGGTCCCAGCATCCTGCCTGTGTCAAGATGTACACTTAACTACATCTTTTTAGTGTATAACTCTGACTTCAGTTAAATTCATGGAAATCTCTTACAATCATCAGAATTCTCACAAATAATTTTAGCAATAAGAAAAATGATAGAATAGGGAGCCATACGTTGGGAGATGAAGTCTTTAAATCAAGGAATTCGACATCGATGATGAATTTCCCGGTTAATGGAGTCTCAATCGCCCAGATAAAGTCGTCGTTGTTCTTGAGCTGCTTGTCTGTTATTCCTGCACATATGAGGAGCAAAATACAAGTTAATAGAAGTTTCGAGATAGATAAAAATTAGGCCATTTTTAGCCATTTAAAAAAAAAAGAACTTTTGTAAGCTTTTTAATGCAAAAAACTGGCAAAAAAATAGTGATCCAAACAAGCCCCTTGAGCCAAGTCTCTAATATGTAGGAAGTCTTTTCTTATATAAATCAAATTTAAGAATTTGTATAGAACTTGAGAATTTCAAATTAGTGGCCCATATACTAATGGATCCAATGTTCAGTAATGGAGGATTTATCTCATGATCTTCTGGGTCACTCTGGTTTAGTGTGACCCATCCAAGAAAAGACCCATCAATCAAAACCGTCGTGATTGATTAGATATTGCGATCCATACTACAGTATGGGATGCCAGTAGAATCATCCTGAATGCTCCTACAGAGGATCATCATATATCCTTCCTTCAAATGAGCAAAAGTTCAAAACTTTATTACCTGGATGAACTAAAGCCTTGCGATTGCCAACGGAAGAGAGCACTCGAATGATAAATGACGCAATTGGGGGGTGATCTCTCGTTAGATTCGATATTTCTGGGTATAATTTAATAAACAATACCCGATTCTTCTCCACTGATATGTACCTTCAAAGAGGAAGAAGAAGATTACAGACACTGTTAATTCAAAAGAGATGGTTTTCTTCCCTAATTCAATCAAAACAACCACTCAAACTGATCAAAAGTTCACTGAAAATCATCAAATTTAACAAACTTCAAGATCGATCCATAATAATTGAATGAATTCTCACCAATTCCAGTTTCCGATCTTGAAAGAATCGGATTTCCGGTATGTGCAAGACCCCAAGTTCTCGATCTTCCATTGAGCGAGGCGAGATGTAGTTTCGACTCTGTAAGCGGAGTCACTCATCCTATCGAAGGCGAGAGCAGTGGTGATTTCATGAAAGCAGTCGAAGATACAGTCGAAGAAATCTCCGGGCTTTCCCAGGTTTACTACCTGAAAGATCACTCTTCATAAACATGGAAGAACTGATAAAAGAAATCAATTTTTGTTACAGGGTTTCGAGAACGCAATGGTCATGAGTCTGCTTTTAAGCCATTGAAGGGGTGAAGTTGGAGAGATTCAAATAGAGGTTTTCGCTTGTTTTGTTGCCTTACACTACACTTCAGGTAGCGGTTTGCTTTATTGGATTTAACTCTCCCCCACCCCCTTTCCCCCTTTCTGCATGAGAAAAAGAGAAAAAGAGAAGAGAAGGAATTTTTTTGTAGGTTGTTATTCTTTCAAGCAAAGTATCATTTTTTTTTTTTTTGGTGATTTTACTGGTGCTGTTATTATGAAATTACCAAACTCTCCCTAGTTAGTAATTCGACATACAGCAAAAATACGGTACGGGGGAAAGTTATAGTTTGGATTTGTCATTTGAAAATATGTTTAAACAATAAAAAAGTATTAATTTTTTTAAAAACAATTTTATATTGGCATTTTTTTTACATTGAAAAATCAGTTTTTTCAATAATTCATGTATAATATGCGTTTAATATGGGTATAATATATTCTTAATAAAATATGTGAAATTTACCAAATCTTTGAATAATATAGAAGTATATTACATTTTTTTTTGGTTAAAATACGTGTAATCGGGTATTAAATGAGAAAACGAGAATTCTTTTTTTTTTTTGTTAAAAGATGTCTAAGCTGGCCTTTAGCGGGTTTTAAATACTTACTAAAAAAATCATGCATTCGGTAAAATTTCAGAAGCACTTTTTTAAAACCCAATATACTCCCAAATCACCATAATCAGAAGCCATTCTTAAAATGTTAAAAGTGTTTTTTTGTTGTATGGTTACCAAACGGCCAAAGCAGCTTAATTCAAGCATTTGACATACAAGTGCTGTTGGGTAAGCACTTAAGATAAGCTTTATTTACCGCAAAGCACAATTATGCTGAACAGGGGTATTTTGTGTAGTTAATGAAATTGAGCGTAGACATTTTGGTCACAAACTCCTACAAATATGGACTAACAAATACTTTACACGTACGTTACCATACAAAATTCTGTGACAAAAAAAAACATACAAAAGTCGTTAAGATCACCTAGTCATATGGCTTGATCATCCAAGAGGTGGCCCACCGATTAATAAATCCGAAACAAGGAGCAAGTGTGGGCCCACTCTTAACAGTCTAACCTATTCACTCACCCAATTTAGAATATAGAAAGTTAAAAGCTTTGTCTTGCTAGCATTGATTGAAAAGGATTGGAACCCCTTGGGTTTCACAAGAAACGTATCTTTGTGGGTCATCCCCAACCGTATCAAGCAATCCCTTCTCTCTGTGAAATGGAAGTTCCGAGGACCAACTTTTTTGCACTAATAATTTCACTAATGCTCTCTTCCGTGGATTCCAAGAATTTGCCGTGTTTATGTGATTGATCTTTTTTGTTCTTTCTATTTTTACTAGTTCCTGATAGGTTAATTTTCAACAAAAACATTATGTGGGTCAATCAGGATCTAAGCTGGATCTGATGGCGATATTTTGTACGGCTATTGATCAAAACACGTGGAGAACAGATACCTACGGCTATAATTGTACCAAGGTAATTACATAAGATAGGACTTCATGATAAATAATATATTCCCTATCCTTTGTATAGATTTGTTAAATTATATATAATTTGTGAATGAAATTTGGTGGGGTTAGCTTGAGATTATGGATATACAGGGAGTGGGACACACATATATGTCACGCTCAAAACAAGTGAAATGTCGCTCAACGGTCCTCCGCTCTACCAGTCAAACTGACTTTCAATGTTGGGTTGGTGGTTGTAGTCCAACACACCATATGTACTTGACAAGTGTCACCTTTTTTTAAGCAACGTGTCACCTTGTAGAGTATACGAAGGGGGATATTAATAACATATGGAGTCCAATTAGCAGGTGGATACCCGACTAACCGTTTTCATTATTCTAGGTCCATGACCTAGCTATCTCATAAATGGACCCAGAAATACACCTAACAGATCTTACCAACAAAGTAACAAACCTAAACACTATATCACTAAAGGAAGTGCCGGCCTCTCAAGTATGAAGAAATGCTGCCCTAACTATAAAGTATTGTCTTAATGCTAATCAAGAAATTAAATTTTAATTTCGAGGTTTATTACGACCAACCCAAAAGTAAAAATATTTCATTTAAATATTTCGACTAATATAAAAAAAAAAAATTTCATAGAAATATTGTAGCAGGTATCTGATAGTCAGTCAATGTATTATTTAATTAGATAACTATTACTTAATTACTAATTATAAAGTCATAAATTAAGGTATTAACGAATATTTATTCAATTATAACATAATTTTAGAATATATATTTACTATTAATTATAACATTTACTTGGTTTTTTGAATTTTAAATATATTTTTGAATATTTTTTAATCAAACCAACTTGTAGAATGGTTTAAGTTATGCAACATATAATCAATTTATGTACAATCATTGATGTTTATGGTAAAAATCAATGAAATTAAAATTTTTTTTAATTTCAAAATTTTACCTTAAATGATCTTCAATCCATTGCAAATGCATTATATTACGGAACAAGAAATGATAGTAAAAAATTTATACTTACGTACATTTTAAATTTGAAAAACTTCAAAATAGAATTTGATTCGTCCTCACGATCAATCCGTGAACTAAGAAATCTACAATAAATTGGTCTTTTTTTTATATATATATATATATATATAGATTAAATTGATCAAATATATATAAGATTTGTGATGATTTTGAGCTCAAATGTGATGTTTCTTACTTTCAATTTCGATTGAAATAATGCATATTTATCCTATCAAAATTTATTATTCACGCGAAATATTTCAACACATATGAAAACATTTTGTAAAATTTAACATTTTTTCATATATGTATAAACATTTCATGAAATTTAATATTTTTCATGTATGTATTCTTTTCTGTTGGTAACTTAAAAAATAAAAATATTTTGATAATTTCACGAAATTTATTTCTTGGATGCCAATATATAATAGTGTCCTGAAAGGTGGCTTCCTCTCCTCTAAATATCCTTATATTCCTTTCCATCCATAATCTCAAAATAATAGCATACAACACTATCCTCAATAGAACTTCACCAATCACGGGCCATCGACCCAGTAATGCCCTAATTGATTTCGGCATGATCTAAAGAAAGTCCATTTGAGCCAAGAAGTATGACCAAATATGTATAGCAAAATCATAATGTAGAAGTAAGTGGTATGTATTCTACCCATTAGACTTACATATAACACAATATTTAACTAGAATCCTCTTCTTACTTAATAATTAATCAAGTTCTCAGCAGTAAGTAATTTGTTCAAAGATGAGGCCCAAGTAGAGGAATGGGTTTTAGTGGGAACTTTGGCTTTCTAAATATTGGGATAAGGATAAGAATGAGGAATGAAGAGCGTATAAGAAAACTATAAAAGGAACTCATTGGGAAACACCCATATTTAGAATGAACCCAAGATAGGTAATCCTCCTCATCAGGAGTGACTGTGTGATAATGCAAGGAGTCCATCAGCGTTGACAGAAGGTTCCTCTTGAGAAGGCAGAGAAGAAGCGAAGAGATCTTACAATTGGATTTGCAAAAAAATAGAATTCCGTTGAATAAAATTTTATTAATACGGAAAATAAAAATAATTGAACAGCTAAATAAATGAATCAATACGACAGTAACGCAAAAAAGATTAACAAAAAAGAAAAAATATATGTGTTGAAAAAAGACGTCAGAGAAGAACCGCAAAAGTAACGAAGAGATGTTGCCACGAAAGTGATATATATAGATTTGGAAGGTAATGTGAATAAAAAAAATGTAACCGAGAGCATGGTTTTAAAAACGGCCGTTTAAACGTTTTTAACGGCTGTTTAAACAGTAACGCCCCAAGCCCATTTCTGTTAAAACCGTATAAACGCGTTTTATCGGTTTTGAAAAAAGCCGCCGTTTTTTTGTTCTAACGGCCGTTAAAATCGTTTAAACAGCTGTTTAATTTTGAAAAATTTTGTGAAAAAAATGGCTGTTAAAACCGTTAAAATCCATTAAATTCTGTTTTCTTTTTAATTTTCAAATTTCAAAATTTGAATTTCAGGGCCACTTTTTCTGTTTTTTTCCGTTAAAATCGTTAAAACCGTTAAAATCCGTTTAATTTCGTTTAATTCCATTTTTTCCCTTTTTTTCCATTTTTGCCCCTGACCGTTTCAATCCGTTTTAACGGTAAGCCCCCAGTCCGTTTAACCGTTAAAACGGCCTCCTTTAAACCTTGACCGAGAGCATCCCAAAAGTCAGGTTGGCGATCTCTGTTGGTTTGAATTTGATAATTTTTTTTACGAAAAATTTCTAAAAAGAAAATAAACTTAAATCTATTTATAAAAAAGAATACAACTTTTCGCAAATCCCAAAAAAGAAAACGAAACGCCCTTTGAACGAATGACTGATGGCTGACACGTCTGACAAATGCCCTTTTAAAGGGCGTTTATTCCTGAGAAATTTTAAAAAACGTCCCATAATTCCTCAACTTCTAAACCAATCTACGAATATCGGAATGATCTGAATTTTTGTGAGGATGATCTCCTCACCGTAGAGATCATCCTCACCAAAAATCAGCTATTGATTCATCTTCTGGGTACGCCAAAACGGGCGTAAAAATTGGGGTATCAAAAAACGCCCTTTAAAAGGGCGTTTGTCAGTAAAAAATGCCCTTTAAAAGGGCGTTTTCTACTGACACACGCCCTTTAAATCAGTTGTCAGAAGTCTGACAGACGTTTTTTAAAAAGGCGTCTATTACTGAAAAACGCCCTTTAAAATGGCATTTTTTACTGACAAACGCCCTTTTAAAGGGCGTTTTTTGATAAACATGTGCCACGTAATGAAACGCCCTTTGAAAGGGCGTTTCGTTTTCTTTTTTGGGATTTGCGAAAAGTTGTATTCTTTTTTGTAAATAAATTAAAGTTTGTTTTCTTTTCTGCAATTTTTCGTTTTTTTTATTGTGGCCTTCATGGACAAGCCCATGAATGGGTTCCAAGCCTTCGACAAAAGTGCTCAACTCAACGGCTATAAAATACTAATCAGGCTGATTTTTGGTCTGTGGGTCCACCGTGGGCCTGAACAGTCTGGCACGTGGCATTTTGGCTGTGTCAATTATCAAACTTTTGTATTTCATTTGGGTCGGGATGTAACATGCTGTAGCCTACGCCAAAAGTGTGAGCTAGCACCATTTTTGTTACTCACTGCTGCCAGCTGGGCCCACTGATTGCATGGATATTTAGGCTACCCCTTGGTAGACATTTATTAACCAAAAATCAGCTAGTGTGATGATTTTTAACCGTTGGTTTTAGTACTAAAAAAAATGGTTGAAGACAACGGCTAAAATCATGCCTTAAAAAGTACTAAAATCTAATGGCTAGAGATTACCAATTAAGGTGATTTTTGGCCTGCATATCCACCAAGGGGTGAGCTAAACATCCATGCGGTCAGTGGCCCAGATAGCATCGGTGAGTAGGTGCTAGCTCACGTTTTTGGTGTGCATTTCACCGGAAACAAAACAGCTTCCTAGTGTTTGAAAAGGGCTTTTCCTCTGAAGTCGCTTGGGGCGGTTTTTTCTCGTTTATCTCTATTCGTTGGTTTTTTTTTTTTTCGATTCCCACTCCTTGCTGCAAGAAAGAACCTTCCTTCGGATCTTTGGGCGGTGTTTGGACTTCGGATAGCCCCTCTCTTGCTCGCGGTGAAGGTCCCTCTTTTGCTCGCTGGGTCTCTTCCTTTGTCACTTCTAAGGTCACTTTCCCTAACCCCAATCGAGAGAGAAACCAAAGCAAATGCATAAAAACTAGGAATTTTTTTGCCCGAGCAATGCAGAGAGTCACATTGTTGTCTCGATCTCTAAAAACAACGTGAGGGTTCTCCACATATAGTCCTGATAAGATCGTAGCTTCAGTGTTGTTCTTGAGATTACCAGTCGTTATTCCGAAGATTGATCCTGTAGTCTACGCATTTCAGGAATTTTCGTGAGTTTCTCTACTCTCTCGATTTCTCTTATCAATTCTTATTGTTTTAGAAAAAAATAGCATTTTAATCTGTTATTTATTCAGAATGATTAGCATTCACGTTTATTGATCGAAAGATCTTCAAATTGTTAATTTTATTGGTCGTTTTATCTAGGTTCCGATGGAGACAACATGTCGGCGGAATTATCCTGATGAGGTCTTAGGAAAATCTGATGCTAGGTACATTAGTTTTTGGATTTACTTGATATATGCATTTCTAAGATTGTTGATGATCTCGTGATTTTTCGGTTTCAAATTGTTATTATCTTAGTTAGTTTCCGATAAGTTGATTCTTGGTTGTGTTTGTTATCTATAATGAAGTTAATTTGATTGGGGTAGTAAAAAGGGAGCTGGTGGAAACAAAACTTCAGGAGAATTTTGATCTTTCACTGATTGCATTGTCATGGGTCCAAAATTTATCATTTTGTCCAACTTTAGTAGCATGGACCTTTGAAAATTGCATAGCCCCACAGAATGCTTTTTCACGAATAAGATAGTTTATGCCCTAGGAGATCATGAACACACACCATCTTTCTAAAGCACTAAGCCCTGAGAAATTTTACTAAAGTGGTTTGGCGATTTCCAGAGAGCCTTCACTATAAGATCCCAATGAACAAGCTCAATATTCATTAAACTGAGAGTACGTTTGTCTTATGAGGAACACACATCATGTTGTGAGGTATGGAAGGTGTGCATTTTGATATCCTTCTCAACTCAGAGTAAATCATGATTCACCTTGTTAATGGTAGCGATTACTTGGCTGCGTGTTGCCTATTTAACCTGCACTTCAGTGAATGGTGAACCTGATGTAATTTATTACTTTCACTAGATAATTTTTAATATGGGTCCTTTTAAAAATTGCAATTTGAACCTCTTATACTCACAATATATATGTTTATATTTGTACTCTTTTGCTTCTCTCTCTCTCTCTCTCTGGCTGAGATTTTGACTGTCCTGCACAGAGTTTCATATAACGTCTACATTTGTAATCAGGGGAAAGGGTGACTACCAAATTGACTATGTACCAGCTCCACGGGTCACTGAAGCTGACAAGACTAATGATAGAAGGTACGAGGTTGATATATATGTTGTTGATGTTAGTGGGTTATCTTTTTTACTTCTTTTTGATGTCACAATGCTATCTAAATTAATATTTTAACTCAAAGTTATATGCCATATGGCCATGTCTAACTTTCTTTGAATAGGACATATTTCGTTAACTTAATTTAAGAAGAAACATGTATTGCTTTGGAAATTGTTCTCGCATTTAGAAGCAATGTTTTTAAACGCTAAGGCATGAGGCGAGGCATTTCACTAGCCAAAGCCTTAAGTTGTAACTAAGTCTCTCGAGCATGCATTTTTAAGTAAATAAATAATTCAATATACAAATAAATAAAAAAAACTTTTGTATCTACTGGGAGTGTGATGGTCCTGAGAGTGTGGTAAGTGGCTGGTTTATTTATCCGTGACGCAATGAGACAGGCGTTAGTAATCGAATTGAAGACCTTTAATCAGGAGGAGGCGGGTTGGGGCAAGAGAAGGGTGTTGAGACTTAAAGAACGAGGTAGAGGCTATTCTAAATCCAATATGCTTGATGATGCATGCGTGCAGTGGTTCTAGCAATTTTTGAAGGAACTGTGCAACAGTATAGAGGAGAGGAACATCATGAGGAAGCTTCATAGTGAGGGGAGGACTTGGATTGCAGAGAGTAGGATGAATTCAAGAGGGAGATTTGTGAAGGTATTGGAGTTTTTTAAAGATTTTTCTTCACTCTGGATTATCATCCCTGAAGGATGGCATAAAGGGGCATGGAGAAATATGATGGAGGTGATTAGCTGTGTTTTCCTTCTCAATGCTCACACCCACTTTAGCAGGCAGAAGATTAGTACAAGGAGCATGGGAGGAATATGGACGGTGTGAAGCAAGGGTGGTGCAGGTTGGAGGAGTCACAACTTTGAAGATAGATTATGAGGTTGCCTTTGGTTGTTTTGGCTGTTTGAATCGTGCTGTTGTGTGTGATGCTTCGGTTGTTGAGGTACCTTTAACAGAGCTTTATCTCAGAAACTTTGGAATAGATGAGGTGAAACAGTTTGGAGAGGGTAGATTTGTTTTCTTTGCTAAATGCACAAATGATGTTTTGAAGATTTGTAATCTTATGCCAATCATGGGGAGGGGGGGATGGTTTCCTTCCACCGGTGGTGGCCGTCGGTGAACACATTTCACAAAAATCATCTGAAGTGTAAGAGGTGGATTCTTGTGAGAGGACTTCTGTTTCACCTTTGGTCTGTTAAGGTGCTGGAAGCTTTGGGTACCTTTGTGGTAGTGTGGAGGAGATTTATTCATGAATGATTTCTATGGAGAATCTCGAATATGCTCGTCTTAAGTTTAAGGATGGCAGTTCTTTTGGCATTCCTAGGTCCAATGTACATGGAAACAAAACAGCCGATCAACACTCTTCGAGTCAATCTGATTCCACATTAGATGAGTCCGCTGACCCATGGATACTGGGTCGGGTCCACGGATTGTGGGTTGGGTCATGGATCCCGGATTTGGGGTGTGACAGCAATACACCTTAGTAATTTGTTCTCAGAGGAACTTTTATATGTCATACACTGTAATTTACTACATTTAGGCAAATTTTATTACATGTAAAATTTTCAGTAGCTGGGAAATCATTATTTTGCAATTTTCACTAAAAATGGTAAATTCTTTTTAGTTAGGATATGTTGTGCTGCTGTGGAATTCACTTCTGACAATTCTTGATGATATATCCCCTTCTATTTTAAGGTCCTTACAGAGAGCACTTGACAGAAGACTCTATCTTCTCCTTCATGGTACCACATGTGGGGCTCCTGCGGGGAAGCCTGTTTGGCATTTTCCAGAAAAAAGTTTATGAGACTGAAGAGACATTGCGTAAGGGAATAGTAACACTCACACAAATTTTTTTCTTGAACTTTTTAAATTCTAAGTTTAACTTCTGGATATCGAGTTTAAAACCTCTAATTTGCAGTGTGCAGAGTCAGCTCTAAAATCTGTAATTGGAGACCTTTCCCATACATTCTTTGTTGGAAATGCTCCTTTTGCTCATATGGTTATACAGCCAACAGATGATGCGCCTGACTTTCCATTCTTTAAGGTATTTGTTTTGCAGTCCATCTTGAAGTGTTAACCTGGCTATGGTTAAGATGCATGTTATAGTTGCCTTTGCCAAAAATGTCTATTTAGAGCACTTTGTGTGAAATACAGTGTTCCTTTTCTTTAGTATACCATGTGGCCTGTTTTCACTAACTTTTTGCAGAATATTGGTACAGGTTTTTTTTTTTTCATTAGTTCCTAATTCTCTTCTTCTATTTTGTTCTTTCTCTCAGTGATTCTTTTTCAAGTCTCAAGTAATTGCTAGAAACAAGTTCAAGATTGGAAAGTGTGAGGATCATGCTTGGGTGATCAAGGATGAATTGATGGAATATTTTCCAGAGCAAGCTGCCTTACTTAACCAGATGATCATCAGCTGAGGTTTTTAAGATACCCCGGTCATCAAACCATAGTTCCATTTTCAATGTCTTTGTTCAATCTTCAGAAATCTTATTCTTATGTGCCTGTCATAGGCATGGATTTTCATACCATCTAAACAGAATTGAACTGCAAGTAAATCATAGGTTTTTTGGACATCCTAAATTTTGTTCCTTCAATGGTTCAGATGTAATGTATGTTTTGTTTATTTTACATAATCAAGAAACTCCCATGTGTAGAATAAAAACGTTTTTCTTACATGTTAGTTTCTTTTTAAATCTTCTGCAATGGTTTCACAGGCTAAACACAAATTCCTACACCAGAAGACGAACTCAACAAGCTGCTGAACAACAATTTCACAGATTTTTTTCAGTAGCCCCTGAATTGAGTTGCTGAAAGTCTGAAACCCAAGACTACTGTTTGTCACTTGTTAGTTTTGTTAATTGGTGAACTGTCAATATGAGACGATCAATCCAAGGGTAGGAGCACTAGATAAAACTGAAATTGTTAAATTTGAGACCAGGAGATCTGACAGAGCTCGAACAAGTAACATTGGATAGTGTCAGAATCTGACAAAGGACCTTGAATGAAACTCATTCTTGGATAAGTCTTGGAACGAAGACCGCATCGAACCATGACCTTAATGGAAAAATCTAGTATGCAACTGTTTGCATACTGTACTGACACTGTTTGCATACTTTGACAAAAATGCCCTTCGCACTTCACATTGACTTTTGAAAAGACAGCCACTTAGGTCAATTTTTGTCCAATGGTGACTGGAAGAGGTAAAATGCTGACTGGAAAAATCAGTTCCCTAAATTAACTAGAACATTGACGGATTCTTTAAGCTGGATCTGATATGATCTTATGAACTAGTCATTGGTTAGACTGAGCCAGTCAATGATTGGTTTTAGTGGCGGTTTCCTTGCATGCCAGTCAATGATTGGTTTTTCCTTGCATGCCAGTCAATGATTGGTTTTAGTGGCGGTTTCCTTGCATGCGAGAAAATGTGGAGTTTTATGTGTGACGATTCAAGTCAAAGTTTTATGTGTTCAATGTGTGGAGTTGTTGTTGTAGGTTGTGTCCACTACAGACCTGACATGTATACACCAAAAAGACATTGTTAATTAGAAAAAAGATGTAACAAGGTATGCCTGAAACTGTTTCAAATGCGGAAGCACGATTTTTGTTACTCACCACTGTCATTTGGGCCCACTGACCGCATCGATGTTTATCTCACCCCTTGGTGGATATACAGACCAAAAATCACCCTGATTCGTAATCTATAACCATTAGATTTTAACACTTTTTATCACTTTTTAAGTCGTTCTTATAGCCGTTGAATGCAACCATTTTTTGAGTACTAAAACAAACGGCTAAAACTCATTAAACAAGCTAATTTCTGGTATGAATGTCTATTAAGGGGTGGGCTAAACATCCATGCGGTCAGTGGGCCCACATGGCAGCGGTGACATGAAAAGATCTCAGGTATACCTTGTTACATCACGACCCTTGTTAATTAATTAACTTCTCTGGTCAGTTTTTGACTTTTAGGTCCTGCATGTATGGTGAGTGGTGACCACCACCACGTACATGTATAGGTGACAGTCTCTGATTGTGCAGCCAGGCGAAATTGTCTTGCCGAGCTGGACTACGGACCCATTCTAATATCATATTGGTTTCCCCATGTATTTGTCAAGATGCAGTCACCATTGCTTTTCTTTCATACGTCTTCATTACTCAATAAGGAACCCTTCAACTGTAAGACCCCGATGCTGACAAGTCAATAGGAGATGGGTTATATAAGCTGATTTGTATGAAGTATAAACCCCCCATCTTCATCTTTATGTTTTGTTTGTGGTTCCTTTGCTATTCCCTAGCAAGCGCGGAGTCCTTTGGGTTTCATTTCGTTGCATGCTCAACTGATTGCATCTCACCCACAAGCTTCTGGTTCAAAAAGTTAAGGAAGGTCCTTTGATACTCCTGATCAAAGGATGGGGCGTGGAGCGAAAAGCAAGAAGAATAGGAATAGGAGGTCTACTGGAGTGAGATCAGAAAGAAATGATCAAATCGATAACCAAACTCCTGAATGGGTGATCGACATGAATGATTGTCTTAGAGAAGGACTTGATTATGAAACAAGGGAACCATGGACGATCTATAGAGTCCCCAGCAACATGTGTAATGTCCACAGAAAAGCTTACATCCCCAAGCTCATCTCTATCGGCCCTTTTCATTATGGTGGCCGGTGCTTTCAAGTCATGGAAGAGCACAAGAAGCGTTATCTCATGCGCCTCCTGAAAAATATTAGCCAAGAAAAGGAGGACCTACTGGAAGTGTTGCCGCCACAAGTACATGATAATGAGTGCTTAAAGAGTCTTGTAGAAGCCATGAAGGAGCTGGAGGGAAAGACAAGAAAATGCTACTCGGAGACCTTTGATGATATTGACAATGATGATTTTGTTCGGATGATGGTCATTGATGGTTGCTTTGTTATTGAGCTCTTGCGCCTTTCCCACAAGAAGGTATGTGTGATTTATGTGTCCTTTCCATGACATATAATTGGTTATTGAACAAGCTGGTTTTTTTGCTTATTAGAGAGAAGGAAAAGTAAAAAAAGTAGTTTTTTTTTTCTAATTTGTCTTCCTCATCCTAGTTCAGGAATATCGAAACCTAGGCTTGCTGCATCTTGCTGGCCAGGTTTTGATCTCTGGTGCAAATAGTCTTAAGAAACTCGGAATTCCCAAACAATTTAACATTCATATTTTTTTTGGATAAGGTTAAGATATCTATATAACAAAACTGGACGGTTGTCTCCCCCTCTTATAGGCTTTATAAAGGATGGCCGAGATCTTATCCCCCAACTGGACGGTGGATCTCAGCCACTCACACCCGATTTTCATGACAAATGCTTTGTCGGGGAGCGCCGGGGGGCACGGACCACCCGATTTTCATGACAAAACATATTGTTGCATCCCAATTTGTAAACACAGACACACACACACACACAATCATGCTTCCATTAAATTTAATTTCTTATCCAGTGTCTTGATTAATATGGGAACTCCCCACAATCCAACAGGAAAAGGTGGATCCAATATTCACGACTCGCTGGATGCTGCGCACTCTTCAGCGTGATTTGTTGATGTTAGAGAACCAGCTTCCTTATTTTGTTCTTGAAGAACTATTTAAGTTAACTAGTTCCAGGGAAGAAACCTCTCTCAAAGAGCTTACGCTCGAGTTCTTTGATCCTCTGATGCCAAGGAAGGAGAAAATGCAAAAGGAGAACCACGAAATAAAATACCATCACCTGCTTGATTTATTTCGTGACAGTTTCCTTTCCTCGGTCAAATCCAAAAAAGCTATTCAAAGGTCGAAGGAATTATTACCTCAGAGAACTACAAGCCTTACCCATGTTCAAGAGCAATTAATCCATTGTGCCACAGAGCTCCAAGAAGCAAGAGTTGAGTTCAAGATGAGAGAAGAGCGTAACCTCCTAGACATAGAATTTGATAAAGACGGTGTGTTATTAGAAATCCCTCAGCTATACATCGACGACAACACTGTTCCTCTCCTACTGAATTTCGTGGCTTATGAACAATGTCATTCCACCAAGTTTTATTTCTCAAGCTACTTCATGTTCTTGGACAGTCTCATAAACTCGGCAAAGGATGTTGAGATTCTGCACTCAAAAGGGATCATCAATCATGTTTTGGGCAGCGACGAGGACGTGGCAAATCTATTCAATAAGCTCTGTAGAGAGATTGTATGCGAGGCGGATGATTGCCAATTAGCTAAACAAATGGAGAAGGTTAATGAGTATTACAAGAAATATTACGCTACGAAATGGCATGACTGGTGGACAAAGTTGATCCGTGGCTATTTTAGTAGCCCATGGACATTTCTTTCGCTCGTTGCTGCCATTGTCCTGCTACTACTCACCTTTATCCAGACCTTCTTTGCTTGTTTTACTTATTTTCATCCGCCACAGCCATTACCGATGTCATCGTAAATCACTCTCTCAGTATCTGTTTTTGTATTGTGCTCTTGTAAGAATTCAGTTGTACTAAATGAATTATAGTTGTTATTTATAGAAAAAAAACATATGTAGACTATGTTATAAGATTTTTTTCTTTTTTTTGGTAAGACTGAAGACCAAGACACACCTTTACAGGAGGTCCAATCTTTGCGGGGGAAAAAAATTTAGATGCAGAGGATGAGTGGTAAATCTGGACCACACATCTTGACTTTTTCAAGACCCAACTTAACTATGGTTAATATTTTATATATTTTTTTAGTTTTTAAAATTAAAACTAATAGTATATTAATTGGTTTCCTTTTTTTAAAACAAAACATTAAAAGCAAAAATCTTCCTTTTTAGGCCGTGAAAACCTTTTGATCCTACTACGATCCTCTTCTTCCATGTACCGTCTTCACATCTTGCTCCTCTGAAGCAAATGGGTTAGGACTTGGGACCACCAAATGGTGATATCCTCTCTCTGTATTACCTCTCTTTTTCTCTCTCTAGGGTTGTTTTAGGGTAATCTTCTGTCTCTATCTCTCTCTCCAAAAATCATGAAATCCTCTTCTCCCTGTTCGTGAAGACTGGAAGAAGCCATCCTCTTTCTCTGTGCGTTACACTTGGCACACATCAGAAGGGTCAAGGGTCAAGTCCGATCATCGTCACAACCATATATATTTCTCAAATTGTCCAAACGATTGAACAGATGAAAAGGATGAACCACTAAATCCAATTGGTTTTGGGATTAAATATCTTCAGCAACAACTAATGAATGCTAGTTCTCATCCATTCTATGAGTCCAACCTAAGAGAAACCTTGTGCAAACAATGAATATGATCAGTAGATTATCACAACCACACAATCTATTTTAGTCTTTTGGATGGACAAGTAGTCTAGAAATAAATCTATAGATGGGAAGAGATGTGTTCAATTTAAGTGCCGTTTAGCCCAACTATTATAGCGGTCGCAAGCCAATAAACATGCAAATTAACATATCTGTTATGGCAGATCAGTTAGAAGAACTCGATCTTTAGTCCGATCGGACCAATACATCATCTAACAAAAGCAAACTGAAATAATGTAAGTCCACCAGGAAGCTTTATGCTCATCTCAGTGAAATGGTCAGCACAAAAATTGGCCTCTCCATAAGAATGACAAAGTTTACAATTCCAGGGCTGTTGAAGCATGACCTTTCATTCTCCAACCGAAGTCTCAAGTGCCATGGAACAGTTGCGTTTCACAATAAGTTGTTTTATCCCCCATGAATTAGATATTGATTTTATGTTGTTATACATCTTTCGCTTTTCTAGTACCAATGAATACAGTAGGCACAAACCAGAACCAGAAACCCAAGAAAAGTTTCTCTTAGAAACACAGAGAGAGAGAGAGAGAGAGAGAGAGAGAGAGAGAGAGAGGTGAAGATGGTTTAGGGAAGAATGGAATAAGAAAGGTTTTCACCGCCTAAAACGGGAGATTTTTGGTTTTAATGTTCTATTTTTAAAAGGGAAATCAATTAATTACCCTTTTTTAGTTTTAATAACTAAAATGATTTGAAGTATTAACTATAGTTAAAGTTGGGTTTTGAAAAAAGTCAGGATGTGTGGACCAGATTTACCACTCATCCTCTGCATCCAAAACCCTGCTCATACACCAAAACGTTTCGGCCCACCTCTTGGGTGGGTTATTGACCAAAAATGTGATCAAGACTGAAACATGGATGCTTGGAAATAAAGGTTTAACGGGAATTTCTTTTTAGCTGAGGGAGCTCTTGTTCTAGTATTGTGGTTCGTGGGTTGCATAAAACGAAAAATAACCTTTCCTGTGAATGATTGGTTTAGTGCTGGTTTCCTTGCATGCCAGAAAATGTGGAGTTTTCTGTGACTTTTCAAGTCCCAGAAAACGTGTTCAACAACCAGTGTCAGTAAATTTTTTCTGTGACTATTCAAGTCATAGGTTGTGTCCAATACCGAACTGACATGTATACACCAAAAGGGCATAGTTAATTAATTAACTTCTCTGGTTAGTTTTTGACTTTGGGTCAGGATCAAGGGACACAAAATTTCACAACCAATTTCGGTACCCATAGCAATTCGGTATACGGCAAAGATTCGAAACAGGAAAAGTTCGAGTTTAATTTGGTTAAGGGATAAAAATTTTGATAAAAAATTCGGTCAACGTTGAAAGGTTGTTGAAAGGTTATAGTAGTTTAACCTAAAAAAGCAATACATTTTTATTTAAAAAAATATAAAATTCATGTATTAAATATGAATAATACGTGTTTTAGTCGTATAGTTTAAATGTTTTTTATTTTATACCACTGTATTAAATGTTTCTTAAAAAATATAAAAAATTTGGGTATTAAACGCATATAATACGTGAATTTACTAACTAGGGGCGAACCCAAATGGAAGATAAATCGTGGCTGATTTTTTGTGAAGATGATCTCCTTACTATATAGATCACCCCTACAAAAAATCAGCCCTTTTTAAAATTTCAAATGTGGTTTCAAGGTATCAGTAAAAAATATACTGTCCATAATTTTTGTGAGAGTGATCTTGTCACCATAGAGACATCCTCACCAAAAGTCGCCCCTATGCCAAAACTTCTAATTTATACATTGGCCTCCGTCAATTTTTGGTGTGAAATTTTGTGTAAAAAAATTTGTCCCCTGATCCTGACTCTTTGAGTTTTAGGTCTTTATGGTGACCAGCCATGCATAGGTGGCAGTCTCTGATTGTTCAACGACAGCAACTTGTCCATATGAGCTGGACTACTGGCCCATTGTTTCTTTCCTACGTCTTCATTACTCCATGACTCTGTAGCTGAAAGACCGATGTTAGACAAGTCAAGGAAATGACTTTCTATTTGTAAGATGGAGGTTAGACAAGTCATGGTTAGACCAAGTCAATGGTTGATTGATGACTTTTCAAGTCGCAGAAACCGTGCTCAACAACCAGTCTCAGTAATAAATTTTGGGTCGCTCTACGGGCACCCACGTCTTTTAGTTGGGCACCCCACTTGGACCAAAACATTCCTCCCTTTAGCCGGGCACCCACCCCTTTTCCTACCGTCCTCCTCTCTCCCTTCCTCTCTCTCTCTACTGTAACTCTCTCCCCCCCCCCTCTCTCTCTACTGTAACTCTCCCTCTCTCTACCCTCTGTCTCCCCAGCTTTTAGCCTCCATGGTGCTGCAATACTGTGGGGGCTATGTAGCCCACGGTCAGGCTGGCCGTGGTCTACATAGTCCCCACGGCAATTCAGTGCCGTAGGGGCTAAAAGCTGAGAGAGAGAGAGAGAGAGAGAGAGAGAGAGAGAGAGAGAGAGAGAGAGAGAGAGAGAGGTGGGTGCCCGGCTGAAAGGAGGGGTGTTTTGGTCCAAGTGGGGTGCCCGTAGAGCGACCCATTTAGATGTAGACTCTTCTGTCGCTGGTTGTGTCCAATACAGACCTGACATTGATGATCACCCCATGTGTTTTGGTCCAAGTGGGGTGCCCGTAGAGCGACCCATTTAGATGTAGACTCTTTTGTCGCTGGTTGTGTCCAATACAGACCTGACATTGATGATCACCCCATGTATAGGTGGCAATCTCTGATCGTGCAGCCCGACCAAATTGTCTAGCTGAGCTGGACTACCGGCCCATGTATTTTGTCAAGATGTACGTAGTCACCATTGCGTTTCTTTCATACGTTTTCATTACTCAACAAGGAACCCTTCAACTGTAAGACCCCGATGCTGACAAGTCAATAGGAGATGGGTTATATAAGCTGATT
Organism: Euptelea pleiosperma; assembly: GCA_035048495.1. NCBI lineage: Eukaryota > Viridiplantae > Streptophyta > Magnoliopsida > Ranunculales > Eupteleaceae > Euptelea > Euptelea pleiosperma. Next base: position 2,056,392 of record CM068545.1, read on the forward strand.
TGTATGAAGTATAAGCCCCCCATCTTCATCTTGCTTTATGTTTTGTTGGTGGTTCCTTAGCCACACGGTACGTTCAGTTTCAAAAAGATAAGGAAGGTCCTTTGATACTCCACAAAGGATGGCGTGTGATTGGAGGTCTACTGGAGTGAGAACAGAAAGAAGTCAAATCGATAAACCAACTGCTCAATGGGTGATCGACATGAATAATTATCTTAGAGATGGACCCAATTACAAAACAAGGGCACCATGGACGATTTACAGAGTCCCCAGCAACATGTGTAATGTCCACAGAAACGCTTACATCCCCAAGCTCATCTCTATCGGCCCTTTTCATTATCGTGACTCGTTGTTACATGTCATGGAAGAGCACAAGAAGCGTTATCTCTTGCGCCTCCTGGAAAGAACCAGCCAAGAAAAGGGGGAACAACCGGAAGGGTCGCCGCCGCAAGTACACGATACCGAGTGCTTAGAGAGTCTCGTAGAAGCCATGAAGGTGTTGGAGAGAAAGACAAGAGACTGCTACTCGGAGAACTTCAATATCGACAGTCATGATTTTGTTCAGATGATGGTCATTGATGGTTGCTTTGTCATCGAGCTCTTACGCCTTTACCACAAGGTTGCCGAGCAGGTAATGTGTGCTTTATGTATCCTTCCATTATATATGATTGGTTATTACTTATATAAAAAAAAATAAAAGAAGATGGGGGACAACATTTTTTACCACCAAATATATTTTCACAACAGGATGGGGGGGACAGCATTTTTTACAATAATTTTCACAAGAAAAAATTGGCGCGGGCTAATATAAACTTAGAAGTTTTGGAATAGGATGATTTTTGGTGAGGATGGTCTCTCTGGTGAGGAGATCATCCTCACAAAAATTCAAATCATTCTGATATTCATAGAATGGTTTAGAAGTTGAAGAATTATGGACCGTTATCTTGAAAACCACATTTGATGGGGTTAGAAATTTCAGAATGGACTGATTTTTTGTGGAGTGATCTATATGGTCATGCTCACCAAAAATCAGCCATTGATTCATCTTCTATGTGGTTACGCAAAAATTGTTGTCCCCGGATCCTGATCCAATTTATAAATTTAGAAGTATTGGAATGGGATGATTTTTGGCGAGGACACTCTCTATTGTGAGGAGATCATATCCTCGGAAAAATTCAAATCATTCTGATATCCGTAGACTGGTTTACAAGTTGAAGAATTATGGACCGTTTATATTTACCCGTCTATTTATACTATTATAAATTTCTTTGAATGAGTTACTTAACACAGGTTTTTTTTTATTTATTATTTTTCTCTTTTTCACTGAGATCATTACCATTCTGAAGTTTCTGACCCCACCAAATTCGCTATTCAGAAAATTCAGAATGAAGAGCACATTTTGATGGGGTCAGAAAATCGGACTGGCCTGATTTTTTTTGGAGGAGGATCTCAATGCATGGCGAGGAGATCATTGTCACCCAAAATTTGCCCTAGGGGCTCACCCATGTGGGCCCCACAGTGTTCGTATGAGTCAAATGCCGTTGGACACTATAATTATTCCAAGACTTTGATCAATTTGTATAGCACACTAACTAAACACACGCACACAAACACGTGCGTAATATGCTTCCCTTAAATTTCATTTCATATTCAGTTTGTCTTGATAAATATGGCAGGGACCCTCCAATGTCCAAGTCCAACAGGAAAAGGTCGATGATCCAATTTTCACGACTCGCTGGATGCTGATCACTCTTCGACGTGATTTGTTGATGCTAGAGAACCAGCTTCCATTTTTTGTTCTGGAAAAACTATTTAATTTAACTAGTTCAAGCGAGGAAGTCCCTCTCAAAGCACTTGCTCTCGAGTTCTTTGATCATCTGAAGCCTGGGGAGAAGAAAAATCAAGAGGCGAACTCAGAAATTGTATACGATCACCTGCTTCATTTGTTCTACGCCAGCTTCCTTCCATCGGAGAAATATGAAAACTGCAATCTAAGTCTAAGGTCGAAGGAATCTTCGAGAACTATGAGCATTCCCCGTGGTCAAGAGAGGCAATTAAAGCATTGTGTCACAGAGCTCCAAGATGCAAGAGTCGAGTTCAACATGAGAAAACACCATGATGTCCTAGACATAAAATTTAGAAACCGAGTGTTAGAAATCCCTCCGCTATACATCAACGACGACACTGTTCCTCTCTTATTGAATTTCGTGGCTTACGAACAATGTAAAGATGTCATCCCTTATTTCACAAACTACTTCATGTTCTTCGATAGTCTCATAAACTCGGCATCGGATGTTGAGATTCTCCACAAAAATGGGATCATCAATCATGTTTTGGGCAGCGATGAGGATGTGGCAAATCTATTCAATAAGCTCTGTAGAGAGATTGTATACGACGTGGATGATTGCCACTTAGTTAAACAAATGGAGGAAGTTAATGAGTATTTCAAGATGTATAATGCTACGAAATGGCATGACTGGTGGACAAAGTTGATCCGTGACTATTTTAGTAGCCCATGGACAGTTCTTTCGCTCGTTGCTGCCATTGTCCTGCTACTACTCACCTTTACCCAGACCTTCTTTGCTTGCTTTTCTTATTTTCATCCGCCACAGCCATTACCGTTCTCATCGTAAATCACTCTCTCAGTATCTGTTTTCGTATTGTGCTCTTGTTCTTATTCAGTTGAACTAAATGAGTTATAGTTGTTATTAATGGAAAAAACCATATCTTTGCATGCATTGTTCCTCACCTAGAAACATACCTTTAGTTTAATATCTTCATTACTGGTTTAAAGATTGCTTCTTAATTTTCGTTTGCGTTGTTCAAAACTGACTCATGACCGCCTCAAACTTCAAGGCCCTCCAGAAAACCATTCTTGAGTCTTGACCGCTTTGCTTTCGACACCATAAGCCTCCACAATAAAGAGGAATTGAGATAGATGGTCTTCTTGTCTTAAGCTTCTTGAACTTCTGAACTGCGTAGCTGGACACCCATTCATCAATATAGAGAAGGATGCAAATGAAACACAGATCTTAATTCCTCTATTTGTATCCAAGAAATCTCCAATTAATGTGATTGTATGCTTGTTCCAGGGCAATCTTACAAACATTAATGCCTGGTTTTACCAAACGGTTTCTAGATTCTATACACTCATTTGTTTTAAGAACTCCATCCAAAATCTGTCTACCGCTCACAAAATCCCATTGAGTCGATGAAATGATCGAAGGCATCACCTCTCTAATTCTAAAGGCTAATGATTTGACTATAATATTGTAAACACTAGTACTCCCTATTAAGTTGATGGGTTTGTAAATCGAAAATATCTTCCACTTCATCCGATCCTTCTTTGGAATCAGGGTGATGGATGTGCTATTGGAGTAGTGGTCTAGGAAGACATGCATCATCTTGAAATTATAGAATCACCTTCATAAAATCCCTATCAATGATCAACCTACAATGCATAAAGAAAAGAAACACAGAGAAAAATCGTTCAGGCCCCGGGCCTTGTCCTCTTCTAACTGTTTAATCAAACTAAAAATCTCCTAGTCCTTGAAGGGTATTTCGGTATTTCCAATCATCTGCACGCTGTCACATTTTTTAGCCCACGCTAACCCCATAAATGTTTGGCCTACGCGTTGGTGGACCTACAAACCAAAAATCAACCTGCTAGGTGCACTATTCCTAGCCATTTGATTAGTTTGTGCATTTTATAATTGTGGGCCTCATGAACAAAGTCTATGGGTAAAAAAATTGTTTCCAAGTCCATAATGAAAAATTTGCTCATCAAATCCAACTGTTGAGAATCACCTATCATGAGATGGGACAAAACATTCAAGGGGTTAGTGGGCTGATGAATACTGTGCCATGTGGCAATACACCCTAGTAATTTGTTCTCAGAGGAACTTTTAAATATGATTACATGTAAATTGTTTAGTAGATGGGATGGCATGCGCATCTGGGTCCACTGGCCGCATGGATATTTCCCCCACCCCTTGGTGGATATACATTTTTTTTTTTTGCTAAATGAGAATATATTAAAGAAAAAGAAAGTACAATCCCAAGGGGATGAAAACGGACAGCAAAGATCCTAATTAGCAACTCATCTCACAAACCAAAATCACAATGATTGGTAATCTTTAGCCATTAGATTTTAGTACTTGTTAAGGCGTGATTCTAGCCGTACAGCCAACAGATGTTATTGGAGAAGCAAGCTTGCAGGAAATGCTCCTTTAGCTCATATGGTCACACAGCCAACAGATGATGCGCCTGAAATAGAATAATACGAGCCACTTTAAGAATCTAAATAGCAGTAATTTTGTTTTTTGTTCATGTTTTACTGTGGGATTGTTGTTGTTATTATCAGATGACCTCAAAGATTTTATTACATACCAACATCAAAATCGTAAAAACGTTTACTAATCAACACCGTACCAGACTGAGTCATTGATGTGGTCATCCCTACTCAACCAATTACCTCACGCTGAACTGGTCAAGGATTGGTCTAGTGACAGTTTCCTGGCATGCCATGTATCTGTCAATATGAAATTGTACTACTGGATTTCTCCAGCTCCTACTTCTTCGTTGCTCAACAAGAACACGTCAACTGTAAGACCGAGGTTAGAAAGTTCACTTACAAAAGAAAAAAGAGATGGCTTACGTTACCTCATCCTCATTTGTATGAAGTATAAAACCCCATCTTTATCCTTATGTTTTGTTATTGGGTTTGAGTCTGTTGCTTTCTTTGTTGCATAGGAAGGTCGTCTTGATACTCTTCAAAAGGATGGGGCGTGGAACGATAGGGAGGAGGAAGATAAGGAGGCCTAATAGAGTGAGAACAAAAAGAAGTCAAATCGATAACAAAACACCGGAATGGGTCATCAGCATCAATAATTGCCTCACCGAAGGGCCGGATTACGACTCAGGGAGATCTTGGACGATCTATAGAGTCCCCAAGAACATGTGTGATGTCCACAGAAGCGCTTATATGCCCAAGATCATCTCTATCGGCCCTTTTCATTATTGTGACCTGGGCTTGCAAGTCATGGAAGAGCACAAAATGCGTTATCTCTTGCGCCTCCTGGGATATACCAGCCAAGAAAAAGGGGAATTACTAGAAGCAGGGTCATCATCGCCGCCTCCGCCACAAGTACGCAATGATATTCGCTTAGAGACTCTCGCAGAAGCCATGAAGGTGTTGGAGAGAAAGACAAGAGAATGCTACTCGGAGACATTTGATATCGACAGTGATGATTTTGTTCAGATGATGGTCATTGATGGTTGCTTTGTTATCGAGCTCTTACGCCTTTACCACAAGTTTGATAATGAGGTATGTGTGCTTCATCTGTCCTTTCATGGCATATAATTGGTTATAGAGTAAGCTGGTTTTGCTCTTACCAGAAAAGCTAGCTAGCCTAGGCTTGTTGCACCTTCTTGGCTAGGTTTGCGTGTCTTGTGCGCAATAAGAAATTTGGAAATTTCCTAACAACTAGATATTCATTTGTTGACCTCCTATTGGAGGTTGAAATGTTGAATGTCAATTGAGGACTTGGTCCATGTTTTACGAGAAATCTTTTGACTGTATGTAGCCATGCGACTGCAAAGGTGAGCTCCAAGTAACGAAGACCACATGTTGAGGTGGAGTACCCACATCACATTTTTAAAACATGTGGACCCGACCTCAACATGGGATAAATGTGTGTCGGTGAAGTTTTATCCCTCAACATGTAGTTTTGATTATTGCGACCACAATTTGAAAATTAGGCAATATTTAATCTGATTAAACCTATTAGTCAGAAGTTTGCACCCTGCGGAGCAAACATTTTAATCTCATTTTGAATTGCTCTACATTTCTCGATGAAGTGTCATCAGAAAATTAAATTTTATTTCTTGTCCAGTTTGTCTCCATTATTTGATGGTTATGTTTTTAATAGCTGACTCTCAATGATCCAACAGGGAAATGTAGATGATCCAATATTCACGACTCGCTGGATGCTGCGTACTCTTCAGCGTGATTTGTTAATGCTAGAGAACCAGCTTCCTTTTTGTGTTCTTGAAGAACTATTTAAGTTAACTAGTTCCAGTAGTGACGAAGTCTCCCTCAAAGAGCTTACCCTCAAATTCTTTGATCCTCTGATGCCTAGAGAGAAGAAAATGCAAGAGGTCAACTATGAAATTGAATACGATCACCCGCTTGATTTATTTCACGCCACCTTCCTTTCATCGGTCAGACGCAAAAAATGTATACCAGGGTGGAAGGAACCTCAGAGGACTGCAAGCCTTACCCTTGTTGAAGAGAGGCAGTTAATCCATTGTGTCACAGAGCTCCAAGAGGCAAGAGTAAAGTTCAAGAAGAGAGAAGACCGTGACCTCCTAGACATAGAATTTAATGATGGCGTGTTACAAATCCCTCCCCTATACATCGACGACAACACTGTTCCTCTCCTATTGAATTTTGTGGCTTATGAACAATGCGATGAAGATGCCGAGCCTTATTTCACAAACCACTTCATGTTCTTTGATAGTCTCATAAACTCGGCAAAAGATGTTGAGATTCTCCACACAAATGGGATCATCAATCATGTTTTGGGCAGCGACAAGGATGTGGCAAATCTCTTCAATAAGCTCTGTAGAGAGATTGTCTACGATGTCGACGATTGCCACTTATCTAAAGAAATGAAGGGAGTTAACGATTATTACAAGGCATATTATGCTACGAAATGGCATGTCTGGTGGACGAACTTGATCCGCGACTATTTTAGTAGCCCATGGACATTTCTTTCGCTAATCGCTGCCATTGTCTTGCTACTACTCACCTTTACCCAGTCATTCTTTGCTTTCTTAGCTTATTTTCGTCCACCGTCATAGCCATAACTGTAGTCATTGTAGATTGCTCTCTGTACGTCTCTGTTTATTTGAATGCTGTTGCAGGTTACATGGCTCTTAACGGTTTGCTAGCTAGATCTTACAAGGAATTTAGAGACAATGGCTCACCCAATGTTGCTGGTTTTATTCGCCTAGATAGAATTGGTACCCATTACATTAGAGTTTAGGCTTGCATTTTTTGTACTCTTTGCTATCAAGCAAATTTTTTCTATATTAGCATCCTGAGGGGTAAGATACATACATCCCCCTGACTAGGTGTATGCTTGGTTTATCATATTAATAAATTCTCCCTTCCCTCCACGGAGGTTTCCTTAAAAAAGTATAGTAGTTATTTGAATTTAAAAAATTTAATAAAATTTATAACGGAAAAGTAACAGAAATAATGGGTTGTTTTTTTCACAATTTTTCATAAAATAAAGGTCATTATTTTGTTATAACGGTTGTTATTTTGAGTGTTAAAATGGTTCATAACATAACGGGGTAGGTCCGAATCCGTTACAGTGGTCGTTATTTTCGTTATGAGGATCGTTTTTTAAACCATGGTTGATAGTATAGAGTTGATATGAGAGAGGAGAAATTTTTTGAAGTGGCGGGATTTTTGAAGCAGCGATCATGCACCAATCATCGTGTGCCACATATACCGATGGTTACCTTTTAAAAAGACTTTTTAAAACCAAAGTCTCAACCATAGGTATATGTGGCGCAATCATTGGGCACATGATCGCTGCTTCCAAAATCCCACCGCTTCAAAAAATTTCTCCTTGAGAGAGTTGCCAAAATGTGACTTTTCAAACTTTATCCTTTGGGAAAATTTTAGTCGCACCCCACGTATTGTGAGGGCATTCCAACCTCTTGAAAGCACCCCACGAATTGTGCTTCAATTTGCTCCTTCCACAAGTTAGACTCGTGCGAGATCACCGCGTGCAACTTCATGCAAGCATTTAGGGACCCATGTGGCATACTCTTAGAGGTTTCTGACTGTATGGAAGATTATCCAATCCCTAGGTGGATCTACAAAACAAAAATCAACATGATTAGTGATTTCTAGGTGTTGGATTTGAGTTACTTTCATGGCTTGATTTTAACTGTGAAAATTTGAGCATTATTGACCATTTTGAGGTACAAATATCCAAAGGTTTGAAATCACTAATCAGGCTGATTTTTGGTTTGTGGGTCCACCTAAGGATTGGAAAAACATCCATACCAAGTCCTCTAAGAGTGTGCCTTGTGGCTCATATTGTGCGCTGTTTTTAAAGTTCTACTCTAAAAATATCACATCTATTATTTGTCAACATAATTGTCGGATGAATTACAAAAAAATAACATTGTGGGATGAATGTTTAGTTTGGGTGCCCTCACAATGCAAGGGGTGCGACTATAATTTCCCTTATCCTTTTAGTCCTATTTTTTGCTTCTTCCAAAAGAGCCCCTAGAATCATGCACATGCCTTCCAATACATAAAGAAAGAGCAAATCATTGATGACGGAACTGTATTAGCCACGTGGTGCACTTTTAGAGACCACTGACCATATGAATGTTTGGCCCATCCCTTGGTGGACCTACGTACCAAAAACCAGCCTGGTTAGTTTTTCTAATTTTTAGATCTGAGTAGTGAGTACCCCAAACGAGGCTAGATATCTGATGGTTAATAATCCACCCATGAAAATGATTCCAATCCAATGATTAATTAGCAATCACTAATCAGGCTGGTTTTTGGTCTGTAGGTCCACCTAGGGATGTGGGAAAAGATTTCAATGAACCCACACTCAGACCTCTTCTCAAAAACATACAACGTGGGAAAGGATTTCCAGAACCCACACCCAGACTTCTTCTCAAAATTTATAACGGAAAATAACGGAAATAACATATGGGTCGTTATTATAATGGCCGTTATAACAACGACCGTTATTTCCTGAGTGTTAAATTGGTAAATAACGTAATAACGGGGGAGGTCCGAATCGGTTATAAAGGCCGTTATTCTCGTTATAAGGGCCGTCTTTTAAACCATGCTTTTATCTCTAGATTTATGAAAGGTATCATTGTCTTGCCTTCTTCTTACTAGTATCAAAGGTATCTTGTGCTTTTATTTCATTAGGGGTCTTGCCTAACTCAAGCTTTCCCATGAGAAAAAGCAAAGAAAAGAAAGAAAGGGTATACTGGTCTATGCAACGCAAGAAGGGCACCTTGGTTCTCCAGTCTTCGTTCCATTAAGAGATGAGGAATGGTAAGCTCATTGCCAAGAGGCTCTTGCAGAAGATGAGAAGATTTCAAAGCAATAATGAAAGAAGAGCTCCATTTGTATGGGAGCCTCAGAGCTCGAATTTGATAACTTCTGTGACAGAGAAACTAAAACCACAGTTTCCCAATGAGCCCCACATCGTCTCCATCTATAGGGTCCCAACTAACATGTACCAGGTGGAGACCAAAGCATACGACCCCAACATTGTTTCAATTGGCCCTTACCACCGAGGTGTAGCACGGTTGCAAGCCATGGAAGAAGTCAAAAATAAATTCTTCCACCGTCTCTTTGATCCCAGTCGGGAACATGGTGCCACATTAGAGACCCTTTTCGATGCCATGAAGAACTTAGAAGGTAAGGCGCGTAGATGTTACTCGGAGAAAATCAATCTTAGTAGTGACGAATTCGTCGAGACGATGCTCCTTGATGGTTGTTTCATCCTCGAGCTCTTCAGAGAGTCGGCAAAGTGTGGAAGCACATATGAACCCATCTTCACAACACGGTGGATGTTGCGGGTTCTCCGCCGCGACCTGATCATGCTAGAGAATCAACTTCCCTTGTTCGTGTTATCTCGGTTATTCAATTTAACGCGTTCTAGTGGGAGCCCTAATACAACATCATCGCTCATAGACTTGGCACTTAATTTCTTCAACCCTCTAATGCCTAGAGATCAGGAAATTTTGAATAAAAGTATTACAATGACGCCATGCATTGGAGAGGAGCACTTGCTAGGTCTTTTCCGCTCTAGTCTCCTCCCACCGTGTTTCATGGTCCGAGGAAAGCAGCCTCACATGTTTCGTTCGATAAAGGAGCTTCTATTGGCTGGTATCAAGCTTGAGAAGAGAGAGAACTGTGGTAGCTTGGACATAAGCTTCAACATAAACTTCATGAAAGGTGTTCTAAGGATCCCCCCTTTGCTCATGGATGACTACACAGGCACGCTATTCCGTAACATCGTTGCCTTCGAACAATGTCACCCGCCTTGCAAGCCCGATTTCACATCATATTTGTTCTTCATTGATGCCCTTATAAACACGGCTGAGGATGTTGGGCTTCTCCATGACGCTGGGGTCATCCAGCATTCCTTAGGTAGTGATGGAGAGTTGGCGGATCTCATCAACAAGCTTTGTAGGGAGGTTGCTCGTGATGTTGATGAGTCATATCTACATTTGCTGTCTAAGGATCTAAACAAATATTGCGACCAAAATTTGAACAAGTGGCGAGCTGAATTGGCACACAATTACTTCAGAAGCCCATGGGCGCTCATGTCTTTGATCTCCGCCATTCTTTTTTTCGTTATCGCTGTACTTCAGACTAACTATGCTTATGTTATGTATCGCCACACATTAAATTCATCAGAGAAGAAATAGCTTTTGCAATTGTTGTGTTTTGTTACAAGCAAGCAGCTCTTTTGTTGTGGCCTGTTGTGTCCAATACAGACGTGACATGTATACACCAATTTACTCAATCAATCCCATGCATATGTGGCAGCAGCCTCTGATTGCGCAGCTAGACCAGACCAAATTGTCTAGCTGAGATGGATTACTGCACATTCTAATATTATGAGTCGTGAACCCGTGATGTAACAAGGTAGTGTACCGCACGCCAGGGCGTTGGCTTTAGCCATTTTTGTTACTCACTTCTGTCATATGGGCCCCACTGAACGCATGGACGTTTAGCCCACCTCTTGGTAGATATTCATACAAAAAACAGCTTGTTTTACGATTTCCAGCCTTTGGATTTTAGTACTAAAAAATGGTTGCATGCCACGGCTATAATCACGCCTTAAAAAGAGCTAATATCTAATGGCTAGCGAATCAGCTATTACCAATAGGGCGATTTTTGTTATGTATACCCACCAAGGGGTGGGCTAAACATCCATGCAGTCAGTGGGTCCAGAGGGCAGCAGTGAGTAGAAAAATCCCTAATGCTCACGCATTTGGCGCGACGTCTACCTCGTTGCGTTTCTCTCCCACTTCTTCGTTACTCAACTGGAACTCTTCAACTTGTAAGACCGAGGTTACACAAGTCCACTTACCAAAAAAAGGAAGAAAAGAGATGGCTTACGTTACCTAATTTGTATGAAGTATAAAACCCCATCTTTATCTTTATGTTTTGTTGTCCTAAATATTTCCTAGCAAGAGCAGGGTCCTTTGGGTTTGAGCCCGTTGCACAAGTGGTTCCATCTTAACCACAAGGTTCGGGTTGAAAAAGATAAGGTCCTCTTGATACTCTTCAAAAGGATGGGGCGTGGGGCGAAAGGGAGGAGGAAGATAAGGAGGCCTAATGGAGTGAGAACAAAAAGAAGTCAAGTCGATAACCAAACTCCCGAATGGGTCATCAGCATTAATAATTGCCTCACCGAAGGGCCGGATTACGACTCAGGGAGATCTTGGACGATCTATAGAGTTCCCAAGAACATGTGTGATGTCCATAGAAGCGCTTACATCCCCAAGGTCATCTCTATCGGCCCTTTTCATTATTGTGATCCGGGCTTGCAAGTCATGGAAGAGCACAAGATGCGTTATCTCCTGCGCCTCCTGGGATATACCAGCCAAGATAAAGGAGAATTACTAGAAGGGTCATCATCCCCACCCCCAACACCTCAAGTACGCAATGATATTCGCTTAGAGACTCTTGCAGAAGCCATGAAGTTGTTGGAGAGAAAGACGAGAGAATGCTACTCGGAGACCTTTGATATCGACAGTGATGATTTTGTTCAGATGATGGTCATTGATGGTTGCTTTGTTATCGAGTTCCTACGCCTTTACCACAAGTTTGACGAGGTATGTGTCCTTTCATGGCATATAATTTAGTTATTGGTTAAGGTGGTTTTTTCTTGTTGGGGGTCAATAATACCGCTCCCTAAGGGCACGGTAGGGAGCCGTGCTTGCCATGTCGATCACTTTTAGAGCCAAGGCTCACGGGATCGAATCATGGAACAGGCTTGCGGGTGGGATGTCAATCGTGGTAAAAAGGATGAAGTTTGCTCCTTCCTGACAAAATATCTTTTTGGGAGGAATGGTGACTTGAGGCCCGGTTAAGGTCCCAACATTTCTCTAATGAGAAAAGCCTAAGTTTGTTGCACCTTCGTGGCCGTGTCTTGTGCAATAAGAAATTTGGAAATTTCCAAACAACTAGACATTCATTTTACTTGACCTCCTAATGGAGGTTGAATATGTCCATTGAGGACTCGGTCGATGTTTTACGAGAAAACTTAAATTTGGCTGTAACCATGCGACTGCAAAGCTGAGCTCCAAGTAACCAAGGCCACATGTTGAGGTGGGGTACCCACATCACATTTGGATTATCTCCTTTCAACATGTGGACCCCACCTTCACATGTAATTTTGAATCTTTTGATTATTGAGATGTGGTCTCAACTAAAGACTGTTTTAATCTCATTTTAATTGTTCAAAGTTCAAACCCAGTTTTAAATTTGAAAGGTAGGATGAAGTTTAGCTTTTTCGAATCATACTAGAGCATCTCCCATTGCTTCTCTAGCATTGAAGTGCCATCAGAAAACAGATATATTGTTGCATCCCAATTTGTACAGTAAGCACATGCACACACACATAATCATGAAGCTCCCGTTAATTTGATTTTCTTATCCAGTTTGTCTTCTCAATTATTTGATGGTTATGTTTTCATCGGCTGACTCTCCATAATCCAACAGGCAAATGTAGATGATCCAATATTCACGACTCGCTGGATGCTGCGCACTCTTCAGCGTGATTTGTTGATGCTAGAGAACCAGCTTCCTTATTTTGTTCTTGAAGAACTATTTAAGTTAACTAGTTCCAGTGAAGAAGTCTCTCTCAAAGAGCTTACCCTCAAGTTCTTTGATCCTCTGATGCCTAGGGAGAAGAAAATAAAAGAGATGAACTGCGAAATCGAGTACGATCACCTGCTTGATTTATTTCGCAACAGCTTCCTTTCATCGGTCAAACCGAAAGAATATATATCGGGGTGGGGGGAGGAACCTCGGAGAACTACATGCCTTACCCTTGTTCAAGAGAGGCAATTAATCCATTGTGCCACAGAGCTCCAAGAGGCAAGAGTTAAGTTCCAGAAGAGAGAAGATCGTGAGCTTCTAGACAGAGAATTTGAAGATAACTTGTTAGAAATCCCTCCCCTATACATCGACGACAACACTGTTCCTCTCCTATTGAATTTTGTGCCATATGAACAATGTGATGAAGATGCCGAGCCTTATTTCACAAACCACTTCATGTTCTTTGATAGTCTCATAAACTCGGCAAAAGATGTTGAGATTCTCCACACAAATGGGATCATCAATCATGTTTTGGGAAGCGACAAGGACGTGGCAAATCTCTTCAATAAGCTCTGTAGAGAGATTGTCTACGATGTCGACGATTGCCACCTATCTAAACAAATGAAGGGAGTTAACGATTATTACAAGGCATGTCTGGTGGACGAACTTGATCCGTGACTATTTTAGTAGCCCATGGACATTTCTTTCGCTAATTGCTGCCATTGTCTTGCTACTACTCACCTTTACTCAGTCATTCTTTGCTTTCTTTGATTATTTTCATCCGCAGCCGCCATCGCCATCGCCATGACTCATGACTCTAGTCCTTGTAGAATGTACGTAGATGGCTCTCTCTGTCTCTATTTATTTGTATTCCTAATTTCCTACTCACTTTTATTAAATGAATTGTTATTAATAGAAAAAGCACATTTTGGTTAAACTTTGAACATTTCCTTGAAATGAGAGTTATAGGCCGAAAACTTACCTCACCCTATTGGCTCGAGGCATTTCTCAACACCCAATCAATGTGCAACACGTGGAGGGAAGGTCATGGTTAACGGACACAACTTGTTCAAGCTACTTTATTTTATTTTCATTTCTCCGGTATTTTCCTTCTTCCTTCAATCTCTCTCTTTTTTCAGAAGGGTTTTCCCAAGGTTGATGTAATGACAAATAATCACTTCAATGACGTTGGTATAGTGTTTTGATTTTTTGAAAACTAGAGATGATTTGCTAAGGACCGGACCGGGCCCTATTTACTGTTTCCCTGGTCCTGCCTTATTTAGAAGGGCCTTACCTAGTTGATTTGCTAAGGACCGTGCCCCATTTAGTGTGACCCTGGCCCTGCCTTATTTAGAAGGGCTTTACATATTTGGGCCCGACCTGGCTTGAAATTTATAAAAAAATATACTCTCTTTTTAGGACTTTCAAAGGGCCGGGTCGGGCTAGGCCCCATTTCAAGAGGGCAGGATTGACACCTCTGGGTGTTAACATTTTAACTCTTTTATTTAAAATTTTTGACACCCCATCACTAATCAGCTGGCTGATTGTTGGTTTAGAGCCTAGTTGCCAAGTTCGCGAATAACCTCTGGGTGTTAACATTTTAACTCTTTTATTTAAAATTTTTGACACCCCATCACTAATCAGCTGGCTGATTGTTGGTTTAGAGCCTAGTTGCCAAGTTCGCGAATTATTCGCGAACAATTCATTTTATAAGGTAAAACGAATTATTCGGCCGAACAATTCAAAAATTCAGAATTATTTGTGAATAATTAAGGCAATGCATTTAAAATGTGTTTAATTCGGCTAGACGATTAATTCGGCTCATTAATTCAGCTTGAAAATAGAGTAAAAAAAATAATAAAAATGAAAAAAAATAAAAAACTTTAATTTCATTCTTGAATTCACGTTCCTCATTGTCTCCACCCTAATGCATAGGGCATCCAAAGTTGTCTCAATGGATATAAATATTCAATATATTATTATAAGGTGCACACGAGATGCTTGTAAAAGGACACAGTGAGTTTTATATTTAAATATAGAATTTTCAATAAGAAGCTTTTTTTTAATCTTTTTATAAAGAGGAAACTTGAGGTGTTGGTCACTAATACTTAGTCTTGAGATCTCCTTAGTATCATGTGTTTGTTATGCTAAATATTTTTAAGTTCATTGATCTCATGAATGTTAGATTCATCCCTTGTGAACCTACAAGCCAAAAACTAGCTTGATAGGTAATTTGTAGTCGTTGGATTTTAGAATTTTTTTTTTTATTATAGACTTCATGAACAAACCCATGGGTGAAAAACAACATTGGATCCAATGTCCAAATTTTTAACATCGAATTTTTGGATCATAGTCGAATGAAACATGAATGAATGCAGTTGCGAACTTTTACCGTTCTTCGAATTTTTGACCGAATTTTTATCTACGTATTTTTAGACTATAACCGAATTATACTCGAACTTTTCCTATCTCGAACTTTTCCCGTATCCGAACTTAACAATTAGGGTTTAGAGGTCCACCGAGAGACTGGCCAGACATCTATACGGTAAGCGCCCACTAAGAGTGACCTGTATTTTGCGTTGCGATAGAAGCATTTGTCAAAACATTGTGACAGAAGTTTTACTCTCTCATCAAGCCCTCAAGTCTTCTCCCACCTAATCGTCACATACGCCAACAAAAAACGTCTTATCCCTTGTAAAAAAATAAGTTTTATACAACTAAGGGCCATGTTTGGCACGTGAGAAAAATAGTTCCAATGGCAAATATTATCTTAGCTAAATATTTGAGCATATCAACATTTAACAACGTTTGGTCCGTGTATTAGTTAGCTTACTTCGTTTTCTTTCAATTTTTGCATGTCCCACATATTAAAAGTCAAATATAGGTTAGGAGAGTGGGGGGCTCACATATTAGGTCACAAGATCTAAAAAACTCATTTTTATCTTTTTAATATATTAAAAACTTATTTTTATTGAAAATAGTGATCTCTACGATTATGCCACGCGGCTCATAACATGGCCCATTATTAATGGTGTTAAAACTCATGCTAATTCATGAGAATTTTGTAGGTAGGTTCACCTAGACTTGGAGATGGGCAAAACATCTATACAGTTAGTGACACGTGCATGGTGTTGTCATTGGCAAAAAATGCACCTCAAACTGCTTGCTAAATAATAATGCTAAAAATTTACGATTTAAAACAAACTATAAAAAAGACTCTAATCCAATGGGTGGAAATTGCTAATCAGGATGAATTTTCATAGGTAGGTCCACTTAGAGATGGAAAAAGCATCTATACAGTCAGTGGTTGCTAAATGTGTGGCACGTGTAAGGTGCTGCCACCCGTAAGGTGCACGTGCATTGCACTGGCGTTCCGGCCTCGTAAAATTAATGGTAGAAGTGCAACGATATCGAGATACTTATTATTTTATTAGATGAGGCCATTGAAGAAACTTCTAGATACAGTATTAGTTTTCCTAGATGAACGTGGATATTTCTTGAATCGAACGGCCAATGGGCTCAACTGCACATAATTTTGTCCTTATCCGTGGAGTAACACCAGTGGCGGAGACAGGATTTTGTTAATGGAGCAAAGTGTCACGGGGGGCGGGTCGGGCGGCGGATTCCACGTTTAGATCTAGATCCCATTTAATAGATCCACTACCTCAGTCTAGACCTGATGTTATGATCCGATCATTCGGGGCTACTCGATCGCCATAGTTTGTCAGCAGGCTTTTGTTAAGGGTGGCCAGAAAGAGTTCGCTTATCCCCAGTCCCCACGTGAAAAGTTGGAGAATTTTTTTTTTTTGATCCGGGGACACTGTGATCCATGGCTTTCTGGCACTTATAGTTAAAGCCACGTGGCACACTCCCATGAAAGTAAGTCCAATCAAACGTCTATAAATCACTAATCAGGTTGATTTTTGGTTTGTAGGTCCACTTATGGATTCGCCAAACATCCATACGGTCAGAGTCCTCTAAGAGTGTGCCACGTGGCTCATATTGTGTCCTGTAACCGGAGCCTGTCATTTTTGGGCCGTAACTGGAGCCTGAGCCAATTTTCGTGCCCCATGTTGGAAATAGGAGTGACACCACGTCACGTAGATGACGAAAGCGTAAAATTACAACGTGATCAACTTGAAAGTTTTTGTTTTTATTTTTTGCCGACAAACTTACCGTACAATAAGTCAACTTATTGTAAACTCATACGAGGGAATCTTAGCTGCCTCGGTTGATTCAACGGCTGGAGATGAGTTTAAGTTTCGATCCTCTTCCTTTGTGTGCAACATGAGTAGCTCTTCTTCACTTCTTCTTCTTCCATGAGATAGAAGAAAATGTCACAACAACAACAGCAGCAGTTTTCCAATATTCACTTTGTTGTTGATGATCTGTACTGCAAAGAACATTGGGCAGATGAAGAAGAAAAGAAAAAGAACAAAAAAATTGATACTTCAATAATTCTCCCACACCTTTTATTGGAACAAGACCAGTTTTATGAAGAAAATGAGCTTCAGTATCTCTTATCCAAGGAAGAACATGCTCACTCCAAGTTCTCCCCCAACTATTTACAAGCAAATCCTTCTCTGGCATCTAACCGTCGAGAGGTAGTTGAGTGGATATTGAGGGTCAATTCCCATTACGCCTTCTCCGCTCTCACCGCAGTTTTATCGATTAACTATCTCGATCGTTTTCTGTCAAGTCTTCAGTTTCAGATCGACAAGCCGTGGATGATGCAACTGGCTGGTGTAGCTTGTCTCTCTTTGGCTGCAAAGGTGGAAGAAACTCAAGTCCCCCTTCTCTTAGACTTGCAAGTAAGTTAATTCATTTCCGTTTCTTTCCTCTGTGAACTAATAAAAGGAATGATGATCGAGGATAACTTCATTTTTCTCAGGTGGAGGAATCGAAATATTTATTCAAGCCTAAATCAGTCAGGAGAATGGAATTCCTGGTTCTTTCCACGCTCGAGTGGAAGATGAATCCTATTACACCATGTTCTTTCATCTATCACATTGTAAGCTTAATCAGCAACAGCAAATGGGACTTTGTTAGGGTGTTTGAGCACCTTCTTCTCTCTGTCATTACAGATTTGAGATTTGTACATTATCGTTCCTCTGTAATTGGTGCCGCCATAACACTTCATGTGATCAATCAGCTGGATCCCAACTGTCAACTTGATTATTACAAGAACAAGCTCTTGGGTGTCCTCATGATCAGCGATGATAGAGTTGCGAGTTGCTATCAACTAATCCTCGAAAATAGATCAAATGGTGGCCCCAAATTCAGTTACGTGTCCAATTGATTTTTATTAATTAGACATAATATCTCAAGTACAATGTAATAAGGTGAGTGAGATACACCGAATCACAACTAAATGTATCTCATCGGATCACATATTCTTCATAGTTGTTGGATTAGGATTAGATTACATATTTTAGACTAGAACTCTTGTCCTGTAATGCCCTATAAAAGAGCATGATTAAGCTTGATGTAATTAGTTCAAATTATCAATAAATTTCTTTTTTTCTCATGGTATCAGAGCAAGTCATCATCCAACCATCCGGTGTTCAACTGGTCGTTGTTCAACGATACATTTGACATCAAAGCTTTGATCAAAGGCGATTCAATCCTCTTGGCTGCAAATTTTTAGAAAATTTATAGTGGTGACAACATACTTTAAAGCAATGTTCTAAAACTCGGAACTCGGACTAAACTCGGAAGTCAATCGGGGTCAAGTTACCTCAATGACTCGGGAATTGACTCAACGAGTCATTAAATTAATTAGGAAATTTTTGACATACCCCCATGTTATCTTTGAAATTTGACATACCCCCACAATTTTAAAACGCTGACGTACCCCTGACCGGTCCACCGTCTCAAACCGCTATTGACTAACATCTTGTTTTTAAAATGACAAAAATACCCTTTTCTTCAACCTTGAAACAAAAAATGTGAGTTTGGGATAAAATCCCAACTCCAAATCAAACGGCGGTGGAGGTGGAGGACGGCCAGTCACGAGATTCCGGTGGGTTGGCCGCCCAACACTGTGACCAACATACCGGGGCTTGTGGCTGACAGTCCACTCCCGTGAGCTTACCCATCACTCAATGTAATACAGATAAGTGGAGCACCCAAATGCATGACCGGTGAAAGGACTTTCAATATTTGTCTCTAGTCATTGTACAAAGAGGCCACACCATCTCTTTCCGTTAATGCCCAGCAAAAGTAGCGGCAGAGAGGAGCGGAGTCCATCCGTCATTGTCCCGTATCTGTGGCAAAGTATGATTCTTATCTTATCACCATTACCTTAGTAGCTTCAGTGATTCCTGCTATAGCAGCATAGTGAAGCGCCGTGCGACCATTGTTGTCTTGTAATGCAAGTGCCTCTGGGGGCACAAGTTTCACCAGCTCCTCCATCAATGGCTAGTACAAGCCGCAACACGTAATGCCATCTCTGAAAACATTGTGATCCTCGCTGTCACCGCATTGGAATCACAATCGAAGAACCTTCTAGATCCTTCCCAGCACTCACCTTTGAGCATAGTTTTTTTTTTTTTTTTGATAAATTCCTTTGACGCATAGCTTTGTACAAAGGGCAAGTTAAAGTCTTTGACATTCGATTTGTTAAGCCAACACACACATATCCAAAATGTACTGTAAAAGTAAATCTGAACCCCAGGATTATTATTAAATAAATCTAAGGATGTTTCTTCTCACCAGGATTATTATTAACATGGGTCTCACATTCGGTTAAGGCACCAAGATCCTCAGCAGTATGAAGATCAAATGGTTATTGTGAGCGGGTAGTTCGTTGACCATCATCACTTTCATCTAGTACGTAGGGATCAGATGGTTTTGGTGTTCTCTTATCATCTTGTTTTGTCCATGTCGTTGCCATTGATGTATGTGTTGTTGCCGTTATATATTATTCACCGGAGTGGTGGGTAGCCGGACACAAGACTCCAAGCTTCTGGTGACCCACCGTCCACCACAGCCATTTGATTTGGGGTTGAACACATTTTTTTTTCAATGTTGAAGAAAAGGGCATTTTTGTCCTTTTAAAAAAAGATGTTGGTCAATAATGGTCTAAGACGGTGGGCCAGGTCATTGGGGATATGTCAGCTTTTAAAATTGTCTATGTGTGTGTGTCGGTGGGGGGGTTGTTATGTCAAAAAGTCGCAATTAATTATTATTAAGAAAAATTTGAAAAATCAAAAAATATAAGAAAGAAAATAGATGCTAAACTTCCTTACTAGTGTAAGGGATCTAAACAAATATTGCGACCAAAATTTGAACGAGTGGCGAGCATTACTTCAGCAGCCCATGGCCGGGCCGGGCACTCATCTCTTTGATCTCCGCAATCCTATTTTTCGTTCTTGCTGTACTTCAGACTCACTATACTTACGTTACGTATCACCACACACTTGACCTTCTGCGACGAATTAATTAAGTCCGTCACAAATACGTATCGCCACACACTTGACCTTTTTGCGACGAATTAATTAAGTCCGTAACAAATTTGCAATAATCAGGCTAAGAAGTTCGTCACACAGATCTTAGTTCTACAATAGGTACCCACCTGTAATGGAAACTAATATAATTAGAGAGATTTTTGGTGGATCAAACTTTGGCTTCAGCAGTGGCACGAAAGGCTACACGAGAAACTGTACTATTTGGAACCTGATGGGTTAAGGCATCGACATCGATAATGTATGTCCAGCCAAGTAGAGTCTATTGTGAGATGCGTCAATGTTATATATACTAGAAATTGATGTAATCGAATGATTCTGCAACATTCTTTTTCATTGTAAAAAAGAAAGGGTAAAATTATTTGCACCCATAAATTTTTCAAGTGCACCCAAATAACAAAAAAAGACAAATGTATTCCTAAATCTACAGTCACCTTTTAGAAAAAATGAAATCCAAATCTCACGAAGAAGAGGAACAACCACCGTCCTCTTCTCCTTGTCAGGCCGCCACCGCCACCACCACCACCGTCCTCCCTTTGTCCGCCACCACACCATCACCACCGTACAATCTCCCACCCCAACCCCAACCACCCATCATCCTCTCTCTCGCTCTCTCTTTCCCTCTGTCCTTTCACTCTCTTTTTCTATCCCTCTCCTTTTAATGAAAAAATTTGCTGTGCATGTCTGCAGGCCAGGGCCGACATGCCTTTGTCTATGTCGACAAGCAACGACCGACATAGCTTTGGCAATGTCAACTCTGGCCTGCCGACGTTCACGGGAATTTTTTTTAAGAGAGAAAGGAGAGAAGTGCTTTGGTGGTGATGGTGGCGGTGGAAGAAGAAAAGAAGGCAATGGTGGTGGTGCAGTGGTTGTGGCAGTGGCGGAAGAAGAAGAAGAATGGGTGGTGGAGGTGTGGTTGTGGTAGTGGTGGTGGCGTGGTGGTGATGAAAAAGAAGAAGATGGTGGTGGTGTGTTATTCTTCTTCTTCGTTGGGAATTTTTTTTGTATGCAACTTTTGGTGTGTAGATAAGATGTTTGTGTACGTATGGAAATGATGGGTGCAAATAATGCGACCCAAAAGAAATTGCCAAAGTCACATCAATCACGTTTGAGTACAAAAAGTTAGAATATCAGTATTTTATTATTATTTAAAAAAAAAAACCTAGATCATGGAACTAAAATTGTCAATTCTTATTGGTTCATATTAGTTTCTGTTCCGGGTACATCGATTCCAATTTTGATAATATGACAATTTTAACATTGTATTTATATTTCAGTTCTATTCGATTTAGATTCTTATCGATTTGGTTTGAAGATCAAACAACCTAGAACCAGAGCTGTTATTATCGGTTATGGTTTGATTTTTATTTCGTCGGTTCCAAAGAATGAAGAACATGAATCGGGATTTTTGGTTCCGGTTTCGATTCGTTTCCAGTTAACACATGTACAAATTGACAACCCTAGCAGGCGAGAGAGAGAGAGAGAGAGGCGTGTGAGAGGGGAGGGGAGAGAGAGATGTAATAGAGCTGGGATGGCCACGCGTAGGATATGGAATGTAGGGATCATCGTTGACGCTACCAGGTCATATTGATTAATTTCAGTGTCCAACAAATTCGAGATAATATTATGACCTTTTCAATTGTTGCCTGTGGACCGTAGATCTCTCCAATCCAATGGTCAATGGTCTCAACCTTATACTTTTTGGTCTGATCGAGTAGATGGGTTTATTATCGCGCGCTAATACGTCAGATCGGTGACAAATGCAACAAACATCATCAGCCAGCTAGTAAACGTACGTCCACCGCATGACCCGGTCGCAATTTTGAATAAACTATATGGTGTGGTACTTTTTTCAACTTGGGGGCTAACACGATTCTCTTGATTGGATGTTTCCTTCTGCATCATGCTTATATCATATCTTGTATCAGCCAGCCACAATGAATTTCTTATTGAAAATTGCGTGGACCCTCGTAGACTGCCATTTATGAGAAATTTTTTGAAGGGGCGATCATGCGGCCAATGACATTGCGTCAAGTACGTCGGGGTAAACCCGGCGCAATGTTATTGCCCCTATACTTAGGTGTACCTGGTGCAATATCAGTGGCTCATGATCGCCGCTTCAAAATTTTTCTCGCCACTTATATATATGTATCTACGCAGAAAGAAAAATCCTGCCACTCCAGTGAAGAGGGCTGGAGTCTCACTCCAGAAAACCCGTCCCAGTATTATAATTATTTACTTTAATAAAATAGGACAAGCACGATGACTTACAAAGACCTAAAGAAAACAATAAATTTTTTGAAGCCGCAGGGTTTTTGAAGCAGCCATCATGCGCCAATGATCGGGAGACACATATACCATAGTTACTGTTTAAAAAGTTTTTTTAAAACAAAATCCCAAACCCAAGTATATGTGGCATATGATCATTGGGCGCATGATCGCCACCTCAAAAATTTTCTCGAAGAGAAACAACAAGAAAAAGAAAGGGAAACAACACCTCCCAATAGGAAAGAAGATTCTCCAACCCCTCCATAGCCGCCAATAACGACTTTATAGTAAGGTTTTAAATGGTCCATTGTAACGGCCAATTAACGTTGCTGTTATGTTACGCCCGTTATAACAGGTGACATCAGTCACATCTGAGTCAAACACCGTTATAACATGTTACGCCCGTTATAACCATTTGCATACTAGATTCACACCTATTAAGCCGATTTTTTCAGTTTTTTTGGGCATTATAGTCGAAATAACATAATGGGGTTGGTGCATTACCGTTATAACACCGTCATACAACGTTTTTTCTAAACCATGCTTTTTAGTACTAATTAAATTCATTAATAAATCCTGTTTGATTTCCTTCGTGCCTTTAAATTAAGAGTTATCAAAGTTACCATGGCCTATGAAATACAAGAGGGCACCTTATTTCTTCTTTCTTCCTTTCACCAAGAAATGGGGAATGGTAAGCTTGCCAAGAGACTCTTGCAGAATTTATGGAGAGCTCCATTAGAAATAAACGCTCCTCTTCGGAGCTCGAATTTGACGACTTCTGTGACGGCTGTGCCAGAGAAACTAAAACCACAGCTTCCCAATAAGCCGCCCCACATCTATAGAGTCCCAACTAACATGCGGCAGGTGGAGATCAAAGCGTACGATCCCAATATTGTATCAGTTGGCCCTTACCACCGAGGGGTAGCACGGTTGCAAGCCATGGAAGAAGTAAAAAGGAAATTCCTCGGCCATCTCTTTGATCCCAGTCGAGAACATGGTGCCACATTAGACACCCTTTTCAATGCCATGAAGAATTTAGAAGGTGAGGCGCGTGCATGTTACTCAGAGACCATCAATCTTAGTAGTGATGAATTCGTGGAGACGATGCTGGTTGATGGTTGTTTCATCCTGGAGCTCTTCCGCGAGTCGTCGTGGAAGAATGGAACCACATGTGAAGTTCCCATCTTCACGACAAGGTGGATGTTACCGGTTCTCCGACGCGACTTGATCATGCTGGAGAATCAAATTCCCTTGGTCGTGTTATCTAAAATATTTGATTTAACACATTCTACAAAATCATCGTCGACGCTGATACACCTCGCACTCAAATTCTTCAACCCTCTAATGCCTAGAGATGAGAAAACTTTGAATGTAAGTAGTACACGAAACCTTGTAGAGGAGAAGCACTTGCTCGGTCTTTTCCGTTCTAGTCTCCTCCCTAAAGAGTCATCAATCGAGAGAGGAAAGCAGCCTCACATGTTTCGTTCAATCAAGGAGCTTAAAGAGGCTGGTGTCAAGCTTCGTAAGAGAGAGACGTGTAGCCCCTTGGACATAAACTTCAGGAAAGGTGTTCTAGAGATCCCTCGTTTGCTAATGGATGACTATACAGGCACACTATTCCGTAACATCGTCGCTTTTGAACAGTGTCACCTTCCTTCCAAGCCTGATTTCACCTCATATTTGTTCTTCATTGATAGCCTTATAAATACAGCTCAGGATATTGGGCTTCTTCATTATGCTGGGGTCATCCAACATTCCTTGGGTAGTGATGAAGCGCTGGCCAATCTCTTTAACAAGCTTTGCAGGGAGGTCGCTCGTGATGTTGATGAGTCCTATCTACATAAAATGTCTGAGGATCTAAACAAATATTGCAACCGAAATTTTAATAGGTGGCGAGCTCAAGCGGTGCACAATTTTTTCAGCAGCCCCGGGGTGCTCATCTCTTCTATCGCCGCCTTCATTTTTTTCTTGGTCACTCTAGCCCAGGCTTACTTTGATTACCGTGCGTATGACAATAGTATGCATCCCCCAAAGAAGGAAGAGGAAAGATGTGACGATGTATAGTATGAGCTTTAGCGATTTTTGTTACTCACCGCTGCCCTCTCGGCCCACTGAGTGCCCACACCTTGGTGGATATACATACACACCAAAAATCACCCTGATTGGTAATCTTTAGCCATTAGATTTTAGCACTTTTTAAGGTGTACGTGTGGTTCTAACAGTTGGATTCAACCATTTATTGGCTAGAAATCATTAAACAAGATGATTTTTGTTATGAATATCTACCAAGGGCCGGGTTAAATATCCATGCGGTCAGTGGCACAGAGGGCAGAAGCTTGAGGTCTACCGTGTTACATGATCAGGACTCAAAAAGGAATAGGTTTTTCCATCGCTGCGCTGTTACAATCAGCTCCTATAATAGCTGAATTCAATGGACGTGGAAAGATTTGGTCTCAAAGGTCTGGACAAAACTACATTCAAAGGAGTAACGTACTTTTTCCATCGCTGTGCTGTTACAATCAGCTCATGTAACAGCTGAATTCGATGGATGCACTAGTTGTAACAATTTCATTTACACCTAAATCAATCTTCTTGTAACTCACTGAGTGAACTCGTCGGACTGTTTGTTGTGGTGGCAATACTAGATATTTTTTGTACTCCACAAAGTCTCTCTCTCTCTCTCTCTCTCTCTCTCTCTCTCTATATATATATATATATATAAAATTTATTTTCTTTTTGTTCACCCGGTGACTATTGAGAAAGCTTGTATCAAAGGTAATGTGCCAAAGTCTTCTCCCATCCAATCAGTACGGACAGAAAAAGAAAAGTCTTCTTTGCCACCTAAAAAAAACTTCATATAAATTGAAAATGATGATTCCTTGTCACTTGCATGAGTTTACTTTTCCTTAATAACTACTATAATAATTAATTATAAACTAATAAGTAGATTGTTATGATTATAAATTTCAAAGCTTTGTGTAATCCAAATAGAGGTACAACCCTAGTTAAGTTCAAATTCGGAAAAAGTTCGAGTATAATTCGATTTTGAACTGAAAAATTCAATCAATAATTCAACCAAAAATTCTATGAATGAAAATGTTTGTAACTGCATTCATTCGTGTTTAATTTGACTACGCATCTTGCTTCTTAAGGTAGTCAAATTCACACAAGGACATTAATGTAAATTGTATCTTTACTTTTGGGTGCCGTCTTTCTTCATTGATCGCCACATTATTGATCATGTAAACACACGAATCTAATCAAATGAGTAGAAGATTCTAGATATCTATAGTATCTATCAATTACAATTAATCAAAAACCCAATTTATAGGTCGATAAAAACGCTAATCAAGTGGAGCTTCCTCAACTTAATGATAATATAAACACACCAATCTAATCAACTGTTTTTCAAGGTTGGCAGAAGAAACTAAATCAAATCTCTCAGGTTAACAACTGATCATGGTTTCAATGCAACAACAATGTAATACCCTGAATTTTTTCATGGTATTTTATAAATTAAAATTATTATTTTTATGATATTTTGTTGATAAATATTAAGTATTAATATTTTGTTGCATGTTGTTTTAGTTAAAATTAGTATGGTAGGCCTTTGAGACCGATTTAGAGACCTTTTGAGTCTATAACTAATCTTAATTGAAGCCTAATTGATACATATAGGCTTTGGGCCCATTTATAACCCATATTCAACTTAAAATGAGTCTTTTTGTGCGTTATAAAATTCAACCCTTTTATAGTAACGAAAATCACTTTTAATCTGAGATCAAATAAGAAATCTAGTTAAATAACAACTTTTAGAGAGATTCTCTCCTAATATCTCTAAACAATCTTAAGTCTCATAATATAAAAGGCCTTAAGTGTCCATAGGATAACTTACACATCGCTTCTCTTTTTGTGCAAGCCATTACCTTCATATCTATTTCTCTCTCTGTCTCTCTAAAACTCCATTAAAAAACCTGAATAACAAATGAGAGTTTTGCTAAAATTGAAGGTAAGTACCATTTTCCTTTGATCATTTCAATATTAGATTATAGACCTATGCATAAGAATTATTTTTTAATTGTAAATCTCATTGTTGTTACTTTTCTACACGATTGGGATGTTATTGCATGTCCTATATTGAAAATCCCTTGTGCGGATATTGTTAATTTCGTAATTATGAAGGCATGCATTCATGATAGGGTTGTCAACGGATACTGTTCGGATGGAATACAACCATATCTAAATTTGAAAAAAAAAATTCGATATCCGAATCTAATAAAATTATCGGATATCTGATAATATCCAATCCGAAAATTGGATATATATAAAATATTATTATATTTACATAATAATAAATATATATGTAAAATAATTATAAATATTATATTTATATATAATAAATATTATTTAATATAATAAATATAATATAATCTATTTATTACAAATATAATTATTAAATAATATATCGGATCGGATATTATCGAATCAAATACATCAATATCCAAATTCGTATCTGAAAACTATTCGAATATTAAAATGATATTTGAATCCGAATTCGATATCTAAATTTTTTGGATAATATCTGATTTTTTAAATACGGATTTGAATCGAATTCGAATTTTCGACTATCCATTAACTACCCTAATTCATGAATAATATCAATAGGAAAAAATTAGTCGCACCCCACAAAATGTGAGGGCACCCGACCTGTTGTAGGCACCCCATCTTTTATTTCAAAATTTATAAGGGCACCTGATCTATTGAATGCACCCCAAAGCACTAGCAAACGAGTAAAATTTCAATCACAACGGGAACCCACAATACGAGCCATGTGACACACTATTAAAGGGCGCTGACCGTATGGATGTTTGGTCAGTTCCTCAGTGGACTTGTAAATCAAAAATCAACCTGATTAATGATTTATAGTCTTTGGATCTTCGCACCCAAATGCCCTAACATAATAGGGCATTACAGGAATTAAAAAAAAAGTTAAAAAATATCAAGGGTTTCGGATGCCCCCACATTTTGTGGGATGCGACTAAAATTTCTCATATCAATAAGCTTTAAGCAAGTTAGGAGTGAGTTCCACAGGGGAAAAGACCTGAAGCCCCAAGAAGACCTCTGTATGGGTTGAGCATTTTATTTAACTATCATTATTACATATTATTTACAATCATAGCATTTATTGATTAATCTTAAAAAATGCAATATCTATCTCTTGTATTGTCTTGATTTATGTATTGAGGTGAAAAATTTTAGTGAATGGTTAGTTGGTTAGTTCATTCTGCTTACAAAATTTTAAGATTTTATAGAATTGAGAGAAGAAAAAAGTTTCGATCAGGAAGAACTATTGAAAAAACTTTCTATTTATTTTTAAGATGTTATTGATTGTAATAAAATATTTTAGACTTAATTGTTTGATTTTCGTTTGATATTTTAAATGATTTCTCAAGTTATAATTTCCTCTACTTCTATAATTTTAATGGTAACCGTTAGGGCTGATTTGATAAGAGTAAAATTAATTCTTAATTAAAATAGCAAATGACATATTCTTCAAAAGTATCTTTATAAAAATTGTTTCTAACGATATTTGAGATAAAACCATTTAAGGAATTAATTTTTTGATCAAAAATTGACCGTTTACTATTAATTACGAAAAATAATTTTTAAATATCTGTAAAATGAATGATTTAGCTTAACTGTATTTACAAAAATTATTTAAATTAATTTTTAAGTGAATATAGAGATCGTAACCAATAGTTTTTGTATAAAATAAATTTAACTATTATTTTGGGTACTTACTGTTAAATCGCGAAAAAGAAAAAAAAAAAAAAAAAAAAGAAGAAGAAGAAGAAGAGGAGAAACCTCCTTCATCGCCGATCAACTACATCACTAAAGAGAAGCGGTGGTGGTGTGGTGTGGTGGCAGAGGCCTGCTCCTCATATTATTTAGGGTGGGAGGGGACATATTTGTCATTTTATTTGGTAAGTGGGCATGTCATTATTCTGAATTTTTGGACATGTTTGACCATTTGATAGGTTTGTTGCTGAAATTGAATAATTCACAAACTTGGTAACTAGGATATTGGCGAACTTAACAACAAGGATGTGGAGAAAATAAAGTAAATTCAATCACAACATAACATAAAGATATGTACGTAGTTCACCTACAATGGGTATGCATAAATAGGTAACACGACAAAAGATAAATTCACTGATCAAGAATGGAAACCTATAACTTACACCAACCATCAGTCATCATAACTTAGACCAACCACATAACGTTACCAGTCAATAAACTTCAAGCACTTATAATTTTTCAAGAGTTGATAAACCAAAAAAGAAAGAGAGATGCAGGGATGAGAACCAGCAAAAAATCGCATTTCATTCTAAATTGTCTATAATTTTGTTTCTTCTACTTTCTTAAGACTCGATCTTTCCTTGAATACTATAGGGCAACTTGCGATGTTAATCCATCACCTCACGTACCTTTGAAATTCTAATTAGATCTTGAAATCTCTTCTAACCTTACTACTTAGAATGGTTTAGTGATAATACCCGGCCCGCATAATCTTTCTGTATATATATTGTTCAAGGTTGCATCTGTGCAACTCACTGACCATATTGACGTTTGGCCCCATCTCTGTATGGAACTAAACTTGATTATTGAAGTTGTTTTTGACTCTTGCTTTTGGTGACACCGGGTCCTTAAAAACGTGCCAAATGGGACACTCTTCCAGGCACCCGTGAATGAGTTCCACGCCTGATGAATCTACACAAAAAAATCTGCCTGCTTGGTGATATCTAGCCATTGAATTGGAGCATTTTTCATGAGATGATATCTAGCTGTTGGATTCAAGGAATTTTTTTATACTTGGATTGAATGGATAGGGATGATACGTAGGTCCATTAAGGGGTCGGAAATTCATTAATGATAGTGGGCCAGAAAGAGTATCCAACGTGGCACGTTTTGAAGAAAACCACAACGCTGCAATGAGAGAGCTCCGTATCAACAAAAAAAAAGAAAAAAAGAAATGGGTTTTCTTGTAGGGTCAGGATGGGGGACAACCATTTTGGCGTATCCATATAGAAGATGAATCAATGGCTGATTTTTGGTGAGGATGATCTCCTCACCATTTAGATCACCCCAACTAAAAATCAGCCCATTCTGAAATTTCTAACCCCATCAAATATGGTTTTGAAGTTACACAGTAAAAATAGACGGTGCATAATTCTTCAACTTCTAAACTAGTCTACGAAATCGGAATGATTTGATTTTTTGTGAGGATGATCTCCTTACCATAGAGATCACCCTCACCAAAAATCAGCCATTGATTCATCTTCCATGTGGGTACGCCAAATGGTTGTCAAAAATGGTTGTCCCCCAATCCTGACCCTTTCTTGTGAGTCTCCCATAATAATCTTGGTGACACATGGACCTTCCTCCCTGATGTAAATGGACCCCACCTCCCACCGTCCCAACCCCTAACATTGCAAACGTTCGAATCTAGCTTATGGAAAATGTTCATACATACAGAGTGCCAAGACTGGCCTTGTTTTATGTAGTGGCTTTGGCGCCGTCTTGAACCGGTTAAAACCCGTAAACCGTCCCAACAACTATTAACGAATATATAAATTTGAATAATAATAAGAACTAAAAAAGAATAAAAAGGGGATCACATTGTCCAATGAGAGAAAAATCCAAAATTGTCCACCTGCAAAACCCAGGCTGCTTTGGTTCTATCTGCGGGACTATTTGTCAGAATGAAGCCTTTGTTGCCGTCTTCTCGAGGACCTGTCTGTCACCTCTACATGGATTTTCTCTTGTCCTCGCTCTTTACCTTTTCTCCTTTAAAATTCTGAAATGAAAGATAGATTGACGGAATGATAGATAGAGAAGTAGCTAGGCAGAAGTACAGGAGAGAAACAGACCCATCTGATGTTCCTATCTGCCCTTCCCCTAACTTCTCTACTAAATTATCTCTGCTATTTTTAGCAGTGGTTTTCAGACTTACCCATCTTCACTGTCTTGGTACAACTCTGAATGAGGCATCTTCACTGACTTGGTGCAACTCTCGTCGTCAACTGTCGTGAATCGATCGATCTGCCTGGCTCCCTGAATGCCATCTGAGAAGCTTGTCAAGAGTGTTGACACTCTTCCTAGTTGGCATCCGGGGAGTCATGCAGACAAAACAAATAGATCACGGCCATGAATTCAGGTACATTTCTATCAAAACATCTGATTGTTCTTTTTGCGTTTTCATTGTTATTGTGTATCTTAAATAATAATGTACTTTTATTCGATAATTATTTTCAAGCTTCCAATAGTTTTAGCAATCGTTGCCGCGCGAGAGAGAGAGAGTTCCTAACTGTGGCTGTGCGCACGAGTTCATGATATATTTACATTATAACCAGTTATAATTCATTTTCAATATTGGTCTCGTATACTCAAAATCCCTTAGAAAATCTTTTTTTTGGGGTTATCCTCAAATCCACCACTCGGATGGTCCGCATCAAAGAGTCGGTTGCTCGCATGTTCATAAAAGGGGTTAGTTTTATAAAATATGATTTTCATCACATGCACATGCACATATGTATGTACATATATTGATGGGATGCGTTATGAAATGGATTGGAGAGTAGCTGTAGATCTAATACATAACTCACTAATCTCAGCCATCCACATGTCATCACATCCATAAAGACACACACGTGTGTGATAAACACATGTCAAATGGACTCTTCTAATATTGTGGGACCTAATTAATATAAAATTGTATTTCTTTTCTTAAAAAGATTCAACGACAAGATAGGCATGCCGACATGAACAAAATTTAGCGGAGTTCGCACATAAGTGAACTTATGTACAAAGAAGGATTTCCTGATCATCGATCAAAGCCAATAACATGAAAAAATTAAGAGTTCAATTCTATTTTAAATTGGACTTCCTTTGACTTGGCATACTGAAAAAAGGAGATCGACTTTTCCTAGTCAACCAATAGAGGAATAGAATGTCTCCTAAATCAGGCCCAATTTTTTTTTTTTATATGTAATTAATCAAGCATAGTTCTTCCCACCTGTTGGCAATAAATTGTAAGAATGAAGATTTTCTTGGATATAAATTTGAGGAATAAAAGATCTCCATTAAGTCTTAATCATTTTAAGATAGAACTTTTCTCAGAATTTATAAATAAGGTTCATGAACAAAAGCTATGATTTATCGAATCTTATCTGAGTACATACATCTTCAGTCAATATACTCGCAATATTCTCTCTTTTCTTCCTCTGACTTGAGCGTCGGAGTGTTTTTACAGGTACCCCAGACATCTGGTCTGCTGAGAAATCAAGATCTCGATTCTTCTTGTCAGGACCAACCATTGAAGATTGTGTGGGGTGAAGAAATTCTCCCATAGAAGCCATGAGACTTTTAGGAAATTATAACACTAAATGATTCAAATAATTCAAGAGTAGTCACTCCACCTCGTGGAGTTCAGTTTAGTTGTTATAGGAAATAATGTGTAGCATACATGTGAGTTGTTATGGGAGCATTGGTGTCTTAACAAAAATAACAGTACTTAATTAGATTATTAACATTCAGACAAACTTTGTTCTTTCATTGGCCATCACTAATGTCAGAGATCAAACTATATCACTTTGTTCTTGTTTTACAGTCTAGAGTAGTAGCTAGTCCTGATGCATACATCAAGGATTAACTAGGCTGCATAAATAAGTAATGGCTATAGTCCTCAGAACCCATTGATAGTGGTAAATCACTGTTTAATGGAATTCTAACAAGAATGGCCTGCCATTGGTTAGTTTCTGCAATTAAGATCATTTTCTCCCATCTACTTTCCTTAGACCAGTCTTTTCTCAATCTATTTTGGTTTTAAAACTGTTGAGTCAAGTTTGAGTTGCCAAGTTTGATTTGGAAAGGTAATTGCCAAGTTTGTAATACCCTTATACTTTCAAACGTTAGGATTACCCCCCTTGACCTAGTTTAACCATCATTTGACTAACATTAAAATGCGACATGCATCATGAACTTGCTAATGCACCTATGAAAGGATCATAATATCGCAATTACAATGCTAAAGAGGTGTGATTCAAGTCCGTTTTAACTCAAGTCATTTGTTAAACTAGGTCGAAGGGGGTAATGCTAATGTTTTAAAGTACAAGGGGGTATTACAAATTACGAAAAATTTTAAAAAGAAAACAAACTTTAATCTATTTACAAAAACAAAAATAAATTTCTGACATTCTCAAAAAAAGTAACTAAACGCCCTTTGAAAGGGGGTTTCTCCCTGACAGATATAAAAGGTGAAAAGACTGACTGTTTCTCGAAACAAAAGCTGAAAAGGCTGACAAATGCCCTTTTAAAGGGCGTCTATACCTGACAAACACCCTTTAAAAGGGCGTTTGCCCATAGAGGAGAAACTTTTGTCCCGATACGAGCCACGTGACACACTCTTATCGAATGATGACCGTATGGAAGTTTGGCAAATCACTAGGTGGACCAACACACCGAAAAAGATACATGATTAGTGGTTTATAAGCGTTGGATTGAAGTCATTTTCATGGGTTGATTTTAATCGTAAGAATTTGAGCATTATTTGAGTGCAAAGATCCAAAGGTTGTAAATTACTAATCAGGCTGATTTTTGGACTGCAGGTCCATCAAGTGACTAATCAAACATCCATACGGTCAGCGTCCACTAAGAGTGTGCCACGTGGCTCGTATTGGGACAAAAGTTTTACTCTACGAAAAATGCCCTTTTAACAGACGCCCTTTAAAAGGGCGTTTGTCACCCTTTTCAGCTTTTTCCTACTTTTGTCAGGAGAAACAGTCAATCTTTTCACCTTTTATTTTTATCAGGGAGAAACGCCCTTTCAAAGGGTGTTTAGTTACTTTTTTTGGAATTGTCAAAATTTTATTTTGTTTTTGTAAATAAATTAAAGTTTTTTTTTCTTTTAGAAAATTTCCGTACAAATTACTATCAAATTTCAGGGGGGGTTGTTACTAAAATTTAACAAAATGTAAATTAGTAATTCTATGAACAATAACTAGTAGGTACACTCAACAAGCACATAACAGTGTTTCGGAGAAGAAACAACGCATAGTAAATAAAGTAGAACTGCTATGTTAAGACCCTCCAGGATACAGAAATCTTTAATGTCCCATCGGATAAACGCCATTGCCATTGACGGTGTACCAACCTTCCTCCTCCCACATAAAAAAAAATATGTAGTTGGTTGTTGGACCCACATTCAATAGGTCCCACGCGCGCAAGAGATATTTTGTGCCAAACAATGACTTGGTCGGTCATCACAATCTGCTGTATCACGTTCTTTAGGACTGTCAGATGAATGTATCAAATCATATCTAAAGTTAATTAATCATTTGGTATAGAACCAAAACGTAGAAGATTAAGAAAGATTGGTAACTGGTAATCCGGCAAAGGGCAAGACATTGATTGGTTGCATCATCCAATCAGTGTGATATACTCTCTTCGTCTTGAAAAGCTCGTCAATTTAGTGGTGGCCATGGGAGACAAAAGATCGATGTGATGCGTACATTTGTTTATTTATTCGATAAGCAATTGATGGGGGCAGTTGGGATTGGGACAGAAGCTTTCAATACTGCTAAAGTGATCCTGGGGCCAACTCTCCATGAGTTTAAGCATGGTGACAGAATGCTCTTAAGTCATGTCGATCAAGTCAGTCATGTGTAAAACCAAACCATGCCATTACCAATGTGAAGATTATGTTCAAGCTTCAATCAAGTTAGCGACACACTAAAATCACTCCTACTTTACTTTGAGAAACTCTTCTTCCTCTGTGTATTATGAAGAAAAAACTTGAAAAAGGAAAGAACATGTACTTGTGATGAATGTCGCCTTTGTAGTCTTTGCTGATTAAATTGCATCTACATGCACAATGTGAACCCAGGTGATAGTTTTCCAACAGACTATCGCTAAGGATATGTAGGTCCACTTAGGGATTGGCCAAACATCCATACAGTCAAGAGTCCTATATGAGTGTGCCACGTGGCTCATATTGTGTCCTGCAACGGGAGCCTGTCATTTTAGGGTGGTAACTTGACCCTGAGCCTATTGATAAATGCTTGGATGAATTATATGGACTAACCAACAGTTTGTAATACATAAACAAGATAAACAAGATCAAAGATAGAAACTAATCTAACATGATATCCTAATTAATAGTAGATATTATCTAAAC
Source organism: Euptelea pleiosperma (assembly GCA_035048495.1). Lineage (NCBI taxonomy): Eukaryota > Viridiplantae > Streptophyta > Magnoliopsida > Ranunculales > Eupteleaceae > Euptelea > Euptelea pleiosperma. Next base: position 2,091,253 of record CM068545.1, read on the forward strand.
TTGACAACTAGAAGAATCTGTGATGAGATACACTAATAATGATATGGTGTATTTCACACATGTTACAATATATAGTGATTCTCATTCCCCCTTCAATCAATTTCATGGAGGAATGGTAGCAAGCAGCTTAATTATTAAAGTTATACATATGCAACCCTTCAAATTAAAGACAAGATAACTGCCTCGATCGAAAATCATAACTTGGAATTAAAATATCTATTTTTTCTTGTCTTTTGCAGGGTTGCATATGTAGATGATGTAGAATGAGCTGTTGAGCAATTTCTAGAACGTGAAATTCGAAGGAAATCAATTAAAAAATATGTCAACTTCAGTCGACGGTCATAACTTGGCTGCCGCCGGTACTCGTATTTTCAAAGATAGCATGTGCTAATGGGGTGTCTCAAGGAGATCTCTGTGTTGGACAATTAATCTAAAGAGGTCGGCGTTTAAGGGCTCAAATTGCAGTTTTTATGAAAATTTAATATTTTTTGTAATTTTTCGTTATATTATATTTTGTTATTTTTGGTCCAATGTTATTTTTGGGAAGTCTTAATTTAGTAACTTAAGTTCAATTTAAGAGTTTCACCAGAATTAGGGTTTTTACTATTTTTTTTAAGTTACCTAATTCCAGCTAAAATAGGAGATTTCGATTTTCTATTTAAGCTTGATAATATAATGAAATTTTTGAGTATTATATCTTTGGATTTTCCTGTACTTTATCCTTGTAGATTCAAGGTTTTGTTTTTGGTAAAAGACGGAGATCTTCTTCCTTGTTTATGTGAGCTTCCGCAACGTTAGTGCATGGATCTCCATCAAGAGGCTGCTTGCTTGCATTCGTCTTTTAATTTTTAAGTGTTACAAGAGTTCATTACTTTTTGGGGACAGTCCGATGACCATAATCCCTAATAGTAGGTAAGCATGCAAGTCTAGAGACAGGACCACTAGTTAACGTTGTTACATCCAATGCAACGCTTTAGAACCATGTATCACAAAAAACCTTGGATCCATTCGTACCCAAAGTCATGCTTTGATATTTTCTTGTAGAATCTCACATGATGGTGCAACAGTTATGGTTGGCTTCGGGAATCTCGTAATAATAGCGTGGCACACCAACTTGGTAAGGAGGCAAAATTGTTGGCTGCTCTAACGGTTCACTTTTCGTTCCCTTCTTCTTTTCCTTTTCCTTTTTCTTTTCCTGAATGGGTGTGACACTAACCAGCTCTGCACAACCAACTCTCTTCCTAATTAACATTGTCAGGACGACTGAATCGATCCCGTCACCAGTAACAGCAATTTGATTCTTGTCATCGCCTTGTAACTCTACTGATTCAACACCTGCACCACGAGTAGCCAATTTCCATGTCAAACCATAACAAACTCAGCGAGTCAAGTCATAGGAATCCAATATCTGATGAACAAATGATAATACAATCCTTCAAGAAGGATAGCAGTAAGGTTCCAACACAGCCGAGTGATTAATGTTAGCAGAACACAAACAAAATATAGATTTACCTTGTGCACCAGCTGCGATCCTCATGGCTTTGGACCGCAACTTCTGGCAATTCATCGACACTTTCATCACCACCTTTTGCTGCAACAAATCAGTTAACAAGTTATATAAACGTAATTCACACAAAATTCTTATTACCCACCTCAAGAGAGTTCAAATTTGGAAAATTGGCCTCATCTGTTGTATAAATCATACCTTCATTCGATCTGGGATTATGGGCAGAGATAGCATTCAGTGTTACACCGTGTCACCCACTCTCCTCTATTTATAAGCTCTCTTCAAGTAGGACTAGTGAGTGAGGGCCTTGGACATTTTGATCCCTGCCCTTAACTGCACTGGTAAGGGCACTTACCAGTCCAGTGACGCCATGGATAAAAAAAATCCATGGATCAAAATTTTTCTCCGGATTATTTGCCCCTGGGCCGTATTACAATCGAAAGAGTTTTACTCCACCCTACCTTTGTAAGCCCAAAAACACGATCAACCAGGGTAACAACAGGGTTAAAAAAGAATAGTTAGAACTTAGTTAGAAGTCATGGTTTAAAAAACGGCCGTTATAACGGATTCAGACCTCCCTATTATGTTATGTACGTTAAAACGCTTTAAAAATAATGGCCGTTATTTTCTATTTTTCCGTTGTAACAAAAATAACCTATTTTCTGGGAATCTTTGTGGGAAAAAATAAAGGTCATTTTTTCCGTTTATTTCAGTTTTGAAATTTGAATTTCAGCACCATTTTTTCCGTTTTTCCATTATTTTTCGTTTTTGCCCTTGAGCGGCCGTTATAACTGGAAAAAAAATCGGTAACGCCCCCCAGATCGTTATACCATTATAACGCCCCTTTTAAACCTTGGTTAGAACAGGAAAGAACCGCCCAAAGTCTCCATGCAAAACGAACTCCATAATCTTCCACCGCTATGATTCTCACATTCAGGTATGCAGAGGGTATTAGATCGAGCTCTTGTTGGGAGAAGGAACTGATACTCGTTGCTTTTTTCTTTCGGAAAATCTTTAAAAAAAAGACTTCAAGCCACCCAATAACTAAACTTTATAGAGATCCAAATGGAATGTAGTAATTATTCAAAAAAAAAAAAAATGTTACTTACAGAATTTCGGACATCTAAACTCTAGCCCAGGGTAGAGCTAGGGCCTATTCAGTTTAGGCCCTACTCCAAGGTCTAGGGCCTCACCCTTATAAGTGAGGGGTGGGCTAGGATTGGGCTAAGTACGCTATGGATTCTTAGGTGGGCCTGGCCTAGCACTAGGGCCTAGCCTGGCCCATTGACATCCCTAAACACACTATAGACTCCTGGGTGGGGTTGGCCTAGTATTCTAAAGCCCATTAATTCTGAAATTGGACTTTATCATAAATTAGCCTCCAAGGCATTTTTCAATAAAGACATTATACTTATCAAAAAAATTAGAAAAGAATTACGAATATTAAGACTAAATGAATAAAACACGTATTATTAATGTTTAATACATGAATTTTAAACATCCATATAAAATGAAAATATTGGTACAATTCAAGCTTTTTTTAAGGTTAAACAAATATAACACTTCAACAATGACTGAATTTTAATTTCTTGAAATTGAATTAAACTCAAACTTTTCCCTCTCCGAATCTTTGCCGTACACCGAATTGCTAACTATGGTTAAGAGTTAAGAACTCCATTGATACAGAAATCTATAATGTCCCATCGGATAAACCCCTTTGACAATGATGGTGCACCAACCTTCCCACTCCCGAAATGTCTGACACGTATTTCAAGGCCAAAACCCAACCCACGTTAACCCCCAAGAAGGGATAAAACTTTGATGACCCGGCCTTTCATCGAAGGAGATGACAGGGCAGCAGATCTCGGCACGTGGATTTTGTAGGGCTGACCACCTCGGCCTCACCACACACGTACCCGCCAGATGAGTACTCCAGTGCTTTTTGCCAAAACACTCACCTGTGTACGTGGGTGGTGAGGCCGAGGTGGTCCGCCGTACAAAATCCATGTGCCGTGCCACCGTGATCTAGTGCCTTGTCATTTCCTTCGATGACAGGTCAAAGTTCTACTCCTCAAGAAGCCCGAGTAAAACTTCTGTCACAATGGGATTGCAAATCACACAAACACAGCCAATGACTTCACGGCACGTACACCTAAAAGCAAAAGCACTTGTGTACGTGCCGAGAACTCATTGGCTTGTTACTGTGTGATTTACAATTTCGTGTGATATAATTAAGTTTTACTCAGCCCTACATGCAACCACGCACTTAGACAGCCGCTCCAACCATGATGGGACTAGTATATCACGTTCTTTAGGACTGTCAGATGAACGTCAAATCATTTCTAAGGATAACCATTTGATAAAGAACGTGGAAGATAACAGAAAGACTGGTAACTAGTAATCCGGGAAAAGCCAATACATTGATAGGTTGCATCATCAAATCAGTGTAATATTCGGCCTTAATTGGTTCCTTAAGAGGAAACCCAATATATATTCAACGGTCCGACTACAAATGTGGGCCAGGTGTATGATACACGTGAAAGATATATTTAGAATAAATCTTTTATGATGGACACTCATGGACGTCCATATGGGCCACGTTGCACTCTTAGGGACCACTTCAGTTGGTGGCGATATTCTTAATCTCTTAGTCTTGAAAAGTGGATAAAAGTAAGTCAATTCAACGGTGAGAGACAAAAGATGGATGGGTACAGATTTTTTTTCGTAAGCAATTGATGGGACCTGATAAGAAAGAAGCTTTCAACCACACCATTGGCCCCACTTGTGGTTTCTATGTTCCATTCATTGTTTGCATAGCTTAGATGGAAGTTCCTGAAGGGCCACGATTTCAGTTATTTAGATTTTCAAATTTCAACCCTCACATTGAAGTTGTACAGGGACATTCATAACTCAGTGACTCGTTCATGACTCAGCTAAAGTGATCCTAGGGTCAAGTCTCCGTGAGTTTAAGCATGGTGACAATATGCTCTTAGGTCAACATGAGAGAGTCCACAGTATTAACTCGGTTCAACACCAGTGGGTTGAGCTTACTCTTCTTTCCTCTGTGTATTATGAAGAAAAAACTTGAAATTAAGGAAAGAACATGACTTGTGATGAATGTCATCTTTGTTGTTTTTGCTGATTAATCAATTGCATCTACAATGTGAACCCAAGTGATAATTATCCATCAGACTATCGACAAGGATGCGAAGAATATAATATACATCGGCCAAGCGACGACTTGACTCGAAACCAAGTCGTGGCATGCATACATTTATCGATTGGTAGGCTTCAAAAAGTACAAGATTCCTCTCTAAGACTATTACATTGAATGATGCTAAAAATATCAAAATCATCTTAGCAAATTATAAATTTAAAGTGGCCTTCTACAAGTGACAATAACAATCAAAAGCTTCCACTATCTGCGAATTTAAAGGATCATAAAAAAAATTCAAGACACTTAAGTCACATTCAACAGTTTCAGTGGTCCATATATGCCAGGGTCAGCTCAACCCCTAAGGACCCCAAGTTAGCTAAGACCCCGGTCCTCCCACTTTTATATTTTCTAAGTCCTTTAGCGTCAGCCAAAGGCCTCCAAATCTCATGTTCATATTTCTTTATCTTTTCTTTTTCTCTTAACTCTTAAAGTATGTCTTGAGTTGCAATAATTTTCGTTCTTGTCTTTTCACTTTCACCCTCTCTTGAAAGTTATTTAAAAGATCCTATAAACATTAATGTGAATTAGTTTGTTATATACAGGTAAAATTATTTTTTTTAATTTTATAAGGTCGGTTTAGAGAAGAGAGAAATGTGGAATGTTCGATATTCTTCTCTCCTTAATAAATGAATAACACTTTTTTAGGAAAGTATTTTTTTTTCTTTAAAAATTTTCATAAATTAATAACTTTCAATTCTTAATTTCACTCGCAATGAGAATGGATTCATTACAAAGCTCTCGCCGCGCACTTGAAACTTCTAGAGGTATGTGAACCATGACCCTAGATGAACCTACACAAAATCTGGTTGGTGATTTTTATCTGATGGATCTGAGTACTCCAAAAAAGGCTTGAAGCTGACATCTTGAAATCACCCATGAAAAACGTTCCATTTCAAAAACTAGAAATGAGCAGTCAAGCTTTTTGGTTTGTAGGTCAAGTAAGTGCTGAGCAATATATTCAGGGCTAGACGGCTAGTGGGCCGGGTAGAATATTCCCACGATTTTACCAGACCCACAATGTCCCCAACAAGAATGACCGTCAGCATTTCCTTATTCTACAATTTAGTAAGCAGAAGTAAAACTTCTGTCCACAACGATGTGACATAATATTCTGTCACAAAGCACGATATGAGCCACATGGCACATTCTTAATGGATTCTGACCGTATGGATGTTTGGCCAGTTTCTCAGGGGACCAGTAAACCAAAAATCAGCTTGATTAGTGATTTCTAAGCGATTCAATTGAAGTTATTTTCACGGGTTGATTTTAACAGTAGAAATTTGAGCATTATTGAGCGTTATTTGGGTGCAAAGATCCAAAGGTTGTAAATCACTAATCACCTTGATTTCTAGTTTCCAGGTCCACCGAGAGACTGGCCAAACATCCATACGGTCAGCGTCCACTAAGAGTGTGTCACGTGGTTCGTATTGTGAGTTGTGACAAAAGTTTTACTCAGACGTACCCATGATTCTCATTTCCCCTTTCACCAATTTTATGGAGGAGGAATGGCCATTCATCCCAGGGACAGTACTATTATTTCCCTAACTGTTTTAGACAAAGAAAAGAAAAAAGAAAACAAAAATACTTGAAATTATAGTTTAAAATCCCCCCGTTATAACGAAAATAATGGCCATTATAACAGATATGGACCTCCCCTGTTACGTTATGTACCGTTTTAATGCTAATTATAAAGAAAATAGCGACCGTTGGTCTTTGTTATTTTTTATTTTTTCCGTTATAAATTTTATTGAAAGTTCAAAATTTGAATTTTAGCACCGTTTTATTTCCGTTATTTCCATTATTTTCCATTTTTTCCGCTTTTGCCTGGGCATTACAATCCGTTATAACAGAAAACGGTAACGCCCCCAGACCGTTACACCGTTACAACTGCCGCTTTTAAACCTTGCTTGAAATAACTAAAAACAATACACTGGTTTGTTCTTCCAGTAGGGAAACATGCAAATCAAGAGACAAGACCACAAGTTGTTACATCCAACGTTATTTATATAACCATTAGCTTATTTATATCACAAAAAACCTGGGATCTATCCATGCATACCCAAAATCATGCTTTGATCTATTCTTGTAGAATCTCACATGATGGTGCAAGCGTTATGGTTGACATCGGGAACCTCGTAAAAATACTGTGGCACACCAACTTGGTAAGTAGGCCAAATCATTGGCTGCACCATTAACGGTTCACTTTTCGTTTCCTCCTTTTCCTTTTTCTCCTCAATTGGTGTGACACTAACCAGCTCTGCGAAACCAACACTCTTCCTAATTAACCTTGTCAAGACGATTGAATCGACCCCCTCACCAGTAACAACAATTTGATTCTTCTCATCGCCTTGCAACTCTGCTGATTCAACACCTGCACCACCACCAGTAACGATTTTGTTCAGGGGGGGGGGCAACAATTTTGTAGAGGAGAAGACTTCAGGGGCGAAGACAGCAAATTAAATCGCAGGCTCAAGGGTAATACAACCAACTGATAACTCAGATGGTTGGTGTTTAACCTTCCCTTTACAAAACGTACGACACCACCATGTCAAAATCCTGGCTCCGCTACTGGCGAAATTGCCATGCCAAACCATGAACAAACGCCAATTTGATCTGAACATCATCACCTTCAAGAGACAACCGAGTGAAAGTTAGCAGAACACAAACAAAAGGAAAGATTACCTGGTACACCAACTGCAATCCTCATGGCTTTGGAGCGCGACTTCTGGCCATTCATTGAAACTTTCATCACCACCTTTTGCTGGACCAAATCAATTATCAAGTAAGTTAAAATTCTTATGACCCACTTCAAGCAGAAAGTTAAAATTCTGGAAATTAATAGAGCTGATCATCTGTTGTGTCAATCATACCTTCATCGTCTTCGTTGAGTGATTGATCTGAGCCGAGATAGGCTAATTTGTTTGTTAGGGACTAGGTGATTTTCAGTGTTACGCCGTGTCACGCACTCTCCTCTATTTTTAAGCTCCCTCCAAAGGGTGGCTAGTGATTAAGGGAAGTGTTACACGTGTCATGTGAAAGCTCTCTCCAAGGGGAGGAAGTGTGGGGAGCTAGTGATTAAGGGAAGTGTTTCACCGTGTCATGTACGCTTCTCTATTTATAAGGCTCTCCGAGAACAGTAACCCTTGGAATTTGGTGGAAAGATGCCAAAGACTACCCATATTATCTTAGTTGAAATAAATTAATTTTTTTTTTATGTAGCCGTGTAGTCCCCGACTTGGCAATGTACACCTTACACGTGGCTCACTCTTAGTGATTATCAATGACCATGTGCACCTTACACGTGGCTCACTCTTAGTGATGATCATTGACCGTATAGATGTTTGGCTTATCTCTAGGTGGACCTACATATCAAAAAATATCTTGATTAGTAATTTCTTTTTTTGTTTAATATCCAGATTAGTAATTTCTACCCATTGATTAGAGTCTTTTTCATGGTTTATTTTTAACCTTGTATTTTGAGAATTATTTGGAAGAAGTGCGCCACGTGTAAGGTCACTATTAGAGACCACTGAGTGTATGGATGTTTGGTCATCACTATGTGGACCTACATGTAAAAAATCAGCCTGATTAGTGATTTCTAAACATTTGATTGGAGTCGTCTTTATGGGTTGATTTTTAACTGTGGAACTTGAACATAACTATTTAGCACGTAACTTAAGGTACATTTTTTGCCAATAACGAAACAACACCATCATGCACATCCATAGACCTTGGACCATGGGATCATTACTCTTTTAATAATGGGCTAAGTACCAAAAATTTTAGTATTTTTCATTTAATTTGCAAATATTGAATTTTGACACCAAATAACGTTGATGCCATATGGTATACTCTTGGAGACTACTTAACTTATGGATGTTTGGCCCATCCCTAGGTGGACCTATATACTAAAATTCATCTTTGTTAGTAATATCTATGTGTTGGAATAGTCTTTTTCATATTTTATTTTTAACTATGAAAGATATATTTAGAATAAATCTTTCATGACAGACACTCATGGACGTCCATATGGACCATGTTGCACTCTTTGGGACCACTTCAGTAGGTGGCGATATACTTAATTTCTTAGTCTTGAAATGTGGATAAAAGTAAGTCAATTCAACTGTGAGAGACAAAAGATGGATGGGTATATACATTTTATTTTTTTTCCTTTAAGCAATTGATGAGACCTGTTGAGAAAGAAACTTTCAAGTTTCAACCACCAAAAACCTAAGGAAAATTCTACTTGCACCCCACAAATTTCATAAGCACCCCATTTGGGTGCTTTTGGGCCGAAAATGCCCTTAGACGAAAAAATAAAAATAAAAACCCAAACACCCCACTCTCTCTCTCTCTCACTCAGGCCAAAAAGGATAGAGCTTTGGAAGTGGAGGGGAGTGATTTTTTAGATGGAAGTTAAGAGGTGGGAGAAGTAGAGGGTGTTCTGAGAAGGCTGAGTTTGATATCGATTGGTGGTTGAGAAGGGCAGCAGGAAGGTTGTCCTCTCCCTTGAGTTTTCAAAGACACATGTACTTTGAAGGTTCACTCTCCACCCCAAATGGGCTTAGCCCACCTAATGTGTGGCCCACTTATGATGTGTGGGCCCACTTGTCATATAGTACATATATTATCTATCAACGTCCCTCTATTATTTGGAACCCACATATGATCCATCAACTTCTATTCTTATGTAGGGTTCACATGATTATCGATCCTATTAACAAGTGGAGCCCACATGATTTATCAACCCTAGTTATTATGTATGGCTTACACGAACTATCGATCTTTGTTCTTATGTTGGGCTCGCGTGATTTATCAACATTTGTTTTTATGTGGGTCTCACATGGTCGTGTAGAAGTAAACGTTAGTCCTAACCATTAAAGGTACACACCTTGAAGACGTGGACCTTCAAGACGCACGTCTTCTGAAGTTCCGCATCTTCTGTTGAAGACGCGATATCAAACAGAGCTTTAGTTTTCTTCCATTCCTCGAACCCATCTTTCATGTACGACAAGCAAAGTTTTTGAGACTAGTTATTTTTCTTTTCTTGAGCCTACCTGGCAATGTCGTGTAATTAATGAGCTGAACCTAACGAGTTATGAACGTATGACTTATCCAACACGTTGAGTTTACTGCGACTCGATTCCTAGCATAAGTCATGCTGAAGTCTTTCTCTCCTGCCTACCCCAAACACCTGGCACACGTGCATGGGAGTTTTAGTCCCGTCATAAAGATATTTGATGGGTTAAATTTGACGTTGTTACATGATTGTACTTATTTTGACCTATATTTGGTCTGCAAATATCACCGTGGTGGGACCCAACACCACTGGATGTGTGCTACGTTTACTGTAGTGAATCACTCCTAGGGGGATCACCGATCACCACCAACCCAAAAAGTTGTTCCGATCTTCAACTTTAAACCGTGTGAAGTACTCCTTAGTTTGCCTGTGTGGGAAACTTTAGATCACTGAAATGACCAAACTTTGAAGTTCGCAAAGTAGACTCTCGTGGTTCACTCTCGTCCCTGAGAAAATTTTTGATCCTTGGACATTTGATCCATGGCGTTCTTGGACCTGTAGTTAAGTGCCACCTGTATGGAGTTAAGGCCACTGCAGGTGGCACTTAACTATAGGTCCAAGAACGCCATGGATCATATGTCCAAGGATCAAAAACTCTTGGATTTCTCTCCTTTCGCAAGACCGACGCTATGGATGTGGTGTGTGAAGGAGATATGGTGAGAGGGTGGTGGGTTGGGTTTATAGGATGTCTAGAGGTCCTTATGGCTGTAGGGTCTAAAGAGATATTACAAGAGAGTTGCAAGAGGTGAGCCAAACATTCACGGGTCAATTGGCTTAGAAGAGTGAGCCACACCGCATGTTTTTAAATGATTCACAATGCCGGGTCAATTAGCTTAGAAGAGTGCGCCACATGGCATGTTTTTAAAATGATTCACAATGCCGGGTCAATTGGCTTAGAAGAGTGAGCCACAAGGCATGTTTTTAAATGATTCACAATACCTCAACGAGTGACCCTTGCAAGAAAATTCTTCCTTCTCTCTGCAAAACCATATTTAAAAAATGTGATATATCAGAATTTCCTTGGCCCCTACTAAAATAATCAATCACTCTGGATTAAAAGGTTGTTATAAGGTCATTTGTAGTCCCTTTTGGCTCGGCCACTTGGATATGCTCTACGAGGTCACGAGTTCGACTTCTCCCAGGTTTACCCGATGCACGAGATTTGCCGGTGATTAGGTGCATCCATAAGGATTAGTCCTTCCTTGTCACCCTTGAAAAAAGAGTAGGATTCCATTCAAAAAGAACTAAACACCTTTACAACTAAAAACAGAGTTCTCTGCTGCTGAAAAAATTAGCTGGTATATAACAAGTTCGCGCACTACGTAAATCTTGAGGACCATCAACGGTCTGTACCTAGGGATGACGCTCATCCTATGGATGCTACTACAATTTTCTTTAATTTTTTGAACAACCAAAGAAAAATGAAAACAAATACTTGGAATCATAGTTTTAAAAACGTCCATTTAAACGGTTTTAACACGTTTTGATGCTTTGAATTTAACGGCCGTCTTTTGTATTAAAGCCGTTAAAATCGTTTTAACAACCGTTAAATTCTGAAAAATTTTGTGAAAAAACAGCTGTTAAATCCTTTAAATTCGGTTAAAATCTATTAAATTTTATTTTTTTATTAATTTTTAAATTTTGAATTTTGAATTTCAGCTCATTTTTTCCGTTAAATTCCCTTTTTGGTTTTTTCCATTTTTGCCCCTGGTCGTTTCAATCCGTTTTAACCTATGTTCTAAAACTCGGATCTCAGACTCGGCTCGGAAGTCCATTGGGCCGAGTCACCTCGATGACTCGGGAGTCGACTCGGTGAGTCATTAAATTGATTATTATTTATTTAAATATATAAAAATAATATTTATTAAGAAAAACTTTGAAAATAGGAAACAAATACAAAAAAACATTTAGAAAATCAGAAAAAAAAAAAATGAGCTTTGACTGGACTCGGCCTTTAAACGGGTGACTCGGCTGAATTATGAGTCAACTCGCTAGACTATGCAAATCCGAGTTTGTATGCCGAGTCGACTCCAAATACGATCGAGTCCAGTCGACTCGGCGAGTTTTAAAACATAGGTTTTAACCACTGTTTTAACAGTAACGCCCCCGAGTCCGTTAAACCGTTAAAACAGCCTCCTTTAAACCTTGCTTGGAATAACTAAAAAATATACAAATTTTTTATAATTCCATTGAAGAATCGTACGGATCTAGAGAAAAGACCGCAAGTTGTTACATCCAACGCAACCAAGATCCAATCATACACAGAGGCCAGAGTCATCACGCCTTAATCTTTTGTATTAGAATCTCACATGATGGTGCAAGATTCATGGTTGGGTTGAGGAACCTCATACGAAAAATACTGTGGCACACCAACTTGAGGAGCCGCCCAAATCATTTGCTGCACTTCTGATTCACTCTTCTTTTCTTCCTTCTTCTCCTCAACTGGTCCGACACTAATCAGCTCCGCGTAACCAATTCTCTTCCTAATTAATGTTGTCAGTTTGATCGAATCGATCTCACCGGTAACAACAATTCGATCCTTGTCGTCACCTTGAAACGCTGCTGATACAACACCTGGTATACCAACGGCAACCCTCATGGCTTTGGACCGGCACTTCTCGCCGTTCATCGACACTTTCATCACCACCTTTTGCTGCAACAAATCATTTATCGAGCTAATTAGTTCAACATAATTCACATAAACTTGTTATTACTTATTACCCCCACTTCAAGAAAGTTAAAATTCTGAAAATCAATCATACCTGCATCGTCGTTGTTGAGTGATTAATCCGAGCAGCTTGGTGATTTTGAGTGTCAACCCGTGTCACGCGTACTCTTCTATTTGTAAGCTCGATCGATCTCTACAAAAGGGACTAGTGATTAAGGGAAGTGTTAAACCGTGTCATGTGCTCTTCTCTATTTATAAGCCTCTCCATGAACAGTACCCCCAAAGACTTTCGTAGAAGGATGGCAACGAGTCAACGACCCAAAATTTATCTAGGTTGAATGAATTAATTTTTTTAACTGGGAATATTGAAATCTACTGTGAGCTGACATCATATATGGCGACTCTGACTGGGACCACACGGTCATGTGACCCATGGTTAGAGATGGGGTTAATGGGCACGTGGTGAAAATTTAAGCTGGGAAGATGGTTAGAATCTTCCACTCCTTCATTTATTACCTTTATTCATCGCGAACTTGTCACAAAGTCAGGAAACTTCGACCCAGTAAGCGCATTTGATGCGACTGAGTCGTGTAACTATAGTTTAAAAAACCGGCGGTTAGACAGATTCGGACCTCCCTTTTTTTCTGTTTATTTTCCGTTACAAATTTTATGGAAATTTTCATAAATGAAAATAAATATAAATATATTTACAAAAATAAAATAACTTTCTGATATTTATAAAAAAAAAAAAAAAGTAACGAAACGCGGTTTGAAAGAGCATCTCTACCTGACAAAAATTAAAGGGCGTCGGTCAGGTAGAGACGCCCTTAAAAAGGGCATTTGCCCTTTGAGGCTTATAACAAAAATAAACATCCCCAGTGGTTTATAAGAATTGGATTGAAGTCATTTTCATGGGTTGATTTTAACGGTATGAATTTGATAACAATTGGATTTGTTGTAGAATCCTCCTCATTTTGGAAACTATATTATATTAATATATTTGATTCTTTTTTCCTAAATTTTCTTTTAGGACGAGTTTGATTGCCAATTTTCTCATGGGAAAATTGCAATCTCTCAATAAAATATAATTTTCCCTTGGTTAATTGCCATTTTAAAATAGAAAAATTTTCGGGAGAGAATGAAATTTTCCCATTCAAGCTTGGAATTCATTTCCGTTGCACATAAGAATTAGTTTTCATGAAAATCCACACTTATTTTCTCACATAATTGAAAATTGCATATTTTCTCGGGTGCAATCAAACAACCCCATCAGATGTATTTTTCCAAAAAAAAAAATCCATTAGAAAAGAAAATTTACTCAGGAAAATTCCATTGAAGAACATGACCGAAAATTCTAAAAATCCCGGTCGGCCCTGGTCCAACTGTCGGTCCTATCGGGTTTTCAGAACACTGGTTTAAACTCATGCCAATGGCAATGGGTCCTGTCTACCCAAAAAACCAAAACCAACCAAACTGGTTTTTACCTTGTCTTGGTTTGGATTTGATCACCTACTGATTGATGAATTGCACCTAGCCATCTACAATGTGAACACGAGGAGTACTATATGTGGGTCAAGCGGCTTGACTTGAAATCGAGTCTCGTCTATAATATTGAATTCATAAATAATTCCAAAGTCATGTAGACTAATTATTAAGTGTGAGATGTTCCTACAGATTGAGATTTAGTTTTCTTCCTCGAACCCATCTTCATGTCTGACTAGCCTAAGTCATACTGAAGTCTTTCTCTCCTGCCTCCCCCCTAACCCCTGGCACACATCCATGGGAGTTTTGGCCCACCATTCAATGTGTGCCATTAAAGATATTTGAAGGGCTAAATTTGACCTTGTCGCATGCTTCTACTTATTTTGACCTATATTTTGTCCCCAAATAACACCAATGGATGCGTCGGTGGTGAATCACTCCTTGCCAGTCAGCCATGTCAACAGAACCAGTCCGGGACTTGGGGGATCACCAACCCAAACAAACTGTTCCGGTCTTTGTCGTTAAACCGTGTGATGTACTATCAAGGTTTAAATCAAGGAGGTCCTAATCAAGGTTTAAAGGGGGCCGTTGTAACGGTATAACAGACTAGAGGCGTTACTTTTTTTTTCCTTATAACGAAAAAAATGCTGAGGGGCAAACACAGAAAATAATAGAAATAATGGGAAAAAACAGAAAAAATGGCAAATTTTGAATTTCAAAAACTGAAAATAACGGAAAAAAACAGAATATAACGGACAAATAACAGAAGAAAACAGCCATTTTTTTCACAATTTTTTCCAGAAAATAATTGTTTTCATTATAACGGAAAAATAACAGAAAAATAACGGCCGTTATTTTCTGGACATTTTAATGGTACGTAACGTAATGGGGGAGGTTCAAATCCGTTATAACGGCCTTTTTAAGACTTTGGTCCAAATTACTTCCAAAACAAGAAAGGGTAGAAATTTTTTGAAGCGGTGGGATTTTTGAAGCATCGTGTGCCCAATGATGTGCACATATACCTGGGGTTTAGGATATGGCTGCCAATGGATCGGGTTCGAGTCGGATTGGTACTGATTTGGTACCGATCCGTTAAGAAATCCAATCGATCCGGACCCGATCGAAACAATAAAATTCAGTTACAGAACCGATCCGATTTGATACAGGATCACTATCAAGAAATCTGATGTGTTACAGGATCACTAATGGAATCAGACGCTAATGTATGAGAACTTTCCAAAGGAGGGATCGACTTATCTGTCCACTTTTTCTTGGGTGTCAGTAGAGACCAGCCCTCTTTTTCCAAAGGTATGATTCCCCACTACCTAATTTATTTCCCTTGTATATCATCCAGCCATCACTAAATAAGTGTGCACCAAACATGGCACACGCACACATCTTTTTCCTACAACCATGGTTTAAAATAACCCCGTTTAAAAGGTTCTAACAGCCGTTAAAAGAGTAACGCCCCCTAAACCTAAGTGAGAAGATGTCCCTTGAAAAATGTGTTATTTCAATGTTTTCAAAAAAAATATTTTATAAATTAAACACTTTTTTCAAGGAGAATTCAATGGTGGATACAATGTTTGCATACTTTTAAGTCTGCAAAATGTCCCTTGAAAAATGTGTTATTTCAAAGTTTTCAAAAACAAAAAATTTATAAATTAAAAATGCGTTTTTCAATGAGAATTCAATGATGGATGCAATGTTTGCATACTTTTAAGTCCGCAAACAATTGCAGACTAGATTTGTCCGGCTGAAGCATAGTCTTGCCTGACACAAATGGACAAGCGGGGGCTTTTTCATAAAAAAACTATTATTAAAAACACTCCAAAATTTCTGAAGTTTGGGGGCCTTACATGTAAAAGTGGTATGATGACCAAAAAAAACCTTAAAAGTAAAAAATAATTAAAAAAAAAGTTTGAAAGAAGCAAAATAGGGACAATTTGGAAATATTGGAGATTGGGGTGCGTAACGCAGGAAGGACCCGTAATGCAAGAAGGGCCTTGGTTCGTTAATAAGTAAAATAGAGGAATGAAAATCCTAATATAAAGAAAATCCGACTCACAGATAACATCGGATCGACTTGGTACCAAATTCTAATATTCCTAATCGACCACACTACCGTTTGAGTCCAAAAGGAATATGAAGAGCTTAGCTATCAGGTGGAAGATTTTTTTTTTGCGTAAAACTACGTCTAGGAGAGTCTTAGCCCTTGTCCAATATTCCTAAAGAAAATAAAAGACAATTTTGGAATTTAGCATCTTTTTTCCTTTATTTTTTGTTATTTACATTAACCATTTTTTGCCTCTGAACGTTACAATTTGTTATAACGGCCGTTATGACGGAAAAAAAGGTAATGCCCCCAGTCTGTTTAAACCTTATTTAAAAGTTTAAACTCTTGCCAGTGGCAATGGGTCTGGTCAACCCAATAAACAAAATCAACCGAACTGGTTTTTTCCTGGTCTCGGTTTGGATTTTATCATCATTTTCAGGTTGATTCCAATTGATTGATGAATTGCATCTACCATGTGAACCCGAGGAATAATATATGTGGGTCAATCAACTTGACTTGAAACCGAGTCTCGTCTACACTATTCAATTCATAGGCAGAGACCTTCCTATGGGAGAAAACATTTGCTGCCCCCCGGGGACTTCAAACTTTGAAGCCTTCCCACCCGAAATGTCTGACAAGCACCCCAATCCCTCAACCCAACCCACGTTAAGCTCTTGGTTAATGATTAACAAGGGTACTTGTCAGACATTTTGGGAGGGCGACTTCAAAGTTTGAAGTCCCCGGGACCACCGAAATTTTTCCCTTCCTATGGACTACTTTTCTTTTTGGACCGTATGGATGTTTTGCCAATCTCTAGGTGGACCTACAAACCAAAAATCAGCATGATTAGTGATTAGTGATTAGGGATTGGCAAAACATCAATACAGTCAGTGCTCTAAGAGCTCCTATTGTGTACTGTAATGGAAGCCGGTCAAAAAAGGCCAGTCCCTGGAGCCTGACCAATTAATAAAGATGCCAAAGTCATCTAGACTGATTATAAGTGTGAGATGGTCCTATTGATTGAAATTTAGGCTGTGTTTGGTAGCGCACCTTCGACGTTCGTCTTAGCTGAAGGTATGCATCTTGATTTATGACAAGTGTTTGGGACACAGAAAGGTGCGCACCTTCGAAGACAGTGGACCTTGAAGACACAGAAAGCGAACCTTCCAAGGTTGTCCTCCCCCCCTTGAGTTTTCAAAGACACATGTACTTCAAAGGTTCACTCTCCACCCCAAATGGGCTTAGCCCACCTAATGTGTGGCCCACTTATGATGTGTGGGCCCACTTGACGTATAGTACATGTATGATCTATCAACGTCCCTCTATTATTTGGGACCCACATATGATCCATCAACTTCTATTCTTATGTGGGGTCCACATGATTATCGATCCTATTAACAAGAGGAGCCCACATGATTTATCAACTCTAGTCATTATGTATGGCTTACACGAACTATCAATCTTTGTTCTTATGTTGGGCTCGTGTGAGTTATCAACATTTGTTTTTATGTGGGTCTGACATGGTCGTGTAGAACTAAACGTTGGTCTTAACCATTAAAGATACACACCTTGAAGACGTGGACCTTCAATACGCACATCTTCTGAAGTTCCGCGTCATCTGTTGAAGACGCGGTACCAAACAGAGCCTTAGTTTTCTTCCATTCCTCAAACCCATCTTTCATGTACGACAAGCAAAGTTTTTGAGACCAATTATTTTTCTTTTCTTGAGCCTACCCGGCAATGTCGTGTAATTAATGATCTGAACCTAACGATATATGAACGTATGACTTATCCAACACGTTGAGTTTACTGCGACTTGATTCCTAGCGTAAGTCATGCTGAAGTCTTTCTCTCCTGCCTACCCCAAACACCTGGCACACGTCCATGGGAGTTTTAGTCCCGTCATGAAGATATTTGATGGGTTAAATTTGACGTTGTTACATGATTGTACTTATTTTGACCTATATTTAGTTCACAAATATCACCATGGTGGGACCCAACAGTAGAATTTTAGGGTTTCGGGAAGAGAGCAGAAGAAGAAGGGAAAGCATTGGAGAGTTAAATCTACCAACGTTCCACAATATTATTTATATTACTAGGTCAAAAATAATTACACCCACATTAATATCTCCACCCACCATATATCTTATATTATATTTTTCCTCATACTGACAACACTCCCCCTCAAGTTGGTGCATGAATATCGATCATGCCTAACTTGTCCAAACAAGCCCGAAATTGAGCAACCGCAACACCTTTGGTGAGAACATCAGCCACTTGTTCTGACGTAGGCACGAATGGTGTACAGATTACTCCCGAAGTAACTTTCTCGCGAATGAAATGTCTATCCACTTCGATGTGCTTTGTTCTATCATGTTGCACGAGATTATGTGCAATGCTTATGGCCGCCTTGTTGTCACAATATAACGACATAGATCCTTCAATCGGGAAACCTAGCTCCCTAAGTAAAATTTTGAGCCATAGTAGCTCACACAGACCATGGGCCATAGATCGGAATTCGGCTTCCGCACTTGACCGAGCTACCACTTGCTGCTTCTTGCTCCTCCAGGTTACTAGATTGCCTCCCACAAATGTGCAATAGCCTGAAGTAGACCGTCTATCATCTTGGGCACCAGCCCAATCTTCATCAGTAAAGCCTTCAACCCTCGTATGCCCATGACGACGAAATAGCAATCCCTTCCCTGGGGATGACTTCAAGTATCTCAAGATACGGTTAGTAGCTTCCAAGTGCGGTGTGCGAGGCGCGTGCATGTACTGGCTCACCACACTCACGGCATATGCAATATCCGATCGTGTGTGAGCTAGGTAGATGAGGCGTCCCACGAGTCTCTGAAAGCTACCCACCTCCTCAAGGAGTTCTCCTAATTGACCATCTAGCCGATGGTTTGTTTCAATCGGGGTATCACCAGGTCGTGCCCCCAACATGCATGTATCCTGAAGTATATCCAATACATATTTCCTCTGGCATATGTATATTCCCTCATTCGATCTTGCAACCTCAATGCCCAAGAAGTACTTTAAGGTGCCAAGATCCTTAATTTCAAATTCAGCTGCCAAGAAGCTCTTAAGTCTGAAAATTTCTATTGCACAGTTCCCTGTGACAATAATGTCGTCCACATACACAATTAGGATAGTCGTAGTCACCCCTACTCGTCTGATAAAGAGTGTGTGGTCTGCCTGACCATGGTTGTATCCCAATTGTTTAACTGTTCCACTGAATCTTTCAAACCATGCTCTTGGTGACTGTTTCAAACCATATATAGTTTTCTTCAACTTACACACTCTCTACATGTCATCAGACACCCGGAACCCCGGAGGGGGGAGCATGTAAACCTCTTCCTTCAAGTCACCATGGAGGAATGCATTCTTAACATCGAGCTATAGTAGTGGCCAGGACTGACTTGCTGCGAGTGAGAGAATAACCCGAATAGAGTTTAGTTTGGCTACAGGAGCGAATGTCTCCTTGTAGTCAATACCATATGTCTGAGAATAGCCCTTAGCCACCAGCCGTACCTTGTATCTATCCACAGATCCATCCGGTTTGCATTTCACTGTATAGACCCACTTACATCCAACCGGCTTCTTGTCCTGTGGTAACCAAATCAGTTCCCATGTGTTATTTTTTTCCAGTGCGTTCTTTTCCTCAATCATCGCCTCCTTCCATCTGGGTTGTGCTAGAGCCTCTGTGACAGAAGAAGGAAGAGTAACAGAGGACAGGAAGGTAACAAAAGATTTGTAGGATGGTGATAAGTTATTATAGGAAACAAAATTAGCAATAGGGTTTTGAGTACAAGATCTCTTCCCTTTCCGAAGAGCAATAGGAAGATCAGAACTACTATCACATAAAGAATGGGAAACCAAAGGGGAACCAAATGAGGAATTACCTCGATCTAGTGAGGAGGAGTCTTGACCTTGACATTCAGGAATGGTCTTTGTCTCCCTTACTCTACGACGAGTATAGACTTGCAGCTCCCCCTGCTTACTAGTGTCTCTGTCATGCATAATAGTATCAATAACTGGATCATCTAATGTCACAGGCAAAGCAGGGGTCACATGCCGTTCCTCACACCAGCTACTCTCCCCCTGAGGATCGGCAGGGCTAGCAGCGAAAAAAAAATGAGCCGATTCTAGAAAAGTGACATCTATAGTAACAAACCTCCTTCGTGTGGGAGGACGATAGCATTTATACCCTTTCGAGCTTGAGGAGTACCCTAGGAACACACATTTAAGTGCTTTAGGGTCCAACTTTGTCCGATGAGGGCCAAGGATATGGACGTAACAAACACAGCCAAAGATTTTTGGAGGAACCGCAAATGGAGGACTAGAGGGACGAAGGAACTGAAAAAGAGTGGAACTAAAGAGACCGAGATGGCATACGGTTGATGAGGAAGGCGGTAAAAAGCACGGCATCAGACCAATAAGTTTTGGGAACATTGTACCACAAAAGGAGAGAACGAACCACTTCCAGTAGATGTCGATTTTTTCTTTCGGTCACCCCATTTTGTTGTGGGGTGAACACACATGAATTTTGATGCTTAATATCATGCTCTGCCAAGTACAACTTCAACCCCCCATACATGTACTCCCCCCCTTGATCAGATCGGAGAACTTTTATACACTTTCCAAACTGGGTAAGGATTAGTTTGTGGAAGTTCTGGAAGATAGAAAATACTTCATCTTTAGATTTCATAACAAATATCCATGTGCACCTAGAGAAATCATCCACAAACGAGACAAAGTAGCGATAACCAAAAATGGAAGTAACCGGGGACGAGCTCCAAACATCAGAATGAATCAAATCAAAAATAACATTACTTTTATTACCCCGTGGTGGGAAAACAGAACGAGTGTGCTTGGACAGAGCACACACTTCACAATGAAGTTCAGACAGCAATACAGACTGAAACAATGTAGGAAATAAGAGACGTAAATATGGAAAAGACACATGACCAAGACGAGCATGCCAAGACAGTAGCTGTTCTTTATTGAAACTATTATTATGATTACGAGACTGCAACACTGCTGGAACTGTGGGAGATGAATCCAGGAGATAGAGACCATTCACTTCACGTCCAGTGCCAATCGTCCTCCTGGTGACCAAGTCCTGAAACACACAATGAGAAGAAAAGAAAGTGACACAACAATTCAGGATTTTTATGAGAGGGCTAACAGAAAGCAGGTTAGTATCAAACTTAGGAACATGAAGGACAGAGGATAAAGAAATCTCAATGTGGCTATGACACGACCTTTCCCAGAGACAAAGGAAAGGGTGCCATCTGCGATGCGGACTTTATCAGCCCCAGAACCCACAGAATAGGAAGAAAATAAGGTAGACATACCCGTCATATGCTTTGAAGCCCTCAAATCAATAATCCAGGGTGAAGAAGAAGTAGAGGCGAAAACATGATGGGCAGAACTGATGGTACCTGACTGGGCAAATGCTGAAGTGGCCGAAGGTCCATCCAAGTGGGCCATAAAGCGCCATATATTCTCAAGCTCCTCTCGAGTAATAGTAACTGGTGGTGTGTCCGAGAAAGGGGATGGATCTGTAGGAGTATCCCTAGCAACGCTGTGGGTAGTGGGAGGTGCGCGTGACGATGGCAGGGACGACTGCGGGGGTCGTCCAACAATATTCCAACATTTTTTTTTACTATGGCCCTTCTTGCCACACCCCTCACACATATGAAGACTCCAGCATTTATCTTGACTGTGGCCTTTCTTGCCACAATGAGCACAAGTAGGTGGAGGACCTTTAGGGCGATGCTGTGGTGGTTTCTGTGATGATGAGAATGCAGCCGGGGCAGACTTTTCATGTTTGAGAAGAGAAGACATGACATTTCTGCGACTTTCTTCACTTTGAACATAGGCGTATACTTGGTTAAGCGAGGGTAAATCATCTTTACTGAGCAACTGGACACGGGCTAACTCGAAATCAGCATTTAAGCCAACAAGGAACTCATATATCATGTTATGATCCACCAACGTGCGATATGCCTTACCATCCGTGGTACAGGCAGGGGTAAAAACTTGATAATAATCAAGTTCCTCCCACATGCTACGAAGCTTAGCAAAATACTCAGCCAAAGGCAAGTCTCCTTAACGAAGAGTGGCAATGCTCTGGCGCAACTGATACACACGAGCAACATTTTTTTGCTGAGAATAGGTCTGAGATGCAGAGTCCCAGACCTCCTTTGCAGTAGTATGAAATAGGAATCCTCGACTGATGTGGGGCTCCATAGAGTTAAGAAGTCACGACATAACAGTCAAATTGCCCGATTCCCATTTCTCAAACTCAGGGTCATCCTCTTTAGGGGCCGCTAGACGGCCAGTAAGATATCCATGTTTTCCACGGCCACCAATAAACATCTTGGCAGCCCTAGACCATTCCAAATAATTTTTTCCAGCCAGCTTGATAGTGGTGATTTGCAACACAGGGTTTTCATATGGAATAGGGGCTGAAATTGGAGGGCCGATAGGCCTGGAGACCACATCTGAGGCTCCGGATGCATCTGACGTCGGCATAGCTGCGTCACAAACAACAAATAACAAACAAATAATAGAAAAAAAACCACCCAATAAATAGCTACCACGATCTGAAACAAACTGGAGGCACAACGGAGATCGAAACGAGTCAAACAACTCAAGCCACGCTAACCAAGAGATCACGGAGTGATGGGATCATCCCAAAGTTCCAACAAAGCATTCAAGAAAGGATTAAAGGCATAAGGGAGCCAACCAACAGGGATTGTGGGTGTTCGTGATGCCCAATAAAGGCAAAAAAGTCGCCGGCAGTAATAATAGGGGGGAGAAATCGATCCCCCAGCCTCAATACTCCACCAAACTTGAAATAAATGGCATAGACCTATAGATAATAATAGGAGGGACCAAAACGAAGCAGCGATCGAAGTCAAGAAGCGTTGAAAGAGGTCGCAAATCACCACGAACTGAAACGAGCCTATTTTTTAATATTTTCTAATATCAGCTATATAACATGCTCAAAAAAGGTCCAAAAAATTCCCAAAAAATTACCAAAATTCATAGAAAAATGTCATCTACTGGAAGGTGAAGGTTTTGGAGATCTTGAGCACCCTGTCCGTACAGCTGATGACGTCAACCGTACGGCTCCATGACGTCAGCGATGACGTCAGCAATGTTGATCACCCCTTGAAGGTCTGAGGCGTGAGGAGATTCACCCCTGAAGTTTTTGTACGGATTCGATTCGCTATGCTCTGATACCAAGTAGAATTTTAGGGTTTCGAGAAAAGAGGAGAAGAATAGAGAAAAAGAAGAAGGAAAAGCGTTGGAGAGTTAAATCTACCAACGTCCCACAATATTATTTATATTACTAAGTCAAAACAATTACACCCACATTAATATCTTCACCCACCATATATCTTATATTATATTCTCTCTCATACTGACAACACCAACACCACTGGATGTGTGCTACGTGTACTGTAGTGAATCACTCCTAGGGGGATCACCGATCACCACCAACCCAAAAAGTTGTTCCGACCTTCAACTTTAAACCGTGTGATGTACTCCTTAGTTTGCCTGTGTGGGAAACTTTAGATCTCTGAAATGACCAAACTTTGAAGGTCGCAAAGTAGACTCTCATGGTTCACTCTCGTCCTTGAGAAAATTTTTGATCCTTGGACATTTGATCCATGGTGTTCTTGGACCTGTAGTTAAGTGCCACCTGTATGGAGTTAAGGCCATGTATGGAGTTAAGGCCCACTGCAAGTGGCACTTAACTATAGGGCCAAGAATGCCATGGATCAAAAACTCTTCGACTTCTCTCCTTTCACAAGACCGACGCAATGGATGTGATGTGTGAAGGAGATATGGTGAGAGGGTGGTGGGTTGGGTTTATAGGATGCCTAGAGGTCCTTCTGGCTGTAGGGTCTAGAGAGATATTACAAGAGAGTTGCAAGAGGTGAGCCAAACATTCACGGGTCAATTGGCTTAGAAGAGTGAGCCACACCGCATGTTTTTAAATGATTCACAATGCCTCAACGAGTGACCCTTGCAAGAAAATTCTTCCTTCTCTCTTCAAAACCATATTTAAAAAATGTGATATATCAGAATTTCCTTGGCCCCTACTAAAATAAGCAATCACTCTGGATTAAAAGATTGTTATATGGTCATTTGTAGTCCCTTTTGGCTCAGCCACTTGGATATGCACCCCAAGGTCATGAGTTCGACTTCTCCCAGGTTTACCCGATGCACGTGATTTGCGGGTTATTAGGTGTATCCATAAGGATTAGTTCTTCCTTGTCATCCTTGAAAAAAGAGTAGGATTCCATTCCAAAAGAACTAAACACCTTTACAACTAAAAACAGAGTTCTCGGCTTCTCAAAAAATTAGCCGGTATATAACGAGTTCGCACTACGTAAATCTTGAGGACCATCAACGGTCTGTACCTAGGGATGACGCTCATCCTATGGATGCTACTACAATTTTCTTTAATTTTTTGCACAACCAAGGAAAAATGAAAACAAATACTTGGAATCATAGTTTTAAAAACGTCCATTTAAACGGTTTTAACACGTTTTGATGCTTTGAATTTAACGGTCGTCTTTTGTATTAAAGCCGTTAAAATCGTTTTAACAGCCGTTAAATTCTGAAAAATTTTGTGAAAAAACAGCTGTTAAATCCTTTAAATTCGGTTAAAATCTATTAAATTTTATTTTTTATAATTAATTTTTAAATTTCAAATTTTGAATTTCAGCTCATTTTTTCGGTTAAATTCCCTTTTCGGTTTTTTCCATTTAAGAGGCCAGAGTCATCACGCCTAAATCTTGGAATAACTTTAAAATAAACAATTTTTTTATAATTCTATTGAAGAATCGTACGGATCTAGAGAAAAGACCGCAAGTTGTTACATCCAACGCAACCAAGATCCAATCATACACAGAGGCCAGAGTCATCACGCCTAAATCTTTTGTATTAGAATCTCACATGATGGTGCAAGATTCATGGTTGGGTTGAGGAACCTCATACGAAAAATACTGTGGCACACCAACTTGAGGAGCCGCCCAAATCATTTGCTGCACTTCTGGTTCACTCTTCTTTTCTTCCTTCTTCTCCTCAACTGGTCCGACACTAATCAGCTCCGCGTAACCAATTCTCTTCCTAATTAATGTTGTCAGTTTGATCGAATCGATCTCACCGGTAACAACAATTTGATCCTTGTCGTCACCTTGAAACGCTGCTGATACAACACCTGGTATACCAACGGCAACCCTCATGGCTTTGGACCGGCACTTCTCGCCGTTCATCGACACTTTCATCACCACCTTTTGCTGCAACAAATCATTTATCGAGCTAATTAGTTCAACATAATTCACATAAACTTGTTATTACTTATTACCCCCACTTCAAGAAAGTTAAAATTCTGGAAATCAATCATACCTGCATCGTCGTTGTTGAGTGATTAATCCGAGCAGCTTGGTGATTTTGAGTGTCAACCCGTGTCACGCGTACTCTTCTAGTTGTAAGCTCGATCGATCTCTACAAAAGGGACTAGCGATTAAGGGAAGTGTTATTCCGTGTCATGTGCTCTTCTCTATTTATAATGCCTCTCAAAGACTTTTGACAACGACCTAAAAATTATCTTAATTGAATTAATTTTTTTTTTTATGTGGGCATAGTGAAATCTAGTGTGAGTACAGATGACGACTATGATTGGGACCACACGGTCATGTGGGCCATGGTTCTATTAGAGATGTGGTTCATGGGCTCGTACTGAAAATTTAAGCTGGGAAGATGGTTAGAATCTTCCACTCGTTCGTTCGACTAAGTCGTGTAACAAAAATAACGGCCGTTGTAATGAATTCGGACCTCCCCCGTTTTGTTCTGTTAGTTTCCATTATAAATTTTATTGACAATTTGAAATTCAAATTTTGAATTTTGACATTTAGCACCCTTTATTTTTCTGTTATTTCCGTTATTTTCCATTTTTTTTGTTTTTACCCCTATGCGTTACAATCAGTTACCACGCCGTTATAATAGGAAAATCAGTCCGCTATACCGTGGCCCCTTTTAAACCTTGCGTGCGAGTGGCCTGAGGCCTGACCCCCGACTCTCGCCTCCCCCCCCCCCTTGAAACTTGTGTAGTTGCAACATTGAATTACAGTACTGATGCTGATTTGCTGTATACAAGGCATCATATTGTTAGGGAGCTCATATTTGCACACCCCATTTCCTATCCCAGTGGACTCTTAGTCGGGGCACACCCCAAAAAGAGAGATTTCTCTCTAAAATTTGGCTGACCATTACCGTTAAATGAGCCGTGTCAAATTTTTAGAGGACACTGACCGTATGGATGTTTGGCCAATATCTAGGTGGACCTACAAACCAAAAATCAACTTGATTAGTGATTTCCAAGCGTTGGATTGGAGCCATTTTTTAACTATAGGAATTCGAGCATTATCGACCATTATTTGGGGTGCAAGATTGAAAGGTTTGAAATCACTAATGAGGCTGATTTTTGGTTTGTAGGTCCTCCTAGGGATTGGCCAAACATCTATACGGTCAGTGTCCTCTAAAAATGTGCCACTTGTCTCATTTTGTGGGCGGTCAGTGACGGTCACATCAGCCAAGTTTTAGAGAGATTTGTCTTCTTTGGGGTGTGCCCCGACTAGGAGTCCACCGGGATAGGAAATGGGGTGTGCAAATATGAGCTCCCTATTGTTATCACCATGTTGGACCTTAATACATTGGCACGTTGCAAGTGGGAACTCACTTGACATGATATGTTATTCAAACGACGAGTGGGCCATGTTGCATGTGGAACTGATGTGATCTTTAGACCATATTACATGTGGTGGTCCACTTAGCACGTAGGGTCCACTTGATATTGGATTACATAACATGTTAGGCTCATATGACATATGGAACCTGTGGGTGTCGTATTTTTCAGTAAGTAAAACAGTGACACATGTCACTTGCATGGCACGTGCGAATATGGAAGGATGACACGTGGTACAACTGGCACGTTAGAGTGAATGCGCCGAAGGTATCATCAGAGGTCATAGATCACTCCATCGCTATCAAACGACATCCATTAATAGGAAATGTCACGTATCAGAATTGAATGATCAGAACAGAGCGTCTCGAGGCGGAATACTGACAAATCGTATTGATGCTTCGACCTTTAATATGTTAGGAAGCATTCAATATTGCCTGACATATTAATCATTGAACTTCTTGATGGAATTAATATCCAACGCGACCCGACGAGACAATGGCAGACGACTTGACGGGATTAAGTTTCACCAAATCCCGACAAGGTCATATGACTTATAGGATGCATACATCCCGACAAGGTCAAATGATTTATTGGATATAAACATCCCAATAGTCAACTGACTTATTTGGCGGGATCGATGTTCATCTCATCCTGTCAAGGTCACATGACTAATTGGATGCATATACCCCGATAATGGCATATGACTTGCTTGACGGGATCAAATATCACGTCATCCCGACAAATATACAAGTTCTTACGAATAAGGTACGTATTCTAAACACAATTAATTTCTTAACCAATGGATGTTGGCCGCATGGCAGCTAGTTGAACTATTACAGTTTCAACATCTTATTATTCGAATATCTGACACGAAGGATACCACCTCAGTGCCATCTCAGTTATTTCAGGTATAACTAAGTCAAAGAAGTTAAGATCTAACAAGAAGATTCTGTTTTATAACAAAATCTATCTAGATCATAACTGACTGATAACGACTGGACACGTGGGAGGTGAGTCACGCCAGTTCTAAGGGTATAAATACGAGACCCTCAGGACTGAGAAAAAGGTCTTGCTCTCCAGATCCAGATAGTCTAAACTCTGAAACATTTTATTTGTCCGAACCCTCTTACTATTCCTAAACTGACTTGAGCGTCGAAGTATTGTCAACAGGTACAACCACATCTCATCTGGAGATCATCATATCCTTCGCAGAGGAGAAAGTAATTTCACCCTGAAACACTAGAGCCATCTGATCATCATCAAGATACGAATCGTCTGACCTCAAAGATTGTGTGAGTTAGATCAGATATTTTTTCCCCACAGAACCTATTTGATCTTTGATTGATATAAGAGATGGGACCTACATAACGTGGGACCCACATAGTACGAAGCATTGACTATGTACCATCTAAGTCATGAAACTATTGATATATTTGTTTATAAAGTATTATGCATCAAGCTCAATACATGTGCTATGTACATCGAAAGGCCCATTAATCCACAACTCTTTTAAGATTTCTATCAATAGACCAAACCCTAATGTCCTTTCTATTCATTTGAAAAGTCTAGGTGGGGTTGGCCTCTTTTTCTTCTACAAAGTAGCATTTTTTTTTCTTCTACAAAGTAGCATATTGATTGGGCCATCCTATCACTCATCTTATTTTCTGAGTCAACTCGGCCGAGTTGTGTTTCTGAACTTATGAGAACTCATGCGATGTAACTTGGTTGCTCATTAAGGTGTAGAAGAGAAAATCAGTCGATGCCAAGTCAATCATGTCAGCTCTCTGAATCGATACTGAGTCATCAGAAAAACGAGTCGTTCCCGAGTCAGTTGCCTTCAGACTCTACAAAAGCGATTGTTGGGTCAACCGGTCAATTATGAAACCGCGGGTTTTTAAGACATTTAAGACCTTTGCCGAGTCCAACTTTACTACAGGAGGTCGTTGAAAAGGGGGAGGGACAACGAGTAGAAGGAAGAAAAGCTTCGTTGAGTAAGAATAAGTTTTCTAGAAGGATGATCGAAAACAGTAGTTTTCCAAGAACCACAGATGAACCATCCTAGCTAACTGAGGTTCATGTCCCTCCCCTTTTGGTTTTTTCCTGGTCTTCTTTGATGGCGGAAGGAATTAATGGATTGGTTTGGAAAGTGATAAGAAGTGTAAATGATCGACCCCATCTTCAGAAATTTACAAAGTTGGTCTCAGTACTTTCCCAAATTAAACCCATATATTCCCTCGCGATCATCGCAAAGAAGATTTGTCTTGCCTACCAAATTCTTTACTAGAAAACTTATATGTGGTCACCATAACAAGCTATTTGTTACTCACCACTGTCCTCTGGGCCCACTTACCGCATGAATGTTTACCGTTTTTTCCGTTATAACGAAAAAACGTTCCGGCAAAAACAAAAATTAAACAGAATATAACGGAAAATGATGGAAAAAAAGGCGCTGAAATTCAAATTTTGAATTTTAAAATTTGAATTTCAAATTTTCAAAAATGGAAAATAACGGAAAAAATGGAATAAACGGAAATAACGGACGTTATTTTTCACAAAATTTTCCAGAAAATAACGGGTGTTATTTTCGTTATAACGGAAAAATAAAGGAAAATAACAGCTGTTATTTTCGTTATAACGGCTGTTATTTTCTGGGCGTTTTAACGGTCCATAACATAAGGGGGTAGGTCCGAATCCGTTATAACAGCCGTCATTTTCGTTATAACGGCCGTTTTTTAAACCTTGGTTTACCCCACCCCTTTGTGAATATAAACACCAA
This sequence comes from Euptelea pleiosperma, assembly GCA_035048495.1. Classification (NCBI taxonomy): domain Eukaryota; kingdom Viridiplantae; phylum Streptophyta; class Magnoliopsida; order Ranunculales; family Eupteleaceae; genus Euptelea; species Euptelea pleiosperma. The sequence continues at coordinate 2,120,813 of CM068545.1, forward strand.
AAATCAACCTGATTGGTAATCTCTACCCATTATATTTTAGTAGTTTTCAAGGAGTGAATCTAGCCGCTGGATCGAACCATTTTGTTTGAGTACTAAAACCAACGCCTATAAATCATCAAACAAGCTGATTTTTCGTATGAATGTCTACCAAGGGGTAGGCTAAACATCCATTCGGTTAGTAGACCCAGATGACAGCGGTGAGTAACAAAAATGTGCTACCTGACGCCAAACAGGGTGAGGTATACCTTGTTACGAGAAAACATTTGAAGCAACGGAAATTTAGAAGTGGCGATGAAGTGCCCAATCGTAATACACCAGGTACACCTAATTGTATAGGCAATGGCGTTATGCAAGAGGTTCACCATGCTGTACCTGGTGCAATATGATTGGGCACTTCATCCCGCTTCTAAATTTTTGCCGCTTCAAAAAATTTCTCCCTTGTTGTTACATCATGACCCATTTCCTACGTTCGTAAGTCTTTTCTCTCAAATATTACTTTTATTTCCTATTTTGCCTTTTTATACCTTTTAAATTATTCTAAAAATAAAATATGATTTGTATAAAGTAAAAGAAAAATATTTTTGTTTTCCAAACTTTATTTCTAACCATGGATTTCATATTGCTCTCTTGGACATATTTTACATAAGGGTAAGGATTAGGGGACACAAAATTTCACACCCAAAAATGACGGGGGCCAATATATAAGTTAGAAGTTTTGAAATGGAATGATTTTTGGTGAGGATGGTGATGAGATCAGCCTCACAAAAATTCAAATCATTCTAATATTCGTAGCCTAGTTTACAAGTTGAAGAATTATGGACCGTCTATTTTTTACCATGAACTTGAAACCCACATTTGATGGGGTTAGAAATTTCAGAATGAGCTGATTTTTTGTAGTGGTGGTCTACATGGTGAGGAGATCGCATCCTCACCAAAAATCAGCCATTGATTCATCATCCACGTGGGTATGCCAAAATTGCTGTGAAATTTTGTGTCCCCTGATCCTGACCCTTTACACAAATCCAAGGGCCTTCTGTCATTACATTGGGAGGTGGGATCCATATGATTTGTAACGTGGAGGAAGCGTGCGAATCAATAGATTCGGTTGATAAACAAGCAATAAGCTAAAAACTAAGAGTAGATAACATAAGAGTTGTAGAAGAGGATTGCTTGTATTCGTTTTTGGAGCTCCTTATATAGATAACTCCATTATGATAATTTAGAAACTTTCTAAAACATTAAAAATAACTTTTTTAAGCTGTCTAAACAATAAAAACGAATTTAGTCAAAATTAGAAACTTGCTAAGAAAATATAAATTGGAAACTATTTAAAAAATAAAAATAGAATCTTCCTAATACTTCTTCTTGCCTTTCTTCATGTCTAGCTTTTCCATAAATGACAAAGCTAGTTGTTCTACATCAATTTGGCATGAGTATATAGTTCTAAAAATGTTATGTGCCCATCTCCCGGTGTATTGGTGGATGGCCCTTGAACCGAGCAATGGGAGAGGCTAAACGTTACGAAATGATTTTTGCAGTGAGATTTTTATAGTACAACGAAAATGACCCATACAAAACTGTCCTACGATCCTATCCTGCCCTTGTTTTTTGGGTAGTAAATCCAATGACTAGAAATCATCAATCAAGCTGATTTTTCTTGTGTTTATCTTCCAATAGTTGCGTTGAACATCCATGCAGCAATTAGGCCCAAAAAATGATCTATGTAGAGCTACGAGAGTCCTCTACATCGACTACAAGAGTGCTCTGCATTTGAATTTTTTTTTTTTCGTAGTTTTTGATTATCAAGAAAAGTTTTTATATAAAGATTTCCAATAATATAAAGAGTTTAAATTTTTAATTAATACCATATATATTAAATATAAAAAGGCCTTATAGAGTTTCCACCTTGGGCCTCAACGTGTATCGAGACGGCCTGTGTAGGATCTCACATGATGGTGCAAAAAGAATCAAGGTTGGCGTACCGAATCTCATGTGGATGATAGATTGGCACACTAGCTTGGTAAGGTGGCCAAGCCATTGGCTTCTCTGCTGATTTGCTTTTCTTTTCCTCCTGACTCGGTGTCACACTAACCAGCTCCGTGTAATTATTGATCCCACCACCAGCAACAAAGTTTTGATTCTTGTTATCGCCTTGTAACTCACCTACACCAACACTAGTAAATTTACCTTGTCGTCAAAACCAATGTTTTAAAACTCGGAACTCGGAACTCGACTTTGAAGTCCATCAGGTCGAGTCACCTTGATAACTCGAAAGTTGACTCGACAAGTCATTAAATTAAAGAAAATAACCTTGAAAAATCATAAAATATAGAAAAACTATTCAAAATATCTAAAATTATAAAAAAAAAAAAATTGAATTTCGAGTTGACTTGGACTTTAAACGGTTGACTCGGCCGAGTTCTGAATCAACTTGGTGAAGCTTGCAAAATCGAGTTTGTATACCGAGTCGACTCGAAATAAGATCAAGTCGAGTCAACTTGACCTTGAAACGGTTGACTCGGCCGAGTTCTGAGTCAACTCGGTGAAGTTTGTAAAATCAAGTTTGTATATTAGGGCTGGCAATGGATCGGATCAAACCCAAGATCCGATCCGAAAAAAACCGGGTCCGGAACTATATTTTTTGTTATCGGATCGGTACTGGATCTACCTTGTCCCGATCCGATATAGACTTGATATTTATACTGTATATAATATTTATTATATAGATGTATATTTAATTATATAAAAGTATTTAAATATATATTATTTAAATATATGCCATACATGCATATATATTTTATACATTTGGGATCGGATCGGTTCCGGAACTGAATTTTAGTGATTCGATCGGGTTCGGATCCGGTCCGGATTGGTTAGATTTCTTATCGGATCGGTACCAAATCAGTACCAATCTGACTCGAACCCGATCCATTGCCAGCCCTATTGTATACCGACTCAACTCGAAATACGATGAAGTCGAGTCAACTTGGCCGCAGTGAGTTTCAAAACATAGGCTAAAACACAATTACCTCGACAGAAAGTGAGTCAACTCATATTGTACATTTAGCAAATGGAGTCCAATATCTAAACTAAATGATAATATAATCTCATACAGTAACGGAAATTGAGCTCACCATCACCTTCAAGAAGTTTAGCATTAAGGTTCAACACATGGCTTTAAAAACGGTCGTTTAAATGGTAACGCCCCAAGCACGTTTTTGTTAAAACCGTTTAAACACGTTTGGTGCTTTGAATTTAACGGCCATTTTTTTTTTTTTTTTAACGGCCTGTTAAAATCGTTTTAACAGCCGTTAAATTCTTTTTTTTTTTTTTAAATTTTGAATTTCAACACCACCTTTCCGTTAAAATCCGTTAAATTCTATTTTTTCTATTTTTGCCCATGGCCGTTTCAATCCATTTTAATGGTAACACCCCCAGTGCGTTAAACCATTAAAACAGCCTCCTTGAAACCTTGGTTCAACACAACCATGTGAATGATTGTAGAACACAAACAAAATATAAATTACCTGGTACACCAAATGCGATCTTCATGGCTTTGATCCGGAACAGAAGGCCATTCATCGAGACGTTCATCACCACCTTATGCTGCAACAAATCAAATATAATGTTAGATAAAAGCAATTCACGTAAACTTCTTAATATCCACGTCAAGAAAATTAAAATTCTTGAAATAGAGCTCATATATATGTTGTATCAATCATACCTTCATCGTCTTCGTTAAGTGATTGATCTGAGCAAAGATACTTTGTTACTTAGAGACTAGGTGATTTTTAGTGTTACGCCATGTCAGGCACCCTTGTTTGTTTGTAAGCTCTCTCCAAAGGGGACACGTTGTTAGAAGAAAGAAAAAATAACACGGAGATGCAAACACACGACACGGAGATTTACGTAGTTCCTTTAAGATCGAAGTACATCTATGGACTCATACCAACTCTACTATGCTCTGAGGCAAAAGAAACACTCACAATACAATGATAATTGTTTCATGAAAATCGAGGTATATATAACTCAAAGACGAAATTAGGGTTTTCGTATCTCTATGTAAAAATATGAAAACGCCCAGAATAAAAGACATTCCAAAAAAAGAAAAAAAAATACAGGCGATACCCCTAAATCCTCCCTTCAATACAAGCAAAAACACACGTTTTTTGCCTGAGATGCACTTTTGTGAAAAACAAACACGGCATGCATTAACGTTCTTTCTATTCTTTTGAAAAGTCACTGGTGGATTTTGTCACTTTCTTCTGCAAACTAAAGTAGTAGTTTGTTTGGCCAATGTACCACTCATCCGATTTGGTGAGTCAACTGGACCGAGTTGTGTTTCTGAACTTATTGAGTTCCAATGCGATGTAACTTGCTTTCTCTCTTGTTGTTTCCTGCGTATTAAGGTGTAGAAAAAATCAAGGTTTAAATGGGACCGTTATAACTGTATAACGGACTGGGGGCATACATTTTTTTCCGTTATAACAGCCATTACAACTAATTGTAACTCTCAGGGGCAAAAGTAGAAAATAACGGAAAAAACGGGAAAATGGTGTTGAAATACAAATTTTGAAACTTCAAATTTAAATTTTAAAAATGAAAAATAACGAAAAATAACAACCGTTTTTTTTTCACGATTTTTTTCAAAAAATAACGGTCGTTATGCTCGTTATAATGGAAAATAACTGCCGTTATTTTTTGGATGTTTTAACAGTATGTAATGTAACGGGGGAGGTCCGAATCCGTTATAACTGTCATTTTTTAAACGATGGAAAAAATCAGTAGATGCCAAGTCAACCATGTCAACGCTCTGAGTTTTTTTGACAAAAGAGCCAATGTACCACTCATCCGATTTGGTGAGTCAACTCAACCGAGTTGTGTTTCGAACTTATTGAGTTCCCATGCGATGTAACTTGCTTTCTGTCTTGTAGTTGGCCGCGTTAGGTGTAGAAAAAATCACTAGATGCCAAGTCAACCATGTCAACGCTCTGAGTCTTTTGACGAACGAGTCGTCTCCGAGCGAGGGACCCTCAAATATAATTCTAGAAGAGCGTTTGTTGGGTCAAGTGTGAACCCGCAAGTCTTTTGTACTTTCTCACGAGCCACGACAACCACGGTCTCTACGCGGTTAAGACCTTTGAATTGAAACCATGGCCCTCATCGAAAAGGATCTAGTGGTGAGCTTCAAGGCCACTTCCGTTCTTATCCAAGAGTCCCACTTCGCTGTAGGAGAGTCGTTGCAAAGTTTGGCGGATACGACCCATTCTCCTTTTCCACGACACGTGTCCCTGAACCTGCCCTAATCCACTTTAAACTTCAACCCCAGTTAAGTTAAGGATGGCCAATAGTTAGCAAATTCTCTAATTATTCACGAATTATACACGAACAGTACGAATTTTTCAAAAACAAAAAAAAGCGAACGGCGAACTCAACCGAACACCATTTTATTTGAAGGTTTTTGAAAAATTCGCGTATTTTTTAACATGATCAAATAATTCTCAAACTTTTATTTGGTTTTGAACATGAAAAACCATTTAATAACACAAAAAATTGTCAATATTATTATTATTATTTTTTTTTAGATTATTTTTGCCGAATTTTTAAACTCATGTTTAAATGATAAATCCAAATTGTACTCAAAACATTTCCCATACCGTATTTTTTGCCGCACTTCGAATTGCTAACTATGACTCAAGACTCAAGCGACACCTCACTTGAAAAGGGGGCGGTCGCATGTATCCACCATTCCAGCCTTTGCAATGAACCGATCCCATAGCAAAGCATTTTTCCTCTACCGGATCCATTGTAGTCGGAGACTCGGACGCTTAAGAAGAAGTGACATATAGCAACTTCCCATTTTTATTCTTTCCATCTTAATTCTTAATCAAGGGTGTGTTTGATTGCACAGAAAAAATTTTCGAGAAAAATACATCTGGAAAATGCCTTCAATGGCTGATTGATTGCAACTGAGAACACATATTTCAATCTCCTGAGAAAATAAAGACATATTTTTAGGTGGAAATGAATTCTCACATATCTGGATGGGAAATAAATTTCGGGCTTAGTATGAAAAATTATGTAGATTTAAAATGGCTATCTAACAAGGGACGATTGTGTTTTCCCAAGGAAAATACAATTTTTCCACTTGGCAATCAAACAGGCCCGAAGGAGAACTCTTGTTTGTGGTACTTTAAAAGAAGGTTGAAAGGGGACCGTTATAACGGTATAACGGACTGGGGGCGTTACTGTTTTTTTTCATTATAACAAAAAAAAATGCTCAGGGGCAAAAACGGAAAAAATGGGAAAATAACAGAAAAAAAACAAAAATAACAAAAAAATAACGGAAAAAATGGAACTGAAAATTTTAAAATTTCAAAAATGGAAAATAACAGAAAAAAAATGGAATATAACTGAAAAAAACAAAAATAACCACCGTTTTTTTTTTCACAAAATTTTCTAGAAAATAACGGTCGTTATTTTCGTTATAACAGAAAAATAACGGCAGTTCGGTCCATAACGTAACGGGGTAGGTCCGAATCCATTATAACGGCCATTATTTTCATTACAACAGCCGTTTTTTAAACCTTGCTTTAAAATTTAAATATACCTATGCCTTAATGGGTCAGGATCGGGTCGGGGGACAACCATTTTGGCGGACCATGAATCAATAGCTGGTTTTTGGTAAGGATGATCTCCTCACCATATAGATCACCCCAACAAAAAATCAGCCCATTCTGAAATTTCTAATCCCATCAAATTACACAGTAAAAATAGACGATCCATAATTCTTCAACTTCTAGACCAGTCTACAAATATCGGAATGATTTGAATTTTTGTGAGCATGATCTCCTCACCATAGAGATCATCCTCACCAAAAATCAGCCATTGATTCATCTTCTATGTGGGTCCGCCAAATGGTTGTCAAAAATGGTTGTCCCCTAATCCCAACCATGCCTTAATTCTCAATTAGGCAGTTTGAGCAGTCACCCACAAGTTAAATTTTCTGTGTAGGTTGTTTTTTACGTAAAGAAATTTTCTTCCAGGTAGGAGCAAACTTTGGAAAAAATTTAGATGCAGAGGACTTTAAATGCAGTTTGATGCAGAGGGTACTCTTGGCCCTACATAGCTCATTTTTTGGACCCATTAATCGCATGGATGTTTAGCACACCCCTTGGTAGATTTACATACCAAAACTCAGCATGATTAATAATTTCTAGCCGTTGGATTAAGTACAGAAAAATATGCAAAAACAAATGCTTGAATCGAACGGCTAGAATCAATCCTACAAAAGTGCTAAAATCTATGGCTAGTGAAAACTAATCAAACTGGTTTTTGATATGTATATCAACCAAGGGGTTGGCTAAACATCCATGTGGTTAGTGGGCCCAGAAAACGATCTATGTAGGGCCACGAGGACCCTCTGCATTGACTGCATCTAAATTTTTTCCGCAAACTTTGATCCTAACCCCTCTCAAAATGCCACGTGGCTACTGACCTATGAATGTTTGGCTAACCCCTTGGTGTACCTACACACCAAAATTCATTATAATTGATAATTTCTAGCCTTTGGATTAGCAGCATCATCCGAGTCTATCTCTGCCCAATTACATCTGTTTGAGCAACGTGGCAAACTCTTTGAGCCACTCACCATGTGGATGTTTGGTCCATCCCTAGCCTTTGGTCCACTTAGGGATGATCCAAACATCCATATGGTCAATGGTCTCTAAGAATGTGCCACGTGGCTTATACAGACTATATTGAGGTTTTTTATACGTCATTGAGCAAAGGCGAACTCGCGTCACCTAATAAAAGACAAGACGGTTGGAGATGTTTTGCGTAGGTCATGACTCGTGACCATTTCCACAAAATCTCCTAGATCTTTGATTTTTACCTGATAAGGATTAGTCTTTGAGCCGGTCAAGTAAGGGCTTCTTTGAAATGGATTGGTTTGGAAAGTGATAGGAATGTATGTTTTCTAGTGAACGAGACCGACCCCAAAAGTTATCAAAGTTCGGTGGCATTTGGTAAAACTTTTTCTCAGATCTTAAGCCGGATTGAAGTAAAATTAAGTTTCACACCCAAAACAATCTATTCTCTTGCGATTATGGCAATAAGTTCTAAAGTTGGGGAAAACAAAACTCGATCTCCATTTGTTTCGTGAAAAATTCTTATCTTAGAATCATTTTTTTTCCTAATTTTTTATTTTCCTCATGTTTGTTTCGTAAAAAAAACATCTATTTTGAAGTGGTCGTCATCATAAGCATTTTCCCAATAGTATGGATGGGCTGCACAAATTATGTTCCTCCATTCAATTTCGTCTAAAGCCATCTCTTCCGTTTAGGTCAAGTTTTTTGAAATCTTCTCGCAAAACGTAACTCTACGTCTATTTTAGCTTTTCCTAGCTCGTTTTAGACCTTTCAACTTGCACATTCCTCTTCACTGGTGCTTTCATTTATCTTCGATGTTCGTGACTAGACCATCTTAATCAACTTTCTCTCATTTTGTAACTTATTAGAGTACTCTTATATTTTCACAAATGCGTTCATTTTTTATTTTGTCTTTCCTTATCTTACCACACATCCATCTCAACATTCTCATCTTTGATTATACTCATTTTATGAACATATTTCTTGGTTGCCCAACATTTTACCCCATATGCCTCAACTACGAACCTATGATTTTCCCTGGGCCTCAGCTAAGGTACCCAAAGTTATATCACTAAAAAATAGGGTTTTCTCATATTAAACACTTAAAAGGCAAATTACTAGAACTCAAAGAATTATGTACATCAAAAAAGAAGGTAAAACTCTTAAAAAGCAAAGATTAGCAACTCTTCTAAACACTTGTAGGGGAGACTAAACTAGAAGTGGTGGTCGGGTAGTGGAACCATTGGCAGTGGTCAAGGGAATGATAGTAACAGGGATGCCTGAACTCATTGGCACGTCTTGCATTCCACAAACCCCGTCTTGGGTCTTGGGTCTTTGGGGCCTTCGCAAATAGACTTAGAGCATCCTCAGTCACGTCTCCAATCTATTCTCTTTCCTCTTTAAGATCGAAAGAGCCAATATGGCTTGCACTTCATGTTTTGCTCTTCGACGTTTGCAAGCAACTTTTAAATCCGTAGGAGAAATATGTTAAATAACCATTATCCCAAAAGATCGACCTATTGGGGAAAGGCGAAACAATTATATGAATACCAAAGAGTTGTTAGGCCAACACAACACGCGCGGGAACACACCTTCCGCTAACATGCCCTTAGTGGGAATAAACTCCATTGGAGATTTGAACCCGCTACCTCCGAGGCCATAATGCTATGATACTATATTAAACAACCATTTACCCCAAAAGATCGACCTATTGAGAAAAGGCGAAACAACCATATATACCAACGGGTCGTTGGATCGACACAACACTTACGCGGGAACACACCATCCACTGACAAAATATTCATCAGATCGAGGTATTCTCCGCCACCTCAAGGTAATTAAGTACGATGAGGGGCAAGGAAAACTCAATATTTATAGGATCCCATGTAGAGATGGAAGGAAGTGTGGCGGATTAATGAATTGGAGTCATGACTGTCAGCACCAAAACGACCTCCACCTCCTCCTGGCCACATCACCAAACGTCATGAGCAAAATCCCTACAAGAATGTCAAGATGCTGCTTGCGGTCATAAGCGACCAACAACACATCAAGCCTCGGGTCATGATCTTTGATCATCTAGACTGCCTGTTGGATTGCCTCTGCCTTCTTCATGAAAAGGAAAGATAGAGCCTTGCGGTCTTTTATTTCTGTAACAAGAAAAGGAAATGAGGAGGATGCTAAACCAGCTAAGGAACTATCAAGAGAAAGGGGAGAAGCCGATAGGTGATCTTACGGAAGGAGTTTCAGTTATGGCGAACCATTGGCCACTTCTGTGCCTCCGACAGCTCCGGAGTCCGGACAGAAGGCCCAATCGTCGTCAATGTTTTGCGGGCCTTTTCTTGTTATAGTGCAAACTTGTAGTCAACTTATGGGCTGTGGGCCTTAATAAATTGACTCGCAAGCCCGATAGAGGTGCTTTTTAGAATAACCGATTGCAACCTGTTGTGGGGATTATTTCCGTTAAAATCTGTAATTTTTCCATTAAATTTCATTTTTTTTCGTTTTTGAAAATTTGAATTTCAGCGCCATTTTTTTTTCCATTTGTCTCATTAAATTCCGTTATTGCATTGTAACGGACCCGGGAAATTCCATTACAGTAACAAAATTCCCCATTTATCCAGGTGTTCGAAGTTCAAACCTCACCTCGCATTTTGTTAACTTATTGTAGGTCTAACTAGCTTCAACGGTAGGCTATCAAATGGATCGAGTTTGGATTGGGGTTGATCTTGAATCAATCCAGTAACTTATTGGGTCACAATTTCTGGGTCCAGACCCAATCCGATACATTATTGAAATTTATCGGATTTGAACGACCCGATATTGAGTTGGTTTGACTAATAAATTAACCTATTTAATTGGGCTTAAAGAAAATATAAATGCAAATTCGTAAGTTAAATAAAAAGATTGTACATTTCATTTGTATAATATATTTCACTAATAATATGTAAAATACCATTATATATGTATAATATTATACATGCTTTACTAATAATATCGAATCGGATCCGATATTTTAATCCAACACCTAGAAATCACTAATCATGTTGATTTTTGGTTTGTAGGCCCACCTAGGGATTGACCAAACATCCATGCTGTCAGCATCCTCTATGAGTATGCCATGTGGCTCATTGTGGGCTGCCATCGGCCTCAATGAGTTGGGGTCTGATTGAAGGGTCTCATCATGCACTAAATTTAGAAGTTTGGTGTAGGCTGAAGCTACCGGGTATTGTCCATTTTTGTTGCAGGCCCATAATGTGTGGTATCCATGGGTCCCACCAAGCATGGATCAAGCATCCATCGCCAGGTCGTCTCGATGCAAATTGAGGCCTAAGGCGAAAACTCCATGTAAGTCTTTTTTTTACATTTAACATTTAACTCTCTATATATATATGATATTAATTAAAAAAAATTAACTCTCTATATAATAAAAAAATCTTATTTAACAACTAGAGGACTCCCGTAATCTCGTTGCAGTCCATGCAGAGAATTCTTGCGGCCCCTACATAGATCATCTTTTAGGCCTAATGACTGTGTAGATGTTCAACCCACCTATTGTTAGATAAGCACAATAAATATCAGGTTGATTGATGATTTCTAGCCATTAGATTTATTACTAAAAAATATACTTGAATCCAATGGCTAGATTCAATCCTAAAAAGTACTAAAATCTATGGCTAGAGATAACCAATCAGGTTGATTTTTGGTTTTGGCTTTCCATCGGGATAATCATTAACCAGTCTGCCACCTTTGAAGAAGAGAGTCATATTTTTCTTTTAATTTTTTCTTTTTATTTTGCCAAGGAAAAGTACCTCCCGTGACTACACCTCTAATGGCATGTACCGAAACTGTAAAATTTGAAGTGCCCCTCAAAAAATGCCACATGGCATACTCATCTGGGCCCACAGATTCACCTCTTGGTGCACCTATACATTGTAGACTTAAAACTATGGAAACATTGTCAATACTGTTGGATGTCCATTGAAAAACGTGTTACTTCGATGTTTTTAAAAAAATTAATTTATAAATTAAAAAACACGTTTTTCAATGAGCATTTAAAGGTGGATACAATGTTTACATACTTCCAAGTCTGCAAACATATGCAGACTAGATTTCTCCAGTGATTTTTAACCCTTTATTTTTACATTTTAATGTGTTATTATCCCCATTGGATTTTGCCTTTTTTTTTTTTTTTTTTGCTGCTAAAATCTAATTGCTAGAGATCACCGATCAAGCTGATTTTTTGTATGCCAAGTCAGCGGGCTAGAAAGAGTGATCCACGTGGCATTTAGCGAGAGGAGACTTCAGACAATGAAGACATTAGGGAACAGCAAAGATTTTTCTCCACTTAAAGGTTTTTCGGTCATTTAAGCAGGACTGCGTGATTACGAAGCCACCTTCCATGGGACAAATCTAGTCTGTATACGTTTACAGACTTACAAGTGTAACAAGATGGTGCGATTTTTGTTACTTACCGCTGCCCTATTGGGCCACTGACAATGTTTAGCCCACCCCTTGGTGGATAAAAAAAAAAAATCATCCTTATTGGTACTCTCTAGCCATTAGATTTTAGTACCTTTTAAGGCATCATTCCAGCTGTTAGATTCAACCAATTTTTTAATACTAAATCCACGGTTAAAATTTATCAAACAAGCTAATTTTTTTGGTAAGAATATGTACCAAGGGGTGCCCTAACATCCATGCGGTCAGTGGGCCCAGATAGTAGTGGTGAGGAGTAAAACTTCTGACACAATCGGATTGAAAATGACACAGTCACAGCCAATGAGTTCTGGGCACGTACACCTCAAAGTACAAGTACATGGGTACGTTGCAAAAAGCACTGGTGTACCTGCTGAGAACTCATTGCTTTTGACTGTGTGTTGCAATTTGTTGTGATAACGTTGAGTGCAGATGGCCAGGACTCCACTCCAAAAGGTGGGAGGTTCTGAGTTCAACTCTCCCTGGGGCCACCCGTGGAACGAGTAGAGGGTAACAAGTGGCTATGTGTCCCACTCGGGCATGTGTGGAAGGGGTGACGTACCCCGGGGGACTAGTCGGGTGCTCTAAGAGGCCCGTGATAGAAGTTTTACGAGCAAGACTTGCCTGGCCGCTACCTGACCACCCACAATTTAAGCCGTGTGGAAATTTACTAGAGGACACTGACGGTAGAGATGTTTGGCCAATCCCTAGGTGGACCTACAAACCCAAAATCAACCTGATCAGTGATTTATAAGTATTAGTTGAAGTCATTTTCGTTGGTTGATTTTAACCGTAGGAATTTTACCATTATTTCCGTGTAAAGATACAACGGTTTGAAATCACTAATCAAGCCAATTTTTGGTTTGTAAGCCCACTTACAGATTGGTCAAACACCTATACGGTCAGTGTACTCTAATAAATTACCACGTGGCTTATATTGTGGGTGGTCGGGCAAGTCTTGCTCAAGTTTTACTCTAGCGGTTACATAAATTGCGCGACCTAACACATTTCTGCATCGGGTCTACCTTATTACGAGTAAACATTGTGACAGATGCTTCTGTCATACTGTCGCAATGCACAATAAGAGCCAAGTGGCATACTCTTAGTGGACGATAACCGTATGGATGTTTGCCAAGTCCCTCATGGACCTCTAAACCAAAAATCAGCCTGATTAGTGATTTCTAAGCGATTCCATTAATGTTATTTTAATGTGTTGATTTTAACAGTAGGAATTTAAGCATTATTTGGGTGCAAATATCCAAAGGTTATAAATTACTAATCAGTCTGATTTTGGTTTCTAGGTCCACCGAGGGACTGATCAAACATCCATTCGGTCATAATCCACTAATAGACTAATAGTGTGCTAGGTGGCTCATATTTTTCGTTGTGACAGAAGCTTCAGTCTTAGCTGGGATAGAAGTTTTACTCCCTTAGAGCATCTCCAACCGAACGCCAAATCTCTAATTTGGAGAGTGGAGATGCTCCAACCAAACTCCATACGGCGTCTCTAAAATGGAGATCCCATTTTGGGTCTCTATTACTATTCACATTATGTAAATGCCCACACTACCCTTTTGATTGTACTCATGTACAATATTATTCCGAATATATCTTTTTACAATTTCAACTATATTTTAATAAAATGTGTATAACTTTTATAAATTCATTTTTTTTAAAATTAGTATCATTGAAAAGGTATTGTCGGTCGATACCTTTAAAATGAGACTAATATTTAATATGTTTAATGTATATTTAAAAAAATAATTTTTATTATTTATTAATTAGGGCTTAGGGATGTCAATTTTACTCGTTTAACCGAAACCAAAAACACCGATTTCAGTTCCACATTTGTGGAAACCGATTAAAAAAGAATCAGAACCGAAACCGAACAAAAAATAATGGTTACAGTTCTTAGTAGTTTAATATAGAACCGAAACTGATAGGACTCGGAAGTGAACCAATAGGAATCAAAACTGAATAAATAGGAACCGGAATCAATGTAGGGGTATAGTGTTAAAATTCTCATATTATCGAGATTGGAACCGATATACTTGGAATCGTAACTGACATAAACCAAATAATTAATTTCGATTTTGGGTCCATCATTTTGAGAACCAGAGACGTTAAAAATCGAAACCAATAAAAATCAGATCTGGAATCGACCCATTGATACCCCTACTAATTCAAACCCGATCCAATAAAAAAATATGTTGATCCGGATTCGAACTGAAGATATTGGATCACATAATCGTGATCTGGAATTGATCCGATAGATAGAATAGAGTTCTGAACTCGATCTGATTCACTAAATTATAATAAAATTTTATAATTATTTAAATTATATATTTTATCTATTTAAAATTTGAGTAAAAATTGAATTTTTGAAGAAATTTATTGCCCTTTTGTAAAGTTTTGGGAGAAAAATGATTACAAATAGTGTTACATAGACAGGTGAATAGTGTTACAGAGATGTGTTGGTTGGAGCCATTGTGAGAACTAACGAGCTCCAAATACACTTTTTTCATAAAAAAAAATTATATTTTGGGTCTATGAAACAGAGACCATGGTTGGAGTTGCTCTTGTTACATCTTGATCCATACTAAAAGCATCTTCTTGGTACGGAGTGGAGAAGTGGAAGACGTAAAAGCCATGGTGAAGAAGTTGTCCATCCAGTCCAGTGGAAGATGAGAGACTGAGAGAGAGAGAGAGAGAGAGGTGATCGGCAAGAAGTCCTCCGTTTTAAAGGAGGGAGGTAAAGGAAATGGAGCAACATGAAGACGCCGACGATGACCCATACTCATCAACCTCCACCACATCTCCGTCCTTCAGATTCCGGTGGGACGTCTTCCTGAGTTTCAGAGGTGAAGATACTCGCCACAACTTCACCCTCCGTCTCTACAACGAGCTCATACGCAACGGTATTCGCACCTTCCGTGACGATGACGAGTTAAGAAGAGGAGAGGAGATCGCTCCCAGTTTGTTGACGGCCATCGAGGAATCAGCCGCCTCCATCGCCGTCATCTCTAAGGATTACGCCTCGTCGAGGTGGTGCCTCGATGAGCTGGCCAAGATCTTGGAATGCCGCCGATACTTAATTCCGGTGTATTACCAAGTCAATCCCTTGGACGTCCAGCGACAGAAGGGCCCCTTCGAAGAGGCCTTTAGAAACCATGAGCAACGCTTTGGATCCGACAAGGTTGTGAGATGGAAGAAAGCGATGAAAAAAGCTGGAGATCTTAAGGGTTGGGATTCCAGGCTATATCAGTAACTTCTATTTCTCTTCTTCTCCCTTTCCTTACTTTTTAAATCAAGACCTAGTAATATAATATGTATTTCGATGGATTATAAATAAATAAATCAAGCAGACCCCAAGAAATTTGTTCTCTTCTAAACAATAAACAAACACGCACGCTTTGTTTATTTATTCTCAATCCCATAATTTCGGAGTATTTTAAGTGAATTTGAATTCCATTACTATCATTATCGTAGTGGGTATGATAAATTTCCCCCTTTTCCCACCAGAGAAAAAAATAAAATAAAAATTTATTGCCAATTTTTTGTAGTTGTTTTCTTGATTGTTCTTCTCGGTTAAACCTATCTTTACCATTTTTGCCATTATCTTTTGATTTGTGTTAAAACAGGTTGAGTTTTCCTAGGGAAAGGGATATAAACTAACAAAAATTGAAGATTGACAAAGATGATAATGTCTGAAGAAGTTGAAATTACAATTTACACCTCCCCGCTGTGTCGTTGTTGTTGGGGTAGTTCTTAATCTTATCGTTTATTCGACATGATTTTTCCCTTCATTGTTGAAAATTGAATGTCTCGATAGGTTCTTGACCCACCTTGCAAATCTCCCTTTCAAAAGAGAGAAAAAAAAAACCCCACATTTATAATTCTTGGGCCCTGTATGTTGCCCTTAGAAAAATTTTCTGGTAATGATTCTTACCCATTAATGTTCAATTTTGACTAGTGAATTGCATTTTAGAAAACTTTTCTGTTGTCACATACAGGCCTTGGTGTATGAATTCTTTCCTCACACTGATTAATTAGTGACTTCCAATTTGCCTAGCAAAAATTATTACTTGCAATTATTTGATGCTTGTTGTTGTAGCAGCAATTCATGTCTTACTCCTCGTCTTTACCATCTGTTGATCTAATAGTGCTTGTATACATTAGAATAAATGTTTCTGGCAGATAAGAATCCGATCTCCCTGTGATTATCTCTTAATTTAATATGTAATATTGCTAGCTGCTATTATCTCGTCGGTCTTCAGACTTGCACTGCCCATGTCCCATCCATGTTTCCATTTTATAGAGGTCAATCTCTCAAGTTATAAGCCAGAGAGAAAATAGACGGTTTTTTTTTCCATAAGATTATGTAGAAACAAACAGCTTCTGTTCTCTAGAAATGTGGTACCTGGGACACAATATTTGCTTTTTATTGAACAGAAGAAGGTTTGGGGCAAAAGCAGAAGAAATGTCTCGTTGGGTTGACATTAATTAAAAGCAAATTGTGTTATAACACTTTCCAGTAAAATGAAAGAAGAAAATGTGAAGTTGCATTAATGTAATGTATAAACCATATAGCTGTTGGGATTGCCAGGGCATCTTAGTTTTCTCTTTATTCCCAGTAGTTGGGATTCTTTTACAACTACGTAATTGCTATCAAACTTTCTTGCTATCTTTGTCATTGGGTATTAATTCTGTAAACAAAACCACAACCCCCAAAATCAAATTGTTCAGACTATAATCTTAGCCTAAATTCACAAAATTATACATCTATTTGTAAACGTCATACACAATAATCAGCTGATTATTTAATCAGTAAATCCCATAAAAAATTTGATTTTCATAAAAACAGTTTAATAATGGTGTGAATCATGATAAGAGGGAAAATTTTGGATTTGTTATTTTCCGAAGGGAAAATCCCTTTATGATGAGTTGAACAACCTTTGGTGGATTGATTGGCCACAATCTGAATTGCGTAACTTGTTTTTGTTGAGAAATTTAAGTTTAGGAAGTTGAATAGCCCATGAGGCTAGGATTTCGGAGGAGAATAGAAGGGTTTGGAAGGGGAAAAAAAGAGTTGGCAATCAGCTGTTTTCGTCTATTTTTTGGCCAACAGTTGATTCCGCTCAATTTTTATTTAATACCTATCTAGATAACAATTTGATTACATATTTTAAAAGATACTAGAGTCACCCTCAATAAATCGAATTGGGTTTTCCCAGACCCAATATGAATTGATGATTTCGTAAACTCTGATTCATATCTCCAATGCTGAAAGGTTTTGGTTTGAAGGATTGAATTAACTGCATCATTAGAGCAACTTACCCATGAAGAAAAGAAAAAGAAATTAAGGCTCTGTATGGTGATCAACAAAAAGTTTTACACAAAAAGGATTTTTTTTTAGAAAGTATTGGTACAGAAAAAGTTTTCTGATATTTATATGCAAATATTATTTCTAGAAAACTTATTCAGGGCGACCAACAGAGCCCAAAAGTAAAAATGTTTTTCCTTTCACGTGTTTTATTATTTATTCTGTTTCACTTGTTGACTTATTTCATTCATCATGGAATCTCTCTCTCTCTCTCTCTCTCTCTCTCTCTCAACATATACAAATCTTATTAATCTTATTTCCATTTGATGATCTAAATGTTGCATGTTCACATCAGAATGGTTTGATGATCCAAGTTTTGCATGTTCACATCAGAATAGTTGTTTTTTGTCATTTACTTCTGATATGGTTTATTGGCAGGCAAGAATCACAGTTGATACAACATTTAGTTAAAGAGATTTTGATTAAATTGAGTAATACTCCATTGGGTTTACCTAAGCATCCTATTGGAATCAATTCTCGTGTTGAAGAAATGTTGAGGGTATTAGATGTTAAATCCAATGGTGTCCTAGTTGTGGGATTACATGGGAAGGGCGGCATTGGCAAGACAACCCTAGCTAAGGCTGTTTATAATAAAATTGTTCCTCAATTTGAACACAGCTGCTTCCTTTCAAACATCAGAGCAACTTGGAGACACAGTGATGGTTTAATTTCCCTTCAAAACAAACTTTTTCATGATCTTTTCCCAAATAATCCATCAGTTGTTGATGATAGAGGTATCACTGCGACGAAAAAGAGAATTCATGAGAAGCGAGTTCTAATTGTTCTAGATGATGTTGATGATGAATGCCAAATTGATGCACTAGCTGGTAGGAAAGATTGTTTTTATGAAGGAAGTAGGATCATTATCACAACACAAGATAGCAAAGTTTTGATGCCGCACTTTGTGAATAAAGAATATGAGGTTAAAGAGTTGAGTTTCACTGAGTCACTTCAACTCTTTAGTTATTATGCATTTGAAAGAGAGAAACCTGTGGAAACTTTCATGGATCTCTCCAAAGAAATTGTGCCCATCACAGGACAACTACCTTTGGCTCTAGAAGTATTGGGTGCATTTCTTTTCCACAAGAGTTTACAGGAGTGGAAATATGAATTGGAAAAGTTGAAACGGATACAACCAGGTAACCTTTATGAAGTATTGAAAATAAGTTTTGATGCGCTAGATGAACAAGAGAAGTGTATATTCCTTGACATTGCATGTTTCTTTGTTGAAATGGACATGAAGAGAAAAAGTGTAATCGATATATTGAAGGGCTGTGGTTTTAACGCAGAAATAACAATCACAGTCCTTACGAAGAAATCTCTCATTACGTTCATTGACAAAAACACCTTGTGGATGCATGATCAACTTAGAGACATGGGAAGACAAATGGTTCAACAAGAAAGCCTTGGAGATCCTGGTAAGCGTAGTAGATTGTGGGACCGTGATGAAATAATGAAAGTTTTGGAGTACGGAAAGGTATGAACTAAATCCATGATATTTCTTATTTTTCTTCTCTTATGCCATTTTTGTATTTTAAGTTTTATGAAACCATAAAGATAATTACTTGGCAATTAACCCAAATTTTTTTTTTAGATTTAATACATTGTATATTTTATTAGTAGCCCAAAAACCCTTTGGTGCTTTATTTGTTGTTTAAGTTGATTGAAGTATGTTGTATATTTGTTTTTGTACTTTTACCTAGATAGTCCTAATGTCTCTTAATTTTTTCTTCTTTTTTGGTACGGAAGGGGGTTAGTGGTTAAGATGGTTTTCCTCCAGGTCTGTGGTATCAACACCCTAGACTTTACTGACTTGGCACGTTGGCATCTTCCTCTTTTCCCAATAATTTTCACCAACGATAAAGTAGTATCTTTGTAATGTTTGCATTTAAAAAGAAATTAATTTGCTTATATTGAGATAAGCAAAGTACATTTTTTCTATTTTTATTTTTTTCCCTTTATGAGGTAAGTTTGTTCTCGTCTTTTTTTATAGGTATTTGTTCTAGTCTTCTAGAAGAGGTGCGCTTTACTAGGCTACCCCCTCCCACTTTTCAGTTCTTATATCACTAAATCAAAATACAATTTTCTTCTCTGTGTATTATCAACTGGTATAAGTAAGCTTTTTTTTCGATGAATGTAGAAGATATTATAAGGAAAGCATCAAAGGTGAGCATACAAATATCCTAAGAGGTTGAGATGACCTGCACAGGGCAAGATGACCTACTTAGAGCTAATACTCTCAAAATGAAGACCATCCATACATGGTCTAATAGAGACGGGCTCAGAATACAATTCAAAATTATAATCAACTAGTCCCTTCCTAATATTGCTTCATCCTCTAGAATGCCACCACTGATTTTTTTTTTTTTTTTGATGGGTAATGCTACCACTGATTTCAAGGCGAGCTAAGTTGTTACATCTTCTGTGGGCATTCGCCATTTTATGGAAAAACTTTGTATTATTGTCGCCCTCCTTCAACCACTAACTCTTGATTTCTGTTTCCAGCTAATTTCCTCCAACTTCACTATATGCTAATATTCCACTTTGAGGTTCACTCTCCTTCTACGATCTTCAGAGGACAAATGCTCCTCCTCTTTTCTATCAATCAACAAGATCTTCTCAAGCACCGAAGCCTTCCTCTAATCTAGTCTCCCAAACTCCTCCCTATTCCACTGCTTAATCTTATCTTTAAGCGCTTTTAGCTTACGCTTACCCCCACTCTCCTTGCAAAAGAGAAACTGTTCCACCACTCCGCCACCTTCTACTTGAAGATCAAACTAAGTAGTCACGTATTCTCAAAACAAAAAGGAAAAGGACGACAACAAATGCCACCACAACCCAGGAAAAGGGGCACATGATCAGATGCCAGTTTGGAAATCGCCAACTGAAAAACACTAGAAAAGTGTTCTTCCCACCTATCAGAAACCCAAATTCTATCGAACCTACAAAGAGTGGGGTCGTCCTAGTTATTGGACCACGTGTATTTACCCCCTCTTAATGGAAGATCCAGAAGGAAATTCTTACTGATAACGTCACCAAACTCCATGTGGAAACATGTACATGATCACCTTTTTGATGTCTTTAACATCATGTAAATTGTCTTTACTTAATTTCTAGCAATTACACCATTAAAATTCAAGAGAAATATGATATATCCTCTTAGTCTCTTGATATAAAGAGGGTCATCGCATTACTTTGCCGCTAAGAACATAATGTGGGATCCACATCCCCAAAAAAGAAAGGGAACGCACACCCTAGGATCAAAATAGGTTTTTTTTTATTTAAAAAAAAGGAAGAAAAGATGATAGAGGAAATAAGAATAGAAGAAACTAAAGTTTATAAATTATTGGCTCTAATGCCATATGGATTTTTCTAAGGTTTAGTGTCGCATGAACGGTATCACCTGAACAGTGGAAAGAAGAAGAGAGAAGAGGGTAGAGACAAAGGAGAGAGTGATGTGGGAGAATGTCTTCACCACACAATTCTCAATGGTCGGCTCCTATAAGAAGAGTCGAGATCTTGAGTCTTCTGTTGACTAGACATCAGGGGAGAAAATTGCAAGTATATCAACTAGAACTCTGATGAGATGATGATTTGATCATCATACCTTTGTTAATGACTTTTATTTATAGATTCTAAGGGAATTCCAATCTTAGAAAGATTAGGACTTAACAGAGACTTTCTTATTCTTCGGATTTGTATCCAAGAAAGTCTCCATTCTCATTGTCAAGTGCCAGGAGGTTTCTATCTCTGTAAGAAGTTGAGTTCAAGTTTGAAGCCTTTCTATTCCTTAGCTTAGTCAACCAGGGAAACTCTCCTTTCTTAGTATGAAAACTATAGGGAATCCAATTTTGAAAGGAATTGGGCTCTCTTTGGAATTCTTCTGTGTCGAAAGATTCCATGACAGCCTTGGCCAATAATTGGAAAGTTACCTATTTTATATAAGTGCACTTTTAGCGAGATTCCTACCATGTTGGCAAGTCTATAGCAGTCTTGGAATCTTTCTAGAATATTATTACAAAGAATTAAAATGCTATATTTATTGGGACCCGCATATATGTGCCTTAAAGTATGATGACACGTGTACGACCGAGACTAGGTGGTTATATATGGTATCCACAAGTGAAATGTCACAAGTTATGTAGTGTACATCGCCTCCTTTACTTATTCCATTGATTGAAGACGTTAAAATTAAAATTATGATACTAATAAGTAGTAAAAGCTATAAACCCGAAAATACCCTCAAATACATCTACCAACAGGGTGCTTGTATTATCTTACATACTAATGAGTTTTTCAAAGATGCTGATAATTTTCTCTATCTTTTTAACTTCCTATGTTTCCATACCAGTTGTTAAAATATTTCTCATTTATTTGCCCTTAGGGAACAAGAAGTATTCAAGGTATCATCCTTGACTTCGGAGAGAATGTTAAAAAGATTCGAAGCTTTGAAGAAATTTCTAAGATAACCAACCAAATAAGTACCATCACCTCTACATACTTGAAGGAAAAATTCAAGAATCCTTCTGACTGTGAAGCAGAGAAACTGAAAGAGGTGAAACTGTGCACTAAACCATTTGCACCGATGGTTAATCTAAGACTGCTTCAAATTAATCATGGGAATTTGGAGGGAAAATTTGAACTCATGCCTGACGAGCTGAAATGGCTACAATGGAAAGGATGCCCTTTGGAAACTCTTCCTTCTGATTTTTGTCCTCGGGAACTTTCTGTCCTTGATCTCACGGAGAGCAAAATTAAACAAATATGGCACCAGAGATGGTGGGGCAGGTACAAGGTAAGTTTCACTTATCAGACCCTTGTTATTTATGATTTTTAAATGGTTGGACTCAAGAGTTGACTAGAAAATTCCTAGATCATTTCAGCCCTGTGCCTTTGCTATATAGCAGGTCAACTTGATGGGTAAACCCAGGTGACATAAACAGGTGTTAATGGGTACCCAAGTCAGGCCCAACAGACCCGGAACAGATTAATTGGCTCTGGGTTTACCAGTTTGGGGTATGAGTTCCCCCTTATGCCCGGACTCAATACCCAATTACACGATAAACCTGATCGACTTGACAGGGTCTGGGTCCATCTTTCAGGCACAATTGATAATTGGTTTGGATCTGGGTATATGGGTATCTGAACTCAAGCTGGCCATTGACACTCCTACCAAAACCTGCATAACATAGTATGGCCTAGTGTGATGCAGCAAAATAGTGGTTCTCATCACAATCCTTTAATATGTTTCCTTTACTTACTGTTCTTATCAAGTCTCACTGCTAACACACAACTCACTGAAAAGCAGCTGTTTTGCTTTATGCTGTGGACTTTTCCATGATTACTGTCGACGGTTTGTTCTTTGTTATCATTGCTGAAAAACTTGTGTTATTGGACAGGTGGCTGAGAAGTTGATGGTTTTGAATCTCCATGGTTGCTATAATCTAACTGCTACGCCTGATTTTAAAGGATACCAGCACCTGGAAAAACTGATTCTTAAGCATTGTACAGGACTGACTAAGATCCATAAATCTATTGGGATGGACGTTAGAACATTACGTCTCTTGAACATGAAAAACTGTTCAAACATTGTGGAATTTCCAACTGATATTTCTGGATTGAGAAGTCTTGAAAAACTTGTTCTCTCTGGTTGCTCCAAACTGAAAGAATTACCAGAGGACTTGCGCAGCATGAAGTCTTTAAAAAAGCTTCTTGTTGACGAAACTGCAATAGTGAAGGTACCTGATTCTGTATTCCGCCTTAAGAAACTTGAAAGGTTTAGTCTAAATGGATGCACGTCACTGAAACAACTACCCAATTCCATAGGGCGACTGAGTTCTCTAAGAGAGCTTTCTCTTAATGGTTCTGCTTTAGAAGAATTGCCCGATTCCATCGGATTTTTGACAAACCTTGAAACTCTAAGTTTAACGAGGTGTGAATCACTAAGTACAATTCCTGATTCCATTGGCAAGCTGGAATCACTGTTAGAACTTTTTCTTGATGGTAGTTCAATTGAAGAACTGCCAGCTTCAATTGGTTCATTATCTCATCTGAAGCACTTAACAGTTGGTAGCCGTCAATTTCTTGAAAAACTGCCTGTTTCCATTGGAGGATTAGCGTCTTTGGTTGAGCTTCAGTTAGACGGCACATCAATTATTGGACTACCAGACGAGATTGGAGCTTTGACCATGCTTGAGAAGCTTGAGATGAGGAATTGTGAATCGCTCAGCCGTTTACCAGATTCAATTGGGAATATGTTGAGCCTAACTACTTTGATCCTAGTTAATGCCATCATAACAGAGTTGCCGGACACCATAGGGCTGTTGGAGAAACTTGAAATGTTAAATGTAAACCAATGTAAACAGCTCAGCAGACTGCCAGCTTCAATCGGGAAATTAGTCTCTCTGCAGCAATTTCTTATGGAGGAAACTGGTGTGGAAGAATTACCTGATGAATTTGGGATGCTTTCAAGCTTAAAGGTACTGAAAATGGCAAAGCATCTCAAACATCATCAAAACATTGGAGAACATACAGAGCCGACTGTTCTCAATGGACAAGAGAACCCAAAGCTCATCGTTCTTCCAGCTTCTTTCTCAAGTCTCTCCTTGTTACAAGAACTGGATGCTCGTTCTTGCAATATATCAGGCATAATTCCTGATGATTTTGAGAAGTTGTCATCATTAGAGGAGTTGAAATTAGGGAAAAATAACTTCTGCAGCCTTCCATCCAGCCTCAGGGGCCTCTCCATTCTCAAAAAGCTTTCCTTACCCCATTGCATAGAACTCAAGTCTCTCCCTCCACTCCCCTCAAGTCTGATTCATGTGGATGTTACAAATTGTACTGCTTTGGAAAGTATATCAGATCTGTCGAACTTGGAGAATTTACAGGAGCTGCTACTTACAAATTGTAAGAAAGTAATGGATATTCCGGGCCTTGAACGCTTGAAGTCTTTGAAAAGGTTGTACATGAGTGGTTGCAGTGCATGTCATTCAGTTGTTAAGAGAAGACTTACTAAGGTACTGCCCCCCAATCTCTCTCTCCTTATATATATGGACCGTAAGGAAAGTAGGACGAAATGGTAAGGGTATAAAATTTCTTAATGAGACCTTGCCATTCACATTTTCTTTGCAGTGAACCGATAAAGATATGATCAATGAAAGTCAAAATGTGAATGCTTTGAATTGATCAATCAAAAAAGACAAGTCAGCTAAACAATCATGTTTAAACTTTGATAAATCAAAAACGGTTGTTTGGTGGAGATGTGATCCATGGTAATAACCTTTCTATGCTCATGCAGAAAGTGGTAGACAGGTTTTTTTATCATACATAGGTTGATCAATAGATAAATAGAGATTTCAGGAATGCTAGCTCTTTTTTTTTTTTTTTATTTTTTTTTTTTTTTGAGTATTCCTCTTTAATGAAATCCCAAAACACTGGCTGAAGCCTCCCATGCTCTTTGGCTCCACTACAAACTAGGAATCCTCTATACTTGCATGCACACACAGCTGAAGGTTGCTTTTCTCATGACATGGTTCAATTACAGGTTGCTTTGAAGCACATATGCAATTTGAGTGTCCCTGGAAGTGAAATCCCAAACTGGTTTGTTCAGGAAATGCCGAGTTTTTCAAGCCGCAAAAACCATGAGATCAAAGGGGTGATTATATGTGTTGTTCTCTCTCTCGATCAACAGAAGCAGGATGCTTTCAGAGGCGAACTCCCTGCAATTGTGGACATTCAAGCAAAGATCGTCAGGGAGAACAAGCCAATATTCATTACCACATTGTCCTTAATGGGTGTTCGAAGGACCCATGAAGACCAAGTCTACTTGTGTCGATATCCGGATTCTAATCCATTAGTTTCTTTGTTAAAAGATGGTCATAAGATACAAGTAACAATGCAAAACCCACCACTGTTTCAAGGACTTCAACTGAAGTATGGGATTCATCTGGTTTTCAAAGAAGATGATGATGACGACGTTGATGAGGAATCATTAGGTGAAACCGGACAACCTGTTTCAGAGAGACTTGCAAAGTTTTTCAGATCATCAGAAGGAGCTGACCACAGCTCTGACTAGTTCTTACGAGGTTGAAGAGGGACACATCAGTTAAGGAAGGAAGAAATAACATCAAAACGTGGAAGTGTTTTCTTGGTGCTGGGTTGGCTATTTTTGTACTACTGTTAGTGAATCGCTTTTGTCACTAGGTGCTCTAAGATTGGCTATTTTTGGGCTGTATTTATTGGTTTCCAATACTGTGTGCAAGTCCTAAGAGGCATAGGATCCATGTAAACGTGGGTCATTGGTATGAAAGACTGCTCTGCTTTTTTAATCCATAATATGAATTTGCCCTATTTTGGGTGGGCCATCCAACCAGTTGGTGATGGTGGTATGTGTTTCTGATATTTTACCATGCAACAGGTGTATTTATAATCAAGATGGTTTAATCACTGGACCCCTTATTAAGGACCGCCCTCTTAAGCGTAAAAATGGGTCTGCTTGGATTATATTAACCATCCGATGAGCAGATTTTTTTTTCTGGGCTACTACCACTCTTCTTATTATCTTTGGCCAAAAGAATGTGATGCAACAAATGGCTATGAGCATCCGTTTTAACTCTGCTCTGTTCCCTTCAAGACGCCTTAACGCTTTGCGATGGATCATCCCTCACTGGTGACCACACGCTCTTCTAACAGTCCACGGACCATGAAATCATAGGAAGTTGATTTCACACGCCAAAAACTGAAATGCAAAATAAGAGACCATATATATCTATTCTACTTAAAAAGCGAAGGCCTTCTTGCCAAATGCCCCAAAATTTTAAACAATGCCCGCACTATGTTCATTTGTTTTCTTTAAGTTATTCATTTAGTTGGATCCTTCGGTCCTTTAGTGCACTCATTAAATGCAGTTTCCAATAACAAAAAACTTCATCTCATCTCATGCGAGGCAGACAATTTAAAAACAAAAAAAGTAGGTCTATGACAGACCACAATATGAGCCATGTGGCATACTCTTGGAGGACACTGATTGTATAGATGTTTGTTCCATCCCTAAGGGGACCTATATACCAAAGATCATCATGATTAGTGATTTCTAACCTTTGGATTTGAGTAACCCAATTAATTCTCAAAATCCACGGTTGGAAATAAATCATGAATATGACTCTAATCCAATGGATAGAAAATCCTATTCAGGATGAATTATGGATTGAAAACCCTAATCAGGTTGAACTTTTGTACAGGGATGGGCCAAAGATCCATATGGTCAGTGATTTTACACCCCAAAACTGAAATGCAAAATAATATTGTGGTTCCTCACCATTGTCAACGAGAAACATAATCATCAAAGTTTACTCATTTGCCTACCTGTCATTAACATACACAAGCTCATTAATGAGCTCCCTCCCTAAGCTTCAAACTTATCCCTAGACGAGCTCCTAATTATTTCCCTTGCCATTCAATGATTTTAAACCTTTGGATCTTTGTACCCAAAATAATGTTCAAAGTATACAGTTAAAAATCAACCCATGAAAACGATTCCAATCAAATGCTGAGAAAATCACTAATCAGGCTGATTTTTTGCATGTGGGTCCAACTAGGGATGCGCTAAACATCCATACGGTCAGTGACTCTCCAAAAGTGTGCTACGTGTAAGATATGCGACCTTATGTCCCCAAAATTTTTAAAAGTGCCCTTTGTTTATTTGTGTCCTTTAAGTTTTGCATTTAGCAGGGATCCTTTGGTCTTTTGGTGTGCTAATCAAACGAGTCTCCAATAAAAAATAAAAAATAAAACTTTTATCTCCTTGTCAGGAACAATTGGCGTAAAAAAACAAAATTCTCTCATTCTTTGGTCTTTCGACGCAGATAGGAGTGAGATCTCATTCCTGGATGGGTCGTTCTAGAACGAGTAAAACTTCTGTCACATCGGACTGTGACCGGTCACAACCCACAACACGAGCCATGTGGCATACTATTAGAGGGCCTGACTGTATGGATGTGTGGCCAGTTCCTTGGTGGACCTGCAAACCAAAAATAAGCTTGATCAGTGATTTCTAAACGTTGGATTGAAGTTATTTCATGGGTTGATTTAACGGTAGGAATTTGACCATTTTTGTTATTGTTACTCACCGCTGCCATCTGGACCCATAATCATTGATTGCATGGATGTTTAGCCACCCCTTGGTACACACCAAAAATATCTATGATCGGTAATCTCTGGCAATTAGATTTTAGTACTTTTTAACAAGGTTTATAAAACGGCCGTTATAACGGATTTGAACCTACCCCGATACGTTATGGACCGTTAAAACACCCAGAAAATAACGGCCGTTATAACGAAAATAATGGCTGTTATTTTTCTGTTATAACGAAAATAACAACCGTTATTTTCTGAAAAATTGTGGAAAAAAAGGCCGTTATTTTCCTTTATATTCTGTTTTTTTTTTCCATTATTTTCCATTTTGAAATTCAAATTTTAAAATTCAAAATTTTAATTTCAGTGCCATTTTTTCCGTTATTTTCCCATTTTTGCCCCTGAGCGTTTTTTTCTTGTTATAATGGAAAAAAGGGTAACGCCCCCAGTCCGTTATAACGGTCCCCTTTAAACCTTGCTTTTTAAGGTGTGATTCTAGCCAAGGGATTCAACAAATTTTTTGAGTACTAAAACAAACGGATAAAAATCAGCAAGGTATGAATGTCTAGCAAGGGGTGGGCTAAACCAAGGTTTAAAGGGGACCGTTATAACGGTATAACGGACTGGGGGCGTTACTGTTTTTCCGTTATAACGAAAGGGTAAAAATGCAAAAAAATATGGAAAAAATGGAAAATAACAGACATAACGGAAAAAAAAAAAAATGAAAAAATGGCGCTGAAATTCAAGTTTTGAATTTTAAAATTTGAATTCAAATTTTCAAAAAATGAAAAATAACGGAAAAAAATGGAATATAATGGAAAAAAACGAAAATAACGGCCATTTTTTCTGGGCGTTTTAACGGTCCATAACGTAACGGGGTGGGTCCCAATCCGTTATAACGGCCATTATTTTCGTTATAACGGCCGTTTTTAAAACCTTGGGCTAAACATCCAAAAGCACGAATAACAAAAATGGCGCTAGCTGACACCAAAAGCGTGCGCTGTACTTGTTACATCGCCACAGAGACGGGAGTAGAAATTCGGAAGTAAAACTTCACGGTCACAGCAAAGTTGCAAATCACACAATCACAGCCAATGAGTTCTCGGCATGTACAATTCAAAGAAAAGCACATGGGTACGTTGCAGACACACTTGTGTACGCGCCCGAGAACTCATTGGCTTGTGATTGTGTGATTTACAGTTTGTTGTGATAGAAGTTTTACTCTCCTGTCATTAGGTTGAAGCTGAAGCGAGTAAAACTTCTCTCACAACGTTGTGACATATCCTTCTGTCAAAATGCACAATACGAGCCACGTGGCATACTCTTAGTGGATGCTGACCGTATGGATTTTGGCCAGTCCCTCGTGGACCTGTAAACTAAAAATCAGATTGATTAGAAGTCCCACTAAGGGATTGGCCAAACATCCATATATTCAATGTCCACTAAGAGTGTGCCACGTGGCATGAGATTTTCATTGTGACAGAAGCATATACGAGACACGTGATACACTCTTAGTGGATGCTGACCGTATGGATGTTTGACCAGTACCTCAGTGGACCTGCAAACCAAAAATCAACCTGATTAGTGCGAAAAGCCTTTCCTCACCCATTTTGTTGAGGAGATGCCTCAACCCCCTATCATATTATGACATGTGGAGGGGAGGTCAAGGGGAACCGGTAAACTTGGTTTTCTTTCAAGATTTTTTATAAGTATACATTCCTGTCACATATATTTATTGCTTTGCTTTTTACTTTTCTGCAGCTACTTTCCTTTATATCTGTCTCTGCAAATTTCTCTCTTAATATGGTTCGTACTGCTTTTAATGAAAAAAAAGATGTAACAAGGGATACTTGAATTCTTTTGTTACTCAATGTTATAATCTGGGCCCGCTCATGGATGTTTAGCCCATCGCTTCATGGATATACACACCAAAAACCACCCTGATTAGTAATCTCTAGCCATTAGATTTTAGTACTCTTTAATGCGTGATTCTAGCAGTTGAATTCAACCATTATTTTTGAGTACTAAAACCCATCATTTAAACAATGGCCGTCATAATGGATTCGGACCTCCCCGTTACGTTATGTACCGTTAAAATGCTTGAAAAATGGCCGTTATTTTCTGTCACAACAAAAATAATGACTTATTTTTTGGGAAATTTGTGAAAAACGGCCTTTTATTTTTGTTATTTTTCTATTTTTCTGATGTTTTCATTTTTTTTTCGTTTTTGAAAATTTGCAATTCAAAATTGAAATTTTGAATTTTGAATTTCAGCGCTAGATTTTTCATTTTTCTGTTAGTTTCTGTTTTTGCCCCTGAGCGTTGCAATTCGTTATAATGGAAAAAATGATAACACCCCCAGTCCGTTATACCCCTTTTTTTATAAGCCCAGTCCTCTATACCGTTATAACGGCCCCTTTTAAACCTCACTAAAACCAACCGCTAAAAATCATAAAATAAGCAGATTTTTTGTATGAATGTCGGCCAAGGGGTGGGCTAAACATCCATGCGGTCAGTGGGCCCAGATGGAAGCAACGAGTAACAAAAATCGCCATTAAGCTTCAAGTATACCTTGTTGCATCACGATCCTAAAAAATAATATTTATTTGCGTACCTGTTAAATGTATTAATTTGATCTGAGACTCCCAGACACAGATAGCATATTAATGCATGCATCTTTGAATGGCGTACCTTATAAGCCCCAAAAGCCACTCCTTTGGAGAGACTAGAGAGGAAGGACATAGCAAGGTTTATCAAACAACTGTTATAACAAAAATAAAAGTCATTATAACGGATTCGGACCTCCCCCGTTATGTTACGTACCTTTAAAATGCTCAGAAAATAACAGCCGTTATTTTATGTTATTTTTCTGTTATAACAAAAAATAACGACCGTTTTTTTTTGGAAAAAAATTGTGAAAAAAACCAATGCTTTTTCTTCTTCTTTTTTTTACCGTTTTTGAAAATTTGAATTTCAGCGCCATTTTTTCCATTTTTTTCTGTTATTTCTATCATTTTCCGTTTTCGACCCTGAGCATTTTTTCATCATAACAGAAAAATTGTAACATCTACAGTAGACTTTATTAAAGTCACTTTAACACGAGTAAAACTTGTGTCACAAGATGTTGTGACTGAACACGGTCACAGCACTAAAATATGAGCCACGTGGTATACTATTAGAGGATACAGTGATGACTGTATGGATGTTTGGGCAGTCCCTCGATAGACCGTTACACAAAAAATCAGCTTGATTAGTGATTTCTAACTAATTCTATTGAAGTTATTTTCATGGGTTGATTTTAACGGTAGGAGGTTGAGCATTATTGAGTGTTATTTGGGTGCAAAAATACAAAGGTTTTAAATCACTAATCAGGCTGATTTTTGGTTTGTAGGTCAACCCAGGGACTGGTCAAACATCCATACGGTCAAAGACATCTGATAGTATGCCACGTGTCTCGTATTGAGTGCTGTGACCGAGTTCCGTCACAACATCTTGTGACACAAGTTTTGCTCAACCACATGAGAGAGAGAGATAAATATTAAAAGTAAAAGTGAAAAAAAAAAAAATTCAACACCTAACCTACTATTTAAGTAGCCCGTGTCCTCCCTTCCACATGGCACAAAATGATAGGGGTTTGAGGCATCTCCTCAACCAAATGGGTGAGGCAAGCCGGACTCTGATTAGTGATTTACAACCTTTGGATATTTTCAACTTCAATCGAATCGCTTAGAAATCAGGCTGATTTCTGATTGGAAAAAGATGTAACAAGGTATGCCTGAAACTATAGCAAATGTGGAAGCACGATTTTTGTTACTCACCACTGTCATTTGGGTCCACTGACCGCATGGATGTTTATCCCACCCCTTGGTGGATATACACACCAAAAATCACCCTGATTGGTAATCTATAACCATTATATTTTATCATTTTTTAGAACTTTGTAAGGCGTTTTTATAGCCGTTGAATGCAACCATTTTTTGAGCACTAAAACCAACTACTAAAAATCATTAAACAAGCTGATTTTTGGTACGAATGTCTACTAAGGGGTGGGCTAAACATCCATGCGGTCAGTGGGTCCAGATAGCAGTGGTGACTACCACAATTGCCGCTTCCGCAAATGAAAAGATCTCAGGTATACCTTGTTACATCACGACCCTTTTTGATTTACAGGTCCACGAATTTCTTCTCGAAAGTCAAGCAAGGCAGGCAGAATGGTTCGAAGTCTTGGGTGATCCCGAGTTGGATCGGGCGATCCAGACCGGGATCGGAGGCATCCAAGACAAAAATCCAATGTTTGTCTCGAATCACAGTGGATCGTTCGATCCAACTCTCTGAATCGGTTGGATCGTCCTTTGGATCGCCCGATCCAAACGAGTTAACTGATCCAACTTCGGCGAGTTGAACCAGCGGCAATGATGTTATAAAAACTCGATTTTTTTTTATCTTTTTACTCGTTTTCCTCTCCCCTTTTCTCCCCCAACCCTTCTTAGAACTTAAAAATAGCTTGAAAATGATAGATCTACCTTCGAAACACATAGATCCATGAAGATCGAAGGTTTTGGTTCAAATTTCTTCGAGTTGGGTTGAAAATCCAGCAAGTTTTGGGGGAAACACATAGATCTACATTCTTGTGATTTTTCTGATTTTCTGTAATTTTTTGAATTTTTTCTGCAATTTTTTTGTATTTTTTGGGATTTTTTTTTTCGTCTCCGGATCACGGTGGATCGGACCGATCCAACCGATCCAGGCGATCTAACTCGGGATCGGAGGGGTCCGATCCAACGGCCGATCCCGAGACTTTGATCCTTCGCAGAACAGAAGCGAACAGAAGCATTTGTCATTCGCCCAGAGAGACTGAGAGAGAGAGAGAGAGGAAATGGAGCGCCAAGAAGACGATGGCGACGACGACGACTACTCATCAACGTCCACCTCATCCCCTTCCTTCAGATTCCGTTGGGATGTCTTTCTGAGTTTCAGAGGCAAAGATACTCGCTACAACTTCACCCTCCGTCTCTACAACGAGCTCGTACGCAACGGAATTCGCACGTTCCGTCACGAAGAAGACGATGCCGACGATTACGTCGAGGAGATCAATCCGAGTTTGTTGACGGCCATCAAAGACTCTGCCACCTCCATCGCCATCATCTCCAACAACTACGCCTCGTCGAGACGTTGCCTTGAAGAGCTGTCCAACATCTTCGAATCCCGCCGATTCCTAATTCCCGTGTTTTACCAAGTCGACCCCTCTAACGTCCGGCGACGGAACGGCCCCTTTGAAGATGCCTTCAGAAACCATGAACAACGCTTTGGTCAAGACTCCGACAAGGTTGCGAGATGGAAGGAAGCGATGGAAAAAGCTGGAGGGATTAAGGGTTTGGATTCCAGGCTAAATCAGTAATTCTATATCTCTTCTTCCCCCTTCCCTTACTTTTTAAATTAAAACCTAGTAATATAATATGTATTTCTGTGGGCCAAATAGATAAATAAATCAACAAACTTGTTCTCTTCTCTTACTTTCTCCCTGTAAACATTTGATTAAACAAACACCCACACTTTGTTATTCATCAAAAAATGCTTCTCAATTTCCTTTATTTATTCCCAATCCCACAAGTTGGAAATTTTTTAATCTTATCAAATTCCCCTAACTATCAATATCGTTGTGGCTTGTGGGTATGCT
Organism: Euptelea pleiosperma; assembly: GCA_035048495.1. NCBI lineage: Eukaryota > Viridiplantae > Streptophyta > Magnoliopsida > Ranunculales > Eupteleaceae > Euptelea > Euptelea pleiosperma. Next base: position 2,154,129 of record CM068545.1, read on the forward strand.
AAATTTTTCCCTTTTGCCCACCAGAGAAAGTAATTTTTTTTGCCTCTTTTTTTTGTATATTGTTTTCTTGATTGTTCATCTCACTTGAAGCTACCCGTGTTCAAACAGGTTGAGATTTATCAATATAATTATGTCTGAACAAGTTGAAAATTACCATGTAGTATGTACACCTCCCCACTGGGCCCTAGTGCTATAGCAGTTCTTGATGATTGATGTTGTAGCGCGTCACGATGCATATCACTCCATATCTCTAGTATAATCTGATGATTGGCAGATAAGAAACACCCGAACTCTATCCGATTGTCCCTAAATTTGAGTATAATATTGCTAACTACCGTATTGTTTGCCTGTGGATTTGTGCTGTCCCCTTCCTATCCATGTTTTCATTTGCAGAGGTCGAGTTTTTTTCCATAAGATTACATGCTTTACTGAAACAATTCCTTTGTATTATATGCCTAGCAATTGCCTCTGTTCTCTCAAAATATGGTACCGGGGACACAATACCTGCTCTTTATAGAACAGAAAAAAAAAAGTTGGGTTACAACAGCAGAAAAATTGTCTTTTTGGTTCAACATTAGCTAAAGCAAATTGTCAAGAATTAACAATAAAATAAAAGATGAAAATGTGAAGTTGCATTAACATATATGAGCCATCAATAGTCTAGGGTTAATTAAATTAGGCATATGACAGAAGGTTCCTCTCTCACTAAACACTTCTTTTTCTTTAGGGAATCTTAGTTTTCTTTATTCCCACAAGTTGGGATTCTTTTAATACTATGTAATTGCTATCAAACTTTCCGACTATCTTTTGTCATCGGGTATTAATTCTGTAAACAAAACCACAACCCCCAAGGCCCCAAAATCAAATTTTTAAGTTTGTAACTATTAGCCTAATCCGACAAAATTATACATTTATTAGTAAATGCCGTACACATTAATCAGCTAATTAATCAATCTGTAAATACCATACAGAATTTGATTTTCCACAAGAACAGTTTGATAATCGTGTATGTAAATCATGTTAAGAAAGGGAAAAATAATAGGGTTTATTATATTCTGAAGTGAAAATCCCCTTCTGATGTGTTGAACAACTTTTGGTAGATAGATTGATCACAATATAAATTCCTAAACTTGTTTTTGTTGAGAAGTTCAAGTTTAAGAAATTGAGTAACCCTTGAATAACCCACAGGTCTAGGGTATTGGAGGAGAAGAAGGTTTGGAAGGAGGAAAATGAATTGACAATAATGATTAGACCATCATTCTGACAAATGATACTAATCTTATTTCCATTTGATGATCTAAGTTTTGTCTGCTAACATCAGAATAGTTGTTTCTGTTATTTACTTCCGATATGGTTTATTGGCAGGCAAGAATCAGAGTTGATACAAGCTTTAGTTAAAGAGATTTTGACTAAATTGAGTAACACTCCCTTGGGTGTAGCTCAACATCCCATTGGAATCAATTCTCGTGTAGAAGAAGTGATGAGGTTGTTAGAAGTTAAATGCAATGGTGTACGAGTTGTGGGATTTCATGGGATGGGCGGGATTGGCAAGACAACCCTTGCTAAGGCTGTTTATAACAAAATTTTTCCTCAATTTGAACACCGCTGCTTCCTTTCAAACATCAGAGCAACATCGAGACAACGTAATGGTTTAATTTCCCTTCAAAAAACACTTATTCGTGATCTTTTCTCAGATAATGCATCAGTTGTTGATGAGGTTAGTAGAGGTGCCATTGTGATCAAACAGAGAATTCGTGAGAATCGAGTTCTAGTTGTTCTAGATGATGTTGATGATGTATGCCAACTTGATGCACTAGCTATTAGGAAAGATTGGTATTTTGAAGGAAGTAGAATCATTATCACAACAAGAGATAACGAAGTTTTGAGGCAGCACTTTGTGAATGATTTATACGAGGTTAAAGTGTTGAGTCCCACTGAGTCACTCCAACTCTTCAGTTATCATGCATTTAAAAGAGAGAAACCCACAGAAACTTTCATGCATCTCTCCGAGCAAGTCGTGTCCATCACAGGACGACTACCTTTGGCTCTAGAAGTACTAGGTGCTTTTCTTTTTGACAAGAGAAGAATAAAGGAGTGGGAAGATGAATTGAAAAAGTTGAAACAGATTCGTCCAGGTAATCTTCATGAAGTGTTGAAAACAAGTTTTGATGGGCTAGATGAACACGAGAGGTGTATATTCCTCGACATTGCATGTTTCTTTGCTGAAATGGAAATGAAGAGAGGAAGTGCACTCGATATATGGAGGGGCTGTGAGTTTAATGCTGAAATTGCAATTACAGTCCTTACGGCGAAAAATCTCATAAAGTTCATTGGCAGAAATACCTTGTGGATGCATGATCAACTTATAGACATGGGAAGAGAAATTGTTCAAAAAGAAAGCTTTGGAGATCCTGGTATGCGTAGTAGATTGTGGGACCACGATGAAGTAATGAAAGTTCTGAAGTATGAAAAGGTATGAACTAAATCCTCTTATCCAACTTTTGTAACTTAATTTTTATGAAAACCCATAAAGATAAAGCAGTTGGCAATGAACAAAAAAAATTGTCTTACTAGACTTAATAATTTGTATATCTTTCTTTTAGTAGCCCAAAAATATTTTAGTGCTTTATGTTCTGTTTTAGTTGACTAAAGTATGTTTTATATTTTATTTTTTTTGTATTTTTACCAAGATGCTCCTAATGTTTTTGAATCTTCTGTAATAGCATTTCCTTTTCTGGTAGGCGTTATTGGTTAATTAGTGGGTGAAGATGGGTTTTACTCCCAGGTCCTGGGGTCTGTTGCATCAACAACCCTAGACTTTACCAACTCAGCAAGCTGGCATCTTCATCTTTTATAATAAATTTCTTTAACGATAAAAGTACCTTTAGGCTACGTATGGTTGCCCTGAATAAGTTTTCTAGAAATGATTTTTGCATATAAATGTCATAAAATTTTTCTGTATCAACACTTTCTGGCATGCAAATCTTTTCTCTGTATAACTCTTTTTCGATCACCATACAGAACCTTATATGTTTTGCATGTTTTTAAAATTTATTTTACTTCTATTGAGATAAACAAAGTACATTTTTCACTTATTCTGTATTTTTCCCCCTTTATTAAGTAGGTATGTTCTAGATGTACCTTGTCTAGGTTTATACCATGAACCCCCTTTAGCTCTTATATCACTAAAGCAAAATACAATTGTCTTATCTTTTGTATTATCAACTGATTAAAATAACCTTTTTATTCATTTTTTTGAATGATCTATCTAGTACATTTATATTCTGTGCTTCTCAAAGTGAAAAGATCTGGTTGAAACTTGAAAGGCCTGCTAAGTGCTAAGCCACACATCCATTTATTTGGAGTTGTAAGTGTTGTGGTTGGAAGGCTTGGGATCATGGTTCAAACCTCATCAGGTGCACCCATGAACCAGCGTTCATGGGGAAAATCATGATTTCAAAAATTTCAAGTACACTTTTTTTTTCTGGGAGTTTTATGAATGGGTCGGGCTCAGGGGACCCCCATTTTTCTGACCCCTCTTGGTGTTCGTGTGCCCAGCCGATGATTTCAAGAATCCAACGGTGGTTGTCAGCGCCGAGCTGGCATCACTTTTTCACTTTTGAGGGCGCTGACAACAACCGTTGGATTTGTGAAATCCATGGCTGAGCGCGTGAACACCGAGAGAGGTCAGGTAAAGGGGGTCCTCGGAGCCTGAGCCTTTATGAATTGTCAAGGGCAAGTAAGGTATACATAGACTTTTACCAGTTCATTTGAAAAATAAAATAAAGATTACAAAATATGATGGAAAGTGACAAAAAAAAAAAAAATGAGAGTTGATTGACTTGTTTGTTGCTTTTAAAGATCAGATGGAACTGGCAGGTTCCACTAGGTCACTGAAAGTGGGAGGATGTCATTTTGGAGCGTTGTACACAAACCTAATATAAGAAGGGTAAGGTTAAAATTGTTGAGCCACCTTGGTCCATGATGAGTCTGCCTTTCCTCCAGGGTACCCGGAGCAACACTTAGCTCAGGGGTTCTCCTTTGCATGATGCATACCCATAAAGCTGCCCTAACTAAACTTGAACACAACATGGGGTTATTTCTTAAAATGGGTTTACATGTGTTGAGGATATCTTTGCGTAAAAGTGTTGCTTCACGTACCCGTCCGGCCAGGAATTTTCCTCCATAGTTCTTACATCGTACGGAGTTTTTGTAAGAAATTGCTAATAACTCTCTCTCTCTCTCTCTCAAACTTTTAGTGTTCTCTTATGTTTGGCCTCAGGGAACAAGCAGTATTCAAGGCATTATCCTCAACTTTGAAAAGAATGTTAACAAGTTTCCAAACTCTAAAGAACTTTCTAGGATTATTAACCGAAGAAGGCCTATTGTCTCTCCAATTACGTATTTGAAGGAAAAATTCAAGAGCCCTTCTGACTGTGAAGCAGAGAAAGAGGTGAAACTGTGCACCAAACCATTTGCCCCCATGGGTGATCTAAGACTGCTTCAAATCAATCATGTGAACTTAGAGGGAAAATTTAAACTCATACCTGGCAAACTGAAATGGCTACAATGGAAAGAATGCCCTTTGGAAGCTCTTCCTTCTGATTTTTGTCCACAGAATCTTGCTGTCCTCGATCTCACGGAGAGTGGGATCAAACGAGTATGGGACCAGAGATGGAGGGGTGGGTACAAGGTAATTTTTTTTTTATCAGGACCTTAATGGCTATGATTTTTAAATGCTCAATTACCTGATAGACCTGATCAACTTGACTGGCCTAGGTTCATCTATCACTCCCAATTGATAATTGGGTCGGATCTGGACATATGGGTACCCGACTATGTTGTATGGATTCTTCTAATTGCTTGTGTCAGGATACATGTCGAAGTCCAACACGATATAGATTTTGCTACAACAATTACCAAATTCTATTTTCTTTTGCATTTATACTAATTAACATTTGCTACAGGTTATGAGTTCTATCTTGAACATTTTTTAACAACCCCCTGTGATTCAATTTAATTAGCAACATCCCCTTGGCAAATCAAAAGTCCAGAACACCCCCAGTATGGATGTCCACGGCTGTATGAGCCACATGGCACACACTTAGAGACAACTGACCGTATAGATGTTCGACCCATCCCTAGGTGGACTCGCAAACCAAAAATCAGCTCGAGCGATTTCTATCCATTGGATTTGAGTTGTTTTCATGGGTTGGATTTTAGCTATTGATTCGAGCATAATTTGGATTACTCAGATCCAATGGCTATAAATCAGCAATCAAGCTAATTTTTGGTCTGTATGTCCACTTAGGGATGAGCCAAATATCCATATGGCTAGTGGTCTCTAAGAATGTGCCAGGTGGCTCATACAGCCGTGGACATCCATGACCAAAGGTGGACCTCAATAATCTAAACCATGATAAAGGATTGAATGATCTGGTCGTGATATTTAAATTATATTGTGAAGTCCACAAATCCTATTTTTCAAGGTTTACCGAGTCGGATACTCTGCACCTGTGTTGGACTTCGAGACACGTACCTACTTCAATGCAACGTAGATGCCTGAATTGAAGCTAGCCCATTGACACCCCTACCTAAATCTGTGTAACTTAGTATGTCCAGGGCGACGCAGCACAAACCTTGTTCTCATCATTAATCCTTTCTTAATGTTTCCTTTTCTTTTCTTACTGTTCTTACCAATTCCCGCTGCCAACACCCAAGACACTGAAGTCCAGCTGGTTTGCTATACTCCTTGGACTTTGTTATGATGACTGTTGATGGTTTTTTTTTCTTTTTCTTTTTTCACTGCTGAAAAACTTGTGTTATTGGACAGATGGCTGAGAAGTTGATGGTTTTGAATCTCCGCAAATGCTATAATCTAACTGCTACACCTGATTTATCTGGGCACCATCACTTGGAAAAACTGATTCTTGAGCATTGTGGAATGCTGATTGAGCTTCATAAATCGATTGGGCATCTGAGAACATTAGTTATCTTGAACCTGAAAAACTGTTCAAATCTTATGGAATTACCAAATGATATTTCTGGATTGAGACGTCTTGAAAAACTTCTCCTCTCTGGTTGCCGCAAACTGAAAGAATTACCGGAGGACTTGAGCAGCATGAAGTCTTTAAGAAAGCTTCTTGTTGACGATACTGTTATAGTGAAGCTTCCTGATTCTATATTCCACCTCAAGAAACTTGAAAAGTTTAGTCTAAATGGATGCATGTCACTGAAACAACTACCCAATACCATAGGACAACTGAGTTCTCTAAGAGAGCTTTCTCTTAATGATTCTGCTTTAGAAGAATTACCTGATTCTATTGGATCTTTGACAAACCTTGAAACACTAAGTTTAATGAGGTGTGGATCGCTTAGCACAGTTCCTGATTCCATTGGTAACCTGGAATCACTATTAGAACTTTTTCTTAATGGCAGTTCAATCGAAGAACTGCCAGCTTCCATTGGTTCATTATCCCATCTGAAGCACTTATCAGTTGTTAGGTGCCGATCTCTTAAGAAACTGCCCATTTCCATTGGGGGATTAGCATCACTGGTTGAGCTTTGGTTAGACTGGACATCAATCACAGAACTACCAGATGAGATTGGAGCCTTGAACATACTTGAGAAGCTTGAGATGAGGAATTGTGAATCGCTTAGCCGTTTACCAGATTCAAATGGAAATTGGTTGAGTCTGACTTATTTGATCTTAGTTAATGCCCCCATAACAGAGTTGCCGGATGCCATAGGGCTATTGGAGAAACTGGAGATGTTAAATGTAAACAAATGTAAACAGCTCAGCAGGTTACCATCTTCAATTGGAAAATTGAAGTCTCTGCAGCAATTTCTTATGGAGGAAACTGGTGTGAAAGAATTACCTGAAGAATTTGGGATGCTTTCAAGCTTAAAGGTACTGAAAATGGCAAAACGTCCACATCTTGAACAGCCTCAAAACATTGGAGAACATACAGAGCTGACTGTTCTCAATGGACAGAACCCTAAGCTCACTGTTCTTCCAGATTCTTTCTCAAGTCTCTCCTTGTTACAAGAACTAGATGCTCGCTCTTGCAATATTTCTGGCATAATTCCTGATGATTTTGAGAAGTTGTCATTATTAGAGGAGTTGGAACTAGGGAAAAATAACTTCTGCAGTCTTCCATCCAGCCTCAGGGGCCTCTCTATTCTCAAAAAACTTATTTTACCCCATTGCATAGAACTCAAGTCTCTCCCTCCACTTCCCTCAAGTCTGACTCATGTGGATGTTACAAATTGTACTGCATTGGAAATTATATCAGATCTGTCAAACTTGGAGAATTTACAGGAGCTGCTCCTTACGAATTGTAAGAAAGTAATTGATATTCCGGGCCTTGAACACTTGAAGTCTTTGAGAAGGTTGAGCATGAGTGGTTGCAGTGCATGTCATTCAGTTGTAAAGAGAAGACTTACTAAGGTAATGCCCCCAATCTTTCTCTCTTTATATACTAGTGGGTGGCCCATGCCCTCGGCGCACACACACACACACAGATATATATATATATAATGGACTGTAGGGAAAGTCGGAAGAAATGGCAAGGGTAGAAAATTTCTTAATGAGACCTTGCCATTCACACTTGCTTTGCAGTGAACCGATAAATATATGATCAACAAATTGACTTGGTCAATCAGAAAAGACAAGTCAGCTAAACAATCAAGCTTTGATATATCAACAAGGGTTGATTGGTGGAGATATGGTCCATGGTAATAAACTTTCCGTGCTCATGCAGAAAGTGGTAGAAAGCTTTGTATCATATATGAGTTGATCAATAGATAAGTAGATTCCAGGAATGCTAGCCTTTTTTTTCAAGTATTCCTCTTTAATGAAATCGCAGAACACTGGCTGAAGCCTACCATGCTCTCTGGCTCCACTACAAACTAGGAATCCTCTATACTTGCATGCACACACACACAGCTGAAGGTTGTTTTTCTCATGACATGGTTCAATTGCAGGTTGCTTTGAAGCGTATACGCAATTTGAGTGTTCCTGGGAGTGAAATCCCAAACTGGTTTGTTCCGGAAGTACCGAATTTTAAAAGCCACAAAAACCGTGAGATCAAAGGTGTGATTATATGGGTTGTTATCTCTCTCGACCAACAGAAGCAGGATGCTTTCAGAGGCGAACTCCCTGTAATTGCGGGCATTCAAGCAAAGATCGTCAGGGAGAACAAGCCAATATTCTGTACTGCATTGTACTTAATGGGTGTTCCAAGGACCCATGAAGATCAAGTCTACTTATGTCGATATCCAGATTGTAATCCGATAGTTTCTTTGTTAAGAGATGGTGATAAGATACAAGTAACAATGCAAAACCCACCACTGTTTCAAGGACTTCAACTGAAGAAGTATGGGATTCATCTAGTTTTCGAAGGTGATGATGACGACGACGATGATGAAGAATCATTAGGTGAAACGGAACAATCTGTTTCAGAGAGACTGGCAAAGTTCTTTAGATCCTCAGAAGGAGCTGACCACAGCTCTGGCTCCAGTTCTTGTGAGGTTGAAGAGGGACACAACATTGAAGGAAGGAAGAGTAACATCAAAACAAGAAATTATTTTCTTGGTGTTGGGTTGGCTATTGTCGTACTACTGTTGGTGAATCATTTTTGTTACTAGTCTCTAAGAACCTTGTTGGGCTGTATTTATCGGTTTCCTTAACTGTTTTCAAGTCCTAAGAGTAGGATCCATGTAAATGGGTCATTCGTTTGAAAGACTATGCTTTTTCAATCCATAACATGAATTGCCCTAGTTTGGGCAGGCCATCCAACCAGTTGGTGATGGTGATGGTGGTACGTGTTTCAGATATTTTACCATTCAATTAACAGATGTATATGTTTATAATCAAGATGGTTTAATCGCTGGACCCCTTGTTGAGGATCTCTTAAGCATAAAAATCAGTCTGCTTGGATGATTGCTGACGGACGTCCGTCGTCAACGTTAATGACAGACCAGTGTGAGCAGACCACAGTGTGAGCCATGTGGCATATTTTTAGAGGCCACTGACCGTACGGATGTTTGGCCTAATCCTAGGTGGACCTAATACAAAAAATCAGCCTGATTAGTGATTTCAAACCTTTGGATCAACCCATGAAAACGACTCCAATCAAATGCTTAGAAATCACTAATGAGGCTAATTTTTGGTCTGTAGGTCCACCTAGGGTTGGGCCAACATCCATGCAGTCAGCTATCTCCAAGAGTGTGCCACGTGGCTCATACTGTGGTCTGTCATCGAACGTCAGCGAAGTTCTACTCCTTGGATGATATTAACCATCTGATGAGCAGACTTTTTTCTAGGCTACTACCATTTCCTTAATGCTTTGCGATAGATCGTCACTCACTGGTGACCACTCCGCTCTTCTAAATTGTAAAGGTGGTTATGTCATCAGTGAACTTTTCCAAAAGGTTGGGCCACCACCATATATGAGTGCAAAGACCTAACCTGAACCATCCTGTGAACTTTGTCTCTGAACGATGATCAACCTCGTATCCGTAGGCTCCTTGATTTGATCCCATGAGCCTTTGTCTCTAACGGCAATTGATCTCGCACACCCTGCCCCTACCACGCCCTTAGGGAGTGGCATTATTGAACCCCAACACAGACTGGTTTGATCGACAGGAAATCCCCTAGTGACCGAATGGGAGGAATATGAGCCAATTAAGGTGTGCCATCGGTGGGGTCCACAGTACTTTTCAAATAATTTCATATTAAATCACGTGGCCCGCCCTACCTGACATGTATAGATGGCACTCCCTGATTGGTAGATACTTCTACACGTCAATGAGTCACGACAACAAAATTTCCACTTCTGTTGGGGACTTGTCTCTTTAGCCATGAGCAGTGGTGGAGCTAGGATTTTGCCCAAAGGGTGGGCAATATTGTACAGATTTTGTTTCAGGGAGGGTAAAAGTGTACTTTTCCAAGATGAGCAAAATGGTACGTTGAAAGAAAGAAAAATTCCTTACTAAACTTTAAAAGTTGAGGGTGGGCCCACCCTCACCCCTTCCTGGCTCCACCACTGGCCATAAGCTGATCCATCATTCAGCTGTCGTGAATGACATTGACAACATTTTTCTACAAATACCCTTATAGACAGATAAAACATTTCGCTGGCCCGAGGGACATCAAACTTTGAAGTCTCCACACCCAAAATGTCCGACAAGTACCCCAATCCCTTAACTCAACCCGTGTTAAGCCCTTGGTTAGTGGTTAACAAGGGTACTTGTCAGACATTTTGGGAGAGGGACTTCTGAAGTCCCCCTGGGGGCGCGGATTTTTTCTCTTACCTCTATCTATAAAAAATAATATTCTTTAAAATTTTCAAAATCTCTCACTATAAATTTGTAAGGTAGTTTACAACAAAAATTGGATCCATTAGAAAGTTGGAGGAGAGCTTTACAATGATATCCAATACTAACTACTTTTATTCAATTATAAATTATTATTTATTTTATTTTAAATTTACTATAATACCTTTGAAAGCTTAACTTTTTATGAGCAACAATGAGATACAAAAGAGTAATAGTTTTATGAGTTCATCCTTGCAACATCTAATATTTGTTCAGTATGAATATGGACATTTTGGTCATTGTAGAATTCTTTATTTTTGTTTGTAAAAATTGTTTTTTGAATTACTCGCATTACCTCTCCATTAGTTTTAAATAATGCAAATAATAATTATATTTTTTCGCATTTCAAGAAATCGTATTATTTAATCATCATGCAAATCCTATTTTGGCGCTATTCAATGAAGTCGGGCTCATGCGAAGAGATTGACCTCATTTTTACACTATTTAAAGTTTAAACATGACATCATGGTTTAAAAAATGCCGTTGCGCAAAATAAAAAATAAAAAACGGCCGTTATTTCTGTTTTTTCCATTATTTTCTGTTTTTGAAATTTTGAATTTCAATTTTCAAAATTTGAATTCCGGCACCATTTTTTTCCGTTATTTTCCATTTTTGCCCCTGAACGTTACAATTCATTATAACAGAAAAAACGGTAACACCCCCCCAGTCCGTTATACCGTTGTAACGGCCCCTTTTAAACCTTGCATGACATAACTCTTATAAAGCCTTGGTTATAGATTATGCATGTCATATTTCTTCTCGTATTGCGTGTAATTAAATTGAATATATATATACCACATGTTAACATTTAAAAAATTATTTTTGTCGCATTAATTAACAGTTTTTTTTTTTCATATATAAATATAGAAGCTATATAAATATAAAAGTAAGATTAATTTAAAATTGGGGTTGTTGAGACTTTTTGTGACGTGGCGGGCTCGCAACTGGCCGTGTGAGATCCAAATAAAGCCTTATAGAACCAGTACTGTCACTATCATAAGGTCGACGTCCTTTTCCATTTCGGAGAATTTCTCGAATTTACGATTATAGAGGCTTTGACCATGAGTCCATTTAAGATGGTTAATCGTATATTATATAGATTTGGTCTTTAGGGTGGGAACCGTCAAGCCCACATGATCATGACGCGTGGATAGTAAGAAAATTGATAGACAAAGTTTATTGGACTGTTGAGATGTTAACGTTTAAGCAGATATTGTGAGAAAATCAACCTTTTCTGCTTCCTGATGTTTATGGTCAGAACTTATTTGTACTGAATCATTCGCCTCTCTCTCTCTCTCTCTCTCTCTCTCTTCATAGCACAACAAACACAAGAATCTGCATTTTACATTTTACAATGGCATGATATCATCCCCACCATCATCATAAAATGGAGCATGGGTCGGGATTGTGGTATGCAACGGGTTGCAGTAGCATGGGTGGTCCTTGAAACACCGCCGGGTTCTGTCGTTCCTTTTCCTCAGAAGACTTTTTGTTCTCAATAACAGGTCCCACAGTGATCAGCTCAGCATAACCAACTTTCTTCCTTAATGATTTCACCAAGACAACTGAATCTATCCCCTCACCGATCACTACCACCATATCCTTCTCTTTCCCTTCTAATGCAACTGATAAGCATCCTGCACCATTAATATTTACTGTAATACTTGCATATATAGCTGTTCCCCACCTAAGAGATCTCCCAAGTAAAAAGAAAAACATACCTGGTATACCTACAACGGTTCTCAAGGCTCGGGATCTGCTCTGCTCGTCGTTCATCGACACTTTCATCACCACCTTTTGCTGCGCGAAGTTCATCAAGAAAAGAAAAGAAAAAAAATACTTCTACTCATTAAAATCGAAATGGGGTTGTTAAGCTAAAATGAGAGAGAGAGAGAGAGAGAATAAGCAAAAAAAAAAATCATACATACTTTCACCATCTTCAAGAGATGAGAATTTCCAGAGAAAGATGAGTTTTAAGTGAGGATTGAAAGAAGTATCGAGGGAAAATAATCGACTGATTTAGTGGTTATTAGAGAAAATTCTTCAGTAGCAGAAGATTAGGAAGATCAGTTTGATCGATCGATCTCCCAAAGAGAAGTAAAAGAAATGAGGTAGAAGGAAAGAAGGCGCCTCTCTATTTTTATAGTGCATTTTAATTTTGAAGCTTTGTTAGGAAAATTGGTAGGAAGGAGGAGGATGTGAAGAATTTTCCTGGAAGTGAAGTTTCTTGTGTTGAATGGTTTCTTTACGGGAAGTAGTGACGGGACCACCTCCATTATTGATAAAAATTGGGTGCATGCCATCCTACTGAAAGACAGTTTTACCCTTGTTAAACACGAAGTTGCATTGCATGTACTGGCAATGCAATGGTAAGTGATGCATTTAGTAAGCACAAATTTGTCTTTTCACTAGGAAGGGTTCCCCATTTTTTAAACAAAAAAAGAATTAAGATCCTGTACGTCAAAGTGTTGGGTAAACATTGAGTGTGCTGATTTGCTACTAACTTTTTAAACAGTAGTTTCTTCCTTGTGTACGTGGCAGATGACCATCCTCGGTGTTGATGTTGAGGAGTTCGTACAGTGTTCATCCCACAAAACAAATGAAGGGAAAAGGGCCGTAACTTTGCAATCATGGCCCTTCACCCACAGATGTTGCTCTATTCGATTGAAAGGAGGTGCCTTATTCGAACATGGGCTCAGCACCTCAAATGCACTGTTCCATACCCATGTCTTCCCATTTTGCCATTTTACCTCGTGCAAGTAATTAAAGGTGTAGTAGTCATAGGTTAGAGGCTAACTTTAGTTTTTTGGTTTATTTGTCAAAAAAAGTATGAAAAAACAGAGGAAGCAAAAACCAGTGAAGAAGACCATCATCTTCAGAGCGAAGAAAATCATTGAAGGAAATCAACGTTTGTTAAAGTGAAAAGAAACCATTGAACGAGATCATCGTTCTTGATCTCAAACAAACTAATTATCTAATCAAGTTCATCTTGATCTCAAACTAGTTTTTTGGTTATCTCTTCATCTCTTACAGGCCATTACACAAACAATCTTCTCTTCATAAAAATCCTAATCCACCTTTTCTCCTCTGCAACTCATCCCCAATCCTAATCTCCACCTCTAACTATTCTTTCTCAAGTGGCTCCACTTTTTATGTGTGATCTTGATCTTAAACGAACTAATTACCCCATCCGATTCATTTAAATGTTCAGAAATGCAACTTACTACAGGTGGAACCAGACCAAATACAAATTTACCAACAGAAGGCTGGTGGACATGTACAAGCTCTCTTGGAAGAGCAGTTTGGTTAATTATTGACATACATGCGGTGTAGGGATATCAAGCCACGTTTTGTTGATGAAGCCTAAATTTCTGTTGGAGAATACCCATCTATGAGCTCTAAAACACTTTTAACTGCTCCCATGTGGCAAGAGATGGAAGTGGCCAATGCCCTCTTTAATCATGAATCTCTCCTGCCGGAGTAGAATTCAAGGGGGTTGTCCCAACGCTTGGGATCCCTTCCAATGAGTTTGCAGTGTAATAATCTCTTGTGAATATGATTAGATATTTATTTTTTAAAAACCGGTACTTATTTTACTAGATTTGTAAACTGATACTTTTTTTACCTAATTCATAATATGATAGAAAAAGTACCAAAAACCGCAGATCGTAAAATCTTTGAAAATAGTTTAACAACATAGATTGGACGCCAAAGGTTTCAGGTATAGTAATTTATTTATTCATTGTTGATTTCTGGGACCACTGGAAAGGACCATAAGCCGTTGGACAAGGAGACAGAAGAGATTGAAGAGGGACAAGAAACTAGAAAGAATGAGAGATCTCCTTCCCTTTTTGTTTTTTTTCTTTAACCTCAATCATAGTAGAGATCGTCTTGGTGGTCGCTTCGTCTTCATCTTCAACGATGGGGCCACTGGAAGGGACCCCAAGCGCTAGAGAAGGAGAGGGAGAGGAAACTAGAGAGAATGAGAGATCTTCTCTTTTTGCTTTATTTTTTTCTTAAACTCCATCGCAACAGAGATCGTCTTGGTGGTGGCTTCGTCTTCCTCCTCAACGAATCTAGAACAAAAAATAAATTTTTTTTTCTTACAGCTACTCCTACCATCGCAGAGGCTAAAATGATGGGTTCGTACACTAAAGTTACTCCTGCCATCGCAGAAGCTATGAGGGTAAAGATAGAATAAATAGCTAAGAATAGTGTATTTAGGGGTGCCAGGCCAATGCTCGAAAAAGTCACCCCATTTTAGTTAAATAGAACAACATCTATGGGAGAAGGGTCGTAATTGCAAAGTTACAGCCCCTCAAGTAATTTTTCCTAAAACTTTTGATGGAGGTGGGGTCCACATTATACTCTCTTGTCAAATCGTTTCGTTTTGAGGCATCGCTTTTTGCCGGAGGTCGTGATGCTTTCGTCCTCTCAAGTCATATAAACAGGAGGGGAGAAAAAATTTACTGGCCCCAGAGAACTTCAAACTTTGATGTCCCCCTACCAAAATGTCTAACATGTACCTCTTGTTAACCACTAACCAGGGACTTAACGCGGGTTGAGTTTAGGGATTGAGGTACGTGTCTGACATTTTGGGTGGGGAGGGTCCAACGAATGTTTTCTCAGAGGGAGGGTGCTTTAGTCATTTAATATAGGATTGCGTCAATAACAAGTAGGGTAATTAGTTGCACCCCACAAAATGTGAAGGCACCCAACATGTTGAATGCACCCCACCTTTGATTTTCAACTTTGTGAAGGCACTTGAACTGTTAAATGCACCTCACTAAAACCCAAGAACACTAATACAGGAAGAGGTAAATTTCTTACTCACTGAAACACATTTTTATTCACCAAACAAGTAGCTTCCCTTCCAACATCTTTACTCTAATGGGCATTTCAGTTTTCCCCAATACCCCAGGTACTGAGCCTACTAAGGAGCCTCTCACCACGAACAAACCTTAACCCTCTTACACACTTCTCTCATCCTCCTTTGTTAATGCAGTTTTGGGTGGTGATTCTTGAATGTTGCAGTGGCTTGAAATGGTGAGGAAGAGAGAATGAGATGTGAGGTTTGTTTCTAATCTGAGTGCTTTTGTAGGTTTTCTGGGAGGAGTTAAGAGGACGGAATTCGGACGATAAGCATAGAAAATGAAGAGGGAATATTTAGTTCTACAACCAAACTGTTTTGTTCTGTTGAACTTCGTTTCTCTTCTCTGCTCTACCCAAAATGAGAGAGAGATAGAGAGAGAGAGAGAGAGAGTCGCCGGCACAAGGGGAGCTTGAGAGTTTGTTGCAACAACTCGAGGGGAGCTTCAGAGTTTATTGTAGCAAAGGAGACGTGACGGTGGGAGCAGGTTGCCAAAAAAAGTCTTCAAAAGAAAATGCCCCAACTTAAAAGGGCATTTTCGTAATAAAAATAAGGTAAAAAAGCCAGGGTTTCGGGTGCCCTCACATTTTGTGGGGTGCGACTAAAATTATCCTAACAAGTAAAAGTTCTCTACAAAAATCCTACGAGGTAAATACCCAAATTACCCTTACAAATACTTAAAGCTTCTTCAAGACGCTTGGTAACAGCAGTCTTTTGACCGTGGCGGTTAGAGGATGAATATGAACGAGCGTACGGAGAAACTGTATTCATTTTTACAAAAGGCTAAAGCATTCTACTGTTGCCTGATTGGTCTTTAGTACTCTTTATTCTTTAATCTCTGAGAAAAGAGAGAGAGAGAGGCCGGAATTCAATTTGCAAGGGAGGAGGGGAAAGGAAATGGAGCGCCAAGAAGACGATGGCGACGAAGACGATTACTCTTCAACCTCCACCTCATCTCCGTCGTTCAGATTCCGTTGGGACGTGTTCCTGAGTTTCAGAGGCGAAGACACTCGCCACAACTTCACCCTCCGTCTCTACGAAGAGCTCGTACGCAATGGCATTCGCACCTTCCGTGACGACGACGAATTGGAGAGGGGAGAGGAGATCGCTCCCAGTTTGTTGACGGCCATCGAGGACTCTGCCGCCTCCATCGCCGTCATCTCCGAGAATTACGCCTCGTCAAGGTGGTGCCTTGAAGAGCTGGCCAAGATCTTGGAATGCCGCCGATTGCTACTTCCGGTGTTTTACCAAGTCGACCCCTCCGACGTCCGGCGCCAGAAGGGCCCCTTCGAAGACGCCTTTAAAATCCATGAGCAACGCTACTCCGATATGGTTGTGAGATGGAAGAAAGCGATGGAAACAGCTGGAGGGATTTCCGGTTGGGATTCCAGGCATTGGTTCGTACTATTTCTATTTCTCTTCTCCTTCTCCCCACTGGTGTTTGCTTTTCAAAGAAATCAAAACCTAGAAATATAATATGTATTTCGGTGGATTAAATAAATAAATCAAGCATAACCCAACAAAGTTATTCTGTTATTATTTTTTAAGTTAATTCTATAGAATTCCCTTACTATCATTATCGTTTGGTATGATAAATTTTCTACGTTTCGCCACTAGAGGAAATTAATTTTTTTATTGCTTCTTTCTTTATTTGAATTTTAGCCATGGGCTAGGGTTTTGGAGGAGAAGAGAAGAAGGTTTGTAAGTAAGAAAATGAATGGACAATCAGTCGTTATCGTCCTTTTTTTTGGCTCTACAATTGATTCCTCTTTTTTTATGTGCCTATCTAGACAATCAAATCAAACTTGATTACACATTTTAAAAGATACTCGATTCAACCCCAATAACTTGAACTGTGCCCCCCCAGACCCAATATGAATTGATGGTTTTTTGAACACTGATTCATGTCTCCAATGGTAAGCATTGTGGTTGAAAGGCTTGGGTTTCAAGGTTTAAATTAAGTAAATTGCATCATTTAACAAACCTACCCATGAAAAAATAGGAAAGAAATCAAAAGGAAAATGCTTTTCCTTTTAGGTTCTACATGGTTGCCCTGAATAAGTTTTCTAGAAATGATATTTGCATATAAGTGTACTAAAACTTTGTTCTGTATCTCAACACTTTCTGACATACAAATCCTTTTCTTTTGAACTTTTTGTTGATCACCATACAGAGCCTCAATCGTTTTATTATTCTGTTTCACATGTGTGACTTATTTCATTCATCGTTGAATCTCTACCCTCTTTGTGAACCTATGATGTCTCTCTCTCTCTCTCTCCCTCATATTTGAGTCTTCTTGTTAACATTGTTATTAACCTTGTATATTTATGACATAACAGTTAATCAGTAGACCATTATTGCCGTAGTGGCAACATATTATGCACATCTTATTTCCATTTGATGACCTAAATTTTGCATTTTCAAATCAGAATAGTTGTTTCTGTTATTTAATTCCCATATGGTTTATTGGCAGGCAAGAATCACAGTTGATACAATCTTTAGTAAAAAAGATTTTGACAAAATTGAGTAATACACCCTTGGGTGTTGCTAAACATCCTATTGGAATCAATTCTCGTGTAGAAGAAGTTATGAGGGTGTTAGATGTGAAATCCAATGGTGTCCGAGTTGTGGGATTTCATGGGATGGGTGGAATTGGCAAGACAACCCTTGCTAAGGCTGTTTATAATAAAATTGTTGCTCAATTTGAACACCGCAGCTTCATTTCCAACATCGGAGCAGCTTGGAGACAACGTAATGGTATAATTTCCCTTCAAAACAAACTTATTCGTGATCTATTTCCAAAAAATGCATCAGTTGTTGATGAGTTTAGTAGAGGTGTCATTGTGATCAAAGAGAAAATTCATGATAAGCGAGTTCTAGTTGTTCTAGATGATGTTGATGATGTATGTCAACTTGATGCACTCGCTGGTAGAAAAGATTGGTTTTATGAGGGAAGTAGGATCATCATCACAACAAGAGATAAAAATGTTTTGTTGCAGCACTTTGTGAATGAAATATATGAGGTTAAAGAGTTGAGTCCCGATGAGTCACTTCAACTCTTTAGTTATCATGCATTTGGAAGAGAGAAACCTGTAGAAAAATTCAAGCATTTCTCTGAGAAAGTTGTGTCCTTCACTGGACGACTACCTTTGGCTCTAGAAGTAATGGGTGCTTTTCTTTTTGATAAGAGAAGAAAAGAGGAGTGGGAAGATGAATTGGTAAAGTTGAGACAGATACGTCCAGGTAATCTTCATGATGTGTTGAAAATAAGTTTTGATGGGCTAGATGAACAAGAGAAGTGTATATTCCTCGACATTGCTTGTTTCTTTGTTGAAGTGAGAATGGAGAGAGAAAGTGTAATCGATATATTGAAGGGCTGTGGTTTTAATGCTGAAATAGCAATCACAGTTCTTACGGCGAAATCTCTCATTAAGTTCATTGATAAAAATACCTTGTGGTTGCATGATCAACTTAGAGACATGGGAAGACAAATTGTTAAAGAAGAAAGCCTCGTAGATCCTGGTATGCGTAGTAGATTGTGGGAGCATGCTGAAATAATGAAAGTTTTGAAGAATGAAACGGTATGATCTAAATCCTTGATACCTCTTCTTTTTCTTTTCTCATGCAACTTTTGTATTTTAAGTTTTATGAAACCCATAAAAATAAGCAATATTAAATGAACAATTTTTTTTATTTTTTTCGACTTGGTAGACTTGATATCTTATATATTTGTTTCTTAGTAGCACAAAAACCCCTTTGGTCTTTAGTTGACTAAAGTATGTTATATACTTAGTTTTTGTACTTTTACCATACTCCTAACGAGTCTCTTAGTCTCTTCTAATGTTTTTTCTTTTTCTAGTAGCCAGGGGGTTAGTAGGTGAAGATTAGTTTTGCTCCCAGGTCTGTGGTACCAACACCCTAGACTTTACCAAATTTGCAAGCTGGCATCTTCATCTTTTTCCAATAAATTTTATCCAAGAATAAAAGTACCTTTATATGTTCTGCATTTTTAAAATTTAATTTTCTTTTATTGAGACAATACATTTTTCTCTTATTCTGGAGTCCGTTTTTGGTCACTCCCTGTTTTAAAATTTTGAAATTTTAACTTTTTTAGAAAACAATGTTGTTAGGGGTACTTGTCAAGTGTTGAAGCGTCTAGTGACCAACATGAGTTGTCACTAGACACCTCACCACTTGACTAGTACCCCTGACAACCCTGTTTCCTAAAAGCAGTTTAAATTTCAAAAATCTAAGTAGGGATTGTTAATGGTACAAGTCAAGTGAAGAGGCGCTAGTGACCAACATGGGTCAGTGGTGCTAGTGACAGATAATGAACTACTTATTCTGTGTTATTATTCTCTTTATTATGGAAGGTGGTTCTAGAGGTGGGCTTCTCTAGGCTTATACCATGAACCCCTTTGGCTCGTATATCACTAAAGCGAAATACAATTCTCTTTTCTTGTTTATTATCAATTGATAAACATACCCTTTTTTCATTCAATTTTTTTAATTATCTATTAAATTTTTATTTTGTGCTTCCCCAAGTGATTTAGAAAAAATGTGGCTGAAACTTGAAAGACTGGCTAAGTCTTTGACACATCCATTTAGTTGGAGTTGTAAGCCTTGTAGTTGAAAGGCATGGGGATCATGGTCCAACTTCAAACTCCATCCGGTGCACCCGTGAACCAGCATTCATGGGGAAAATCATGTCTTTCAAGTACAAAATATTGTTTTCTATGGGGTTACATGATTTTTTTTATGGGCAAATAGGGTATGCATGGGTTTTCAATAGTTCATTAAAAATGCAAAAAAAAAAAAAAGATTTGCAAAATATGATGGGAAGTGGAAAGAAATAAAGAAAGATTGATTGACTTGTTTGCTGGTTTTAAAGATCAGATGAAACTGGCATGTTCCATTAGGTCACTGAAAGTGGGACGGTGTCCTGTTGGAGCCATGGACACAAACCTAATCTAAGGAAAGAACAGGGATGAAAATGTTGAGCCACCCCCTTGGTCCATAGTTGGGCAGTTGTACTAAATTAGTCTTACCGAGTTTTTGAAAGAAATTACTGATTATTTTCTTTTTCTCTTTTTTTTAATGTTTTTATTTTTAAAAACTTTTCATGGCTCCATGCCAGCTCTTAAAATATTTCTCATATGTTTGCCCTTAGGGAACAAGATCTATTGAAGGCATCATCCTCGATTTTGGAAAGAAAGAAATTTCTAAGATCACCAATCGAAGTAGGCTCAGTGTCACCTCTATAATTACAGACTTCAAGAAAATATTTAAGCATCCTTTTGACAGTGAAGCAGAGGAAGAGGAAGAGGTGAAACTGCGCACTAAATCATTTGTGCCAATGGTTATTCTAAGACTGCTTCAAATCAATCATGGGTACCTGGAGGGAAAATTTAAACTCATACCTTCTGAGCTGAAATGGCTACGATGGAATGGATGCCCTTTGAAAGCTCTTCCTTCTGATTTTTGTCCTCGGGAACTTGCTGTCCTTGATCTTACAGAGAGCAAAATCAAACAAGTATGGGACCAAAGTTCGAGGGGTATGTGCAAGGTAAATTTCACTTATCTGACCCTTGATTGTTATGATTTTTAAATGAAAAATGATAGTATCATCCTAAACGATATTGTAGCATTGTCGACCCTGGGTTTCAGACCATTGGATGGCCTGAAAGATTTGTGTGGTGTGAACCCAATGATCATCAGCAGTTTAGACCTCGGGACGACTGCCACTAGGGATGATGTAACACTGTCATGTTTAAATGATTGGACTCAGAATTGACTAGAAATTCCTAGGTCATCTCAGCCCTACACTGGCCATATAGCAGGTCAACTTGATAGGTGAACCCAGAATATTCCCAAACGTCATCATGTACATAAGAAGACAAAAAGTTTTAAAATTCCGAAAGCCTAACTTTGTATTTTCTTGTGTGCATGGCGACTTTTGAGAATACTGCCATCCACTTTGATGAAGTTCATTCCATCAAAATTCTTTTCGGCAGACCCACATGACTGAGCTTAGAGGTGTTAATGGGTACCCAATTACCTGACTACCCAACATATCCAGAACAGATTAGTTGGGTTTGGGTCTACCATTCTGAACCCCATTTAATAACCGGATCAGGTCTAAATACACCAATATGCAGTTTTCTTTTCATTATCCAGACTCAATTACCCAATAGACCAGGTCAACTTGACCAGGTCTATTGGGTAAAAGCCTTTGCATCCTCTAGAGGATCCTCCAATTACACAATGGACCAGATTCTTTTCTATTCTTACTGTTCTTACCAAGTCCCACTACCAACACCCGAGTCACTGAAATGCAGCTGGTTTGCTTTATGCCTTTTCTATGATGTCTGCTGACGGTTGTTTCTTTTTTTTTATCTCTGCTCAAAATTGTGTTACTGGACAGATAGCTGAGAAGTTGATGGTTTTGAATCTCCATGGTTGCTATAATTTAACTGCTACGCCTGATTTCTCTGAGCACCAACACCTGGAAAAACTGATTCTTGAGCATTGCACAGGACTGATTGAGATTCATAAATCGATTGGAGATTTGAGAACATTACTTCTCTTGAACTTGAAAAACTGTTCAAACCTTGTGGGATTTCCAAATGATATATCTGGATTGAGAAGTCTTGAAAAACTTATCCTCTCTGGTTGCTCCAAACTGAAAGAATTACCGAAGGACTGGAGCAGTATGAAGTCTTTAAGAGAGCTTCTTGTTGATGAAACTGATATAGTGAAGCTACCTGATTCTATATTCCGCCTCAAGAAACTTGAAAGGTTTAGTCTAAATGGATGCATGTCACTAAAACAACTACCTGATTCCATAGGAAAACTGAATTCTCTAAGAGAACTTTCTCTTAATGGTTCTGCTTTAGAAGAATTACCTGATTCCATCGGATCTTTGACAAACCTTGAAATACTAAGTTTAATGAGGTGTAAATCGCTAAGCACAATTCCTGATACCATTGGCAAGCTGGAATCACTATTAGAACTATTTCTTGATGGCAGTTCAATCAAAGAACTGCCAGTTTCCATCGGTTCATTATTCTATCTGAAGCATTTATCAGTTGGTAGCTGTCGATTTCTTAAAAAACTGCCTGTTTCCATCGGAGGATTAGCATCAATGGTTGAGCTTCGGTTAGACAGGACATCAATCACAAAACTACCAGATGAAATTGGAACCTTGAACATACTTGAGAAGCTTGAGATGAACAATTGTGAATCGCTTAGATGTTTACCAGATTCAATCGGAAATATGTTGAGTCTAACTACTTTGATCCTAGATAATGCCATCATAACAGATTTGCCGGAGGCCATAGGGCTATTGGTGAAACTTGAGATATTAAATGTAAGCAATTGTAAACAGCTCAGAGGACTACCAGCTTCGATCGGAAAATTAAAGTCTTTGCAGCAATTTCTTATGGAGGAAACTGGTGTGGAAGAATTACCTGAAAATTTTGGGATGCTCTCAAGCTTAAAGGTACTGAAAATGGCAAAACGTCAGCTTCTTGAACGGCCTCAAAACATAGGAGAACAAACAGAAATGACTGATCTCAATGGACAAGAGAATCCTAAGCTCTTTGGTCTTCCTGATTCTTTCTCAAGTCTCTCCTCGTTGCAAGTTCTGGATGCTCATTCTTGCAAACTATCCGGCACAATTCCTGGTGATTTTGAGAAGTTGTCATCATTAGAAAATTTAAAACTAGGACACAATAATTTCTGCAGCCTTCCATCCAGCCTGAGGGGCCTTTCTGTTCTCAAAAAGCTTTCCTTACCCAATTGCTCCGAGCTCAAGTCTCTTCCTCCACTTCCCTCAAGTTTGACTCATGTGGATGTTACAGACTGTATTGCGTTGGAAAGTATATCAGATCTGTCAAACCTGGAGAGTTTACTCGAGCTGTGGCTTACGAATTGCAAAAGTCTAATGGATATTCCAGGCCTTGAATGCTTGAAATCTTTGGAAAGGTTGTGCATGAGTGGTTGCAGCGCTAGTTATTCAGTTGTAAAGAGAAGACTTACTAAGGTACTCTGTGTGTGTGTGTGTGTGTGTAGAGTTTCAGGAAGTGCTATTTTTGGTGAGAATGATCTCTACACCAAAACCAGCCCTTACATATATATGGAACAAAGCTTTAGGACTGGGAAGTCGGACGAAATGGTTAGGGAAGAAAATTTCTCAATGAGACCTTGCCATTGACACATGCTTTGCAGCGACTGCTGTTACACTGAATCGGTGTCCAATCAAGCAAGTGGACCCACGAAGATTTATTAGGATTTTATAATTAGATTTTGTTTCCAATTAGGATTTTGGTATTGGAAATATTAGCCTTGTATTAGGAGTTTCTTATATTAGTTGATTAGAATTAGGAAAATTCAATTTGACTAAAATTAGGAAAGTCCAATTAGGAGTTTTATAAATATGATGTAATCCTTTGGTTATAAGATAAATAAAAAGTTATTATGATTCTTGAAGAAGATTTATATGCTTTTGTACATGATTTCCCCTTGATGGGTTTGGTGTAAGGCCAAAGGAGCGATTCCCACCATTAATTTCTCTATCCCCCCCCCCCCCCCTCTCTCTCTCTCTCTCTCTCTCTCTCTCTCATCCCTCCTATTTTCCCAGAAATCGCAGAACGAGCCGTTGTCCTGCAGCTCAACTGGTACCAATCGGTGGAGATACGATCAATCAAAGTCAAAATGTGATTTGTTTGACTTGATCGATCAAGAAAGACAAGTCAGCTAAACAATCATGTTTTAACTTTGGTCAATCACAAAGGGTAAGGGTCGATCATTGATATAGCTTTTCACAAGTTGTAACAAACTTTCCTTGCCCCTGTAGAAAGTGATAGAAAGCTTTCATCAGATATAGGCTGATCAACAGCTAAATAGAGAATGCTGACCTATTGTTTTTTATAGTATTCCTCTAATGAAACCCAGAACATTGGCTTAAGCCTGTTATGCTCTGTGGCTCCAATACAAGCTAGAAATCCTATATACTTGCGCACAGCAGAAGGTTGTTTTTCTCATGACATGGTTCAATTGCAGGTTGCTTTGAAGTGTTTACGCAATTTGAGTGTTACTGGAAGTGAAATCCCAAACTGGTTTGCTCAGGAAGTACCGAGTTTTTCAAGCCGCAAAAACCATAAGATCAAAGGTGTGATTATATGTGTTGTTATCTCTCTCGACCAGCAGAAGCAGGATGATTTCAGAGGCAAAATCCCTGCAATAGTGGACATTCAAGCAAGAATCATCAGGGAGAACAACCCAATATTCACTACCACATTGTACTTATTGGGAGTTCCAAAGACCCATGAAGATCAAATCTACTTGTGTCGATATCTGGATTTTAATCCGATAGTTTTTATGTTAAAAGATGGTGACAAGATACAAGTAACAATGCGAAACCCACCATACTTTAAAGGACTTCAACTGAAAAAGTATGGGATTCATCTGGTTTTCGAAGATGACGATGATGATGATGACGATGAAGAATCATTGGAAGAAACCAAACAATCTGTTTCAGAGAGACTGACAAAGTTCTCAGATCCTTGGAAGGAGGTGATCGCAGCTATGACTCCAGTTCTTGTGAGGTTGAAGAGGGACACAACATTGAAGAAAGGAACAACAACATTGAAGAAAGGAACAATAACATCAAACCATGGAAGTCTTTCCTTGGTGCTTGGGTTGGCTATTGTTGTACTACTGTTAGTGAATCATTTTTTTCGTGACTAGGTGCTCTAAGAACCTTGTAGAGCTGTATTTATGGGTTTCCTTTACATTTGTTTTTGTTTCAATCCATCACATGATACCTGCTTCAAGATTGATTGTCTTTGATTAAAATACCCTGGTAGGATCTTGCCTAACCTTAGCTTACTTTACAAAAAACAAAAAAAAAACCAGTAAATCAATCAATGATAAATGCGTATGTTCAATCTTCTGAGCCAAATAGAGTGCATGATCATGTGGAAGAGGTCGAATCTCTTTGGCGGACCGTTCACCGCAAAATGCTTTTGCACCTGCTTTACCCTCCTATGCATTCTTAGGTATTGAGATTGCGATATCCCCATTAAAATTCTCTTGATGTTGGGGATGTCACTCACCTGAACCTGAACGGAAAAAGAGTTCCAGTTGAGAACATCGCTGAATGGAGGAACATAATGGTCGGAAATTAAGACCGGAACACATTCCGCATAGATAGCTTCAACAATTCTCGGGCTCGCAACTTCGTACCCACTTGGGCACAAGCAAAACTTGCTCTTCTTCAACATCCCATCATAAGATACTCCATCTGGAAGGCTGTCATAAACCTGCACGTCCTGGTCTTTGTTTTTCCATTGCTCTAGAAGCAATAGTCGGATATGACCATGCAATCGGCCAGCAAAGAAGGCAAGGATGGAACGGCGAGATGGGGAGGGGCCACCTAGAAGACCTGTGATTTCGCCAGTCCGAAGATGAATTTCTGGAAAGGATGCATCTTTAGAAGGGTTGAATCCTTCAGAGGTATTTGCATTGCACAAAACCCGGATGGAGTTGTCATATAGTTGAGGAACGTAAGTAGTTGCGCGTGGTCCCTATAACACACAAAATTGATGTTTGCACATTCATGATCATAAAATTGATCGAAGAAGACAGAAAACATTTGATCCTTTAATCATGGTTTAAAAAATGACCATTATAACGAAAATAATGGTTGTTATAACGGTAACGCCAACACCCAATTGTGTTTTTTGGGAAAAAAACGATTTTCATTACAACGGATATTTTTTAAAATAATGGCTATTATAGCTGTTAAATCCCGTTATTTTAGAAATAATGACCGTTATTTGACAAATTAATAAAAAAATATATAATGAACTAAAGAAAAATCGGTAAGGTCTGTTACTTTCAGTTACGGTCCATTTTTTCCCCTTTTTTCCGTTTTTAACGGTGGTCGTTATAACGGTTATTTTAAGGAAAAAATTGGTAATGCCCTGAACCCATTATGCCGTTAATTATAACAGCACCTTTTAAACCTTGAACTTAATTGCTCAATTATTATGAACTAAAACACAAATATTGATTCTATCAAAGAATATCATCGTCATCATAAGCCATATCACAATGATACAGCAACCATTTACCCCAAGGGTCCGACTCGAGGGACCCCCATTTTTTACCCCACTTTGGCGTACCCATGTAGAAGATGAATCAACAGCTGATTTTTGGTGAGGATGATCTCTATGGTAAGGAAATCATCCTCACAAAAATTCAAATCATTCTGATATTCATAGACTGGTTTAGAAGTTGAAGAATTATGAACCGTCGATTTTTACCTTGATACTTGAAAATCACATTTGACGGGGTTAGAAATTTCGGAATGGGCTAATTTTTTGTAGGAGTAATCTATATGGTGAGGAGATCATCTCACCAAAAATCAGCCATTGATTCATCTTCTATGTGGGTATGCCAAAGTGGGGGTCCCTCGAGTCCCACCCTTACCCCAAAAGGTCAACTTGATGGAGAAAGGCGAAACAATTATGTATACCAACAGATCGCCGGGCCAACACAACACGTGCACCGGGAGTGCACCGGGAGCACACCATCTACTAACACACCCCCTCAGCAGGAATACACTCAGCTAGAGACTGTAACCCGCAACTTCCCAGGCCTTAATCTGATACCATATTAAACAACCATTTACCCCAAAATATCGACCTATCTATTCTAACAATGGGGTCAGCTGCTGCACTAATCCTATTCCCCCATTCAATATCCTGTCTAAAGCCATCTCAACAGATTATGGCAAGCAAGAACACAAATCACAAACAAAGCAATAGGGTTTTACCCAATCATGGCAAGAAAGCATGAAATGATCGGCACCAAGGCTTTGATTCCAGTAAGGATATTTGCTGGCGATGACGTTGATATAGTCAATAACCGTCCGTCCGATGGAGTGCATTTCATGCGCACCAGATTGGTAGAGGTAGTGAACCATCATTACAACACTAAATGGAAGGAAATAAACATGAGCTTTGTCAGGATCTGTAGTTCGAAATCGGTTTTCCATCTCCATTTGGTGCATGAACCTTCCTTCTGTGGAATATATGCTCCTGCATGGACCATTGTGGAACAATGGCGTATCTCCTTCTTCATACACAAAAATCTTAAATAGCTTCTCCATTTCAAGATAACTCCTACATTTAAAAAAAAATTTAGAATAAACTACAATGAACATTAACATTGATGAGAGAAATCAAAGTTCTTACATCAATATATATATACCGATGAAATGCGTATCCGTTCCAATAAATTGCGCCATGTGGAACATAATCTGGGTCTTCATGGGTTATTGTTAGGTTCTGGTTCCTAGAGGCTTCTCTTATTGAAGCTCGAGCTCTTGAGAGACCTGCTTCAATCTTCTCCAGTTTGCTAAATCTCTTTACAACTCTAGTCGACGCAGAAACTTCATCAGGACGACCCTTCTCCGATGGTGATGGTGGAAGAAGAGATGTTTCTTTGGCGAGCAGCTGTAGTGAAGAGGAGGCATTGAAGGTGGAAGAATTAAAGAGAGCTTGTCCATTAAAAATTGAAGGACGACTCTCACGAGTCTCACTCTGTGAAGAAGTATTAGCCTGAGAAGATAAAGAAAACCATGAGGATCTATGCTGAGAACTAAGTGTACAAACAATCACTGAAACTACAACGAGAGGGACTAAAACTAAGGGAAGCAAAAAGGAACAAAAAGAAGAAAAAAAACAGAAGGGTTTGTGAGGTTGCTTCATTTCATTTCTTTGATCTCTCTCTCGCTCTTTCGATGTAAAAGAGATGATTTAGGAATGTGGATTCATTGCTTCTTTGTCAGTTGTTCCTTACTGGAGATGGAGTACTAGTGTTGTTCTTGAAATTACAAATGGCCAAACGAGCACGTGCCTTTACGTAGATATGTTGCCTCCCCACGTCATGCATGCTATATTAAATTATTAATAACCTACGTACATCGGAAACATGGTAAGGATGCTCTTCATGCACAAAACCCAAGACCTCTCGGACCGAATTTCAGCCTGATCAGATGATCTTAACCATCCAATGAATGAGTAGTTTTTAGTTTAGGTCATCCGAATGAGTAAATTATTTCCCACCGTTGGATGACTAAGAAGCTACTAAGAATCTAAAGACTGAATTTCTTCTCTGTTCTCAGAAATTGACCAACGTGTTGAAAATACGCTGCCTTGAAGAAAAATTAAAACTGGAGCCTCATCGTGATGCTCCGGTTTAGACGGAATGAGGAATAAGGTTATTGAATACAAGATGGGATTGTACGTAAGATCGTGGAAGCCTACGAGGTGTGATAATATTTGATTATTAGTCCCAAAGCTATGAAGCGTACAACGTGTTGAAAATACTCCCTTGGAAAAAAAAAAAAAAAAAACTGGAGCCTCTGTTGATCCGGTTTAGACGGAATGAGGAACATGTTTATTAAATCATCAATAAAAGATGGGATTTTTAGATTGTAGAAACCTACAAGGTGTGATAATATTTGATTATTAGTCCCTAAGCTATGAAATACAACATGTTGAAATTTGAAAATACACTGCCGTGAAAAAAAAAAAAACAAATTGGAGCCAGGGACGGGGCGAGGAAGAGGCGGGGATTCATCAACGTCTAACTCATCTCCGTCATCATTCAGATTTTATTAGGATGTATTCCTGAGTTTCAGAGGGAAGACACTCACCACAACTTCACCATCCGTCTCTACATCGAACTCATACACAATGGCATTCACACCTTCCGTCACGACGACGAGTTGGAGAGGGGAGAGGAGATCACACCCAATTTATTGCCGAGTATCGATGACTCTGCCGACTCATACCGTCTCTCCAAGAACTACGCATCGTCGATGTGGTGCCTTGAAGAGATGGCCAAAATCTTGGAATGCTGTCGATTGCTATTTCCGATGTTTTACCGAGTCGATCCCTTTAGCGTCCGACGCTAGAAGGGCCCTTTAAAGACGGCATTCAAAAACATGAGCAACGATAAGGTTGTTAGATGGAAGAAAGCGATGGAATCAGCAGCTGGAGGGATTTTCGGTTGGGATTCCAAGCATTGCTTCGTACTTCGTACTATTTCTATTTCTCAGAAAGTTATTTGTTATTCTGACCGCCTTTTTTTACCCCCATCTCGGCGTACCCACGTAGAAGATGAATCAATGGCTGATTTTTGGTGGGGATGATAACCTCACCATATAGATCACCCCAACAAAAAATCAGCCCATTCTGAAATTTCTAACTCCATCAAATGTGGTTTTAAAGTTACACGGTAAAAATCGACTGTCCATAATGCTTCAGCTTCTAAACCAGTCTATGAATATCAGAATGATTTGAATTTTTGTGAGGATGATCTCGCCAAAGAGATCATCCTCACCAAAAATCAGCCATTGATTCATCTTCTATGTGGGTACGCCAAGATGGGGGTCAAAAAATGGGGATAGAAATGGGGGTCCCTTGAGCCCGACCCCTATTAAAAAGCCAAAACCTGGGATGGGGCACAGCCCTTCGCACACCATTCACACAGCATTCACATGGAACTCACCTTCACACCTTTTAAAGAGAATTTTTTTGATCGAGCGTTTTTTTTATCCAGGAGTTCAGCTGCATATATAAACCAAGGTTTAAAAGGGGTAGTTATAACGGTTGGACTGGGAGCATTACCATTTTCCCATTATAACGGCCGTTATAACAAATTGTAGTGCATAGGGGGAAAAATTAGAAATAACAGAAAAATTAGAAAAGGTGCTAAAATTCAAAAAAATTAGAACAGAAAAAAAACAGAAAATAACGGTCATTTTTTATTCATAATTTTTTCAAAAAATAATGGTGGTTATATTCTTAGTATTAAATCATTTGGCAAGTTCTGTAAACAAATGTGGTGTACCCTAGCCTAATCAAATCCGGCGTCCCCCACCACCCCCAAAATCAAATTGTTAAGTTTGTAACTATTAGCCTAATCCGACAAAACCATACATCTATTAGTAAGTCATACATATTAATCAGCTAATTAATCAATCAGTAAATACCATACAGAATTTAATTTTCACAATAACAATGATAATAATGTGTTTAAATAAGGAAGGTGCCTGCCAGCTTTCTCATTTGATTAAGTTTGTGGGTGATGATACCATAGACTTGGGTTCAAAACCCGCCTTCACCGAGTTACTGATCTCTTTAAAAACAGGCTTACCTATAAAATAAAATAAAAATGTGTATAAATCATGTTAAGAAAGGAAAAACAAAAACGGATTTGTTATATTCTGGAGTGAAAATCCTCTTCTGATATGTACGTTTATAACAACTTTTGGATGATAAGATTGGCTACAATCTGAATTCTTTAACTTGTTTTTGTTGAGAAATCCAAGTTTAGGAAGTTGAATATGCCATGGGGTTAGGGTTTGGAGGAGTGGAGAAGAAGGTCGTTTGGAAGGAAAACGAATTTACTGTCAGCCGTTATCTAGACAATCAAATCAAGAACTTGACCATAGATTTTAAAAGATACTCGATTCAACTCCAATAAGTTGGAACTCTGTGCCCCCAGATCCAATATGAATTCATGATTTTTTGAAGACTGGTTCATGTCTCCAATGGGTGAGCCTTGTGGTTGAAACTTGAAAGGCTTGGGTTTTCAAGGTTTAAATTAAGTAAGAGTCGTGCTACACCCGAGACACAACTATTTTACTATTTGAAGCTGTTGCCTCATGGACTGGGGATCTCTCGAATCCAATGGTCAGTGGCTCAACCGGACATATTTTTGTCCAGTTATCCGTCGTAACATTTTCAATAAGTAAATTGCATCATTAAACAAACCTACGTACCCTTGAAAAAATAGAAAAGAAATCAAAAGGAAAATGCTTTTCCTTTCATTTTTTTTATTAATCTGTTTCAAATTTGTGACTTATTGCTTCATTCATCATTGTATCTCTACACTCTTTGTGAACCTATGATGTGTTTCTCTCTTTCTCTCATTCATAAATCATTTGGCCATCATTGCCGTAGTGGTGACATATGATCATCTTATTTCCATTTGCTGATCTAATTTTTGCATTTTCGCATCAGAATGGTTGTTTATGTTATTTTATTCCCATGCGGTTTATTGGCAGGCAAGAATCTTAATTGATACAATATTTAGTTAAATAGATTTTGACTAAATTGAGTAATACTCCCTTGGGTGTAGCTAAACATCCTATATATTGGAATCGATTCTCATGTAGAATAAGTGATGTGGTTGTCAGATTTGTTAAATCCAGTGGGTATCCGAGTTATGGGATTTCATGGTTTTAGAAGAAAGAGCAATAAACAACGAATATGCAAACACAAGACACAGAGATTTTACGTGGTTCCATCAAGATCGAGGACTCACACAGATTCACTATGCTCTGGATCAAAAGAAACACTCACAATATATACAATGAATAATCATCCCTGATCAACCGAGGTAAATATAACCTCAAAACGAAACTAGGGTTTTCATATCTCTTGTGTAAGAGCACGAAAATGCCCTTAAGGGAAAAAGGCCTCCTGACTACGTGCGGGATGCGGTGTCATGCCTTCATGTACAATACTCTAGCACTATCGGGTTCCACATAACTATTAGGGAATACATTGTAATAAGATGTGTGAGATGCACCATATCATTATTGGTGCATCTCATCACAAATTCTCTGTGTTTTCACCACTTGTAAAGACTCAGAGGATTAGGATATATATTATCTTAGGATTAAATTTGGTAGATTAGCTTTTATCTTCAACTGTATCCAGTTCTGTATAAACTCTTGGTTAGTCAATGTAATGTATCCAAGTAATTACAAAATAAATTTATTTTATTTTCATGGTATTAGAGCCATTGTTCCTTTGAACAAGCTCTTGATTCTGTCTTTCGGTCCGATAGGCAGGCACTATTGCCTTCTGCCCAGTAATTTTTGCCTACCATCATCTTCCGCATATACAACTATCATCTTATAAAATAAAATAAAAGGGTGAAATGTAGAGGAGCTAGTCGTTTCTGCTTCTCATCCCTACCATTATCACCATCGTTGTGTTATCTCCAGCCATCTCCGCCACTGCCTCCCTATTGTCACTTCTGCTGCAGTAATAATTTCTATCGTCAATAACCATTTCCTCGTGTGAAGGCGTTTCCAGCCACCTTCTAGGGTTTTGGAAAACTAACCCATGAAACCTTCTTTTTCTCTGTTTACTTTTCAAAAAACCACTTTTCCTAAAGCTCCTTCTTGGTTCGGCTGAAACATGCAACTAAACCACCAAAAAAATGGAAAAGAAAAAGAAATTAAAAAATGGAGGTTTGTTTCTTGGGCTTCTCTCATAAACCCAAGTCCATTTGCTCAAGCTTACTAAGCTGAGCCCATCGCAAAAAAAAAAAAAAAATACTTACAAAACTTTTAAAGTCCAAACCCTGTGAGGTCATCCAAAAGAGGCCCACATTTTTCTGCTTAAGGACCCATTGAGCCCAAGACATGAGGCACAAAGATGTCCATCCAATCTCCCTTGCCCAAAAGAGGCCCAAACCAGTGATACCCAAAAAAGGCACACACTTGTATGACTAAAAATTGATACACACCCTTCTTGTGAGGTCTAGAAGACGTCTGCACACTTTATTGCTTGATAGGCCTATGAGGACTCATTACAAAATCTCTGGGTCGTCACCAGTTGTAAAGATCTAATTTAGGATAACATCTTAAATTAAATCTTGTAGATTAGTTTATCTTTGACTGTATCCAATTCTACATAAACCCTTGGTAAGTCAATGTAGTGCATCCAAGCAATTATTAATAAATCTATTTTATTATCAATAACATACCACAATGTATTTTATTATGCAAGCAATTATCAATAAATGTAACGCTTCTGGTTGTATGTACAAAAGATTGCTTCTGCCTAACCCTATCTTACTTACAAAAAAAACTATACAATTTACTATAACTCAAAAAAAATTACAATTTTCTATAGCTCTCCCATCTATTATTGACAAGGCGCAATCACATTCAGTAAATCAATCAAACATGAATGCGGAAGTTCAATCTTCTAAGCCAAATAGAGTGCATGATCATGTGGAAGATATCGAATCTCTTCGGGGGTCCATTCACCACAAAATGCTTTTGCACCTGCTTTACCCTCCTATGCATTCTTAGGTATTGAGATTGTGATATCCCCATTAAAATTCTCTTGATATTGGGAATGTCATTCACCGGAACCTGAACGGAAAAAGAGTTCCAGTTGAGAACATCGCTGAAAGGAGGAACATAATGGTCGGAAATTAACACCGGAACACATTCCGCATAGATAGCTTCAACAATTCTTGGGCTCGCAACTTCGTACCCACTTGGGCACAAACAAAACTTGCTCTTCTTCAACATCTCATTATAAGATACTCCATCTGGAAGGCTGTCATAAACCTGCACATCCTGGTCTTTATTTTTCCATTGCTCTAGAAGCAATAGTCGGATATGACCATGCAATCGGCCAGCAAAGAAGGCAAAGATGGAACGGCGAGATGGTGAAGGGCCACCTAGAAGACCAGTGATTTCGCCAGTCCGAAGATGAATTTCTGGAAAAGATGCATCTTTGGAAGGGTTGAATCCTTCAGAGGTATTTGCATTGCACAAAACCCGGATGGAGTTGTCAAATAGTTGGGGAACGTAAGAAGAGGTGCGTGGTCCCTATAACAAACGAACAAGTCTTACACTCTTACTTGTAAGATAACTAAGAAAACAAAATGAAATTCAACTTTGAATATTCATCGAAGTAATTCACTCTGGCGAAAAGGTGCTAAAAACAACGGAATTAACAAAAAATATTTAATCCCCTAATAGCCCTATTATTATGAACTAAAACACAAATACTGATTCTATCAAAGAATATCATCGACATAAGTCATATCACAACGATATGGGGTCCGCTGCACCAATCCTATTCCTCCATTTAATTCTGTCTAAAGTCATCTCTTCCATTAAGGTAAGAGATTGTGGTAAAAAAAGAACACAAACCACAAATAAAGCAAAGGGGTTTTACCCAATCGTGGCAAGAAAGCATTAAATGATCGGCACCGAGGCTTCGATTCCAATAAGGATATTTTCCGGCAACGACGCTTATGTAGTCAGTAACCGTCCGTCCGATGGAGTGAATTTCATGCGAACCACGCTCGTAGAGGTACTCAACCATCATTACAACACTAAATGGAAGGAAATAAACATGAGCTTTGTCAGGATCTGTAGTTCGAAAACGATTTTCCAACTCCATTTGGTGAATGAACATCCCCTCTGTGGAATATATGCTCTTGCATGGACCATTGTGAAACATTGGTGGATCACCTTCTTCATACACAAAAATCTTAAATAGCTTCTCCATTTCAAGATAACTCCTACAATTTAATAAAAAAAAAAATTGGAATAAACTAGAATGAACATTAACATTGATGACAGAAATCAAAGTTCTTAAATCAATACGTACCGATGAAATGCGTATCCGTTCCTATAAATTGCACCTTGTGGAATATAATCTGGATCTTCATGGGTTAATGTTAGGTTCCGGTTCCTAGAGGCGTCTCTTATTGAAGCTCGAGCTCTTGCGAGACCTGCTTCAATCCTCTCTACTTCGCTAAATCTTTTTACAACTATTGTCGACGATGCAGAAACTTCATCTGCACCCTTCTCCGAACTAGCTAACGTCTCATTATTCTTTATTGCATAAAAAAATTTCCAAAAATAAGAACCATTATAAAGAAGATAAGAAGGGTAGATATTAGATGAAGATCAAATAAAGAATTCTTACTGATGGTGGTGGAAGAGTTGTTTGTTCGGCGAGCAGTTGTAGAGAAGAGGAGGCATTGAAGGTGGGAGAATCAAAGAGAGCTTCTCCATTAAAAATTGAAGAACTCTCATTCTGTGAAGAAGTATTAGACTGATGAACAGCTCCAGTAGTAGTCCATATCCGTTCAGAAGATAAAGAAAACCAGGATGATCTCTCAGAACTAAGTGTACAAACAATCACTGAAACTACAATTAGAGGGACTAAAACTAAGGGAAGCAAAAAGGAACAAAAAGAAGATGAAAAAAAACAGAAGGCCTTGTAAAGTTGCTTCATTTCATTTCATTTCTCTCTCTTTCTCTCTTCTCTCTTTCGATATAAAAGAGAAGATTTAGGAATCTGGATTCATTGCTTCATTGCCAGTTATTCCTTGCTGCAGATGGAGTGTTGTTCTTGAAATTACAAATGGCAAAAAGAGTTCGTGCCTTTACGAAGACATATACCCTCCCCAAGTCATGCATGCCTATATTAATAACCTACTCCCGGAAACATGGTAAGGAGGCTTATCATCCATACAACCCAAGACCTCTCAGACCGAATATCAGCCTGATCAGATGATCTTAACCATCAAATGAATAAGCACTTTTTTTATTAGTCCATCCAAATAAGCAAAATTTATTGGATGGTTATGATCATCAATTTAGTTGATTATTGGACCCGGACCGTCATAGATTATTAAGGTAGGCACTAATACAATAACAAGTCAAAAGCACATTGACTATTCACTACTAAGAATCTAAAAACTGAATTTCTTCTCTCTTGTCGGCAATTGACGAATTGACCTCGTAGTGCCAGTGATAAAGAGTAAGACCAGAGAATAACCTTCGTGCACGATACTTCTCGGGATTAACTCCGGCTGTTACCCCTTGCAACCTTGAAAAGGGTATCAGTCATTCGAAAAAATGTAACGGACGGTAAATGAACAATAAACAATGACACGTGGCAACATGACATTAAAAGGGGAGCATCGTGATTTGTATGGGGCATCGTTTTGGACGCTGAACATTTGAATCCGTCACGCACACGGAAAGTGTCATTATTATTACAACTGTAGGGTCACTTTATGCGGTGGAAAGTTTCAAGACAGTCTCCCGAGTCCCTAATTCTCCTTTCTACATGTGCACATGCAGCTGTGAACAGTTGAAAATTCCAGCCAAATATGGTCCCTTCGTATTGAAACTAAAAAGTGTGTTATACAATGGAGTAAGGTTCATCATCCTTAATGGACTCTACCCCATATCGTACGCATGACCTAGCAATCCAATCAATTGACTGCAACATCTAGGAAAACTGATAGCTCTATCTTCCCTTTGATGCGGCATAAACAATAAAATAAAAATAAAAGTATACACCGCCTTGAAAAAAAACCTGGAGCCTCATTGGGTTGATCCGGTTTAGAGGGAATGAGGAACAAGGTTATTCGATACATGATGGGAATGGTAGATTGTAGAAGAAGCCTAGAAGGTGTGATAATATTTGATTATTAATCCCAAAGGCATGAAGTACAATACTTAATAACGGCAAGTGGTGGCGGTATCATCAGATATTATAACGGCAACCTTCTTATGAGCTTCTATTCATTTTATGGTGAAGCAGAGTTGAGGGCTATTCTAAATGGGTTTCAGCTGTCTAATAAACTCGGTTATCACAAAGTTAACATTTAGTCTGACTCAAAGTTAATGGTTACCTAGATCACCAAGCCCACTGCCATACACTAACACTTAAATTATTGGTGGTAGCGATATCCTAAAAGAATTCGAAGTCCATCAATCACATTTATTGAGTGTCGAATGTTGTTGTACATTATATGGCCCTTAATGGGTTACTTGCTATATTGTACATGGAGTTCAACGACAATGATCCACTCGAACTTGTTGGTTTGATTCGGTTGGACATTAGTATGTCTTACTGTTAGAATCTTTACTAGGCCTCAAGCTGCCATTCCTCCGGAAAAGATATCTTGTTAGGAGAAGGCGAACTTTAGCCTTTATACTATGATCGACATCACATCCTGCGGGGCTCCACGATTTGATCCCGTGATCTCCAACAGTGATCAACCTCACCTGCGGGCTCATTCTGAGATTCAATCCCGTGAACTTTTAACTCTAACGGCGATCGACCTTACACTTACGGACCCCTACCGCGCCCTTAGGGCGGGGCATCATTGACCTCTAATACTTACATTAGAGTTTAAACTTGCATTTTATTGTATTGTGTTGAGGAGTAACGCACATATGCCCCCTGTTTAGGTGTAAATTTTTTTTTTATATTAATAAAGTTTTGCTCCACAAGCGGAGGTTCCAAAAAACAAAAGAGGCTGACTCCTTTCATGTACTGTTTGACTCGCCCACTCTCCGGGTCAGACATGGCCTTCCTGGCTTCCACTATTAATGAGTAATCTCTCTATCAAGACATAAAACTGTTACGATTACGAACTTATATTCAATATATAATGAATTCGAGTAAAACTTGTGTCACAAGATGTTGCGACGGAAGCCGGTCACAGCACTCAATACGAGCCACGTGGCACACGATCAGAGGGCGCTGATCGTATGGATGTTTGGCCAGTCCCCCAGTGGACCTACAAACCAAAAATCAGCCTGATTAGTGATTTACAATCTTTGGATTTTTGCACCCAAATAACGCTCAATAATGCTCAGATTCCTACCATTAAAATCAACCCATGAAAATAACTTCAATAGAATCGATTAGAAATCACTAATCAAGCTGATTTTTTGTGTACCGTTCCACCTAGGGACTGGCCAAACATCCATATGGTCATCGTCCTCTAATAATATTCCACGTGGCTCATATTGAATGCTGTGACCGGCTTCCGTCACACCATCTTGTGACACAAGTTTTACTCAACGAATTCGGATGTTCAAGCTTCTAAGCCAAATAGAGTGAATGATCATGTGGAACATGCATGTCGAATCTCTTGGGAGGTCCATTAACCACAAAATGTCTTTGCACCTGCTTCACTCTCTAAAATGCTTGAATATATACAACGGCGGGTAGAAATGACCCCATGAAAAACACACAAATACAATGAGTAGATGTCACCAATCAGGCCTTATTTTTGGTGTGCAAGTCCATCAAGGATGGGCTTATCGATCATGGGTGTCAGTAGACCTGAAAGTGTTATAAATGGCGCATTTTCAAGCGTCCTGCTTTGCTGTAATGAGAGCCACCTGCAGCAAAATTTCTTTCGTTGCATGGTTTGGCAGTCATTTATAAGAGACTGCATGCCACAAGCTTATCTTGTACAGGGCTTAATTCGAATATTTTGGAAGCTCTTGTCATTTGTGTATGTAGACCATTGGATCTAATCAATTCTAATTTGTCCTCCATATCTGATCACTTTTGTTCCCGTAGGGCAGACGCACCCATGGAGCTGCAATGCGAAGGGTACGTGTAGCCTGTGTAGGATGCAGAGCTGCATATCTTCAGCCTCGAAGCTAATACGAACTGGTAACAAAACCCTAATGACGTTTGTTTAATTTTTAAACCTATAAACATTGATTGAACTAATAGAAGACCAAGTAGCAAACTGGACCAAAAATTTAAATTCCAAAAGAGATCTTCATTCTTAGCTTTGGAAGGCGCAAGATAGCTAGCGTTTCATGGACGAACTGTTCCTCACGTTGAAATAAGTACATGGGCAGCTTAGCATTTAAAAATGCAGAGAGGATAAGATCTCAGTGAGATTATCGCTTCCACTTATTTCACTCGTTCCATCATCTTCCACGGTGAGATAATCGCTGCCACTTTCACTCGTTCCATCATCTTCCACGTTCGAACGAAATTCCCCTTGTGGGGAGAATTTGAAGGTGAAGCTGTCTCCTAAAGGAAACGTTTGGTTACTCTTAATGTCACCACCTCTTTTATTATGGTAGCCCGGATAATCAACCTTCCAAAACTCCACTTTTTCTATCAAATCAAGACCTGCGTTCTTCGCTAGTTTCTCGATCTTCCATCTATTGTAAGGAAAATCATTCCTGTGTGACACGTGAACTTCACCATCTTCACTCAACATCTCACGTGCACTTTTGAAGAAAGCTAATAACAGCTGCTTATGCATCCTGTTGGACCCCACCAAACGAAAATAGTATTATATATCTCTACATGCATGAAACCAAAGATGGGACCCATTGAATTCTGGGGATGAAACCCTACATGTATGCCAGGTGTCATGATTTTTGTGCTTGTAGATAATTAACTAATCTGTAATATACCCTATGTCGCACTTACTTGATAAGGATGCTATGTCTTTCACATAAAGTAGGGTAATGGCCTGCATGCGGGATGTTGAAGATGATGCGGTCGAACTTCATGGTCATTAAGACTGGGTGTCGATCCATGTCATTGACATCAACTTCATGCAACACGCAGCATCCCAATCTATTGAGCTCCTCGATGTGGGGTTCACAACTCCAATGCTTTCTCCACAACTTATCTGAAGAGAGAGAGCACGTACGCATGCAATAATTTATTAGAAAATTAATGTTCATTTTAATTTGTGTGTATATATCAACAAAAATCAGCATGATTGGTGTTTTTTAGCCGTTCGATTATAGCATTTTCATGGGGATGATTTCCAGCCATATGATTCGGGCATCTTTTGGATACTCAGATTGAACGGCTAAAAATCATCAATCAGGAAAAATTTTGATGTGTATATCAACAGGGAGTGAGCCAAACATTCATGGAGCAGTCAGGTCACCCAGAAAGAATTGTCATATGGCTTTCTCTCAGGCCTAGGAGGTCCAGTTTGGAAAAAGATGTAACAAGGTATGCCTGAAACTGTTCATTTGCGGAAGCGGCATTTTTGGTAGTCACGGCTGCCATCTGGGCCCACTGACGGCTTGGATGTTTATCCCACCCCTTGGTGGATATACATACCAAAAATCACTTTGATTGGTAATTTATAACCATTAGATTTTAACACTTTTTAGCACCATTTAAGGCGTTCTTATAGCCATTGAATACAACCATTTTTTGAGTACTAAAAGTCTAAAACCAATGGCTAAAAATCATTAAACAAGCTGATTTTTTGTATGAATGTCTATTAAAGGGTAGGCTAAACATCCATCCGGTCAGTGGGCCCAGAGTGCAGTGGTGACTAGCAAAAATGCCGCTTCCGCAAATGAAAAGATCTCAGGTATACCTTGTTACATCACGACCCGTCGAGTTTTATCTCCCAGTGAGAGCAACACATGGTGGTAAGGCTGGCCCACCAATTCATCGATCCAGACGGGTCAACCAGCGAAACACCGTAGGTAGTCAGGCAAAGAAAAAACTAAACCTAGTAGACGCCGCTAAGCATCCGATGGATGGAATTTTTTTCTCGACTCTTAGGGCGTGTTTGATTGCACGGAAAATTTTTCCTAGAAAATACATCTGGGAAATGTCTTAAATCGCTGAATGATTGCAACTGAGAACACATATATTTCAATCAAGTGAGAAAATAAAGGCGAATTTTCAGGTGGAAATGAATTCTCACCTATCTGGATGGGAAATGAATTCTGGGCTTAGAAGGGAAAATTATCAAAATTTAAATGGCTTGGTAGGGTAAATTATGCAGATTTCAAATGGCTATCAAACAATGGACAGTTGTGTTTTCCCAAGGAAAATGCAATTTTCCCATTTCACAATCAAACACGCCCTTAGTTTATTTCCATTACAGCTCGTTCAGTATATAGAGTCCCCAATAGTCGGGTGGTTAAGATTCTCTGGTTCGTGTGAATTTGTGAAATGCAAATTCATCATCCAGTATGTGGCCTACCAGTTGGACGGTCTAGATCCTAGTTAGCAATTTGGTACCGGAAATGTTACGAGTACAAGTCAGGTTTGTCATTAAAATACAATAAATATTACGTAAAAATAATTTAAAAAACAAAACTAAAACAAAGAAAAACTCAAAAAAAGCAAAATATTGATAACTTTTGTATATATCATAATGATATTTCATGTTCAAATCCGGAAATAATTCGAAAAAGTTGGTGAATTATTGGAGAAATATATAATACCTTCAGAATCGAAAGAAGTAGCGACCATGTTGGTGGCAGAACGAAATGCCTTCGCTAAACACGCAGAAAAAGAAAAGTCACCCTCACCTACCAACAATATCCTTTGAGAGCTGCTGTAGTGCTTTATCCATCTCACTCTCTTCTTCTTTTTATCCATCTCTTCCCCTGCCTCTCTCTCTCTCTCTCTCTCTCTCTCTCTCTCTCGCTCGCTCGATCGCTCTCTGTGTGTATATATCAAGGGTAATAGTAGTTGATCTCCATATATTAACTGATGAAGCACATTATCTTTTTATATTCCCGAAACGTACTTTTTTGCAAGGTTCCGAGGATAAAGTAATGGCTCATTAATTAGACAATGAAATTGGGAAAATTAGTGGAGAGAAATGATACCATGTAGTCTCTACTTACTCCACCAAACCATTGTGATCTGATGGCAAATCTCGATCACCATATATATCTAAGACCAAAATGATACAACTGTGTCATTTGATCTATTTTCCTCTATTTCTCTTCTTCTTCTTCGTTTATACTCTTAACAATATTAGAGATAGCTTGACCTATTTACGCTTCTTCTTCTACATGGATCCTTACCTAGTATATGTAGGGGTTATATCGTTGTACGGTTATATCGTTGGAGATTAGGAGACTTATTTATATGGCTCAGGACCCCCTTTTTCTGACCCTCTTAGTGTTCGGACGCTCGGCCGTGGATTTCACGAATCCAACACTAGCTGCTAGCTCGGCACTAACAACCACCGGTAGATTCTTGAAATCCACGGTGGAGCACACGAATTCCGAGAGGGGTCAGAAAAGAGAGGGTCCCCTGAGCCCGACCCTATTTATATGTGTGTGGGTCAAGTTATATGATGTGGGGAGGAGTGTTAGATTCGAGGACATGGTATTCAGCTGGTCATCTCTAGTTGAGAGGGATTAAGGGGCTGTGGGTCGGTTCTCTCTGTCTTTCGTTTTGCTTTTTGCTTTATTCTTCATATGTTCACTTTCTCTTTACCTTGGTAAGTGGTTTAATGAATCTTACACTTTACCTTTCAAAAAGAAAAAGTGTTGTTGGGTTATATATATATATGGTACATACGTGCCATCTTGTCTATTTCCCAAGAGATAAACATATGAATGGTAAGTCATTTCTTCAAGGAGAAGATTTAGGAGTCCCTGCTACATATTGGTCGGAAATCTTGTAGATGATACCGTACAGATATAAATTATCATTCTATAAAATTTATCCAATATTTGATAATTTCCAAACTTACCCAGATTAATTTTCCTAGGTCACAGACGTCGGCCATGTAGTACAATATGGTCATTCCCACATAAGTTATTATCCAATTTTAAAATTTATATTAGATAATGATTTGACCTAAACAAAAAAAATCACATGAGAATATCATATTTTCTTTCATGATATGTTGGAACAGAAGCTATTATTTAATGGTTAGCATAACGCTTGACCAATAAAATTTAGCAATCTTTTCAACCAATAAAAAATTTAAGAAATTGACCAACCCAACTAACCCGATCAACCTGATAGGGTTGGGTTAGGTTGAAAAATCTAGGCCCGACTTTGGATTAATTGGGTTGGGTTGGGGTTCACAATCTTTTTGAAACTTTTACCGGCACCCCCAAATCCACAATTGGACAAAGTTCTCTATTTTTATATTTTCCTGTTTTGAGAAGCCAATCACAGCACACAGTATGAGCCACGTGGCACACTCTTAGAGTGCGCTCAGCTGACCGGATGGATGTTTGGCCAATCACTAGGTTGACCTACAAACCAAAAATGAACCTGATCAGTGATTTCTAACCATTCGATTGAAGTTATTTTCATGGGTTGATTTTAACCATAGGAATTTGAGCATTGTTGAGCGTTATTTGGGTGCAAAGATCCAAAGGTTGTAAATCACTAATCAGGCTGATTTTTGGTTTACAAGTCCACCTAGTGATTGGCCAAACATCTACACCGTCAGCGCCTCTAATAGTGTTCCGTGTGGCTCATACTGTGGAATAAATACTTCATTTAAAAATGATCATCTAAACAATCTATTATTTTGAAAAAAAAAAAGTCTTTTGTGGAAAAAAAGGCTTTTCTAAATCTAAAAATGGCGATACAAACACCCCCTAAGTCTAAAATGATTGGCTAACATATCAGTCTCAATCGACAGCTCCCCAAAGCAAGAAACTGTACATTTTTTTTTTCCAAAAGAATTAATCCCCCGAGCAATAGAAACTGTGATTTTGTCCCAAAAGAATCAGTAGGCAAGGTGCACGTTAATTATTTGGGTCAGAACTTTACAACGGTTCAAGAGAACAATAGATACCCGGCCATTCAATTCCACATAAAACAGTAGATCTTTATGGCCTAACCACGTACGACATTCACCAATCACTCGTCACGGACTGATCACCTATTCGACTACATGTCCAAGGATCTGCAGACTGTAATCCTCTCCGCGTCTTACGTACAAATTTATAAGTCTTGCTCGGGTTGCAGTTGAAGTTCTTGTCACCTCCGAATCCGTATTTGTTCTTGTATCCCGGATAATCACTCAACATAAAATTCACCTCTTCTATAAGTCGAAGGCCACTACGCGATGCCAAAGTTTCTAAATTCCATTCCAGAAAAAAGCCCATTGATTTGTGGGAAACATGCATTTCGCCCTCCTCTGAAATCATCTCCTTAGCATTCACGAAGAACAACCGTACCAAATGTTGGTTTCGACTGTAAAAAAGAGAACAAAGAAAAGATCAAATTAAAAATCACTAAACAGAACAATAACACCCATGAAAATCAAACACTTAAATTTAATTTCCTCTTGCATGTACACCATCTAGTGAGTGTTACGTACGTATGCCACAAATAGACCTACTCCGATCAGGCCTCTTACAAAATTGTTTGGGCCGGAGATATGAACTTACCTGATTTGGTCCACCCTTGATTCATTAAGAAAGAAGCCCGCAAGAGGAAAATTGAAAATGATTCGATCAAATTTCATGCCCTTTAACAAGGAATTGCCCACCATCTCAGTCGCATCAACATCGTGCATCACCATGCACCCTCTATTCTTTAATTCATAGATGTTAGACACAGCATTCTGGTAGTTTTTCGTCAAAAATCCTGAAATATAATCCTCTATTTAATTCATATATATTTCAATTTAATGGACCTTTGCACGCGTTAGAAGCAAAAAAAATTCAATAGCTTGCCCGTCCCTACCATAAGGCCATTAAGGCAGTCGCCTTAGGCCCCCCAGCCCATGTGAGAGACGCTCCAGCCCACGTGCCATATGGATGTTTAGCACACCCCTTCTTGGATATACAAACCAAAAATCAACCTGATTGGTTATCTCTAGCCAAAGATTTTAATACTTTTTAGGATTGATTCTAGACATTGGATTCAAGCACATTTTTTGGGTAGTAAATTCAATGACTAGAAATCATCAATCAAGCTGATTTT
The DNA here is from genome assembly GCA_035048495.1 of Euptelea pleiosperma. NCBI lineage: Eukaryota > Viridiplantae > Streptophyta > Magnoliopsida > Ranunculales > Eupteleaceae > Euptelea > Euptelea pleiosperma. Next base: position 2,198,745 of record CM068545.1, read on the forward strand.
TAGTATGTTTATCCACGAATAGGTGAGCTGAACCAAAGTTTAAAAGAGGCCGTTATAACGGTATAAGGGACTAGGGGCGTTAAAATTGTTAAAAAGAATTGTAACAGACGGGAAAAAAAGGGAAATTAACAGAATCGACTGAAAAACGGAAAAAATGGCACTGTAATTTAAATTTTGAATTTAAAATTTTCAAAAACGAAAAAAATGGAAAATAACAGAATTTAACGGAAAAAAAATGGCACTGAAATTCAAATTTTGGAAATGAAAAAAATGAAAATTAACGGAAATAATGGTCTTAATGTAACGGGCTTGGGGCGTTACTGTTTTTTTTATTAGTCAAAAGAAGTAGATTAAAAGGAGATCGAGAAGATCTCAAAAGATACAAGAGAAAGAAAAAGAAAAAACAAAAAAACAAATAAGGAGCCGACCCAAGGACCCACATAACCCTACCCTTGCCTCATAATAGAGTCTAACTTAAAAATATAATCACTAAAGAAAAAACCCCTCAACTCATGGAAAATAGATCCCAAGCATAGAGATGAGCCTTAACGTAAAAGACGACTTTCTGAAGAGGGTTCTCTATATCTTTAAAGATTCTAGAGTTGAGGGGTAGAACATCCAGGCGGTCATTTTTTGCAGGGACCACACTTTGTATTAGCCGTTAAACCATTAAAACAGCTTTAAAATACATGTACTATTAAAGGATTTTCTTCTACAGGTCCACTTCCCTGCAAAGTGTGGTTCCTCCCACCCAGGGCTGGTTCAAAGTCTCGGGTGATCTCTGTTTTCCAAAGGATTTTCACACACCCTCAAGGCGAGATGGCCGATCTGGATCGGGATCGGAGCCCAGTGATCCAACCTCCGATCCCGAGTCTTTCATCCTTGGTCTCAATACAAGTTGAGGCCTGAGACGAAAACTCCATATAAGGCAAAAAATGATCTATGTAGGGCCGCGAGAGTCCTCTGCATGGAGTTTTCGCCGTCGGCCTCAACTTGTATCGAGACGGCCATGTGCAGGAGGAACCAGACTTTGAAGGGACGCGGACCCTCCAGAAGAAAATCCTATAATAGTATAAGTATTTTAAAGCCAAAACTTCAGATTGACTCAGAAAGTCCATCAAGTCGAGTTGACTCGCTCTATCATAAAATAATAATTAAAATTGTAAATAAAATATAACTTAAAAGTATTTAACAAAGAACTGAAAATGAAAGGAAAGATTTTGATTGAAAATATCTTTAAAAAATGAAAAAATGTTAACGAGTCGACTCAGTAAGTTTCAGGGTGTCTCGAACAAGTCAACCCCTGACGACAGAATCAGTTTTACTCAGAAAACTGAGTCAAGTGGAGTTCCTAGTTGACTCCCCAAGTAAACAAACCATATGTTACCTATAGAATCGAGAGAAGTCGCAACCATGTTATTTGCGGAACCAAAAGCCTTGCCCAAACATGCAGAGAAAGAGAAATCACCCTCCCCTACGAGAAGTATCTTATGAGAGCTGCTGTAGTGCTTTATCCATCTATCTGCAGGTTTCGACTCATTTTTCTTCAGTTTCCCTCCATCTTCTCTTGGAATTAATCTAGAATTATTCTCCACAATGGTAATAACTCGCTCTCTCTCTTCTATATCCTTACTGCTTGACCTAACAATATTGAACGAGTCCGAGTTTAGTCGATACGCCTGTATGATTTGATCTCTTTTCCTCTTTTGCTCTTCCGCTAATTTCCTCCTTGACTCTTCATGATACGCCTGTATGATTTGATCTCTTTTCCTCTTTTCCTCTTGCTCTAATCTCCTCCTTGACTCTTCATGATACGCCTGTATGATTTGATCTCTTCTCCTCTTTTCCTCTTGCTCTAATCTCCTCCTTGACTCTTCATGATACGCCTGTATGATTTGATCTCTTCTCCGCTTTTTCTCTTCTTCTTCGTTTATACTCTTAACAATATTAGAGATAGCTTGACCCATTTAAGCTTCTTCTTCTTCTTCTTCTTCTTCTATATGGAGCCTTGCCTAAGTATATGTAGGGGAAGTGTTGTAGGGTTATATCGTTAGAGATTGAGGAACTTATTTATATATGGGTCAGCTGGTCGTCCCTCGTTGAGAGGGCTTAAGGGGGCTGTGGGGCTCGGGTCCGTACGGTTCTCTTTGTCTTTCTTTTTGCTTTATTCTTCACATGTTCTCTTTCTCTTTGCCTTGGTAGGCTTTTTCAGCCTCTAAGTGCTTTAACGAATCTTAAACTTTACCTTTCAAAAAGAAAAAAATGTTGTAGGGTCATCTTGTCTATAAGTGTCATCTTGTCTATTTCCCAAGAGATAAAGATATGAAAGGTTAGTCATTTCTTCGAGGAGAAGATTTAGGAGTCCCTGGCATCCCTGCTAAGTATTTGTTTCGTCGTTTATTGGGTAAAAGGTTGAAAAGCTGTTAATTTGTTTGGGGAAAAGCAAAGGTCGACTGCAAGTAATTTAATCCTTTTAGACTTTTAACCGGTTTATTGATCGATCAGGGAACTCCCCACCCATTAGTGATCTTCTTTCTTTCGTTTATCAACTTAATGGTTGAATTCTGATGCATACTTCAACAATAATTCAATTTTTTCTCTTTTTGGTTGGATAACTTGGGGTTAGGCTGATCACAATGGTTCAAATTTTGTGTTAAAATGTACATATGCGTATTGCTGATCTGTTACCAAATGGCAGCCTCCAAACCATTCATTTAGTCTTCGATCGGCACATAGAATTTGCTTGATATAATGATCATATCCAATATATTTTTTCTGATAATTTATATCTTTTTTGAAATTACATTTTAGGTCTAAATCAAACACTAAGAACGAGCTTGATCTAGATGTCCTTTTATTAATTTTAACTTGGGTCTTAAGGGTATATTTCAAATTGTTCATCAGATTAAAAGAACGAATTTGCAAATCAGCATATAAGGCCCTGTATGGTGACTAAGTAATTAAAAGTTTTCTAGAAAATAATTTGTATATCAAAAAGTGTGTGGTGTTTAATCATAAAAGTAGAATATGGTAAGTTTTCGAATAATTAAAACTAGAATAAGGTCAGGCCCTTCAAGCACACCCTTTCAAAAATCCGAGGCCACTAAGATTCATTCTTTGAAAATTATCCAATATTCAATAATTTCCAAACTTACCAAGATTAATTTATATTAATCTCCCTAGGTCACATTTGTCGGCCATGTAGTACAATATGGTTATTCCCACATAAATTAATGTCCGATTTTAAAATTTCTATTAGACAATGATTTTACCCAAAAATAAAAAATTTATATCTTTTATTTTTTCTATTCGTTGTATAAACTAGGGCTGCAACTCGGTCGGGTTGGGGGTCAACCCAACCTTAAAGGCTGTGAACCCTAACCCAACTCAACCCAAGGTCGGGCCTAGATTTCCCAACCCGATAGGGTTGGTCGGGTTGGTCAATTTCTAAGAATGATTGCTAAATTTTTTTGCATATAAAAATAATTTACTAGTCAATACCATTAAATAATAACTTCATTTCAGACACCTCATGAAAGAAAACATGATATTTTCATAATACAGGACAAGTTTATTAACTAATATGCATGATAAAAGTTACTAAAGAAATAACAAAAAATAATAGTCATATAAAACACTATATTTTCAATATCAATCGATCATATAAAATGCCAAAATATAGTTTGAATGGCATTTTGTAATCTCACATAAAGGTTATAGTTTGCTAAGGACAAAAGTCCATAGGTTACTACATTTGTCAAAATGTAGTGTGAATATGTCTGTCGATATACTAATACTTATACTGTGATCCCTCATCGTCATTGATGTGGGATGTCGGCATGCTAGACTACCTGAACTGTGAAGGGCGAACTCCAACTCAGGTTGTCTTTAGAATAAAGAGGCATTTAATAATGAAAGGTTTTGCTTTGAAGTAGAATAAATGTGGGTGGCAACCCCAGTTATCGTTTTATAAAAGTATAGATAGATGAATAATTTTTAAGGCTCAGGCTCCGAGGACTCCCTTTTTCTCACCCCACTTGGTGTTCTTGCGCTCGGCCGTGGATTTCATGAATCCAAAGGTGGTTGTCAGTGCCCCAAAAAGTGAAAAAGTTATGCCAGCTCAGCGCTGCCAACCACCATTATCTTCTTGGAATCCAGCAGCCAAGCACAAGAACATGATAAGGGTTAGAAAAAAGGGATCCCCTGAGCCCGACCCTTATTTAAACCTGATTTTAACATGTGAGAAAATTCCAATTATTTTGGTAGGTAGGTCCACCTACGGATGGGACAAACATCTATATGGTCGATGGTCTCTAAGAAAGTGCCACGTGGCTCATATTGTGGTCCATCAACAACGTTGTCATGCACTGCTGATGCCTTACCAAATGTCAACATCCAAGCCATTCGTTTACGCCACCCACTGGTATATATACCAAGAAAAATGCTAGCTAGATTAAGAAAAGTTTACTAATTAATTAATTCATCCATTCAACATCTGTAAATTAACACAAGCTCTTTTGTACTTTTCTCTTACCTTAAACATAGACCAGGTACAATGAATTAAAATGATACAAGGATTTACGTGGTTCACCGCTAAGGAACGGTTTTGAATCGTTCCTAGAATTGCTTGTAACTGTTCATGGATAGTGATACAAGCCTTGTACAGTTCAAAGTGTGTTCTTCCTTATCAGAATGTATTATTGCACACAAGAATTTGCTAAAAATGACTTTTCTGAAAATATATTTTTGAGATGTGTTTTTCTTTAAAAGGTCGATCATCAATAATGCAAAATGTGGTCCCATCATTATAATGTCTTTATTTTTTATTTCATTTTATTTATTTATTTTTATAAAATGACTTTTGGCTTAAAAAATATTTTATGAAATAAATACTTTTTTTTTTAAATGATCGTCCTAACAATCTATTATTTTGAGGAAAAAAGAGTCTTTGTGGAAAAAAAAAAAAAGAAAGAAAAAGAACTTTTCTAAATCTAAAAATGGCGATCCAAACATCCCCCCAAGTTTAAATGGCTAACATATTAGTCTCAATCAACAAGCTCCCTAAAGCAAGAAACTGTGTATTTTTTTTTCCAAAAGAATTAATCCCCCGAGCAATAGAAACTGTGTATTCTTTTTTTCCCAAAGAATCCGAGCAATAGAACCTGTGATTTTTTCCCAAAAGAATCAGTAGGCAAGGTGCACGTTAATTATTTGGGTCAGAACTTTGCAACGGTTCAAGAGAACAATAGATACCCGGCCATTCAATTCCACATAAAACAGGTCCCATGTACATTCATCTTTATGGCCTAACGACGTACATTCACCAATCACTCGTCACGACTAATCACCTGTCCAAGGATCTGCTTACTGCAATCCTCTTCGCATCTTGCGTACAAATTTATAAGTCTTGCTCGGGTTGCAGTCGAAGTTCTTATCACCCCCGAATCCGTATTTGTTCTTGTATCCCGGATAATCACTCAACTTAAAATTCACCTCTTCTTTAAGTCTAAGGCCACTACGCGATGCCAAAGTTTCTAAGTTCCATTCGAGAAAAAATCCCATTGATTTGTGGGAAACATGGATTTCGCCCTCCTCTGAAATCATCTCCTTAGCATTCACGAAGAACAACCGTACCAAATGTTGGTTTAGACTGTAAAAGAGAACAAAGAAAATATAAAAAATCACATCGGTGGGTATGCCACAAGTAGACCTATTTCAAGCCTATGAAATTATTTAGATGCTGAAGTTTTTAACTCACTACCTGATTTGGTCCTCCCTTGATTCATCACGAAAGAAGCCGGCAAGAGGAAAATTGAAAATGATTCGATCAAATTTCATGCCCTCGAACAAGGAATAGTCCGCCATCTCAGTCGCATCAATATCATGTATCACCATGCACCCTCTATTCTTTAATTCTTAGATGTTACAGCATTCTTGTAGTTTTTTGTCACAAATCCTGAAATATAATCCTCTATTTAATCCATACATATTTCAATTTAAAGGACGTATGCACGCGTTAGGAGCAAAAAAAAAAAAAAAATTCATTAGCTTACTCTCTCTTTACTTTGCAACCTAAGGATTCGTATGTATCACCATGCATGTCGTAAATTTATTCCTAGAAGGCTAAAACTGTCCCTAACTCACCATAAACGCAGCCCTGGTTAATTTCTTTAACATGGGTTAGGGCAGGTTTAGAGGTACTTGTCCTGCAAAGAGGAGCGTGTGGGAGGAAACACTTTGCAGGGACGCGGACCACCTCCAGAAGAAAATCCGCTAATAATACAAGTATTTTAAAGCCAAAACCTAAAATTGACTCAGAAAGTCTATCAAGCCGAGTTGACTCGGTCTATCGTAAAAATTAAAATTATAAATAACGATTCGACTCGGTTCAACACTTCAACAGTTCAACCAGGTAACCCTGACAAACACGCAACATTTACCTATAGAATCGAGAGAAGTTGCAACCATGTTATTTGCGGAACCAAAAGCCTTAGCCAAACATGCAGAGAAAGAGAAATCACCCTCCCCTACGAGAAGTATCTTATGAGAGCTGCTGTAGTGCTTTATCCATCTATCTGCAGGTTTCGACTCTTTTTTATTCAGTTTCCCTCCGTCTTCTCTTGAAATTAATCTAGAATTATCCTCCACAATGGTAACAACTCGCTCTCTCTCTTCTATAACCTTACTACTTGACTTAACAATATTGAACGAGTCCGAGTTTAGTCGATACGCATGTATGATTTGATCTCTTTTCCTCTTTTCCTCTTGCTCTAATTTCCTCCTTGACTCTTCATGATACAACTATATGATTTGATCTCTTTTCCTCTTTTTCATCTTGCTCTATTTTCCTCTTTTTATTCTCTTCTTCTTTTATACTCTTAACAATATTAGAGATAGCTTGACCCATTATTTCTTTTTTCTTCTTCTTCTTCTTCTATATGGAGCCTTACCTAGTATATGTAGGGAAAGTGTTGCAGGGTTATATGGTACACTCGTGTCATCTTGTCTATTTCCCAAGAGATACAGGTTTGAATGCTTAGTCTTTTCTCGAGGAGAAGATTTAGGAGTCCTTGCTAATTAAATATTTGTTTCGTCGTTTTGGATAAAAGGGTGAAAGTTTGTTAATTTGCTTGGGGAAAAGCAAAGCTCGACTGTAAGTAATTTAATACTTTTACCGGGGAGCTCCCCACCCATGTCGTTTCTGTGCTCAAAGCAGGTTACATTCATTAATTAGTCTGCTTTCTTTCGTTTATCAACTTAATGGTTGAATTTAGATGCGTACTTTAACAACGGTTCAATTTTTTTGTCTTTTTGGTTGGAAAGACATATGCGTACTTTAAAATGTACATGCACTGCTGATCGGTTACCATATGGAAACACCCAAACCATTCATTTCGTCTTAAGCTTTGATCGACAGAGAGAATCATCTTGACCTGATTAATGGTCATATCCGATTTTTTTATGTGAGAATTTTTAGCTTTTTTTTTTAAATTACATCTCATGTCTAAATCAAGCACTTAGCACAAGCAAGATCTAGATGTCCTTTCATTAATTTTAACTTGGGTCTTAAAGGTATATTTCAAATTGTGCATCAAATTAAAAGAATGAATTTACAAATCAGCATATGCGCTTCCGACTCGATCGCACAACTTTGGGTCTAATACCATAAATTTGTTGCGACCTTAACCGGGCCTCGAGCCACCATTCCTCCCGAAAGTGGGAAGCGCATTTTTTAAGGGGGATTGTTTGGGATCAATAATTAATGTTGTTCCCTAAGGGCGTAGTCGGGGCCTGCAGGTGCGATGTCGATCGTTGTTAGAGCCAAGGGTCACGAGAACGAATCTCAAAACAGGCCCACAGGTGCAATGTTGATCGTGGTAAAAATGCTAAAGTTTATCCCTCTTGACAAAATATCTTTTTGGGAGGAATGGCGGTTTGAGGCCCGATTATATATGCAATTATGTGGAGCCTGATGGTGCACGAGTATTGTATATAAAGGCACAATATACCACATCCCAGAGTTATGCTATGAAGGATCAAAAATCAACTTGTAGGGGATATATTGATTCAGATCTAATAACATGAGACATTGATGGTAAGAAGAGCACTACAAGGTATATGTTTACTTTGGGCAGTGCAGTTGTTAGTTGGTCTCACAATTAAAGAAGAAAGTTTCCATCTTGACTACAAGAGTACAGTGTGTTGCTACAATGGAAGTTTGCAAGAAAATGATATGGTTATAGGGTCTTTTAAAAGAATTGGGCAAAGAACAATAGAATTGTAAACTATACAATGATAGTCAAAGTGCAAATCATCTTACAAAGAATTCAATTTTTCATTCAAGGACCAAGTACATAAACATCAAATACCATTTCAAACGATGATTATTGAAGGATGGACTATTTGCTTTAGAGAAGATCCACAGAAGTCAGAACCTTACAGATATGTTTTATTAAGGTGGTCATTATAGAAAAATTGAAGTTATGTTCAGTTCTGTTGGTGTTCATGCTTAGAAGATAAGGAGAATATTACGGAGTTCCCTATGGAGGTGTTACATTCTAGATGTTCGTGATCAGTCTCCAAGTAGAAGATTGTTATGTTATGCGGAATCTGATGGTGCAAGAGTATTAATTGTACATAAAGGCACGACATTGCGGCGCAACTTCGCATTGAGCTAGCTAGGGTTTGCAATGGGGACAGCATGTCCCATGCTGAAGAGAGGAATTTTTTTCTGGGAGGTCTTTTCCCTTAAGGGCATTTTCCGTACATACAGATATGGAAACCCTAATTTTGTCTTGGGGTTAAATATACCTCGATTGATCAGACACGATCCATTCATTATATTGTGAGTGTTTCTTTTGCCTCAGAACATAGTGGAAATCTGTGCGAATCCATGGACATACCTTGATCTTGAGGGAACCACATAAATCTTTGTATCGTGTGTTTGCATCTTTGTTGTTTATTGTTCATTTTCCCAACAATAAAGCCCTGCATGGTAATCAAATAAAAGTTTATAAAAAAAGGATTTGTATATTATAAAAGAAAAAACTTTTCCTCACCCATTTGGTTGAGGAGATGCCATGCCTCAACCTCGTATCACGGGGAGGAGTGTGGTAAAGGGAGAATTAGTTTTGGTTCAAGCTAATTTTTTTGTAACACTTCTATAAATGTAACCTACTCTTTAGGTAGTCTTTGCCCTCCCCTCCACATGTCACAACATGATATATGGGGGCTTGAGGCATCTCCACAACCAAATGGGTGAGGCAAGTTAAACTGTTCTATGAAAATTATCCAATGTTCGATAATTTCCAAATCTAATTACCAAGATTAATGTCCCAAGGTCACAGAGACGTTGGCAATTTACCACAATAAGGCCCTGTATGGTGACCACATAAAAGTTTTCTACAAAAGGATTTGTATGCCAACTCGTTACTTATAAAAGGACCATCTAAAGAATATTATTTCTGGATTATTTTCACCGTGTATTTCCCTTAGTACAACTGGGTTTAAATAACCATTTACATCTGTTACAGATTACAATCAATTCCTTGAATAAAGGAAGAGATTACTATTGAGAGAAAGTAGTTACAACTGAGAGACCGGGTCATGTATTCCTTTTGTGGAAGGATTACTTTCAATACCATCAACTGTCCTTACTCATTAGGGTTTATCTAAAGGTGACCCACCATTTGCCATTCAAATTATAGATGGATGATAGGCCACACAAGAGACAAAATCTAGGGTTACCCAAACAAGGAAAAAAATAGCCCTCTCATTTGGAGATCAAACTCGATCTCCTAGGCCAAACATCATATGCCCCAACTATTTGGGGCCCATGGACCCAGGAATGTTTTGGCCCACCTCTTAGTAGACTTGCAAACAAAAAGTTGGCCTAATTGTTGGTTTCTAAACGTTTGATCTGAACCAAAAATGCTCAAATTGGGCGGCTAGAAATCAACCCATGGTGGGTCCAGCCACCAGACCAGAGACTCACACAACATGTCTTGATTTCCAGAGTGATCATTTTATTACAGGAGCCACTGATGTAACAAATGGGCTCCAATCTAGCCGATCTTGGAATGAGCCAAGCCGAAACAACACAAAAACATATGATGGGAAAAGCATGGGGAACAAATCACACAAATGATGGGAGAAATATCATGATCCAACGGCTTCTCTATGCAACTCTGTTTAAGTCTCTAGAAAAAGCACAGCCTTCACAAAAACCATTTCTTTTGGTTTTTCTTGAACAGTTCTCAAATGTCAAAAGCAAAGCAATTCAAACCCAACCACCCCATATAGTTTATATGTCGGGTCAGTATCGGATCGGAAAAGGGTCAATCTGGTACTGATCCGATAAGTAAAAATAGGGTTCCGGACCTGGATATTTCAGATCGGATCTCCCAGTTCGATCCATTGCCAGCCCTAAGTCCCATTAAGAGATTAAACTCGATCTCCTAGACCTGAGGAAACATCACGCCCCAACTATTTCTGGCCCACGGACTCATTAATGTTTAGCCCACCTATTGGTAGACTTAAAACACAAAAAGTTGGCCTGATTGTTGGTTTCTAACAGTTTGATCTGAACCTAAACTGCTCAAATTAAACGGCTAGAAATCAGCCCTTGAAAAACGTTAGAATCAAATGTTAGAAATCATAAATCAGGCTGATTTTTGGTGTATAGGTCCCCAAAGGACAAATTTAGTATGCTGCATACTTAAAAGTATGCAAACATTGTCAGTACTGTTGGATTTCCCTTGAAAACTGTGTTATTTCAATGTTTTCAAAACAAAATATTTTATAAATTAACAACACGTTTTTCAATGAGCATTGAATGGTGGATACAATGTTTGCATACTAGACCGACCAAAGGGATGGGCAAAACATTCATTAATCTGTGGGCCCGAAAGAATTTGAGCGTAATGTTCCCCAGGCCGCCTAGTGAGCAATATTTTTCCCTATAAAGGATACATATCCCGTATCTGCATGGTGACGGAATATCACATTGAAAAATACCAACCCGAAAACCTCCATATGATCATCGTCCTACAAGAGTGTGCAACGTGGCTTATATTGTGGGGGGTCAGCAAAGTTCTACTGGCCTTTCACACAAACCATTTCTTTTTGTTTTTGTTGAACAGTTCTCAAATGTCAAAAGCAAAGCAATTCAAACCCAACCACCCCAGCTTTCTCCACTTTAAAATCACCCCCACCTCCTTTTGCCAATCTCAAAACAAAACATGGGTCCCATTCCTTCTCAATCAAAAGCTTCTTTTTCTCTTTACTCTCTATGATCATCTCTCCAATTTATTTTAAAGCTCCCATCTTCCTCCCTCATTACTTGCTTTCGAAGGTTTTTCTTCACAGCAGTTCTCCTAAGATGCTCGCCCTTCCCCCTCCACCCCAAAAGCAAACCAAACTCGCATCCCTAAACCAAATTATCATATCAAAACATGCCTTGAAACAACAAACCCCGGCACCGGACCCCATTGCCGGTAAATCAAGAAAGCCCACACTACTCAAGCCGCCTCGTCGAACCAACCCAATCGTATGGTTTGGTGCATTCCTATGTTTCATCTTCAGTCTTCTACTGATCCTTGCTGGAATTGCTACCTTGATCATCTTCCTTGCCATTAAACCAAGACACCCATTGTTCGACACCACTAATGCAAGCCTCAACAGTATCTACCTCGACTCACCAGAGTATTTCAATGGCGACTTCACCTTCCTTGCAAACTTCTCCAACCCAAACCGGAAAATTGATGTAAGGTTTGAGTATTTGGACATAGAGCTGTATTTCTTTGACAGGCTTATTGCAACTCAAGCTATTCAACCCTTCAGTCAGAGACGAGGAGAAGCGAGATTGGAGTCAGTTCACATGATATCAAGTGAGGTTTATTTGCCTCTGAATCTTTCCATGGAGCTTCAAAAGCAAGTCCAAAGCAACAGAGTTCAGTACAATATTAGAGGAACGTTTAGAGTGAGAGCCAGTCTGGGTCTTGGCCATTTTTCGTACTGGTTGCATGGGAGATGCCAGGTTGAGATGACTGGTCCACCAAATGGTGTCCTCGTTGCACATAGATGCAGAACTAAGAGGTGAAATTTGAGTTTCTTCTTCCTCTTTTAACGAATTTTTTTTCCAGGTAGTTAGGTCAGTGATGTAGTGTAGTTAGGTCAGTGATGTAGTGTAGACGAAATTCTTTTCGGGTTGTTATGATCTTGTGTGAAGAGGGTCTTTATAACCTCATCAGATTCAATAAATAGAGCTCATGATCTTCAGTTCTTCTCAAGTTTTGTTCTCTGTATTGCTAAGCTTAAGGAGATAAACTAATCAAACTAGAAAACTTCAATCACAAACAACCCACACAAATGGGAAGCAGATAAGCTTATTGAGACAGATTAGGATCATAACCACTAGATTAAAAAAAGTAGCAAACAAGTCGGGATTGTTTTTCTTTTTCTTTTTTGGACTATCAAAAGGAAGTTTGAACCCTGTTTCTTCAATCTGTGTTGTTTAATGTTTGAAATCTTTGATGGGTTTCAGATGATAAAGCCTGGGTAAATTTAGCTCAACCTGTAAAAAAGATGGGTAGATCCTCAAATGCTGACTCAAAATCATTCAGTCAAGGATGGGATCTTGGAATCTTTTATTTTTTATCAACATTGGCACTGGTGCGACACTTTCACATCCCACATTCCCCACTTTACATACTATTCTTTATTCAAGCCGCCCCACCTGAAAGATTAAGTTGTCTCAGAATCTTTAAAAGAAAGCAGTATAATTTGAAATTTAAAGACCACTTAAGGAAGAGCCTATAGAGGTCCATCATCATCAATGAATCCTACCCCAATTCTGTATAGTCGACTCATCAAAATTCACCGTTCAATATGTGATCATCCCTTAGACGGATCATATCTTAACAATAAACTTGGATGCAATGGAGAATCGTAACCTTCCGATCTACATACAAAAGTTGAGAGTAATTAAAGATAAGGTTAGCATGTGACGGTTCTGATTGTTGCACCATGACAAATTATGAAGTGTCAGACACTCGAATTGCTCTGATCAAAGAGTGATCAGAACCTTTCAACTGGTGGGCCAACTCACAGCAACAAGCACAATATTGGGTAGTGTGCATCAACCTCAATGCTCCTAATATGAGATGAATTTCAGTCTAATTGACATACAACCAACAGTTGTATAAACTTCACTACCCATCCAACCCAAGTGCATGCAGTTGGATCTGAATCATTCAACCAACAGGCTAAGATTCCATTACCTTCAGTCGAAAGATCGCATCAACAGGGGTGATCATAACCATCAAATTAGGGGATTTTCTAGATGTGCCAGCCGGTGGGTGGATTGAGTTAGTGATAAACTGACAATGAGGCAGTTAAAGAGATGCAAAGCCATTTTACATAAAATTAATGGCAAAGATAAGGAAAACATCTTTATTTTACTTGCCAAAAATAAAAGCACAATGAAACCTCAAACTTGGCGTCTGTCTATGCATACTTTCACGATGAGGTTGCAGAGAACCTCACACGAACGTCATAGCTCATGGGGACCCACTTGTGCAACGCAACTCCTCTTCCTTTCCCTCACCTTCTCCCCAAAAATAATTAAAGCACCAAGCGTGAATCCAGGCAAGGAGGACAACATGGCCTCCACTCTAATGGAGGCAAAACTACATGACAAAAGAACTACCCCTCCCTATACAACATGGACTCCCAACCAACGAAAGAAAATCTTCAAAGAACAAACCTCTGCATTCATTGAAGAGCTTTGACCATTGAAACATCAAGGCTTTAACCTCCTATGCTTTCAGCATTTTCTCTATCAAACCCCACAGAGGGGTCATGGAGGTTCCAATAGGGTTTATAGCAAAGTTATGGAGCAGTAAATCTTTCCTGTCCTTCTTCTTCCTGCTCTTTATTGTCAGTCATCAATGGTAATATGTGGTCAGCCTTTATGAAGCTGAGTCATAATCCTTATAACAACTAGGCCCAAATACCCAAGAAACATGAACCCCATTACGAGCTCCATGAGAGAAGAAAATCAATTGATATCAATACAAATGATCAAAAGAGCAGAAGAGTGGGCTCCTATGGTTCAAAGTTGGTTTCAGAACAACCGAGGGATGTTGAAGTGGCCTGTCCAACAGTTAAAAATTAATGCAAGAAGGAAACTTCAGAACTTCAGTTCCATCCAATAACTGCTGTTTTTAAAACTTTCATTCTGCAGAATGGAACATGTAAGGGATTGGCTGTTCAGATCTTGCAAGGTGAATAGTAGGATACACCTTCATGACAACTGATTGCATTAGAGACAGAGGAATGCATGAAGGCGAAATGCAAGAAGTTGGGCATCAAACTTCCAGCTTGGTGTACTCTGCAGTGTCTGCTTGCATCAGTGAAATCCGACTTATGACCTTGCTTATCTGAATGTTTTCTACTAACTTGCATGTTGATAGATCTTGATATAGTGGCGAGTTCTAACCGTTTTACACTAAGGCTCTGTTTGGTGATTAAGAAAAAGATTTACAGAAAAAGGATCTGTGTGTTAGAAAGTGTTGACACGGAAAAAGTTATATGACATCCATGTGCCAAAATTATTTCTAGAAAACTTATACAGGGCACCCATCCAGAACCTAAAAGGAATTTTTTCAGCCAGTGAGATGGAGCTGGCAAGTTTAACTGGCATAAGGGGTATGCATTCGAGTGGTTTGTTAGGCAATTACTAATTATAATGGAACAGATCAAGGGGCTCTTGATTAAATGAGAACGAAGCCCACTTGAGAAAGTAGATTATGGACTGCAACAATGAGAGGCCAGAGGACTGGAATGACACTGGATTTCCAACTGAAACAATGTCAAAAGAGCCCAGTTCCAAGGCATATTTGCAAGGTAAGTTCAACAATATCTTAGCTGATGGGTCGTTGGATGGATACTGGTGCTCCAAAACATATAGCCTCTGATAGAAGTAATCCAAGTTGAACAATATCTTAGCTGATAGGTCGTTGGATGGATACTAGTGATCCAAAAAGTTAGTATTTGCCAGAAGTATGGAAGCTGTTAACCTAATTGGTCTGGTCTCCATGATCTCATACTCCTAATGCATATGGAACTCTGGCTCTTTGCATGCTTTGAGGAGGGTTTAGTGCACTTAATTTCTACATAGGGTGCTCCCTCCACCTTGGAGTGCCACTTCCTGTGCTCTCTCCATCTGCTTCTAGTTTGAGTTGCTGCACCATACAGGATTTAAATTAGTAGTATGGACAAAGGTTTTAAATCCATTACAACGTTATAATGGTCACTTAACATTACTGTTGTAACCATTATAACAGGTCACATCTCATTAGACCATCAGGTTTCATCTTTTGATATTTTCCTGGCCAAAAACCATTCTCTAAACTGTTGGCACAATGTCCAAGGTAGCCAGGAAAAGCAATCTAACAATCAATAGTAAGGAAATATGATACCATCAAAGGTTTCTTTGTGACTGAAATGGAAATTTTCTATATGGAAGACAGCACAGAACCGCAGCTTCCATGCCCTGGATACCAACCTTCCGAAGTTGCTACAAGAATTTGATGAGGAAGCTGTACATTGAGGCATTATAAACTGGTGCTTTGGCCAATCAAGAAGGAGAAGCTCTTAATCCAAAAACAGTTCCAGAGATATGCTTTGGCAAGTGAGGACAGGGGAAACGCTAAATAGAAAGCCAACATTCCTTGACGACAAAAGGAGGTGAATATGCAGCAAGAGATAAGGCTGGTGACAGAACCTATGACAGCACCAACAATGTATGAATGGTTGTTGTATCAAGGGACAATTTGTTTTATGTGGGATTTTATTATGCTTAGAGAGTGTCAGTTTTTACCTATGGTGGGGGCCGATTTACCCGTCCAAAGATTCATGTTTTTATAAAGCAAGATACCTACTTCATGTGAGGGGGTATAGAAGTCAGATCATGAAAGCTACAACAGATCATTATAATTAATGTTCTTCTTTTTTTTGGGTGGTGGTGGGGGATTGGGTGGGAAGCTGGGGCAGCACTCGAAGTCTATTCATTTCCCATGGATGCTGTTAGAAACTAGGTCAACTTAATATATATATATATATATATATATAGGGTCAGGATTGGGGGACAACAATTTTTGCGTACCCACATAGAAGATGAATCAATGGCTGATTTTTGGTGAGAATGGTCTCCTCACCATATAGATCACTCCTACAAATAATCAGTCCATTCTGAAATTTCTAACCCCATCAAATGTGGTTTTCAAGTTGACGGTAAAAATAGACGGTCCATAATTCTTCAACTTCTAAACCAGTCTACGAATATCGGAATAATTTGAATTTTTTTGAGGATGATCACCTCACCATAGAGACCATCCTCACCAAAAATCATCCCATTCCAAAACTTCTAAGTTAAATATTGGCCCGTGCCAATTTTTTGTTGTGAAAATTCTCCATGCATCTTGTAGTAACCTTGAGATTTGGAGGACCAATGCCACCTAAAGAGTAGGACTTTGGTGGTGTAGAAAGGTCACGTCTTGGGTAAGCAAGAAATCCTTAGAACAGGCAAAGGAAACATAACAAATGTGCATGAATAAGACACATGGAGAATTAAAAGGACCCCATAGTTTCAATTAAACAGTGCTTCTCACTGCAACTTCTAGATAGCGGTTTCAGTCCAAATTTATTAACTCTAAATGGAATTTCATCAATGACCAAAGCAAGTCTAACACCCATCTAACTGGATTAAACAAATACTTTGCATTGTATCTAAGAACAACAATTATATAAACTTACCAAATAAAGAATGCAATCATCAAGATAACAAAATTCAAAACTGAAATCAATTTTCACACACCTAGTAGTATTCCCTTCTACTATTAGCTCTTCCTTAAAATATGAATTTCTGAACAAATGAATTAAATAAGCAAGAGCTGAAAAACAACAGGGGGCGACCTAAAGCCCCAAATTGATGGAAAATCAAAGAATTTCTTCCATAAATTTGGAAGATAGCTCAGAAAAAAAACCATACTTTTTTATGAATACAGAACTCATTTATGCATTTTCAATAAGCCGAGATTGAATGTTCATGACGTATCACATTTTTAAGCCACTATAAACAATGCTTTGGATATGCTTTAACAAGAACAGTAATTAAAGACCCAATAAAGGGGAATGAAAAAAATAAAAAGAACCTCTTTCTTGGTCATTCTTTCATCTCCCATTAACTTCAGAAGGTGTCTTCGCCACGATTGATAACGCGTGCAATCCACTCTGCAACTCCTCTTGCAGCAGATTATATACAAGCCGATGCCGCTTCACCAGACTCTTCCCTTCGAACTCCTTTGACACAACTCTCACATTAAAATGTGTCTCACCCGCACTTCCTCTAACACCTTCATGCCCAGCGTGTTGATGAGAGATATCTTCAACTTCCAATTCAACAGGACGAAGCTCCCTCTCCAATATCTCCTTAATCCTCTCTCCTCTACTCCCCAGAGGCGCATCCAAATTCAACTCAATTTCACCACTTTCGCTCGTACCAGAATTCAAATCTTCAGTACCAATTCCAGATTTTATATCAGAATTTAAATTCCCAACACCGATTTCACTCTCCAAACCCGAATTCAAACTCTCAACCTGATTTTCAACCTCCAAAGCTCCGTTGGTGACCAACCCCCTACCTTCTTCGGCTTCCTCGTATAACTGAAATGCCTTATTTTGCATTAATTTCAACATATTTAAGAACCCATTATTCCTCGATGGCGTAAGAGACTGCTGGAGTCCAAGCAAAGTAACAAAATCTGGCGAAACCTTCAAAATCTCCGATACGGGTTGACCAGAAAGGCCTTGAACGAGGAGGGCAGCAAGTCCCTTGGTGAGAAGCGAGTCTGAATCGGCTTCGAATCGGACGCTTTTGTCCGAGTCGAGGTAAGCTCTGACCCAGACCTGAGAGACGCATCCCTGGACCTTGTTTTCGGTTGTTTTGAACTTCGTATCGAGAGTCGTAAGGTTTCGACCATAGAACAAGAGCTGCTCGTACTTCGCTTTGGGTTCTTGTACGGATTGGAAGAGATTTACGATCTCTTGAAGCTTTGGCGGGAGATCCTCGATGAGTTGCAGAGAAACAGAGGTAACAGCAGAAGAAGAAGAAGGTTTGGTGGGTAGTCTTTGAATAGAAACTGAAGAAACAAGGGAGGGTTTTGAGGGATTTGATGGTGATGGGATTAGGGTCTTGGAGATTGGGATTTTGGGTTGGAAAGGTGGCTGAATTTTGGGGGGAAATAAACGAAATGAAGAGGAAATCGACATAAGTTAAGACGGTTGGAGTTCGTTACCAAGAGAAATCAGATAGAAGGCCTTACTTATAGGGAGGTCGATTGCTGTCGGGAAGACGGTTGGTGCTACAAACGTGAGAATGAAGGGTGTCTGAGTCCTCCGTCATTAACCGCCACGGACCAAGTTTGACCAACGGCAAACTCTCAATGTCGAAACTACCCATCGTTTTTATTCCTCGAAAAAGATGTAACAAGGTATGCCTGAAACTTTTTAAATTGCGGAAGCACCATTTTTGTTACTCACCGCTGTCATATGGGCCCACTGACCGCATGGATGTTTGTCTCATCCCTTGGTGTATATACACACCAAAAACCACCCTGATTGGTAATCCCTTACCATTAGATTTTAGTACTTTTTTAGATGTTCTTATAGCTGTTGAATTTAACCTTCTTTTGAGTACTAAAACTAACGGCTAAAACTCATTAAAGGAGCTGATTTTTGCTATATTTGTCTACTAAGGGCTGGGCTAAACATCCATGCGGTCAGTGGGCCCAGATGGCAGCTGTGAGTAACAACAATGCGCTTCTGCATTTGAAAAGATCTCAGGTATACCTTGTTACATTACGACCCTTCCTCAAAATACTTCAAACCCTTGTCAGCAATTCATGATACGGTAAAAATTAGATACAGTAAAATTCAAGTTTTATTCAATTTTGGGTTTAAAAATTCTTCAATTTTGAGTTCAAAAATTCAGTCAAAAATTCGCTAAACAGCAAATATGTGCTGTACATTTTATCCGTGTCACTTCAAAATTTTGGTACACTTCAAAAGGGCATCAATATATTTAGTACTATGTTACCATACTCTAATGATTTTCAAGTCAGTAATTTTTCAACGGAAAAATTTCGCAACAAACCTAAGTTTATGGGTATTTTTTTAAAAAAATCGTATTTTTTGAAATTTGTCAAAACAAACCTATGACTCTGAACCGTTTGGCGTATTCTAACAAAACTTTAAAAATGGTCGAACGGCCCTCTTCAAACGATACGCCAAACCGTTTGGCGTATGCTGTTATAAGACACCATACTATTAGGTGTTTATTTTTTACCGTGTTAACTTAAAACCCACATTTGACGATGTTGGAAATTTCAGAATAGGTGATCTATATGGTGAGGAGTTCATCCTCAAAAAAAATCAGCCATTGATTTATCTTCTACGTGGGTACATCAAAATTGTTTGTGAAAAAAATGTCAAATTGCTGTCAAACACCATACCGTTTGGCGACGATTATTAGCAGTCACCAAACCATTCGCCGTCCACCATTGAAAGTCGTTAAACAGTATGACAACATTTATTATGATACGTCTAACGGTTTGGCGACGTTTAATATCCGATGCCAAACAGTATGACGTGTCTGACAGCAATTTGACATTTTTTTAGGCAACAGAACAAGGGCAAATCTGTCATTAAAATATTTTCTTGAGCATACGCTAAACGGTTTGGCAGCATATGTTTGTTTTGACAAATTTCAAAAAATACGGTTCTTTTTGAAAAATACCATTAAACTTGGGTTCTTTTTGAAAATTTTTCCATTTTTCAATTATATGAACTACATCTCTAGAATATAACAATACTCAAACTTATTTAATTTACTTTGATACTATCCCTCCTTTTTTTTCTTTTTTTCGAAACCGTGGGTATCCAGGCCTCTTAGAGCACCCGACTAGTCCCTCTTCCCTCGTTTTAATTGGAGAATATACCAACATCATCGACATATGATCATTATGGTAATTTTACTTATAATAGCAGTTAGTGATTGATTAGTTGTTTTAGTCATTTAATCTAATCTGTTTTGGTGGGCTCTTTTTTGTATGCGTGGACTACTTCAATTGAGCCAATCACGTTTTGTTCCAATTCGTACGTTTTTATCTTTGGCGAAATAAATACATGGGAACGTATGGTTTCAAGCAGTTTTTATTTTTCCTACTTTAGTCCCCCATCAGTGTAATAAGAGAGAGATAAAGGGAGTTTGAGTTGTATAAATAGGAATAGAAGAGAAGGGGAAAACATACTTACCTATATGGGAACAATGAGTGATCAACAAGGCCCATGGCCTATGTTAGCAACCTCCATTGCACTTGGGAGGAGTGGTTGCCTAAGATCTACCCAAGTGTAGTGATACGGATACATCACAAAACAACGCACCTAGTGCAACGTAATGCGTTTTTTTTTTTGGTTTTTTTTTCCTCGAATTTAAAAAAAAAAAATTTGAAAACACATTTTATTTGTTTGGACTTGAATTATTGAAAGATTCGATCGAATAAATTTTTTTGAAAAATGTAAAATTCGCGAATTAAAGCTAAAAAGGCTACCCACGTGCCACAAAACATAAGGAGCAACACTTGATACCAAACGATAGGACCAACACTTCAACACTTGTACAAATCTGTCCCTTTCTTACCCTCGTTCCCCCGCCCGCCCACTTGTCCGGTCACTCACATGCGATCTTGTTGTTTCAGCTGGTTAGTAATCTCTAGGGTACATTATTTGCAATAACTTCGACCCAGGTCAATTATCGGCAACAGCTCATTCTCCTAAGGGGTCTCGTCAAAGAGTATGACACTTGAGAGGTAAGCAAGGGCATTAGACAAAGTTAAGAGGAGCGATCATGAAGTGCTTGGCAATTGGATTCGATATGTTCTCATGCTTTCAAGGCTCTTGGCCATGGTATTGGTGCTCTCAACAACTGCGAGAATGCCCATACCAGGAGTAGCAATGTACTTGGAGTTCTTGATCAGCTCAACTATAATTTTTCCCTCCTGATCAAAGTGTCACAAGTCAAAATCTTCTAATGAAAGGCTGCATACCAAACATTAAAGAAAGTCACCTTGGAAGGGACTTTGGAATCCCATAACTATCCTTGCGGCGCATCACTCAAAGCAACATAAAAAGAGCTGACAAAAAAGCACCACTTCGATTAAGAGACCATAAGAGGGAATCCTCCATTGAAACATCTATATATAAAATACACATTCACCCAACCAAGCAACCTCGATCGCTATAGTATCCACCTCTCCGTCGTACGTTAATATCATGCTTGAAGCCAAAGTCCTCCACCCCCTATACCCCTCATAAATGCCCCAATCAAACTATTTTTTTTCTTTGAGATACTAAAAAGATTCATAAATTCCTCCTTAAGAGGAACAATGTTGCACCAACAATCCATCCAAAATTAACCTCAATCCATTCCATCCCCTTTCCCTACTCAAAATTTCAACTAGTACTTAGAAAAAGCTGGAAGCACATTCATACTACATCCATATACAAAGATCGAATCGCCTCACTCACCCAATACGACCACCTTCCTCCATAGGCTATCCACTTCCTCCCAAATCTCTATAGTCGTTTCTCAAAAGAGCCACTTTATTCATAATCTTCAGATTTTGTACTCCAGGTCACCCTACTTCTTAGGAGAACAGACAATCTTCCAATTTAAAAGATGATGCTTTTGCCCATCATCCATGTCATCATGCCACAATAAATCACAAATAATCTTCTCAAACTTCTCAACCACGCTCATTGGAATAGCAAGAGAGAGAGGTAGTGTATTGATCGGTAAGTTAGACAAAGTACTATTAATCGAAACAACCTTACCACCTTTGGAGAGAGAGAGTTGTCCTTTCAAGAAGCTATCTGCTTCCTCTGATAAACCTCTCAACAAGAGGATCCCAGGAGCCTTGGACCTGTAGGAAGTTCCTAAAGGGAGTCCCAGATAAGATGATGGAGGGGAATCGACAGTACGCGCATAAGATAGCTCCGTGATGTATCCACTTGCCCCACTGCAAACACCATGCTTTTAGCAAGATTGATTCGAAAACATGAGACAGTCTCAAAACAACATAATAGGCTCATCGGCTGACACTCAACAAAAAGAAGTGTATCATCAACAAACCGAAGATGAGAAATAGTAAGATCAGCAGTCCTGAACCCAAAACTCTCTAGAGCTCTATCATCCACCACCATCGAAATCATCCTTCCAAGAGCCTCCACTACAACAATAAACGGAAATGGGGATAGGGAGTCCCTTTGCCTCAAGCCTCTCATACTCATAAAGAAATTAAACTAGATGGAGAGTTAATCACCCAAACCGATAAAGGCGTTGTGGAGATATATTTTCGGATCCACTTCCTCCAGACTGTATGGGAGCCCATCAAATCCATTAGAAAATTTGAACTTACCAACATGATCTAATCGAGGTGTAAAGATAGCAAATATATAATGTTTATGATTTTCCTACTAAGATAGGATTCAGGCGAGACTGAAACTTGTTAGAAAATCCGAATGAGAGGATTTGCATGGTACATGTAGCATACATTGTGCCTATGCACTTTGTGCAAATTTTCAGAATTCCCATGCAAATGCGTATCAATAACACATCAGAATATGGAAAGTCACCTTTGGATTATGTACTTAAAAGAAGCATGGTAATGATCAGGTAGAGCACAAGTCCATAAGACATAATTCACTAGTGTAAACACTTAGTACTTGTACGCCTTCACGTACAAACTCTCGGAAGCCAAACCACCATTGCTCCCCCCAGTATATTTTCCAAGAGTAGCCTCAGAGTTTGCCTTGCACCTTGCCAAGAATGCATCTTGAGCTTTTGCAACATTCTCCTTCTTCCCACCCCATGTCTTGAGGGTGCTTTGTTGCAGAGCTCGCCCAAATGAGAACGACAACGTCCATGGCTTCAACACCTCCAACTTATTCATCGCATTGAGATTCAATGTCGCTTGCTCCTCACTCTGCCCTCCTGACAAAAACACAATTCCTGGCACCGCAGACGGAACAGTGCGACGCAATGCCGTCACTGTGTACTCCGCAATCAGCTCAGGAGTCACCTGTGTAACAGAATATAGGTCATTGAACTAGTGCACGGTACATGTACCCATGGTTAATTACTTCTTGAGAAAATTAGGTTTTAATTCTTGAGAAAAATTTTGAACCGGCGGAATTTTTGTAGCGGCGATCATGAGCCAATGATTGCGCACCACATGTACCCATGGTTACTGGCGATCATTCGCCAATGATCGCCGCTTCAAAAATTTTCTCTTAATTATTTGATTCTTAATTATTTGATTGAAGCTGGCATTACCTTTGGGCTATCAGAGCCAGGAGTGACCATGTTGGGCTTCAAGAGCGTTCCTTCAAGCAGAACATGTTGATCATTCAATGCCTTGTACACCGCAGCTAGTACAGTTTCGGTAACAGCCGCGCATTTCTTAATGTCATGATTACCATCTGTAAGAATTTCCGGCTCGACTATCGGCACCAGCCCATTCTCCTGACAAATGATCGCGTAACGGGCCAATCCCTGAGCATTTTGTTGGATGGACAATTCGGATGGTTCAGTAGGACCAATCTTAAGAACAGAACGCCACTTGGCGAATCGGGCCCCAGCTTTGTAGTACTGTTGACAACGTGACCCAAGTGAATCAAAACCTTGGGTTGTGGTCTCACCATTTGTACCAGCAAGGTCGACCGTGCCCTTGTCAACCTTAATGCCAGGGATGACATTATTGTCTTGGAGGACCTCGACGAAAGGCTTCCCATCGGAGGTCTTTTGGTAGAGGGTCTCCTCAAAGAGTATGACACCTGAGAGGCAGGTTAGGGCGTTTGGCGATGTGAAGAGGAGCTCGCGAAGTGCTTGGCGATTGGATTCGATGTTCTCGACATTGATGCTGGCAAGGCGCTTGCCGATTGTGCCGGTGCTCTCGTCGGCCGCCAGAATTCCCTTGCCGGGTGTGGCAATGTACTTGGCGTTCTTGATCAGCTCATCTGGTAAATAAAAGATTAGTGAAATTGTCAAGGACGCTTTGATTGTAGTGAAATTTTAGACGTACAGCATAGGACTCTTGTGGCCCCACGTTGTGCATTTTTTTGGGCTCACTAACTGTATCGATGTTTAGCCAACCCGTTGGATATACATGAACAAAAATAAGCATGATCGATTATCTTTAGCCATTAGATTTAGCATTTTTTTAGGAGTGATTCTAGCCATTTGATTCAAGCATGTTTTTTGGGTACTAAAGCTAAAGGGTAGAAATAATCAATCAAGCTGATTTTAACTGTGTGTGGTTGGATTGTCCAATATGATCTCTATGTGGGCCCACCACATGGTGTCAGATTGAATGTAAGAAATGGGTGTAGCTCTAGACGGATTAAAGGGGTAATGGTCACCCTTGGAAATAAGGAGACATCTAGTTTTGCTCGGAGATGTATCTTATCTTTTCCAATTCAAGACAACGATGTGGTGTAAATCAACGGACCTGAGGTCCATGGTCCCCTATGGATCCACCATATCTTATACGTGAGCCCCACCAATTCATCAATCCCGACCTTTTCATGGGTGGGATACCTTTTGGTGGTTCATGATCCAGAAAACATACTAACCATAGGATCTTAACCTTCCAATCAAAAGTTAAAACTTGGATGATTGAAGAAAGATAAATGTTACCAATCCTATAACTGGCCACACACATCTTCGGTTGGCCCACCAATTCAGATATTGGACCATTTACATAATAAATAAATAAAAATCATACGTGAGCAGTAAAAAATTAGACGTTCATACTTCATAGTCGTGTGATTCTGACTTCTGAGATACGAACTATCAAAGAGGCGTGGTCTGCCGTATGATTGTGGAGCAATTTTGGAGCGTGTGTACCCAATCAGGTGCTGCCATCTGCAGAGTGAGGCCCTCCCAATTTGAGAGGTGAATACTCTACTATGTTAGTTGTCCACTCCTGATAGGTCGATACATCACATCGAAAATTGCTCACATAAAAAAAAAAATCTATCAGCAAGAAAATAAAATAAATACTAACGAGTTGGTTTTGTGAGACTTAAGAGTCCGGTTTCTGTCACAAACGCCCATATTAACCACATGGAGGCTAAAAATAATCTTGATTGGTGATTTCTAGTCGTTTGATATGAGTACGCCAAATAATGATCCGATCCAGTTGAAAATCAACCCATAAAAAAGACTAAAATCGATCAACGGTTAGAACTCACCAATCAGGCTTATTTTTGGTCTGCAGGTCTACACTCCACATAGGGAGTGGACAAACATCCATACGGTCAGTGGTCTCTAAGATTGGAATTGTGCCACGTGGCTCATGAGGACGTTCGTGACCACAGACGTTCGACTGAGACCTCACAAACTATCTAATCTCGTCTCTGGTGTACCGGGGACGATAAGGTTGAAGATGTGTTCTATATGACAAACGCTCACAAAGATTAAATATACTGAACAAAAAAAATGCAGCAGGTCATGATGAAAGTTCAAATAAAGAATAAAAGCCGCCTAACTGGCGTGTTTGCTAACAAAGCTAACATTGAACGCGGACATTATAGCCCATCCAAGTGAAAACCAAGTTGTGCAGAGGGAGATCCACACTCCCTAAAATTATGTCCAAACAAACATAAAACAATATTGTACCCGTATAAGAATACTCCCTGTATTTACCAAAAAAAGAATACTCCCTGTAATGTTAGCTTCGGAACTGAACAGCCAAACATAATGAAAAAAGATCAAGAAATATGAGAGAGAGAGAGAGAGAGAGAGAGAGAGAGAGAGAGAGTACCTGCGTATTTTCCCACGAAGGCCGACATGTTCTCAGCCAAGTATGATCTGCTCTTTAGAGAGGCGTGGGCCGAAATGCTAACAACCACCTTTCTATAGATCAGCTAAGTGAGAATATACCAACGAATCTATCATGCATGTTTGGACACGTGTCCCCAAATTAATCCAAAAAGGGTTATCGTCCTCGGATAGATGAACGAGTGATCGCTCTCTGTGCAACGTGGATTTATCTTTTCAGGTTAAAGATCGAGAAATTGAATGGACTAAAGCGTCTTGATTGGAGAAAAATTTGGTGTCACTAGGACTTCAATGATTGTAAGTCTCCCCCACCCATAATGCCACGTGGATTTGGCCCACCTCTTGTGGATTTAGACACCAAAAAAAACTTCATTTTAAAATTCATATTAGAACCCAAAAGAAACCTCAAATCCAACGGCCAGTAATCATTCCATTAAAAATTCTCAAATCCAATGGTTAGAATTCACTAATTAAGTTTACTTTTGGTGCGTACGTCTACCAAGAGATGAACCAAACAGGAAAAATTTTAGATGCAGAGGACTTCTGATGCAGTTGATGCAGAGGGCTCTCCAAGCCTTACATAGCTCATGTTTTGGGCCCACTAACCGCATGGATGTTTAACCCACTCCTTGGTGCATATAAATACCAAAACTCAGCTTGTTTGATAATTTCTAGCCATGGGATTAAGTACTCTAAAAATTGAAAAAAATGCTTGAATCCAACGGGTAGAATCAACACTAAAAAAGTGCTAAAATCTATGGCTGTAGAAAATCGATCGGACTGATTTTCAGTATGTATATCCACCAGGGAGTGGGCTGAACATCTATGCGGTTAGTGAGTCCAAAAAAATGAGCTATGTAGGGTCTGGAGAGGCCTCTGCATCGACTACATCCAAAGTCCTCTGCATCTAAATTTTTTCCTACCAAACATGCATGGCTCAGTAGTCCGGAAAAGATTGACACGTGGCATTTTGAAAGGGACAGGAACAGTAGACTCGGGCTGTCTTTTACCGCCTCCCTTCTTTATTTTTATTTTTCCTCTTTGAGAACCGAGAAGGTAGGTCCGAAAGGCAGTTATTGGAAGTTGGAACCTTCTGTGCCAAGTCTCTCTCCAAAACACTCCGAGATTCCTTTATCCCGGTTGTCAACAGTCAATCTATTCTCTTATTTTTATTCTTCTGGTCTAGAATAAGGATATCCATTCCCCACATCCGGTGGTGGGCCCACTGGGTTCTCCTCGCCATGTTGATCATCATCATAAAAAAATCAATCAATAATAACATTATTAACCTTACGAAAAACTTGACCTAAATTCAATGGTCCATATTTTTTCAAATCGAAGTCAATTTTTCGGGGATGGACTGTCTTTTTGTGAGGATGGTATCCACAATATGAATAACATGCTGTGTGGTTGGATTGTCCAACATTATCTTTATGTGGGACCCAAAACCAGATGTAAAAGTGGACGTAAAAAAGAGTGGTGCTCCATCTGGTCCGGGGTCCATGTGGTGCCCAACTGCTGGCACATTTTGATTGGTATTGCACACCTAGGGGCCTCCCACTACTAAAATATAAATTCATATAATAAAATATTAGTGCAGCACCAATCAAAATGTGCCAGTAGTTGGTCACCACATGGACCCCGGACCATATGATCACCACTCCATAAAAACCGATGCAAGTTTGTGTGTGTGAATGTTTCGCGCATATAACAACCATCATAATTGTAAAATTTTCTAATTTCTAAATATTTCTGTTATTTAAGTTTAATGCATTATATGATTCACAATGGACAATATTAAATACATTATAAAATAATAAAATATTATAGTAGCCGCTATGTCAGTACTTTGGAAATGTTTTGACGGGCATGACGGTTACCAACAGCCCTTATATTAAATTTGTGTTTTGACGAGCATGACGGTTACCAAACCAACGGCCGTTATATTAAATTTGCCTGTCCATCCTATCAGTCCACAAGCCCATCAATTGTACAGTCTAATTAACAGGTCATTTCTAAAAGGAATTAAAAACAAAATGGCAACAATAATCTGACTATCCAATTGATGGACTTTTAATTTTTTTGACCGTCAACAAGCGGCAGGTTTTTTAAGCGGCCATCATGTGCCCAATGATTGCACACCACATATACCTGGGGTTTAGGATTTTGTTTTAAAAAAAAAAACTTATAAAAAAGTAACCCCAGGTATATGCAATGCGCGATCATTCCGCTTCAAAAATCCCGCCACATCAAAAAACTTCTCGTCGGCAATTAGTATGTAACAAAGGCCTGTCAGAACATGTCACTGTAAGCATATTTGTATCCAAGATTCAAGCTCTCAGTCCAACAAATGTACACATGGATCAGCTCCTCTGTAACAACTCAGCCGTGAAGATACAGATATGCCTAGTTAAGAAATCACAACACAGATCCAATCCAAAAAATATGTATATAATGAAATGAAAATAAATGAATAAATAAATAAGGTTAACGTTAATGATGGGTAGAATGTCTGTGTTTGGTTTTCCTTCATTACATACTACATGTATTATAATATGTGTAAGCTAACCTTGAAAAAAGAAGGTAAAGGATAACAAAACTTTAAAAATTCTTTTTTTGGTATTAAACTTTAAAAGAATTCGCTCGAAGTCAAAACTCACGATATCCGCGGCTCAACACATAGGAAGTGATAATTTTGCTTGATTCTCATAACTTTCTTGTAAGTTGAATAATTGCTCTGAACTCCAACACCTGATCAATGTAAGAGAAATAAAAATCATATCAGGCCTTACCGTTTCATGTCACTCGTGTGTGGTATCACAGTGCTGCTTGAAAGTAATTATGACTTACAGGGATCAGTGAACCTCTCATTTGTTCTATTTAGGGTCCACCACTTGCGGCTCATCGTCATCCGTGCCAAAATATCGATCTCCAAACTCGCCCATGCCAGGGATGACACGGAAATCTTTATTCAAACCAATATCAATCTCGGACGTCACTATCTTCATTCTAGGGAAGTTTTTGCAGACTACATGCACTCCTTGAGGTGCCTATTATGATTAAGGAAAACTAATTTTAGAACATCAACGCAAACAAGATAGCTAGTGACTTAGGTAGCCATGAACTTCAGATCAGAGCGCCATACAATGGCATAAACCACCTTTATTTCAACTGACGAACATACCACCCAAGATGATTAAAGTTTACTCAGTTCATTTGCTAATATAACTGTGGGGACAAATTATCCAGTTAGAAACCCCTGGAATCGTACATTAACTTACAGATATAAGATTGAGAAATATGATGTTGGACTCTGGTACACCCTTCCGTATGAGTAAAGAAATAGCTTGAACAGCCGAATTCCCTGGGAAAAGTATAAAGACAACAACAATTTAGAGCAGAATGTACTCTTAAGCAATTAGCACAGCATTACGACATTTGCACTAGTTTCTTAATAATGGGTAACAAGCTATAACCATGCAGTTATCTACTAAAATTCTGGCCAATGTCTAGTACTCATTCCCACTTCTATTTAAACAAGAATTATGGAAAAATAAATGATGGACCTGAGGTTCATTATCCTCAGCTGTCCATGTTGCCCCACCATTTTAAAAGTCCATATCAATGAGTTCGTGGACCTGTTGTTCTATACAGGGGTAAGATCCATTGAGGATGGACCTTAGGTCTATCACTTGCAGATGTGTGTGTACACATGATACTAGCATGACAAGAACAGACCTACCTGTGCCAAGGACAGGATCCAAAAGTAGTACATGCCTATCCGAGATGTCTTTTGGAAGATTCTCATAGATTAGCTGCACATCAGGAAAAAGACAATCAGAAAAGCAGTGCAAGGAAAGAGGAATAGATTAATAAAGAAAAGTCAGGAGCACTGCACAAACCTGCTGACCATTATCGCCTTCCCTATGAATAAGGATCTTCCCAATCTTGATTCCTTTACAACATGCTCGCAGTGCGTTCTCCATACTTTCACCACTGGCGTCAGATAAAACCGATTATATAATCAAAATGCCTTGAACAAACATAAACAGAAAATTTGAGTTTAACACCCAAGTTCTAAAACATAAGAACACAGATAAACCCATTGAGGAGTTCACAACAAATAGATAAGTATATAATTTATTTGTGATTTGGTGCTCAATTAAAGCACTCTCTCGATTCATTGTGTAGGTGTGGTAATGTTCTCTTAAAGTAGAATATGAGGGGATAGAGCTTCTGACTGCGGTGCGAAGGCTAAAATATTAATCACAAAATTCTTACTCACATACTTTGTTATCTACGTTTCTCATGTATCTGGTTTGCAGATCTGTGAGCATTTAATCACATCGTGGACTCTCTTTAAGCCATAATCCTAACTGCCTGACAATGCAACTAGTTAGTTTCAGGAGCTCCTACCATAGGTGTCTTTCCTACTCCCAGATCAGATCTCCTTCCACTACCAGACAACACAACCCTGACTCAGTCAAATCCATGTCAAGGCCACCAACTTTCTATTGATTGTACAGTGTGTTTGTTTTGGATTATTGTTATTGTTCAAAAGCAACAATGCAAGTAGCAAATGCATTAATATTACTCTTTTATCCAATAGAGATTACATTTCCTAAAAAATTTATAATGTTACAAATATGCTTCTTAGCAACTCACACTTGAGTTTTTTGTCTTTTTTCTTTTCTTCTTTTATTTCTCTCGTTCTCTCCTCTATCCCTCTCTCAGTCTCAGCCATTGCATCCATTCTCTATCTCTTTTTTTCTGTTTGGTGCGAACTAAGTGTAACAATGAAACTTTTCATATCAAAATACAATGAAATTTACAGAAAATGCTACTGTCCAGTCACAACACAGTTAAAAATTTGTGGCCCCTTGGTAGAAGAAGAAAGACTAAAAAGCAAAGAGATCCAACTGACCCAACATCTAAAAAATCAATGACATTCATATCTCATCTTTTCAGAAAGCTACAATTAACAAATTAAAACCTACAGCTAGAAACATTTATAGAGAACGCAGGTCTTGAATGCAGATAATACTGGGAATAGATCTGGAAATGATACTGAAATTGTACCTTCTAATTACAGACACGCCGCATAGCCTTTTACAGAAATCCACACCAGTATACACCGATCCTGCAAAAAAGGAAATGTTTCTAAAATAACCACCACATTCTCCCAGTAACAACTGTTCAACAGGAACATTGGATAGTAAATAATAAGGCATTACTTGGTCTTCAGTAAAAAAATGCATTCCAAATTTAACATCCTAATGAAAAATGCTTCCAAGTTTGCAAACAAAGATGTCAGACATATTAGTTTCTGAAAGTTAAATTGAGAGGTGCACTAGGTTCCAACCATCAAAGTTGTAACACAGCCCACAAGAGTCGGGTGAATAACTATGTATACGTACTTTGAGAAGTAATAATTCAAAATCAATGGTACATTGACCTGTAATTAAGTGCATGCGTAAGTATGGTTTACTTCACTAAATGACTCCAGAAGTGTCTATCAAAGAAAATATTGGGTGCTTGAGATGTGGAGAAGTTTTTGCAGGTTCCAACTTCCAACCATCAAAGTTGTAACACAGCCCAGAAGAGTCGGGCGAATAAATATGTATATGTACTTTGAGAAGTAATAATTCAAAATCAATGGTACATTGACCTGTAATTAAGTGCATGCGTAAGCATAGTTTACTTCACTAAATGACTCCAAAAGTGTCTATCAAAGAAAATATTGGGTGCTTGAGATGTGGAGAAGTTTTTGCAAGAAGTATAATAAACATAGGCATTACTTAAATTACATTTTTCTTTACTATAATCAGTCTTACCAAAATAATGATAATCATCATCATAAGCCTTTTCCCAACAGAAAATGAGGCAACTAATAATGCAGCTCCATGTATAGTTGTTCAATGGATAAGCTTATCCTTCTAAGATGCAGAAGGACTAATATGTAAACTGACTTATGACATGCATGTAAATCTGCCAATACCGATAACAGAAACTTTAGAACCAGAGTAGCCAACATCTGCATGCATATCCATGTGATATGTGCTAACAGAAAAGGAACTAGACAACTTCTTCATTTTGTGAAAAAAAAGGTTTGAAAATATTAAATTTACATCGTAAAAACTTCATTCAATTACGCAGAGCCAGAGAAGATCACCCATATGTAACAATTCGTATCAGCTCCAAAATGTAATTAACACATAAAAACACATTAAGCTGGACTATCATAAGAAGAGACTATAAAATACCAATAATGATTCAGAGTTAGTAGCAGCTTACCAGTTGGAGTGGTCACCTGCTTTTCTGTAAACGGCAGATGGCCCAAGCCATGTTCAACAACCTGTTTATGATGCAGGACAGTTGATCAGTAAAAGTTAAAATCCCACAACTACAAAAAAATTATCAAATGAATCCATCAATATCACAGAAAAGAATACATACCAAACGAATCAATCGATCGGCATAGAAAACAAAGTCATGCTTTGTTGTTTTAGCATCACGTATCAGAGTATGCATTCCTCGTATCTGAAAAATGATGGCAGTAATTATTGGAAGTTCACGAAGCATAAAAGACTGAATATTGAAATCTGAAGATCAATAAATGAAAAAACGACCTAACAATCCAATTCAAATTTCAGAATAACAGACAATTAACCAACTTGAAAACAGGTACAAATAAATGATTTAATTGAAAAACAAGTGCTACCTGAAAGGCCGACTGAATGACATAAAGATTTGGGTATATTTTACATAGATCATGTTGACCAAGTTTTGTACGAATATGTTGCACAATCAAATCAATGGCTACATGATTATCTCCTCCTCGGGGAATGATAATATCTGCATACTTCTTTGTTGGAAGTATAAAGTCATCAAAAGCAGGCTTCACGAATTTCGAGTACTGCATCATAAATCATATAGACGGAATGAATGTTAACATTTATGGCATGAAATGACGAACTTCAAAAATGATGAATAGCATATGGAATGAAAGATTAATAATGCGTAGGTCATCTCCCAAAGCTAAAACCTACTCAGGTGAAGGTAGAAGGAAAAATATTGTAAAGTAATTAATAATAATAACAAAATATAGTTGTTGAATTCTTCAACCTCTAGAAGCATGTTCAGACGTGCAAATAATATGTATTTATACTAGACATGTTTACACACATAAATATGATGCAAAGAGCGCAGTCTCAATGTGTGCCATGGAAATGTATTGTGGCACATGTTGTCATCACCCAGATTCCAGACCGGTGAACAATACGGTATTTCTGCAGTATATCTTACAATCTATAACATATCCCCATGCCCATTTATAAGTTGTTGAGAATTACGAATTTTGTACATCGATACAAGTTGTATTCGGTAATGGACGATTCATCCATACTTGGGCAACTCATTGAAGACGATATCACAAACACCAGAAATCAAGGGAAATGCAACTAAAAGCAGTCCCAAACTTAGCATGCTCCTTACAGGCAAAGTCATGGCCAAAACCCATGCAACTGACTGAATAGCTTGTAGGTATGTAACAGTAATGGGATGAATCAGCTAGTCCATCTGGTTTATATCAGCCATATATATATATCGAGGGATAACTATTTCATACAACGTTTTTGACAACAATTTTGGTGTACCCATATGGACGATGAATCAAGGGCTGAATTTTGGTGAGGATGATCTCCTCACCATATAGATCACCCCTACGAAAAATCAGCATATTCTGAAATTTCTAACCCCATTAAATGTGTTTTCAAGTTAACAATAAAAATAAACGGTCCATAATTCTTCTACTTGTAAACCAGTCTACGAATATCAGAATGATTTGAATTTTTGTGAGGATGATCTCCTCACCATAGAGACCGTCCTCGCCAAAAATCATCCCATTCCAATACTTCTAATTTATAAATTGGCCCACGCCAATTTTTGCTGTCAAAAACGTTGTATGAAATAGTTGTCCCCCGATCCTGACCCTATATACGTGTGGTCCATGCATCCCTCTTTCACAGATTTTCTAACATAAGTTACTACCTTTGTTGCATTGATACGGGTACGGGTGCAGAGTGTCCAATTCGGCGAACCTTAAGAAACAGGTTTCGTGGACTCAGCAATATACTTCAAATAATGTGGAACAAAGTAACTATTTTTTATATAATCTAGTGGATAAAGTGATAGGATATCTAATGATTTGTATCATATACTTGATGACTAGAGAATAATATATATATATATATATAAACTTCGATTGTGAAAGGTACAACTCATAGCCTATAGCAAATGTAAATTAATATCTTGCAAGTAAGGAAAGAAATAAACAAAACAGAATTTAGATGCGTCACACCAGAATCCATGTCGTGTTGGATTCCAATTGGTGTCCAACACAGATACTTCCCTCATTTAGAAAAGTCCATGTAACATAGGTTACTACACAAATATGAAAATTGACATTTCTTGGAAAACAAACCAAATTTCATGTGTTGAATGTTAAAACAGAGATGGTCACAAGTTCATCCCTCCCCCAGATCCTTTCAAGAATTTGAAGAACAAACCAATGCACTGGCGATGCAATGGGGCCATTAAAATTACACTGGTCATGCATGTATTACAGAGGAAATTGGAGATTCCTTATATTAGAATCTCACAAAGAACATCAGCTTGTAGCTTTTGTCTATGTTTCCTTTACATAAGACATAAACATGTATCAGAATTCTTAGTAAGTACAAGCAATAGATTGGCAATAATGAACAGGTCATGGTTCAAGGTACAGTTCCATCTCAGAATGTCTTGACTGAGACGTCTACATCTCGAGGCTGACCGGAACGATATGTTGGGGGTTTGTCTCAGTTTTTATTGCTATTGTCTCAATTTGTCTCGTACCGTCTCAGTCAAGACATCTCATTTTTTCAATTGACCGAAACGTACCACAAGACTGAGACTTTAAACCATGTAACAGGCGTCAGTTGTTGTAATGCATTTCCTCAATAAAGCAATAGAAGGTACATAAGGACCTACGACTTGGTAAAGCATCATCACAAATCATGTTTCCTTTCTTCACTTTTGAGTAGATAATTATTGCACAATAACTAAAAGAGCATTACTATATGCAATAAGTTTATGCCCTAGCTTCCAGCTTGCGTGTAAGATTTCATTAAAGTTGAGGTTGGAATTAATTACAAACACTTCAGACCAATATGTATTCCACTAAATGATTATCCAGAGCTTATCATGTGAATCTACACATTCCGAATATCTAACATGCAGTAGCATCCCCTTTTCTATAGAAAATGAGGTGCAAAAGAACTTGTGACGTGAAGCTTGGATAACATAACAAAGGATGATTTGATAACCTGGTCAAGTATTTTTTCGATATCTCTACCCTTCTCAACTGTATCACGCCTTATCCTCCTTGCCAGGCGTACATCAGCATCTGCACTGAAAATTTTCCAACGTGAAGACTAAGACCAAGGATCTAACATAGGAACATGGTGAAGTAATCTACAGAAGGGCAAAGAAGTACCTACGAATGATAAATTATAACTCATAATTGTAGTCAAATCTAGACCAAATACGTTATGCACAAAAATTAGAACAGTTCTTCTCAAATACACAAAAGTGTTAAATGTAAGAAGAAACATCAGCCATAGCTTGCAAAAACTTGGCAACATACATATAGCAGGTCAAAAAGCTTGCAGAAGAAGATGAGCTTTTTAAAATATGATCACTAAAGTAGAATTGAGAGGCATAAGGATAGACATAATCTGCTATATCTCATATGTCCAGGAACTTCAAGACAGTGTACAAAAGGCAAACTGGGAAAAAGAAATAAAAGAAAAGAAAAATAGATGGATAAGAAAGCAACTTTAGACTAATTAACAGGAAATAATAAATTTCTAGCAAGTAGAGGCCTAATATGAAAAACAGAAGAGCTCAAAAGCTCTGGTAAAGATTTCTAGATATGTGAGTGTGCATTGCACCAAATTGTACTACCACACGCATAACCCAAGTCACTTGCCAAGAATGTTCATTTCATAGACTGACATGTTGAGATGTTAGTGTCCAAATAACATAAACATGACTCTGTCATTAACGTTTATTAGTGAAGTTATAACAACTTATAAGCAAGGTTTAAATCACAGTATTGAGGTACATCTAGGTAGGTTCCAAAATCAAAACATACTAGCAGAGAGTACGATACAAAGCTGTGAGACAATGGAGAGAAGGACCGAGACAACGTGATACAAAGCAGAGACAACTCCCCAGTGTATCATACCAAACAACCCAAAAACTGACACGTCCCTCATGAGATGAACCAAGATAGTATGACACTTCATACCTTTATAAGAGATTATTAAAGTTAGACAGCTTCTCTCTGTTTACAAAGAAGTAAAATATGAAAATCTTACAGAAATTTGAACATAAACCCTAACAGTGCAAAATTTGGCCGAAAAAACTCAAGAAAGGTATCCAAAGTGACATAAGAATCAGCAGTAAAAAAAAGAAACCAATCGTTGTCTTGTACAAAACTTCTACTCCTTGTGAGAGAGAGGTTTGACTACTGCTATCACACATGGAGGGGGACAACGCTAGAAAGCTGGGGAAAGGTGCTCTAACTTGATAGGAAGAATCCAAAAGGTTTTAGACATATTCCATAAATCTTGTCCTGTGAGTCTGAATTCACTTGAACAGAATAGCTGTAACAGTGTAACCATATAGTTAAAAAAAAACTCTTATGGTACAGTATAGTATAAAAGTCATATAACGAATTCATGCCTGTGTAACTTAGACCTGCCAATCAACAAGGTGAACCTAAGAAATATGAGAATATAAAATGATATCCAGAAATAGCATGAGGAAGAAGAAAAAGAACCTGTATCGACAAAGATTTTCATGTTCATCATTTCTCGGAAGCGAGGATCATGGAAAACTAGTATCCCTTCCAAAATTATCACATCTGAAGGATTAACCTGCCCAAGGTTTTATAACAATGAGAGCTTCAGATGCATACGAACAGCATTAGCAAATAGGTAACTGAATTTGGACTGCAAATACCAGTATATGCCCTTTTCTGGATTTTCACACAAGTGCCTAAAGACAATGGCATGAAAAACATTAGTCGGGTAGCATGGTACAAGAATATGTACCAAAGTCAGACCCCGAACACCTTGTAACAACAGGAGAAAAGAGACTTCCTCAAATTCATTTCTTAGTGAAAAAGGTTTCCTTAGAATAAAATGGCAATCAAAAATCAAGTATCGAGAGTAAAAATGGGCTAGACTGGAAACATTAGGAGTTGGAAATTCGAAACCATGTCTTTTAATAATTTAAAGCCTGTCATAACACGTTCTTCAGAAGCATGGATAACTTTTTAAAGGACTTCCATGAAAAGAGAAAAGGCAGAACTTTGAAGTTTGCATATAGACTGTAGTCCATCTCTGGTTATAAGGCACTGCTGCATTTTCTGTAGCAAATTATGGCATTACTATATAGTGAAACAAATATTTTTACACACCATACCCATAAGTAAGCAAAACATACCCTTCTTGTTGGCAATATAGTGTTTTTGTAACTCCTGAAGTCATATTTAGGAATATCAACTGCCTGCCCATGCTTTAACTTCTCCATACAACACAGTAGTCGTTCAGTGTCAAAGGCATCTGATAATGAGAAAAAGAAATTTTGTATGAAAAAGCACCCATCAGAATGAAACTTGAAATCCAACAAACAACATACACACAATATAAAAGTTCAATATACCATATCTGAGTTACACTTATGAGCAGTTTTCTATGAGTTATAAAATCAATGACATGCTTTTGCACCACATTATGCACTATTTGAACAAATCAACATATGAGCAAGGAAATAAATTTTTAGTTTTGAGGTTTGTTTCGACCCGCCCAGACATGGAAATATTTCAACCAATGTGGAAATAATAAATTTTTCATGAAATAACGTGAAAAGTTTAAGATATGATAAAAATAAGCATAAAGAAATACTCATGAGCTATCAAACCATAATATACAACTATATGTAGTGTGGAAATGAAGAACCATAGTGGTTTATAATATGCTGAGGCAGATATCTGATACTCAAACAACCAAAAAAACAGCAATAATGACAAATAAAAATGAATATAATCATCAAATAAACTTAAATTAAGTCATTACATCCAAATTTTCTTCAAATAGACAAGAGCACAAAGTAGAAAGGTCACAACCACGTAGACTTTTTCTCTCCATAAATATTTCAGTAAAATACTGAAATATTGAAAGTACTTGAAAGAAAGAAAGCATCACATATGCATGGATTTGATGCATTAGAGTTTCTTCGATGTTTTATAAATTTTTTAAAATTTAAAAACTGTATTATTAATTATGAAAAAATAGTAATAAACAAGGTATTAACGAATCCTAATTTGCTTACATTAATATACTAATATTATGTAGAATTTTTGAAAAATATTAGAAAATAAAAAAAGAAAATTAACCCAACCAAGTTGTAGATTGACAACATATAATTAATTCTTGCACAACCATGGATGTTTAAGGTGAAAACCAACGAAATTGGGATTTTCTCCAAATTTCAAATTTTCAACCTAAACAATCTTCAATCTGTGCACAAATCTAGTGTAAATGCATCATAGATCTATTGTTTTGATGCATTGACACCTAAACCATCTAGTTGTAGCAAGAAACAACCAAAAATTCAGTTTATTTCAAGAAATTTTATACTTACATTACTTATTAAAAAAAAATAGCATACTTAAATTTTGAATTTGAAAAAAATCCAAAGTGAGGATTTGGTTCGTCCTCGTGTTCGACCCACGAGGTTTTCCACTTAAAAGTCTTCAATGGAGTGGTTTTTTTGTCAAAGAATCAAAGGGGAAGGGTTGATTTGAGCAAAAATGAGATTTGGGGTGTTTTTTACGATCTCTACTATTCGATATCGATTTATGTCCAAAATATCAACAGAAATAAAAAGGAAGAATTTTGTTAATTTTAAAAAATTCATTTCCTTGCGGGCAACCCTGGTCTTGGTGGCCTTGGAGTTCTCTTCAGAGATGCAAATGGGATCATTCGTGGAGCACTTGTAGCTGGTCTTCGTGTGGTTACAAACTATCTTGCTGAATGTTTTGCTATTGTGGAAGGTGTGGAGCATGCTCTTTCGAAGGGTTGGAAGAGTATTTGGATTGAATCCGATTCCAAAACCGCCATAAAGGCCTTCCTTAAGGACGATGTCCCTTGGAAGGTTAAAGCTAAATGGGATTTTTTGAAAACCAAGTTTGATTGTCTTTGGATGAGCGCTACTTGTGAACTTCGGCGCTGACGCCTGTGCAAAGTTTGCTTCCAACCTTCCTCTTGGCACGCAGATATGGGTGGATGGGAGGGCTTCATTCCTTTCCACGATTGAGGACCCTTTCCAGACTTATTATATATTTTCTTGATGATCTTCTCTTTCCTTTCTCTCACATTCTCTCTCTCTTTTGGGTGCAGGCTGCTCTCTTTGGAGGGTCTTTTCTCCTCTTGTAAAGCTGCTCTCTCCTTCTTTGTAGTTCTCATTATTAAATATATCATCTTTTGCGAAAAAAAGGAAGCAATGCAAGAAAGAAAACTAAACCTCAGAACTGTCCAATGGTATCTAAAGAACAAAAAATGAAAACAGAAAAGAAATCCATGTGCGCATTATATTTTTTGAGCAGTCTACGACCAAATAAAAAGCAAAGAAAAAAAAAACCAAAATAATTGCTTTTTATTAATTTGTTGATGACTGAAACTATAGCAATCATTCACTTGTCAAAAAGATAGAAAATAAAAAATAAAAATAAAAAGCTATAGCAATCATTTCAAGCTACAACTCATTAATTTAATAGTGGACGATTTTTGGATAAAACATGACGGTCTAAACTTTAAAAGGGGGCCCATACAGACTGAAATACTGCAAATTGGTGGCTAAAGTAAATTTATTTATGTACATCTACACCAATTGAAGAGATTATTGATAACTCATTTTTCCCCTGATTTAAAAACAAAAAAAGGGACCATTACCGGGATGGTCAAAGTTGTACTCATGAACTCGCATTAGTTCCTCTTCAGTCAAATTGTGATAAAAGGAATCCTGCAATATCATGTATGTTAAGATATTTATTTTGCAAAGCAAAAGAAAGCATGTTTTTAGAAAATGACAGAAGGTTAGGATTTCTATGAAAGTAACATGAAAGAAACCAGTCTATTAAATAACTTTTGGTTGGGGATATACAGATATGGAAGCCAAAACTTTTGCTTTACACATCTATATTGGAAGGCAGGAGTATCTTATGTCAGTAAAACAAAATTGCCAATAAACAAGGAGTTAAGATACTTGCATACAATGATACCCAGATTCAGATATGGTCCATATGGATAGGGGCATGGATATGGGGAGAGGGGATATAACTCTCCATTTCTTGAGATCCTAGACACGAATACGGATAAGTAGCCCATCCAATACGTTAATGCCATGCTTTTATTTTAGTCGTTCAAGATCACTATCAATTCTCGATACTTACATCTTACCAAATTGAATGAAACTCGTAATACTTCTAGTGTATATTCAGTAAGATTCTATATAATATATTTGTATATTTTTGTTAACGAAAACATAATGAAATTATTTGGAGTTAAATAAAAATAGCAATGGTACACTAGGAAACAAGAAAATTCCATGCTATGAGTATCCATACAGTATCCGGTATCACTATCGATGACATATCATGTCAATACGGGTGCACTAAGCATTTTAGAGTATCTGGGTATCATAGCTTGCATGGTATGGATAATTTACATGAGAGCGTAGATGGAAAATCTAAAAATTTTATGACTGAAATAAAACAGTTTGAAGAAATAAGGAGAGAGGATAAACATAAGGTTCACCAATCATGGTTCAAAAATCTCATTCCGCCATGGCCGATAATTCGTTTCGATAGTATACCAAGCTGATACATAGGGGAATGTATCGTCTCGTGCCAAAAACATAATTTATGTACTAATTGATTTAAAAGCTTATAACACGTATAACTTCTAAAAGACAAATGTATTTCCTAATTAAGCATTAAAAATGGTTTAGTAATAGCGTGACATGAAATGTTTTTTTACATTGTCTCGTTCCATCTCATTTCGTCTTGGCTGAGACATCTCTTTCCATCAGCTTACTAAGACAGCAAGACGGAATGACATTTTAAACCTAACCACCAATTAATTGGATCCTAGTCAATGAAGTGCTGTAGCACTAGAACTCTTGTATAACTTCATCTGCGTTCCATCTATTCATTTCCTACAACTATTACTGCATCTAGACCATAGCTTTATGGGATGTGAAGATTACTATTATTCAAGAGATTAATGCAAAGAGGTGTGCATGCCACCAACTATATTTTTTCTGATCTATCTCTTGTCTAATGCCTGAAGGCAATACGCGATCTCAAACAGGGCCCTAAAGCTTGCTTTGAGAAATTTAAACAAGATGTAGTTATGTTCATCAAAGTGATACAGATCCTATCTGGTCATTAGATGCTAATTTATAGCCTCAGAGAACCAGGCAAATCTATACAGTTGGACTGCATGAGTAGGGTTGAAGCGACAAAGGGTCGACAGTGCTCTTATTCAGCTTGTCATCAGACTGAGCAGATGGTTATGTCTGCTTGTGCAGACAGGTTTATGATAGATGGCATAACAACTAATGTCTTCCAATATTAACATTTAACTGTTGTATTGTTCCAATGTATTGGTGCCAAATTGCCATGTCAAACACTAACGATTGATCATGTCTAAAGATGTAGAAAACAGCTAGTAAATAGGTCTGCTGATGGGTCAGCCTAAATCATTTAAGATTTTGAAGGTGCATAAAGAGGTGAACCAAGTTACAGGGAGGTAGCTTAACCTCAGGATTAGTGGAGAAGATTTAAGTGTGGAAGACATTTAACCTGATAAGGAGTTAATGGAGCTTCAGGCACTTTATGCTTGTACTTCTTTTATTCTTTTTCACTCAAAGGATCAATTTTTACCAGTGAAAAAAAATGGCATTTGGAAGCAGAAAAATACCTGGTTGACCAGCACAACACGCTGGTCATGAAGCTGCTCAATAATCATATCGCAGACAGTAGTCTTCCCTGATGCTGCACCACCAGCAACTCCTGCTCACAAATGTTTAAAAGCATCAAGTTTTAGAGGAAAAGCAGAAGGAAAAGGAAGGCAGGCCTGACATAGTCAAGTGATGTCACAAATTAAAAGAAAACAAGTACATGGAGCAACTGTCATAAACCAACGTTTAGGAATGAACAGGGAGCAATGTTCGATCAAAAATAAGCAAATGAACAATTCCA
Organism: Euptelea pleiosperma; assembly: GCA_035048495.1. Taxonomy (NCBI): domain Eukaryota; kingdom Viridiplantae; phylum Streptophyta; class Magnoliopsida; order Ranunculales; family Eupteleaceae; genus Euptelea; species Euptelea pleiosperma. Next base: position 2,241,083 of record CM068545.1, read on the forward strand.
AAATTTGGTGCAGCTCAATCTGCATCAATTATTAGAAATTGAAAGAAAAAGTAAGTCTTCAGGTTTGTAATTTTTCATTAACATTACATCAACTTGGGACATGAAGTACAATTCAGTAATAAAAAGTTCTATTAATTCCTGTACGTGAACTACTTTACAGTTTACACGGCATACCCTAAGACTGAAAAATGGGATGATACAACAATAGCACTAATGCTTCATACTGGATAGGTTCTGAGGCATAATCCATTAGAAATGTTTGAACAAGAAACAAAGACTTATGAGATTATCATAACATAGAAGCCGAAATTTGAACCAATTGCATATGTCATCAAATATAAAGAAGAGCAGTACACTCCATTTATCACCTCAATGTTTTAGTTTATCCAGTGCCCTTAACTCTTACAGTGACAAATGTTAACATAATTAATACTATATTGGCATTCACCCCCATTGAGGAATATAGGCATTGCTTTGTGAGATTTTAAAGAAAAGAGTAATTGGTAGTGGATAAATGGTGGATAAGAGAGAACATTTTGATAATCGAAACCACGGGCATAGACATGTTTATACTAACTTTAGCTTCATTGTAGGCCGTTATGCCCCTATGTAACCACAAATCCCCTCAACATTTCTTCTCACTATGGGCCACCATGCCACCTTATCATATAACACTCGATGCATGACTAGAACCCATCCTCTTTACCCTACTATCGTTCCGTTACAACAACCAACACTCCAATTATCACTCATCCATCCACCGCTAATCAACTTCACCCTAAGACCACATGTTTATTCTCACTCTTGCTCTGCCACAGACAACTCCATATCCTCTTATCATGGACTAGAATGCCATCCCACCAAGGGACTAGCACTGTCCTCTTCATCCTACTATAATTCAACTCATCCTATTTAATCTATCATCATTCATCCTGCTCGCACCAATCTTCTAATGTCACTCACCCAACCTACTATTATTCAACTTACTACAACCCATCCTGTCCACCCCACCATCCCCTATCTCTCCATCTTGCAACTAGTTTTCCTAAAAAAAATCTACTTCACTTAATTAGATGGATGGTAGTATTCTTCATATCCATTTTCACCCAATGTGAACATTGCACTTCACCTAAAATGTATTCTTTATATCCATATTCACCAACGTGATTACAAGCTTAATGTTTGATCATACCCAGCACAACCACCTCCACGTTGAAGAAATATTTCAACTAGTTAATCAAAGAATGCATAATTAGATACGTACCAATTACAAAAGGTTGATTGTGCACACTTTCAGTTGCTGAGGTTGTTGGTTGCTCCACCTCTGAATTTCTTGGCTCCAAGTTATCCAAGTGAAATCCTGAAAAATGTACTCCGGACGAAGCCTCTATCAAATCAACGACATCCTTAGAATCCATATGCAGAGAGCTAACCTATAGTAGAACATTTAAAACGAATATCAGCAATATGAATCAGGACTCAGGAGACAGTTCGCAAATATCCCTTGCAAGTAATTTTATATCTACAATTTGCAATCGCCAAAACACTCAGCGAACAAATAAAATCTAAATGAATCTTCCACTTTGAAAGATCACTGTGTGGACAGCATTAAAAATACCATTGAATCTATAACCAACACCTCCTCCAACTGTAATGTGGCATTATAGGAACTTGTTCATCACTAAAATCAACAACATTTCCAAATGTTAAAACAAGGAATCTCAAAAACTATAACTTTAAGGTGATCACAACTGTAATCTCATTCACATTCAGGTTATTAGCTCGTCGAAGTTAAATCTAACAAGAACGAAACCTTTTGTTGCAGAATCAAATATGACCAGTTTCCTGAAATCTACAGATCCAATGGAGAGAACGATCATACAGAGGTCATCAACATATCTTCTATGTAAAGCGAGATTCAAATACAGATCAGGAGACTGCAAATCGAGTTGGATTCATTGTTGTGATTTGAACACGAATGCTCGAATATTAAACGGAGATTTGCGCAGGCAGATTCATGAATATACCTCTCGAATGTCGAATCGGAGTTCTAATTTGCTAAAAGAGAAGGGAAGAAATCTTCGAAGACGCTTTGAGGCTTTTCTTCTCCTCCGCTTTGATATAAGGATTTGTGAGGGTACAGATTTTCAGGGGATTGATACAGAGTTGAAAAATGGCATCCCCAGTTTCAGGAGATAAATACAGATTTTCAGGAGATTAGTAGTCGAATCGAAGAGAGAGAGAGAGAGAGAGAGAGAGAGAGAGAAAGAGGGGGAAACGGAGACGGGTGACGGGTGACGCGCATTGAAATTTTACCATAAGAGCCCGTATATATCATGAATTACCATTAACACCCCTTAATCGGATATAATTTCCTCTTGTGAAGGAAAGATGTAGCAAGGTACACCTTATGCTTTGTGTCGTCCGGTAGCACCAGTTTTGTTACTTACTTTTGCTTTCTTGATCTACTGACTGCACAGATGTTTATCTCATCCAGTCTTAAATTTAAAACCAAAAAATATTCCTGATTGGTAATATATAGCCATTAAATTTTAGTAATTTTAATTCATGACTATAGCCGTTGGATTCAGTCATTTTTGTGAGTACTAAAACCAATGGTTAAAATAATCAAAAAATCTAATTTTTGGCAGAAATGCCTATCAAGGACAGGTATAAACATCCATGCCGTCAGTGGGCCCATATGGCAGTGGCGAATAACAAAAAATCGCTGCATGACGCCAAAAAGCGTGAGGTATACCATGTTCCATCACGACGCTTTTGTTAATTCGTTCCATCGATCTTACCCACGCAGAGTGCGGTGAGAACTGAGAAGTGACAACTGAAAGCAAGCGTTGTGATTAAGGCTCCAAGCGTTGTGATTAAGGCTCCGCCGAGTAAAACTTCCGTCACAACGGATTGCAAACCACACAATCACAAGCCAATGAGTTCTCGGCACGTACCCAAGTACTGTGCAACATGCGCTTTTGCTTTGAGGTGTACGTGCCGAGAACTTATTGGCTTGTGATTGTGTGTTTTGCAATCCGTCGTGACAAAAGTTTTACTCCAGCCAAAGCACCAAATCAGCAGTGGGACCCAGAAATGCGAAAAAATCTGAAAAATCTGTGATACCGAAGTCCCTCCACGTAGTAGACTCTTCCGGGCCCACTGACTCCACGAGTATTTGGCCCACATCTTGGTGGACACACACACCAAAAATCAGCTATTAATGATTTCTAGCCATTGAAATTGAGCACTTTTTCATCATGGACTTGGAACCACTTTATAGAAGCCTATGATGAAAAGTGCTCAAATCCTACGGCTAGAAATCACCAATCACGCTGATTTTTGGTGTGGGACAACCAATATGTGGGCCAAATATTCATGGAGTCAGTGGGCCGAAAGAGTACTGCGTGGCAAATTGAGGGACTTCGGCATCAAAATTTTGATACCGAAGACGGTATCAAAGAACAGCCCAAAAAATCTTTGATGGCGTGTCCCTCGTCGAAGTTTAGGACGGATCATAATATGAGCCACATGCCACACTATTAGAGCCACCGACCAAATAGATGTTTTGGCCATCCCTAGGTGACTTGTACCGACAAAAGTCAGCCTGAATTAGTGTAATTTCTGACCATTGGATTGGAGTCTTTTTCGTGGGTTTATTTTTTACTGTGGGGTTCATGCATTATTTGGGGTTCATTGGATTGCATGAACCCTGCGGTAAAAAAAAATAAACCCACAAAAAAGACTCCAATCCAAGGGTCAGAAATTACACTAATCAGGCAGATTTTTGGTTTGTAGGTCCACTTAGGGATGACCCAAACATCCATACGGTCGGTGACGGGGCGTCCGTCATTAATGATTTTTCTACAAATGACAAAGGCCATTTGTTCACTATGCAAAGAACCGGAACTTGGGAAAAAATTTAGATGCAGAGGACTATGGATGCACTCGATACAGAGGGCTCTCGTGGGTCGTGGCAATACATAGCTCAATTTTTTGGGTCCACTAACCGCATGTATGTTTAGTCCATCCCTTGGTGGATATACATACCAAAAATCAGCTTGATTGATAATTTCTAGCCATTGGATTAAGTATCCCAAAATATGCAAAAAAAAAATTATTTTTGAATACAACGGCTGGAATCATTCCTAAAAAATATTAAAATTCAATGACTAAAAATTACTAATAAAGCTGATTTTTTGTATGTATATCCACCAAAGAGTGAGCTAAACATCAATGCGGTTAGTGGGCCCAAAACATTGAGCAATGTAGAGCCACGAGAGCCTTCTACCTCAACGTTTTTATAGTCTGCGCAATTTAGAAACGGGCAATATCATCCCTACCAAGGACTCCCTAGGATGATAATATAGCAAATCGCATCTACTCGTCGAGATCCCCACCACATGAATCCCAAACAAATTCATTAAGAACTAGACATTGAAGTTTGAATTGTGTTTTCTCTATATCTTAATTAAGGCCTAGACTTGTGTGTTGGGGTGTACATTTGCATCGCAAACCTGAGTTTCGGGCAACCCAATACTGCCCAAAAGTTGAATCACGGGCTTGGATCTCGAAATCAAGCTCAATACCTGAGGTTGGCTTGGCCCGATTTTTTTTTTTTTATGCCCCCACCCCCGAGAGAGAGAAGTGTTGCAAAACTGAGGGTCAGTATTAGCGGACTCACCTTTTTGCACTTGTCTTTTCACTGATGCTATCAGTCGTGTATTTCAAGAATCCCATTGTTCGTTCTTGTTACGGTCATAGGTTAAGACCTTAGCTTTCCGCTCCACTATCACCAAGGTGCTTTTTGAGTATTAGTTTGGGTCTTAACAGTTCTCCCCCTTACCTCCCAAAGTTGAGTTCGTCCTCCCCGGACTAGTGACGACCAGTACGATATGACTACGACAAGGTATCTCTCTCTCCCCTTATCTCACCCAATTTTCATGCTTGAATGTGTTTTGTTTGGATTTCTCTAGAAATAACCGTTATGCAAGGGTTTTGTTCAATTGCCCATATTTAATCAAACGTCTGTTGTTTAATTAAATGTGTGTTGTTCAATTGACCATATCACGTTACAAAAATTTAATTATTTTGCTTTCTCTCTTCGCCTAACAGTATATTTTGATTGTTTCTCATCACATTCTTACCCTGGATTTTTCTTTAATTCTTGTAATTGGATTGATTTTTTTTTTTTTTAATTGGTAAAAGAATTAAATTAAAATGAAGAAAATAAGGGCTTGGAGGACAAGAAGGCCTCTATAGCACCCCGAGCAACCGAAATGCAGAAGAACAAGAGACAAGCAAAACCATCAAAAACCACCCTCCCAAACTGACCAATCTCCCCCTGCACACGATGAATCAAATACTTCCATTTGAAGACCTACTCCTCAAAGAAAATATCTCTATCTCCTCTCCCTATACAATTTGACCAAAGATAGACGAGACCATGGTTTTAAAAATGGCCATTTAAACAGTTTAAACGGCCGTTTAAATGGTAACGCCCCAAGCCCGTTTCCGTTTAAACCATTTAAACCCGTTTTATCGGTTTTGAAATAAACAACCGCTTTTTGGTTTTAACGGCCGTTAAGATCGTTTAAACAGCCGTTTAATTTTGAAAAATTTTGTGAAAAAAATGGCCGTTAAAACCGTTTAATTCCATTAAAATCCGTTAAATTCTTTTTTTTTTTTTAATTTTCAGATTTCAAAATTTGAATTTCAGCGCCACTTTTTCCGTTTTTTTCCGTTAAAATCGTTAAAACAGTTAAAATCCGTTTAATTCCGTTTTTTCCCATTTTTTTTTTATTTTTGCCCCTGACCGTTTCAATCCATTTTAACGGCCGTTTAAACGGTTTAAACGGTAACGCCCCCAGTCCGTTTAACAGTTAAAACGGCCTCCTTTAAACCTTGGACGAGACCTTTAATCTCTAATACCAAAACTTCTGGCGATATGTTTCTCCCTTCAAAGACCCTGTTGTTGCACTCTCTCCAAAGCCTCAAAATAACTGCCAACGGAGTTAATTCCCACAAACTTTTGCCTACATCACTGAGGTCCTTGCCCTCCCAAGAGAGGAGGAGTTCCTTAATGGAACTTGGCGACACCCAAGCGACTCCGAAGCTCCTCCAAAAGACCGACCACAGCTTCCAAGCCCACATACAATGCTTTCAAAATCTATTTCGGGCATGTTTGTTACATAAGTTACCGATTTCAGAAACAAGCATGAGAGGAGATCTTTTAAGAATATTCCCTTTTAAAATTATGTGGGTTCCGACTCATGTCTAAAAGATTCTCTCCCATTTATGTGTCCCAACATTCTCTCCATTTATTTGAATAAATCTTTAATGACAGATCAAAGTAAGAGCAGCGGCTATCTCGGGCCACAATTTGGCCCAGCCCAACCCAATCCATTTGCAAGAGGCTTAGACGAAAAACCTTGAGTGAAGATGTTGTTGGGTCAGGCTCGGGCCAAGCTTCTAAGATCCTTGGCTACCTTGGGCCTCAACTTGGCCCGGCCCAACCCAGTTCATTTGCTGCCTTACCCAGGCTTAAGTTTGTAGTAGCCCAAAGAAAGGCCTTTGTCCAACCTGTTTACTTAGTGGGCCTTAGAGTTAAGAACAGGATCAATCTTAGTCCAATCCTTAATAAGCACATCCGGGCTTGTTTGGAAATCTCATGTTTTCAACACATAGCCACGTCTTAGTCCAAAAGAACCATTTCAATGTTGCAGTTACTTTTAGAGAAATTAACCGTCTTGTTTAAAGGCAAAATCTGATAAAGTATACCCCCAAAATGTGGGTCCTAGACGGTTATCAAACACAACGTTAACCCAAAAGGACCGACCACAGCTGGCCCCATTATTTCGGTTTCCAAACAAGCCCTCCAAAGCAAAGGCTGGCTGGACTCTTAGAGACCACTTACCATGACGGATGACAGTATGAGTCATGTAGCACACTCTTAGAGACCACTTACCATATGGATGTTTGGCACATTCAACTTGATTAGTAATTTATATCCATTAGATTAGAGTCTTTTCCATGGTTTATTTTTAATCATAGATAATGGGCCAAACATCCATACAGTGTATATAAGAGTGTGCCTTGTGGCTAGCTCGTCCATATATCAAAGTTATGCAGGTGAGCGTCATGCCCAACCCCAGTTTTGGCTTTAAAGTTGTAATAGATAAAGTAAAATAAAAAACGGAGAAAACATTGTTGTCCCGGAGACTCCAAACAAACATCTTCTTAGAGGGAAAATTGCTTAAGAGGATAACTTCAAGAAAGAAATAACAACTAAGGGTATTGAAATGAAAATTACTGTTAAGGACAGTCTTTACTATTGATGCCAGCTCAGCACTATCAGACACAGTTGGATTCTCAAGAACCACGGACAGATTTTTGGAGAAAATTTATGTCCAAAAATTTAGGTCCGCGGATCTCGACCCTTTAAATATACTAGGGTTGTTGACCTGTGCTTAGCACAGGCGACTGTTAAAGAATTAAAGCATATGTTTAAAATAATAATAATAATAACAACAACAACTATTATAATAATAATAATAATAATAATAATAATAATAATAATAATAATAATAAACAAATAATCGAAATGTTCATAGCTCACTAACACGACAGAAAAAAATATTTTTAGATGCAATCAATTGATTAAGTTAAACTAAACTGTTTATCTTTAAACTCAAACTTCAACTGGTTATGTCATATTTTATTATTCTACAGAATTACAAAATTTAGGTGAAATTGAATAGTGAAAACTAATATTAATGAAATACAATTTTCACTTGTGAACACCAAACAAAATTTTGGTCTCAATATTCATATTACCATTTCAAAAGTTTGATACATCCCTTCTAAAATGCCATGTGGCACACTTTGCTTTCAGCACAATAACCAATGGATGTTAGCATATCCCTTGTTGGACCTACACTCTAAAACTTAACTTGATAAGTGATATCTAGCCATTAGGTTTGAGCATTTTTTCTCATCTTAGACTTCACGAAATTATGGTGAAAAAGTATTAAATTTGACGGCTAGAGATCACCAATCACGCCGACTTTTGGTGTATAGTTGCCCTGAGAGGTAGACCAAACATTCATAGGTCAAGTATATCCAAAAGTGCCACATGGTATTTTCAATGTATTAAAATTTTAAAATGCATGTCGGTACCGAAGATGTTGAGGGGAATCATACTTCGGAGATGTAAGATAAATTTAAAGATCTAAGGCTATTATCATCTTTTTGACAACTCAAGGTTTTTTTTTGTATCTGTGTTTGACAAAAGGAACATGACGGTGTAAAGGTTGGACGGTTTACCCAATATCATATATTTGGTTAGATATCATGTTGTTTATATTATATAGAGACGATCATGTCAAACGCCTAATTTCATGTATATGCTTTGATTATTGCTGAATATAATTAGTTGGCTCAATTTAATTTTTTATGACCAATATTTTTAGATGGTTTGGGTTAAGATCCTACATAAGGGGCTTATGGTTATGGTTTTGGTATTTGAGTTGGATTCTTTATTTAACAATTTTATTTAAATGGAAACATGAAACAACCCCTAAAAATTTGGAAAATTTTGAGAGGCGTAGGTTACCCGATGCGCATGACTCTCGTTGCCCTACATGGATCAATTTTTTGGGCCCGCTAATCACATTATGTTGAGGCCACCCCATTGGTGGATATATACACTAAAATAAGCTTTGATTGGTGATCTTTAGACGTTGGATTTTGTACTAAAAAAATGCTTGAATTCAACGGGTAGAATCAATCCAAGTGTCAAACATAATTACAAATAATCAATCAGGTTGATTTTTGTATGTACATGTCCGGTGGTTTAAACATGAATCATCCATGCCAAAATAGAGATGTTAAGAGTAATTTTTTTTTACATAGTCAATGATTAATATGATTCACCGTTAAGATTCTCAAGTTTTTTTTTTTTGCACTATTCGATTAATTTCTCTGACATGAAGAAAATCTTAAGTCAAATTAAAGGGCCATCAACTACAACGTCGTCTTGTTCAAATTTGAAAAAAAAAATATTTTCTTTTTACACAGACAATAATTAAAAGGAACTCACCGTTAAGATTCTCAGAGTTTTTTTTTTTTTTGCACAATTCGATCAATTTCTCTAACATGATGAAAGTCTTAAACCAAGTTAAAAGGGCCACCAACTGCAACGTTGTCCTATTCAAATTTAAAAATAAAAAAATGAGAAGAAATATAAATAAGAGTAATTTTTTTACACAGACAATAAATAAAAGTAACTCACTACTAAGATTTCACAGAGTATTTTTTTTTTTTGCACCATTCGATCGATGTTTCTGACATGAAGAAAATCTTAAACCAAATTAAAAGGGCCACCAACTGCAATGTCGTCCTGTTCAAATTTTTAAAAAAATAAAAAAATATAAATAAAAGTAATATTTTTTACATAGTCAATAATTAAAAGGAACTCACCACTAAGATTGTTAGATTTTTTTTTTGCACCACTTGATCGATTTTTCTGAAATAAAGAAAAGCTTAAACAAATTAAAAAGGACCATATACTGTAACGTTGTCTTGTTTAAATCTGAAAAAATATATATATAAATAGATAGATATAAAGAATTGAGATGAGAGATTTTAGGAGTTGAGGTAAGATAATTTTTGAGAGTTTTTAGAGAGAAAACGAGATTTTAAGAGTCTATATGGAGAGAATTGTAGTAATTTGTAAACTTAGGAAAATGAAGAAAAATAATGGTTTTAAAGAATATTTAATGGAGATGTATTATGAATAGAAAAGAGAGCATTAAATTGTATTTAACGATGGAGGAAATTTAGGTAAAATATTAGGGAGAGAGATAAAGAGACATCTTAGAGGATTGAAAAGACGTACATTTTGGTTGAAAAAGTCTTATGTTGGAGAGATTTTAGGAGTTCAATGATTTAAGGAGGTGAGACGTTTTGGTTTGCTGAAGTCTTAAAAACCCATATTTTTGTAAGCACATAACTTAAAGTGTGGGTATTTACTTAAATAGGTTTGAGAAATTTTGGGAGATCAAAAGTTTAAGGAGTTGAAACATTTTATTTTAAGAAAATTAAATTCTTTCCAATATTTGCAATAACATTTTGTATAAAGACTTTTTCGTAATAAGCTAGAAAAGATGGAGAGAGTGCCACCTCAGCAGAGTTGATGGTATTTTTCGAAGTATGGGTATTTCTGAAAAAAAATTATGAAAAAAAGATAAAGAGATTGCTATGTAAGCAATGCCGAGCTTTAGTATAGATAATAGAAATAGATAAGCTAAATATTTTTGAGTATGGACGTTTTGAGAATAGGTTAAAGAATAAAATAAGGAGAGTGAGAGTCGTTAGATTGAAAAGAGAAAAGACATTTTGGAATTAATTAGGAATTAATGAATGAAATAAGGAGAGAGAGAGTCAAGAAATTGGAAAGAGAAGATGTTTTAGAATTAATTAGAGATGTGAGGGAATTTAAGAATTAATAAAGAAATTAAAGAGGGGGGAGTAATAGGAATGGAAAGAGAGATGTTTTTGTATAGGGGTGTTTTTGGGATAGATAAAAAAAGTTGGAGAAAGTGCCACCTCATCAGGGTCGAGCTTTACTATAGACTAGTAAACTAGTGTTTGCCTCCGTGCGAAGCACGGGTATTCGGTTTTCTAAAATATTTTTTGTACACAATAATTCCACATCAGTTTTAAGAAGATAATTTTTTGTAGAAAATAAAATTAAGTATGAAAAATAAACTTGTAATTGATGTATATAAAAAAATGCATGACATCGACCTTTCATATTATAAAAAAAGATTTTGGCATTTAGTAGCTTGAGTTGATATCTTTTTTGTGTTAAGATGCATTTTAATACAAAAAATGTTTTGTCTATAATATTATAATTCAATGTTATAAGAAAACATCTCATAAGTTCTTAACTTGCCCATGTTTGTGCACATAGTATAAAAAAAAAAATATTGTATAAAAGATATTATTTATTAGTCTTTGTTAGTGATAGAAATCGTATTCCTTGGATTATCTATAATTTCTTTAAAGAACAAAATATAATTAATCGACTTTATTAATTTCAAGAAAGTCTTAAAACTTTTCTTACCTATTAGTTTTAAATAGTGAGTAAACATTTTGGGATTTTTTAGATTTCTATTTCGGTCTCGTTCAAAACTCCATATTATTCTCTCCATCGTGCTTTATTTCTCTCCTTAAATTTCATTCTTTTTCTAAAACAACTAAATTTCTTAAAAAATCTCCTCTTTAAATTGCTTGATGTCTCTTAAATTTTTTTCCATTTTTTAAACAACTCTTTTTCTTAAAAAATATCCTCTTGAAAATGCTAGAATTATGCTTGGCGGCAGATTAAATAGAATGAGAAAAAGAGATATAGACGTTTAGAAAGACTCTAGTGACGTTTTCATAGTGACTGAGGATTAGCGCATTGTTATCAATGTTTAGACAATTCTCAAAAGTGCGTGTCTAGAGACCAATGACAAATTCTTTTGTGTCATATCACACCAAAAGAGTAGATCTATATGAGATGATAAAAATGACAATATGCGACAATTTCATAGCTCACAAACTATAATGATTGAGGCATTTCGGGTTACCAAATTTTCATCTTGGATTTTATAGAAGTTTGATATATCCTTTTGTGAATTGAAGGCAAAATGGATATTTGATTGATGGATCCAATATCTGTGTCTAGCGTTGAAATAATATGCTTTCATGGTCTACTTTGTTATAGTAAATAACTCGAGATTTAGGGCCTTAATGAATTGTTTTGAAGTGGCAATAGGCTCTGGAGGTTTGGGCAATGACTTATATTGAATCCATCATAGTGAAGGATAATATAAAGGTATGTCTTTTTTCTCAATATATAGGGAAAAGGTCTACAAGATGCAAACTTCAACCTTAGATGAAGTTTAGTCAACCATTCCTATTGAAACCTCAACGCATTAAACATACTCAATAAAAAAAAAATGGATCAACAAACAAAGAATAAGAAGAAGAAAATACCTTGATCAACCTATTAATGTAAATAAATATTGCAATCCCTAAAAAGATTGAGCTACGTTGATGAGTGTCTATTGGGACGTTCTTCATTGATCTTTAACTTTTGCTCAAGGGTGGTTGTTTGCAGTATTCTTTTGGTTCTCCTGTGATATATTCATCACATAGATATATCCTCCACTGTTGAACCCATATGATAATATTTTCAGGCGATTTTCTGCCATTGCAAAGCTCGTTTTAAATTGAAATGAGCTTAGAACGTGCCTGGCTATATCATCCCAACTGAGATAAATCTATATAGTCGACAAAAGAGATGAAGAAGAAAAAAATGATTAAATCCAAATGAAATGATAATTTTCAATTAGATCAAGGAACTACCTAATAATTCAAACCCTAAAAAAATTATTAAAAAACCCCAAAATAAATAACAATTCCTCCTCAACCACCTTTTCTTCTTCTCTTTCATTGTCTTCTCTAGTCTCTCACTTCTAACGCATTTCTTATAACCATCATTCATGGCTCTACACATATAAAGCTATAGGCGTAGAGATGTGAAGCATTTCAATTTATGAGAATTTTGATCTTATTTTGGAATAGAGAGAACGATTAAGGTTTTTGAAACGTATTTGGGAGAATGAGGAGATGCTAATCTATTATCTATACTAAAGTTCGGCACTGCTGAGGTGGCGCTCTCTCCATTTTTTTTCCACTGCTTTTTCCAAAGTTACCCCTACACCTCTTTAGCATCTCCTAAATTCCAACGCTTTATCGAACAGTCGTTCTCCAGGCCATCTTCCAACTGTTACGTGTCCCAACCTGTCTCTCCCGCTCGCAACATGACTCTCGGAAACGTCTTCTCATCTCCTACACACTATTCTTAAGAGGGAATCCAAACAAACATTTCAGTAATGGGAACCTAACCCTAAAGCTCTTACCAAGTCCTTCATTTTTCCCTCCATGATTCACCATGAAAGAAAAAAAAAGATCAATGCAAGGGGGTGAAGAGCTTTGCATTGAATCCAATTATTAAGAGCATCTCGAACAGGTATTCTCCCTATATCTTAGCTTTGTTGTTATCCTCATCCAAGAGTTTTTTTTTCTGCGAATTTGGGGTATTCTCTATTTCATTTGATGTTAAATATTCTAAAATTTCTTGGTTAAACTTCATATCTTCGTGTTGATTTTAGTAAATCTCATCCATTCTTGATGTTTAAAACCTTGGTTATTATAGTGTTAATCCAATAAAGGTTTTAAATAATGGGTTGTGGAAGCCCTTGATTTTCCTATTATATTGGTCGATATTGTTCAATTTTATTCCAACCTTTTTTTCTTAATTTTGCTTTGTGCAAACTGACTTTACTTGATTTATTTTGTTTTGTTTTGTAATTGGTCAACGGTTGTGCTTCTCTTTTTAATTTATTGATTATTTCTTTTATTTTTATCTTATAGTTTACTTGATTTTAAGGTTAATATATTTTGCAATGCCCATTTGATATTTTGCATTCGGGAAGACCCAGGACGCGCTTCAATTGTTTGATGAAATGACTCAGAGAGGTATTTATCCCAACATGATGGTCTATATATTATTTCCGTTCTTTGTCTTGCAAATAAAACTGCTGATGCACAAAATCTTACACACCATGCAATCAAATAGTTGTTGTCGTGATTCATTGCTTACACTACTTTGCTAAATGGGGTTTGTATAACTTCACTATTACGCTTAGGGGATAAATTTTTTAAGAGAATTCTTTTGAAGTAGGTATCTTTTGTCGTGGTTTGCATAAAAATGTGCCGCCTCTCACACTTTTGGGACTATTGACCCTGAAGTTTGGACCGTCCCTAAATGGATCTACACATAAAAATATCATAATGTTGGTGACTTCTAACAGTTAGATTTGAGCATTTTTCATGGCTGATTTCTAGCCGTGGGATTCGAGCATTATTTTGGATACTAAATTCAATGTCTAGAAATCACCAATCAAAATATTTTTTATTTGTAGGTCCACCAAAGAGTAGGTCAAAAATCCAGTCAGAATTCCTAAGAGTGTGTGAAGAACTCATAATTCCTAAGTCCCATGATCGAAGAAGGAAAAAAGAAACCCCTAAAAATGGCTTCTTCAATGTTGCAATTTATATTTTCTTCAATCTTTAATGGTGATGATATGTACGTTGGTTAATTCCGTGGTCATCAATCATGGTGATATTCCGACAACGCTCAATAGCCCATTCGTTTCTGTTATAGTCCTTTTCAATGGCGTCTTACAGAATGCTGTCGACTTGCCTCATACTTATCCTCGCTTCCAAAGGCGTTTTAAGGTCTTTGAGCCCAAGCAGATCTCCGTCACTCTTTCCGCCTCTTATGATTCCGTTTGGATCTCTTGGATTATAAATCCTATTCTTCTTCATCCTGACTGATTGTACATGATATAGAGGACTATTCAGAAACATTTCCAACACTTTCTTTGTTCTCTGTGATACTATCAGAACCATTCCCAAGCGCTGCAACCTGACTGATCGTCGAGGTGATGTTTTCTTTTTTTTTTTGTATCGACACTTTCTGACATATAAATCATTCCTCTGTAAAACTTTTTGTTGATCACCATACAAAGCCTCACGCCTCAATGATTTCATTCAAATATATCGCTGCAACTGCACTGCACTTGGTGATGATATGTAATTCTTCTAACTTTTTGCATGTTAATTGACAATGTTGATTGAGCCCACATCAGGAAACATGGGGATAAGTATGGCTTTTGTGACAGCTATGAAAGTCTACAAGATCATTCTCACTATGCCTCTTATACATGCTTGGAGAGGAGGGTGACTGTGAGAGCATTTGGATCTGAATTAATCCTCACTTTCTCCTACAAAGGGGATGGGAGGAATAGTCAAGAAGGCCTATGACCTTTTGGAATCTACACCAAATGCTTACATGTTACATCAATTTCCCAATCCTACTAATACTTAGGTACCTCTATCCTCCATCCCCTTTCTATTAGTAGCTACCAAATTTTATTCTAAAAGTTTAGGACCCATTTGGATGGTTGCAAGCCTGAATAGTGCAAATTGAATTTAATGGGAAAAAATTGATTGGGAAAAAAAAACTTTAATTCACCTTAATTTTGTGAGTGTTGATATCAAGACCTAGGTTCAAAACCCACCTTCACTAACTGACCACTATTGCTCATGCCTACTAAGGAAAAAAATTCTCACCTATATTTGCACATCTTTTGTTTTGGGATGGCGCAAATGCTAATAGGCAGAAAATGTTGTCAAAACACAGGAATTTTTAAAATGAACTTGACATATATTGAAAAATTGTTTTTGATTAGCTTACATTGTTATGATAGTTGCCTTTTGAGACTTGGGCAATTTGACATCTTTGTGATGGGAATAGTAATTGGAGACATCGTTTTTGTTGTTGGAAGGTATCACAAATTCAAGAATCCTAATGTTAAGGTAATTATTTTCCCTATCTTTTTATTTGTTAATGCATCATTATATAAAATATTGTTATATGGTGGTAAACCAGGTAAATTATCTTATATTTTTTTCGAGTCTACTTCATTCAAACTGGTATTTGTTTCTGAAGTTTATTAGTATGTGATTAATTGGGTTTCATGGTATACGATTAGAGAATATCATCATCATCATTATAAGCCTTTTATGGTTCTCATTTGGTTCAATTGGATTATTTTTTTTCTTCTTTCCTAAAAATTTCTGAATGCTGTTTGTGCAGCTTATACATTGCCTTGGGCAGAAAAAAAAAAATTGAAGTCAAATGGACTGGATATAAGGTACAACCGTTAGTAGCTACTTGTGTGTTGTGATTATGTTGTTGTAGATGGTCTATCATAATGCTAGCAATGTTCTGTATGTATGTGTGTGTGTGTGTGTGTGTGTGTATATATATATGTTTTTGATATTTTTTTAAATCATGGTTTAATTTGGTTTGTCTGAAACTATAGGGCCCATTTGGTTTAATTTGGTGTTCACACGGAGTGAGGCTAAAATTATGCATGATGGACCAACAAGGTCTGTTATCGTATGTAAAGAGAACATCGCGAGAAAACATGATGAATGTGATGAGGGCGTAAATCTCCACAACAAGAGGAATGGTGCTCAATGTGTTCTCTGTAACGAACATACATCTCTACCATCTCTGCTGGAAATGACGTCCTCGACTGACCTCTCTGATTTGTTGCTACCAGCTATTCAAATTGTCCATCAAGCGCTTTAGGAGTTTGAGATTACCAATATGATGCAGAATTTCAAGAATCTGTAGCTAAATCACTGTGAAGCGTCACCTATGATTGGGAGAGAAATTTTGGGAACATGCGTGGATTTAGCCTTCGCAATTGTTGTAGTGGAAAAATTCTTAACAACGAAGGAGCAAGCCCATATTGAGTGGGGTCCGTAGTGCTTGATGAACATCAACTTTGACATTGGTAATATTGTTAATCTACCAATATGTTGTTGAGTGGTCCGTTACAATATTTAAGATTTCATATAAAATTGGTATATAATTTTTTTTTCTGTGGGCCCTATTGAACCTTTTTTATCTCTAAAACTATTATTTTTGTTCAATTTACTTTAGTTATTGGGAGAAAACCCATGAGACAAATCCCCCTCTCCTTTACATACACACTAGACTTTGAAAAGCAACGAAGTTAATTCACGGAAGCTCTCTTCATTTTTTTTATCTACGATGCATAATGTTGTGACAAACACATTGGTAATCAAGCAAGTGATCATGAAATATTGTTTGTTAAAAAAAAATGTATGTGATTGATTCAAGGGTCACATTATTGTTATTGCATATTTGCAAATATATCCCATGTGTGTACATATTTTGCCCGATCAGTAAACATGTGTTCATGTTGAAGCATGCAACTAAAAAAATTGAATGGATATATCCACCTCAAACATCCATACTGTTTGTTAAACACTAATTTTCTAACTTATTTGTAATTCAAATATAATCAAGTTCTAAAAATTAACTATATTTCTAATTAAGGCCGTGTTAGATTGCACGGAAATTTTTTTCGAGAAAATACATCTGGGATATGCCTTAATAGCTGATTGGTTGCAACTGAGAACACGTATTTCAATCATGTGGGAAAATAAAGGTGTATTTTCAGGTGGAAATGAATTCTCGCCCATTTGGATGAGAAATGAATTCCGGATTTAGTAGGGAAAATTATCCAAATTTAAATGGCATGTTAGGGAAAAGTGTACAGATTTATAATGGCTATCTAACAATGGACAGTTGTGTTTTCATAAGGAAAATGCAATTTTCCCACTTAATAATCAAACACGGCCTAACATTTTGATACAACAATCCCCCCAAATTCCACAAGATACTTACTATATCAATTAACTTAATGTCCGGGTATCAGAATAAGAAAATATTTTATTTTAAATTATATATTTTTTTCCGATAAGGTATATTTTTAAATGGAGACAAACTTCTCAATTTTTTTCAAAATGCCCGTGCTGAGCACGGGCTTTTGATTCCTAGTTAGAAATTAATGGAGAGAATTGCGTAATTAACGCATTGTTGAAAATTTAGGAATTAATGAATAGAATAAGTAAAGGGAGAGTATAGTAGGATTGGAAAGAGAGAAAACGAATTAATTGGAGATATGAGAGAATTTAAGAATTAATGAAGAAATTAAATAGAGGGAGAGTGACATGATTGGAAAGAGAGATGTTAGTTTTGGAAACAAATAAAAATAGATTTCTTAATGCATTGTTGAAAATTTATGAATTAATGAATGAAATAAGGAGATGGAGAGTCGTAGGATTGGAAAGAGAGAAGATGTTTTGGAATTAATTGGAGATGGGAGAGAATTTAAGAATTAATAAAGAAATTAAATAGAAAGAGAGTGACAGGATTGGAAAGAGAGATGTTTTATGTAGGGTTGTTTTTGGGATAAACTAAAAAGCTGGAGAAAGTGTTACCTCAGTAGGGTCGAGCTTTAGTATAGATAATAGATGGCCCGTGCCCCCGGCACTCAGGGAAAAAATGTTTGCAAAAATCGGGTGGCTCCGACACTCAAAACGGTATAACAGACTGGGGTGTTACTATTTTTTCCATTATAATGGATTGTAACGCATGAGACCAAAAAAGAAAATTAACGGAAATAATGACGCTAAAATTTAAAATTCAAAATAAAATTTGTAACGGAAAGTAACTGAAAAAATAACGGGATGTTATTTAACAATTTTTTTTTTCAAAAAATAAGTTAAATTTTTTGTTATTTTAGAAAAATAACGACCGATAAGTATTAAAATGGTACATAACGTAATGGGGGATCGAGGTCCGAATCCGTGCTACAGTATCATCCCAATGCCATCATCTGCCGTGCTTTTGGGCCCATTGGCCCCCTTATTCTTGGCACATATTTGGTGGACGTACACCAAATCCTTGCCTGTACAGTGAACTTTCAGACTTCCATAAAAATCATAGCTTGAGTCGAATAATTGAGGGGATTGAGTTGTTGAAATCTAACCGTCTACATTAGATGGATGAATTTGATCTCAACCACTCTTTATCTTATGGAGCCGATAAGATAAGAGATAAGACAACTTCCCTGTTTTGTTATATAGATAATAGATGTATGCTTTCAACTCACACACTTGCCCACATATTAAATCCACTACAACCCACACGTACATGTACGCATGTTGTTCACACGCATGCACATTCACGCACGTGCACAAGGCATGATCATCCATGCATAGTCGTGGGACCAAATAATCATGTTAAATTTAATCTCGTCAAAAAGCTAGGGGGTGAGTCATGGATCACACACTAATTACCGTTGTGTTAAAACCTACCACATTTTCCCTACCCCAAAGTCAAAAGTGTTCCTACCTTCATGAGGACGAAAGATGTTGGCAAGAAAGGCAAAGCAGCTTATTAATCTGAAGAAAACCGAACAAAAATATGTGCGGTTGAGATTATGGACCATTGGATTCAAGAGATCCACGGTCCACAAGGTAACAACTATTTTTCTTTTGCAGTTGTTACCCCGTGACCGTGGATGTCTTGAATCTAATGGTCGTTAGGGTCAACAGTGATTTTCCTAATCTGAAATTTATGACATAAATATAGGTTATTTATGCTTCTCTGACATGACTTCTACAGTTAGATTATAATATGTGAGAAAGAAGGTTCTCCGGGTGGTCCGTTTAATGGGCGACAAAGGCATAAAAGACACATGAAAAGCTTGCCTCTGCAATCATTTAAAGAGATGGATCCAACGTTCGAATCCGACTTGGCTCTTTTTATTTTCAAACCTCCAACGTATATATTTATGCCCCTTTATGCCGTTTCTCTTTCACCAAACCCTAGACTATGTAGGTCTCCACAATACATATTTTCTTTTGTGTTAGGTAAGATGGACCAAGGTTTAAAGGGGACCGTTATAACGGTACAACGGACTGGGGCGTTACCATTTTTTCCGTTACAACGAAAAAACACTCAGGGACAAAAATGGGAAAAATGGATAGACGGCCATTTTTTTCACAATTTTTTTCTGAAAATAATGATCGTTATAAAGGCTGTTATTTTTTGGGCCTTTTAACCGTCTATAAAGTAATGGGGGAGGTTCGAATCTGTTATAATGGCCGTTATTTTCGTTATAACGGCCATTTTTTAACCTTGAGATGGACTACTGCTGAGAAAATATTTCCCCTCCTCCCCCCCTTGAACCACTCCTGCAGGCCCACTGACCTTCTGGATGTTTGGTCTACGTCTTAGACAAAAAATCAGCTTGATTGGTGATGTCTAGCAGTTTTAGCGCCCGCAAAAAACTCTCAAAATCCAACGTCTGGAAATCTCATTAAAATGCTAGAATCCAACGGTTAGGAACCACCAAATAAGTTTTTTTTTTTTTTTTTGTAGGTACCAAGAGGTGAACCAAACATGCATGGATCTGTGGGCCCAAAATAGTGTGCCACGTGCCATTTCTGGAGGGGGACTTTAAAGTTGAAGTCCTTGAAGAACAGCAAACTGGGGCTCATGGACTCCTGGCTTCCAACTTGCTAGTCTTATTCAAATATGGGACCATAGCCATCCTCAAAATGAAATCTCTGGTGGACCATGATCATTATTTGTGGTTTGGATGGATGGTTATGATCATCAGATCGGTGTGATTTTTGGGTTTTGATACATTGACCATGTGTCACATTGATCTGATGCTCTGTATTCTGCAATGATGGAAGTGTGCATTGATCGTGCTAGAAGTTGATCACGGATCATTTAGGGAGATCTCATGATCGAGTACATATGGATGCAATCTTTTACCATGTTTAGATCACGTGCTTAATTGGATCATGCTGTACCAACCTTACCCCACCAAAGAGAAGGGAAAAATAAATATTTTATATTGTTGTTTTAATTAACTTATGTGAGTGTATGATGTACCAGCATAACAGCATATAACGGTGGACGTGAGTAACAGCATATAACGGGGGGTACTGTGAATACAATATTTTAGCCTCAGTCGAAATTTCCCTGCGGCGCTGAGGGGAGCACAAAAATGAACTCTTTTGGGCCCACTGACCCATCAATGGTTGGCCCAACCTTTGATGGACCTATACGCAAAAATTCACCCTGATTGGTGATATACAATCATTGGATTCGAACATTTTTCATGGGGTGATTTTTAACCGTTGGATCCGAGTAATTTTTTTGGTGCTCAGATAGAATGGCTAGAGATCACTAATCATACTGATTTTTTGATGTGTAAGTCCATCAAGAGGAAATCCAATCATTCATAGGCCAGTGGGCCTGAAAGAGTGTGCCACGTGGTGCTTTTTATATTCCCCGTAGCGCCACAGGAAAATTTTGCCTGAAGCTAGAGCCCCATACATCATCAAACATATATCATCAATTTGGCCGAACCCCCCGGTCCAGTGAAACACTCAAGAAGGGTCCCACGGGAGAGGAAACTTGTCATAATCCAATTTGACCTCATCTTTCGCCACGTGGAAAGACATAACGAAAATTACGCTGTTAAATCACGAGACGCCGGAGACGGGGTAACGGCGTTATCTCTCCGTCAGACAACGTGTCTCGTATCTTTATTTTGTCCAACAAAGTAAGACAACCGAACGTTACTTCAGGATCTTTTTTACTCTTCAATCCTCAGTCTTCAACTGTTCACTGACTCTCGCAACATTTAATAATAAAGCAGTCCTCTTATTTTCGAATTCTCTCTCTGTTCCGTCACAACACACGAGAAGCTTGTTTCCTCTTCACTTTCAGGATCGCACTGGAGTCGACGGAAAAACCATAAATCGGTTGTTTCTGGCGTACTCACTGGTTTTTCCGATCACCGCGGTGACAGATATTTCTGGGAAAGGTAAGAAGAGTAGTTACAGAATACAGATGCAATGTACATGTTTATTGTTGCTTCTCGATTGAAATTTCTTGTTCTTAGATTTTAAAGACTAATTCCCTTTTTGATCGAAGATCAAAGATATATCTCTTCTTGATCAAATACAATGTTTCATGTGTTGTTTGTCTGAAATTTCTACAAATTAAGCCAGACGAGAGAAAGAGAGAGGCACTTTGACTTATTTTTGTTTGTCTTAAGCAACTTTAGATGGAAAGTTGTTCTTCTTCCTCTCTCTCTCTCTCTCTCTAGAGTCTAGATTTGATTTTTCTGCTCCACATTGAGGTGATTTGGGAAGACTTGTTCCCGTGAAAGTGATTCGCGATTTACGATATCTTTGTTGTGATATGGTTTCAGAGAATCATTCAGATATAAAGAAATCACCCCAGAGTGAAGCGAAGATGCCACAGGAAACTAATAGGTGTCATTCATCGTTCATCTCTCCATGTAAGAGCATGAGAGGACTGAAGGGGTTGATCACTCACGACACCTCGTTTGCCGATGAGATAATCAACGATCACGAGTTGGCTCAAAGAAAAGCCGGAGAAGCAGGTAGGTACCTCTACACTTCTCACTCGTATCTGATACATTCAGATTTTCAGTAAAATCTAAAGATGGTGCGGCGCCTCTTCACGATTCCGTTGGTTTTTAAAATGGGGGTGGATCCTACCACTTACCAACTCCTACTTAACACTCAATGTGCATTGCAGATCCTACTCTTTGATCTTAAAGTTTACTACTTGGTAAAATAAATTTGGTGATACGGTGGGTATTTGTTCCTTTTCTTATCATATGCGGCAATTACTACTCTTACCGTACACACACGCTTCCTACCGGAAAAAAAACTCAATTAATTCCAACGTACAATGTGGGCCATTTCTTTAATGAGGTCACGAGTCACGACCGATAACCAGAAGGAAGGCAGGAAGTATTTGAATTTGAAAATCTTAAATCTTCTGATCCAGAGCCAGAATTTGGACTCCAGAAGTAATGCTGGCCGAGCAGAAATGGTTCGTACATTGGCCCGTTAGACGTACGAGTCTTGTTTTGATCTATACCAAATGGACGATCTAGATTATATAGATAAGTTGAGGTCAACTCGATCTACATGATCTCCGATTTGCCATTATTTTTGCGAATTTATTCTCTATCATTCCAAAATCCAAACAGACCCTAAGTTTAATTGCCAATCAGAAGTCCAAATCTATATAACTCCTTTCATCTATTCTACTTTATTGGAAGGTACATTTTCATTTATTCTGATAATGCCCCTGTTTCAGTTCATTCATTTTTATTTATTTATTTTTTTTGTACTTATTTGCATTAACTACGGGCAGTTTTGATTTTTCCTACTTTAGAATTATGCTTTTACTATCTTTAAAGTTGCCACAATTTAAATTTACAGATTCGCCCCTTCAAGTTCAAATTAATCTTTCAAAACTGCGTTTGAAACGTTTCTATTTTGCCTCTTCTTGCAAGAACTCCCCTACATTCACTCGCAACCTACGTGTGCCTTCCAGAGAAAATTTTTGAAGCAACCAAGCAGTGGCCAATCACATGGCATCACAACCTGCTTTTCAAAAAGCATTTCTGGATTTGTCAGAAGCAACACCTGGTTGTTGCGCCATGTGATTGGCCACTGTTTCGTTGCTTCAAAAATCCACTGCTTCAAAAATTTGGTGGGTAGTAGCAGTTATAAACTTATAATGGAAAAGCTTTGACACGGCCGCATCAGAAGTTTGACACCCTATCTCCAAGTTTTCAGGAGAATTTGGCCCAACCTTGGTGGATGCATTTTTTTTCATCATGGGCTGGGAACCATCCATGAACCAGTTCATGAAGTCCAAGATGAAAAAAAGCTCAAATCCAATGGTTAGAAATCACAATCAGGTTGATACGTGGTCTATAGGTTCACCATGGATTGAGGGTTTATTGATTTAGTCGATCAAACATTGTCCCTATGAATACAAATTTTTCTTTGGGAACATTGCATTTTCTCGGGGAATGCTTTTAAATCCGAAAATTTTCTTGAGAAAACAAGATTTTCCTGTCCAAGTCCAGAATTCATTTCTATTCGAGATAGGTGAAAATTCATTTCCCCAAGAAAATACACCCGTACTTTCTCACATAACTGGAAAATGCAAGGTGCAATACTGCAATCAAACATCCATTTAAGGCATTTTCCCAGATGTATTTTGTCAAGAAAATTTTGTAAAAAAAGAAGATTTTCTGGTAATCAACATTCAATCTTTGATCAAAGGAAAAAACGTTAAACACACTGGCCCTCCAAGTAGAGGAGTTAATTTATAGCGAAAAGAAGGTCCATTTTTTACTTGAAGACCTGCCTACATAGCACATTCTTCGAGACCACTGACTGTAAGATGTTTGGCCATCCCCATGTCACGTGGACCTACAGACAAAAAATTAGCCAAATTGGTGATGACATTGGATTTAAGGTTTTTTTGTGGGCTTATTTTTAGCTATGGGATTCGAGCATTATTTATGATACTCAGATCCAACGGCTAAGAATCACAAATCAAGCGGATTCCTGGTCTGCAGGTCACCTAGGCTAGAAAAGTGTGCCACGTGATTTATACAAACGTCGTTGAGCATTTTTGCTCAAAGACATCTTTCAGCAAAACTGGGACTCAAAAGGAGTAGTTGAGAGTGGACCGAAACAGCAGAGGCACAAAACTAGGGAGTGGTCTGAGACTCTGACGTATGATTGATCTCTTATTGCCCATGCTTACGACTTCTGATTACAACGGTATGGGCAACGTGGCACACTCTTAGAGACCTGACCATATTGATGTTTGGCCCATCCCTAAGTGGACCTACAGAGACTAATTGCTAACTGTCAGATTATAGTCTTTTTCACGGGTTTATTTTTAACTGTGGGATTCGAAATCGAGTGTTATTTGAGGTACTCAGATCCACAATCTTCCAAAATTACATTTGTTTTGACTCTCTGGATGTCCGATCTGGGACTCCTAAGACCAACTAGAATGTGGGTCCCGAGCATCTGAACATGTGCCATGTGTTTTGCAATACTGTATACGGTACTTTTGCTGAGAAGGCCTCGACGGCCAAGGAGAGAGAGTCGGTGCTTTCGTTCTTTCTTAGAAGAGGTTTCTGTGTTACAGCTTGGAGAAGGTATCAAGCGGCGGAATGGCTACGGCAGATGGATCATGGCGCGTCCGAATCTCTGCCCAAAGAACCCTCCGAAGAGGAGTTCTGTCTTGCCCTGCGCAACGGGCTCATTCTATGCAACATCCTCAACAAAGTCAATCCAGGCGCCGTTTCAAAGGTATTTTCACCACCCTTCCCGCCTTTCGCTAACACGCGCTCTTATGTTTGTGCACCCACATTCAAAATGCATTCTATTGCATTTCTGTGTTGTTCCATGAGAAGAAAATATACCCACAATTTTCTGCCAATTTTTTGCTACCAATTTTGGAGAATACTTCATAATGGGATTTTGATGTAATAGGTGGTGGAGAATCCGATTCTAACAGTTCAATCGACTGATGGAGCTGCCCAGTCGGCAATTCAATACTTCGAGAACATGAGGAATTTCCTTGTAGCCGTTGGAGAGATGAAGCTCTTGACATTCGAAACATCCGATTTGGAAAAGGTTTGACTTTTCTTGAACTGGCTCATGTGGCAGAATAATCTGCGAAAGGAATGGAATCTACGTAATGCAAGTGTTCTTCGCGATATTACAGGAAAAATAAGAAGAATAAGAAGACTTGACTTTTCTCTAAAGAACCAAATTACTGCATCCAAATTATTGAAATTACAAATTATTCACTGAATTTAAAGTAAAATTTACTGTTGACGAATTTAAAGTAAAATTATTCACTCTTCTGGGTACTGATCGGAAAAACTCGGCATTGTTGATGAGGTGTTGGTTCTTTCATGACTTATTGTTTCTTACTAATTTTAGTGAACTTCAGTTTTAAGTTTTAACACCAAAAGAGATGTCGAGTTGAAATTACTTGAGGAAAAAAAATATGGTGAACATTCCACAATAAGATCTAAAGATTATATGGTTACCATCATCCAATCAGGTTGACTTTTCAAATTCCAACTTTGAGATCAATCTCAGGTGGTGGAACCATCAAAAAGTGAGTCCTGCTTGGTGCCATATATGGATTGTAAATGGGTTTTGTAAGAGTAAGACGACAGAACATCTCATTTGAGAAACCATGAAGCTAAATCTTATTGTATTAAGTTTATGTAATATTTGGTTTTTGTTTTGTGTTAATTTAAACTTCCTTGCACCCATTTCAGTTCCTGTGCAGTTCTATGTATTTCCTGCTAGTTAGTGTTTTGAAGTTGAGTAACCGCGGTTTACAGGGAGGTTCATCGATTAAGGTTGTGGACTGCATTCTCTGTCTTAAAGGATACCATGAGTGGAAGCAAGCTGGTGGAATTGGGACTTGGAGGTATGGTGGGACTGTGAAGATCACATCCTTACCAAAGGGGTCACCGTCCTTGATTGGTAGTGAAAGTGCTGCTGAGTCGATCGATGATTCTGACTCGCCACATGCTCAACATCTATTAGAATTTCTCCATCTTTCTAGTGAGGTCTCACTTGAAGAATCTAAAGCAGCTGATGCTCTGAGTTTTCTCTTTGATCGTTTCGCACTTGGACTTCTACAGGCTTATCTTACTGAGTGGAATGGGATTGAGGACTTGCCTTTGAATGCAATGGTAGGTAAGATCCCTTCCTTTTTGTATTGTAGAGTATTTTAGGTGTTTCATGTTCATATACTCACCGATCAACTTAGATGAGTCAACTCGGGGACTCTGAATTTGGGGATCAATTCCTGAAACAAGTACGAGTTTCTGATCAGTTTTCATCTGCCTGCAACACCATCCCTTCCAACATAGAAAATTTAAATTTGTAAATATGCAGTCTTGGAATAAGTGAAATCCTATGTTACCTGAGACTTCAAAATGACTGTTTGTACCCATGTCTAAAGACTTCCAATTTTAAGTGCATACCTGTGACTTAACCATGCCAGATCCATATCCGTGCCCAGTAACACAGATAAAATCAACTTGTACTTTGTATCTGTGCAATTCATGGCAGAAAAATGACAAAGTAACCTGTCATGTAGAAAGTAACACAGACACAGACACTTTTTCTATACCAGATGCACCATTGCCTGTACTATCCCAAGTGCCCAGATGCTTCTGAAAATACTTATATTTCTCCCAGCAAATAGAAGTTATAATTATCTAGCAAATATTCTTTTATTTTTTCCACGATCAGAGATGGTGTAGGATCTGATATTATGTCATTGCTGAAAACTTTGTAGCTCATAAATACTGTGCTCAGGAAGGTGGTTAAAGATTTCACAGGGCTTCTTGTTTCCCAGGGGAATCAGGTACTCCTATAAACCACTCGCTCTTGAAGTACCAATGTATCTTTCGTTACTGGGGTTCTGTGAGAAAGTACTCCCCTAGGACTGATTTGTGATTTTTTGCAAATTATTACAATCATTTAGAGCTTAGATTGCATGTATCTAATCTTCTTTCTTTCTGCCGCCATCTACAGATTGGATTGCTTTTGAAGGAAGTACTGAGAGGTGACTCTAATTCTGTATCAAAAGCAGAATTCATAGAAGCCATTTCAAAATATCTCGGCCAAAGAACTTGTGGGGTCTCAAATGATTTCTCAACTTTCTGCATTTGTGGTGGAAAACGTGGAGAAATAAGGCTTACCAATAATCACAATGTCAGCCATGTGTACCGACTTGATCTTCAACAGAAACAACTTGAGGTATATCATTTGTACATAAAGTTCTTATCAAATTTTTTTTTACATAAAGTTATTACTATGGCTTTTATTCTTCATATATATATATTTTTTTTTATCAACAACGGGAAACTTTATTGAAAAAAGAGGAACTGGAAAAGAAAAACAATAATCACAGTGGCAACTCCCCGTCTCAATGCAACATAATCCAATAGACCTCTTCTTTAGGAGAATATCTGCCTTTTCATTAGCCAGTTTTGCAACTAATGAGAACTAGATGTTTATTGGATGACTCAAATCCCGAATATCTCTAATGATATGAGACAAACACCATGAACCTTTCTTCTTATCCGATGCCCAAGCAATTACGTTGCTCGAATCTCCCTCAACTCAACATTAAAATTCTCCAAATTTTAAGCCTTTTGGGCTTTGCCAAATCCCTTGCATTACACTCGTGCAATTCCTCTCTATTGCACCACGTCAGCCTACCCACCAAGTGTCCTACGGTGTACCACCACCCAAACACAAAGATACTTGAAGAACACTGTAAAAGAGAACAACTGACTGCAAGGGAAAGATTCTTGCATTACTCTCTCAAGAATGTCTTACAACTCTCACTCACTTTGGGGTGCTTTACAATTGGGGAGCTCTCCCACTTATATAGCCCCAAACCCTTTGCATTGATGGCCTAGATTATACATAAAATTTTCCAAAAAAAAATTATTTTTAAAAATGTGATAAAAAATTATTTTATTTTTTACTTTTTAATATTATTTGATTCTTTGCCGAATTTGTAATCGATTTTCAAATGACTACCCTGAATTATACTCAAAACTTTTTTCGTATTGTATTTTTTCTTTTTTTTTTGATCGGTAAAAAGTATATATTAAAAGAGGGCTGAGAAGGCCCTAAACTATACAACCGATGCAAAGAAGGGCATGACATATGCTGAATTGCTAACTATGCTCATGACAAATTTTCCCCCACTTGTTTGCATCGACACCCACGTCGCCTGTCCTCACCTTTGTTCCCTTCATGTTGCTTTCTTGATTCCTCCATCCCTTATCTAACTTCAAGTGCATTTAGATTGTTGTCGTATTGCCTCCTTAGGTTCTACGCCGACCCTCTCTTAGCTCGACTTGCTTCCTATCAATTTTACTCTGTGCCACCTCATAGGGTCCTTCGCTCCCTCACCTAGCTCTAAGTGCATATATGCAATTGTGTTCTCGTCGTGCTGCCTCCTTGGGTCTTCCATTGACCCTCGCTTAACTCGATTTACTTGCCCAGTTTGCCCTTGTAGCCTTGGTGAACCCTTACTTAGGCAAGTTCTCATGTTGTCATTACCGTCATACTCTAGACCGCACCGTGCTATGATACCACTTGTCACAGGGTTGCAAAATCTCTTGCATTACACCTGGTGACACTCATGCAATACCTCTCTATTACCCCGAATCAGCTTATCCACCAAGTGTCCTAAGGTGTCCCATCACCCATGGTTTAAAAAGGCTTTTTGAGGCACTTATAAAAAAAAAGGCTTTCTGAGGCTACGCCTTAAGGCGCGCCTCACCTTGAGGCTCCAAGAAACAACCTTGAGGTGCACATGAGGCTATAGCCTCACTTTTACACGTTAAAACCCGAAACCGTAACCCCTTATTTTTCACTTTTAAAATTTTTTCCACTCCTTTTTCTAAAATACCCTCCCCAATAATTTTTTATGATAAAAACGACTTAAAATGTCATAATTTTGTTCTCTAAAACCTTTTATTTTGTAAGAAACCCTAAATCTGAGCTTTCATCCTTAGTTTTCCCCACTTGAGAGAAATTCTCGTAGAGAACTCAAATCTCATCGGATTTTGATTACGTCACTTCCTACGGTTTTCTTGAGAGGAACCTCACCAAACTCAAGCAAGAAATTAAAACATCATAGACTTGATCTACTATTTTCCTAGCTCTATCTTGTTAGTTACTTGGTTATTTTTGATACTTTGTTAGTGGATTTACCTTATTGACTATTTAGATATGGTAATTTAGTTATATGATTTATGTTTTTTAAGATTTGATATCAACATCAGGCTTTCAGCCCAAGTGTCCAACAGTGTTACTTCTAAGGTAAAAGCTATAGCCTTAGTATCTTTTATGCTTATTTATGTTATTTTTTTTCACATGGTATGTTGTTTTTATTTTTTCTAAAAGTGATTATATTTTTTTAGAAATTTTCAAACAACTTTTTTTTTTTAAAACGAGGCTTAAATAAGGCTTAAGCTTCAGTACCGCCTCAAGGCTACGCCTCGCCTTTTGGAGGCAAACCGACTCAATACCCAAACTAGCCTTTTTAAATCTTGCCATCACCTAAACACAAAGATACTTGAACACTATAAAAGAGAACACCGGAATGTAAGAGAAAGCTCTTTGCATTAATCTCTCAAGAATTCCTTACAACTCTCACTCACTTTAGGTGGAGATCCTCCCCCTTATATAGCCCCAAGCCCTATGCATGGATGGCTGAGATTTACCCAAGTGTCATACATCTAATAGTTAGGAAGTTTCTAGACTTCTTCTAGAAACCTCTCTCATTCTCTACAACCATCTCTCCCTTACAAGTACAAATAGTTCTAGAAACTTATAGAGTCCTCTACACAACTCTAGTAAATTCTACACTATTCTAGATTTTTCTATTGAATTTTGGATTTCTTTAGAATTTTCTAACCTCTTCTAGACCATTTTAGTCATCTCCGGTTTACGTGAGGGTATATAGTTTTACTCTCTTTTCTAAGGTCGTGACACTTTGCTATCGTGATTCCTTGAAGGCGGGAGAGAAGCTTCAGCTTTGTTAGAGTTACACTCCCCTAATGAATACACGTATATAGCTCTTTCATGTTTGTTACAATCCAAACCACCATCCCCCGAAGGATCCAGGTTTCCAAGTGAACAACCATAAAAAATGAACTTAAGGAATCCATCTCTAGGAGGATGCCATGTATCATGTACGAAGTAAGAGCTTGGGGATGAGTAAGTGACCATTTTCCACCCTCAAGATATCATTACAATTAACTCTCTAAACTCCTTAGAAGCAATAGCCCAGTGAGAAACCATCACTTTAATTTCTTAAGTGATAACAAGGGAGCTAAAAAATTTGTGTTTAAAAGTTCTTGTATTCCTCTCTCCCAAATGCACCACAAAATGGCAAGTAAAGAGGACTTCCAAAGAATGCCCCCTCACTTCCCAAACGGACCCCTTTTCCATTGGGTAATCAAGTCCAAGATGCCGGCATGGAAGATTCAAATAAGCTCCATGAGATTGAGGAAGTCCAAATCTCCCTAGCCATCTCATAGTGAATAAAAAGATGGTTAGTCGATTCCCTGTCTTTCCTACACATCATACAAGAATGGCGGGAAATGGTTTTGTATTTTATCCTTCATTGAAGTATATTACAAGTATTAATGTTTTTGAGGGCCATCATCCACACTAAAGCTTTGACTTTAAGAGGAGGAAGAGGTTTCCAAATGTTCTTGTGCAAACACAAAGGATTGGCGGAAGTTAGAGTTTGAAGAAAGACTTGGATGAAAATAAGCTGTTAGGTTCATAATGCAGGGGCATTTTCACACCGGACTCGAGCGGGGCAGCTTGCGTAAATGGGGCACACTCGGGGTGCGATGGCCCGTGTGAAATGGGACCCACGAAGGAGGGTTCGACTGAGGGCCTGGATTTGGGTTACGAGATAAAGGAATTTAATCTTACGCTTGCACCAGTCGCGGCTTTTGGAGAGTATTGGTTAAATTTCCTGCATCAAAGTGGTATCAGAGCAGGAGGTCTCATGTTCGAGACTCCTCATCGGGCTCGAGTGGGGCAGCCTGCGTAAATGGGGCACACTCAGGGTTGGATGGCTAGTGTGAAATGGGACCACGAAGGAGGGTCCGACCGAAGGCCTGGATTTGGGCTATGAGATAAAGGAATTTAATCACACGCCCCCATTAGTCGCGGCTTTTTGGGGAGTATTGGTTAAATGTCTTGCATCAGTTCAGGGACCCAAACTCTTGAATCAATGTTATTGGTCGAAATATATACATCTTTCAACAAGTTGTGAAGGGAAGTCAATTCTTCTATGTGGACCACTCTAAACTTCCTTTCCAAACTGAGGTTCCAAGAGTGGTGATTAGTCTTTGGTTTTGATTTACCTTTTTATATTTATTTTTCTTCAATTAATTGCCTTAACTTTGCTCATGTCTGCTCTGTGATTCATGTATCGTGCTTCAAACCAAACGATTTGCTTAGGGAATGAATAACATAAGGAGGCAATCTCAGTTCTCAAATACTTGCCAGGTAGACTGTAAGGACAACCTCCAACAAATTAGTGGAACATGTGCCAGGGTTGGATGCACCATTCCATGGGTCTCACTATCACCGAATCAGGTTGATTTTTTTGCACAGAGACCTCCTAGCCGAGACCCCTCAAATTGTACAGTCCCAACCCTCGCACGTGTACCCTTGATGCTGTTGGTAGACCATCTACCAGAGATTACTCTTAACTTGATCTTAGTGGCCCTTATAGCCTGTTTTTGATAAACATGAACGCCGATTGCACCTCCTATGGGTATGTTTATTACACAGCTTCAAGAAGGATCCTGTCCTGCTGGGCAATAGTTCAATTGTATATGTCAATTCTATTTCCATTACGTATTCGAGTGCTGTGCCTGCTGTACTGGTAAATAGGTGGCTAATAGATTTCCCACAGATTTTCCTTGCTGAGTAATCTTCATGGCTTGTCTTGTCATGCCAACTAATATTTTCAATCCATGAACAGTTTTCTTGAATTTCTTATAACACCATTCTGTTTCTTCTATGTTGGATATTTTCAGGAGCTAAAATCAGTCTTTCAAAAGACAAGAGTTAAGGTCAAAGAGGTTCAATTAAACTGGGAGGAAGAACATAATAGACTTGGTGAGAACCAAAGATTTGTTTTAACTTGAGGTTAAAAATTAGATAAACAGAAAGTTTCAGTTAAAGAGAAAGCTTAAGGTTAAACCTTTATGGTAAATTCACACTATTCACATTGTTGCCTCAGAGCATCATATTAAAGGCCTTGAAGTGGCTTCCTCATCCTACCATAAAGTATTAGAGGAAAATCGTCTACTCTACAATCAAGTACAAGACCTGAAAGGTAATCCCACTCCCACCTGATATTTTGTCATATTCATCTTGAAGTTCTAATTAATTTTATACAAAGTTAGCCTGTTTAATGGATTATGGATTTCTTACAGGGAGCATTAGGGTTTACTGTAGAGTGAGGCCCTTCTTACCAGGGCAATCTGATGGGCACTCTACTGTAGATTATATCGGAGATAATGGAAATATAATGATTGTCAATCCTCATAAGCAGGGAAAGGATGCAAGGAGGGTATTTTCGTTCAACAAAGTGTTCGGAACAAATGTGACACAGCGTAGGTTCTCTTTCTCAAAGTAGGACTTCTCATCGAATAATAGGATTATTTATGATGTAATTCATGAAATTTGGGAATATTCTGATTTTTTTTCTTCCAATAATGACTTAGCTTTGTTCCAGAATATAAGAAAATCATTTTAAACCACAACTTGCTAGTAGAATAAGTCACAAGAAAAGAAAAAAAAAACAAAGTTGATTCGGGGTTAAGGGAGCAACTCATATCTTCAATTTTACTCAAACTTCAAGTTCATTTTTGAAGGAAGGAAGGAAGAATCTCAAATAAACAGTTTTCTAAAGAAATATAATCTCAAAATATGCTATAAAGAGCTTTTGCCAAAGGCCTCTTTCTTACTTCCACTGGGCACTTTTTATGGAAAAAAAGGGCACACTTTTATACCTAAAAGGCAAGGTATCGTGGTACTTCTTCAAATCCAGAATGAATGTCTATTATCTGTGTCTCTTATTATAGGCTGTGTGTATTTAAATTTCCATATTACTCATACTAAAATTTTTCTATGCAGAACAAGTGTATGGTGATACCCAGCCGTTAGTCAGATCTGTTCTAGATGGTTATAATGTTTGCATCTTTGCATACGGACAAACAGGCTCAGGGAAGACATATACAATGGTAATGCCAAACACATTGCAGTATTAATAATAATAAATAACCGTAACCATTTACTCCCGTCAAAAAGCTCGTACCCTATGTTTGAAAAAGAATAAACAAAAACTGCTTCGTGGAAAAGTACTTGCTTTTGCTCGAATAGTTATTATGAATTATTTCTAGTATTGTAACTTTTCTTTATTTTGGGGTTGAGCCCCTATGTCATTTGATGGAGCTTGTACTAGAAACATTGAGGTCATGGTTTTGATCCATGCTATCCTTCCAAAGAAAAAGAAAACCCATTTTGCAATATTTCTGAATAATTTCAATTTTAGAGATATTAAAAATTTTATGAGGGAAGGATTAACAGGCTTTTACTTTTGCAGAGCGGCCCAGATTTAACAACAGAGGAGACATGGGGTGTAAACTACCGAGCACTCACTGATTTATTCCAAATATCAAAAGCTAGGATGGATGCCATAACATATGAAGTTAGCATCCAGATGATCGAAATATATAACGAACAAGTGAGGGATCTACTGGTGTCCGATGGCTCCAATAGAAGATATCCTTTTGTAATTTTTTTTTCTTTTGTATTAATAAGCTTTTATCATCCATGTACTTCCCTTTTCCTATTTCAACGTTATTGTGTCAATGGATTCAATTCTTGCAAAGTCGCTTGTATACCTTGACTTCCTGTACATTAGATATACGGAACAATTCACAACTGAATGGCCTAAATATACCTGACGCAAGTTTGGTTCCAGTTAAATGTACTCGAGACGTTTTGAATTTGATGAAAATTGGCCAGAGAAATCGTGCAGTGGGTGCTACCGCACTAAATGAACGGAGCAGTCGTTCTCATAGGTATAGACCTTTTTCTCTTGCCCTTGTTTGCTCTTTTCATTGTTATTCTTATTTCATGACCCTTACTACTTGTTTGTGGGTTTTGCCATTCTTCTAAAGTGTGTTAACAGTTCATGTCCAAGGAAAAGAATTAGTCTCCGGATCCATCCTCCGAGGTTGCCTCCATCTAGTGGACCTAGCTGGAAGTGAGAGGGTGGATAAATCTGAGGCTGTTGGAGAGAGATTGAAGGAAGCTCAACACATAAACAAATCGCTTTCAGCACTTGGAGATGTTATCTCCGCTCTTGCACAGAAGAGTACACATATTCCTTACAGAAACAGCAAGCTTACTCAAGTATTGCAAGACTCTTTAGGTACTACTTTAAGTCTTTGCTTTAACAACAATGATCTATTTTAACTACAAGGGCTGATGAATCCCTCCTCTCTGCCTAAACTGTTGATGGTTTTATAACCTGCCATTCAGCGGATCATAGCTAGGAGACTTTATAAGCCAAAAATTGATCGAGTTGGATGATCCTAAAAAACTGCCCATCAATTGATCCCTTTTTGGAATGTTAGTATTCTTGCAGTCCAAAACAATTTGATAGATGGGATGGTTAGATCATCCTATCAAGTTGATTTCTGTCCTAGGAGATCTTCTAGGTGGGACCCATTCTAATGATGGTCCAGATTTTTTTTCCCGATTAATTTGTTCTTTCATTGTTCTTACCACATTTTTGCGATTATAGGTGGGCAAGCTAAAACATTGATGTTTGTACATATAAATCCTGAAGTTAATGCTATTGGAGAGACAATAAGCACATTGAAATTCGCTGAGCGGGTGGCCTCAATTGAGCTTGGGGCGGCTCGTTCTAATAAAGAAAGTGGTGACATAAGAGAGCTTAAAGAAGAGGTTTGGTCAATTTTACTCTCTTGTTTGATTCTGCTTTGAAGCTGCTTTGTTATCTTATAAGAACTTTAAAACATTTTGTCTTCTTCCCTCTAGATCTCGAACCTTAAGTCGGCATTGGAGAGGAAAGAAGCTGAGGTGGAGCAATTGAAAGGTGGAAATATTCGGATAGGTATGGAGTCACAGAAAATGAGAGCAGCTTCACCTTTACATTTACCGAGACATGGTACTAGTGCAAGCTTAAAACCTGAAATCACTCAGCAGCCTGTTGATAACGCTAGAAGCATCGAGGTGTGTCATAACATTCTAAAAAACCCCTTTCCTTAACAGCATATAAATATGTAAACACTTGATCTTTATCTTCAGTTGAAAGTTGAATTTCAGGTTCGGAGTTGTTCTTCGGGAAAGCAGAGGAGGTACCGTTTTCCCTCAGGATTGACAGACAAGGATGCTATTCCAAAGATGCCTTTCGTTGTTGAAGAGAGCTTCATGAACGCTGGGAATCCAAGGTCATCATCCCCTCCTGTGAGGAGATCTCTATCCACTGATCGAGGAACTCTCATTAAAAGCAGGCTCAAGCTTGACACGCTGGACAACCAACCCACAGCAAAATTACAGTTTCCGACCAGAATAGCTGTTAATAAGTCTGTCGCCACTTTACCTGTTATTCCAACAAATGAGAACAACTCAAGGGGACGTTGGGGCCACAGAACTTGAGAAGCAGGAGAACATTTCGGAAGTGCTATACAACCTCAACCGGGTCAACTCGAGGAAAGTCCCCCCAGAACATGAAGATGAGCAATTTAAGCAAGTACCCAATGTTAGGCAAGGTAGCATCAGGAAAAGCAAGCCCGAGAGCAAGGCTAAGGTCAAGCAGCAGCTTCCAGCTAGAATGCAGAAAGCTGATGTGGCACCGACATTGCTTTTTGACATGGAAACAGGAGAAAAGGTGGACGAGGCGCGAAAGAGCGATTTTTCGGAGACGGAAAATGAGCATGGGCTTGTTGGGTCCCTGGTGCCTGATAGTTTGAAAGGTCAAAAATTTCGTCAGAATTTTGCGAGGATTTCCCAAAATCTGGAACCCAGGTAAGATCTCATTGTTTTAAGAAATGAAACCACAAGGAAATCTTAGGTCAGTAGGGTTGACTGTAAGGACGGTCTAACGATGGCAGACCCTTACATGTAACACATGCATAGTGTGGTGGTACCCATACAGTGAGTCCCATGTGGGAGATCTGCGATAATATATGACTGAATTGAATGATCATAATCAACTGATCTTTCCTTTTAAGTGTTTGAAATCTCTTATTGGACCATCATTCTATGGATCCCATGACCTTGTATGTGCACCAAGCTGAGATACCTGGACCCTTCATGTTACCCCACCATACTGTGTTGACATGGTATGGGTACTTGATCCATGTCGGATCCTTCAAATACGTAACCAGTTTTTAGGTTCAGTTTTTGTGCTGGGTACACAACCAATTAGTTGGACATGCATTCATGTGTAAGAAGAAGAACAAGAACGTTGGATTATTAAAAAAATTAAAATATTACTGATAATATAAAAAATATTACTGTTTTATAATTAAAAAAAAAGTAAAATACTATGTACCCAAAAAGCTGAGGTTGAGCAAGTCCGACACTTGGACACATACCTGTATCTGACACCCGTACCCATACCTGGGTAACATAAGCACCAAGTGTACCAGTATGCCATTAATAGGTCATCATTAGAGTTGTGCCAACTGGTACAACGGATTCCCTCTCAAACTACATGCACTTCAGATTACATCGACTGCATTGGCCAACAGTTCTACTGGTGGCATCTTTCTGTTGTGTTTCTGCCTTGGATTGACCAAGGAAGCATTTCCATTTTTTTGGCAGAGGATTAGTGCAGTCAGTGGATCCCATACTGGCAGGGAAGAATGAGAACAAGCTTCCAAATGGTATGATTCGCCACGGGAAAGAGAGCAGCAACACTTCAATGCCCGATTTCAGAAGAAGCCGGTCTACGCCTCGTGGAAAATTTACAATTTTACCTTGAAATTCACACAGTACATAGCCAACGCACATCCAGCAAACGGAGGCTTTCAAGCAACCGGAAGGTGAGTGATAAGCTTGTAGACAAGTAATAGCTTCACCAACAGCTGCGAGCTAAAGGTAACATACTCGGTGCAATTATTTCTCCGAATTTATTTATTTTTTGTACAGAGACATTTCATTGGAGTCCAAGTTGAGTACTTCTTGATGGAGACCCAGAGGAGGTTTAACCCATTGCGGTTGATACCTTGAATCTTTCTCCGATGTTCGTTATTTTGTGTGATATTCACCTTGTATTGTTATTACTTTTTATGTATTGTACATGAGTGCACTATATCCATAGATCGATATGTCAGTGCTTGAGTTTCTATCTCTACAGTATTAAACTTGTCCACGTCATGAAAATTCATTCTTGCTTCTCCACTGCCCTGGTGGGGTACATGCAGTAAAGGTCAGACCCATGAGCAATCTAATCGATTTTCTTAGGATTCTCATTTGTTTGGCTTTGGGGCTGTTCAGATCCAAGAAGGATCCACCTGTTGAATGGTTCATGTCAAATCATTGATGGGCCATGTGTACAGTATAGCCTGAAGAACACAATAACCCTGTAATCTCCTACGGAAATGCTGAAAGCACAATAACCCTGTAATCTCCTACGGAAATGCCGAAGCTTCTTGTGTTCTATTCTGAGCCAGCAACATTGTCTTATTTCGAAGTCGTTCTCTCCATATAAGATGCATAAAATTTTGGTTAAACATAGAGCTGTTGAAGGAGGTTCTTCTTAGATATTGCAGCTTTTTAGGTCTCTGGTTACTGGTCACTGTCAATGGTGTTTATTCGGGTAATGAAGAATTAACCATTTTGCGAGAAATTGTGTAGGAGGCTTGCTCCCACCTCGAATGGGAATCCATTGAAGTCCCCTCAAACCTCAGAATGGGTTTTCTCACCCCTTTTCGTATTTGATGATTTGCACTCGTGACAGATTGTGCAAAATATACATGAATGGACAATTTTCAATTGGTGGGGTTCCCACTTACTAAGTGGGCTGCAACTCGGGCAGTTTGGGTCGGTTTTGGGCTTAACCCGAGCCCAACCCGATATTCAAAGTTGTAAGACCAAGCCCAGCCCAACCCAAGGTTGGCCCCAGAATTTCCAACCTGAGCCCAACCTGATCGGTTTACTCGGGTTGATAAATTACTCAATTTTTTATTTTGTGTTGGTAGAAAAAGTTGGTAAAATTTTTATATTAATTTCCAATATAAAAATACGTATAAATTACTCTGGTTGCCCAAAGCCTCAACCTGATTTTGATCAGTTTTTCAAAATCCAGGCCGGATCCCAACCAGAGTACTGAAAGGGCCAACCCAACCCGATCCCAACCTTGGGTTTAGCCCGTCCAAGTTGCAGCCCTACCACTTAGTGATCTCCTATCCATCTGACAAATGGACTTAGTTCTCAACGAAAGATTGGTGGGTCCAGAGCACATCTACTAAGATCATAATGTTGGTCATGTCACCAGGACAGGCTGATGGGTCAGATGCTTGCTTGCTCCATGTTGTTCCCCAGTCCCGGCATATTGATTCCTTCAACGTTCACTATAACGGGACTCTCAATTCTCAAACAACCTACGTACAAATAACAAGGAAAATTGCAGTATCCAACACATAAAGCCTCCAACACCAATAAAAACATGCCACATGCACTTAAGAAACTTACAAACCTTACCAACCAGTTTTACCTCTCTTTTTCTACATGTCAAAGAACAGATTCCCTTGGTAGCCTGTGACTCTCAGTCTACGTTTCAAAATCCTATTGGCGTTGGATGCTTTAAGCGACCATCGGCAGGTGATCCTATAACAACCCTAACAATAAATAAAACTTTGCTATTATTTCGCTGATTTAGTTTAGGGCAAATTAAAAATTTCCCAACAATAAACAGAATTACATATAAATCCCTAGACGCATTCCTCCCCTTCGCATTTTCAAATGACCAATGTACCCATAAGCAAAGAATTGAAGTGCACATTAAGGGGGCGTTTGGGAACGAGAAGTAAAAGTACTTCTACTTGTAGTAGAAGTTACTAATTGATTTTTTACCTCCAAAAAGTCAGAGAAATTAAAAGCATTAAAAGAGGGGTTTATAATTTTTAGGGTTTAGGGTTTAGGGGGGGGGGGGTTTATAATTTTTGAGAAGTAATTTCTCTTATAAGTTAAAAGCTAAAAAATTTAGCTTCAGTTTCAAGTTAGTTTTTAACTTTTCAAAAGTTAAAATATGAAACACATCCAAACAAACTTTCTAACTTTTTGGCTTATAAAAGTCAGTAAGTTACTTATTTTTGTGTTGCCAAACACCCCCTAAGAGAGGATATGATTTTTCTACGTAAAAAATCATGTGGCCTCTGTTGTTGTTTGGCTGTTAACAGTCTAAAAGTAGCGATAAAGAGCTTTGTAGCTGTCCACCAGCATTCTGCCTATGTTAGACATGTGGACCCTTTGATATACATTGTTACACATACCTCTAATAGGGTTCAAGTCCCCGACAAAGTGCTGAGGGAGAGTGTTATTTGGCCTTAATTTGTGGCCAGCATTCCGTCTGTTTTAGACCCATGGACATTACACCTCCCTCTAATAGTTTAAGCTTAAGCTTATAGAGTAAAGTGGTATTCAACAGCCGCATCAGAAGAGTGCCTTTGGGCAATGTTTTAATGGTCTGTTATAATGATGTAACGGTCGTTAATTTTACCGTTATAATGTTGTCAATCAGTCAAGTCTAAGTAAAAAACTTCAATATTGGTAAAACCCTGTTTTTTTTTTTTTTTTTTCACATATCCCTTTTTCCAGTCTTGGGCATTCTAAGGGGTAAAAACTTAACAGGGTTAGGGCGTTATCGTTTTAACGGCTATTATTTTGGTTATAACAGCCGTTTTTTAAAACCATGCGAGTTTTAATGCATTGCCAGAAGTAATTAAAATCTTGTTGAGGGTAATTTTGGAGAAATGGCAAAAATAGCAAACGGGTCATATGGCTTGAAATTGTGGGACAAGAAACTACTTTGTATGAAAACTTGGAGATGTTTTAGTTTTAGTAGTTCAACCCTTCTGTTTCGGCCAACTTATTGACTTCCTCTTCAGAGAAAAGAGAGGGAGAGAGCTTTTCATCCACAACGAATTTCTCTCCTATTCCCCCAAATCCTCCTTACTACACGAATTATCAAATCCATTTTTTGTCCGATCTCCCACCTATGATTCTTTTTCCCTCCTGAAAATCAATCTTCATATCCAAATATTTTTTTGTGAGAATTAGTACATAGAGTTTCGCCTCGATTATTCGACGTGTTTATTTTGGATTTTTCGATCATTTTCAAGACTTCTTGCAGCTTCAATTCCTCGCAGAATTCGATCGGGATCTAACAAAGTTCTTCCAAGGTAATGTAGATCTTAATTTGTTGAAATTTTTGTTTTTTTTTGTTTTCGTAGATAGAAGATTTTTAGCAGTGCATGCAACGTCGAAATTTTTATACTTTTTACGTTTCAAGCGATTCATTCGTATCGATAATCAGTTTATGCCGCAGCATATCGAAATCAATGGATCAGCTAATTGATTAGGCTCAATGCCCCTTGTCTCAACAATGGCTAATCAATATTCCATGCAAGCTCAATCATTGGCAGATCTACATTCAGCGCCTGGAGAGAAATTGACGGACGATTCAACGGCAAATAAGACGGTCCAATGCACCGTCACATGCGTCTACCAAACGAAAATTGTGGAAATGTGTCGTAACGTGACGATTGTGTGGTGCAAGAATCTCATAAACCATTCTCTGAGCATCACAGTTGATAGCCCTGGTAATGATTATCATTACAGTTGCAAAATTGATCTTAAGCCCTGGCATTTTTGGAGCAAAAAAGGATTCAAGTCGTTCTGCGTGGAGGAAAAACGAGTCGACGTCTTCTGGGATCTTCGGACTGCGAAATTCTCTAGTAGCCCTGAACCTTCTGCAGATTACTACGTCGCGTTGGTTTCCGACGAAGAGGTGGTGCTACTGTTAGGCGATTATAAGAAAAAAGCTTATAAAAGAACTAAATCAAGACCATCTTTGGTAGATTCTACATTAATGTACAAGAAAGAAAATGTTTTTGGTAAGAAATGTTTCTCTACAAGAGCAAAATTTGATGAGAAGAAAAAGGAAAACGATATCGTCGTCGAAAATTCATTATCTGGACCTAGAGATCCTGAGATGTGGATTAGCATAGATGGGATTGTGTTGATCCATGTTAAAAATTTGCAATGGAAATTTAGAGGAAATGAGACGATCATAGTGAATAAAATGCCGGTGCAAGTGTTCTGGGACGTGCACGATTGGCTGTTTAGTGCCCCCGGTTCAGGCTACGGCTTGTTCATTTTCAGGCCGGGAACACTGGAATATGGATCAGACAACGACAGAGATGGTAGTAGCCGTGGCGGTGATAGTGATACCGAGAGCGCACATCGTTGGACTAAAAGCCCTCCAACAACTCCAGAGTTCAGCCTCTTTCTATATGCATGGAAGATCGAGTGAGACCAAGATTATCTTGTAAATCTAGTTTTATTGAGTTGATCCCTTTATTATTGTAATACACTCTTTAGATTTTTTGGTAATTGGTGCAATATGGATGCTCTTACTTGTACAGTTTTACTTGGCAAAATTGTTCATAAACATTTTGATTATGGGATTGAAACCACATTATTACCTAGCTCGTGTTCTTCGTTAATCTCGCTATTGATTCTGTTTTTAGAGTAAATAAAGAGCTATCTTTATATGGAAAAGTCTATTTATCGAATGGTTATGACCTTGATCATGTGATTTGGTCCCAAATTTTGTTCAAGGGTTGGGTGTTAAATAACTCTCATGGGGCTGTTAAATAACCATCAGGCCTCAGGAATGAATCTCCCCATGGAAATGCGAAACAACTATGTATACCAACGAGTCATCGGGCCAACACAACACGTGCGCGGGAACACACCATCTGCTAACACACCCCCTCAGCAGGAATATATTTTGCTGGAGACTTGAACCCACGACCTCCCAGGCCTTAAGGCTCTGATATCATGTTAACTAACCATTTACCCCAAAGATCGATCTGTTGGGGAAAGGCGAAACAACTATATATACCAACGAGTCATCGGGCCAACAATACACGTGCGCGGGAACACACCATCCGCTAACAGGGGCCACCCCCCGCCCGAGATGTGTGGAAGGGGTGACATACGTGCTGTGGAGTAGTCAGGTGCTCTAAGAGGCCCGGATACCCATGGTATCAAAGAAAGAAAAAGGAAAAATAAAAATACATTCCGTTTTAATGTTCAGAAAATAACGGCTGTTATAATGAAAATACGGACTGTTATTTAGAAAAAAATTGTTTAACAAAATTAACACCCGTTATTTCTGTTATTTCCTATTAATTTCTGTTATTGAAAATTTGAGTTTTAGATCCATTTCTTTCTGTTATTTCTGTTCTTTTCCATTTTTCAATTTTTTTTTCCCAGTTTTTGGTCTTGTATGTTACAATCCGTTATAATGGCCGTTACAAGGGAAAAAAACAGTAACGCCCCTAATCTATTATACCATTATAATGACCCATTTTAAACCTTGGTTGGACCCATCAAATGATGGGCCCAATCTGTTTTAATACGTGCACTTGTAAAACAAAGATAAGGGAAGGGCCCATCCCATGCACCCAGTATTGTATGTTTCTCAATGAAGAAAACAAGAGCTTTATTAAA
Source organism: Euptelea pleiosperma (assembly GCA_035048495.1). Lineage (NCBI taxonomy): Eukaryota > Viridiplantae > Streptophyta > Magnoliopsida > Ranunculales > Eupteleaceae > Euptelea > Euptelea pleiosperma. The sequence continues at coordinate 2,283,905 of CM068545.1, forward strand.
ATTTGGCACTTTGGTGCCCTGTACTTGGGCTTGAAAATCAGAAGCCTAGCTAACATGGGCTTGGGTAAGTCGTACGGCTAATCAGGGCTAAACCATTGGGAATAGTTAGTCTGGCCCATTGAATGAATTGATTAAGTCTTGTTTGGAAAGCTCACTATCTGAAAACCAAAGCCAAAACCAGGGCTGCAACTTGGGCGGGCTCAACCCTAGCCAGACGGGTTGAACCTGACATTAGGGTTGGGTTGGGTTAGCCCTTTTAGAACTTGGGTTGGGCTTGGGCCGGAGTTCTTGTAACCTGATCAAATTGGGTTGGGTTAGGGTTGAGGCTTGGCCCAACCCGAGCCCGACTTACAAACTATATATATATATATATATATATATATATATATTAGTTTTGGGTCAGGATCAAGGGACAACAATTTCATACAACATTTTTTACAACATATTTTTAATCAATAGCTGATTTTTGGTGAGGATGATCTCCTCATCATATAGATCACCCCTACAAAAAAATCAGCTTATTCTGAAATTTCTAACCCCATTAAATGTGGTTTTCAAGTTAACGATAAAAATAAACGTTCTATAATTTTTCAACTTATAAACCGGTCTCCGAATATTAGATTGATTTCAATTTTTGTGAGGATGATCTCCTCACTATAAGACCATCCTTGCCAAAAATCATCTTATTCAAATACTTCAAATTTATAAATTGGCCGACGGCAATTTTTGTTGTAAAAATGTTGTATGAAATTGTTGTCCCCTGATCCTGATCCATTAGTTTTACCGACAAATATCTACACTACATTTTGGCAAATGCAACAACCCATGGATGTTTGTCCTTAGTAACTACAACCTTTGTGTAATATTACCAAATGTCATTGAAACTATATTTTGGCATTTTATGTGATTGGTTAATAGCGATAATATCATGTTTTTCTCCCACGATTGTTTTTTGTTATTTCTTTAGTGACTTTTATCATGCATTTGAGTAATGAACTTTTCCGTTATTATGAAAATATCATGTTTTCTTTCATGAGTTTTGGAAATGAAGTTATGCTATTATTTAATGGTTAGCACAATGGCTATTGTATTGACCAATAAATTATTTTAATATCTAAAAAATTCAACAATATTTTCAACCAATAAAAAAATTAAGAAATTGACCAACCCAATCAACCCGACTAACCCGACCCAACCCAACCCAGTTAGGGTTGGAAAATCTAGGCCCGACCTTGGGTTGGGTTGGGTTAGGGTTGACAGCCTTTAAGGTTGGGTTGGGCTAGGGTTGACCTCCAACCCGACCCAACCTGCCCGAGTTGCAGCCCTAGCCAAAACCAATAAGGAGAGATCCGATTGCTAAGGTCTTCGGGTTTTTCTGTTACACCTGGCATAATCTTATTGATGTTGAATGCTTCTTGTGTCAAACACTGTGTGCACCACAATTATCCTTCTTCTCATTGCAAATGATATGATCAACAACGGTTTAACGAAATTTTGCGTCAAACTTGTGGCTGTGGTCACAGGACATTGACTCGCTGACCCATCTTATGGAGGTGCGTATTACGCCTGAGGCGCACGCATTGCATAACTAATCACAATAACTGTCAACATAAAACCCTGACTATCTCAAATTTCCCGCCCGATTAGGTTTTCTTTTACCTTCGTCCCTGAAAACCATCCCCAAAATGGCGATTTTCGCGGGAAATCTCAGCTTCAAAATCTCAAGCGAGCTTCGATCTAGGGTCTTTCTAACTCCCTGGTATGAATTTTCACTCAAATAGGTTTATATTTTCTGTGAATTTTAGTTTTCATTACAATTCATCGATTCACATCTTTAACCCTAAAAGCCAACCAAGAAAAATGATCTAGTGGTTTAGAAATCGTTAGTTATTCTGCAAAAAAAAAAAAAAACTGAAATATTGTGATGTATGGTGATTCTCGTATTGGCTTTCAATAGTAGGGTTAATAAAGCCAGAGTCATCAGGTGTTGTAGAGATTATCAATCGTCCGGTCCCGTTAGGTACATTCCGAAGAAGTACTCCAAGATCGAAGAAACGCAAACTTCGCCGCGTATGAAAAGTTCAGAGGAAACACAATTCGATGAGTGTTCGGATTCAATTTCGTTAAGAGAGAGGGTTTCACCAAGAATATCGAATTTGGGCAAGAGTTCTCAAAATCAATTTTCCTATTTTGACAGAATTCCTGATGCTGAAACAGGTACAATTCCATTGATGGATAACGCTTCCATAAATTTTTAAATGAAACAATTCTGGTACAGGTAAGTTGTTATGTTAAGTTTTGTCGTTCTGCATATCCTCTGTTTGTACAGTGAACTCAGACAAATTTGGAAATGTTACGGAATTTTTGGAGTTTGATGATGAGGATGCTCACGAGCCCGAAGAGGTTATTGACGAATTGAGAATCTCTTGTGAGATCGAGCCTTGTGAAGGGGATGCAAAAAGAACTAATAAAACTAAAAAAGATGCTGAGAAAATAGCATTCGAAGCACTTGCAGCAAGGTTAGAACATCTCCACGGCCTGGTGTTCTTTTGAAGTTGGCATGATTTGTTTGCTGCTTTCCTTGCAGATATTTTTTTCGTCTCTTGATGCAGAGTCAATGTTTTTTGAAATGTACTTTATGTCTCTGTAGAGCATTTACTGCAACCGAGCTGCGAAAGAAACTGCTTGGAAAGAGATTTCCTCTCGATATTATTGAGGGAGTGGTAACTGATTTGCAGAGCAGGTGTGTAACAATGTGTCTTTAGTATTATACAACTGAAGACTTTACCGTTACATTCGTTATTCTGGGACACTTTTTGGGGACCATATTTTGGCCCGACACATTGTTGCACAACTATTCGACAAAAAACTTTTAATACGTAAGATTTTTTAATTTTCAGTTAGCAGGTGTTTTTTGATGTTGTTTTTGACCAGTTGAGCTATCAGTCTCTATACCTAGACAATCAGAAAAATCTTGACAATGAGAGGTTAAAGAAACAGAGAGGAGGTAGTATTTTGATTTCTGGCAGTTTCATATTCCTATCTTAGGACCTACCGTATACTAGGGATAGAATTCATTGTGTGTATTGTCGTAGGTGGCAACCATGGTGAGTCCAGAAACTTGGAAGCATGGTACAAGCTGTTGTAACCTGTCCTATATTAGTTTTGCTTTGGTTTTGGATGAAATTTTGCGAAACCCAACGAAACTGCTAAAACTCTAGAAAAAGCTTCAAAAATTTCTGAAAAAATAATAAAACATTCATAAAAAATAAGGAACATATATATGCAATAAAGTTTTGTTGAAACAAATCATACAATTAATTTAGGGCCAAGAAGAGTGACTTACAGTGTTATCGGACTGAACTGGAGTTTGATTTGTAAACCTGCCTTCCAAGTACCCACTCTACAACTCTATTTTGATATGAACATATGTTTGTTAGCTTTTTCTATCTAGAACACACATTGGGGATTAAGTTTTTCTATCTAGAACACATGTAGCCCAATTAGTCAAGGTCTGGTTGAAACTTTGACCCATGATTGAAGGCAAAACGGATAGAGTGTAACACGAGAATGTGTAGATTGAGTACTTAGAATGCAAGTTTACAAAATAGGTTTCAATTCTACCCTATAACATTGAAAGTCACTCTTTTTTACCCTAAATCAGTTACATGATGTAGTTTTAATGAATTTTGTTGCATTTATATGTTTCCTATTTTTTAATATTTTTATTTTCAGATTTCTCATGTCATTTCGTCCGTTTCTCCTTAGTTTCACCAGGGTTCAGACTCAAACGTGCACATTTGAATCATGCTCGTAAGGCTACAACTGATCATTAGATAATCATGTTCACTATTTGGCATGGATCTTGTGTGTAAGAGAGAGAGAGAACTATTCTAGAGTACCGTAGGTCATCAACATATTTATTTGGAATATAGAGCATTTAAAAGCATTCATGATGATGGATAGGAAGCATAGAGAGATTAGATTGTCAACGTATTTATTTGGAATATAGCATTTAAAAGCATTCATGATGGATAGGAAGCATCTCTCTCTCTCTAACACTTCCTAGGGGGAGGGAGGGTATTTATCTAGAATAGAGCATTTAAAAGCATTCATGATGGATATGAAGCATTTCTCTCTCTCTAACACTTCCTATCATTATTTAGGTTGTTTTACTAGGATACCCTATGCTTTTCCCATTTCTCAACTGCATATTGAATTTTCAGGCACTAAGTTACATTTCAATGCGTTTCCTCTTTCAGTGATCATGTTAGCACAAGAGCACACTTGCAAATAAATATAATGCATACCCATTTGCTTGTCTTAAGCGAGATTTTGGCATTTTTTTTTTATATTTCTTGTAGGGGGTTGATTAATGATTATTTGTATGCGGAAGCATTTTCTCAGTCTAAATGGTCTTCCTCAACTTGGGGGCCAAGGCGGATCAAACAAGTAAGCACTCCCTTTTGAAACTCTTTTTTTATTTATATTCTATTAGCAGTTTTATTGCAAAAGTTTCTATTTGTGCATCTTGTATGAATTTATTGCTTGCTTGATTTACCATTGGCTTTAATTCTCTTTTCCATGCTTACTTGTTAACTATGTAACAATGACATGGACACGTGTGTTGCAGTCCTACACATATGAGGTGTCTGATGAAACACAGACACATCCATTAACATGTATTATAGTACAATGTTTTAGTTATATATACATCAAAACTTTTTTTTTTTAAATTAAATTAAGGAAATGATTATATTAAATGTACAAGAAAATTTTTCATACACCATATAGAGCTCTCCAATAACTTAATAAGGGCCTATTTTGGAAATTCCATGTTTTTAAGACTTAACTAGTCTTAACCCAGAAGAACTTCAATGTCACAACTGCTTTTCATAAAACCAACTGTAGTCCAGTTTTAAGGGTGGATTCTCAAAAAGTAGGGCTAAAAAAAGTGGGCTCCACACAGTTACCAACAGGCCATGAGGACTAGACCTCCAGTGATCATGGCTGGGCTTATTTTTGGGTTTCCAAATGAATCCTAAATATAAATAGCTTTATAAGTTGTAGGACTGTGAAACAACTATAGATGTGTTTAACAACATAATAAAGTATTATGGAGAACGGAACACATCGACCTTCTTTTAGGAATCATTTTCTTTATAAACATCATTGCAATAAAGGGTGACACAAACCCATGTGTCAGGACATGTCAAGGAGCATATACATGTTGACACAACAAAAACATAAATTTGATAGTTTGGTAATCATGTTATTTAAGTTCGCAATTGTTTTCCTTAGTTTAGGGATGAAATAAGATATAACAGTTAGAAAAGTACTCTAAATGATAAGTTTTTGACAGTAATGATACTATGGCATAGATTTAGAAGATCTTACAGTATATAATCTTGCAAAGGAATGTTCCTCTGCAATATTTGATAACTTTGAAAAGAAAAAGCAGAGGAAAAAGTTAGCAGTTTTGGTTCTATGGTATGATCTTGATTTGTAGTTTATGATGTCTGAAGTGCCTTAAAATTAGATAAACTAATAAGACATACCAAATTGTAGGGTAGGAATGAATTAATGAATTCCAGAAGAGAAGACGGTTCAGCTCAGTGCAAGGTATAATAGTCCCTAAGTAAACTCTTTTCACCTAACCAACTCTTTAAGAGAATCAATTAAAAGCTGGGATCTGGCAGGCCATTCTTGGTCTTCTTCAACCTGAGACAGTTTAGAGAAAGAATGAATTGGAAGGCTTGAACAATTAAGCTTTAAAGTTAAAACAATATTTTTCTTTTTATTATGGCTAAATAAAGTATTCAGTAAACTGTGTTAACCGGTGCTTCAAAAGGGATGCCGTACCCATATCTGACTCTTCATTTCAAGTGTAAATGCCTTGTCCATAAAGTATCCAGTCGTGTCCCTCCCGTACCCTGGTAACAGAATCAATAAATGAGAAATATATTGTTGGCCCGGTAATATTATAGAGCATTGAAGCTCATAAACCATTTCAAAGGTAGTATAACATTTAAAAACGCTATAATTATTTTCAGTCAGTTAAAAGTATTGTTTTTTCTCCTTGATTTGTATTACAATTTTTGTGGGCAAAATGCCTGAGACCAATAGGTGTTGCACCATTGTTGGATCAGGCACTTCTCCAAAAGGGGGTGAGTGAAGCAAATGCAGAGAAAGCGATGAAACATGTTTTCGAGGATGGTGGTTCAGATGGCGATAAGGAGCCAATTCTTGGCATGTCTAAGCTTTCAATGGACCGTCTCTTTGTTCAGGCCTCAAAGCAATGGCTGCGGGGTCAAGATGTGCCATGCGAGAAGCGGAAGTCGAGGATTGTTAGGTGGCTACAGTACCGTGGCTTCAACTGGGGGGTTATCGGTTTCGTCTTAAAGAAGTTGGAGTCCAAGTATCCACCCTAGAGTGTTTGAATAAATTGACAACCTGACTAATCCCCCATTCCTCTGCCAAGACACACAAAAGAAGCCTCAAAGTTTTAGTGCCCGAGAGTTCCAAGTCAGACACTTGACTCGTGGTTGTTCCATGACTTGCAATCTGGTAATCCCTTCACCATGTATTAGATGCCATGAGTAGCAGGCATCATGTGACAGTATTAGACAGGGATATAGTGCCACTATGGCACTCCACTGTGCCATGTGGTAAATAACTGCCATGTGTCATTCCTCCTCGTGCCATCTAGGCAGGACAAGCTCACCCCAAGAGAATATCATGGCAAAGTTGATGAATAGTAGACAACATAGGACCAACACCCATCATCAATTCACACCATTTGAACTTAGCAGTGGGATGGACATGTTTCACTAAAACTAGAATTCTTGTATAGTTCAATATAATGCAAAAAGCCATCGACACGAACACCACTGTTTCTTCTTACTTGTATGTCCTATTTTGATGACTCCTAACTTCTACACAAGCAGACAGGTGTACTTCAACAACATAGATGTGTACTGTACACATATGGGCACTGGTATTCATCATTTGATGAGTCCCGCCTACGAGGAAAATCAGTCTGATTGGATACTTAGAACCATTGGATCTATCACATTTCTTTGGATGGTCAAAAATTATATATACTGACCATAAAATATGTTATGGAATGCTTTATGCTCATACCATATCAGGTTGACTTTTTATTGGGTGAATATATGTTAGACCAGTCAAGTGGTGGTTCCCACTTCCCAGTTCCCACCTCCCTGAATGTGCACTCTTATGTATGTATTGTATGTATGTATGTATGCATCCATGTAGGTACCTTGTACTTGATGGTCTGAGGAGGGCTCCATGTGCTCGAGCTTGGATTTATAATATAATTCTGAACCGAAGGTTAGTATGGTTGGAAGAGTTTTCAGTGCTAAAAAGTCTCTCTCAGAACAGCACATTACACGTGACGGACGCGAGGAGCACGGGGCCACGTGATCTTTGCTGGAAAGATAGTGAGAGAGCTATCAACCGAATCTCATTCTTTCACAATAAATTCTAATAATATAATCCAAACACCCAATCATTGCACCAACTTCCACAGACCCCACACCCTCGCATTCACACCCTTACCCTTAACCTTCTCATCTTCCCAAGACATCCCATCCTCAACTGTAATGGCAGAGTTTTGTCAAATTTTTTACTTTTTCTACCGTGGTTTCTTCACGGGATAGATGAACACAAGTCTTACACACATTAAAAGTTTGTATAATACCTCCATTCCCGACGGATCTGTGCCACCCCTCCAAATGTAAGAAGAGTTTTACAATCCGATTAGTGGGTTTTCCTGTGACGATTGATCGGATGGTTAAAATCGTCCTGATTGGCAGCCATTGGCGTTACTGCCCCTTCAATTGGACAGTCAGATTGTTGATATAGATGATGTGCATATGTACAAATTTTATTGTATTTTGCATTGGATTTTTTCTACGTAGGAGATTATTCTCCGATTGAGCAAAAATTGGGGAAGAATTTAGACTCAAAAAATTCCGTTAATAATTAATTATTACAATTTACAAAAAACATTGAGGGGGAGACTTTACACTTCTATGGTGAAATCTCTGCCCTATTCTAATTGATCGTACTAGCATTCACAATGCGTAGCGCGCATACCCTATCCCAGAAGCTTCCCAATTTCCCATTAGATTGAATCATCTGAGAATGCAAAGGAACAGTCAGATGATCCTTGTTGCAAGACCATACTCCGAGCAGGCAAAGGGGATAGAGTTGTTGAGCGGCCCTTGCACAGGTCATTGTCCGACCTTGCAACATCTTTGTGACAAATCTCCTTCAGCATGGCAACAACATCCTTCATTGTTGGACGGTCGTCAGCTCGGGTGCTTACACATAAAAATGAAACTGCAAGTGTTTGAAGCATCTCGTGTATCTGAGGGTCAGGCCGGCCTTGGAGTTTTGGGTCAAGAATGTCAACTGGGTCCTGCTTGTTGTGCAAGTGGTCCCGAACCCATTGAACCAAGTGTGCACCTCCAGGCAAGGTCGGGTCTAATGGGTGTCTTCCGGTCAAGACTTCAATCAGAACCACGCCGAAGCTGTACACATCACTCTTCTCAGTTATGCGCTGCATCGATGCATGCTCTGAAAATACCACCATTATCAGTATCAGGAAGGTATGATCGACCTTAATTCCAAAGCAAGAAAATTTCAAGGCAAAAAGAAATGGGATGGAATAATTACCAGGAGCCATGTATCCATAAGACCCAGCAAGCTGAGGCTTGAGATTTAATTTGGAACGTTCATCACTGTTCACAAGCCTAGCTAGCCCAAAATCAGCTAAGTAAGGCTCGAAGCTGGGACCCAACAACACATTCATGGCCTTCACATCTCCATGCAAGATAGAGGGTATACAGTCATGGTGCAAGTATGCAAGGGCATGTGCCACCCCTAACACCACCTCGTACCTCACTTCCCACTCCGCCGCTCCCTTCCCGACCCCATGAAGGAGCGCGCTTAAGCTCCCGTTCGGAAGGTAATCATATAACAACAGCTTCATGGTCCGGTTTGCACACGATCCCAACAGTCGCACAATGTTCCTGTGTCGGATTGACCCCAATGTCTGAATCTCGGATCCGAATGCTCCCGATTCCTCGGACGACCACATCTTCTTCACTGCAAGTGTCTCCCCGTTTGGGATCGCCACCCTGTAGACTACCCCAGAGCTCCCAGTACCTATTACATTGGCTGATGTCAGATTCCGGACAACATCATCAACTGAGAACTCAAGCTTCTGATAAAGCGTCATCTCCCATGTGTCATCCACTGTTGGTCCGCTGTTACGTGCTCGTACAAGCATGTACACTGCAAGTAGTAGTAGTACTGCACTGGCGCTGATGAGGACAGCCATTGCTAACTTCCATGCTGATTTGGAACGACCGGTAGGTCCCATGCGGACGGTAGGCCCCACTACCCCGTCGGAGATGTATAGTGCCCGGTTCCCAGTGAGATCACTTAGTGGGAGTTGTCGGAAGAATGGAGTGTTGGGCAATTCGCCGGAGAATTCATTGAAGGAGATGTTGAGAGCAACAAGGTTCTGAAGGGTGGCGAGCGTGTTTACGTTCCCGATGAGTTCGTTGTGGGAGAGGTCAAGGATTCCGAGCTTGTCAAGACCGGAGAATTGGGCTGGGATTTCACCTGAAAGCTTGTTACAGCTTAGATTGAGAGAAATCTCGAGCGCCGGAATCTGACCCAATTCCTTTGGTATCTCACCCGAGAAACTGTTGTCCCCGAGATCTAGTAACTGTAGTTTACTGCAAGACATGAGCTCTGCTGGAATTCTGCCGGAAAGTTGATTCTTTCCGAGAACTAGTTTAGTCAACTCAGTCAAAGATCCAAGACTTGGAGTCAATGGACCTCTAAGCCTATTATTTGAAATGTCAACGAATAGTAGGCTTTTTGGCAGTGTTTCAGGCACAGAACCAGTTAGCCCATTTGAATGGAGATCGAGAAACTCGAGATTTTCACATCCAGAGATCGATGGTGGAATCTCTCCCACCAACTTGTTGTTACTCATGTCGAGGAAATTCAAATTCTTCAAAGTCCCAATCTCGGCTGGAATTGTACCTGCAAGCCTGTTGTTGTTCGATCGAAACCGATACAAGTTTGTGCAGTTTCCAATGTCCGATGGTATAAAACCCGATAAATCATTAGAAAGAAGCAGCAACTTGGTGAGATTTCTCAACCCAAAAATCTGTTTCGGTATTGAGCCCATGAGGTTGTTGTAAGATAGATCAAGAGCCTGAAGATTCTGACACTCGGCTAGACTCTCCGGGATATTCCCTGTCAGACTGTTCTGCCATGCGAAGAACAGCGTCAAGCTCTTCAGTTTGCCAATACCAACAGGAATCTCACCGGAAATGTCGTTGTTGTCAACTTCAAGATGAGTCAGCATATTGCAGTTTGAGATTTCAGAAGGTATTGTACCTGTTAACTGATTAACGCTCAGCTGAAGCTCTTGAAGACCCAAAAGGTTTCCAAAACTTTTTGGGATACTGCCTGATAACAGATTCTCCGATAAATCCATAACGACCAGCTCTGTGCAGCTTCCGAGCTCAGATGGGATCGTACCCACCAAACTGTTCTGCCACAATAGCAGACTCTGAAGCTTCCGTAGCTCCCCAATTTGCCTTGGGATTGAACCTGAGATTGAGTTCTGATATAAGTACAGGTTCTGTAATTCAGTACAGTTTCTAATCTCTTCTGGGATAGGACCAGATAAAAGAGATGAATAAATCGCTATGGTTTGAATCCGTTTTAGCAACCCTATGGAAGTAGGAAGACTTCCAGAAATGCTGGTTTCTGCTAGCCCCAACATAACTAAATTGCTGCAATTTCCAATCTCCCATGGCAGTTCGCCTTTGAGATTTTGATTTCCGCCTGCTCGAAAGATTTCTAGCTTACTTAATTTTCCTATACTCTTCGGAATTTCACCACTGAGCTGATTATCGTAGAGCGTCAGATACACGAGGCTCGAAAGATTTCCAATGTCGTAAGGAATTCCGCCTTCAAGCAAATTCGAACTGAGAGAGAGACTTTGCAGCTTGCTTAGCCTGCAAATTTCGACCGGAATTTCGCTAGAGATAGCATTTCTGCTGAGATCAACAAGACTCAATTCTTGATATTCTCCAATTTCTCTTGGAATTGGACCAGTTAGATTGGTCGCCGAGAGGATAAGGGTCATCAAGGACTTGAGAGATTGGAAATTTGAAGGAAATGGACCTTGCAAATCCACTGATTTCAAGCTTATCTGGACTACTTTCGCGTTTGAGTTGCAGAAGATCCCGAACCAGTTGCAAGGGTTTGGATCTGAAGGATTCCATGTTCTCAGCACATCTGTGGAGCTGTTTAGACTGTTTTTCCATGATAGAAGAGTTTGGCCCTGTTCATCAATGGAGAAACAACACAAGAAGAAGAGAGAGTTTATTGTGAGAAGGAAGGTGAAGGAGAAGATATTGAAAGAAAGAAGGAGATTCTTTGGGTGGTTTGCAGGCATTGCTGATGGAGAAAACAGGTGATCTGTTTTGGGATTGTTGAGGGGAGAACCCCATGTTTTGTTTATAGAAGAAAAGCAGATCTGGATCCAACACCACCTTCTTTTTTTCTATTATTATTGTTGTTGTTAATTGAGAGATGGTGATGCATATGGGTTTCCAGTTTAATTTATGGAAATTTGTTTTGTGGGTTCTTTGTTTGCTACTGTCATTGGATGGGCAGGTGAAGTTGGCTTTGGTTTGTATATAGAATTGGGTAATTTTATCATGGTCACAAACTGTCAAATATGAAAGTGAGGGTATTGGATGGTCCATAAGAAATTTTTTTTTTTTTTTTTGGTTCTTTGTTTGTTTGATCTGTTCTATTGATACAGACATTTGTTTTTACTTGAAAATGGATTTCTTCTCTTAGAATTCTGTAATAGAATGGTTTGGTTTAGTAAAATTTGAGTTAGAACTAAAAAAAAAAACAAAGGGAGAGTTGTAATACTTTTTAAGCTTCAATTAAGAGAAAATAGATGATGCTTCCTACACCCCATACCAGTACAGGTAAGCCTTCTTGGGACCATTCAGTTGCTGGACCATTTTTCTTTAATTGGGCATAGCTCAGTAATCAGGTTAACTGGACACAACACAACCTGTCCTATGTGGGGACCTTTTTCTCTTTCAGCCCTGCAAGTTTTAGCTGTAGAATGTATCACTAAGATCCCAGTGCCTGCATTATGTTGCTCCAATTTTCGGCCGTGAACAAATTCGAGAGGTGGCTTACCAATTGAATGGACAGATCAATGAGTTGGCCTCGAGCATGGAGATTCAACGGCATCATACGTTCTTCTCTTCAATTATTGTACTGTATTAAATTGAATTTTTCGCTATGAACTAAGGTAAACGAACTTATTTTTCCCACAAAAATTTTCAAAGGATCGAAATTGTTTTAGTTAAATTATATTTCAATATTATTTTCGGAAAATAGATATGGGTTTTTGTTAAATTCTAAGAATTGCAAAGGAAAAGTAAATGGGGTGAGGTTATAAACTGTAGATTAAGCTGAAAGTCAGGGATTTCAGTATTGTTTAAGTCGTTGATAGAGATCTATTTTGGTTAGTTTATAGTTGGAGGGACTGTGTGGAATCTACAGAGTAGTGAAATGCACATGGAGGTGAAGAACAAGAAAAAAAAATATATAAAAAGAGTTCTATAAGTTGCAAATCTGGTCATGTTGTCGGACGGCCTTTGCTGTAAAGGAAAAGAAAGAAACAAAATAATGTAAATGACCTTGAGTGGAAGGGACAACAACAACAACATGAGCTTTTTTTTTATTATTATTATCTATAAATTATCTACAAATAAAACCCCAAGTGATTTAGAAAAATGGTATTTAGAATACTGGACGATAGATCGGCCCCTCGTGCCGTCGTGGTTAGGACAGTGTTAGGTCACAAGTTCAATCATAGCTAGAAAACCAATAACCCAAATCAAATAGGACTTTCAGCAGTGGAGGATTGCGAGAAGCCGTCCTCTCTGCCTCTACCAACGCAAGGTGCTCGGAACCGTTGATTTTTCAACGAAGAGTCCAATCTTGGATGATTAGGAACATCAGGTGGATAACCGAGACCAGAGCGGCTCAACACGTGCCGCATATAAAACAATGTACATGTTGATATTGATATACAACTAGACTATTTTGTACAATTTGGCCGATACGGCAGATAGGTACTTGACGTGCCTAGTACTGAAATTATAAATATGAATTAAAAGGAAAAAAGGGGGAAAAGATATGAGAAAGGAAAGAGAAGATCTATGAGCCAAAGATGGAGAAGTAAAGAGACAACAACAACATTAAAAGAAGAGACAAAGACACCATCCAAAAAATTTGTGAAAAAAAAAAAAAAAAAAAATAGAAATTAAGGGTCCCTACTTCAACACCTCCTTTTATCCTGAACTAATTTTTTTTTTTTAAATTCCGTCTTTATATGAAAATGATGTAACATATCAAACGCATATCGTATTGGCGGATACAGCCATTTTTTATTAGAAGTGACGGGTACTTAAGTTCAACTATGAGAGAATGACAAAACTATCTTTATATGGTTCACATTAAATGAATTGATTCATAAATTACAGTGTCGCACCCGTCTTTGAGACATGGGTAACTGTGACCATCGTTTACAAAAAGTCTGTTATAACGGAAATGGACCTCCCCCGTTATGTTATGTATCGTTTTAATGCTCAGAAAATAATGGCCGCTATAACGATAGTAATGGCCATTATTTTATGCGCATGTTTTGTTAAAAAAAAACCAGTTATTTTCCGTAATAACTTTACTGAAAATTTGAAATTCAAAATTTGAATTTTAGATCTGTTATTTTCCGTCATTTCCCTATTTTTTTCATTTTTTACCCTGTGCGTTACAATCCGTTATAACGAAAAAAAAAAAAACGGTAACACCCTCCTTTTGAACCTTGACTGCGACTTTAAACCTACCCATGATCCAATCTAACAGTTCTTCGTCGTTCAGTTTTATACAAGGAACGGGATGGCTAGGGCTGTCAATGGATTAGGTCAACTCAATGATCCGATCGACATGTGGTCTGGCTCGAGGTATTGGCGGGTCCAGTAAATCATGCATATATTGGAGAATTGTAATCCATTTGGTTATCAGATGGGTTCCTTATTAACCTAGATCTAGTCTGACCCCAAGCCATTAATAGCCCTAACAATGGCCCTTATGAACCATTAATTACAGCCTGATATAACAGTTGTGCTATCATGTTTTATGTATTTTTAAGTAAATTTATGAATTTTTATCTTCTAAAATGAAGAATATAGTGTACAAACTTTAATAATATATTTAATTATAATAAAAATATTGCTATAAATTAATAGTCGTTATAACGGTTTATAAGAATTTAATCAAAACTATATCGTAGTTTTTTTTTTTCAATCATAGAAGTCTGAATCTGATCCAAACCATATTTGTAGTTTATGTATTCATGTAGGTGAAGGATAAGAATCTCATCACCTGCATGGTGTACGTTAACAATATGAAACAAAGAGGAAGCACATGGTCTTAGTTCTTGTTTAATGGCCAAGGGGTATTTTAGGGAATAAAATGATACAGTGGAGTCTCTAAGTAGTGAGAGTGTGAGACACACCGTCACGCACATGAGGGGAAGTATAGACGCTTATGCTTTAAGATTAGTTTATGTAAAGATTATACTTTCACGAAGCTGCCATGTTATGAGAGAGAGAGAGGGGTTCTTTATATTTTATGAGGATAGGTGGGAGTGGGAGGAAGGTGCCTTTCTCTTTATTAGCTTATATCTGAGCAAGGCTCCGATCCCAATCCGGATCAGTCCGATCCAGAACGGGATTAGCCCATCTCGCCCGAGACAAGGTTTAACATCTTCATACCAGCAAAGGGGAGGCCATAGTTAGAAATCCGGAGTGCGGCCAAATACGGTACAGGAAATTTTCGAGTACAATTTGGGTTTTTCATTTAAAATTGTGTTAAAAAATTCGACAAAAATAATTAAAAAAATAAAATAAAACAAAAAAAAGCAAAGTATTGGCAATTTTTTTCTTATAAAATAAATTTTTTTCATGCTCAAAATTGCGGGAGTTTTTCCTAACATTTGAATAGGACGTTGTTTGGTTCGCGTATAATTTGCGAATAATTCGAGAATTTACTACTATGGCAAGAGGCATATGTGCATAGGGCTCAGTATATACCATTCGATGGATCCAAGATATAGGAATTTGGATCCCAAAATTGGCCTGATTGGTTGACCATGACCATCCAGTGTATGGACTTTTTATTTTATTTTATTTTTTATTTTTATGCCACCTACTTTTTTTGACCATCCAAAAGAGAAGGATAGATCAAATGGCGACATTCATCCAATTATTTTGGTCTTATGGAATAGAGATTTCTATTAATTGGGACCCATTACTTGATGGAACTGTCCCCTTTCGTGATGGCTGGCAATCGTAGGTATAGGGGTTCTTTTGGAAGAAGAGGGAATATGGGAAAGTATCAACCCAAATGGCAGTTTTGGAGGGGAGAATTTGTAAATTGTGACAATTCAAGGCACAAAAGCACAATTCCGAAGTTGGAAAACTCGAAGCTGTCCATACTCCATAGTAAAAGCAAATAGACGCAGAAGGACGAATGAACTTAAACACGGACATTTTGTGAATAAATGAAAAATTGCGTCGATAAGTACTCCTCTAAGTCAAATTCATCATAAAGTAGTAGAATAGATGTGCTGGTATGAGGATGATAGGTAAATTTTTTTTTTTTGTTGAAACCATGGGTATCTAGTTTCTTAGAGCACCCGACTAGTCCCTTGGGTAGGATAGTCACCTTTCCACAGGTGACGGAGTGTACTGGGAGAATTAATGTGGACTGAGTCACTTATTACCCTACTATTTCCAGGGGGTATCCATAAGGAGAGTTGAAGTCAGAACCGCCTGCTTTTTGGAGTGGAGTCCTAGCCACCCGGGAATTGTCCAATCATTTTTTTGCCTTGTTTTGGCTTTGGTTTCATGGTTTTTAAGTATCATTCTTATACTTGGTGATATGATCTTTGCTTTGCTTCTTGTTTTTTCATTTATTTTTCTTGACGGACGTAATGGGTTTTAACTTTTGATAGTTTTGTGAAAAAAGATAGTTTTGTCGAGGGCTATAAACTACATTAAGGTCAAATCGTTGTTCCCTAAGAAGGATGTTGTTTGTCCTAATCTTTCCCTATTTTCAGGACTGAGCTTCTCAAACACTTTTTTGTCTTTCAGCTTATTAAAAGATAATGGATGAGAAGTGGGGAAGCTCTTGCACTTATTTGTCCTTAAATAATCCATGCAATATGTCCAAAGTCTAATCTCTCTTATAGTCAAAATCTATGTGCTATCAACTTTTTTTTTTTTTTGCTAAGCGTGTTAATGTGCTATCAGTCCTTTTAAAGTTTCTCGGGGTCGCTCTCGTCGGAGCGTTGTGGGACGCTTAAAAACATGCCATGGGGCACACTATTTCGGGTTCACTGACCCATGAATGATTGCCCGGCCTTTGATGGATCCACACACCAAAAATCAACTTGATTGGTGATCTCGTGCTATTGGATTTGTGCTTTCTCATGGAGTGATTTCTAGTCGTTGGATTTGAGCACTTTTTGAGTATACAGATCTAAATATCATCAATCAGGCTGATTTTTGGTGTAGATCCATCAACGAGTGTGCCATTGCATTAGAGAACTGCAGCAAAAAGAAAAAAAAATTTGGGATTGAACCCGTCGCAGCAACATTCGTAGTAGGATTGCAAATGAGTGGAAGGAACTACTAACCGGTTGGATCAGACCTGTATCGGAACGGGAAACCCTCAACTTGCTCACCCAGCCTACTCACCACAATAAGACGATGGATGGTATCGTGCTTTGATTGAGCGACAACTTGGATTGGACATAAATCAAAATCTATATCTTGCATTAGACATCCCAAGAACTTGGGCCCATGGAATGAGGCAAAAAAATTTTCTGGAGACTCCAGAACTCTTTTCTGTAGTGTAGTTTTCCTTTCTATGTAGAGGGTTAACGTTGAGGGCTGATGCGGCCAACCCAGGCAGTCCATCTGATAGACAACCCCCCCTGGATTGGCCACATCTATATTGCCTTTGTCCATTTCATACCTTTAACCTATCATTTTTGACTAACAATTGCAGCCACGACTTTTAGAAGCCTTTTTAAGGAGAATTTTTTTGAAGCGGCGATCATGCGCCAATGATCCACGCCACATATACATGGGGTTTAAGAAAAAAAACCTTTTACAAAGTAACCATGGGTATATGTGGCGCACGATCATTGGCGCATGATCACCGCTTCAAAAATCCTGGCCGCTTCAAAAAAGATATTCCCTTCTAAGTAGAAAAGAAGGGGGTATGAAACATGCCTCTTTTCTGCCATATGGCAAAGTGCAATTCAGGTGAGACTTGCCAGGTGGGGAGATGCTAAGGTGGCAAATGTGTGGACCTTTAGAAATGCCACCTCATCTGACACATGCTATTCAAAAAATGTGGACTTACAAATCACACTGGCCGCGCTCCCTCACCAAAATTGGAGTAGCAAATCACCATTTGTTAGGCAAATTGGCAATTGGTCCCTACAAGTCTAGATCAACCATCGACCCCCCCATTCCCGATTCAGTTGGATAAACACACGCACACAATGGATTACAGTCAAAGAAATCATCTAGGTGTGCAACAGATCCATCGAGCAGTAAGTACCACGCACCGTATAATTCTCCCATTATAAATTTTCGAAGAGATTTTGGATAATACTTGCGGAATAAAATAGTTTTTAACGAATATTTGAAACCTTTCACAAGACATAGCTCTGATACTTCCAAGGCCCAGGAAAGTTTTCTAGATCGACACTGTAGGTCAAAAAGTTTTGATCCAGAATACGTTTATGGACATTTATGGGCAGGAAATGTTTCTAAACAAAATGTCAGGAACCAAATAACTTGAAAAGTTAATTGCTTAAATAGGCACCTCCAAGCACGGCATATTGTGGGATACATCATACATGGTGGTAGACCATTTGATAAAGTGGCTTGCAAGCTACCAGTTCAGGCCTCTATCGGGAAGAGAACAAATATCATGTCTTAAACCATAATACTTTCCAACAGATACTTAGACCCCTCATCTCCAAATGCAATTTTTTTTCGAATCCGTGAGTTTCGCATTGCCATTTGCCAATTGATCCAACAGATTATATATCATCTTTCATGATTTTTTTTAAAATTTCCCAGATCATGGGTGCAAGGTTCTCCTTTTCTGAATGGGGTGGTCAGACAAAAGTAGAAGCACCAAAAAACATAACTACATACGATAAATCTGGCTGCTGTTAAACAGTGTATCTCAGAACATTTCAACTCTCAGAGAAGGATACCTATGGCGAAAATGCAAAAATTAGAGGAAATGAAATTGAGAAGACATCGTCACCTGCCAAAGCATTTCAGTATTGAAGAGGTAAGAGTGGACGAAAGGAACTTCATTCCAGCAGATCCTCCCGGGAAGTAGGAAATTGCATAGTATGAAAGTGCAAGGACCTAGTCGACATTGAGCAAACATCAATTCCTTGTTAGATAGGATCACTAGAATAGAGTTCACGTCTCTTCTTTTCCTTGTTTCAAAAGAAAACTAACAAATGTGATTATTGTGAAGATAAAGATCATGTTTAAGAAGTCAAAATTAAATGTTTAAAAGCCAATGGAGAGACAAAATGCAGATAGCAAAGGAAAACAAGGAGACATGACGGTTTTTTTTCTGGGTTCAAGTTGCGGGAGACTTGAGCGCAATAAAAGATAAGATGATGAAAGGCTGATATTCCCCATACCATTAAAAACAGTATAATGACAGAGAAAGACTTAAACCAATGAGAAAAGAGAGGTAAAAAGAAGTTGTTCAATACCTGCAACACAGAGAAGAGCACAGAGAGAATGTAACTGTGAAGAACCATGGACACATAGATGGTACCGACCATACTGCCAATGAACCCCAGTGTAAAAGGAAGTCTCTGTCCAAAAGTAAATGAATAAATAAAACGCTGTTAGATACATGAAACCAAACTAAGTTACTATTCTTGTTCTAATGAAAGAGAAATAAAACATGGCTGAGATACCTCTCTTGATGACATGTGTACGAGCTGATTCTTTGGACCTTTGAGTGCGAAGAAAGATCCTATGATGAAGGCACAACCAAAAGTAAAGCAGATTGCAAATTTCTGAGGCATCAGTACCATGACGGGAAGGAACATGGTGAATGCAATGAACACAAAGAACACTCCAGTGGCCAGGAGCAGCCCAAAGTACACGAGAGATTTCCCAGAAGGGACATTGCTAGTAGCAGACTGGAAGCTCCCAGGCAAATCCTTCACTCCTTTTGAAACCCTAAAAGATATCAGACAAAGCAAATTTAGACCGTACTAACACGGAAAAATATAACCAAATAGTAACAAATCGATAAACCAACCCTCATAACTTTTTTTTTTTTTTTTTTGTGATAAGTATATACTTTATTAAAGGGTGAAATGCCAGCAAAGATACAAACACGAGCCTAAGAGGTCGAGAAGGCCTCCAAAGGGCTACAGAAACAAAAGAAAGGGAAACAAAAAACCAGCCAACCAGCCAACCAACCAAAATACCAAAACAGCTATCAACCTTCTCTAGAACATTCAATATCCCAATAACTTATCAGTAATTCAATTTCAACTAAAGAGCAAAAAAGAAAATGTCGGCTGGAGCAACCATCATAACTCAACAGTATTTAAATATCAATTGAGAGAAAACCATCGGCAGGACCTTCTCAACATTTAGTTTATTCAGCGAAAAAACAATTTCGATCTTTTAAGTGTCAAAAAAGCGACCACTTGCTCCCATACACTACACTGCACCATATCATCTCTGCAATGCACCAGATCATCTCCTATGCACACATCTGACCATATTTTTGGCGTGTCCTCTCCCTCATTCCACCATTTCTCCCGCAAGAAACCTCATCGCATCCCATCCAATAGAGATGATCCCTCTCTTAGTCCCACCTGGTAGGGAAGAGGGCCTATTTATAGAGAGCTTTGGGGAGATGGGAGGGACCAATCAGAAGTCCAAACCAGAGAGACACTGTAGAAAATGTTCTAGAGAGAGAGAGGAAATGTTGCCCGATGAGCAAGACAGCTCCCCATACGTTGTACTCCATCCTATGTACTATACACCATCTTCATATTGGATTCCAGACATTTGATCGGCAATCCTGTGGATGTAGTTGTCGGCTTTTACCGACGATGAACCACGTAAGTCTCCCGTTCCTTTATTTATTTATTTGTCTATTTATTTCCTTTATCTTTTATGTTGATTTATCAACCTCTGATGCATTCCCTTTTTGGTTGTTGCACACTATTGATGCATGTGGGAGGATCTTGAGGTGATCTGACGGCCAAAGCACACCGCCCAAAAAATTTGCCCATAGATCTCTAAAGAAATTTTCTCAATAGGATATATTAAGCAAAGATAGAGTAAAAGTTATAATGCAGGGGCATTTTCACACCGGGCTTGAGTGGGGCGGCTTGCGTGAGAGACGAGGGGCAAGCTCGGGGTGGGGCGGCCTGTGTGACATAGGATCCACGAGGGAGATTCGGCCGAGAGCCTAGATCTAAGCTATGAGATAAAGGAATTTAATCTCACACCCCCATCAGTCGCGGCTTTTTGGAGTATTGGTTAGATGTCCTGCATCAAGTTAAGTTTTATGTTTGTATTGGGCCAAGTATCATTCTTCCTTAGCAATCCCCACACATAATCTATTCCTGCATCCCAGCCAATCAAAGGGTCCAATGAGAGAGATGAAGAAACAAGAAAGAACATGCTATTTTGATAGAAACTAGAGGAACTTATTACAAAAGTAAAGGAATAGAGAATTGCTCCATTATTATTTTGCCTCTCTCCTAAAATGGGAGAGAGCGTTCCCACAAACCAAAGCCCCTTCCTTCTCACATGCTTCCCTCTCCCAATTTCTCCTCCTTTCTAAAAAGAAAATGATTTAGCCTTTTTTATGGTTTGGTGGGCTAGATGAAAAGGATTACCCTCTGGTGGATTGGAGGATTGTGTGTTCTCCCAAAAAGGAGGATGGCTTAGGGGTTAAGAATCTAAGATTAATGAACCTTGCTCTTCTTGGAAAATGACTTTGGCGTTTTGTCGTGGAGGAGAATAACTTGTGGAGGAAGGTTATCAAGACTAGACACGGAAGCAAGGGGAACTCGGAATCCATATGGTTGTGGTGTTTGGAGGGATGTTGTAAAGATGTATTCTTCTTTCCATGCTGGCATTCGTTTCAGGGTAGGAGTTGGGAGACAAGGTCCGCTTTTGGAGTAATGTTTGGTGTGGTGACAAGGCTCTCAAGGAGGACTTCCCCCAGCTTAATGAGATATCAGATAAAAAATTCAGCACGGTGTCTAATTTCTTTGTAGGGGAGGAGTCGTAAGTCTTGTGGGACTTTGGCTTGAGAAGGAACTTAAATGATTGGGAAATCCCTTCCATTGTAGCTCTTCTCTAGAGATTGGAAGGTCTGGTGGTGTATAGATCTAAGGAGGACACTTTTTGGAGGTCTAGCAGACCCAATGGGCTCTTCTGTGAGCGCTCGTTCTACGGATAGGTCTTGGGGATCATCGTCGACGCTAACAAATATCTCATGGAGATGCTTGTCTTCGATGGTCAATATTTGGGGGTTGAAGGTCCCCTCCAAACTGGCTTTCTTTGTGTGGTGTGCTTCCTTAGAAAAGATTCTCACAGAAGATAACCACATGATCATGGATTCAGGGGCTTCGGTGCATATGACGGGTATGTCTTCTTTATTTTCGAGTTATTCCATTTGCT
Source organism: Euptelea pleiosperma (assembly GCA_035048495.1). NCBI lineage: Eukaryota > Viridiplantae > Streptophyta > Magnoliopsida > Ranunculales > Eupteleaceae > Euptelea > Euptelea pleiosperma. The sequence goes on from CM068545.1 coordinate 2,305,834, forward strand.
CTAGCCACGATAAGGTTAGAACTGCAGATGACACATTATCTACTGTATTTGGGAAAGGGTCGGGCTCCGTTGACAAGGAAAAGTTACCGCCCTGTGTACAGGAACAGGCAGCCACATGTGGTGTGTAATCCAACGGCTAAAATGGGTTTTCAACCTGTTGTTTTTAGCTGAGCCCGGCTCGTTTCAAGCCGGCTTAAAAGTGGAAGCTTTCTAAAAAACAGAAAAGGATGTTAATAGGAATTGCTGCCTACAGCTTTTCTGACATCCCTCTCCTCTCTCTCTCTCTCTCTCTCTCTCTCTTTGTGAGAAAACCCATTTCACCATGTTCTCATTTTTCAAACAACCCTTCAACCAAAGGCAATACCAGTGGGAAGAAATAGAAGCCGCTCATCCCAACTCAACTACCGTTGTTGCCGTAGGTAACTCTCTCACCACTTTCTCTCTCGACTTCGTTCTTTAAAAGAAGAAAAATAAAAAATTTATGGGTCGGGTTCTGATGACCAACATTTTTGATCAACACCTTGGTTTACCCTTATAGAAGATGAATCAATGGCTGATTTTTGGTGAAGATGATCTCTATGGTGAGGAGATCATCCTCACAAAAATTTAAATCATTCTGATATTCATAGATTGGTTTAAAAGTTGAAGAATTATGGACCGTCGATTTTTACCATGTAACTTGAAAACCACATTAGACGGGACTAGAAATTTTAGAATGGGCTGAGTTTTTGTTGGGGTTATCTATATGGTGAGGAGATCATCCTCACCAAAAATCAGCCATTGATTCATCTTCTATGAGGGTACACCAAGATGTTGGTAAAAAATGTTGGTCAAAACTGTTGGTCACCGGAACCTGACCCAAAATTTATTTGGCCCTACATAACTCAATTTTTTGGGCTCACTAACCACATGGATATTTAACCCACAAAAATCAGCTCGATTGATAATTTATAGCCATTGGATTAAGTACTCAAAAAATATGTAAAAAGCATGCTTAAATCCAACGGTTAAAATCAATCCAAGAAAAGTGCTAAAATCCATGGGTGGATATTATCAATGGAGCTGATTTTTGGTATGTATATCCAACAAGGGGTAGGTATGAGAGGAGAGGGATGTCAGAAAAGCTGTAGGCAGCAATTCCTATTAACATCCTTTTCTGCTTTTCAGAAAGCGTTCACTTTTAAGCCGGCTTGAAACGAGCCGGGCTCAGCTAAAAACAGCATGTTGAAAACCCATTTTAGCCGTTCGATTAAACACCATATGTGGCTGCCCGTTCCTGTACACAGGGCGGTAACTTTTCCCTGTCAACGAAGCCCGACCCTTTGGGAAATGGCGCTTTTCTCCCCTCTCCTAAGCTTCCACTTGCATACACATCTAACTTATATTATCTGTTGGCGCTCTTACTAAATCTTCGAACTGCAGTGTGACTTTCTTTCCTTGATACTGTGTCTTTCAGGACCTCGAGACGAGGATGACGATTAGCACTGGACATGAAGCTAACGGGCTGTACCTTCTTGATGGATGGCCTTCTGAGCTCACAACACTGCAATCATCTCCTAGTAATAGTAGGATTAGGCTAGACTCTTTTATATTGGCATGCCCATCTAGGGCATGTCTCTTTTCAGTATCTCAAACTTTTATTTCCCGCTTTATTTGTTTCTGTTTTGTTACCCGACTTGCAATATGAGACATGTGAGCTATCAAAACACCGTCGATCTACTTATCCACTAAGAGATAATTGAAGTTCCGTTTCCTTTGATCTTGTGCATTCTGATGTGTAGAGTCCTGCCCCTGTTATTTCTATCTTTGACTTCCGTTATTTTGTTACTTTTGTTGATAACCATACTAAGTGCACATGGGTTTATCCTATGAAAACTAAAGATGAGATTCATTCCATCTTTAAGGGTTTTCATAAAATGATCCTAACTCAGTATGGCGCCTCCATCAAGGTTCTTCATTCTGACTAAGGTGGAGAATATATTTATTGGGGACTCCAACAATATTTTTTAGACCATGGGATTTGTCACCACAATTCTTGCAGTTACACCACTTAACAAAATGGTGTAGCTGAAAGAAAAATGCGTCATCTGACTGAGGTAGCTCGCTCTCTTCTGATCGGCCCCAAAGTCCCAACATCCTATTGGTCGGATGCTGTCTTGACTGCCGCTTATTTGACTAATAGAATGCCATCTCGTGTCCTCAACTTCAAGTCTCCTCTACAGGTTCTTCTCTCGCTACTTCCTTATTCGCGGTCCCTCCTCGTATCTTTGGGTGTGAATGCTATGTGCACATCCTCGGTCCCAATCATAGCAAACTTGATCCCAAAGTGCCTAAATGTATCTTTTTGGGTTACTCTTCTACCCATAAAGGATATAAGTGTTACCATCCTTCCATAGGGAAGAAGTTTGTGTCTATGGATGTCACCTTTAGTGAGGACCTATCTTTTTCTCCTCCGCCTCTCTTCAGGGGGCAAATAGTAGTGAAGAGAGATGTGATGTTCCTCTTCCTACTATATTTCTCTCTCCCCCCTCTCTTGAGTTTGAGAGGCCTCAGACTACTCCACATGCTACTGTGATTGATAGTGCTCCTGGCGCTCAGAAGGAGCTCAAAGTCTATAGCAAAAGGGAGAAAGCCATAGCCGATCCAGTACTGGTGGTACCATCATCGGATCAAGGTAATCCTTTTTCCTCTTCTATACCTGTCATTTCTTCTTCTACCGATGCTTCTGATCTTCCCATTGCTTTACGAAAAGGAATCAGGAGTTGCACTTAACATCCTTTGAGCCACTTTGTTTCCTATGCCTTGTCTCCCTCCTATAAAGCCTATCACATCCCTTTCCACTATTCATATCCCTTCTTCCGTGGTAGAAGGGTTAGCACAACCAAGATGGAAAGCTGCTATGATAGAGGACATGAGAGCTTTGGACAAGAATGGAACATAGGAGCTTGTTGACTTGCCAAGAGGCAAGAAACCTGTTGTTTGCAGATGAGATTCACCCTAGCTGTGAAGAAGTTGGGTTACACTCAAAGTAAAGCTGATCACATCTTATTTGTGAAGCATCAAGGAAAGAACACCACTGCCCTCATTGTTTATGTTGATGAGATCATTCTCACAGGGAATGATGTAGAAGAGGTGACGAAGCTGAAGCGTCAGTTAGCCGAGGAGTTTGAAACTAAGGATCTAAGACCTCTCAAATACTTCCTAGGTATCGAAGTTGCAAGATCCAGTTAGGGGATCTTCATCTCCTAAAGGAAGTATGTCTTAGACTTGTTAAAGGACTCAGGCAAGTTGGGTGCAAAGCCAGTTGAAACTCCCATAGAGCAGAATCACTAGTTAGTAGATGCCAGTGGTGAGCTACTACAAGATGTAGGGAGCTTCCAGAGACTAGTTGGGAGATTGATCTATCTCTCACTGACTAGACCAAACATTGCTTATGCAGTGAGTGTGATCAGTCAGTATATGCACTCACCCAGAGATGTTTATTTAGAGGCAGCACATCGGATATTAAGGTATCTCAGGTCGACTCTTGGTAGAGGTCTTTTGTTTGAAAAGAATGGTCACATGCGTATAGAGGCGTACAGTGATGCAAACTGGGCAGGGGCCAAAGATGAGCAATAATCTACTTCAGGGTATTGCATCTTTGTTGGGGGCAATCTGGTCACATGGAGGAGCAAGAAGCAACCTGTTGTTGCTAGGCCTAGAGCAGAGGCCGAATTCAGGGCAATGGCCCATGGCTTGTATGAGATGCTCTGGTTAAAGGTCTTGGTTGTTGAACTTGGCTTTCCAGTCCTAGGGTCGGTGAGCTTTACTGTGAAAACAAAGCTGTCATCAATATTGCTCACAATCCTGTTCAGCACGATCACGCCAAGCACATTGAGGTGGACCACATTTCATCAGAGAGAAGATTGTCTTTGGGGAAGTGTGTACCCCATTTGTGAATACTGACGAACAAGTTGCTGATGTTCTCACTAAGGGAGTTCCTAGTTGGCAACTCTATAGGTGTCTATGCAAGTTAGGCATGCGAGATATCTACGCGCCAACTTGAGGGGGAGTGTTATCATAAACGTATTTCCACGTATTAGGGGTAATTCTGTAAATACTCTCCTTGAGGGGTATATTGTCTTTTGTAATTTTCTTTTTATAAAAATAAGATTTATGGAGCCATTGTGACCTAATCACATGACATCCTTTCTTCCCTCTTCTCTCTCTCTCTCTTCTCTCTTCTCTATCTTCTCTACTTTTAAACCCTAAACCTAACCCTAATTCTTCAATTCAACTCTCTACTCTATCCCTACTGCTATGCTGTGAAATTGAAGAAGTTGATTAGGGACTTTCTCTGGCGTGGTAAGGGCAACTCCTCTAAGTACCACCTAATGAAGTAGAATTCGGTTTGCGTGCCTAAGAGGCTAAGTCGAAGGGTGGTTTGGGTGTTAGAGATCTTAAAACCACTCATAAGGTTTTATTGGGCAAGTGGCTTTGGAGGGTTGTGCCCTTTAAACACTTCAAGTGGATTTCCTAGTTAGATATTTAGAATTTGTTCACTCAAGCTTTCAAGAATCTCCCATTTCCTTTTTTAAGAAAGCCTAAAGGCATAAATTGTATGTTTTCTCACTTGTAATCTTCTAAAGACTACTTCTCAAAATGAGGCTTACACTTCCATTGCTTGAAGTATACTCTTTCTTCCTTTCTCTAGTTGTCTGTGTAGCTCCTTTTGATTACCAAATAAATGCTCATAGTAACTCAACATCCAGAGCACATCTTTAAACATATCAAGCGAGTCTACAACTGCACAACAAACATGCACCAGCCTAATATTCACTTCCATGCCCAACAGATCAAGCACACCAGCACATAGTCGTACCAAGCCATAATCATGGAGACATAAGTATTATTCAATTCACTAAACGAAACCAACACATAGACACGCAAATTCAGTTTCCACAACTACAGTTGACACAACTGTAAGGGATCCAGTTCAAATAACAACTCCTAGATCTGTTCTTGAATTACCCAAAACTGAAAGTATCAATGTTGATTTCTAAAATTTCATTTAAATTTCACTGTAACACAAACAGAAGGGAGACGATTCAGAAACAAAATTCAACAAAGATCAGATAGGAAAATGCAACGCAAAAGGGAAATTTGAACCCCAAATCGAAGCTCATAAGCACAATTCAACAATTCAAGCACTCGAAAACAAGGAAACTGAAACTCTAACCCTAGATTTCATTATCATAAAAAAAAATGTCCAGATTTGATCTTACACGTTGAAAGTACCGGTGACCGTATCGTTGGCGGTTCTCACTGCAGCTTCGAGATCGAAAACTCCACTCGAAGATCCGGTCTCCTCCGAAACTCTCGATGCCGCGTAAGAGTTCCAATCGGCGAGCAGAGACGAGGGTTGCTGCTGGTCGTTGCTGCTCGGACCCCCCATGAACCAAGATTGCGCGGTTTTCTGCATAATTCGAAGACGAAACACCGATTCTCTGAGAGCTAATAAGACTACTGAAAATGTTTGAATACATCATGTCGGAGATCTGATGATAATTTCACCTTACTTTCCGCCATTAATGGCGTCTCTGTAGAACTGTGAGGGAATGGAGACACAGATAAGTTTTATAGAGAAGGATTCTTATGCCAAAAAGTGTTGATCTAGAAAAAATTTATGGACGTTTACGGGGGTAAGACCCGTAAAGGCTACAAGGCCTTGGTACTTCCAGAGTCACAGTTACTACTTGAGGAAGGAACACGGTAGATCATCCGACTAAGGGCTCATGGGTATCACGCACCGTGCGTAGTTGTAGAAGAGCTGCTAATGTGCGCCGGATCAAATGTTTCCGGGTCGCGATGTAAGATCATCCGTAACGTTGTGCCATCCGACCCTAAACTTTCGCATGACGGATCAAAAAGTGGTGCTCCAACGCGGTGCTAAATATAGCATGAGCTTTATGGGGTTTTTGGCCACGTGGCACATTCTAAAGATCATCGACAGTACGGATTCGCATACCAAAAATGGAGTAAGACTTGCCTGACCACCAACAATATAAGCTACGTGGCAATTTATTAGAGGACACTGACGGTATAGATGTTTGACGAATCCATAAGTGGACCTACGAACCAAAAATCAGCTTGATTAGTGATTTCAAACCTTTGGATCTTTGTACGGAAATAATGGTCAATAATGCTCAAATTCCTACGGTTAAAATCAACCAATGAAAATGACTTCAACTAACGCTTAGAAATCACTGATCAGGTTGATTTTGGGTTTGTAGGTCCACCTAGGGATTGGCCAAACATCTATACAGTCAGTGTCCTCTAATTATTTTTTTAAGAATTTTGAAAAGTTGCTGTCCCCCCCAGCCCCTTCATGGATCCGTCACTGCTCACTTGCCAAAGTTTTGGGATTACAAGTGATTGGTTGGGGGCGTGCAAATGAGCTGGTGTGCAAGTGGTTGCCAAGCCCTTACAAACTCTTTAAGAAAATGGATGCAAGCATGTACAGCCCCAAAACTGTGGTAAGTGACAGCAATGCAACTCGCTACATGTGCACCAGAGTGCAAAATGCATCACATTTTGTGTCCAAAGAACTGTTCACTCTGTGTAAGTTATAGTGGCACCCCGACTATTTTATTTTCTCTCGTTATTGTAGTTTTGGTACAATACTTGTAGTGTCGTCATATTTTCTCGCCATTCTGTTCTATGAGTTTATTTACTTATATTCGGTTTATTCCATTGAGGCTTGTTTAGGTAGAGAAAAACCATTTGGAATAATGAAATATCGAATGCTGAACATTGAGCAATGTGCAAATTCAAGGGCTGTTTGTAACTATATTCATTCGTGGTGGTAGCGTAGGTCTATGCTTTTCTTTTTCCTATTTTGTGCTTTACTTTCTGAACGATATGCAGTTATTTGTAGCAATTATTGTTTGGGAATTTTTGACATACCCCCCATGTTATCTTTAAAATTTGACATACCCCCACAATTTGAAAAAGCTGACATACCCCCCTATGATTCGGTCCACTGTCATATGACCAGTGTTGACCCGAGTTGACTACCTAATTTTGTATGAAAAGACGAAAGTGCCCTTATCTTCAACATTAGATCAAGGGTTTGGGTTTAGGCCAAAACCCATACCCCAAATCAAGCATGAAAAGAGGAGATTAAAAATAAAAATTAAAATCCATGTTGGTAAATTTGAGAGTTTTTTTTGGTTTCTTGATGAATTAAATAAATCTTGAGAAGAACAAACCCCAAAAAATAAATAAAACTCATGAATGAATGGGATTTTTTTATGAATTTTATTGTAGAATAAAATTTTAAAATTGGGAGAACCCATCTTCCAAAATCCACATCTCAAAAGCTTAAAATATAAATTACTTTGTCTTATTTTTCATTTTTGTTAACAAAAAATTTAAAACTAAAATTGTATGCTCTGTGTTTTTTTTTTTTTTAACTTCGGGTTTTAAATTATTGCCGAAGTGGTGGCCAGCTGGCCAGAGACTCCGGTGGGTTGGTCGCCGGTGATGGGCGGCCAACCGATTGGAATCTCTTGGCCGGCCGTCCACCATAGCCGTTTGATTTGGTTTAGGTTTTGGCCCAAACCCTTGTTCTAAGGTTGAAGATAGGGCATTTTTGGCATTTAATACAAAATTAGGTAGTCAACTCCGGTCAACATTGGTCAAATGACAGTGGGCCAAGTCATAGGGGGGTATGCCAAATATTAAAGATAACAGGGGGGGGTATGTCAAAAATTTCCTTATTGTAATGATCTACCATGTATTCCATACACTTCATTGGAGATTCTTGTTTATCTCCTTGAGTTGGTAGATAATGCTTTAAATTGTTGATTTGGTCTACCAAGCCATTATTTTAACTTTAAGTAGATTTTGGTGAACAATCAGAGTGGTTTTTATTAATTATTTTCTTTTTGTTGGGCGAGTGGGTGGGTTAAGTTTAGAGCTATGCTGGCACGATATCATATAGTCATTTAGCATGAGCCTGGAAAAATTTTAGACGCAGAGGATTTTGGATGCAGTCGATGCAGAGGGGTCTGTTGCCCTACATGGCTCATTTTTTGGGTCCACTAACCACAATGATGTTTAGCTCACCCCTTTGAGGATATGTATACAAAAAAATCAATCTAATTGATTTTCTCGAGCCATAGATTATAGTACCATATTAGGATTGAGTGTAGCCGTTGGATTCAAGCATGTTTTTTAGCTTATTTTTGGACACTTAATCCAACGGGTAGAAATTATCAAGCAAGCTGATCTTTGGTATGCATATCCACCAAGAGGTGGGGTAAACATCCATGCAGTTAGTTGGCCCAAAAAATTGAGATATGTAGGGCCAGGAGAACCCTTTGCATCGACTGCTTCCATAGTCCTCTGCATCTAAAATTTTTCCCATGACCCTTGTCATTCTTATGACCTTATCCATCCACATCACAATATATCTTTACTTGCTGTTTTAAAGTACTAATATTTGGAATTTTTTTTTTTTAGCAATGTTAGTCCATAAGGGCGAACAGTATCGAGGGAAAGACTAACATCGACTATTTAAAACCGTGGAGGTTATGTAGTGGATTAGAACTGTTGGCGAAGGATTTGCCGACTGTTTAAAACCGCAGGGAAATACCCTTTTTGTAGCTTAATTTAGAAGCGTAAGCTAGCACCGTTTTTGTTATCCACCACTGCCATCTGGGACCCACTGACCATATGGATGTGACCACCTCTTGGTAGACATTCATACAAAAAATCAGTTTATTTGATAATTTTTTATCCTGTGGTTTTAGTACTCAAAAAAACTGTTTGAAAATTGAACGGATAGAATCAAGTCTTAAAAGTACTAATAAAATCTTATGGCTAAAGATTACCGATCATGGTGATTTTTGCTGTGTATATCTACAAGGGGTGGGCTAAACATCCATGCGGTCAGTAGGCGCGCGCAGATGGCAGCGATGAGTAATAGAAATGGTGCTAGCTTACGCTTTTTAAGCTACATCTTGTAAAAAAACCCGATTTTGCATAGCTTCAACCCCGAAACACTTGAAAACCTCGAACTAGTCTTCTTCAAAGATCAGATCTTTCCACTCTAAAGGAGTACTATTAGGCATTTAAAGAGCTCAAATCTTAAAATATGAACTTAAATCACCTGAAGAACTCGATCTCCTTCTTCTTAACTTAGATTTCTACCTCCATTACCAGATTGTTCACTAATTTTTCAAGGCTCGAAGTCCAAATAACAAACAAAACCTAAAATCAAGCTGAATAACTCAAGAAATCTAGAATCTGAAATCGATTGATCGTCTTACTTCTTGCCCTCCTTCATTCATTCTTGCTACTCATCTGCGTTTCGAGTAGGGATTGGCTTTCGATCTTCCCTCTAATCCAATCAAGGTTCAACGCCTCAAGATCGGAGGCAGCTGGATCAGTGGGCTCCGATCCCAATCCAGATCGGTCTGGTCTAGAACAGGATCGGCCCATCTTGTCTGAGACAAAGTGGCCGGGGCTCCTTTTGTAAAACAGTGATCTCGGGGCGAGACAGAGCCTAGTCTGGATCGGATCGGTGGGCTCCGATATATCCTGATCCAGACCGGGATCCATTGAGTAAACAAATCCGTAGGCAGGACCCACTGAGTAAATGGTCCTGATCTCCTGCATATTGGGTCCTAATGTTGAAAGGGTGATTAGTAGGCAAGAGATTAGGAGCCTTGATCACAGACCGTGTTGGATCGAGCTGATTTGGATCAGGATCAGGGAGATCCGGCCTCTAATGCCGAGATTTTTATCCCTCAACCCTTTGCATGTGCACCACCTGCATTGCTGGAACATTGCATAGTGCAACCACGGCAATGCATATGCACTCATGCACCATGGGGGAACTAATAGAGCCGTGCCACATATGGCAACACATAAGGAGTCGCCAGATATGGAAATGCAAAAAGAATCGGTAGGTAGCGATTTCCCCTCCATTCGTGAGATCCTACCAATAATACAAAGATTACAGATCTGAATCTGATTTTCCCTCTAACTGTGAGATATCCTACTAAGAATACAAAGAATGCACAAGGAATCAGCTACCAAGCTAAATGCCTCAGCAAGCTCAAAACCATGGATCCTGCAAGATATAGGTGTTTCAAGACGTCGCATCAGTATTTGCAGCTTCATTAATACATGGAAATGTCTTGGAATGTCAAAAATTTACTATAATTTTATTTAGGTTGTTGAACTGTCACCGAAAACGAGGATCAACCACACAAAGAAGAAGAAAAACACTTAAATGCACAAGCAAATTTACGTGGTTCACCATTAAGGTCGTGTTTGATTACACAAATTTTTTTTCAAAAAAATACATCTGGGAAATGCCTTAAATGGCTGATTGATTACAATTGAGAACACATATTTCAATTATGTGAGAAAATTAAAAGGTAATTTTCAGGTGGAAATGGATTCTCACCTATCTAGATGGGAAATAAATTCCGGGCGTAGTAGGAAAAATTATCCAAATTTAAATAGCTTGGTAGGGAAAATTGTACAGATTTAAAATGGCTACCTAACAATGAACAGTTGTTTTTTCCCAAGAAAAATTTTATTTTCCCGAAGGGCCCAAACTGCATAAAGGAAACCCGCCCCAAATAATGAAAATTATACAATTTTTCCAACAGGTTTCAGCAACTGAGGCTCCACGGGTTTAATGAAAAAAACTAAAACAAAAGAAAATTAAAAAAGCAAAATATTTTTTGATCCATGGGGTTTTGTCACCTATAGTTAAGTGCCACCTGTCATGGCCCCTTAACTGTAGTTGTTTTTCTCCACGGTTAAGTTAAGGAGCACCTTAACTAGACAGGTGGCACATAACTATAAGTGCCAGAACGCCATGGATCAAAATGTCACTGGATCAAAAATCTACTTAACCAGGGTTGGGTTGGAAAACACCTCAAGATGAATTGGAGCTTATGTGGCCAAAGCTTCACTGGGGCCCTTTGGTTTTGTGCAGACGACCTTGGGGCATAGAGTCCGAGTCGGTTTCAACGAGGCGATTGTAGATCCAGCCTTTGTCACCCCGTAAATAATACCAGACGTTTGGGATGTGTGCAACTCTCCAATGTTCTTCGCCTCCTTGGTCAGGCAGTAACTGGATTCTGAGTTCATCAGGCATTTCAACAAACCGCAGCTCTTTGAGGTTGGCGAGGCGTTCAATGCCTAATGGCACCTTCTCCAATAATCCACATCGTATTATTTCTAGCCCTTGAAGAAGAGGCATTGCTCCCTCCTCCACTCTTATCAATCTCAGTCCTTTAAAATCTCTGACGATTAAAATCTTAAGTCTCTGGAACCCTCCCGCCTTAAAACACAACACCTCACCGTCATAAGCCTCACGAAGTCGAAGCTCCATTAGATTAGGCAAAGCTTGAAGGGCTTCGAGTGGATCTTCCCTTAATCTCGACGCCCCAAAATATATTATGTTCAGGTTTTGAAGTGAAGAAATCCAACACGGTAACTTTTCTAAACGCCCTTTCATGTATAAACGTTGAAGAAGTGAAGGAACAGGAGAGAGAGTTTGTAGATCAAGAATCTCTTCATCATTTATTGAACTCACCTTAAAGGAACGAAGATTGCTCATCTTCTCGATAGATGAACACAAAAAAATCCCGTCTTCTTTCCTCAGATTACCAATGCCCAACCTCCTCAGTTGGCTCAATCTTCCCAGCTCTCTAATTATGTCACTGTCTTGGTTTGCTTGTATAAAATAGAGCTTTTGTAGGAATCTTAAACCCCCTATTCCCACAAATGGCTTGAATCCTTGTTTACCAGGAGTTGCATCATGGACTAGAAGATGACGTAGTTTTTGAAGCTTGAGGATCCCAACTGGCATCTCGGATATATAGGTATACTTAAGGTCCAAGGTTTCTAGGTTTTGAAGCTTCCCAATAGAATTTGGAAGCATTTTGATGTTAGTTTTCTTCATGCTCAGATATCTTAAATGGAATAGATTCACAATTTCCTTTGGAAATATCTCCATGGGTACACCTTTCAAATCTACTACTTTCAATAATCTGAAGCCACCAGAAAAGAATGTATCAGACAACTTAACTCTCCCAAACAAAAACAGAGATCGAAGGCTGGAGAAGCTATAGCTTTGTGCTACATTTTCATCACTATTATGAATTGACAAGCGTCGAATTTTTTCAAGTATTTTTATGTTCTCATCGACCACTACTTCACTAAAGTGATCCTCACGAGACTTGGAAAGAATGAAGTCGTGCATAAGATCGTGAACCTGACACCTTTTCACCCGTCCACATACATCCATCTCTGCCACTTGAATCAAGCTTCTGTTGATGAGTTCATAGAAGTACCTCTCTGCAACCTCTTCAACAGTCCAACCTTCCTTTTCTTCTACAAAACCTTCGGCAATCCATAGCCGAATCAGCCTATTTCGATTAATCAAACAGTCCTCCGGAAAAATGCTTAAATACATGAAACAAGCTTTAAGGTAATACGGCAAATCATTGAAACTGTACATTAGTACTCTCCTCATACTCTTAAGCCTGTCATTGTTTTCTAACTCAAGGCCGCATTGAATTGTCTGCCATTCTATTAAATTCATGTATTTTGTTGACAAGAGACAACCGATTGTCACAATTGCCAGTGGCAGTCCATCACATTTTTTCAAGATACTCCGAGAAAGCTTCTCTAGCTCAGGAGGACAACTATTTTCAAGGTTCAACTGGAATGCCTTCTTGCAAAAAAGTGTCCACGAGTCTTGTGGGAGCAAGGGTTGAAGGTTATAGACATAACCATTAGATTGCTTACAGGAAGAAGCTATGTCAGCAAAACGTGTTGTGACTATTATTCTACCACCACATTTGCTATCAGGTAAAGCATATTTTATAGCATCCCATGCATGTATTCTCCATATATCATCAAAAACGATCACATACCTCTTTTGAACCAAGAAGTCCTTGAGTATCTCCTTGAGCCTGATGTCTTTCATTGTTTCTACTCCTGGAGGAACTTGCTGATTGATTTCCCCGAAGACTTGGGCTATCATGTCTCGTAAGAGTTCCTCAATTTTGTAGGATTGTGAGACAGTAACCCAAGCATGATGTTCAAAGTATCTGTTCACCTTTTGATCATCATAGACTTTCTTAACAAGAGTGGTCTTCCCCAGACCACCCATTCCAACCACTGACACAACTGCAAGTCTTGATTCGCCCTCCAAAAGCCATCTAATAAGTACTTCTCTTGGCTTGTCGATGCCCACGATCTCAGCTTCCTCGAGCAGAAGAGCGTCCCCTCGAAGATCATGCCATGTATAACGCTTAGGATTTGAACTTGAACCTTGTTCTTGGATATTGATACGATATCTTTGGCTTCTTTCCGAAATGTCACGAACCCTGACTTTAATATCTTGTATTCCGGAGGCTAACTGATGACGTTCTTTTGAGTTCATGAAGAAGCAAGTGATTTTGTGAAGAAAACTGACAAATCCATGCCTCTGAGTTTGTTGTGCTAGGCGAAGCATGAACTCATCAATAATATCTTCGGTGTCGTATGCTACCTCTCTCACTTGTTTCACCCAGGCTTTCATGCCTTCATCGCTTTCTTGCCGCGCATCAGCATCTCTTAGGAAGGCTCGCATGCTTTCCAATTCGTCTGTAATGAATTTCACTTCTCCACGAACCCCTCTCAACAATTTCACCTCTTCCTCGAGCAAGGGCACAATCTTGTCGAGTAGAAAGGTCACAACACTCTCCACCATTTCTCAACTACTCTCTTGGACACGCCTTTGGGTTTTAACTCTACCAGATGAGGTTAAGTCTTATTAGAGAGGAGATGATTCTCTTCTTCTCCAATGAAAAAAAGTATACTCTTTCAACGAGAAATTTTTGGGTTGGTTGGAAGAACACCCAAAGTCACTTCCGAATAAGTATTAAATTCCATTAAGACCAGAAGTTCTCCATTTCTGCACGACATATAAGGGAGGAGATGATTCTCTTCTTCTTCGCTAAAAATATTATACTCTTTCAATTTAAAAAATTTTGGGTCGGTTGGAAGAATTCCCTAAGTCACCACCTAACATGTTATTATTATTATTATTATTTTGATAGGTACCACCTAACAAGTTATTAAATTCGAGTAAAACTTCACTGACCTCCCACAATATGAGTCATGTGGCACACTTTTAGACGACGCTGACCGTATGGATGTTTGGCCATTCCCTAGATGGGCCTATAAACTAAAAATAAGACTGATTAGTGATTTCAAACCTTTGGATCCTTGTATCCAAATAATGGCCAATAGTGCTCAAATTCAAATCAACCCATGAAAATGACTCCAATCCAACGTTTAGAAATCACCATACATGTTAAAGTCTATAAAGGAACCCCTATCAACATAAAAAAAATAAGGTCTGAAATGGAGCGCAGACCTTTTTGAATGTGAAAATTTGAGGAGCACTAACTCTACCTTTCTGAATTTGAAATATTAATGGCAAATGGGTCGCCTACAAGACCAAAACAACATTCCCGCATAACATATACGTATTTGTTCATGTTTGCTTAACAGCCTTAATTTAGCTTCAAGAACGAAGCTAAGGGAGTAGAACTTTTCCAACGGACATCCGTCAACAAATCAGTAAAGTTGCTGATGGACCACAATCTGAGCCACGTGTCATATTCTTAGAGATTTCTAACCTATGGATGTTTGGCCCAACCCTAGGTGAATCTACAGACCAAATATCAGTAATTTCTATAGCGTTGGATTGGATTGGAGTGGTTTTCTTGGGTTGATTTTTAACGGTGGAATTTGAGTGTTATTGACCTTATTTGGGGTACAAAGATCCCAAGGTTGGAAATCATTAATCAAGCTGATTTTTGGTTTGTAGGCCCACCGGGACTTCAAATTTTGAAGTCTTCCCATCCGAAAATGCACATTTGGAGTTTAGTTTAGTGCCTACTAACCTTATGGATGTTTGGACCACCTCTTGGTGGACCTACATACCAAAGATCAGCTTGGTCGGTGATTTATAACAATTATATTTTAGCATCCTAAAAATAGCTCAAATTCAACGGTCAAAAACCACGTTATTAAAATGCTAAATCCAAAGGGTATTAATCACTAATTGTAATGATTTTTGATCTGTAGATTCGTCAAGGGGTGGACCAAATATCTATAAGGTAAGTGGGCCCTAAAGAATACTCCATGTGGTGTTTTGGAGCGGGACTTTGAAGTCCTCAGGGGCCATCATACAAAAAATCGGTTTATTTGATAATTTTTTAGCCGTTGGTTATAGTACTAAAAAAACTGTTTGAATTCAACGGCTAGAATCAAGTCTTAAAAAGTACTAGAATCTTATGGCTATAGATTACCAATCATGGTGATTTTTGGTGTTTATATCCACAAGGGGTGGGCTAAACATCCATGTGGTCAGTGGGGGCGCAAATGGCAGAGCTGAGTAACAGAAATAGTGCTATAGGGTACGCTTTTTAAGCTACAACTTGTTACATCGCCACCCAAATCTATTTCCTAATTGCATGAAAAATCACTTCCATTAACAGGTCAATTGGATACAAGTCATACAACATCATGTTCTCATTTTGGAACCCTGAGAGGCTAGGGGGCACTCTTATACGTGATCTTCGTAGAGATCACCTTCTCAGGAGTAGTCTCGGATATCTTGCACCCCCTCTTGTTTCGAAGTTATGGTTCCTTCCATTTCTGCTGGATTTGGAGCTACAAACGTAAAAGGGCAAATATCGTGAAAAAAATGAACTTCTCTCTTCTTCAATATCAAGTTTTCAGCCCCAAATCTGAAACCCACTAAAATTGAACCTGATTTGCAGAACTTGAACCCCCCAAAGTAAGACGAGAAAAAAATCCGCTTGTCCCGAAGACCTTCAAACTTTGAAGGCCCCCTCCCAAAATGTCTGATAGGTACCCTTTGTTAACCACCCTTAACTGACTAACGAAGGGTTAGGTTTAGGCCTAGACGTACGTGTCCGACATTTTTGGGAGGGGAACCTTCAGACCAGCGAATCTTTTTCAGCAAAAAGACGATCAATCGATTCTAGATTCTAGATTTATTGAAAATAAAAATGATGGCATTGAAAAGTAATTAAATAGTTAGCAAGAAGTTAATGCTACGAGAATGAGTGAGTACCACGGTCAACAAGGTCACTTCAATCATGTTTGAGTAAAAAAGAAATTTTTTTAAAAGCCTAGATGATGATAAAAATTAGTTTTTTCCTTAACATAACGGCAATTATTTCTGTTATAACATATATATATATATATATATATATAATTTGTCTTGAGTGATATAACCGGAAAAATGTAACGGGGTTGGGGTGTTATCGTTAACAAGGCCGTTTTTCTCTGTTATAACAACAGTTTTGTAAACCTTGGACTAGATGAAAAAATGAGAGTTAATAATAAATGACCTCGATCACTTCCTCCCGTGATATGGCGAAGGGTGCATATATGGGTGAAGGTGATTAGCGGACAAATCTAGTATGCAACTGTTTGCAGACTTAAAAGTATGCAAACATTGTTAGTACTGTTGGATGTCCCTTGAAAAATGTGTTATTTCAACGTTTTCAAAAAAAAAAAATTATAAATTAAAAACATGTTTTTCAATGAGCATTCAATGGTGGATAGAATGTTTGCATACTTCTAAGTATGCAAACACTTGCATAATAGATTTGTCTGTGATTAGCAAGTCATGCTACTTCCCACTCCCTGAGTACTCATGATCAAGGTTTAAAAATCAGCCGTATAACGGATTAGGACCTACCCTGTCACGTTACCTACTGTTAAAACGCCAAGAAAATAATGCCCTTTATTTTCTGAAAAAATTTGTGAAAAAAAACTGCCGTTTTTTCTATTATATTCCGTTATTTTTCAATTTTGAAAATTTGAAATTCAACTTTCAAAATTCAAAATTTGAATTCTAGCGCCCTTTTTTCCGTTATTTTCGTTTTCCCAATTTTTTCCGTTTTTTAGGATTGACTGTAACCATTGGATTCAAGAACTTTTTTTTGCATATATTTTTGACTCTTAATCCAACGGCTAGAAATTATCAACCAAGCTGAATTTTAGTATGCAAATCCACCAAGGACTGGGGTACACATCCATGCGGTTAGTGGGCCCAAATAAATGAGCTATGTAGGGCCACGAGACCCCTCTGCATCGATTAGATCCGAAGTCCTCTGCATCTAAAATTTTGCCGAAAAAGATAGCCTTCCAAAAAGATGGAGAGTTTATTTTAGTATCTCTCGAGGCATTGTGGTGGACGTCATTAACTAAAGGTTGGAGATATTATTGTGTGTGTGGCTCTCATGTTTTGCTTTTCAGGTGTATACATTTTTTTTATGATGATCCATCATTAAAAGAAAATTTGATCAATGGTCCAGAATTAACGGACCTAAAGTGCAAGAAGTTAATCTGACCCATTCAAATCGTATACCAACCTTGGACGGGCTACAGTCCAAAATTAACAGCATGAATAATGTCACAAAATTCTGCACTTCTTTTGTTTTTCCTGTGTGAATTGTAGCTTCTCCTCTGGAATTTCTTGCCGTCCAAGGGGAGTGGAATGAGTCGACAAATTGGGACCAACAAGCTAAACAAATCCTGTAGGCGGGAGCGACACATTGAGTAAATGGTCCTGATCTCCTGCATGTTTTGTGTCCTAATTTTGAAAGAGTGATTACTAGCCAAGAGATCAGGAGCTTCCATCACAGACCGTGTTGGATCGGGCTGATTTGGATAAGGATCAGGGAGATCTGGCCTCTAATGAAGAGATTTTTATCCCTCAACCCTTTGCATGTGCACCACCTACATCGCTAGCTGGAACTGGAACATTGCATAGTCATGCACCATGGGGGAACTATTAGAGCCGTCCCATATGGCAACATACAAGGAGCCGCCAGATATGTAAATGCCAAAAGATATATAGGTAGCGATTTTCCCTTCATCCATGAGATATGCAACCAAGAATACGAGAAAATTTTTGAAGCGGTGGAAGTTTCGAAGCGGCGAAGATGCGCCAATGAGAATCAGCAATTAAACTCAGGTGATAACCGTAGATTAACTTTGAAAAAGGTTTTTAAATAAAAAAAATCTTCTCTCTGTCAACCCACTAGAAAGTAAAGTAAAGTTTCCCTTTTTACCGATTCTGTGTTATAGACGAAAGGGGCCTTTTGACCGGCTCCCGTTACAGGACAATATGAGCCACGTGGCATACTCTTAGAGGACGCTGACTGTATTGATGTTTGGCCAGTCCCTCGGTGGACCTGCAAACCAAAAATCAGCTTGATTAGTGATTTAAAACCTTTGGATCTTTGCACCCAAATAACGCTCAACAATGCTCAAATTCCTACGGTTAAAATCAACCCATGAAAATAACTTCAATCCAACGCTTAGAAATTATAAATCAGGCTGATTTTTGGTCTGCATGTCCACCGAGGGACTGGCCAAACATCCATACGGTCAGCGCCCTCTAATAGTGTGCCACTTGGCTCGTATTGTAGGTTGTGACCGAAGACTGAAGCCAGTCACAACCCGTTGTGATAAAAAAGTTGTGTTGATGGTTATCAAACACCGCATATCTCACCTTCGACAAAAATAAAAATTTTTGAAAGTGTTTTTGACACAAGTAATTGGGGTTGTTTGGAGTTTATGGATTTGTTTGATGGCTAGAAATATATCAACATCAAATAACTATAGATTGTCATCTTCATCCCACAAGGATGACCTTAATTAGGTAAGTTCTTCCACGAGGCAACTCGATCAATATCACAGTAGAGAGAGAGAGAGAGAGACACTGTGTGTGTGTGTTTTCTATTGAGGGTTCAATACCACAAAAGAGAGAGACTGTGTAAAGATATGCTTGTGCTTGATCCATAAGAAGAAAAAAAACCAAAATATCAAGAACCGAAGAGGTTGTGTGCTTACTCTGTTAAGATTAATTAGGAAGACGACGATCTGCTTCCTGTGGCTTTCCATGGTTTTTCGCTGTTAGGAGCAAGAGTTCAAAATGTAAAGTAAAGAAAGAATCGGACAAAAGGGTAAGTAACTTCCTTTAATTAGTCGGTTGAGAGAGAGAGAGAGAGAAGGTTTTATTTATATAATTATTTAAAAGTTAACCTACTGTTATCACCTGAGTTTAATTGGTGGATTCCCATTGGTGCACTTCGCCGCTTCTAAACTTCCACCGCTTCAAAAATTCTCTCCCAAGAATACAAGGATTACAGATCTGAATCTGATTTTCCCTCCAACTGTGAGATATCCTGCTAAGAATACAAAGAATGCACAAAAAATCAGGAACACCCACCCATTCCTTCCGTTCTTTATTTATTCTTTCCTATATATTTTTTTTCAACCAGACTTGGCTGCCCACTAGCTACCAAGCTAAATGCCTCAGCAAGCTCAAAACCATGGATCCTGCAATATATAGGTGTTTCAAAAGGTCGCATCAGTATTTTTAGCTTCAGTAATAAATGGAAATGTCATGGCATGTCAAAAATTTACTAAACTTTTATATAGATTGTTGAACTGTTACCAAAAACAAGGATCAACCATACAAACGATGGCATACACAAAGAAGAAAAAAAATTTACATGCACAAGCAAATTTACGTGTTTCAACATTAAGGGCGTGTTTGATTGCACAGAAAATTTTTCCGAGAAAATACATCTGAGAAATGCCTTGATTGCAATTGAGAACACATATTTCAATTAGATGGGAAAATGAATTCCGAGGTTAGTAGGGAAAATTATCCAGATTTAAAGCTTTTCAACAATGGATAGTTGTGTTTTCACAAGGAAAATCCAAATTTCCCACTTGGCAATCAAACACGCCATAAGTGCTACGTTCACGGGCGACAACGATCATGAGTTCCACTATATGAGAATTGAAAATATACAAAATAAGCTTAAAATGTAACTTATACATGGGTCCCAAAGGATCCAAACTGCATAAAGGAAATCAGCCCAAATAATTGAAATTATACAATTTTCCCAACACAGGTTTCAGCAACTGCGGGCTCTATGGAACAAAAGACAATTAAAAAAGTGGATTATGTGGCAAAACCTTCACTGACGCCTTTGGTTTTGTGCAGACGAGCCTGGGGCATAGATTCTGAGTCGGTTTCAACAAGGCGATTGTAGATCCAGCCATTGTCTCCCCGTATATAAAACCAGACTTTTGGGATGTGTGCAACTTTCCAATGTTCTTCACCTCCTTGGTCCGGCAGTAACTGCATCCTGAGTTCATCAGGCATTTCAACGAACCGCAGCACTTTGAGGTTGGTGAGGCGTTCAATGCCTAATGGCACCTTCTCTAATACTCCACATCGTATTATTTCTAGTCCCTGAAGAAGAGGCATTGCTCCCTCCTCCACTCTTATCAATCTCAATCCTTTAAAATCTCTGATGATTAAAGTCTTCAGTCTCTGGAACCCTCCCGCCTTAAAACACAACACGTCACTGTCATAAGCCTCACGAAGTCGAAGCTCCATTAGATTAGGCAAAGCTTGAAGGGCTTCGAGTGGATCTTCCCTCAGTCTCGACCCCCCAAAATATATTATGTTCAGGAATAGAAGGGAAGAAATCCAACACGGTAACTTTTCTAAACGCCCTTTCATGTATAAACGTTGAAGAAGTGAAGGAACAGGGGAAAGAGTTTGCAGATCAAGAATCTCTTCATCCTTTATTGAACTCACCTTAAAGGAACGAAGATTGCTCATCTTCTCGACAGATGAGCACAAAAAAATCCCGTCTTCTTTCCTCAGATTACCAATGCCCAACCTCCTCAGTTGGCTCAATCTTCCCAGCTCTCTTATTATGCCACTGTCTTGGTCTGCCTGTATAAAATAGAGCTTTTGTAGGAATCCTAAACCCCCTATTCCCACAAATGGCTTGAATCCTTGTTTACCACGAGTTTTATCATGGACTAGAAGATGACGTAGTTTTTGAAGCTTGAGGATCCCAACTGGCATCTCGGATATATAGGTATACTTAAGGTCCAAGGTTTCTAGGTTTTGAAGCTTCCCAATTGAATTTGGAAGCATTTTGATTTCTGTTTTCTTCATGCTCAGATATCTTAAATAGAATAGATTCACAATTTCATTTGGAAACATCTCTATAGGCGCACCTTTCAAATCTATCACTTTCAATAATCTAAAGCCAGAAAAGAAATTATCAGGCAACTTAACTCTCCCAAACGAAAACAGAGATCGAAGGCAGGAGAAGTTATGGCTTTCTGCTACATTCTCAGCACTATTATGAATCGACAAGCGTCGGATTTTTTCAGGCACTTTTGAGTTCTTTTCAACAACTACTGCACTAAAGTAATCCTCACGAGACTTGGAAAGAATGAAGTCGTGCACAATATCGTGAACCTGGCACCTTTTCACCCGTCCAGATACATCCATCTCTGCCACTTGAATCAAGCTTCTGTTGACGAGGTCATAGAAGTACCTCTCTGCAACCTCTTCAACTGTCTTACCTTCCTTTTCTTCTACAAAACCTTCGGCAATCCATAGCCGAATCAGCCTATTTCGATTAATCAAACAGTCCTCCGGAAAAATGCTTAAATTCATGAAGCAAGCTTTAAGGTAATACGGCAAATCATCGAAACTGTACATTAGTACTCTCTCCATACTCTTAAGCCTGTCATTGTTTTCTAACTCTGCACCAAGGCCGCGGTGAACTGTCCGCCACTCTATGAAATTCATGCCTTTTGTTGACAAGAGACCACCGATCGTCACAATTGCCAGTGGCAATCCTTCACATTTTCTTAAGATATTCCGAGAAAGCTGCTCCAGTTCAGGAAGACTACTATTTTCAAGGTTCAACTGAAATGCCTTCTTGCAAAAAAGGGTCCACGAGTCTTGTGGGGACAAGGGTTGAAGGTTATAGACATAGCCATAAGAATGCTTGCAGGAAGAAGCTATGTCAGCAAAACGTGTTGTGACTACTATTCTACTACCACATTTGCTATCAGGTAAAGCATATTTTATGGCATCCCATGCATGTATTCTCCATATATCATCAAAAACGATCACATACCTCTTTTGCAGCAAGAAGCCCTTGAGTATCTCCTTGAGCCTGATGTCTTTCATTGTTTCTACTCCCGCAGGAACTTGCTCCTTGATTTCCCGAAAGACCTGGGCTATCATGTCTCGTAAGAGTTCCTCAATTTTGTAGGATTGTGAGACAGTAACCCAAGCATGGTGTACAAAGTATCTATTCACCTTTTCATCATCGTAGACTTTCTTAACAAGAGTGGTCTTCCCTAGACCGCCCATTCCAACAACTGACACAACTGCAAGTCTTGATTCGCCGTCCAGAAGCCATTTAATAAGTTGTTCTTTTGGCTTGGTGATTCCCACGATCTCATCTTCCTCGAGTAGAAGAGCGTCCCCTCGAAGATCATGCCATGTATCAAGCATAGAATTTGAAATTGAGCTTTGTTCTTGGATATTGGTTTGATATCTTTGGCTTCTTTCGGAAATGTCACGAACCCTGGCTGTAAGATCTTGTATTCCGGAGGCTAACCGATGACGTTCTTTTAAGTTCTTGAAGAAGCAAGTGGTTTTGTGAAGAAAACCGACAAATCCATGCCTCTGAGTTCGTTGTGCTAGAAGAAGCATGAACTCATCCATAATATCTTCGGTGTCGTAAGCTACATCTCTTACTTGCTTCACCCAAGCTTTGATGCCTTCATCGCTTTCTTGCCACGCATCAGCTTTTCTTAGGAAGGCTCGCATGCTCGCTAGTTCGTCTGTAATGAACTTCACTTCTCCACGCACCCGTCTCAACAATTTCACCTTTTCCTCAAGCAAGGGCACAAGCTTGTTGAGTAGAAAGGTCACAGCACTCTCCGCCATTTCTCTATTTCTCTCTTGACAGGGGGTTAATTAAGTGACTTAAAGTCTTATTACAAAGGAGATGATTCTTCCAGCTATTTTATAGCAGTGCGAATGAA
Source organism: Euptelea pleiosperma (assembly GCA_035048495.1). Classification (NCBI taxonomy): domain Eukaryota; kingdom Viridiplantae; phylum Streptophyta; class Magnoliopsida; order Ranunculales; family Eupteleaceae; genus Euptelea; species Euptelea pleiosperma. Next base: position 2,328,832 of record CM068545.1, read on the forward strand.
CAACTATGTCAGTCTTACATATTCTTTCCTTATAGATGTGATACTCCCACTTGTCACACGATGCTAGGCGTTGAGGAGTTGCCTTGCTAAATGGGGTTGAGATTAGCACAATCAGGTTACCCTAGCTAAATGGTAAAGTGAAAGTGAGATCATGGAATAAAGAGACTAACAAAGCATTCTTAATTCTTAAGGCAAGAAGGGAGTTCTTCACAAAAAAACATAAAACAAAAGGTGAAGGCAAGAATAACGTTACATATATATTCGTTACTTCTTTGATCGTTCGTCGGTTGATTCTAGATCCTCTTCCTTGCCGTCCATGAGAATTGAATGAGTACAATAATGACTTTCAACCAAACGAAATCCTGTACGTGGGATGGGACCCATTGACAAATGGTCCTGATATCCTGCATGTTGTGTGCAAGGTTTAAAGGGGACCGTTATAACGGTATAATGGACTGGGGGCTTTACCGTTTCAGGGGCAAAAACGGAAAATAACGGTGCTGAAATTCAAATTTTGAATTTCAAATTTTCAAAAACGGAAAATAACAGAATATAACGGAAAATAACGAAAAAATGGTCATTTTTTTCACAATTTTTTCTATTATTTTCGTTATAATGGAAAATAATGGCCGTTATTTTTTGGGTATTTTAACGGTCCATAATGTAACGGGGGAGGTCCAAATCTGTTATAACAGCCATTATTTTCATCGTAACAGCCGTTTTGTAAAACTTGGTTGTGTGTACTAAATTATATTAATGTTGTTGTGCTGAATGATTGTTAGGAAAAAGAGAGTAAAACTTCGCTGACCGCTCTAGATGACTGCCCACTATATGAGCCACGTGGCACACTTTTAGAGGGCGCTGACTACTGTATGGATGTTTGGCCAATCCCTCGATGGGCCTACAAAACAAAAAATCATCCTGATTAGTGATTTCTACCTTGTGAATTTGAGCATTATTGGCCATTATTTGGGTACAAAGGTTTGAAATCACTAGTCAAGCTGATTTTTGGTTAGTAGGCCCATCTAGGTATTAGCCAAACATCCATACCGTCAGCATCCTCTAAAAGTGTGCCACGTGGCTTATATTGTGAGCAGTTAGCGAAGTTTTACTCGGAAAAAGATGTCAGTTTTAGCTTGGATATATACCAGACAGGGCATGGGCTTATCTGGGCCTGCCCGTCCTTGCCCTGGCCCAAGCCCCGTCCATGTGCAGTTCTGTACCCCTAGCGGGACTCTTGACCCATGTGACGCAGATGCAGCGAAATAGAAACCCCTATTTGATGGCTGATCCTACCAAAGGGAAGAATCGATGGGGCAGGCTTGGGTAAAGCTAACGTCAATGGAAGACTTGTCCATCCCCAGACTGCTAATGGTGTGGATCCAGCTTAAGCTGACATTAGGCCCAAGAACAAATCCATTTAACCCTCCATATGAAACAAAATTTCTGTTTTTTTTTAAAACATCTCTTCTGATCCATTGATCCAAAATTACAGCTGATGCACACCCAATGTTGGACCTAACACCTCTGCCTTATTGCCACGTGTACAGCACAAGTCAGATTGGCCATATGCCCCACTAGGTGCATATGGTAAGGTCTGGCCCAGTTAGAGCTATAACTCTGTAAAGAAATTATTATGTTTGGCTCGGAAACAAAGTCACGTTACATGACACCAATTTATACATGAACCATTTCAATCACGGTTTTTGGCCAGCCTTGATTTTGGGGGTTATGGATCGCTAATGTGTGGAATTTTGGATTGTGTATGCGCACATTGAGCACTTTTTCCATATAAAAACCTAATTAACTTCCAAGTAGTCAAGGCTTGGGAGGTTTGTGTAGGAAAAAGCGGACCCGGTCAAGCCGGTAAAGGGGATTTCTACTCCTAGCACACTACTCAAAGGAGGAAATCTACCTGTGTGGGTTTGACCCCACGACCTCTCGAAAGAGGAGGATATACACCAACCATTTGAGCTGCCATGTTGGGTGTCAATGCCTGTACATATGTCACCCAAAATAGAAGAAGCAAATAAATCAAACATACATGTAGGCATGAGAAGAATCTGTAGTCTCCAGGTTTTGGAGTCTACCTTCGCTTATGCAGAGTTTCAGCGAAGCCGCTGACAATCACAGAGTTCTCGGCATGTACCCAAGGGCTTTTTGTCAGTTAAGGTGAGCGTTTTTGAAGATTTCTTTTTTAATACAAAATTAAAAGGCACTCGAGTACGTGGCGAAAAAGCGGTACGTGCTGAGAACTTTGTGATTGTCATCGGCTTTGCTGACACTCCACTCAACAAGTTGACATGATGAAAGAGAAAAATATCTTACGATGACCACTTAGCAATGAGAACACAAACTGGAAACATGTAATCTATATAACAAAACACAGCGGTTGTCTCCCCCTCTTATAGGCTTCATATATCCAAGGGCCCATATCAACCCTTACATAAAATAAAATTAAGACTGTTGGATTAATTTAACAGGGAAATTGTCTCCCCCCTTATACCCCTCTTATCTGCTTCACAAAGGATGGCCAAGATCTTATCCCCCAAATGGATTATAGATCTCAACCACTCACACCCGATTTTGAGAAATGCTGTGTGGGGGTAGTGCCAAAGGAACGGGCCACCCACTATACATCTATATAACAAAACAGAGAAGTCACTTATCCCCCTCTTATCGGCTTCACAAAGAATGGTAGAGATCTTATCACCCCAAATGGATGGTGGATCTAAGCCACTCACACCCGATTTTAGCAAACGCTTTGTTGGAAAGTGCCGTGGGCACAGGCCACCTACTAGTACTTTTGTAAGTGATATTGGGAAATGAAGAGAAAACTAATGCAAGCAGTAATTAATGTAATAACATCATTATAACAGAAATTCAAATTCCACACCCTGTCAAGTTTTTGTTTACAACCCACAAAGTCAAGAACTTATAGATCAATGGAGTGCTATGATCCTAGTACTTGATTTGCATACCCCCGCAAAGAAACTACGACACTAATCAGCAACAATTTCTCCGACTACACTCATTGATCCGCAAAAACCTACAAGAAAATATCGAAACAAAACAACGAAATTCAATAAGCCAACGAATACCCAAGAACAAAAAAACAAACCAAAAAGAACAAGCAATCAAGAAAATCATCGAAATGAAACAAAATTCAAGAAACCAACAGAGACCCTAAACAACAAAGCCAAAAAGGATTACGGACCAAGACGAGCTGAGAGGTAAACTCGAAGCCTAAGATGAATTCACCTCTCTTTTGATTTTGTGCGGTACAGGTCCGTAGATGCGAGGTCGATTGCCATTATAGTTAAAGGCTCACAGGATCGAATCGAGGAATAGGCCACGTGTGCGAGGTCGATCGCCGTTGAGAATCACTGAATCAATCGTGGAGCCCCGCAGGGTGTGACGTCGATCGTGGTATAAAGGCTAAAGTTTGCCCCCTCCTAATAAGATATCTTTTCGGGAGGAATGGCGGCTTGAAGCCTAGTAAAGATCCTAACAGAAAGAAAACAATAAAAATCGTTTCTTAACAAATAATTTGAATACTTTTGGTTTCGTTGCTCAACGGTATTCTTTTGGCTAAAATCTCGATATGAATATTCCCATTTGTAAAAGAAAATTTTAAGAAACATCTGTTGACAGAATTAAAAAAGAAAACATTCAAGGGGAAATTTCATATAAAGAACAGTCAACAGCAGATTATATTCAATAAAAAAGTAAAGAAAACTAACTGTATCAAGGATAGTCCCCTCGCAGAGTGCGCCATATCATTGTTGAAGCTCCAATGTCGTCTGTCGATGAGTCATCCACCATGTTGCCCGTCTTCAAAAGAAACGGAGCGGGGCTACCTCCTCCTTATCCTCCGGTATTGCCAGTGCTGTCCTGTCCACCACCTTCCATTATCAGCGCTCGCTGTCTGGATTTAGTTTTCTCTACAAAAATCAGTCTTTTTGTTTAAATCACTAACAATTTTACTTTGATGATCGAAAGAGAAGGTTGATATCCGTTGCGGAAAGGCGGCTCATCAACCCGAAGAAGAAAAGATGAAGAGAAGGGAGACGAAGAGAAAGGACGAAAGGGTTTGGGGAAGGAAAGAAGAAGATGAAGGAGAAGAAGACGAAACAGAGGTTTCAGGAACGGAGGCTCGTTGCGTTTGAAAAAGTAATACAAAAGAAAATTAAAAAGCTATTAAAATGGCCAAAAGCTACTTAACCTGGGGTTGGGTTGAAAAAAACACCTGCAAAACGAATTGGAGCTCCTCAAGCTTCACGGTAACGCGGCCCTTTGGTTTTGTGTATACTACCCGCGCGCATTGAATCCATGCCGGTTTCAACAAGGCGATTGTACCTCCAGCCTTTGTTTCCCCATAAACCAAACCAGACGTTTGGGATGTGTGCAACTTTCGAATGGTCTACGCCTCCTTGGTCAGGTAGTAACCGCACCTTGAATTCATCGGGCATGTCAGTAAAGCGAAGATCTTTGAGGTTGGTGAGGCGTTCAATGCCCAATGGCACCTTCTCTAATACTCCACATTGTGATATATCCAACCGCTGAAGAAGAGGCATTGCTCCCTCCTCCACACTCATCAATCTCAATCGTTCCAAACTTTTGAGTAATAAAATCTTAAGTCTCTGGAACCCTCCCGCCTTAAAACACAACACTTCACCATCGTAAGACTTAAAAAGTCTAAGCTCCATTAGATTAGGCAAAGCTTGAAGGGCTTCGAGTGGATCCTCCCTTAATCTCGACCCCCCAAAATATATTATGTTCAGGTTATGAAGGGAAGAAATCCAACGCGGTAACTTTTCTAAACGTCCATTCATGTATAAACGTTGAAGAAGTGAAGGAACAGAAGAAAGAGATTGTAGATCAAGAATCTCCTGCTCAGCTATTGATTTTACAATCAAGGAACGAAGATTGCTCATCTTCTCGATGGATGAGCACAAAAAAATCCCATCTTCTTTCCTCAGCTTGGTAATGCCCAACCTCCGAAGTTGGCTCAATCTTCCCAGCTCTCTTATTATGTCGCTGTCTTGGTTTGCCTCTATATACAAGAGCTTTTGTAGGAAGGCCAAACCCCCTATGCCCATGAATGCCTTGAATCCTGGTTTACCATAAGAAGTGACACCATGGACTAGAAGATGACGTAGTTTTTGGAGCTTGAGGATCTCAACTGGCATCTTGTAAACATAGGTATACTTAAGATCCAAGGTCTCTAGGTTTTGAAGCTTCCCAATAGAATTTGGAAGCATTTTGATATTTGTTTTCTTCATGCTCAGATATCTTAAATGGAATAGATTTACAATTTCATTTGGAAACATCTCTACAGGCGCACCTTTCAAATCTATCACTTTCAATAATCTAAAGCCAGAAAAGAAATTAGCGGGCAACTTAACTTTCCCAAACGAAAACAGAGACCGAAGGCAGGAGAAGCTATTGCTTTGTGCTACATTTTCATCACTATTATGTATTGACAAGCGTCGGATTTTTTCAGGTACTTTTGTGTTCTTTTCAACAACTGTGCCAAAGTAATCCTCACGAGACTTGGCAAGAATGAAGTCACGCATAAGATCGTGAACCTGACACCTTTTCACCCGTCCACATACATCCATCTCTGCCACTTGAATCAAGCTTCTGTTGACGAGCTCATAGAAATACCTCTCCGCAACGTCTTCAACAGTCTTACCTTCCTTTTCTTCTACAAAACCTTCGGCTATCCATAGCCGAATCAGCCTCATTCGATTAATCAAACAGTCCTCCGAAAAAATGCTTAAATACATGAAACAAGCTTTAAGGTAATATGGTAAATCATTGAAACCGTAAATTAGTACTTTTGTCATACTCTTAAGCCTCTCATTGCTTTGTAAATCTGCACCAAGGCCGCGGTGAACTGTCTGCCACTCTATGAAATCCATGCCTTTTGTTGGCAAGAGACAACTGATCGTCACAATTGCCAATGGCAACCCTTCACATTTTCTCACGATACTCCGAGAACACTTCTCTGGCTCAAGCAGACAACTATTTTCAAGGTTCAATAGGAATGCCTTCTTGTGAACAAGAGTCCACGAGTCTTGTGGGGGCAAGGGTTGGAGGTTAAAGACATAACCAAAAGATTGCTTGCAGGAAGAAGCTATGTCAGCAAAATGTGTTGTGACTATTATTCTACTACCACATTCACTATCATATAAAGCATATTTTATGGCATCCCAGGCTTGTATTCTCGATATGTCATCAAAAACGATCACATACCTCTTTTGCAGCAAGAAGTCCTTGAGTATCTCCTTGAGCTTGATATCCTTCATTGTTTCTACTCCTGGAGGAACTTGCTGATTGATTTCCCCAAAGACTTGTGCTATCATGTCTCGTAAAAGTTCCTCAATTTTGCAGGATTGTGAGACAGTAACCCAAGCATGGTGTTCAAAGTATCTGTTCACCTTTTGATCATTATAGACTTTCTTAGCAAGAGTGGTCCCTAGACCACCTATTCCAACCACTGACACAACTGCAAGTCTTGATTCGCCCTCCACAAGCAATTTAATAAGTTCTTCTTTGGGCTTGTCGATGCCCACGATCTCAGCGTCAGGGAGTAGAAGAGCGTCCCCTGGAAGATCATGCCATGTATCAAGTGGAGAATTCGAACTTGAGCCTTGTTCTTGGATATTAAAACGATATCTTTGGCTTCTTTCTGAAATGCCACGAACCCTAGCTTTAATATCTTGTATTCCGGAGGCTAACCGATGACATTCTTTTAAGTTCCTGAAGAAGCAACTGGTTTTGTGAAGAAAACCGACATATCCATGGTGCCTCTGATCAGGTCGTTGTGCCAGGCAAAGCATGAACTCATCCATAATATCTTCGGTGTCATAAGCTACATCTCTCACTTGCTTCACCCAGGCTTTGATGCTTTCGTCGCTATCTTGCCATGCATCAGCTTTTCTTAGGAAGGCTCGCATGCTCTCCAATTCGTCTGTAATGAATTTCACTTCTCCACGCACCCCTCTCAACAATTTCACCTCTTCCTCAAGCAAGGGAAGCTTATCAAGTAGAAAGGTCACCGCACTCTCTGCCATTTCTCTTCCCCTTTCTCTTGGACACGCCTTTGTGTTTGAGAAGAGGTTATAGTCTTATTAAAGAGGAGACGGTTCTCTTCTCTGCTAAAAATATTATACTCTTTCCATCAAGAAGTTTTTGGGTTGGTTGGAAGCACTCCCAAATGTCACCACCTAACAAATTATTAAATTTCATTAAGCCTGAGAGTTCTCCATTTCTCTACTTCTCTTTTGGACACGCCTTTTTGTCAACTCCACGAGAGGAGAAGATTCTCTTCTTCCCTGCTAAAAATATTATACCTTCAATCGAGAAATTTTTGGGTCAGTTGCAGAAGTCACCATTTAACATTTTTTTTATAGGTACCACCTAACAATTTATTAAATTCCATTAAGCCCAAAGTTCTCAATTTCTCTACTCCTCTCTTGGACAAGCCTTTTGTTTTAGAACCAAGTTCTGAGGACCTAAATTTTCATAGAAGCTCTAGGGTGTGGATTCCAAGAATCCAATAGTGGTTTTGCTTTGGCAAAATTGAAGGCCAACTCAGCACTGTCAACTACCGTTGGATTCTCGGATCCACAGAAGAGATTTTCGGTGAAAATTTATTTCCAAAAATTTAGGTCAACGGATCCCGACAACACTACTACAAATGCTACGGTGGCGTTTGGTATATTCAGTTATCAGATCTAAAAGCTTAAAGTGTTAAAGGTCTGATAGCTTAATGACTTATGTCTGAATTAGATGATTTTTTAAAAGTCTTAAGTCTTAAAATTAAGTCAAGGGGATTGTGGGTATTTTAACATGTTTATTTGGATACTTTTGAAAGTTTTTAAAAGAGAAAGATGGGCATTGTTGGTATTAAATGCGAATCAAAGATTCTTTCACTTACAGCATTAAGTGAAGGGGTCACTTTTTGTTTTTCACTGAATCTCAATGATTTTGGTGATAAGTGCTGAGATTAAATTGCTTACCAAATGTTACTTAATTGCTAAAATCACCGAATCTCAGCTCATTCAAACTTACAGTTTGAGAACAAGTTTTACCTAACGCCACCTAAGTCTTGAAATGTTTTAAAACTCGAGTCAATTGGGTCGAGTCACCTCGATGACTCAGAAGTCAACTCGACGAGTCATTAAATTAATTTTTAAATATATAAAAATGCTAGTTATTAAAAAAACTTTAAAAATCATAAAATATAAAAAAATATTGAACACATTTAGAAATTCAAGAAAAAACATTGAGTTTCGAGTTGACTCAACCTTTAAACGGTGGACTCGGTCGAGTTTCGGGTCGACTAGGCCGCATTTTCGAGTCAACTCAACAATGCTTGCAAATCCAAGTTTGTACGCTGAGTCGACCCGAAATACAATTGAATCGAGTCAACTCGGCGAGTTTTAAAACATCATGTCTTATTAGAGGAGATGATTCTCTTCTTTGTTAAAAATATTATACTCTTTCAATCGAGAAATTATTGGCTCGGTTGGAAGCACTCCCAGAAGTCACCACCTAATAAGTTATATTTTTTCTTTGTTTGATAGGTACCTAACAAGTAATTAAATAGCATTAAGCTTAGAAGTTACGTTAAAAATATTTAAATTGAGAAATTTCTGGGTCAGTGGAACTTGGAAGTACTTCCAAAAATCAACCCTAAAAATTTTTTTTTTTTTTTTATAGGTACCACCTAAAAGCATCTCCAATTGTTCAGCAAAATTGGGTTTTTGCTGAGCGGCATTCTCCAACCGTTACGCAAAAAGTCAAAATTGCCGATTTTTTGAATGGTAATTCGGCATATTGAGCACAACACTATTCAAGAGGCAAATTGTAAATATTACATTTTTCTTTTAACAATTTTTTTTTAACTTTTTATATATTTACTGCATTGTCATTTTATAACTATGCCATCTTCTATTAATTCTTCAAATTATCTACAATTTTAAGTTTTAGTTTACAATTTATTTTTATTTTTTCACATATTTACTTAATTGTCATTTTATAATTATATCATCTTCCATTTTAATTCTTAAAGTTATTTGTACTTTCAAGTGAAATGACTAGCCACGATTGGAGAGGCTTGCTGGGGTGGCTAAGCATTTTGAACTAAATGCCGATTATCTAAAAGTAACTATTGAAGATGCTCTAACAAATTATTAAATTCCATTAAGCCAAGAAGTTATCCATTTCTCTACTTCTCTCTTGGACTGGCCTTTTTGTTTTAACTCTACGACAAGAGGCTAAGGCTTACTAGACAGGACATGATTCTCTTCTTCTCTGCTAAAAATATTATATACATTCCCAGAATTCACTACCTAACAAATTATTAAAATCCATTAAGCCCAAAAGTCCCCCATTTCTCTACTCTTGGACCAGAGCCTATGGCTTATTAGAGAGGAAATGATTCTCTTTTTCTCCACTAAATTATTACTCTTTTTCAATGGAGAAAAGTTCTGCATCCGTTGGAAGCACTCCCAAAAGTCATTACCTAAGAAGTTATTTCTAAGCGTTGTATTGGAGTCGTTTTCTTTGGTTGATTTTAACGGTGGACTTAGATCATTATTGACCATTATTTGGGATACAAAGATCCAAAGGTTAGAAATCACTAATCAAGCTGATTTTTGGTATGTAGGTCAACCTAAGGATTGGCCGAACATCCATACTATCAGCATCCTCTAAGAATGTGCCATGTGAAGGGGTTCCTGCATCCATGTATTCTGACAACTCTATTTTCAATTTTTAAAATTTGAATTTTTCAAAACATGGTTGTCAGGGAGTACATGTCGAATATAGAACCAGGAATCCACCTAGCTTCAACCCCGAACCGAAGACATGCTCCTAAAATGGCCTCCAACTATTTATTTTTTTACATCTCTTTCTCTATCTCTCTCTGGATCTCAACCATCCAAACCCTCCAATCATAACCCTTCATAATGAAAATTTTCAATGGTCCAAAATTAGTGGGCCTAAAGTGTAATTTGGCTATCAATCTGACCCATCCAAATTGTATCCCAACCTTGGACGGGTAAATCAATTGTTCAAAAACTTAAAAAGCCGAGTCATCAGGAATAGATCCTGACAGTTAATACAATAATGTTGCACCAATCAAACACCTAGGCCCTGCTTGGTTCAATGCAAGTCAGATGCAATGCACCCACTTGCCACCGTTTTGGGATTACAAAGTGATTGGGGTTGGGGCGTGCAAATGAGCTGGTGTGCAAGTGGTTGCCAAGCCCTTGCAAACTCCTTAATAAGATGGATGCAAGCATGTGCAGACCAAAAACTGTGGTAAGCGACTGCAATGCATCCCAGTCCAGCAAACCAAGCAGGGCCTAGAGAATTGTGGAAATTGTGTTTAATTCAAACTTCCTCAGTATAACGGCTGGTTCACATTTTGATGGTCCAGACTCCATATTGGTGACCAAGTTTGAAATTAATCCCCAACAGATCAACGGAAGGATTTTAGACTGTTGATTTAGTGTTGCATGGAAGACCGAGGGGCGATGTGTTGACTTCACATGGGGTGAGACATTCTGATCATTTTGAGACTAGCATGATCTGGTTCAAATTTGTTCACCTCACGCATTGCTTGTTCTAATAGCAAATCAAAGGACCGTCCATTTCCATTTAACACTCCATTTCCATCCTCATTTAAGCTTCAAAGCGTAGTTGCAGGCACACCACCCCGACATGGACGAGCATTTTCCGTCTGAGTCAAAGACTATGAAGAGAAGAACTGCACAAGATCCGCGGCTCTTTTCTTTTTCATTATCAGTAAAGAGGAATGCATCAAAAGAAGCAAATTATAATTTTCTTAATTACTCATCAGAAAAAAATGAGCGAATTATAATTGTAAAACAACAAAAAAGAGATTACAAGACCCTTCACCCCTAGATATCAGACCTAGAAACTCCTTGACTAGTCATATCCAACCTATTGCAACCCCATTAGCCTCCTTATGAACGTAGGTAGCCAAATGAGAACCACAATTTCGTGATCGTTCCAGTTTTTAAGTTCACAAATTATGAATTTCCCATGCAAAATGTACTCAACGAAGAAAAGAATTGAAAAAAAAAAACATTCTCTTGAATTAAGCATACAACAAAAAACACATTTAAGAATCATTAATGGAGTGTTAATGAATATGAAATGCAGCAAGTCGACATGATGAATGAGAAGCATATCTTAGGATGATCACTTTGCAATCAGAACAGAGACTGAAAACCATGTCGCCTCACCAACAAGCGGCTTTTGAGATTCATAACTTCATATTAAAAAACTTAGTCTCATACCCACATTGTCTCCATCTTTCTCCCAACAAATTCCACGGTCACTTGAACAAGCTTAATTAAGTAAAAGAAACCCTAGTCAAAATCACTCAAAGGATTTTCAAGAGTTCGATCTAAACTCCGAATAAATTAAAAAGACCACAAATTTCACTCCAGAATTCAAAATCCACGCCCCCGTCAAGTTTTTGTTTACAACCTACAAATTCATGAACTTATAGATCAATGGACTCCCATGTTCCTAGTACCTGAATTGCATACCCATCTCCGATCTCCTGCGAAGAAACTGCAACACTGATCAGCAACAATTGCTGCAACTCCACTCATTGATCCGCAAAACCCTACAAGAAAAGATGGAAACCAAACAAAATTGGAACCAACTACGAAATTCAACAAACCAACAAATACCCAAGAACATAAAACAAACCAAAAAGAACAAGCAATCAAGAAAAATCATCAAAATGAAACAACATTCAAGAAACCAACAAAGTCCCTAAAAAACAAAACTAAAAAGGACTACGGAGCAAGACAAGCTGACAGGCCAAGTTGAAACCTAAGATGAATGCACCTCTCTAGCCTCTCCCAATTTTCTCTAAATAACAGCTTTGCCGGCTCAAACTAGATATCTTCACTGAAATCCAACCCACCAGTCTCCTTCAAAACCATCCAGTCCACAGAAATTAACCCCGTTTTGTCAACCAAACCCTTGATTGCTCCATTATTGAGCTGGGCAAAAACCCTTGGAAGAAAACAAGAATAAAGAAGAAAACAAGCAACAGTGCAAATCTATTGAAGGCAATTGACCTTCTCAAAAGCATAAACCGAGTACGATCTGGGTCTAGAGAAATGGGTGTCGATGGCCTCTGTTAGAAGATGGGGAGGATGCAGAGGATCTCTCCTTAATAGAACCCCAAACTTATAAAAACTGAGATAGAAACTTGAAAGAGACTGAGGGAGGAAGGTTTTGAGAGAGAGAGAAAGAAGTGTTAAGAGTTTTGAATTAGTCTTTACTGTTGACCAAGTTTTTAGGAGATCTGAGAATCTATTATGACTCAGTAGTCGGATTAAGTTGTTAGTTTGTTAGCAGATTTGGTGGACAATTAGTTTTGTATTCTCTCTATTTAAGTCGTTGATGTAGTGAATAAATTAATCTCATTTTGGACTCTGTTTTTCTGAGTTAATTTCATCTTTAGTTTATCATCTGGTATCAGAGCCGTAGACTCTCAATAGGTGGGAGTAGAAGGTGTGAACAAAGCTGAAGCTCTTATCTATTCACTATTTTTTTTTTTTCTGTTGGGAATAGCAGCAACTATCTGATAAGGCGTCAACAGAGCTGAAGCTCTTATTGTTTTCCCATGGGGAATAGCAGCAACTATCCGGTATCATTTTAATGGCATCAGAGAACTTTGTGCAACCTGTTATCCCTCGTTTTGATGGTCACTATGATCATTGGAGCATGCTGATAGAGAATTTCTTGCGATCCAAGGAATATTTGCATCTTGTAGAAACTGGTGTTCCGGAACCTTCGACAGAAGCTGAGTCAAGAGCCTTAACGGATGCTTAGAAAACTAATGCAGGGGCATTTTCACACCGGGCTCGAGTGGGGCAGCCTGTGTAATATGGAGCACACTCGGGGTGGGGTGGCCTGTGTGATATGGGCCCACGAAGGGTCGTGTCGACCGAGAACCTATATAGATCCTATGAGATAAAGGAATTTAATCTCACGCTACCAACAGTCGCGGCTTTTGGGGAGTATTGGTTAAATGTCTTGCATCAAAGTGGTATCAGAGCGGAAGGTCTCGTGTTCGAGTCTCCTCACCGGGGGTGATTAATGCAGGGGCATTTTTACATCGGGCTCGAGTGGGGCAGCCTGTGTAATATGGAGCACACTCGGGGTGGGGTGACCTGTGTGATATGGGCTCACGAGGGGGTGGCCTGTGTGATATGGGCCCACGAAGGGTCGTGTCGACCGAGAACCTAGATAGATCCTATGAGATAAAGAAATTTAATCTCACGCTACCAATAGTCGCGGCTTTTGGGGAGTATTGGTTAAATGTCCTGCATCAAAGTGGTATCAGAGCGGAAGGTCTCGTGTTCGAGTCTCCTCACCGGGGGTGATTAATGCAGGGGCATTTTCACACCGGGCTCGAGTGGGGCAGCCTGTGTAATATGGAGCACACTCGGGGTGGGGTGGCCTGTGTGATATGGGCCCACGAAGGGTCGTGTCGACCGAGAACCTAGATAGATCCTATGAGATAAAGGAATTTAATCTCACGCTACCAATAGTCGCGGCTTTTGGGGAGTATTGGTTAAATGTCCTGCATCAAAAACCAAGCTAGAAGAACATTGATTGAAGGACCTTAAGGTGAAGAATTATCTATTCCGAGCAATTGACTGCTCAATCTTGGAAACAATTCTCATCAAAGATACTTCAAAACAAATCTGGGATGCGATGAAAAAGAAGTATCAAGGAACTACAAGGGTGAAACGAGCACACCTTCAAGCACTTCGTGTGGAATTTGAGACTCTTCGCATGCAACCAACATAATCTGTTTCTGATTATTTCTCCAGAACGATGTCAATTGCAAATAAGATAAGAATCAATGGAGAAAAGATGGAAGATGTCACCATCATCGGGAAGATTCTTCGATCAATGACCTCAAAGTTCGATTATGTGGTTTGTTCGATTGAAGAGTCAAAAGATATAGACACACTCTCGATCAATGAATTGATGAGTTCGTTGATGGTTCATGAGCAATGAATTGATCGGCATGTGACAATGGAGCAAGCATTGCAATTACAACTCTCCATTAACAACCAATCTTCAAAAGGGAGAGGAACCAGTCAAGGAAAGAGAATAAGTAGCAGAGATGATCGATCTTGGCATGAAAAATCTAAAGATAATCAAGCTTTTGATCCCAGAGGAAGAGGCCGAGGATGTGATACAACACATGGAGAAGACCAAGAACCATTTGGTAAATCCAACGTCAAATGCTATAGATGTCACAGGTATGGCCATTATCGTTCTGAATGTCGGACAAAATTATCTAAAGAAAGGGGTGAAAAATCAAATTTTGCAGAGGAAGAAGATGATGTTACTCTTCTTATAGTTTACAATAACACAGAAGAGACTCATCAACACATGTGGTACTTGGACACAGGATCAAGTAACCACATGTGTGGAGACAAGTCTCTATTCTCCGAGTTGGATGATTCTTTCCATACCTCTGTCAAATTTGGAGATAATTCTACAATTCCTATTATGGGAAAGGGCAATATTAAAATCCGGTCTTCCAAAGAAAGGCCTGATTGCTCAGGTTCAGATGACAGCAAATTGGATGTTTCCTTTATACATCAATAATGATATCCTTCCCTACTTTTCGACTATGGTGAAAGATTCAGCGTTGCTATGGCATCGTCGTTATGGGCATCTAAATTTCAATGGTTTGAAGACCCTTCAACAAAAAAATATGGTGACTAGACTTCCTCAAATTGATCATCATCCGCAAGTGTGTGAAGGGTGTGTTGTTGGCAAACAACATCGTGATCCCTTCCCAAAAAGGGAGAGCATGGAGATCCCAAAAGGCATTGTAGCTGGTCCATTCTGACATTTGTGGGCCAATAGATCCACGATCCAATGGTAATAAAAGGGATTTTATTAATTTTATTGACGATTTTAGTCGGAAAACATGGGTCTATTTTTTGCAGGAAAAATCTGAGGCTTTTTCAATATTCCAAAATTTTAAGGCCCTTATTGAAAAAGAAGTTGGGCAAAATATTAGAACTCTTCGATTAGATCGTGGTGGGGAATACAACTCACAAGAATTTGCAAATTTCTACGAGAATCGTGGCATCAAAAGGCAACTTACAGCATCCTACACCCCCCAGCAAAATGGTGTTGCGGAGGGGAAGAATCGTACAATCTTAAACATGTTGTGGAGTATGTTGAAGACAACACTTCTTCCTAAGCATTTTTGGCCTGAAACAGTCTTGTGGAGTGTTCACCTCTTAAATAGGAGCCCCACAAAAGCTGTCAAAAATATGACGCCCGAAGAAGCATGGAGTGGCCGAAAACCTAGCGTCGATCACTTGAGAACTTTTGGGTGCATAGCATGTGCACATGTTCCAGACGAGAAGAGAAAGAAGCTCGATGATAAAGGTAAAAAGTGTATTTTTCTCGGGGTTAGTGAACATTCAAAAGCCTATAAATTGTATAATCCCATCACCAAGAAGATCGTCATCAGCCGAGACGTAATATTTGATGAAGAAAGGACATGGACTGTTAATAATGGAAGGCAGCATATTCCTTTGAATTCTGATGATGTCGATGAAGAAAGTCATCCTCAGCCTACAATTGGTGAACCACATTCACCACATTCTGTTTCAACGAGCTTACCAAGTGATCCAACAATTATATTTGGTGCACAACAGCCACCAAATTCATCTTCCACGCATTTATCAAGCCCTTCATTTAGAGAAGACCACTTTGAACTCTCAACCGGATCTCGGCCTCAACTCATTAAGTGGAGGCCAGCATGGATGCAAAATTATGAGGTAACTGGATTTGATCGATCAGATGATCCACTTATGCATTTTGTTTTACTTACAGATTGTGATCCCATTGCATTTAACGATGCCATCAAAGATCCAAAATGGTAGAAAGCTATGGATGAAGAGATCGAGGCTATTGAGAAAAACAACACTTGGGAATTGACTGATCTTCCCAACGGCCATAAGTCAATTGGTGTCAAGTAGGTCTACAAAACAAAGCTGAATGCGGAAGGCAAAGTTGATAAGTACAAAGCACGCTTGGTAGCCAAAGGCTATAAACAACAATTCGGAATCGATTACAAAGAGGTTTTTGCTCTAGTTGCACGGCATGATACCATCAGATTATTAATTGCATTGGTAGCACAAAACTCGTGGCTCATTTTTCAATTGGATGTGAAATCTGCATTCGTCCATGGCGATTAGCAAGAGGTGTATGTTGATCAGCCTCTAGGTTATTTGCAAAAGGGGTATGAGAAAAAGGTATACAAGTTGCGAAAGGTTCTATATGGACTAAAACAAGCACCTAGAGCTTGGTATAGTCATATAGATGCATATTTTTCAAAATCAGGCTTCCAAAAGTGCCCATATGAGCCTACATTATTTATCAAATCAAGAACTGATGGCCAGCTGCTTATTGTATGCTTATATGTGGACGATTTGATCTACACCGGCAATGATAGTGCAATGTTTGATGATTTCAAACGGTTGATGATGTTTGAGTTCGGCATGTCTGATCTTGGAATGTTGCACTACTTCCTTGGCATTGAAGTGGCACAATCCTATGCTGGTATCTTTATATCACAACAAAAATATGTTCGAGATGCTTTGGATAGGTTTCAAATGACAAACTGCAACTCAGTTGGTACACCAGTTGAACTTGGCAAAGACCCAGAAGGAACGAAGGTTGACAACACTCTATACAAGCAGATCATAGGAAGCCTAATGTACTTGACTACGACCAGACCAGATATAATGCACGCAATTAGTCTAATCAATAGATACATAGAACGTCCTACGAAGATGCATCCCCTTGCTGCCAAGAGAATATTACGATATTTGAAAGGTACAATTGATTTTGGAATATTTTACAAAAAGGAAGAACAATCTGGTCTAATTGGTTTCACTGATAGCGATTATGCTAGTGATCCTAATGACAGGAAGAGCACCTCAGGTTACGCTTTTATGATAGGATCAGGAGCAATCTCTTGGTCATCAAAGAAGCAACAAATTGTTACTCTGTCAACCACTGAAGCCAAATACATTGTTGCTGCGTCGTGTGCATGTCAAGCTATCTGGTTAAGAAGACTACTTGAAGAATTGCAACATCCTCAACATAGCCCCACTACAATCTACTGTGATAACAGTTCAACTATTAAGCTCTAAAAGAATCCTGTTTTACATGGAAGAAGCAAACATATTGATGTACGGTACCATTTCTTACATGATCTTGCAAAGGATGGGGCCATTGATCTTATCTACTGTAGAAGTGAAGATCAAATTGTAGACATTCCTCAAATTGTCCATTTTCATGCAACTACGGCAGTTACTTGGTGTATGTTCGATGCTACATTTAGTTTGAGGGAGGGTGGTGCAAGGCTACTGGAAATAACTTTCTAAACTGACTGTTAGAAAGACATTTAGTTTAAGGGAGGGTGTTAAGAGTTTTGAATTAGTCTTTAGTGTTGACCAAGTTTTTAGGAGATCTCAGAATCTGTTATGACTCAGTAGTCAGATTAAGTTTGTTAGTTTGTCAGCAGATTTGTGGACAATTAGTTTTGCATTCTCTCTATTTAAGTCGTTGATGTAGTGAATAAATTAATCTCATTTAGGATTCTGTTTTTCTGAGTTAATTTCATCTTTAGTTTATCAAGAAGGGCGTAACAGGGGAGAGATGGAGATCGATATTCGATATTGAGAAAGACAATTCGGTAGGCATGGAAACTGTTTGAGACAGAGAAGGAAACAGATGGTTGGGGCAGAGAAGAAAGTTAATTTCATCTTTAGTTTATCAAGAAGGGCGTAACAGGGGAGAGATGGAGATCGATATTCGATATTGAGAAAGACAATCCGGTAGGGATGGAAACTGTTTGAGAGAGAAGGAAACAGATGGTTGGGGCAGAGAAGAACAGGGGAGACCGGGAGAGAGAATGAGGGCGGGAAGAAAGAAAACAATAAAAATCGTTTTTTGACAAATAATTAGAAATCAATGGTAGAATCTTCGTTTCATTCCTCAACGGTATGAATATCCCCATTTGCAAAAGAAAATTTTAAGAAACATCTGTTGATCAGAATTAAATAAGAAAACATTCAAGGGGAAATTTCATATAAGAACAGTCAATAGCAGATTATATTCAATAAATAAGTAATTAAAACTCATAATGTTTGGTAAAGAAAAAGAGCACTCACCTCCCCGTATTAAGAATAGGCCCTCGCAGAGTGCGCCACGTCATTGTTGGAGCTCCAATGTCGTCTTTTGATGAATCATCCACCATGTCGCCCATCTTCACCCCACCGAATTAACGTATTGCCACTGCTGCTCTGCCCACCACCTTGCATTATCAGAGCTCGCTTTCTAAATTTTGTTTTCTCTGCAAAAATCAGTCTTTTAAATCCCTAACAATTTTGCTTTGAAGATCGAGAGAGAAGGTCGATATCCGTTCCGAAAAGGCGGCTCCAAACCAACCTGAAGAGGAAATGACGAAGAGAAGGGAGAAGAAGAGAGAGGAAGAAAGGGTTTAGGGAAGGAAAGAAGAAGATGATGAAGAAGAGCGAAAATAGAGGTTTCAAGGAACTGAGGCTCGTTGGGTTTAAAAAAGGTAAAACAGAAAACTAAAAAAAGTTATTAAAATTGCCAAAAAGCTACTTAACCTGGGTTGGGTTGAAAAACACCTGAAAACAATTTTGAGCTTATGTGCCGAAAGCTGTCCCTTTGGTTTTGTGTATTTTACCCACGGCTGTAGAATCCATGTCGGTTTCAACAAGGCGATTGTACCTCCAGCCATTCGTTCCCCAAAAACCAAACCAGACGTTTGGGATGTGTGCAACTTTTGAATGGTCTTCGCCTCCTTGGTCTGGCAGTAACCGCATCCTGAATTCATTAGGCATTCCAGTAAAGCGTAGATCTTTAAGGTTGGTGAGGCGTTCAATGCCTAATGGCACCTTCCCTAATACTCCACATTGTGTTATTTCTAGCCCCTGAAGAAGAGGCATTGATCCCTCCTCCACTTTCATCAATCTCAATCCTTCCAACCTTGTGAGTACTAAAATCTTAAGTCTCTGGAACCCTCCCGCCTTAAAACACAGAACGTCGCCGTCATAAGACTCAACAAGTCTAAGCTCCATTAGATTAGGCAAAGCTTGAAGGACTTCGAGTGGATCCTCCCTGAATCTCGACCACCTAAAACATATTATGTTCAGGTTATGAAGTGAAGAAATCCAACACGGTAACTTTTCTAAACGCCCATTCATGTATAAACGTTGAAGAAGTGAAGGAACAGAATAAAGAGTTTGTAGATCAAGACTCTCCTCCTTATCTATTGAATCCACACGCAAGGAACGAAGATTGCTCATCTTCTCGATGGATGAGCACAAACAAATCCCGTCTTCTTTCCTCAGCTTACCAATGGCCAACCTCCTCAGTTGGCTCAATCTTCCCAGCTCTCTAATTATGTCGCTGTCTTGGTCTGCATGTATAAAGATGAGCTTTTGTAGGAAGGTTAAACCCCCTATTCCCTTGAATGCCTTGAATTCTAATTCACGACGGTTATAGACTAGAAGATGACGTAGTTTTTGGAGCTTAAGGATCCCAACTGGCATCTCGGATACATAGGTACGCTTAAGGTCCAAGGTCTCTAGGTTTTGAAGCTTACCGATAGAAATTGGAAGCATTTTGATATTTGTGTTCTTCATGCTCAGATATCTTAAATGGAATAGATTCACAATTTCACTTGGAAACATCTCTATAGGCGCACCTTTCAAATCTATCACTTTCAATAATCTAAAGCCAAAAAAGAAATTATCGGGCAACTGAACTTCCCCAAACGAAAACAGAGATCGAAGGCGGGAGAAGCTATTGCTTTGTGCCACATTTTCATCACTATTATGAATTGACAAGCGTCTGATTTTTTCAGGTACTTTCGTGTTCTTTTCAATAACTACTGCACTAAAGTAATCCTCGCGAGACTTGGAAAGAACGAAGTCGTGCATAAGATCGTGAACCTGACACCTTTTCACCCGTCCAGATACATCCATCTCAGCCACTTGAATCAAGCTTCTGTTGATGAGCTCGTAGAAACACCTCTCTGCAACGTCTTCAACGGCCATACCTTCCTTTTCTTCTACAAAACCTTCGGCAATCCATAGCCGAATCAGCCTCATTCGATTAATCAAACAGTCCTCCGGAAAAATGCTTAAATACATGAAACAAGCTTTGAGGTAATACGGCAAATCATTGAAACTGTACAGTAGTACTCTCTCCATATTCTTAATCCTATCATTGTTTTCTAATTCTGCACCAAGGCCGCGGTGAACTCTCTGCCACTCTATTAAATTAGTGCCTTTTGTTGACAAGAGACAACCGATCGTCCCAATTGCCAGTGGCAATCCTTTGCATCTTCTCAAGATACTCTGAGAAAGCTTCTCTAGCTCAGGAGGACAACTATTTTCAAGGTTCAATTGGAATGCCTTCTTGCAAAAAAGAGTCCACGAGTCTTGTGGGGGCAAGGGTTGGAGATTATAGACATAACCATAAGATTGCTTGCAGGAAGAAGCTATGTCAGCAAAACGTGTTGTGACTATTATTCTACTACCACATTCGCTATCAGGTAAAGCATATTTTATGGCATCCCATGCATGTATTCTCCATATATCATCTAAAATGATCACATACCTCTTTTGCAGCAAGAAGTCCTTGAGTATCTCCTTGAGCCTGATGTCTTTCATTGTTTCAACTCCTGGAGGAACTTGCTGATTGATTTCCCCGAAGACTTGGGCTATCATGTCTCGTAAGAGTTCCTCAGTTTTGTAGGACTGTGAGACAGTAACCCAAGCATGGTATTCAAAGTATTTGTTCACCTTTTGGTCATCATAGACTTTCTTAACAAGAGTGGTCTTCCCTAGACCACCCATTCCAACCACTGACACAACTGCAAGTCTTGATTGGCCCTCCACAAGCCATCTAATAAGTTCTTCTCTTGGCTTGTCTATGCCCACGATCTCAGCTTCCTCGAGTAGAAGAGCGTCCCCTCGAAGATCATGCCATGTATCACGTTGAGGATTTGAACTTAAACATTGTTCGTGGATATTGATACGATATCTTTGGCTTCTTTCCGAAATGTCACGAACCGTGACTTTAATATCTTGTATTCCGGAGGCTAACCGATGGCCTTCTTTTAAGTTCCCGAAGAAGCAAGTGGTTTTGTGAAGAAAACCGACAAATCCATGCCTCTGAGTTTGTTGTGCCAGGCGAAGCATGAACTCATCTATAATATCTTCGGTGTCGTAAGCTACATCTCTCACTTGTTTCACCCAGGCTTTCATGCCTTCATCGCTTTCTTGCTGCGCATCAGCGTCTCTTAGGAAGGCTTGCATGCTTTCCAATTCGTCTGTAATGAATTTCACTTCTCCACGCACCCTTCTCAACAATTTCACATTTTCCTCAAGCAAGGGCACAAGCTTGTTGAGTAGAAAGGTCACAGCACCCTCCGCCATTTTTCTCTCTCTCTCTCTCTCTCTCGACAGAGGGTGAAGTCTTATTCCAAAGGAGATGACTCTTCCGGCTATTTTATAGCAATGAGAATGAACAACTATTTCTTTTTCTATTTTAAGCTGATGAACAGCTATTTCAGTCTTACATATTCTTTCCTTATAGATGTGACACACCCACGTGTCACACGATGCTAGGCGTTGACGACTTGCCTCAACCAAAGGGGTTGAGATTAACAGAATCCGGTTAACCTTGCAAAATGGTAAAGTGAAAGTGAGGTCTCATGGAATAAAGAGACTAAAGTCGTTTGGTAAAGTAAAACAAAGCATTCATCTCAAGGCAAGAATGGAGTTCTTCACAAAAAAATGCAAAAGGTGAAGGCAGGAATACTCGGCCGCGGAACGGTTGTTGTCATCGCCGAGTTGGCATCAATTTTTTCACTTTTTGGGGCGCTGACAACAACCGTTGGATTCGTGAAATCCACGGCTGAGCGCGCGAGAACACCGAGAGGGGTCAAGAAAAGGGGGTCCTCGGAGCCTGATCCCAATACATATTCGTTACTTCTTTGATTGGAGATTGTTCGTCGGTTGGTTCTAGATTCTCTTCCTTGCCGTCTAAGTGAATCGAATGAGTACAATAATGGCTTTCAACCAAACAAAATCCTGTACGTGGGGTGGGGCCATTGACAAATGGTCCTGATCTCCTGCATGTTTGTGTGTACCAAAACTACTAATGTTGTTGTGTGCTGAATGATTGTTAGGAAAAAGAGGCTAAAACTTGGCTGACCGCCTTAGATGACCGCCCACAATATGAGCCACGTAGCACACTTTTAAATGGCGCTGACCATATGGATGTTTGACCAATCCCTAGATGGCCCTACAAACCACAATTCATCCTGATTAATAATTTCTTAGCATTGGATTGGAGTCATTTTCATGGGTTGATTTTATACGTGTGAATTTGAAATCACTAACCAAGTGATTTTTGGTTTGTAGGCCCATCTAGGGATTGGCCAAACATCCATACGGTCAGCATCCTCTAAAAGTGTGCTACGTGGCTCATATTGTGGGCAATCAGTGAAATTTTACTCGAAAAAAGATGTATGTTTCAGCTTGGATACCAAACAGGGCTTGGGCTTATCTGGGCCTGCCCGCCCCGCCCTATCCATGCGTAGTTCTGTAAGCTCCCTGATGGTGGATCCTCCTACCAAAGGGAAGCTGTCTAGGGGTGTCAATTTTAACTGTTTAACCGGAACCCATATCACCGGTTCCGGTTCTACATTTTTGGGAACCGATTAAAAAGTAACCGGAACCGAACCGACAATAACAGTTCCGGGTCTGGGTAGCCTAATATGGAACCGAACCGATAAGAACCGGTACCAATAAATAAATATAGTGTAAATATTCTCATATTATCAAGATTTGGCCCAATATACCCGGAACCGACATAAATACATAATCAGTTCTGGTTCCGGATCCATCACTTTTGAGAATCGGAACCGTTAAGGAACCGAGCCGATAAGAACCAGAACCAATTGTTCCGGTTTTGGTACAATAACGACTTTCAACCAAACGAAATCCTGTACGTGGGATGGGATCCATTGACAAATGGTCCTGATATCCTGCATGTTGTGTGCAAGGTTTAAAGGGAACCGTTATAACGGTATAATGGACTGGGGGCGTTACCGTTTCAGGGGCAAAAATGGAAAATAACGGAAAAAATGTTGCTGAAATTCAAATTTTGAATTTCAAATTTTCAAAAACGGAAAATAACAGAATATAACGGAAAATAATGAAAAAAATGGTCATTTTTTCACAATTTTTCCAGAAAATAATAGTTATTTTCGTTATAATGGAAAAATAACGGGAAAATAATGGCCGTTATTTTTTGAGCATTTTAACAGTCCTGATGTAACGGGGGAGGTCCAAATCCGTTATAACAGCCGTTATTTTTGTTATAATGGAAAAATAACAGAAAACAATGGCCGTTATTTTTTGGGCATTTTAACAGTCCATAATGTAACGAGGGAGGTCCAAATCCTTTATAACAGCCGTTAAGCCGTTATTTTCGTCATAACCGCCATTTTTAAAAACTTGGTTGTGTGTACTAAATTATACTAATGTTGTTGTGCTGAATGATTGTTAGGAAAAAGAGAGTAAAACTTCACTGACCTCTCTAGATGACTGCCCACTATATGAGCCACGTGGCACACATTTAGAGGGCGCTGACCACTGTATGGATGTTTGGCCAATCCTTCGATGGGCCTACAAAACAAAAAATCATCCTGATTAGTAATTTCTACCTTGTGAATTTGAGCATTAGTGGCCATTATTTGGGTACAAAGATTTGAAATCACTAGTCAAGCTGATTTTTGGTTAGTAGGCCCATCTAGGTATTAGCCAAACATCCATACCGTCAGCATCCTCTAAAAGTGTGCCACGTGGCTTATATTGTGAGCAGTCAGCAAAGTTTTACTCGGAAAAAGATATCAGTTTTAGCTTGAACAGGGCATGGGCTTATCTGGGCCTGCCTGTCCTTGCCCTGGGCCCAAGCCCCGTCCATGTGCAGTTCTGTACCCCTAGCGGGATTCTTGACCCAAGTGACGCAGATGCAGCGAAATAGAAACCCCTATTTGATGGTTGATCCTACCAAAGGGGAGGAATCGATGGGGGCGGGATTAGGTAGAGCTAACGTCAATGCAAGACTTGCCCATCCCCAGACTGCTAATGGTGTGGATCCAGCTTAAGCTGACATTAGGCCCAAGAACAAATCCATTTAACCCTCCATATTAAACAAAATTTCTCTGTTTTTTTTAAAACATCTCTTCTGCACATAAAATCCTCTTTTTCTTTTTTCCAAAAAAATAAACCTTTGGTGAACATATTTTAACTATTGGCTTAAACAATAAGTCCAACCCTGATCCATTGATCCAAAATTACAGCTAATGCACACCCAATGTTGGACCTAACACCTCTGCCTTATTGCCACGTGTACAGCACAAGTCAGATCGGCCATATGCCCCACTAGGTGCATATGGTAAGGTCTGGCCCAATTTATACATGAACCATATCAATCACTGTTTTTGGCCAGCCTTGATTTTGGGGGTTATGGATCGATAATGTGTGGAATTTTGGATTGTGTATGTGCACATTGAGCACTTTTTCCATATAAAACCTAATTAACTTCCAAGTAGTCAAGGCTTGGGAGCATCACGAACATGTACTTAAAATTGAAGGCATCGTGTACCCCTGATTTTGAGGATCAATGCCTGTACATATGTCACCCAACATAGAAGAAGCAAATGAAACAAACATACGTGTAGGCATGAGAAGAATCTGTATAGTCTCCAGGTTTTGGAGTCTACCTCCGCTTATGCGGAGTTTCAGCGAAACCGTTGACAATCACAGAGTTCTCGGCATGTGCCCAAGGGCTTTTTGCCACTTAAGGTGAGTGTTTTTTAAGATTTCCTTTTTAATACAAAATTAAAAGGGAATAGAGTATGTGGCGAAAAAGCAGTACGTGCTGAGAACTCCATGATTGTCAAGGGCTTCGCTGAGACTCCACTCAACAAGTCGACATGATGAAACAGAAAAATATCTTAGGATGACCACTTAGCAATGAGAACACAAACTAGAAACATATAATCAATATAACAGAACACTGCGGTTGTCTACTCCTCTTAGAGGCTTCATGCATCCAGGGCCCATATCAACCCTTACATAAAATAAAATTTAGACTGTTGGATTAATTTAACAGGGAAATTGTCTCCCCCTTTATACCCCTCTTATCTACTTCACAAAGGGTGGGCGAGATCTTATCCCCCAAACGGACTATGGATCTCAACCACTCACCCCCGATTTTGGGAAATGCTTTGTAGGGGAGTGCCAAGGCACGTGCCACCCATTGTACATCTATATAACAAAACAGACAAGTCACTTATCCCCTTCTTATCGGCTTCACAAAGGATGGTCAAGATCTTATCACCCCAAATGGATGGTGGATCTAAGCTACTCACACCCAATTTTAGTAAACGCTTTGTTAGAGAGTGCCCTACTTTTGTAAGTGATATTGGGAAATGAAGAGAAAACTAATGCAAGCAGTAATTAATGTAATAACATCATTATAACAGAAATTCAAATCCCACACCCTGTCAAGTTTTTGTTTACAACCCACAAATTCAAGAACTTATAGATCAATGGAGTGCTATGATCCTAGTACTTGATTTGCATACCCCCGCAAAGAAACTGCGACACTAATCAGCAACAATTCTCCGACTACACTCATTGATCCGCAAAAACCTACAAGAAAAGATCGAAACAAAACAACGAAATTCAATAAGCCAACAAATACCCAAGAACAAAAAAACAAACCAAAACGAACAAGCAATCAAGAAAATCATCTGAAACAAAATTCAAGAAACCACCGGAGACCCTAAACAACAAAACCAAAAAGGATTACGGACCAAGACGAGCTGAGAGATCAACTCGAAGCATAAGATGAATTCACCTCTCTAGCCTCTCCGAAACTTCTCTAACAGAATAATGGCTCAAACTAGATATCTTCACTGAACTGAAATACAACCCACCAATCTCCTTCAAAACAAACCAGTCCACAGAAATTAACGTCCGAGAAGAACAGGGGAAACCGGGAGAGAGAATGAGAGAGGGCGGGAAGAAAGAAAACAGTAAAAATCGTTTTTTAACAAATAATTTGAAAACTTTTGGTTTCGTTGCTCAACGGTATTCTTTTGGCTAAAAGCTCGATATGAATATTCCCATTTGTAAAAGAAAATTTGAAGAAACATCTGTTGATCAGAATTAAAAAAAGAAAGCATTCAAGGGGAAATTTCATATAAAGAACATTCAACAGCAGATTATATTCAATAAACAAGTAAAGAAAACTCACTGTATCAAGGATAGTCCCCTCGCAGAGTGCGCCACATCATTGTTGAAGCTCCAATGTCGTCTGTCGATGAGTCATCCACCATGTCGCCCGTCTTCAAAAGAAACGGAGCGGGGCTACCTCCTCCTTATCCTCCGGTATTGCCACTGCTGTTCTGTCCACCACCTCCATTATCAAAGCTCGTTTCTGGATTTAGTTATCTCTGCAAAAATCAGTCTTTTTTGTTTAAATCCCTAACAATTTTAGTTTGATGATCGAAAGAGAAGGTTGATATCCGTTGCGGAAAGGCGGCTCCGCAACCTGAAGAAGAAAAGATGAAGGGAGAAGAAGAGAAAGGACGAAAGGGTTTGGGGAAGGAAAGAAGAAGAAGACGAAACAGAGGTTTCAGGAACGGAGGCTCGTTGCGTTTGAAAAAGTAATACAAGAGAAAATTAAAAAGCTATTAAAATGGCCAAAAGCTACTTAACCTGGGGTTGGGTTGAAAAAAACACCTGAAAAACGAATTGGAGCTCCTCAAGCTTCAAGGTAACGCGGCCCTTTGGTTTTGTGTAGACTACCCGCGCGCATAGAATCCGTGCCGGTTTCAACAAGGCGATTGTACCTCCAGCCTTTGTTTCCCCATAAACCAAACCAGACGTTTGGGATGTGTGCAACTTTCGAATGGTCTTCGCCTCCTTGGTCAGGTAGTAACCGCATCCTGAATTCATCGGGCATGTCAGTAAAGCGAAGATCTTTGAGGTTGGTGAGGCGTTCAATGCCCAATGGCACCTTCTCTAATACTCCGCATTGTGATATATCTAACCGCTGAAGAAGAGGCATTGCTCCCTCCTCCACACTCATCAATCTCAATCCTTCCAATTTTTTGAGTAGTAAAATCTTAAGTCTCTGGAACCCTCCTGCCTTAAAACACAACACTTCACCATCGTAAGACTTAAAAAGTCTAAGCTCCATTAGATTAGGCAAAGCTTGAAGGGCTTCGAGTGGATCCTCCCTTAATCTCGACCCCCCAAAATATATTATGTTCAGGTTATGAAGTGAAGAAATCCAACGCGGTAACTTTTCTAAACGCCCTTCCATGTATAAACGTTGAAGAAGTGAAGGAACAGAAGAAAGAGTTTGTAGATCAAGAATCCCCTCCCTATCTATTGAAACTACACGCAAGGAACGAAGATTGCTCATCTTCTCGATAGATGAGCACAAAAAAATCCCATCTTCTTTCCTCAGGTTCCCAATGCCCAACCTCCTCAGTTGGCTCAATCTTCCAAGCTCTCTAATTATGTCACTGTCTTGGTTTGCCTCTATAATCGATAGCTTTTGTAGGAAGGCTAAACCCCCTATTCCCATGAATGCCTTGAATCCTTGATAATAACTAGAAGTAGCATCATAGACTAGAAGATGACGTAGTTTTTGGAGCTTGAGGATCCCAGCTGGCATCTCCGATATATAGGTATACTTAAGATCCAAGGTCTCTAGGTTTTGAAGCTTCCCAATGGAATTTGGAAGCATTCTGATATTTGTTTTCTTCATGCTCAGATATCTTAAATGGAATAGATTCACAATTTCATTTGGAAACATCTCTATTGGCGCACCTTTCAAATCTATCACTTTCAATAATCTAAAGCCAGAAAAGAAATTATCAGGCAACTTAACCTTCCCAAAAGAAAATAGAGATCGAAGGCGGGAGAAGCTATTGCTTTGTGCTACATCTTCATAACTATTTTGAATTGACAAGCGTCGGATTTTTTCAGGTGCTTTTGTGGTCTTGCCAACAACAACTCCAATAAAGTACTCCTCACGAGACTTGGAAAGAATGAAGTCGTGCATAAGATCGTGAACCTGACACCTTTTCACCCGTCCAGATACATCCATCTCTGCCACTTGAATCAAGCTTCTGTTGACGAGCTCATAGAAATACCTCTCTGCAACGTCTTCAACAGTCCTACCTTCCTTTTCTTCTACAAAACCTTCCGCAATCCATAACCGAATCAGCCTCATTCGAGTAATCAAACAGTCTTCCGGGAAAATGCTTAAATACATGAAACAAGCTTTAAGGTAATATGGCAAATCATTGAAACTGTACATTAGTACTCTCTCCATACTCTTAAGCCTGTCATTGTTTTCTAATTCTGCACCAAGGCCACAGTGAACTGTCTGCCACTCTATGAAATTCATGCCTTTTGTTGACAAGAGACAACCGATCGTCACAATTGCCAGTGGCAATCCATCGCATTTTCTCAAGATACTCCGAGAAAGCTTCTCTAGCTCAGGAGGACAACTATTTTCAGGGTTCAATTGGAATGCCTTCTTGCAAAAAAGAGTCCACGAGTCTTGTGGGTGCAAGGGTTGAAGGTTATAGACATAGCCATAAGATTGCTTGCAGGAAGAAGCTATGTCAGCAAAACGTGTTGTGACTATTATTCTACTACCGCATTTGCTATCAGGTAAAGCATATTTTATAGCATCCCATGCATCTATTCTCCATATGTCATCTAAAACGATCACATACCTCTTTTGCAGCAAGAAGTCCTTGAGTATCTCCTTGAGCTTGATATCTTTCATTGTTTCTACTCCTGGAGGAACTTGCTGATTGATTTCCCCAAAGACTTGCGCTATCATGTCTCGTAAGAGTTCCTCAATTTTGTAGGATTGTGAGACAGTAACCCAAGCATGGTGTTCAAAGTATCTGTTCACCTTTTGATCATCATAGACTTTCTTAACAAGAGTGGTCTTCCCTAGACCACCCATTCCAGCCACGGACACAACTCCAAGTCTTGATTCGCCTTCCACAAGCAATTTAATAAGTTCTTCTCGGGGCTTGTCGATGCCCACGATCTCAGCTTCAGGGAGTAGAAGAGCGTCTCCTCGAAGATCATGCCATGCATCGAGCGGAGAATTTGAACTTGAGCCTTGTTCTTGGATATTAAAACGATATCTTAGGCTTCTTTCCGAAATGTCACGAACCCTGGATTTAATATCTTGTATTCCAGAGGCTAATTGATGACGTTCTTTTACTTTTAAGTTCCTTAAGAAGCAAGTGGTTTTGTGAAGAAAACCGACAAATCCATGCCTCTCAGGTCGTTGTGCCAGGCGAAGCATGAACTCATCAATAAGATCTTCGGTGTCGTAAGCTACATCTCTCACTTGCTTCACCCAGGCTTTCAGGCCTTCATCGCTTTCTTGCCGCGCATCAGCGTCTTTTAGGAAGGCTCGCAAGCTCTCCAATTCGTCTGTAATGAATTTCACTTCTCCACGCACCCCTCTCAACAATTTTACCTCTTCCTCAAGCAAGGACACAAGCTTCTCGACTAGAAAGGTAACTGCACTCTCGGCCATTTCTCTTACTCTCTCTTGGAGTTGGACACGTCTTTGTGTTTTAACTCTGTGAGAGGAGTTTAGTCTTATTAGAGAGGAGACGATTCTCTTCTTCTCCGCTAAATATATTATACTCTTTCAATGGAGAAATTTTTGGATTGGTTGGAAGCATTCTCAAAAGTCACCACCTAACATGTTATTAAATTCCACTTAGTCCAGAAGTTATCCATTTCTCTACTTCTCAATCTCTTGGACAAGCCTTTTTGTTAA
Organism: Euptelea pleiosperma; assembly: GCA_035048495.1. Classification (NCBI taxonomy): domain Eukaryota; kingdom Viridiplantae; phylum Streptophyta; class Magnoliopsida; order Ranunculales; family Eupteleaceae; genus Euptelea; species Euptelea pleiosperma. The sequence goes on from CM068545.1 coordinate 2,358,907, forward strand.
CTCCACAATAGGAGATGATTCTCTTCTCCGCTAAAAATATTATACTTTGAATCGAGATTCTTTTGGGTCGGTTGCAAGCACTCCCCGAAGACACCTAACAAATTTTTTTTTCTCAATGGGTACCACCTAATAAGTTATTCCAAAGTTCTTAATTTTTATACTCCTTTCTTGGACAGGACTCTTTGTTTTAGCACCATGTTCCAAGGACCTAAATTTGTGGACAAATTTTCACCCGACCTTTGGGGCCTGGATTCAGAGAGTCCAACAGTGGTTTTACTTTGGCAAAAGTGAATGCCATCTCAGCACTGTCAACTACCATTGGATTCTCAGTATCCACGGATGAGATTTTCGGTGAAAATTTCGGTCCACGAATCAGGACAACTCTACTATAGCAAGCTAAGGGGGCGTTTGGCGACACAAAGATAAGTAATATATCGACTTTTAAAAGCCAAAAAGTCAAAAAGTTAGTTTGGATGTGTTTCATATTTTAATTTTTGAAAAGTTAAAAACTAACTTAAAATTGAAGTTAAATTTTTTTGCTCTTAACTTCTAAGAGATATTACTTCTCAAAAATTAGTAGGCCTCTTGAGCCTTTTAATTTCTCTGGCTTTTTTGGAGGTGAAAATTAGACTAGTAACCTTCTAGAGGTAGAAGTGCATTTACTTCTCCTTCCCAAACGCCCCCTAAGTCATATTAGAGGAGATGAAGCACTCCCAGAAGTCACCACCTAATATGTTCTTTTTTAATGGGTACCACCTAACAAAATATTAAATACTATAATCTTAGGTCTGGGAAAAATATTATACTCATTTAATTGAGAAATATTTGGGTCATTTGCAAGCACTCAAAGAAATCACCCCTAACAAGTTATTTATTTACGGATAAGGATAAGAGGACAACCTTTTTTGACAACCATTTGGCGTACCCACATAGAAGATGAATCAATGGCTGATTTTTGGTGAGGATGATCTCTATGGTGAGGAGATCATCGTCACAAAAATTCAAATCATTCCCATATTCGTAGACTAGAAGATCATCCTCACCAAAAATCAGCCATTGATTCATCTTCTATGTGGGTACGCCAAAATGGTTGTCCCCCAATCCGACCCTTTATTTATTTATATTTTTCGATAGGTACTACCTAACAAATTTGAACTTTAAACTCTACGACAGGAAGCTAAAGCTTATCAGGGGAGCACTAACTCTACCATTTTAATTTGAGTGGCCACCTTCAACACCAAAACAGCTAAGCGAATAGAATCTGACGGACGTCCTTAATTTTTCTTCAGGGTCTGACGTGTAACGAGCTGTAGCTCCCCTCAATTTTTCTTCCCTATTTTGATTAGGGTCATGTATAATAAGCTGTAGCTCCATTTTTTGTAGTTTGTAACTCCGCTGTCATGTTGTCCCACTGACCGCATGGATGTTTAGCGCCCCCCCCTGGTGGATATACATACCAAACATCACTATAATTTGTAATCTCTAGCCATTAGATTTTAGTACTTTTTAATGTGTGATTCTAGCCGTTGGATTCAACCAGCTTTATAAGTACTAAAACCAAAGTCTAAAAATCATCAAACAAGCTGATATTTTGTATCCGTGTCTACCTAGGGATGGGCTAAACATCCACGCGGTCAGTGGGTCCAGGTGCCAACCGTAGAGTTAAAAATATGGTGCTAGCTCAAAGTTTGAGGTACAGCTTGGTACACCGCGACCCTTGACAGTACAATTCTTAGAGGACTAACCGTATGGATGTTTTGCCAATCTCTAGGTGGACCTAAAACCAAAAATCAGCCTGAGTAATCATTTCAAACCTTTGGATCTTTGTACCCAAATAATGGTTAATAAAGCTCAAATTCCTACGGTTGAAATCAACCCATGAAAATGACTCCAATCAAACGCCTAGAAATCATTACTCATGGTGATTTTTGGTTTGTAAGTTCACGTAAGGATTGGTCAAACATCCATGGTCAGCATCATCTAAGAATTTGCCACGTGGCACAAATTGTGGGCTGTACCATGTGGCCCATAATGTGCCGCTACTCTACTGCTGGTCTTTGGTCTACTACCCATTACCCGGTTACTCTTATCTAGCTCTAGTTCCCCCCCTTGAACAAAATCCTGGCTCCGCAGCTGGCCGTAGTCCCTTGGTTTAGAGATCAGACCGCTGATGTTCCCCAACATTTATCTACACATTTCTCAAAGACATCCAATGGTCTAGAGCTAGAGTAACATACTCAGGACGATAATATCATTTTCCTAGACTTCATCATCACTATACTATTCCGTTGGTGGCCCTCTCATCTTTTGCTTTTAGGGTGCACACCTTAGTGACTATAGCACCAAGTCAACCTTTTTGAATTTTTAAAGGGACGTGATGTGACAAGGTATACCTGAGATCTTTTCAAATGCGGAAGCAGCATTTTTGGTAAACACCGTTACCATCTGGGCCCACAACGGCCCTCTCATCTTTTGCTTTTAGGGTGCACACCTTAGTGGCTATAGCACCAAGTCAACCTTTTTGAATTTTTAAAGGGACGTGATGTGACAAGGTATACCTAAGATCTTTTCAAATGGGGAAGCAGCATTTTTGGTAAACACCGCTACCATCTGGGCCCACTAACTGAATGTTTAGCCCACCCATTAGTAGACATTCATACCTAAAATCAGCTTGTTTGATGATTTTCAGCCCTTGGTATTAGTACTAAAAGAAATGGTTGCATTCAACGGCTATAAGAACGCAAAAAAAGTGCTGAAATCTAATGGTCATAGATTATTAATCAGGGCGATTTTTGGTGTGTATATCCACCAAGGGGTGGGATAAACATCCATGCGATCAGTGGGCCCAGATGACAGTGGCGAGTAACAAAAATCATGCTTCCGCATTTGAAAATAGGTCCCAGGCATACCTTGTTCCATCTTTTCCTTTTGAAGCATTCCTGATAAAAGAATTTGGTGGGGCTAAACTATAGGGGTAAATGCATGGGAGGGAATCTTTTAAAAATATTCCTCTTTCAAATCATGTGGCCCACCCATGTTGAAAAGATTCCCTCCCCATGTATTTGTCCCATCATTTACGCCCAGCAACTTTTATTCCTCAGTGCGGAAGGTGGCCCTCTCGCGTTTCTTTCAAAATTCCTTTCACTCTGAGGGTCGATACCTTAGTTGAAAAGCAAAAGTTGTATTGATCAAAAAGCCTTAGAACATACCAAAAAAGTGAAAGGAGCAAAACAGGGGTAGTTTTGGGATATTCGGGTTTAGCGTGAGGCACGCGAGAAGGGCCTTCGTCAATTAATAAGTAGAATAGATAACATGTCAAATGTAGGGAAAAAATTTGGATGCAGAGGGTTTTGGATGCAGAGAATGAGTGGTTAATCTGGACCACTCATCCTCACATTTTAAAAACCCAGATTAATCGGGGTTAGTATTTTAAAACTACTTTTAATTAGTTTAGTTTCCTCTGTCTTGTAAAAATAAACTAAAAAATAGAACCATCCTTTTTTAGAAACCCAAAAATCCTCTCTTAAACCTACTCTGGAACCCCTCCCCACAAGTGTCTTCTTTCCTAAACCCCTCCTTCACTATTTTTAATTTGTTGGATATTCCACAGTTCCAACCGCGGAATACTAGAAATTGGGTTTCCAATGCAGTGTTATTTTACATCATTGTTGGAGATATTAAGTCAATACCAGTGATTTTGTTGAATTCCAAAAGATCAAACCCACATGACCAGTCCTCTTTCTATTATAATTTGATTGACATTTCGAAGTCATATTGAAATTTTGATCCCAAGAACAGAGAAAAAAGAACTCAGTTGGCTGATTTTTCGGTAAGGATGATCTCCTCACCATATGGATCACTCCAACAAAAAAATTCTACCCATTCAGAAATTTCTAACCCCATTAAATGTCAAGTTACACGGTAAATATAGATGGTCCATAGTTCTTCAACTTGCGAAACCAGTCTACTAATTGGCATCCCTCTCATTTCAAGACTGGCAGCTTCAAATGCCCAATCAGGTACTCGGATCATGTCAACCAGACTGGTGATTCACAGAGGCGGTGGCTCACCAATGGTTCACAAAGGTGGTGGCTCACCGCTAGTTCCGGATGATCTCTCCTCTTGGAGGTCCCTACACGGTGCTTCAAATCTTCAAGGACGATGAGTTTTTACGTTGGAAGAGACAAGGAGAAGAGGGATTCTAAGAACAAGAGGCTCGTGAAAGGAGGACGGCCGAGCTCAAAAATAACTTCTCTTTTTACGAGGAAGAAGGTTGAGCCGCCAAAAAATGGAGGTTTTTATTTTATAAACTAACTAATTAAAAGTAGTTTTAAAAAATTTTAAAATACTGAGCCCTGTTAATCTGGGTTTCTAAAAAGCGACGATGAGTGGTCCAGATTAACCACTCATCCTCTGCATCCAAAATCCTCTTCATCTAAATTTTTTCCCAAATGTAGACCCGCTTAGCTTGGACCTTGATGCCAAGCTCTAGCTGTTGGACAAAAATGGACTCATCTCTTTACTTTTTTACATCTCTCTGCGTCAGCTGGATCACGACCATCCAAACCCTCCACCCTTAAAGGCCAATTCATCTGGAAAAGATCCTGACGATGTAATTAGAGGGGGAAATATTTGCTGGCCCCAAGGAACTTTAAAATTTGAAGTCTCCCCCTCCCAAATATGCCATTGGAGCTTAGTTTAGAGCCTACTGACATTATGGGTGATTGGACCATGGTTTGAAAAACGGCCGTTATAACGGATTCAGACCTCCCTCATTATGTTATGTACCGTTAAAACGCTCATTGTTTTTCCGTTATAACGAAAATAACAACCGTTATTTTCTGAAAAAATTTCCATTTTTTCTGTTTTTTGAAAATCTGAAATTCAAATTTCAAAATTTGAATTCCAGCACTATTTTTTCCGTTATTTCAGTTATTTTCCATTTTTTGCCACTGAGCGTTATTTTCATTATAACGGAAAAAACAGTAACGCCCCCAGTCCGTTATACTGTTATAACAGCCCCTTTTATTTCTTGGTTTGGACCACCTCTTGGTGGACCTACACACTAAAGATCAGCTTGATCGGTGATTTATAACAGTTATATATATTTTAGCATCCTACAAAAAAGGCTCAAATTGAACGGTCAAAAACCACGTTATTAAAATACAAAACCCAACAGCTATAAATCACTAATTATACTGATTTTTGATCTGTAGATTCGTCAAGAGGTGGACCGAATATACATAAGGTCAGTGGTCCCTAACGAATAGTCCACGTGGCATTTTGGAGGGGGGGACTTCAAATTTTGAAGTTCCCCGGGGCCATCAAACATGGGCGGGTTCTTAACTAATCAAAGACCCGTAGAATTGTTTAAAGATAATTCCGTAATTGCTTTTTCCGGTAAACTTTTTAGCTCTTTCCAGTCAAAAATTGTTCACATACTGATAAGAAAAACTCATTCACTACAAAAATCATTTACCTTGTAGAAATTGTGTAAAATTCAAGCTTCATAAGTTTAAAGGCGGGCCCACATTTTGATTGGTCCAGATTGGCGGGTTTTAAACTATTGAGTTAGTGTTGCATGAAAGTGGTGATACATTGACTGGACGTGGGGTGAGACACTTCCACCATTTTGAGTCTCGCAAGATAGCATAGTCCTTCAGCAATAATTTTACCCATTAGAGCAAATCATGGTTTAAAAGCGGCCGTTATAACGAAAATAACAGCCATTATAACGGATTCGGACCTCACCCGCTATGTTATGCACAGTTAAAACGCTCTAAAAATAACAGCCATTATTTTCGTTATAACAGCCGCTTTTTGAACCATGGAGCAAATAGCCAATCATGCTCACTTTGGATGAGTTCCTGATCATTGCCAAGCGAAACTCATTCTGTGTGCCAACGCTTCAGAGAGATGATCAATGGAAGGGGGTTATAGAGTTGGAGGTTGAGACATGGTTCGAAGAATAAAGAGTGACAGGATTAAATGTCGAGATGATGACTAAGCCAGCACCAAGGATGTTTAGCCCAATACACACCTAAAATCAGCTTGATTGATGATTTCTAGCCGTTTGATTCCAAAAGCTAGAATCATTCCTTAAAAGTGCTAAAATCTAAAGCTACAAATAACCAATCAAGGTGATTTTTGGTTTATATCCGGCCACCAAGGGATGATCTAAACATCCATGCATTCAGTGGGCTCGGTTGAAGTCATTCTATTAGACGTTTTCGATCCAAATGACGCATAGAAAAAAGGAGCCCTATTTGAATGTGAGAAGAGGAGCTATCAATGGACGGGAGTAGGTAAAGAAAGTTCAGCACAAGCTGAGCCAGACCCATCATGGGCCGAAGGACTAGGCCCACGCCTAGCCTAAAACCACACTGCTGGTGCCATATATGTGTTCGGCGCAAGCCATCATTAGGCTCAAGAACGAATCCATTAAACCCCTCCGCACCAAAGTAAACTATATGTTTTAAACCAACCATTAGCAAACCAAAGGTCTATATAAAAGGCCATGGTTACACTCATCTTACCATCCATCTTTGACATGTGGGATCGATCTTCACACAAACACATTCATTAAGTGTAGAGGAAACTCAGAGACGGAAAGCAAACCAAAAAGTTTAAAAGGAAACACAGAGATGCTAGGCTGCCGAGGCGTCCCTCGGGAAACATATGAATAGCCAAATCTTCCAAAGAACGCAAACATCAAGCTTCATTTGCACCTAAAATCACAAATCGAAGATAGATAAATGTAACAACTAAGATAATGCCCTCCAATCTTTGGCATAATTCAGAAGACATTTACAGGCTCCATTTATTTTTTATTTTTCTAAAGGGTCGTGACCTGAAACTTTTTGTTACTCAGCATTGCCATCTGAGCCCACTGGCCGCATCGATGTTTAGCCCACCTCTTGGTCAGTCTTTTGGCATATTGAGCACAACACTATTCAAGAATGTTAAACACGACATTCTCCAATCGTTAGGCAAAAAGTAAGATTTGCCAATTTTTTGAAGAGTAATTTGGTATATTGAGCACAATACTATTCAAGAAGCAAATTATAAACATTGTATTTTTCTTTTAACAATTTTTTTTTACTTTTTCATATATTTACTGTATTGCCATATACAATATGTCATCTTCTATTAATTCTTCAAATTATCTACAATTTTAAATTTTATTTTATAATTTATTTTTATTTTTTCACATATTTACTTCATTGTCATTTTACAATTATGTCATCTTTCATTTTAATTCTTAAAGTTATTTGTACTTTCAAGTGAAATGCCTAGCCACGATTAGAGAGGCTTGCTAATGTGGCTAAGCATTTTGAACTAAATGCCGATTCTCTAAAAAGTAACGATTGAAGATGCTCTAACAAGCTATTAAATTCCTTTAAGTCGGGAAGTTCTCCATTTCTCTACTTCTCTCTTGGACTGGCCTTTTTGTTTTAACTCTACGACAAGAGGCTAAGGCTTACTAGAGAGGAGATGATTCTCTTCTTCTCCGCTAAAAATATTATGGGAATTTTTGACATACACCCCCCACCCCCCACCCCCCATATTATTTTTAAAATTTGGCATACCCCCCCATGATTTGAAAAAGTTGACATACCCCCTATGACTCGGTCCACTATCCTTTGACCAATGTTGACCCGAGTTGACTACCAAATTTTGTATTAATGGACAAAAGTGCCATTGTCTTCAACCTTAGAACAAGGGTTTGGGTTTGGGCGAAAACCCAAACACCAAATCAAACATGAAAAGAGGAGATAAAAAATAAAATTAAAAACTATTTTTGGTAAACTTGAGATTTTTTGTTTATTTTTTTATGAATTAAGCAAATATTGAAAATAAAAAATCATAAAAATAGATAAAACTCATGATAGAACGCGATTTCTTTTTAAAATTGAGAGAACTCGTCTTTTTCAAAATCCATGTCTCAAAAGCTTAAATTCTAAATTGATCTTATTCTTTTTTTTCATTTTTGTTAATGAAATTTTTAAAAATATGATTGTATGTTTTATTTTATTTTTTTTCAAAACCAAGAGTTTTAAATTGTTGCCGGAGTAGTGGTCAGCCAGTGATGAGACTCCGGTGGGTTAGTCACCGGTGATGGGCAGCCAACCCATTGGAGTCTCTTGGCTGGTCGTCCTCCATAGCCGTTCGATTTGGGGTTTAGGTTTTAGCCCAAACCCTTGTTTCAAAGTTGAAGACAAGGGCGTTTCTGTCATTTATTATAAAATTTGGTAGTCAACACTGGTCAAATGACAGTGGACCGAGTCATAGGGGGGTATGTTAGCTTTTTCAAATTGTGGTGGGTATGTCAAATTTTTAAAATAACATGGGGGGTATGTAAAAAATTCCCAAATATTATATACACTCTAGAATTCATTACCTAACAAGTTATTAAAATCCGTTAAGCCCAAATGTCCCCCATTTCTCTACTATCTTGGACAGGAGCCTAGGGCTTATTAGAGAGGAGATGATTCTCTTTTTCTCCACTAAATTATTACTCTTTTTCAATGGAGAAAAGTTTTGTATCTGTTGGAAACACTCTCAAAAGTCACTACCTAAGAAGTTATTTCTAAGCATTGGATTCGAGTCGTTTTCTTTGGTTGATTTTAACAGTGGACTTAGATCATTATTGACCATTATTTGGGGTACAAAGATCCAAGCTTAGAAATCACTAATCAAGCTGATTTTTGGTATGTAGGTCAACTTAAGGATTGGCCGAACATTTGGGTCGGTTGCAGAAGTCACCATTTAACATTTTTTTATAGGTACCACCTAACAAGTTATTAAATTCCATTAAGCCCAAAGTTCTCAATTTCTCTACTACTCTCTTGGACAAGCCTTTTTGTTTTAGAACCAGGTTCTGAGGACCTAAATTTTCATCGAAGCTCTGGGGTGTGGATTCCAAGAATCCAATAGTGGTTTTGCTTTGGCAAAACTGAAGGCCAACTCAACACTGTCAACTACCATTGGATTCTCGGGATCCACAAGCGAGATTTTCGGTGAAAATTTATTTCCAAAAATTTAGGTCAACAGATCCCGACAACTCTACTACAAATGCTAAGGTGGCGTTTGGTAAATTCAGTTATCAGATCTAAAAGCTTAAAGTGCTTAAGGTCTGATAGCTTAATGACTTATGTCTGAATTAGATGATTTTTTAAAAGTCTTAAGTCTTAAAATTAAGTCAAGGGGATTGTGGGCATTTTAAAATGTTTATTTGGATACTTTTGAAATTTTTAAAAGAGGAAGATGGGCATTGTTGGTATTAAATGCGAATCAAAGAATCATTTTTAAAGATTCTTTCACTTACCGCATTAAGTAAAGGGAGGATCACTTTTTGTTTTTCACTGAATCTCAATGATTTTGGTGATAAGTACTGAGATTAAATTGCTTACTTAATGTCACTTAATTGCCAAAATCACCGAATCTCAACTCATTCAAACTTAAAGTCTGAGAACAAGTTTTACCTAACGCCACCTAAGTCTTGAAATGTTTTAAAACTCGGAAGTCAATTGGGTCGAGTCACCTCGATGACTCAGAAGTCGACTCGACGAGTCATTAAATTAATTATTAAATATATAAAAATGCTAGTTATTAAAAAAACTTTAAAAATCATAAAATATAAAAAAATATTGAAGACATTTAGAAATTCAAGAACAAACATTGAGTTTCGAGTTGACTCAACCTTTAAACGGTGGACTCGGTCGAGTTTCGGGTCGACTACGCCGCATTTTCGAGTCAACTCAACAATGCTTGCAAATCCGAGTTTGTATGCCGAGTCGACCCGAAATACAATTGAATCGAGTCAACTCGGCGAGTTTTAAAACATCATGTCTCATTAGAGGAGATGATTCTCTTCTTTGTTAAAAATATTATACTCTTTCAATTGAGAAATTATTGGCTCGGTTGGAAGCACTCCCAAAAGTTACCACCTAATAAGTTACATTTTTTGTTTGTTTGATAGGTACCTAACAAGTAATTAAATAGCATTAAGCTTAGAAGTTACGTTAAAAATATTTAAATCGAGAAATTTCTAGGTCAATTGGAACTTGGAAGTACTTCCAAAAATCAACCCTAAAAAGATTTTTTTTTTTTTATAGGTACCACGTAAAAGCATCTCCAATTGTTCGGCAAAATTGGGTTTTTGCTAAGCGGCATTCTCCAACCGTTACGCAAAAAGTTAAAATTGCCGATTTTTTGAATGGTAATTCGGCATATTGAGCACAACACTATTCAAGAGGCAAATTGTAAACATTACATTTTTCTTTTAACAATTTTTTTTTAACTTTTTATATATTTACTGCATTGTCATTTTATAACTATGTCATTTTCTATTAATTCTTCAAATTATCTACAATTTTAAGTTTTATTTTATAATTTATTTTTATTTTTTCACAAATTTACTTAATTGTCATTTTACAATTATATCATCTTTCATTTTAATCCAAGTTATTTGTACTTTCAAGTGAAATGACTAGCCACAAATGGAGAGGCTTGCTGGCGTGGCTAAGCATTTTGAACTAAATGCCGATTATCTAAAAGTAACGATTGAAGATGCTCTAACAAATTAGTAAATTCCATTAAACCGGGAAGTTCTCCATTTCTCTACTTCTCTCTTGGACCGGCCTTTTTGTTTTAACTCTACGACAAGAGGCTAAGACTTACTAGACAGGACATGATTCTCTTCTTCTCCGCTAAAAATATTATATACATTCCCAGAATTCACTACCTAACAAATTATTAAAATCCATTAATCCCAGAAGTCCCCCATTTCTCTACTCTTGGACCAGAGCCTATGGCTTATTAGAGAGGAGGTGATTCTCTTTTTCTCCACTAAATTATTACTCTTTTTCAATGGAGAAAAGTTTTGTATATGTTGGAAGCACTCCCAAAAGTCACTACCTAAGAAGTTATTTCTAAGCGTTGGATTGGAGTCGTTTTCTTTGGTTGATTTTAACGGTGGACTTAGATCATTATTGACCATTATTTGGGATACAAAGATCCAAAGGTTAGAAATCACTAATCAAGCTGATTTTTGGTATGTAGGTCAACCTAAGGATTGGCCGAACATCCATACTATCAGCATCCTCTAAGAATGTGCCACGTGGCTTATATGTGACAAAGTTCTATTCAATCTAAGGGGTTCCTGCATCCATGTATTCTGACAACTCTATTTTCAATTTTTAAAATTTGAATTTTTCAAAACATGGTTGTCAGGGAGTACATCTCGAATATAGAACCACGAATCCACCTAGCTTCAACCCCGAACCGAAGACATGCGCCTAAAATGGCCTCCAACTATTTCTTTTTTTACATCTCTTTCTCTATCTGTCTCTGGATCTCAACCATCCAAACCCTCCAATCATAATCCTTCATAATGAAAATTTTCAATGGTCCAAAATTAGTGGGCCTAAAGTGTAATTTGGCTATCAATCTGACCCATCCAAATTGTGTACCAACCTTGGACGGCTAAATCAATTGTTCAAAAACTTAAAAAGCCGAGTCATCATGAATAGATCCTGACAGTTTATACAATAATGTTGCACCAATCAAACACCTAGGCCCTGCTTGGTTCAATGCAAGTCAGATGCAATGCACCCACTTGCCACGGTTTTGGGATTACAAAGTGATTGGGGTTGGGGCATGCAAATGAGCTGGTGTGCAAGTGGTTGCCAAGCCCTTGCAAACTCTTTAAGAAGATGGATGCAAGCATGTGCAGCCCAAAAACTGTGGTAAGTGACTGCAATGCATCCCAGTGCAGCAAACCAAGCAGGGCCCGGAGAATTGTGGAAATTGTGTTTAATTCAAACTTCCTCAGTATAACGGCTGGTTCACATTTTGATGGTCCAGACTCCATATTGGTGACCAAGTTTGAAATTAATCCCCAACAGATCAACGGAAGGATTTTAGACTGTTGATTTAGTGTTGCATGGAAGACCGAGGAGCGATGTATTGACTTCACATGGGGTGAGACATTCTGATCATTTTGAGACTAGCATGATCTGGTTCAAATTTGTTCGCCTCACGCAATGCTTGATCTAATAGCAAATCAAAGGACCGTCCATTTCCATGTAACACTCCATTTCCATCCTCACTTAAGCTTCAAAGTGTAGTTGCAGGCACACCACCCCGACATGGACGAGCATTTTCCGTCTGAGTCGAAGACTATGAAGAGAAGAACTGCACAAGATCCTCGGCTCTTTTCTTTTTCATTATCAATAAAGTGGAATGCATGAAAAGAAGCAAATTATAATTTTCTTAATTACTCATCAGAAAAAAATGAGCGAATTATAACTGTAAAACAACAAAAAAGAGATTACAAGACCCTTCACCCCCAGATATCAGACCTAGAAACTCCTTGACTAGTCATATCCAACCTATTGCAACCCCATTAGCCTCCTTATGAACGTAGGTAGCCAAATGAGAACCACATTTTCGTGATCGTTCCAGTTTTTAAGTTCACAAATTATGAATTTCCCATGCAAAATGTAGTCAACGAAGAAAAGATCGAATTGAAAAAAAAAACATTCTCTTGAATTAAGCATACAACAAAAAACACATTTAAGAATCATTAATGGAGTGTTAATGAACATGAAATGCAGCAAGTCGACATGATGAATGAGAAACATATCTTAGGATGATCACTTTGCAATCAGAACAGAGACTGAAAACCATGTCGCCTCACCAACAAGCGGCTTTTGAGGTTCATAACTTCATATTAAAAAACTTAGTCTCATACCCACATTGTCTCCATCTTTCTCCCAACAAATTCCACGGTCACTTGAGCAAGCTTAATTAAGTAAAAGAAACCCTAGTCAAAATCACTCAAGAATTTTCAAGGGGTCGATCTAAACTCCAAATAAATGAAAAAGACCACAAATTTCACTCCAGAATTCAAAATCCACGCCTCCATCAAGTTTTTGTTTACAACCTACAAATTCATGAACTTATAGATCAATGGACTCCCATGTACCTAGTACTTGAATTGCATACCCATCTCCGATCTCCTGCGAAGAAACTGCAACACTGATCAGCAACAATTGCTGCGACTCCACGCATTGGAACCAACTACGAAATTCAACAAACCAACAAATACCCAAGAACGTAAAACAAACAAAAAAGAACGAGCAATCAAGAAAAATCATCAAGATACTTACTATTGAGAACTTTTTTTTTTTGTCAGGGAACCTCCACTGGGGGAGGAGAATTTATTGAATGAAAATGAGAAAAAGTACACCTAGACGGGGGGGGACGTGCATGCCTGACCCCTCAAGAAGCTATACAGCTGAAAAAGAGTGTAAAGGCAGAGCAACTAATAACCAAACCAGGCTAGACTCTAATATACGGGGTACCGATCTTATCCAACCAAAGAACGTCAGTAAGCTTAGGGGGAGATGTACATGTTCTCTCTAATCTCCATACTATTGAGAACTTGATTGTTAGAAAGTGGATGTGAACTACTGTGTGATGTGTAAATCTGATGGGGAGAACACAAATCATCTTTTGTTATATTGTGATTTTGCCAGACAGATATGGTCATACTTTCTAGCTCAAGTGGGCATCCTATGGGTCTTTCCGGAGTCCATTGGAACTCTGTTGAGAGGGTGGCCTCATGTAATGACTTCAGCTAGGGGAAAACTCATTTGGAGGATGGTGCCTTTCGTAGTCATTTGGGGCTTATGGTTAGAGAGGAACAAGAGAGTAAAGAAACACTCATAAGCATCAAAGCGATTCTATTCAGCTGAGGTAGCACTTCTTCAGAGATGAGAGACATTTTTTTCGAAGACATGGTGTTCAGATTTGATTCGGCGTATCATTAGTGGGATTGTTTTTTCTGTCTTGTTGTAGATTCTTTTGCTTTTGTTTTTTGTCTCTATTGTTTTTTTTGAGATCTTCTCGATCTCCTTTTAATATATTCATTTGGACTTATCAAAAAAAATAAAAAAAAAACATTCAAGAAACCAACAAAGACCCTAAAAAACAAAACTAACAAGGATTACGGAGCAAGACAAGCTGATAGGCCAAGCTGAAACCTAAGATGAATGCACCTCTCTAGCCTCTCCCAATTTTCTCTGAATAACAGCTTTGTAGGCTCAAACTAGATATCTTCACTGAAATTCAAGCCACCAGTCTCCTTCAAAACCATCCAGTCCACAGAAATGAACCCCGTTTTGTCAACCAAACCCCTGATTGCCCCATTATTGAGTTGGGCAAAAACCCTTGGAAGAAAACAAGAATAAAGAAGAAATCAGCAACAGTGCAAATCCATTGAAGGCAATTGACATTCTCAAAAAGCATAAACCGAGTTCGATCTGGGTCTGGACAAATGGAACCCCAAACTTATAAAAACTGAGATAGAAACTTGAAAGAGACCGAGAGAGGAAGATTTTGAGAGAGAGAGAGAAAGGGCGTAACAGTGGAGAGATGGAGATCGATATTCGATATTCGATATTGAGAGAGACAATCCGGTAGGGATGGAAACTGCTTGAGAGAGAGAGAGAGAAGGAAACAGATGGTTGGGGCAGAGAACAGGGGAGACCAGGAGAGAATGACAGAGGGCAGGAAGAAAGAAAACAATAGAAATCGTTTTTTGACAAATACTTTGAAAATAATGGTAAGAATCTTCGTTCTTCGGTATTATTTTGGTTAAAAGTACGATCTGAATATTCCCATTTGCAAAAGAAAATTTTAAGAAACATCTGTTGATCAGAAAACATACAATGGGAAATTTCATATAAAGGAAAGTCAATAGCAGGATTGTATTCAATAAATAAGTAAAGAAAACTCATTACTTCACCTCACCGTATTACGAATAGAATAGGGCCCCTCGCAGAGTTCGCCACATCATTGTTGAAGCTCCAATGTCGTCTGTCCATGAGTAATCCACCATGTCGCCCGTCTTCAAAAGAAACGGAACCGGGCTACCTCCTCTTCATCCTCCGGTATTGCCACTGCTGTTCTGTCCACCACCACCTTCCATTATCAGAGCTCGCTTTCAGGATTTAGTTTTCTCTGCAAAAATCAGTCTTTTTGTTTAAACCGCTTACAATTTTGCTTTGAAGATGGAGAGAGAAGGTTGATATCCGTTGCGGAAAGGCGGCTCCGCAACCAGAAGAGGAAAGGATGAAGAGAAGGGAGAAGAAGAGTGAGGAAGAAAGGGTTTAGGGAAGGAAAGAAGAAAATGAAGAAGAACAGAGAAAACAGAGGTTTCACCCTGAACTGAAGGCTTGTTGGGTTTAAAAAAGTAAAACAAAAGAAAATTTAAAAAATTATTAAGAATGGCCGAAAGTTACTTAACCTGGGTTGGGTTGAAACTTGTAAAACTCATGAAAACCAAATGGAGCTTATGTGGCGAAAGCTTCGCGGCGCCCTTTGGTTTTGTATATGCCACTCGGTTGCATAGAATCCGAGCCGATTTCAACAAGGCGATTGTAGGTCCAGCCTTCGTCTTCCAATAAACCAAGCCAGATGTTTGGGATGTGTGCAACTTTCCAATAGTCTACGCCTCCTTGGTCTGGCAGTAACCGCATCCTGAATTCATTAGGCATTTCACTCAAACGCAGATCTTTGAGGTTGGTGAGGTGTTCAATGCCTAATGGCACCTTCTCTAATACTCCACATTGTGTTATTTCTAGCCCTTGAAGAAGAGGCATTGCTCCCTCCCCCACTTCCATCAATCTCAATCCTTCCAAGTTCTTGACGAATAAAATCTTAAGTCTCTGGAACCCTCCCGCCTTGAAACACAGAACGTCACCGTCATAGGCCTCAACAAGTCTAAGTTCCATTAGATTAGGCAAAGCTTGAAGGGCTTCGAGTAGATCCTCCCTTAATCTCGAGAACACAAAAGATATCTTGTTCAGGTTATGAAGAGAAGAAATCCAACGCGGTAACTTTTCTAAACGCCCATTCATATATAAACGTTGAAGAAGTGAAGGAACAGAAGAAAGAGTTTGTAGATCAAGAATCTCCTCCTCATCTATTGAATCTACACGCAAGGAACGAAGATTGCTCATCTTCTCGATGGATGAGCACAAAACAATCCCGTCTTCTTTCCTCAGCTTTACAATGCCCAACCTCCTCAGTTGGCTCAATCTTCCGAGCTCTCTAATTATGTCACTGTCTTGGTTTGCCTCTATATACCAGAGCTTTTGTAGGAAGGCTAAACCCCCTATTCCCTTGAATGCCTTGAATCCTGCTGCTTCACTATTGTTATAGTCATAGACTAGAAGATGACGTAGTTTTTGGAGCTTGAGGATCCCAACTGGCATCTCGGATACAAAGGTTTGCTTAAGATCCAAGGTCTCTAGGTTTTGAAGCTTCCCAATAGAATTTGGAAGCATTTTAATTTCTGTTTTCTTCATGCTCAGATATCTTAAATGGAATATATTCACAATTTCATTTGGAAATATCTCTATAGGTGCACCTTTCAAATCTATCACTTTCAATAATCTAAAGCCAGAAAAGAAATTATCAGGCAATATAACTTCCCCAAACGAAAACAGAGATCGAAGGCGGGAGAAGCTATTGCTTTGTGCTACATTTTCTTCACTATTATGAATTGACAAGCGTCGGATTTTTTCAGGAACCTTTGTGTTCTTTTCAACAACAACTGCACTAAAGTAATCCTCACGAGACTTGGAAAGAATGAAGTCGTGCATAAGATCATGAACCTGACATCTTTTCACCCGTCCAAATACGTCCATCTCTCCCACTTGAACCAAGCTTCTGTTGATGAGCTCATAGAAGTACGTCTCCGCAACTTCTTCGACAGTCTTACCTTCCTGCTCTTCTACAAAACCTTCGGCAATCCATAGCCGAATCAGCCTCATTCGATTAATCAAACAGTCCTCCGGAAAAATGCTTAAATACATGAAACAAGCTTTAAGATAATATGGCAAATCATTGAAACTGTACATTAGTACTCTCTCCATACTCTTAAGCCTGTCATTGTTTTCTAATTCTGCACCAAGGCCACGGTAAACTGTCTGCCACTCTATGAAATTCATGCCTTTTGTTGACAAAAGACAACCGATCGTCACAATTGCTAGTGGCAATCCTTCACATTTTCTTAAGATGCTCCAAGAAAGCTTCTCTAGATCAGGAGGACAACTATTTTCAAGGTTCAATTGGAATGCCTTCTTGCAAAAAAGAGCCCACGAGTCTTGTGCGGGCAAGGGTTGAAGGTTATAGACATAACCAAAAGATTGCTTGCAGGAAGAAGCTATGTCAGCAAAACGTGTTGTGACTATTATTCTACTACCACATTTGCTATCAGGTAAAGCATATTTTATGGCATCCCATGCATGTATTCTCCATATATCATCTAAAATGATCACATACCTCTTTTGCAGCAAGAAGTCCTTGAGTATCTCCTTGAGCCTGATGTCTTTCATTGTTTCAACTCCTGGAGGAACTTGCTGATTGATTTCCCCGAAGACTTGGGCAATCATGTCTCGTAAGAGTTCCTCAATTTTGTAGGACTGTGAGACAGTAACCCAAGCATGGTATTCAAAGTATTTGTTCACCTTTTGGTCATCATATACTTTCTTAACAAGAGTGGTCTTCCCTAGACCACCCATTCCAGCCACTGACACAACTGCAAGTCTTGATTCGCCCTCCACAAGCAATTTAATAAGTTCTTCTTTGGGCTTGTTGATGCCCACGATCTCAGCTTCAGGGAGTAGAAGAGCGTCTCCTCGAAGATCATGCCATGCATCAAGCGGAGAATTTGAACTTGAGCCTTGTTCTTGGGTATTAAAATGATATCTCTGGCTTCTTTCCGAAATGTCATGAACCCTGGCTTTAATATCTTGTATTCCGGAGGCTAATTGATGACGTTCTTTTACTTTTAAGTTCTTGAAGAAGCAAGTGGTTTTGTGAAGAAAACCAACAAATCCATGCCTCTGAGTTCGTTGTGCCAGGCGAAGCATGAACTCATCAACAATATCTTCGGTGTCATAAGCTACATCTCTCACTTGCTTCACCCAAGTTTTCATGGCTTCATCGCTTTCTTCCCGTGCATCAGCATCTCTTAAGAAGGCTCGCATGCTCTCCAATTCATCTGTAATGAATTTCACTTCTCCACGCACCCCTCTCAACAATTTTACCTCTTCCTCAAGCAAGGACACAAGCTTGTCCACTAGAAAGGCCACTGCACTCTCCGCCATTTCTCTTACTCTCTCTTGGAGGTCGACACGCCTTAGTGTTTTAACTCTGTGAGAGGAGTTTAGTCTTATTAGAGAGAAGACGATTCTCTTCTTCTCCGCCAAATATATGACTCTTTCAATCGAAATTTTTTTGGATTGGTTGGAAGCTATGTTATAAAACTCGCTGACTCGAGTAGATCGTATTTCGAGTGGACTCAGCATACAAACTCGGATTTGCATAGCCTGACGAGTTGACTAGGAAACTCGTCCAAGTTGACTCAAAATTCAGTCGAGTCACCAGTTTAAAGTCCGAGTCCAGTCAAAACTCAATTTTTTTATCTGATTTTCTAAATATTTTTTGTATTTTTTTTTCCTATTTTCAAAGTTTTTCTTAATAAATATTATTTTTTATATTTTTAAATAAATATTAACCTATTTAATGACTCGCTGAGTCAACTCCCGAGTCATCGAGGTAACTCGACCCAATTGACTTCCGAGTCGAGTCCGAGTTTCGAGTTTTAGAACATAGGTTGGAAGCACTCTCAAAAGTCACCACCTAACATGTTATTAAATTCCACTTAGTCCAGAAGTTATCCATTTCTCTACTTCTCTCTTGGACAAGCCTTTTGGTCAACTCCACAACATGAGATGATTCTCTTTTTCGCTAAAAATATTATACTTTGAATCGAGAAACTTTTGGGTCGGTTGGAAGCACTCCCCGAAGACACCACCTAACAATTTTTTTTTCTCGGTAAGTACCACCTAACAAGTTATTCCAAAGTTCTTAATTTTTATACTCCTTTCTTGGACAGGACTGTTTGTTTTAGCACCATGTTTCAAAGACCTAAATTTTTTGTCAAATTTTCACCCGAGCTCTGGGGCCTGGATTCAGTGGCTTTACTTTGGCAAAAGTGAATGTCAGCTCAGCACTGTCAACTACCATTGGATTCTCGGGATCCACGATGAGATTTTCGGTGAAAATTTAGATCCACTGATCACGACAACTCTACTACAGCAGACTAAGGTGGTGTTTGGCAACACAAAGATAAGTAATATATCGAACTTTTAAAAGCTAAAAGGTCAAAAAGGTAGTTTAGATGTGTTTCATATTTTAATTTTTGAAAAGTTAAAAATTAACTTAAAACAGAAGCTAAATTTTTTAGCTTTAAACTTCTAAGAGAAATTACTTCTCAAAAATTAGTAGGCCTCTCGAACCTTTTAATTTCTGACTTTTTTGGAGGTGAAAATTAAATTAGTAACCTACTACAAGTAGAAGTACTTCTCGTTCCCAAACGCCCCCTAAGTCATATTACAGGAGATGATTCTCTTCTTGGTTAAAAATAACTCATTAAATCGAGAAAATTTTGGGTCAGTTGGAAGCACGTACTCCCAGACGTCACCACCTAATATGTTCCTTTTTTTTATGGCTACCACCTAACAAGATATTAAAAACTATAATCCTAGAAGGTCCGGGCAAAATATTATACTCTTTCAATCAAGAAATATTTTAGTCATTTGCAAGCACTCGCAGAAATCACCCCTAATAAGTTATATATTTATTGGTTAGGATCAGGAGACAACCATTTGGCGTACCCACATAGAAGATGAATCAATGGCTGATTTTTCTATGGTGAGGAGATCATCATCACACAAATTCAAATCATTCCGACATTGGTAGACTGGTTTAGAAGTTGAAGAATTATGGACCGTCTATTTTTACTGTGTAACTTGTAAACCACATTTGATGGGGTTAGAAACTTCAGAATGGTCTGATATTTTGTTTGGGTGATCTACATGGTGAGGAGATCATCCTCAACAAAAATCAGCCATTGATTCATCTTCTATGTGGGTACACCAAAATGGTTGTCCCCCGATCCTGAGTCCCGACTTTTTATTTATTTATATTTTTCGATAGGTACTACCTAACAAGTTTAAACTTTAAACTCTAGGACAGGAAGCAAAAGCTTATTAGGGGAGCACTAACTCTACCTTTCTTAATTTGAGTGGCCGCCTTCAACACCAAAACAGCTAAGGGAGTAGAATCTGACGGACGTCGATCAACAAATCAGAAAAGTTGTTTATGGACCACAATACGAGCTACGTGGCATATTCTTAGAGATTTCTGACCTATGGATGTTTGGCCCAACCCTAGGTGGACCTACAGACCAAAAATTAACCTGATTAGTAATTTCTAAGCGTTGGATTGGAGTCGTTTTCATTGGTTGATTTTTAACCATGGAATTAGAACATTATTGACCATTATTTGGGGTACAAATATTTAGAGGTTAGAAATCACTAATCAAGCTGATTTTTTAGTATATAGGTCCCCCTAAAGATTGACCAAATATGCCATTTGGAGCTTCGTTTAGGGCCTACTGACATTATGGGTGATTGGACCATGGTTTAAAAAATGGCCGTTACAATGAAAATAATGGCTGTTATAACGGATTCAGACCTCCCCCCTTATGTTACGTACCGTTAAAATGCCCAGAAAATAACAGCCGTTATTTTTGTTAGAATGGTCGTTATATTTTTCCTTCATAACAAAAATAACAACTATTATTTTCTGGAAATATTTTTCTATTTTTTGAAAATCTGAATTTCAAATTTCAAATTTCAAATTTCAAATTTTGAATTCCGGCACAATTTTTTCCGTTATTTGTATTTTTATTTTTTTTTGCCTCTTTGAGTGTTATTTTCGTTATAACGGAAAAAAAGGTAACGACCCATTTTAAATCTTGGTTTGGACTACCTTTTGGTGGACCTACACACTAAAGATCAGCTTGATCGGTGATTTATAACAGTTATATATATATGGTCAGGATTGGGGGGACAACATTTTCATACGACATTTTTGACAACAAAAATTTGGTGCGGCCCAATGTATAAATTAGAAGTTTTAGAATGGGATGATTTTTGGCGAGGATGGTCTCTATGGTGAGGAGATCATCCTCACAAATATTCAAATCACTCTGATATTCGTAGACCATTTTACATATATATAAAACAACGTTATTAAAATACTAAATCCAACAGCTATAAATCACTAATTATACTGATTTTTGATCTGTAGATTTGTCAAGAGGTGGACCAAATATACATAAGGTAAGCGGGCCCTAAAGAATATTCCACGTGGCGTTTTGGAGGGGAGACTTCAAACTTTGAAGTTCCCCGGGGCCATCAAACACGGGCTCCTAACTAATCAAAAACCCATAGAATTGTTTAAAAGGAATTGATTTTTCCAGTAAACTTTTTACCTCTTTCAGTAAAAAATTGTTCACATAGTGATAGGAAAAACTCATTCAAAAGACATGAGGACTGTTTATATGAGAAGTATTTTGAGTCTAGCAAGATAGCATAGTCCTTCAGCAATAATTTTACCCATTAAAGCAAATCATGGTTTAAAAGCGGCCGTTATAACGAAAATAACGGCCATTATAACAGATTCGGACCTCACACATTACGTTATGTACCGTTAAAACATTCTAAAAATAACGGCCATTATTTTCGTTACACACGGACTCTTTTTAAACCATGGAGCAAATAGACAATCATGCTCACTTTGGATGAGTTCCTGATCATGGGCAAGCGAAACTCATTTTGTGTGCCAACGCTTCAGACAGATGATCAATGGAAGGGGGTTGTTGCAGAGTTGGAGGTTGAGACATGGTTCGAAGAATAAGAGTGATAGGATAAGATGTCGAGATGATGACTAACCCAGCCCCATGGATGTTTAGCCCACTTCTTGGTAGCACATTTTTCTGGGCCAACTAACCCAGCCCCATGGATGTTTAGCCCACTCCTTTGTGGATATACACATATACACACCAAAAATCAGCTTGATTGATGATTTCTAGCCATTTGATTTGATACCAAAAAACATTCTTGAATCCAACGGCTAGAATCACTCCTTAAAAGTGCTAAAATCTAAAGTTACAAATAACCAATCAAGGTGATTTTTGGTTAATATCCGGCCATCAATGGATGAGCTAAACATCCATCAGTCAGTGAGCCCAAAAAATGAGCTAAAGGGCCGTTGATCATCTGGCTCGGTAGAAGTCATTCTATTAGACGTTTCTACCCAAATGCCACAGATGCATAAAAAAAAGGAACCCTATTTGATGGTGAGAAGAGGAGCTATCAATGGACTGGGCTTGGTAAATAAAGCTCAGTACAAGCTGACCCAGACCCATTATGGGCCGAAGGACTTGGCCCAAGCCTAGTCTAACACCACACTGCTGGTGCCATATATGTGTTCGGCGTAAGCCATCAGTAGGCCCAAGAACGAATCCATTAAATCCCTCCATACCAAAGTAAACTATATGTTCTTAAAAAGATTTTACGATCTGTAAATAAAAGCCATTTTTAATCTAAAAACATAAAACCAACCATTAGCAAACCAAAAGTTACACTCATCTTAGTACCATCCATCTTTGACATGTGGGATCTTCTGTTCACAGGAACACATAACTACGCACAAACACATTCATGAAGTGTAGAGGAAACTCAGACACGAAAAGCAAAACAAAATGTTCAGAAGGAAACACAAAGATGCTAGGCTGCCGAGGCATCCCTCGGGAAACACATATGAATAGACAAATCTTCCAAAGACCGCAAACGTCAAGCTTCATTTGCACCTAAAATCACAAATCGTACATCGTATGGTTAACTTAGGGTGCGTTTGATACGCGTGCAAATTGGGTGTGCAAATAGGTTTATGCGTGCAATCGTTTCCCATGCATGTTTGGTATGCGTGCATTCGGCGATTTGCACATGCATATGAGCAAATGAATACTCGCCCTCTTTAGCAATTAAAAACCCATTTCACCCCGAGCAATCGTTTACACAACTTCCTTGTGCAAACAATAATTTGCATAAGGTACAAATTAAAATCTAATATTTTCTCAAATCAAGTCCTATTTTTCAAAATAAAAAATAGAAATAGTGGAAAAAGTGGCCTTAAATTTTAAATTTTAAAATTTTAAAAATGAGAAAAATAAAAATAAAAAATAAAAAAATAATGGCCATTTTTTCACAATTTTTTTTTCAAAAAATAATGGTCGTTATTTCGTTACAACAGAAAATAACGATATTTTATTTTTTGACCATTTTCATAGTACATAACGTAATGGGGGAGGTTTGAATCCGTTACAACAGTCGTTATTTTTGCCATAACGGATTCAGACCTCCCTCGTTACGTTATACGCCATTAAAATGCTACAAAAATATACCGAAAAATAACGACCATTATTTTCTGAAAAATTTTAGTTGTTCCTGTTATTGCCCATTATTTTTATGTTTTTTCCATTTTCCATTTTTGAAAATTTGAAATTCACGTTCAACTATGTGGGGCCCGCGTATTAAGTACTGAAAATTCGTTATTTTTTTTCCGTACTTAATATGTGGGCCCACATATTTTGTGTTTTCCTAAGTTAGCATGCGTGCGAACCAAATGTAGTAAATATGAATAGTGCGTAAATTTTAAAATTTACATATGCAAAGTTAGTGCAAACCAAACACAAAAAAATAGTATGGGTGCACAAACCATCGCACGCACAAACTATTGCACACGCAAATCATTGCACGCGTAATGGTTTGCATGCGTACCAAACAGACCCTTAAGATTTGATACGAAGGTTTGCAAATAAGGCCCTCAAATCTTTGGCATCATTCATAAGACATGTACAAGTTCCATTTTATTTTATACTAGTGGGTGCCCCGTGCCATCGGCACTACTCGACAAAGAATTTGCCAAAATCATGTGAGTGCCGGAGATCCACCGTCCATTTGGGGGATCTTTCTTTGTTGATGCTTATAAAAGGAGGTATAAGTAGGGAGACAACTAATGTGTTTTGTTATATAGAATAGTAAATGGCCCAAGCCCACGGCACTCTCCGACAAAAGCGTTTGCAAAAATTGGGTGGCGTTACTGTGTTTTCCATTGAAACGGTTGTTATAACAGACTGTAACGCACAGAGGGAGGATTAGATCTCGGCCCTTCTTTGTAAATGGCCCCTGCCCATGGCACTCTCCGACAAAAGTGTTTGCAAAAATTGGGTGCCTTCGGCACTCAAACGGTATAATGGACTGGGGCGTTACCGTTTTTTCCATTATAATGGATTGTAACGCACGGAGGGAGAAATGGGAAAATAACAAAAATAACAAATAATAACGATGTTGAAATTTAAATTTTGAATAAATTGAGGTCAAATGAGGCGGATTGAGTGGCTGAAATCTAACCGTCCACATCAGGTCAATGGATTTGATCTCAACCACTCTTTATCTAACCGTCCACATTAGATGGGTGGATAAGATAAGAGAATACAACTAAATTGTCTTGATATATGTGTGGGTGGCCCGTGCCAGCAGTACTTTCCAACAAAGTGTTTGTTAAAATTGATTGGGAGTTAATCTCAGCCATCGATATGAAGCATAGTGGATCTCAGCCACTCATTATTGAAGCCATATAAGATAAGAGGGGTATAAGAAAATCATTAAATTTCCGTTAAATTCTTTTTTTTTAATTTTAAATTTTAAAATTTGAATTTCAGCACCACTTTTTCCAGTTAAAATCATTAAAATCCATTTTTTTCATTTTTGCCCCTGGCCGTTGCAATCCGTTTTAACGGTAACACCCCTCTCGAGGTATAAAAAGTGGGGCTCCTAAGCCTGACCCTTGGGCTATATGTAAATCCAACCCATTTCATTCCTTATATGTAGGTAAATAGTAGGTGACTCGTGCCCACAGCACTTATCGACAAAGCGTTTGTCAAAATTGGGTGTGAGTGACTGAGATCCACTGTCCATTTGGTGTGATAAGATCTTGGCCATCCTTTATGAAGCCGGATAAGAGGGGGAGACAACCGTCCTGTTTTGTTATATGTAGATAGTAGGTGACCCGTGCCCACGGCACTCATCGACAAAAAGTTTGTCAAAATTGGGTGTGAGTGGCTGAGATCCACAGTCCATTTGGTGTGATAAGATCTCGGCGATCCTTTATGAAGTCAGATAAGAGGGGAGACAACCGTCCTGTTTTGTGATATAGATTTTTCAAAAGGGTTGTGATGTAATAAGGAATACCTGAAACATTTTGTTACTCGGCACTGCCATCTGGGCCCACTGACCGCATGGATGTTTAGCCCACCTCTTAGTAGACATTCATACCAAAAATCAGCTGGTTTAATATTTTTTTAGCCTTTGGTTTTAGTACTCAAAAATAATGGTTGAATCCAACGGTTAGAATCACGGCTTAAAAAGTACTAAAATCTAATGGCTAGAAATTAGCAATTAGAGTGATTTTTGGTGTGTATTTCCACGAAGGGGTGGGCTGAACATCTATGCGGTAAGTGGACCCAGATTGCAGTGTGAGTAACAAAAATCCAAAAAAGTTTCAGATATACCTTGTTACATCTTTTTCCTTTCAAAATGAAAACGCCATGGCAGGCTTATACTTTAGAAGCAGAAAGATTGAACAATACTTACCTCAGAAACAGCGCTTTGATATCTTCACATAACTTGGTCGCTGAAAATTTAAGACATTACCCACAGATTAGCACGGAGCCAACAGAATGATTATTAATGGGCACCCACCTTGCTAAAAGTACAGACATGGACTGCATGGTCCACCCAAGCCCGACACCAAGGGTGTAGAGCCCGTGGTTGATGGGTCCCATTCAGGAGTAAATGTTACCTGATCACCCACTATAAGCCACGTGGCAATTTCTTAGAGGACACTGACCGTATAGCTGGTTTGCCAATCCTTAGGTGGACATTAAACTCAAAGTCAACGTGATAAGTGATTTCTAGGCATTAATTAAAGTCATTTTCATGGGTTGATTTTAACCGTAGGAATTTGGGTTCAAAGATCCAAAGGTTTGATAGATCCAAAAGTCTGAAATCACTAGTCAAATCATCGTGTGGCTCATATTGGGATAAAACTTTGATGACCGGGCCCCGTCTTCGAAGGAGATGACAGGGCAGCAGATCTCAGCACATGGATTTTGTACGAACTGACCACCTCGGCCTCACCACACACGTACCCAAGTGAGTACTTGAGTGCTTTTTGCCAAAACACTCACCTGTGTACGTGGGTGGTGAGGCAGAGGTGGTCCGTCGGAACAAAATCCAGGCCGCGATCTGCTGCCCTGTCATCCAAGTTTTACTCCTCATATTGTGGCCTGTCAGCAAAGTTGCTGACAGGCGTCAGACAGCAAAATCAGTGTTGACAATTGTCACTACGGTGCAGAGGCATCGTTGAAAGAGTTGGAACATGGTCCTCTACACAGATGGAAGAAACTTCCCTGACCGTCAAGTCAGTGAAGCCTTGACCGCTCACAATATGAGCCATGCGGCACATTCTTAGAGGATGCCAATCCCTAGGTGGACCTACAAACCAAAAATCACCCTGATTAGTAACTTAAACTTTTGAATCCTTGTACCCATGTAATGGTCAACAATGCTCAAATTCTATGGTTAAAAATCAACCCATGAAAATGACTCTAATTCAATGCTCATAAATCACTAATCAGGTAGAATTTTACTTTGTAGGTCCACCTAGGAATTGGCCAAACCTCAATATGGTCAGTGTACTCTAAAAATGTGCCACGTGTCTCATATTATAGGCAGTTAAGGCTTCACCGTTGACGGTCAGCAAAATTTTCCTGGGTTCAGAGGACCATGTCCCACCTCTTTCTATGATGCCTCTGCACCGTCGTGACAACTGATGACAACACTGATTTTGCTGTCCAACACCTTACTGACGGCCACAAATTGAACCACATGGCCCATTCTTAGAGGACGCTTACAGAATGAATGTTTGGCCAGCCAAACCCTAGGCGGACCTACAAACTAAAAATCATACTGACTAGTGATTTCAAACCTTTGGATCATTGTACCCAAAATAATGGTCAATAATGCCCAAATTCCTCCGTTAAAAATCAACTCATGAAAGTGAATCCGATACCAAGGTTTAAAAGGGACTGCTATAACGGTATAACAGTCTGGGGGCGTTACCTTTTACCGTAATAACGAGAAAAAAATGCTCAGGGACAAAAACGGGACAGAAACAAAAAATAATGGAAATAATGGAAAAACAAAAAAGGGCGATGAAATTCAAATTTTGAAATTTGAAATTTGAATTTTCAAAATTTCAAAAATGGAGAATACTGGAACATAACGGGAAAAAATGGCCGTTTTTTTTCACATTTTTTTTCAGAAAATAACGGTCGTTATTTTGGTTATAACGGAAAAAAAAATGGCCATTATTTTCATTATAACGGCTGTTATTTTCTGGGTGTTTTAACGGTGTGTAACATAATGGGTAGGTCCGAATCCATTATAACGGCCATTATTTTCATTATAACGGCCGATTTTTAAACCTTGTCCGATACAATGCTTAGAAATCACCATCAGACTATTTTTTGATCCGTATGTCACATTAGGAAGGGCGCCGCAGACCTTCATTGCCTCATCCAACTCCTCCCCAAAAAGAGAAGAGTCGGCGGTACACTACACTATATGGATGATATAGCAGTGGTACACAAGACTATTAAATGAGTTATACATCCGGGGAAGGAGGTGGTTATCTGCTCGGTGACACATCGGAGAGTAAGCCCCAAACATCCATTATCCTCTAAGAGTGTTCTGCCTGGCTTATATTGTAGTCAGTCAGCAAAGTTCCACATGGCTCATATTGTGTTCCGCGTGGCTTATAGGCGCCAAACTCCAGTTTTGCTCGTAGACCACTGACCTATGGATTTTGGCCCATTGCTAGGTGGGCCTAGTAACTGATTTACATCCGTTTAATTTCTTTTTCATGGGTCGATTTTCAACTGTGGGATGCAACCCTTTTGGGGGTATCAGATCTAATGGCTACAAATCACCAATAACAGTCAGTGGTCTGTGAGAGTTTGCCACATGCCTTATAGTGTGCATGAGTAAAACCGGACTCCCTAGTCATAACTTTTTTATCTGAAAGAAAAAGTTTAGTCCGTGGAGACTTATTATCATGGTTCGAAGTCTCGGGTGATCTCGAGTTGGATCGGGCGATCCAGACCAGGATCGGAGGCATCCGAGACAAAAATCCAATGTTTGTCTCGAATCGCACTAGATCGTCCGATCCAACTCTCTGGATCGGTTGGATCGCCCTTTGGATCGGTTGGATTGCCTGATCCAAACGAGTTACACCGACCCAACTCGGTGAGTTGAACCAGCGGCGATGATGTTATAAAAACTCGATTTTTTTTTCTTTTTTTTTTCATCTTTTCACTCGTTTTCCTCCCCCAATCCTTCTTAGAACCTAAAAATAGTTTAAAAATGATAGATCTACCTTCGAAACATGTAGATCCATGAAGATCGAAGGTCTTGGTTCAAATTTCTTTGAGTTGGGTTGAAAATCCGGTGAGTTTTGGGAGAAATCCGGCGAGTTTTAGGGGAAACACATAGATCTACATTCTTGTGATTTTTCTACAATTTTTTCTGCAATTTTTTACATTTTTTGAGTTTTTTTTTTCTCGTCTCAGGATCACAGTGGATCGGACCGATCCAACCGATCCAGGCTATCCAACTCGGGATCGGAGGGGTCCGATCCAACGGCCGATCCCGAGCCTTTGATCCCTGCTTATTATGGAGTGCATTGGACAAATCTAGTCTGCAAGTGTTTACAAACTTAAAAGTATGTAAACATTGTATCCGCCGTTGAATGTTCTTTGAAAAATGTGTTTTTAATTTATAAAATATTTATTTTTGCAAATATTGAAACAACACATTTTTCAAGGGACATCCAACCGTACTGATAATGTTTGCATACTTTTAAGTCTGTAAACAGTTGCAGACTAGATTTGTCTGTAAAGTGCCTCGTTCGGCCTGGCCCCCCACCACTTAATGGACCTATTCACTAAAACTTAGACTGATTGGTAATCTCTAGCCATTCAAACTGAGTTTACAAAAAAATTCAAATCTAACGGCTAAAAATTACCCATGAAAATGTTAGAATAAATAACGAGAGATCACCAATCAGGCTTATTGTTGGTGTATAGGTCCACAAAGTGGTAGGCCAATGATTCATGGGTTAGTCGGGCCCAAAAATCATGCATGCCAAGTGGATATTTTTATGCCCTCCACAGCTCCACGGGGAAAAATGTTCCATGCACGGAAAAATAGAGAGCAAGGAAAGAAAACTCATATTGCAGTGTTTGAGAAAGAAAATGAGGAGGTACCCATAAGGATCGCACTCACCTTACCGTATTAACGCTTCATGATCTTGGAAGCTGATGGGACACAAAACCACTGTCTGTCCAAAAATGATAACTGACAATTGGGATGTGTGCAACGTTTTGATGATCTTCGCCTTAAATCGGGAGTAACCTTTCACAAAATTCGTTTGGCATATCAAAGAAGAAGAGGTTTTTGAGGTTGGTGAGGCGTTCAATGCCTAATGGTACCTTTTCCAGTAATCCACAACGCGAAATAGTCAGCCCGAGAAGTGAAGGCAGAGCTCCCTCCTCCACTCTCACACATCTCAATCTGTCTACTTTATCAAGAATTAAAGACTGAAGTCTCTGGAACCCTCCTGCCTTAAAACACAACTCTTCTCCATCATAAGCCTGATCACCAAGTCCAAGCTCCATCAGATTAGGCAAAGCTTGAAGGACTTCAAGTAGCACATTCCTTAATTTCGACCACCTTAATTAACCTAACGATGGCCAGGTTGTGAAGTGAAGAAAGCCAGTGCGGCAACTTATGCAAACGACCATTCAGGTATAACCGTTGAAGAAGCGGAGATGGAAAAGATAGAGATTCTAGATCAAGAATCTCGTCCTCATCTATTGAAGTTACATTCAAGGAACGGAGGTTGCACATATTCTCAATAGATGAGCACAGATGAATCCCATCTTCTTTCCTCAGTTTAACAATGCCCAAATTCGTCAGTTGCCACAATCTTTCCATCTCTCCAATTATTTCACTGCCTTGGTTTGCCTCTATAAAACGGAGCTTTTGCAGGAAAACTAAACCCCCGATGCCCATGAATGCCTTGAATCCTTGTTTATCATCAAATGGTTGATTTGGCGTATAGTGATAAACAAGAAGATGGCGTAATTTTTTGAGCTTCAGGATCTCACCGGGCAACTGAGATACATAAGTATGCTTCAGATCAAACGTCTCAAGGTTTTCAAGCTTCCCAATAGAACTTGGAACCATTTTGATACGCGTACCCCTCAGGCTTAAGTACTTCAAAAGGAGTAGACTCGCAATTCCACTAGGAAACACCTCCAAAGGGACATCCGTCAAATCTAAAACTCTTAACAGCCTAAACGCACAAGTAATTGTGTGAACAGGAATAGACCAGTTGGGCAACTTATCTATCCCAAACATAAAGAGAGACCGAAGGTGAGAGAAGCTCTTATTTTCAACAACATTTTCACCCCTGCTATGGATTGACAAGCGTCGGACATTTTCATCTGGTACACCAACGTTTGTCTGATGATGGTGATGATGGGGAAGGGCTAACACAGAAATTTTCCTCCTTTGATTTCGAAATAATTAAATCACGGAGAATATCATGAACTTTGCATGTTTTAAGAGTTCCATCAATATGAGTAGATGTGACTTGAATCAAGCATCTACTGATAAGCTGCTTCAGGTAGTTCTCCGCAACCTCTTCGACGGTGTTGCCATCTTTTTCTTCCACAAACCCCTCAGCTATCCAAAGCCGAATCAGCTTATTAATCTTCATTTTCCCTTCAGGGAAAATGCTTAAATAAAGGAAACAAGATTTGAGGTAATAAGGCAAATCAATGTAGCTCAACAGTATTACTTTCTTCATACTCCTAAATCCATCGTTGCTTTCTAATTCGGCACCGAGGCTGTCATGCACCCTCTGCCATTCTATCAGATTCTTGTTTTTTGTAGACAAAAGACCACCGATTGCCACAATTACAATCGGCAATCCTTCACATCTTCTCAATATATTTTGAGAAAGTTTCTTCAATTCTGGAGGACATATATTCCCAAGGTCTGATCTAAATGCTATTTTACAGAAAAGAGACCAAGCCGCCGGTTCTTGTAGAGGTTTAAGGGTGTAGATATGACCAGAAGATTCTATACAAGAAGTAGCTATATCAGCATTATGTGTTGTGACCATTATTCGACTGCCACAATTGCTATCAGGCAAAGCATATTTAAGACATTCCCATGCATGTAAGCTCCAGACATCGTCAATTACAATCACGTACCTTTTCTGCTGCAAAAAATCTTTGAGTGTCGCCTTGAGATTGGCATCTTTCATTATTTCTAGTCCTTGAGGAACTGGCAGCTCACTCTCCCTGAGGAGTTGCTCTATCAGTTCTTTTAGGAGCTCCTCCATCTTGAATGATTGTGAAACAGTGATCCAAGCGTGATGCTGGAAGCATATCTTCACTCTTTGGTCATCATAAACTTTCTTGAGGAGGGTGGCCTTCGCTACACCACCCATACCAACCACCGAAGCTACTATAAGTCTTGAGTCACCCTCCACAAGAAATCTAATCAATTCTTCTCTGTGCTCGTCGATTCCCACGAGCTCAGCTTTCTCAAGTAGACGAGCATCCCCTCGAAGATCATGCCATGTATCCCCCATAGAATTAGTTGAACTTGAGCCTTGTTCTTGGATATTGAAACAATATTGGCTTCGTTCCCAAATGTTACGAACACTAGCTTTAATATCTTGTATTCTGGTGGCTAACCGACGGCGTTCTTTTAAGTTGCTGCAGAAGCAAGTGGTTTTGTGAAGAAAACCGACAAATCCATGCCTCTGATGTCGTTGTGCCAGGAGAAGCATGAATTCATCAATAATATCTTCAACGTCATAAGCTACATCTCTCGCTTCACCCAGGCTTTTATGCTTTCATCGCTTTCTTGCCGTGCATCCGCCTCTCTTAGGAAGACTCGCATGGTCGCCAATTCGTATCTAATGAATTTGACTTCACCACGAACCCCTCTCAACAATTTCACCTCTTCCTCAAGGAAGGGGACAAGCTTGTCGAGCAGAAAGGTCACAGCACTCTCCGCCATTTCTCTCTTGGACAGGCTATTTTTTTGCAAGTGTAAAATATATTAACAGGAAAAAGAAACTATACAGAGCGCACTAAGGGGCCGGAAACACACGATCCTACGACATCCCAACTAGGTTGGCACGCCGAAGATCAATGAAACCGAACCTTAGGCGAGGGTTGGACAGGCCTTTTGTGTTTGAAGTTTGAACTCTATGACAGAGAGTTAATTAATTAGGTTAAGTCTTATTACAAAGGAGGTGATTCTTCCAGCTATTATATAGCAGTTTGAAATTTGAATGAACAGCTATTTCAGTCTTACATATTCTTTCCTTATAGATGTGATTCTCCCACTTGTCACGCTATGCTAGGTGTTGAGGATCGGATTTGCCTCGACCAAAGGGGTTAAGATTAATTAGCACAATGGATTCTTCACAAAGAGACTAACGAATCCTTCCTCGTAAGGCAAGAATGGATTCTTCACCAAGAAAAACCAGGTGAAGGCAAGAATAATGTCACTACAATACATTCGTTACTTCTTTGATTGTTTGTCGGTGGCTACTAGATTCTCTTCCTTGCCGTTCAAGAGAATTGAATGAGTACAATAATGACCAGTAAAATTTCGCTGACCGTCTGCCCAAAATATGAGCCACGTGGAACTCATAGAGGACGCTGACCTTATGGATGTTAGGCCAGTCTCTAGGTGGACCTACAAAAAAAAAAAAAATCAACCTGATTTGTGATTTCAAACCCTTGGATCTTTGTAACCTATATAATGGCTCATAGGCTCAAATTCCCACGGTTAAAATCCATGCACCCATGAAAATGGCTCCAATCCAGCATTTAAAAATCACTAATCAGGTTGATTTTTGGCTTGTAGGTTCACCTAGGGATTGATGAAACATCTATATGGTCATTGTCCTCTAAGAATGGGCCACGTGGCTTATATTGGGGCGTTACCGTTTAAATGGCCGTTTTTAAAACCATGAAGGAAAGTATTGTCTGTTGACATTAATATAGAGGAGAGAGAAAATAAAATATCAAAATAAAGAAAAAATTAAAAAAAAGTAGGTTTAATTTGTAGATGCAACCTACTCTTGAGGTAGCCATTGTCCTTCCCTCCACATGTCAGACCATGATAGGGGGTTGAGGCATCTCCTCACCCAAATGGGTGAGGCAAGCCAAACTCCTAGATGTTAGAATGAAGTGAGATCATGGGATAAAGGGACTAACAAAGCATTCCTCTCAAGGCGAGAATGATTCTTCACAAAAAAAAAAAGGAAAAAAAAAAGGTAAAGGCAAGAATATATATATAACTTCTTGGGTGAATTGTAGATTCTCTTCCTTATCGTTCAAGAGAATTGAATTACAATAATAACCAGTAAAACTTGGCTGACCGTCCGCCCACAATATGAGCCACATGGCACACTCATAGAGGACGCTAACCTTATGGATGTTTGGCCAATCCCTAGGTGAACCTACAAACCGAAAATCAACCTAATTAGTGATTTCAAACATTTGGATCTTTGCAATCCAAATAATGGTCAACAATGCTCGAATTCTCACGGTTAAAATCCACCCATGAAAATGGCTCCAATCCAACTCTTTAAAATCCCTAGTCAGGTTGATTTTTTGTTTGTAGGTCACCTAGGGATTGACCAAACATCCATACGGTCAGTGTCCTCTAAAAGTGTGCCACCTGACTATATATTGTGGGTGATCAGCAACTTTTCTGACCATTGATGGTCAGCGAAATTTTACTCATGGCCAGTAAAATTGGATGGGACCCATTCGACCATGGTTCAAAGTCTCGACTGATCCCTGTCTGGATCAGGCAATCCCGATCGGGATCGGAGCCCACTGATCTGATCCAAACCCGGCTCATCTGTCTTGGGCAAGATGGGCCGACCCCGATCCAGATCAATCCGGATTGGGATCGGAGCCCCCCGATCCAGGCTCTGATCCTGAGACTCTCATCCTTGCATTCGACAAATGCTCCTGATCTCCTGCGTGTTTGTGTATACTAATGCTGGAGTCGTGCTGAATGATTACTAGGCAAAAGATGTCAGTTTCAGGCTGGGTTCAAGACAGGACTTGGGCTTATCTGGGCCTGCCCACCTTGCCCTGGCCCAAGCACCGTCCATGTGCATTTAACCCCTAGGCAAGAGTCTGTCTAGCGGACCTCTCGACCCAAGTGACGCAGATGCAGCCAAGTAGAAATCCGTTTGATGGTGGATCCTACCAAAAGGAATCTATCAATGGGGCGGGCTTGGGTAAAGATAAAATCAATGCAAGTCTTGCTTTGTTCTTGTTGTTGCTTTCTCATCCTTAGATTGAGAGTAGTTGTTACACGTCTCTAGTCCTTCACGTCTCCCTTCAATCAGGAGTGCTTTGTACATGTGGAGGCCTAGATAAGGAAGTCGTTGCTTCTATATGACCAACCCCTTGTTCGGACTTTCACTTCCCACGATACAACTATCCCTGGCATGAGCCGGCCCAATTTTTTGGGTAAAATCCGCCCCAATCCCGAGTTTCGGGCTACCCAAATCCATAACACATTTATGGGTTCAATGGACCAGGCCTGGGCTTCATATTAGAACCCATCCTGATAACTAATCGGGTTAGGTACGTGTCGAGCCTGACAGACTAGGCCAGATGGGCCCAAGATTCTAATCCAATGGGTACGCTTTTAAAATTGAGTTTTAGAAAGCGTAAGCGCACGGATGGTGTTGATAAGTCAAATAAACTTGGGCTAATTATCTGAGGCGTTTGATTTGGGATCATGACATCATAAATAGGAAACAACTGATCTGGGCCCTTTACGTTGATGCGAGGAAAGAAGAAGGAAGTTTGGTTCTGGAATTATTTAGAGAAGAGACGCCAAACGGCCAAAAGTGAAGAAGGAAAATATCAGTTGGCGATGACTTGGAAGTCAATTTACAAATTGACTCCAATTTTGGTGCATTCAAACAGACCCACAAAAACAACAAAACCGAAGGAAAAGATCAACGTGTCATGACAATCTCTTTGATTTTTCTCGATTATTACTAAGCTTTCCGTCCGAAATTACGATTAAGTTTCCAAGTGAGTATATATGATGCAGGAGTCCGCTTGTGCTCAACTAGATGTTGAGCAAAAAAATGCTCATTGAGGTATGTGTGAGCCACGTGGAATACACTTCGAGACCACTGACCGTATGGATGTTTGGTCCATACCCATATGGACCTACGGAACAAAAATCAGCCGGTTATTTATAGCCGTTGATTTGAGTGTTTTTCATGTGTTTATTTTTAGCAATGGGATTTGAGCGTTATTTGGAGTACTCTCATCCAATGGCTAGAAATCACCAGTCAGGCTGATTTTTAGTCTATAGGTTCACCTGGAAACATCCACGAGGTCAGTGCTCTCCTCGCTCATAAGACGTCATTGAGCAAAGGCTGACTCATTAATCATTATGATACAGCAAGTTGCATGCTGCACGGGGTCATGCATCAATCGGGGACTGCCACCTATACATGCCGAGTGTTGGTTGAACTACCATCACTGCTCTGTCGTACCAAAATAGTGTCCCCCCCTCCCCCCCCACCCCCACAATCATATGTGGCAATCCCTGGATGGCAACCTGGCATAATAAGTTTATATAACCATTAATCCACTGATAGATGAGTAAAAAACTTCGCTGACCGCCCACAATATGAGCCACGTGGCAAACGTTTAGAAGATGCTGACCGTATGGATGTTTGGCCAATCCCTAGATGGGCCTACAAACCAAAAATCAGCCTGATTAGTGATTTCAATCCTTTGGATCCTTGTACCCAAATAATGGTCAATAATGTTCAAAATCTCGCGGTTAAAATCAACCCATGAAGGGACTCTAATCCAACGCTTAGAAATCACTAATCAGATCGATTTTTTTATTTGTAGGTCCACTTAGGGATTGACCAAACATCCATACGGTCAGTGTCCTCTACAAATGTGTTATGTGACTCATATTGTGGGCGGTCAACGAAGTTTTACTTACTGATAGTTCACTTGTAGCTGACTCAGATTTCAAAATTCAATCAAACACTCTAATCAAGGTTTTAAATCGTCCGTTATAACAATCACTTAAGGTTACTATTAGGACTGTTACGTGTTATGGGGGAAAATCGTGAATCTTATCCACACAAACTCCGAAGAATCAACCGTTATATCAAGCTTAATGAACACGAAGTTGGAACTGCCAATGAAGCTTTATCGTACGACGATCTTGACCGACAATCTTCGCGGAAGATCCTGATCTCCATGCCGGGATGGGTGTACTTGCCAAGAACACTCCAATGTTCAAGTCTGTGAATCTGCTCTAACGGCGAATAGTTTAACTCATGGGATAGGAGTGTTCTCTAAATCCCAAGTTTAGGAAGAGAATCTATCCTGTGAGATCTAGATTCAGCAGAACCAGAGAAGAGAAGGAAAAATGAAAACTCAAGTCTAATTCTATTTGTGGTATTTGGTGGCCAACCCATGTTTCAGAGACGTCAGTTCTCTTTTATAGCTTTCCTTCCATTTGAGATGTGATTATGAGTTTCAACCACGTGCTTGCTCGTTCTATTAAGATTGAACCCGCGTGCTTATCTGTTCTGTTAAGATTAAGCCCACGTGTTTATCCCCCACTAGCTTGGCTTCCAAGGCCACTTGATGCACAACATTTGATTCTTTGTCAGTTGTCATTCAGTTGGATTTTGTGAATATTTATCAGGTGGCATTCAGTTGGGATGTGAATATTTGCTAGCTGGCATTCAAGATGTTTTGGGTCCTATTACGTGCTCAGATACATCTAAACACTAAATCCTACTAGCCGATTGTTGGTTTGTTTGAGGAACATAGCATGTTCGCTTTGAGAATCAATGGGGCGATTATCTCGCAAGACAGATGATATTTGGCTGAGAGACCCCGTTGAGAAGTAGATGATGTTTGACTAAGAGATCTTGCTTAGAGATAGACAAATCTCATCTGGCTAAGAGATTTTACAGAAAGAAAGACATTGTCTGGATGAGAGAATCCTGCTAAGAAGTGGACAATGTCTAGTTGAGAGACTTGGCCGAGAGACCTTGCTTAGAGATAAACGATGTCTTACTGAGAGATCTTGCTGAAAGGAGCACATCGTCTAGCTGAGAGATCCTATTGAGAGACCTAGCTAAGAAATTTGGCTGACAGATCTGGTTGAGAGATCTTACTTAGAGATAGACGATGTCTGATTGAGAGATCTTGCTGAGAGAAGGACATCACCTCACTAGGAGACCTGCTTGAGAGACCTTGCTTAGAGATAGACGATGTCTGACTAAGAGATCTTGTTGAAAGGGCAATGTCTAGTTGAGAGATCCCACGGAGAGACCTAGCTAAGAGATCTAGCTCAGAGATTCGGCTGAGAGACCTTACTTAGAGATAGACGATATCTAACTAAGAGATCTTGTTGAAATGAGGACATCATCTGGCTGAGAGACCTTGCTGAAAGGAGGACATCTAGCTGAGAGATCTCGCTAAGAGACATGGGGTTGGAGTGTTACTGTTATAACGGCCATTTTTTGAATTTGGGCCGTTTTTTAACCGTAACTCTAACCATCCATACTAAGAGGTAAAACTTAGGCCACTAAACAGGCAAGGGTGAAATGGATCTTACTTTCTTGTTTATTCAGTACATGCATATTTGCTAACTAACCAAATAAAATGAAATGGATCAATGGCAACATGTGCACCCTATGGTGCCAACTGCCAAGCACTTCTATGACGAGTAAACCTTCGTTCACACCATGCTGTGAGCAAAGCCGATCACAACCCACAATATGAGCCTCGTGGCTCGCTCTTAGAGGATGCTGACTGTATGGATGTTTGGCCAGTCCCTCGGTGGACCTGCAAACCAAAAATCAGCCTGATTAGTGATTTACAACCTTTGTATATTTGCTCCCAAATAACGGTTAATAATGCTCAACTCCCTACGGTTAAAATCAACCCATGAAAGCAACTTCAATCCAACACTTAGAAATCAATGATCAGATTTAGTTTTGCTCTGTAGGTACACTTAGTGATTGGCCAAACATCCATACGGTCAGCGCCCACTAAAAGTGTGCCACGTGGCTCATATTGTGGGCTGTGAGCGAAGGTTTCCTCTTCTATGACCTATTCCAAGAGTGGCATTGGATAAACCGGTGGGTCCAGACAGCGGAAGGAATAAAACTTGGCCGAAGCCGTGACAGCCCACAATATGAGCACGTGGCACCTTCTTAGGGGACGCTGACTGTATGGATGTTTTTGCCAATCCCTAGGTGGACCTACAAACCAAACATCAACATGATCGGTGATTTTTAGGCGTTGGATTGGAGTTATTTCCATGGTTTGATTTTAACCGTGGGAATTTGAACATTATTGACCATTATATGGGGTACAACTATCAAAGGTTTGAAATCACTAAGCAGGCTGATTTTTGGTCTCTTGGTCCACCTAGGGATTGGCAAAAGGCCATCTATAGGCGGTCAGAGTCCTCTGACAGTGTGCCTCGTGTCTCAAATTGTGGGCTGTCAGCGGTTTTGCTGACCTTCGCTGTCAACAAAGTTTTACTCCGTATTGCACATAGGAGCAGTCTTCCCGTCCGGACGCGACGCGAGTATTTGATGACGAGAAACGTACGTGCAATGTGCACGTGAGAACGAGATATAGTGAAATTATTATTTGTATTTTAAAAATTGAGAGAGAGA
This sequence comes from Euptelea pleiosperma, assembly GCA_035048495.1. Taxonomy (NCBI): domain Eukaryota; kingdom Viridiplantae; phylum Streptophyta; class Magnoliopsida; order Ranunculales; family Eupteleaceae; genus Euptelea; species Euptelea pleiosperma. Next base: position 2,397,829 of record CM068545.1, read on the forward strand.
GAGAGAGAGTTGTTTTCTTTTAGTTTTAGGTTTAGAGTCTTTAGACTTTAGAACGGAAGGATCTAGAAACCCTAGGCAGCTCTATATATATGGACGCTCGATTCGTTCTTCATTTATCTCAACCCTAGATCTATAAACTAAAGTTCTCCTGTTCTACGCTCTCTATCTTTCCCTCTGTTCTGCTCTTCACAGAAAGAGCTCGGTTCGTGATCATGGGGGATACGGAGACGTTTGCGTTCCAGGCCGAAATCAACCAGCTCTTGAGTCTGATCATCAACACCTTCTATAGCAACAAGGAGATCTTCCTGCGGGAGCTCATCAGTAACGCTTCCGATGTAAGTACTAAGTAGCAGTATTAGTAAAAGTGTTTTAGGGTTTTTGTCTGTTTCGGAGTTTTGATTTCTATTTCTTATTACTGTACATCATGAGATCGCTTCAAATCAGAATTATGATTTTCTTTATCTGTTGTGTATTGTTTTTTGACATGGAGATCAAAAAACTAGAAAGGATCTGGATGAGATCTGGTTTGATGAGACTATATTTTTTCTCTTCTCTTTAGTCGCTCTTACGAGTTTTATGATTCTGCTGAGGATCAAAATCATAATTCTTGGTAGATGTAGTTGTTAGATCTGTAAAACCCTAAAAAGGCCTTGGAGATGATCCGGTTTGAGGCGATCTGTTACTATATGAGCTTGAGGAGACGATAAATCCAGATTTCCTTCTCTCCTTTGTTCTTCCGTACTTAATGAGCTGCATGAGCATCAAATCTTGATTTTACTTTTACCTGTTTATTGTCTCTCTTTTGTACTCTGAGCTGTGCTGAGAATCGGAATACTGATATTCTTCTGTACCGTGGCAAGCTGAGAATTAAAACCCTTATTTTCTATAATTCTCCCACCTTTTGTTGTTGTTGAATCTAAAAACATGCCTCAAAGAGGCCTTCAGCATAATCTGGTTGATAGCTATGAGTTATTGCACATCTATTTTGTTGTTTTACGTTTTGCTGAGAATTAAGACCCTTGTATTTTTGTTTCTGATGTCTTTGAATAATAAAAAGAACAGAGAAGACAGAGGGTTCTGAATAAAGAATTCAAGAACCACTCATCAAAAACAAAATGAGTTCAAGAATCTGGTTTTCTCTCTCTTTGCTTTTGCATAATTAATGATTATCATGAGAATCAGAATACTGATTTTAATAACCTGTTTCTGTATGTGAACAAAAAAATCTGTATAATAAAAAAACAAAACGAGTTCAAGAATCTAATTTTCTCCCTTTGCTTTTGCGTAATTAATGATTATCACGAGTCTTGAGGATCAGAATTCTGATTTTATGAACCTGTTTTTGTATGTGAACAAAAAAATTCTGTATAAAGGCCTTGGACAAGATCAGGTTTGAGAGTTTGACTGACAAGAGCAAGCTTGATGCTCAACCGGAGCTCTTCATCCACATTATCCCTGACAAGACCAATAACACTCTCTCCATCATCGACAGTGGCATTGGCATGACCAAGTCTGGTGAGTAGCTTCTTAGCCTTAGTATCAATCTGCACTTTTGAAACCTAAGTCTTGTCATTCTTACGCAACCTGTTTATGTTAATTATTCAGATTTGGTGAACAATCTTGGCACAATTGCGAGATCCGGGACAAAGGAATTTATGGAAGCCTTGGCCGCTGGTGCGGATGTGAGCATGATTGGTCAGTTTGGTGTCGGGTTTTACTCAGCTTACCTTGTTGCTGAGAAGGTGATTGTTACAACAAAGCACAATGACGATGAGCAGTATGTGTGGGAGTCTCAAGCCGGTGGGTCCTTCACTGTCACCAGGGACACCTCTGGTGAGATCCTTGGCAGGGGTACTAAGATTGTTCTCTACCTTAAAGATGACCAGCTGGAGTACCTTGAGGAGCGTCGACTCAAGGATCTGATTAAGAAGCACTCCGAGTTCATCAGCTATCCAATCTCCCTTTGGACTGAGAAGACCACTGAGAAGGAGGTCTCAGATGATGAGGATGAGGAAGAGAAGAAGGATGAGGAAGGGAAAGTAGAGGATGTTGACGAAGAGAAGGAAAAGGAAGAGAAAAAGAAGAAGAAGATTAAGGAGGTTTCGCATGAGTGGGCTGTGGTGAACAAGCAGAAACCCATCTGGATGAGGAAGCCGGAGGAGATCACTAAGGAAGAGTATGCTGCCTTCTACAAGAGCCTCACCAATGATTGGGAGGAACACTTAAATGTGAAGCACTTCTCAGTTGAGGGCCAGCTTGAGTTTAAGGCCATTCTCTTTGTGCCCAAGAGGGCACCCTTTGATATATTTGACACAAGGAAGAAGCCCAACAACATCAAGCTCTATGTTCGTCGAGTCTTCATCATGGACAACTGTGAGGAATTGATCCCTGAATATCTGAGCTTTGTGAAGGGTATTGTTGATTCTGAGGACCTTCCCCTTAACATTTCCAGAGAAATGCTGCAGCAGAACAAGATCCTCAAGGTCATCCGCAAGAACCTGGTGAAGAAGTGCATCGAGCTCTTCTTTGATATTGCTGAGAACAAGGAGGACTACAACAAGTTCTACGAGGCTTTCTCAAAGAACCTCAAGCTCGGCATCCACGAGGATTCCCAGAACAAGACGAAGCTTGCTGAATTGCTTAGGTATCACTCCACCAAGAGTGGTGATGAGATGACCAGCCTGAAGGACTATGTGACAAGGATGAAGGAGGGTCAGAGTGATATCTACTACATCACTGGTGAGAGCAAGAAGGCTGTCGAGAACTCCCCCTTCCTTGAGAAGCTGAAGAAGAAGGGGTATGAAGTCCTGTACATGGTTGATGCCATTGATGAGTATGCAGTGGGTCAGTTGAAGGAATTTGAAGGGAAGAAGCTGGTCTCTGCGACCAAGGAGGGGCCTGAAGCTGGATGAGAGCGAGGATGAGAAGAAGAAGAGCGAGTCCCTGAAGGAGAAGTTTGAGGGTCTGTGCAAGGTGATGAAGGATGTGCTGGGCGACAAGGTGGAGAAGGTCGTGGTTTCAGACCGTGTTGTGGACTCTCCCTGCTGTTTGGTAACCGGAGAATATGGGTGGACAGCTAACATGGAGAGGATCATGAAAGCGCAGGCTCTGAGGGACTCGAGCATGGCTGGCTACATGTCGAGCAAGAAAACAATGGAGATCAACCCAGAGAACCCCATAATGGAGGAGCTGAGGAAGAGAGCTGATGTAGACAAAAATGACAAGTCAGTGAAGGATTTGGTTCTCTTGCTGTTTGAGACTGCTCTCCTCACCTCTGGTTTCAGCCTCGAGGACCCCAACACATTCAGCAACCGGATCCACAGGATGCTGAAGCTGGGGTTGAGCATTGACGAGGAAAGTGGTGATGCTGAAGCTGACGCTGATATGCCCCCATTGGAAGACGCTGATGCTGAAGCCGAGGGCAGCAAGATGGAGGAGGTGGACTAAATATAGTTTCTCTCTGGGAGATTCTAATCTAGTTAGTTACATTGTTTTTTAGCGTATCGTTTTCTTTTTTTTTTTTTTCAGCTGGAGGATTTGAATTAAGTTGAGAAGAGCTGCAGTGGAACTTTTTGTTTTGTTTTGTTTTTTAATTCAGGGGTTTGTGGCTCTTTAACGATGTTTCTTTGCAAGATGTGGGTAAGAATGGATTACAAGCTTGCATATGAAGGGGTCCTCTTTTATTACCTTTTGCATTGCTCGTAGTATATAGTACTTATAAGTGACATTGCCAGGTGTTTTTTCATATTTGCAAGGCCTTGTTTATTATAATAAACGGGGTTCTGATCTGAAATGTCTAAAATGCCCGTCTTCAAGTGCACTCTTTAGATGTCTCGAAGAAAATAGATCCCGATTCTGGCTTTCGGCTGGGTTATGGCCAATAACTGTCATGAACAAGGGGTAGATTATAGCTATAGTCGCATCTCTAGCCCGTGGGAACGAACAACTAATTTGTTCGGCAAAGAGATCGTGTTACCCGCACATATTGCCCTTCTGTTACATATTTTGACCAGAAAGAATCAAATCTTGGTATTTTTCGTGATTTAATTTTCTCAGGAAATTGAGATGGCGGTTTCCTGCGAGAGATAATGAATGAGAAACACTTCTTTTACTCGTACAAACTTTGTATAGAGAGGCATGAAAGATAAAGGGAAAGCCATAGGATAAAGTTAGGTTGAGCGCTAGAGCCTTTCGGGACAGGACTCCGATCAAATCAACAGATCAACCGTCTATCCGGAAGTGACCCTTTTGTAACGAGTAGAATTAAGCCCCCCTGGCTATATTCTCCAACCGCCTAACATGTGTATGCCTAAGAGTCGCTCATTAACTGAAGGTTGTTCAAATGAAGGGTCCGAGCATGATGCTTAATCCTTCCTAATACATTGGGTTCACGCAACTGAACTAACCACTTTTAGATATCCCCTTAGGAAGAAGCGCAGTGCATTACTCTTTCAACAAAGCTGGTCTCTGCATACCAAAGGTCATCCTGATTAATGAATTCTAACCTTTGGAAATGAGTACCCTAAATAATGCTCAAACTCGTGGTTAAAAATAAACCAATGAAAAAGACTTCAATCCAATGGTTAGAAATCACTAATCAGGCTGATTTTTGGTATGTAACTCCACCTTAGGATGGGCGAAGCATACATACAATCAGCAGTTGGCACACTCTTTGCAGCATGGCACGAGCACCCTATGATGAAAAGTCCAACTTCTTGCATGAGGCAGCCACTTAATGGTAAAGTTCTTATGACCAATCCATTGTGTTTTGTTCCAACAAGTGTTTATCAGCGAAAGTTCTACGATAGGACAACTTCATCCCAGCAGTATGGATTTCAACCTTGGCCCGTGCCCTATGACTTTCTACTGTTATTTTGGACGAATGCCTTGTATAATCCTTTTCCTCTCTTTAGCAATGAATTTTGATTTGCCAACCGAATGAAAAAAAAATTTGACTGAGAGCTACTTTCAGTGTTCCTGGCACCAAACTCTGATAAAATCGCACTGTTGCTGCCCAGTGTAAGCAGTTTTAAGTTTTGCAACAGTGGTCCAAGATAAAAAGAAAAAAAAAAAAAAAGAGTACCCACAATCCAAATTCCCGTTTCATTTTGGCATCCTCCATAAACAATTAGAAGCAGAAAAGTGTAAATTTTTCAGGAGAGATTCTCATCTACATGAAATCCAAAGAAGAGCACTTACAACGTTTAGAAACTATGAGACTGAACCAAACACAATCACATCCCTGAGGACCATAATATACAACTGAACAAATGAAGACCATGCAGCCATCACATGCTTGTTATCTCAAAATCCTTTCGTTTTATGCAGATCCTCAGCTTGCAAGACTGAATTGTACAACCTGTCACAAATCTTATTATAGAACTTTTAAGAGAACAGTGGATTTACAAGATATCCTCGTGTATAGAAAATTTTCCAAGCCTCCAAGGTGCAAAGCACCAACCAAAATTTCCCTTAGTCCAGTGTGTATACAAGACTAGAGAAAAACCAACATATTTTTCCCCATCATGAAGAGTGCCCATAGAAGTATAGACAACAATGCATTCCCATTAATTCAAGTTAAAAGCCCCATATATCAAAAAGAGATGAGAATGTGTAGAGGTTGAAAACAGAAACAACACGCCAATATTCTTCCTAGCACTCACCAATCTCATATGAAAGCTTTCTTCTAAACACTTTACACTTAAAAGACCAATATAGTCTAGAAAGAAACAAACCATCAGTACAGAAGACCCTTAAAACTTCAAACAAGGCCTCAGGTGTCGTCGACTTGCGAGTGAAATACAAAGCTCGGGAACGTAGTGGTGATATCCCTGTTCAATGAAAATGAAACAAATTGAGTGAACAATGTAGGGACTAATGTTGCATGCAAGCACATTTTTAAAATTAAACCTCCTCACAATTAACAAATTTTAGCCAATCCAGGAGAAATAATGAGAACATGTATGATAGAGGTCCATCATCCTCAACTCCATATATGATACATGTGATCCACCAACTCAACAATCACAACCATTCAATCCTAATGCAGATCGGCCACCGCCGCCGATCCTGATCCGGATCGGTCACGTTAGGTTTCTTCATGGAACAGTGCATCTCAGGTGAGACAATCCCGAAATATAATGGATCAGTGCCTGTCGATCCAGATCGCCCGATCCAGAATGGGATCAGCCAAGACTTCGAACCATGAATGGGACATAACCTGAAAATTAGCCTCACGGCTATCCACAGAAATTTGACCTTCTAATATACCATGACTAAAATTTAGACGATTAAATATGTAAAGATCATGGGTAAATATCTGTCAAAAGTGTGCAGTCTCATTTTTATGCTATGCCCCATCTACTAGGTCACATATTAATAGTCTGGATTGATGAGTTCGTTGGACCATGCGTACAACAGGGGTGGATAAGGTCCCCTGAGAATGATGGACCTCCAATGATATTATATTAATGCGCAAGAAAAATATAAAACTACAGAAGTATATTTTATTTTAATTTATTTTTTGAGAACCATCTGCATTAGTACGTGTACCATGTAAAATTATAACTAATTTTCAGTCAAAAAACTCTGAACAGCAGAAGTGCCACAACTGCTTGTATCCTTCGATGTTGATGTACTTGATGTGAGAATATATAATCCAATATCAAAAAAAAATTTGATTATTAGTGGATGATCCAAAGGGTAAACAACCATGACAACAGTGTGTGTTTTCATATCTGACGAAGAGCATGCATATGACCAGTCCAAGGATTAAGATGGAAAGTTAGATCACCCTAAAATTGTCAACCCCCCTAGCTACATGGATGAAACAGTCCAAACAGCAGATTCAAAAACCAAATAGACCCTTCTATCTATGCAACTTGAACACCGACACATGTATCAGTGTCAAAAGACAGACAAGAGTGTGTGGACAGAGAAACTTTGAGAGGCCTAATACACCAACACATCTGTATTTAAGTACTAAAAAATATATTAAAAAGTGTTAAGATTAATTTTGATTTATATGAAAATAAAATACTTTCAAAAAGGTCAGTATATTTTTTAATTATGTACTCCCAGGTTAAGGTTGTATCTATTCTAGCAATATTTTCAGTTTCTCTGAACTTGCATTATTTGTATTTTACTGACTTTTCCTTAATGGCAAATGGAATTAATTACTTCAAATCTATTAAAAAAGGGGTACAGGATATATCACAAGAAGAACAAATGAAATATTCAATAGGAGATATGCTAACTAAAAATTCTATCACCACTTGAATGATTACTCAAATAGAAAAAAGAACATGAGCTGATATTAAATTCAGAATTACTTGAGGTATTGAAGGGTCATATTCTTCAAGAGAGAGGGATGTCGCAAAACAAGGCTTCGCCACTCTTCCTTGTCAATCTTCCCGTCATGTTTTGTATCTGCCTCCTCAAAGGTCTAATAAAGAACAAAAGAAAAAATGCATCTTAGACAAAGATACTTGCATATGTTCAAAATTTATAAGACATTGACAGAAGAGGCTCCCAATATAATAAACTTGTTAACATCATAAACTTAGTGGACAGAAATATGCTGTTTTACAGCATAGTACAAAAATAATAGGGATTGTATATAGAATAACACTCATTACCTAAGACTTCTTACTTACAGAAAAAAAATTAATACTTTCGGTAGATGGAACTATAAATATTAGCATTGGCACTACTAAAATAATTAATTTTCAGCAGTGCCGAAGTCCAGATATGGAATGATGAAAGGGTAAAACAAAAAAGCATAGAATAGAATGAAACCACCATCTACATAACTACATTAAAACTCAAATGGAGTAACATATAACCAGAAGGAAAACCCAAAGAATATACAATGAAAAGGATGACTGGTGGCAATCAAGATTGAGACACTACATATAGAGCAGCAATATAAGAAAGCAATGAAGACACATGAGAATAAGTCAAATAAGATTAAGGCAACACCTTGTCAATGATACTTTCTATCACATCATCTGAAAGATTCATACCAGATTCAGCAAGTGTAGCCACTACCATTTGCTTCACCTACACATAAGAAATTCAAGAAGACAAAAGTCCTTTATAACTAAGGAATAGACCAGAGGCAAGAAGCTTCTACAAATTAGATATTTGACTAAAGTGAAATCAAAACACTGGTTTTAAACTCATTTCTGCATATGATCTTTGGAACATAAAAAAGATAATTCACCCAGATTCTAGTAGATGATAAACATGTGATCTCCAGATTACAATCCTTCATATTCGATTCAAACACAAAATGCCTAATACTAGTATCATTTATGGGTTGTGGGGAATGACTAAGTCATCATACTGGCACTGCTCACAGGATACTTTAATCCTCGTATATACAGACAATATTAACACTTAACGGCAAACCATTCTAAGCCTTCGATATTTTTTTATTTTTTTTGATCGGTAAAAAGATATATATTAAGCGGGGGCTGAGAAGGCCCCAAAAGGACTCTAAGCCTTTGATATTAACATCCCCGTAACCAAAATCTGAATTCGTTAAACATTTAGTTGCTCCAAACGTAATAGAAAAAAGGTGACTAGGTCAGGTCTTTGATGTACATGATCAATAGGTTTTACAATTTTATGTTATTTATTTTATTTTGGATAGTTGTTTTATGATTTAATAGTCAAATAATTGGCATTCAAGCACAGCCTCCGTAAAGGGTTTCCTCAGTTCGAGAAATTCATTTGATCAATCTACAAGTATAACTAAAAAAACCTTTAGTGGTCCAAAAAAATATTACTACAATTTAAGGGGCTGTTTGGGAACCTCAACTTTTTAAGGTCTAGTTCAGTCCTAAACCAGTTCAGAGTAAGGTTTGAACTAGTTTGTTCACAACCTTGAACTAGTTCTTATTTCTGTGTTGTTTGGTTAGCTTTGACCCCTTCAATACAGAAAAAATGAAGAAAAATTTAACCCCATTTCAGGATCCAAAGATTCCAAACCAAGAAGAAGAAGAAGAAGAGAGGAGGAAGAGGAGGAGGAGGCGGCAACAGCGGTGGCTCCAAACCTCAAACCCCCAAAAAATTTACAGTGGTGGCTCCAAACCCTTAAGAAATTTTCAGGTTCCAAATCTGAAGAAGAAATCCAAAACAAGAAGAAGAAGAAGAAGAAGAAGAAGAAGAGAGGAGGAGGAGGAGGAGGAGGCAACAGTGGTGGTTCCAAAATTGAAGAAAGGCACCCCACCGCCGGAGGAGAAGAAGAAGACCACTGTTGGAGGCAGAGAAGAAGAAAGCGGTGGCTACAAACCCCACATCTCGTGGTTCTCTTTCACCACATCTCGTCGGAGAGAAAGAGAGGGCCGTGGTCTTCCTTTCACCGCATCTCACCGGAAGAGAAAGAGGGTTGAGGAGAAGGCGTCTCGGGTGCGTTTCTCACGAGTTCAATGTTGTAACAAGTTTTCAAAGACACAACATTGAACCTGTTTTAACAACAAAATCAGGAAAAAAATAGCCTTAAAAGTGGGGCCCACATAGTTACCAAACAAAAAAAAATAAGGTCAGTTCTAAACTGACCTCTGCTGGCCGTGTTTTACGGCTTTCCAAACAGGCCCTAAACGACACAAATGTTCCTTGAGGTCCAATATTCAATTTTGGATTTTGGGGGAAGGAAACCCTCGTTCAAAACAAGTGGAAAGGAGCACAATCCCTATAAATCTAACCACTTTCAATCTAGCATGCCTGTTAAGACCTTGCTTTGACAATGAATCTGCTAGCTCATAGGCACTTGCTAACATATGCCTAAAGGAGATATCATTATCAAACAAACGGAAATCCTTATCTCTAATGAATTCACAATCTAACTAAAAATCCTGAGCTTTTACAAATTCAAATGTTTCCATAGTTTGAACATTATGCTAATTACAAGCATCAAAGGTATGTGATACATGCAATCAATGTAAAGAGCAACCATATGGGATGTGATATTAGAAGCTGAATAAGTATCACAACAATTACAGGTTTATAATAACCAACAACGCTAACTAATATTCCACAATTTTTCTTTTTTGCTAGATATTGTTCCTCAAAGTAACCCATTAACAGCCTCCATGTGCTGGCCACTAAAGCCTGGAAAAAAGAAATGCTATTACCACTAACATAGAAGGAAAAAATATTAAGTTATTGGAGTATTCTTACCGAAATAAAAGTATAAAACCTAAACCTTCATTACGAAAGTTAATTCCACCCAGTATGATCTTCCTAAATTAATACTAAAAAATACATAACTCAAATTCAACAATTTATGGTTTTAGAGTACAGCAATTAACGGAACTGAAGTGGCATTGATCTTGGATGTAATTGAATAGTCAAGAACTAACAGTTGGATCCTCTAAGATTTTTTGGGATTTCAGGAAAAATAAAAGATTTTTGGGATTTCATGAATTGCATTACAGAGCCCTCTAGCAAGGCCTAAATATAGCTAGAACAATTTGAGACTTCAGTGTTCACATTTAAGACTTAAGGACTTGCATCTCAATTAAAATTTCTAATGGCATAAAATAGAATAGTAAATAAAATGAATGCGTAGAACAAAGCAATTTTTTTCTCGAAAAAAGAAAAATGAATTATTTTAGTGCATTTCACACCATTTCCAATTCTAAGACTTAAGGACCTAACAATTTAAGACTTCAGTATTCACATTAAAGACTTAAGGACCTACATCTCAATTAAAATTTCTAATGGCATAAAATAGAATAGTAAATTAAAATGAATGTGTAGAACAAAGCAATATTTTTCGGGAAAAACTAATAATGAATTATTTTAGTGCATTTCACACCATTTCCAACTCTAAGATAAAACTTAGATATCGAACGAAATAATATAGTTAAACACAAAAATTTATAAACAGGGTGATTTAAGATCTACACATAAAAGAGTTTAATTTAGTACCATGAGAAACTTCTTACAGCTATTTTAAGTGATAAGTCCAATGGACTGAAACAATCAGTATACATTAGACTTTCATTCGTTGCATTTTATCCCAAGTGAAAATTAAAGGTTAATTTGTAAAAAACAACAATAATTACCTCTTGTCTCTCAATGAACCCTTGCTGCTTCAGATCGTATAGTTGAAAAGAAACTACAAATTGAGAATGTGTAAGTTTGGCAATAAATATCATGTGAGATACAAGTCACAAAAATAAAAGAGTGGAAACGGAGAATTTGGAGAAGATATAAACATCTTATGATGAAAATTAAGCTGCAATCTAAGTAATCAATCAAAACTTCAGCAGATCCAGAACCATATATTCATTCACTCCTTTATCTGTTGATCCATAACCTATTTATGGTGATGAGCTTCAACAGATTAAATAGAATATGAGCTTAAAAAGTTTTCTACAAATTACACTCAATCTTATCGTCAATTGGAGCATTGGGGTGAAAGACGGAGAGGGCACGAGCAAACTCTTCAAAACCTAATATCCCGTTGTGCTTTGTGTCAAACAAGTCAAATACCTGCAAAATTTGAACCAGGGTCAAGCATTCATCGTGAGAAAACTTTATTGAAACTCTTCAAAAAAAAAGTCCAGTGAAGGAGTTAACTAATGGTGTGACTCTATTTGTGGGTGCATATGATGTAGTTCTTGAACGTTTAAATTGTAATTAAAACTAAGATATGTGACCATCTAAAGCTCAAAACAAGGTGTACAATATATGGTTAGCTAAACAAAACTGTAACTGCAAACACGGAACACATGATGCAATCAAAACAAAATTGTCGATGAAGGTAGACCTTCATCAAAACGAAACATATGGTCAGGTATAACGTGGTAAAAAATACCCGATCTGCAAATAAGCTTTCTTTTTTATTTGTCTTGAATAATGCCAACTGAAACTCTTCCTGCAAGATGATAGTTGAATGTACAATCAATTGAATTATCATGGAAGGAGAAATAAAATGTCATAGTGCAAACATGAGAAAAAAGAACTGTGAAGGGAATCCCTATATATCATCAACATGTCAGTACTACAAAGTTATTTCCTACTTAACAGTATAAACAAAATTATGACCTAAAGTGTGGCATATATCTACCTTGTTGATCAGCCCGTCATCAATTACAGCACTGCTGATCTTCTTGAACAACTCATATAGTGCTTCTATTTCACTTACACTAACTGAAATCATATTAAAGGAGAAAAAAAATTACAATATCAGTTGGCATTGTTTAGTGATTGCTATAACAAAGAAATAGAGTAAAGGACAACTGATTAGTATAAAACAGGGTATCAGATTGAGTGAACTAAACGAAGTAGTAATGTTAATGACTTCATGTTTTCAAAAAGACAATTTACAGTGTAAAGGTAGACAAGATAGCAAGTATTCGGGAAACATATGCTTGAGAAACATAAATGTCACCTTTCACCAAAAGGAACAATCTACTTAAAAGAACAAATAAACTAAAAATAGAAATTAAAGGAACCCACTAAACACAATAAACATAAAACATGTCACTGTCAACATTAGAAGGGAACATTACAACTATATTGACATCACCTTAACAATGTTCGACTACTTCACGAAATGCTACCTATAGTATAATAAGGTATATGTAACAAGGACACGACACTTTAAAGTTTTTTGCCAAGTCGGACACATGTTGACACCAAGGTGCGTGAGGCACAAGGTGAAAGGCAAGACACACACCTGACTGAAGCAGGGCACAATATATTAAAAATCATAATAACAACTATTTAATAAGAAAGTAAGCAAATAACTAGTAAATAACATTTTAAATTGCAATAGTGAATTAAATGATTCAAAACATGAATAACATCATAGCCCAAAAGCAGTCCTAGTTAGCAATGTCATTGTATAAGACAATCATTTAATTCAGAAAAAACATTAACAGTCAAATGAGAACCAAATGAACTTAAAAAATAGGAAGTGTACTAATAAATTAAATAATTATTATCCACCATTGACTGAAAATCACTGAATGACTAACTACATACCAATCAGGCAATCAGCATTGCAAAAAGAATAAAAAGTGACATAAAACTGAAATGAGAACAATCCTAATGTCTAATAAGCTATGTAACAAGGACACTGACACAGGTGTCGGTGTCTGACACGGATACGAGGTGTCCGACACGGCAACCTAAAAAAATCCGATACGGAGACACGCCCGTACATATATTTATTAAAATATATTAAATTATATGAATGCTTAAAATTATTAATAAAATAACAAAAAATAGAAAATGAAGCAGAAAATATTTATTAGTTTATTATTGTATGGAGGATGGAACACACCAACCTGCTTTTAGAAATCAAATTTATATTAAAAATTACTAAAACAATGGGTGACACGGCCATAAGAGTCCAGATGTGTGTCGGGAAGTGTCAACACGCGTGTCTGGGTGTCGAGGTGTCCGACACGGCAAAAAACCCTAAAAGTGGAGTGTCCTTGTTACATAGCTAATAAGTAATAATACTCTATAGTATCCCCATAATAACCACAAAGCAATTCTAATGATCTTTGAAATCCATTACTCATAATTCATAAAACAACAATACTAATAAAATGATCAGTAACCCACAATGATAGCACTTACAATACTAAAATTCTCTGAAACCCATTTACTTATAATCCATAAGACCAAAATATACATAATAGCTGATCAGTAACATTCTAACATGTATTAATACTAAGAAAAACTAAAAGAACAAGAAATGACAATTAAAAATCTAAAACCCATATAACAGCCAAATTTCTTAAAAAAAATGAAAATTTAGTAAGGAGCACCCCTCATGTTCCTTGAGCATAAGGAGTGCGCCTTAGTAACGTTGCCTTGCCTTGGACCACCTGAGGTGCTATAGGTGCGCCTTAACTACATTGGTTGACCCGGATACGCATGTTGGCACATCCCGACACTTCCTAACACGTACAACAGTGTGAACTTTAATTTAATGATCTTTAATTATAAAGTGACTTCTAAAAGAGTGTTGGTGTGTTCCATCATCCAGATAAGTCATCAATCACAGGTATAGATGTTTGATAGTCTTCCCTATTAAAAATGCACTTATATTTATTGTGTTATTGGATAACTCCATGGCGTATGAAAATATTTTCTTATACTTGCTACATATTTCTTTCATTATTTTTATTTCAAAAATAAAAAACTTCTGTATTAAATTTAACTAAAATATTATATCATAATATACGTGTACGGACGTGTTTATATTTCAGGCCTTTTAAAGAAGTGGTGTCAGAACTGGTATCTGTTTTGGACACCAACACACATCTGTGTCATTGTTACATAGATTAAGGTCAATTATATAAACATCATGAAAGGAGATTTTTACAAAATGATGAATATCATACAAACTGTTTCCCTTGCAAGAACTTCAGGATCTTCAAGGCCCTTTGGTTGCTTATACAAATCAAGATCACAACACCTTAACAAGAAAGCACACAGATGCTTAAGTCCCTCTAGGCACTGCAACATGATATTCCCCTATCGTCAAAACACTCCATACCTGTGTAACAAAAAAAAAATAAGAAGCTTTGTTCAAGTCATTTTAATCAACGAAAAAATCCAATATACAGCTAGATAATAGAAATGAACTTTTGACCATCTACTGCTTATGCTAACGCAAAATTCAAGGGATATAGAAACCAGAGAATGAACTCAAAACTCGATCTGTTGTTGACAGTGAAATGAAGGTGTTCATTATTGTCGGACCTTTTAAGAATACCCTTTCAAGAGCTAAAGAAGATTCCATTAAAAAAAAAAAGAGACAATGTGCACAGTTTTGCGAAAAAAAAATATGGAGGTTAGGACTTCATGTTTAAATAGCTCTTAAATGGAAGCAAAAAATACAGTTAAGTTTTACATGATACCACAGTAATTCTTCTTACTATAGAAACAGCCAAGGCAATTAACATCTTTCAAAATGCAATATTTATAAACAAAAATAAAAGAAAAGGAAAATAAAAAGTTTTTCACTTTGAAACAAGAGTTCATAAGCATCTTCTTTTATATGAGTAACTTTGATATCTCATGGAGGACTTAGGAAACATCAGCAATTGCTTTGTGAATTGAGATTGTTGGATCGCTTCCAATTTGTTCTATCCAAACAGAATTACATGAGGTTGGCATAAAGCAATGAGGAAGAAAAAGCTATATCCTTTGATACCACCAACTCCTTCATAACTAAGATAACTTCAAGCACACCCTCAATTGCATTTAACACCTTCCAGTGAGGACACAGGCCCCTATGTTTTTGGAATGCAACCTAAAAGATCTCTTTGATTCCACTGCCAATAAATTGGGTTCTACACCACTCAACACCCCTATTTCCTTTATGCTGCTGTAGATCCAGATTATTTATTATTAAAATTCTAACTTTTCGATCAATGAATACCAGTTGGCTTACATTACTAGTGTCCAAAGTACATGCACATCAGAAACTACATTCAATACAACTGTTCTATTGGGCCAAATGCCTAGCCAAGCAGAATAGACTTCTGCATCAATAAAGAGTCCACATGGTTGGCATTCATCCTATCCCCGGGCTTTGCAAATGAACAAGCTAAAAAGCACACAGCTTAAAAGGATAGAACAGAAAAACTACAACAATAGGGAAAAGTGGGTACAGTTTGACAGATGAAGTCTCAACTTTCTAGCCCATCAATAGTTAGACAGACCAATGTCAGAAGAAAGAGGAACGAGGAACCTCATAGCTAGTTTTCTATGGATGACCCAGTATACTCCCTAGGAAGCTCGACCACCAAGTACCCTCCCTAGTCCCTAGTACATGGACAAATAAATAATATTTTATCAGAAATAGCACTATTAACTTTCACGAGGGCCCTGTATGGTCACCCCTAGATAAATTTTCTAGAAATGATTCTTGCTTATATATGCCCATAAAAGTTTTCTAGATCAAAACTTTTTGGCATACGAATCCTTTTCTAGACAACTTTTCTATGGTCACCATACAGGGACGAATAAACCAATAATTCATAAATTACAAGATTCCATAGTCCAATATGAAAGGTCCCTGAAACATTGCCGACTCTGAAAATCAGTGCAGACATCACTAAACAATACTCAACCAACTTGGATTTCTAAGAAATTCAATCACTCATTTTTCTAAACCCACTTGGGGGAGGCTTTTTTGCTTATAGTCTACCATGTTCATCTCTGGCCCCTAAATATGGCATCTTCCCATAACTCAAAATCTGGATCTTGCTAACTCGAGAGTTAGTCATAAACGTATTGCTAAACATACACATGCACATACATGCATGGTAACATAGCTTAACACATTAACAGAATCTAGCCTACACCAGCTGCTTCGGTACACTAGAATATTCAAACGCTAATCACAATTAAGAAACTTGTCTGTTCTATAAATTATGCGATTTCCAGTCCAAATTGGTATTGGATTCAAACATTGCTTTGTCTCTGAAACTACCAAACCCTATAGGATTTCCAAAAACTCAAGTAATCACAAAAATCTATCAAAACCCTAAATTTAAAGTTCACCAATCGAAACGATCTAAGATAAACAATAATTAGGACAGACACGATTAGATTACCTTCTACAAGCTCACATTAAATTAAAAAAGCAAAAAAAATATCAAATTTAATAATCTAAAATGCAAGAACTACAGATCTCGACATGCAAAAACCGGCACAGAAAACGAACTTGAATATTGTTCGCCAATCGGTCATCCTTAAGAAAATCCGATCCGAAACCCCATTTCCCGATACGAGAACCTCAATAACGCGAAACAAGCAGTAATCAATCGAAGAAATCAATCTAAATTCCAGGCACTTAAATTCTTCCAAGAGAACGATGAGCAAGAACAGATCAAACAATCAACAAATTAAGGGTTCAGAACAAAAGATAAAATAAAGGACAGAGAAAAGAAAATGAGGACTCAAGGAAAAAAAAAAAAGAGAAGGTTCTATGGAAGGGATCAGAGAGAGAGAGAGAGAGAGTAGAAGGTTGAAAAGCTTACCTTCAGAGAATCGGTGGGGGAGATGAGTGGAAGAGAAAGGAGGAGTCGAGATTTTGCGACATGTCTCGCTGTTTATGCACTCTTTCCGCTCTTTATTTTCTTTTGTAGCTGTAGGTGATGATTGTGATAGAAATGTAAAAGAAGAGAGAGAGAGTGAGAATGAATTATTAATACAAAAATAAAAATAAAAAAATAATTTCGAGGGTTAAATAACATGACGACGACGACGTTGATGGGATGTGTTGGGATATATTAAAAAAAACATTTATCTTATAGCCCCACGGCCCCACCCCACAGGTACCCTAAAGTCTAAATTCTCTCCGCTTCTAAATAAAACTATTAATACAAACATATCTTTTATGACGTCACTATTTCAAGATCGTAAACCTTCGCTCACACCTGTGCAGCAAAGCCGATCACGCGTCACAATATAAGGCACGTGGCACACTATTAGAGGACAATATCCGTATGGATGTTTGACCAGTCCCTCGTTGGATCTGCAAACCAAAAATCAGCATGATTAGTTATGTTAGACCTTTGGATCTAGTACTCCAAATAATGGTCAATAATGCTTTAAATTCTACGCTTAAATTCAACCCACGCAAATGACTCCAATCCAATGCTAAGAAATCACTAATCAAACTAATTTTTGGTTTACAAGTCCATCGAAGGACTAGCCAAACATCCATACGGTCATCGTCCTCTAAGAGTGTGCCCCGTGGCTCATATTGTGACGTGTTGTGATTGGCTTTGCTCACACACAGGTGTGAGCGAAGGTTTTCTCACGCTTTTGAGCACAAATGTTCTGCGACGTTGTACGAGCCACGTGGCACACTGTTCGAGACCAATGACCACGTGGACCTACATACCAAATCAAGCCAGATAAATTGATAAAGAAAACAAAAAGGGAAATATCAGGAATGGGTATTACTCTGGTCCCTCTCAGTGACCTATGCAAGCGAGAGAGGAAGAGTAAGTGACCACTCCTTTGCTACAGACCAAGACTTGGCCTTTGTTGCTAACGTATAAGCTACCGAGTTTGACCGTCTCGGGATATATACAAAATTACAAAAAGAAAGAGAAGTGGAATGGTTAATAATATATGCACAACAAGTAGAAGCGAACCAACCCACTTCCGGGGAGTGGTTTTGAAGGGAAGCCATCAGAGACTGTGCATCCATCTCAATCTCTAGCTCCAAAAAATTATGATTAAGTGCTTGTTGAAGACCCTATTTTTTTGCTAAAGCTTCGGCTTCTTCGGGTGATTGGGCTCAAGTTGGACATCCACCTACTAAGACACATTCAGATTGATCTAAGTACCACAAATAATGTTCAAATCTAAAGTTGGACTGATTTTAATTTGGGACCTAGATTCACTAGGGATGGACCAATCCATGTTATAAAAATCGGCCGTTTTAACGGATTCGGACCTCCCCCCATGTGTTATGTACCGTTATAACACTCAGAAATAACGGCCATTATTTTCGTTAAAGGTCGTTCTTTTTCCATTATAATGACCCTTATGTTTCTGAAAAAAAAGTATTAAAATAATGTCCTCTATTTCCGTTATTTTCTGTTATTTCTTCTTTATAAATTTTATTGAAAATTTGAAATTCAAATTTTGAATTTTAGCACCGTTTATTTTTCGTTATTTGTCCTTTTTTCCAACTTTGCCCCTGTGCGTTACAATCCGTTATAACGATAACACCGCCGTCCGTTATGCCGTTGCAACAGCCCCTTTTAAACCTTTGTGCCAAACATCCATAATGTCGGTAATCTCTAGAGTATGCATGCCACGGGGGTCATAGTCATCTTTGAGCAAAAATGGTCTTGGATTGTAGACCTCATATTGGGTCTGGCTGAGGGACCCCTTTTTTCTTGACCCCTCGGTGATCGTGTGCTCGGTTGTGGATTTCAAGAATCAAACGGTGGTTTGTCAACTCCAAGTTGGCATCACTTTTGGCGGCACTGACAACCACTGTTGGATTCGTGATATCCACGGCCAAGCCTACGAACACCGGGAGGGGTCAGAAAATGGGAGTCCTCAAAGCCCTAAGCCTATGAAATTAGGGGTATTTGGGTTAATCTTTGTATTTTTTTTTCACTTTCTAGGTCTTTCCCTATTGACCTATTTTTTACTGTCGTTCACCGCGAACCTGATGTCATACTCTATTAACAGCATAATTTATAAATCAAGATACCCTTATTTAAAATACATAACATTTTCGTCATTTCAAATCCATTACCCGCCCATTAAAATTGAATTTTTCATATGCAAATCACGAGCTGCCACATGGTGCAAGAAACTATACTAAATTTATTTTTGAATTTGGGCGGAGTCCAATTATAAAATCTTAAAATGGTTATCAACACGTGTAATTCTCATCCGACCCATGCATATATTGATTTACAATAATAAATGTTAGAAACGAAATCTCCACCATCCACCCCCTTCTTTTGAAGAAAACAACGATGTCTAGTGGGCATCAAACTTTTAGACCCACTAACGTAGGAATGTTTGGCACGCCCTGTGATGGACCTTAGCATGATTTGTGATTACAGCGGTTGGATTCAAACATTTTTCAGGGGTGATTTCCCGTCATTAGATTTTAGAATTTTTGTGGTACTTAGATCCAATGGTTAAATGTGTGTCTACATAGGGATGGGTCAAACATCCAATTAGTCAGTGTACCATAAAAAGAGTATGCCACATGAAATATTTATAGGGGTGCAATTGAAAAAGACACATAGCTCCATTTGTATGGCCTTTAAGATGGGTTACTGATCAAAAACACGTACAATTTGAAATGGGGTTATTGATCAAAAACACATACGATCTGAGATGAGTTTACAAATAAAAAACATGTATAACGACATTTTCATCTCATTCGCAAAGCTAGAGCCTTCAAATGGGAAAAACACTTGAGATAGGATTACGGATCAAAAACATATCATAAAATTTTAAGCATGCGAACATGACATAGCATAAGCAATTAAACCATCGTGGAGGGCGTATTAGAAAAAAAAAATTTTAACTTTCTTAATCGTTGAATGAGCCGCAGGGTGACATATGCTTGCACGGTGACGTATGCTTTGATGTCAAAAAGACCGAAATGCCCTACCATGTAAATAAATTGAAGGAAAGAAGAGAACAAAAAATAAGGGCATTTATGAAATTTTGGGGTTTAGCGTGAGGCACACAAGAAGTAGGGGTGTCAATTTTACCCTT
Organism: Euptelea pleiosperma; assembly: GCA_035048495.1. Classification (NCBI taxonomy): domain Eukaryota; kingdom Viridiplantae; phylum Streptophyta; class Magnoliopsida; order Ranunculales; family Eupteleaceae; genus Euptelea; species Euptelea pleiosperma. The sequence continues at coordinate 2,418,082 of CM068545.1, forward strand.
TTAACCTGAACCAAATCGGAATTGGAACCAAAAACACAGGTTCCGGTTCCACATTTTTTGGAACAGATTAAAAGGGAACCAAAACCGGAACTAAATTGAAAATAATGGTTCCGGTTCCGGGTAGTCTAATATAGAACCGAAACCGATAAGAACCAGAACCGAACTGATAAGAACCGGTACCAACGTATAAATATAGTGTAAAAATTCTCATATTTTCAAGATTTGGCCCATTATACCCGGAACCGGAACTGGAACCGACAGAAATACATAATCGGTTCCGGTTCCGGATCCATCACTTTAAGAGCCGGAACCGTTAAGGAACCAAACCGATCGATAAGAACTGGAACCGATTGTTCCAATTCTGGTCACATTAGGAACCGAACCGGAACTGGCCTTCGTACCTTAATAAGTAGAATAGATATAGTTTAATGTCCGCAAAAAAAGGCATCAACATTGTGATGAGATATCGACTATCACTTTGATCGTCAAGTTACAGCTTGTTAAGGATTAGTCAACGGTTTAGATCAATGAGTCAATGGACCACATGTTATTGAAATTTGGTCCATCTAATTAAAGGGAAAGATTGTCAGGCGACAACTTAAGCGATTGTTGGACTAAAAGTAAAAAAATTAATTTTAGATTTATAAATAGACAAGTGAGATTTTTTTCCAAATCAATATGGATCGCCATTCCAAAGGAGAGGTAGGTTTTTATTTTATAAATGGACAGTCCAATTTTTTTTCAAATCGATCTGGAGTAAAAAAAAATTTATTTTAAATTTTATAAATGGACGGTCGAGATTTTTTTTCCAAATCAATATGGGTCGCTCATTCCAAAGGAGATGGAGGTGATGTACGGTTGTTTTTATTTTATAAATGGACCATCCATTTTTTTTCCAAATCAATGGAGATCGCCCATTCAAAAGAAGAGGTATGGGAGTACGGCAATACAAAACCACGTGTTGGCTCCGGGTTGGTGTTGCAGTATAACAAATAATATTCAACTGTCTATCTCGACGGGTTAGGTCTTTTGTTGTTTCCTCTTTATCAGTATTTATGGATGGCTTACAAAAATAATAATAATGTTCAAATCTAAAGTCGGACTGATTTTTGGTATCTAGATTTACTAGAGATGGGCCAAATATCCATAATGAGAGTGATCTCTAAGGCCATACCACGAGGGCCATAGAGTCATCTTTGAGCAAAAAGAGTGGTGATCATATGGTCCAGGGACCATGTGGTGCCCAACTGGTGGCACATTTTGATTGGTGTTGCACACCCCCAACTACTGAGATATAAGTTCAAATATAATAAAATAATAGGCAACGCCAATAAAAATGTGCCACCAGTTGGGGACCACAAGGACCCGGGACCGTTTGCTCACAACTCAAGCAAAAATGGATTCAAATTGTAGGAAATTGGCGATATTTGCATTAATTTCTGATTTTTCAATTTTTAGTATTTTTTACCTTCATTGACCACAAACATGCGTGGTACTCTGTTAACAGCGACATAACATTATCGTCATTTCAAATCCATTGACGGCACATTAATGTTTCCTTTTTCGGACACCAACCACGAGTTGCCACATAGTGCGAGAATCTGTACCATATTTCTTTTTGAATGGGTAATTGTCCATTTATGAAATCTTAAAATGGTTATTAATATATGTAATTCTCATCTAACTCATGCATGTCCAATGTGTGTCACTGATTTGCAATAATAAGGGTTAGATATGAAATTTCCACCGTCCGATTATAACCCCCTATTTTTAGAGAAAAACTACAATGTCTAGTACGCATCAAACTTTTGGTGGCTACCCTTAAAAATGTTACATGGAGAACGCTTAGGCCCACTAACTTACGAATACTTTTGAGAAAAACTAGGACGTCTAGCAGGTCTCAAACTTTTGGTGTCTATCCTTAAAAGGGTCGAGCTCAAGGGCCTTGTCTTTGCACTTGTGTCCTCGGCCATGATTCTGAGAATCCAAGAGTGGTTGATAGTGCTGAGCTGGCTTTCATTTTTTCATTTTTTGCAATAATAAAACCACCCGCCGAGGACACAAGTCAAAAGACAAGTCCTCATGAGCCCCCTAAAAATGTCAAGTGGCAAACTCTTTGAACCCAATAACTTACCAATGATTGGCACACCCCTTGATGGACTTGCAAATTAGCATGATTGGTGATTATGGCATTTGGATTCAAGCATTTTTCATGGGTGATTTTCAGCAATTAGATTTTAGAATTTTTGTGGTAATTAAATCCAACGAATAAATGTGTCCGGCCACCACGGGATAGGTCAAATATCCAATTGGTCAGTGTGCCATAAAGAATATGCTACATGGCATTTTTTGCGGGGTGCGATTGAAAAAGACACCCGACTGCACTTGTGTGCCCTTGAAGATGGAGTTATTGAGAAAACACGCTTGAGATGGGGTTATGGATAAAAAACATGTACTACCATAAAATTTTAAGCATGTGATCATGACATATCACAAAAAACAGTTAAACCATCAAAAAAAAAATATGCATCAACATTGTGATGGGATCGACCAGAACTTTGAGTCAATGGGCCACATGTTATTGGAACCTGCTCGCATAATTAAGGTAAAATATTGTCAGGTGCAGCAATCTAATATTCATTGGACTAAAAGTAAAAAAATTGTTAATTTTATAAATGTATGGTTGATATTTTTTTTCCAAATTAATATGGATCTCCCATTCAAAAGGAGAGGGAGGTGGCATATGGTTGTTTGTATTTTATAAATGGACAATCAAGATTTTTTCCAAATCAATCTGGATTGCCATCAAAAGAAGAGGTAGGTGGGTACGACGGAACCACGTGTTGGCTCCGGGTTTGTGTTGCAATACAACAACATTAATACTTGGTATATTAATTTGAAATGTGTTAGAGGGCATTTGTGTTATTTTGAAAGAATAAGGGTAGTTTTGTATTAAAACTATTATGTTAACGGGCAGCCAAAGTCGTCACGTCAGGTTCACCGTCAATGACGGTCAAAAATAGGTCAAAGGGGGAGACCTAGAAAAAAAGGGAGTTAGGCAATTATTGCCAATTGGACAGAGGGGTACAACAAAAATACTCATTTATAAATGATCCTTTATAAATGGACCCTTAACCTTACTGTTATAACCCTCACAACAGGGGGGACAAATTTAGTATGCAAACATTGTCAGTACTGCTGGATGTCCCTTGAAAATTGTGCTATTTCAATGTTTTTAAAAAAACATATTTTTTAAATTAAAAACATGTTTTTCAATTTTGAAATTTTCGCAAAAAGGAAAAAAAAGGAATATTTCGAAAATAACGGCCATTATTTTTTGGGCATTTTAACGGTACATAACGTAATGGGGAGGTCCAAATCCGTGTTACAACGGCCGTTTTAAACCACGGTATTGCTTAACCCCTGCTTGCACTTTAAGAAAGGAGAAAAAAAAAAAAAGGAAGAAGAAGAAGAAAGCAGGTGAAAAGATAGACATGCTGATCCGGAAAAAGAAAAAAAAAGAATGAAAAGATAGACATTATCCAACATGATTGTAGCACCTAGTGGAATAGAAAGGTGAAAATGAAACTTAAAGACACTGAAACTATTTTTATATCAAAGATTCAAATTGTGGGCCAATTGTCATACGATATTTAAGAAACATTACGGTTGGAAGGTTTTAAAAAGGGAGAGAGGAAGACGCAGTCACGCAAAACATTACGGTTGAAGGGTTTTTAATATATTTTCATCTTTCAAAACTTAATGAATTCATTTATAATATTGGTAGTTGTCACATGATTTTATGAAGGGTCCATCCTATATTTGAGGGGATAAAAAAAAAGTATTTTCGCCCTTAATTTATACTTTTCTTCTTCTTTTTCTACGCGTCCTTGATCTATATACCTATGGCTCGGCCCGCTCAGGCTCCAGTTACAGCCCTAAAATGACAGGCTCCTGTTACAGGACACAATATGAGACACGTGGCACACTCTTAGAGGACTATGACAGTATGGATGTTTGGCCCATGGTTTTAAAAACGGCCATTAACCGTTTAAACGATAACACCCCAAGCCCGTTTCCGTTAAAACCGTTTAAACATGTTTTATTGGTTTTGACTAACACGGCCATTTTTTTGTTGTAACGGTTGTTAAAATCGTTTAAACAGCCATTTAATTCTAAATTTTTTGTGAAAAAATGGCCGTTACATCCGTTTAATTCCGTCAAAATCCATTTAATTTTTATTAAATTCTATTTTTTTAATTTTCAAATTTCAAAATTTGAATTTCAGCTCCATTTTTTCTGTTAAATCCGTTAAATTCTGTTAAATTCCATTTTTTTCCGTTTTTTCATTTTTGCCCCTGGCCATTTCAATCTGTTTTAACGGTTTAAACGGTAACACCCCCAATCCATTTAACCGTTAAAATGGCCTCCTTTAAACCTTGGTTTGGCCTACTATGATCAGTCTCAAAAGGAGGCAACCTAGGGAAAGAGCTCCCTGGGGCTCGCTCAAAGAATGAGAAAATAGGGGGTATCGAAAAAATTGCCAAGAGCCTGCTCACAAAAAAAGGTGAGAAAATAGGGGTACCGGAGTGAAAGCCACCTTAGAGTGGGCCGATGGGCCACCGTGGACGTCAGCCTTGATGGGTGGTGGAATGTTACAATCCTAAGTTAAGAGCTTAGTTTTCTATTCCACTATCATCAAGGTGCTTTCGGAGTATTGGTTTGGGTCCTAACTGACACGTGGCACACTCTTAGAGGACTCTGACTGTATGGATATTTGGCCAATCCTTAAGTGGACCTACAAACTAAAAATCAGCCTGTTTAGAGATTTATAGGCGTTGGATTGGACTTATTTTCATGGGTTGATCTCAACTGTGGGAATTTGAGGTACAAAGATCCAACGCCTAGAAATCACTAATCATGCTGATTTTTGGTTTGTAGGTCCACCTAGGGATTGGCCAAACATCCATACGGTCAGAGCCCTCTAAGATTGAGCCACGTGGCTCATATTTTGTCCCGTTGGGGAGCCTGTCATTTTAGGGCGGTAACTGGACCCCGACCCTATACCTATGTGTTCCATTACCATAATACTCATTCTAGAAGCCAAATAACCCCACCAGCCTCGTTGCATTGCTGGTCCCATGCCCAGATCAGATTGGCAACAAGAATGAAACTTTTGCAAAATACTTTCCTGAATCCTTAACTTAGGGCGTTGATTATGACACTAGAGTCTAGACAGAGTTGAACAGAGAAACAGGATTCTTGTTGCCAGCCCAAACATTTGTTGCTAAACATAGCTCAAAAGTCATACATATCGAACGATCCTAAGATCTCTAGTGTAATATATTGTCATTACTTCAACCCTACACCGTTAAACCTAGAAACCTTGCGAAGAGGTAGCTCAATATGGTCACTGCAGTAACGTGATTGAAGTAATAAGATCAGCTAAATGCCATTTGGCTACTCCAAGAATAACGGTTTAGGGCCATTATGTGGAAATTCTTTACCAAGGAGATACACTAAGGTTCTCTATGGTGAGTAACAACAAAATTTACAAAAAATGATTTGTATCTTATAAAGTGTCGATTTAGAAAATGTTTTATGACATTTATATAATGGATTTGGACCTCCCCCGTTACCCCCGTTACGTAATGTACTGTTTTAACTCTTAGAAGATAACAGCCATTTTTTTTCCATTACAACGAAAATAACGACCGTTATTTTCTGAAAAAAAATTGTTAAAAAGTCCATTTTATCCGTTATAAAGCTATAGAAAATTCGAAATTTGAATTTTGGCTCCCCTTTATTTTCTGGGGTTTTTTTTTTATTATGATTGTTTGTTTTTGACAACGAGCAGAATATCAATACTCAGCTCTAGCTGCCATTCCACCACATTAGGTTGGAAACTCCAACCTTCAGCTCTAGTCGAAGACTCAAAACAAGGAATAATGACCAATCCCCACTCTGTCAAGCATCCCAGGAAGGGCCCATGCCTGACTGCACACTAGCACTAAGAATGCCACTTTTCCCCTCTTTCCTATTTTCTTTTTTCTTATTGATAAGGGCGGGACACCATCCAATTGAAGTGACTGTTGCCAAGAAGATCCCATGCACCAGAATCCCCTTGCATGTTCACCATATGCATTCCCTCGCGTCCCAGATGTACTCTAAATGTATCATCCTAGCATCATTTTCTAATACGGGAAGAAAAGCTGTCTACCAGTAAATACAGCAAGAAAGGTTTAACCTTTTACCCCATCAAACTGTTTGTTGATCAAATTAACCTTCTCTTCCCATAATGGCAATGCCACAACATCAAGTTTTTTGTAAGCAAAAACTAATGAATAATAACAAAAAGACGAGCAGCAGTCGGATAACTTAACCAAATCTGCCAAGTTTGATCCTGTCTCTCCCAAGGCAAGCTTATAATATCTGTTTACTTCGTCATCAGCCACAAACGCAAGAAATGAGGAAAAGAGGAATTGTATCCTAAGCTTGCAAAACTTAGGCGACAACTCCCACTTTGTACTGCTTTGGTAATATCCGGAGCAACTACTGCTTTGCACTAATTTGGTGTGTTAAGGAAATTGAGAGGATCTTTGTTCATTGTGAATCAACTCCAAAATTAAGTCAGCTATGAATTTTCCACATATGGGTCCTGTATCCCATAGACATGAGGCCAAGTTCCCCGAGCATGTGGGGAATACTGCGTAGACTCACTTTGGACCCAGGGAGTTCAGACCAGTTTACTGATATCTCGATCATGGGGATCCCAAGATGCTTACATAAATATACTAACTCCACATCGAAGCACCACCTGCACAAAATCCATGTAGTTAAATAAATCTCCGATACAAATGTGATCTAATGGTTTCCAGTTTTGGCTTCACTTATTGAAATTTATCACAGAAGAATACCAGGACAAAACAAGTAGTAAAAGAACATAAATTACTATTTGAGAAGGATGTTGCTATCAATAATATATGTCCAGCATTGTTTTTCAAGGTAAATCTTTAAATGAGAAAACTAGGGGTAATCTTGTGAAGAGGAGCAACAGTTTTGTACACAAGGTGCACATGCAGGGGAATCTGGGACTTGAAATGGATCTTGAAGGTCAAAAGTTAACCGAATCTTATATCATAAATACCCAATCTGTAAAGTTTTCCTTCCATTGCCCATTCTTTTTCAAAAAAAAAGAAGCAATATATCAGATGATTCCAACTTGCAACAATTTGATCCAGCTGATTTTGAACCAAGGATACACCCTAGGTGGTAATGAAATTGAATGGTGGGTCCTATGCATGCGTAAGGTGTACAGTTCAGGTATGGTTGATGAGAATTTTCATCTTCTCAAGAAGATCCCAGGTCTAGGCCCCTCTTAGGCAGTCAAACTGTACAATTCCTTTCTATGTAAACAATTTTCATGCCTGTTGCATTACCATCTACCGTATTATGCAGTTCTCATAAGTTTTCAAAAGAGAAGGATATCATATATCAGTTTTTTCGAGATGTCAGGCAAAGTATCAAAGCCTAAGTCGTATGCTAGAGGACATCATGTCGGCACTTCTTGACAGTTGCAATCTCCATCTAAATCTCTTTACCCGAAGATGTACATTTAGCTCCCTCCAAACTAAAACATGTGATAATTAGACAAGCCACTCTTACCTAGAGCCGAAAATTTTGACATCTTGAGTTGGCAGAATGTGAAAATTCTTTACTCACCAGAGATAGACTGTGAATTTTATGTTGTAATTTCTCATGTTGCTGCTGTTGGGTTTTAGATGAACAATTTGCACAAGAACTGATTGGCGGATTTGTAATATAATTCTTCGCTATAAGAGGTGAGTACCTTTGCTCAAAAATAGTTTACATTACTTGAAGGACTCAAGAAACGCAGTTTCCTATAGTACATCTCATAACCCCCTTCATCTCCAGTCCTTGAACAATTAATGAGATTATGCATGATCTTGAACTTTCATGAACTCACTACAGCTAGGTCTGAGCATAGTAATCAACACCCATCACAGGCTTGGGCATCCTTACAATTTCATATGCCGGGCTAATCAGCACAAATCTTAAATCAGATCTCACTTGCACCCTACCTAAGAGGCTAACATTTCTTTTTTGTCCCTTCCTGTGCAAATAGGAAAAAAGCTGCACCTTATTCTAAATTAAGTTTTAAAATAGGTTTATGACTCAGATTTGGGCTGTAGCATTCACACTTATGAATGTTAATTTCAAAATGAAGAACTTGTAAGATAAAGCATGCTCCAAGATTTTACTCAAGCACATGAAAATTACTATATCTTTCATAAGTAAACAAAAGAAAGCAGAAGGAGCATGTCAAAATGCAAGGGCAAAGAGTGGGCTATCATCAGTAGGCATATTGTTATAGATACCTTTTCAAACGAATGTTTGTGAAAAGCTTCCGAGCAGCAGCCCTAGTAAACATCTTGAAGCCACACTGCAATGGATCAAGAAAAGAGTTATACACATGCCTCAGAGTAAGTAGGCAGGCTTTAATTAAGGCCTTGGAAGATGAATGGGGCGTAATGGTAGCCACACCCCCCCAAAAAAAGAAAACAAATCAGGTAGTCAAAACTACCTGAGTATCACGAATTCCTGGACCAGCAGTCAAGAGAACTACAACATGGAAACCCTTCATAAGAAAATTTCGGTACCACTTCCGCTGAAACATTAAGTGAAAACCAGTACTTTCTAAGAAAAATAAACATGAGACACACAAACATGGTTGAAAGTACCCAGCTTCGTTTCGGTTTCGTCCATGGATGAATTCAGTGGTTTTGAACAAAACTGGGTGAAATGAATCCAAAAGAGAAAAAGTTATTATTATTATTTTTTGTTACAGAAAGGAGGAGGAGGACGATGCTAGAGGTTGCAGGAGCAGCATGCCAGCACAGCAACAGATACATCTCCTCCCTTCTCTTCTCGTTTTCTCTCTCTCTTCTTTCTCTTCTCGGACCAAGTTTGGGACTAATCTGACCGAAACCCGAAACAAACAGGCTTTCCGTACCATCCTTGGTCAAAATCGAAACGTTTCGGTTTAGACCGAAACTTTCAACCATGCACACAAACTATATAAAGAGATGAACAAGATTAACAAGACAAACTGAAGCTAAAGCCTTCTCCTCAAGATGAGCACGAGAACCAAATGCAGCAATTGGTATATCAGAGATTCTTGAACTTGAATCACGAGGCACATCTCCCAACTGAAGTTCCTTTTCAGCTACTGCACATATCTGATAGATAACACATTCGGTAATCCATGACATAATGTTACCGTGTCTAACAGATCAACCGAACCCTAAAAAATAGAACAGTTCACAAAATGTTAAGCATGCGGTTGTTCCTAGCTTGACACAAACCTGACGTTCAAGTTTTTCTAGGTCTTTAATCTTGGTTGCCCCATCAGCATCAAGCATTAGAAGTAGCTCACCACGTGAATGAAGAATTCCCTGTTTTAAAATGCTTTCGCAGAATTGAAGAGCTTCAGTCAATATTTGTTGTATAAAATAAACTTAAAAACAGCCTGAGTAACAACTTATAAAGTCTGCAACGCCTTCATTGTCAACAAATATATTATCAGAATTAAGACTCTTCGACTCAAGTTTATTCAAAACCTAAAGCAAGACCATCTCAATGGGAGCTCACAGTGAGAAACAGTCAGTGCGGTCCACAGCAATGGGTGATCTGTTTACAATTATGTGCAACTGAAGGGTTTAGATAACTCACTTTTCTGATAGCTTCACCCTTGCCGTGATTTCTCCCAAGAAGTAAAACCCTTACATTGTCTATCGAGTGTTTCCTTACAAAGTCAAATGCTACTCTGTTTGTACCATCAGCACTCCCATCGTCAACAATCAGCACCTGTTCAGGAATCATCCATGTATCAAAATGCAAAACAGTTCTAGCATCTGTTTGAACACATGCAAAGAATATATGCATATCATGCACATTATTTCACGTCAAAAAGCAGGTATGTGGAGTATTAACAACCTAGGTAATTGGTCAAAACACCATCAAATCCATATTTTTTTACTCTGTGTTTGATCCCATGGAATTTACATCAATCATGAAAGTCATGGATTTCAGGCAAACCAGTCTATCAGATAAGTTACAATCTCATGATGGTATCACTTGACTTCTCAAATAAATTATCATAGTTCAAAGATTTGGCAACGTTCATCAAAGTCCAAAAAGAGTTCTGTACTACTTTAGCTAATAATGAAGAGCGGAGCGAGAAATCCACACAAAATTAGTAAAGAAAAAATGAAGATAAAATGAAGAACTTATATTAATAGGTGGAAAATGGGCTCTGCCAACCAGAGTGCAAGAACAATGGTGGAACTTGGAAGGTAGTAACAAAGGGGATGATGATGTGACTCCTCAACTGCTCAAGTCCCCGACATGGACTCCTCAACGCGTCTAGCTCCTACTTTGATTGTCTCCCTCCCAATTGGAGACAATCAAGCATAGGGGAAGAATAAGAAGCAAAGGTTCAACCCAAATCTTCAATGGGGAGATGAACTCAACTTTTTTTTTTTTGATAAGTGATGAACTCAACCTTAAGAGGAGACTCTCTCTCAACTTTACAATCTTCTTCTTCAAAGAGAACAAAAACTACCACCTCTCTTTAAAGAGACTAGGGGGACGCCACGTGCGATGCATGTGGTGGAATAATCTTAGAGACCATTGACCGTATAGATGTTTGGCCCATCCCTAGTTGGACCCACATACCAAAATTCATCCTGATTAGTAATTTCTATCCATTGGGTTAGAGTCTTTTTCATGGTTTATTTTTAACCGTGGATTTCTAGCAATATTTGGGGTACTCGGGTTCAAAGGTTAGAAATCACTAATCAGGCCGATCTTTGTTACTTAGGTCCATCTAGGGATGCGCCAAACATCCATACAGTCAATAGCCTCTAATAGTGTGCCACGTGGCTCACATTGTGGGTCCATCATCAACTTTGATAATGGACACCATCATCAAATCTTTTCTAAGGACAGAGTTCAGGTGCAACGTCGGAGTTCAATAAATACTTTTACAATTGAATTGAAATATTAAAATGTTAAATGACCAAAGCACCCCCTATAAAGTAAAAAAATTTCAAAAAAATGAAAGAAGCAATGTTTATAAATTTAAGGAATTTGAGGGTCATATTAGGAATAGTGATTTTTTTATTCTTTTTAATAAGAGAGGAGCATTGAATGAGTTGTAGGGACGACGTGTGCTTATAGGGGTGACGTGTATTTTGACACCAAAAGACCACAAAACCCCTGCTAAGTGAATAAATTGAAGAAAAAAAGAAAAGAAGAAAAATAGGGGCAATTTTGGAAATAATGAAAATGTCGATCCATAATGCAAGAAGGCCCTTCATCCATTAATAAGTAGAATAGATATTTATAGGTAACCCTTTCCTAGCCATAGTACAGATATCAACCCTTCATTACAAAAAGGAAAGACCTAATTGTCTCCTACAAGTAAAAGACAATAATGCCCTTAAACATAACCAAAAATCTCAAATGTCTCTGCTTTAATTTGATGCCTCGGCCTCTTCTAGGGCCATGTTGAACCTAGTCTCTAACAATTTTTTGTAATGACGGACCAACTAGTCTGCACTACATCAGCTAAGAACTTGGGGAGTGAACAATTCATTAAAGGAAAAGGGTGACACTTTTTTCCCAAAAGGGCTGCTTAGTAGTGCTCAAAGACCTATAGATACTTCAATGAGTGTTTGTATTGTTTTTCTTGCTTATGAGTGCCTTCTCTCATTAGTTTCTCCTTATGTATAGTTTGTATTACTATATTTTCTAGTTATATTCTGTTTAAAGCACCAATGCACTATTAGCATACAAACAGTGAAGCATGCATATCTATAGAAATCAAGACTACAGGTAGGAGTGTTAATGGACCAAGCTGGCCTGATGGTTTTAGGCCCATCCTAATGGCCCTGGGCTTCGGCTATATTTATAGGCCCGATGGGAGGGCCTGGGTATCATTTTCAGGCCCGATAGATAGATGTGCTGAGCTTGGGCTTAATGTTTCACAAAAATTACCTTAGGCCCAGCCCATTATATCTCTTAATGGGGTAGGCTTGGGCCTGGCTAATTGTATCTAGGGCCGGGCTTGGGCAGAGCTAGGCCTGGCACAAGCCCATCCCATTAACATCCCTAACTGCAGGCTACGATACACTGGCCATAGCACCAAACCTCACCAGAACATATGATGCAAGACAAAAACAATATGGCAATAAGCATAATTCATTTTAATACGAAAAAAGGCTTGTTAGATAGGGATTAGCATCACAATAATCAAATAAGCAGCAGTACACCTCACGCAAGCATATGGCATTACAACATGCATATTGAGCATCACACCCAATCTACAGGAAATCACTCCCTCTGCTTAAGAAGAATCACCGTTCTCTAAAATGAAGACATAAATTCTATTTTATAAAACCCCCTGAAGATGAAAGGTTCACAACAAATATCATGTTCATCCAAAAGACAAGGAAAAACCCTTAGAATTCTAACACAATCTCAACTGTCCATAACTTTTTATCATAACCCTCCAACTAAGTTAAAATAAAAGACTAGTCTACCCCTATTTAAATAAAATACTACTTAAAACAAGTAGAAACCAATCTAAAATCCTTAAACTTAGTTCTCTCTATTTCAACCTTGAAGAAAAGAACCACCCAAAAGTTATTGTCCCAACCTAAATATGCACCCTGTAAATTTAATCAAACTCGCTCACTTCATGTCTGAATTGCGTAATCTTTGTCTTGTTGGAAAGTTAATGGAATAAGCTATTCATTGGTGCCAAAACGAAGGCGTTCAAACATTTTTGACACAAAACTGCACTGACAGTCTCATAGCAATTCTTGAACCAATGGAAAATGAACAAACACCTCTCAGCAAGACAACGAAAAGGTGACAAGAATATTATTACTTATGTCTTCACTTTGAAAAGGACAACAATATAGCCACTATATTTCTAACAAATATGAGAAGATATTAAAAACATGAAATAATCATAAACTTGAGAAAGAAGTGCATACAACTGATGAGACGAAAATAATATAGTGAAATTTAATTGGTAACACTGTAGTTACCCATGTGCGTATGTAATATTAGCACATCTAAGCTTAAAAACCCAATTGCAATCAAAATGGTCCACGAAGATGGTTATGCCATTCAACAAATGAAACGCTACATCTCATCACTTGTCACTACGGCTGTATGGCACTAGCAAACTATAATGGAAAAAACCAGTATTTCGCCCAGCTTGTTAGGCAGCAAAGTTTCATATCTGAATTGTGTATAACCAAATTCGATAGATTTTTTTTTATTGGTAAAAAAATGTTATGATTGTTGAGATTACAACTGTGACATGATGATTTCTTCAGAGTTGCAAAAAACATTTCAGATGATCCCGTATAAATAAAACCATACCTCATAAGAGAAGGATTTTTCCTTCGTCGCACGTTGTTGGAGATAACTACACAGTAGAGATGCAGTCATCATTTTTTTTGACAGGTAAAGAGTATGAGTTGTCATCATGCTTATCCCAATAATTTACATATATACAATGGCCACTAGAATAATTATTTGATGATGAGTAAAGAGCGTGATAAAAGAAACTAGATGAGGCATTCCACTATAACTCGCCTTCAGATGATAATAGATTAAGAAGTTGTTGTTGCGCTACGAATTGAGAAAAAAACGGAGTATACAAAAACTACATAAATAAATAAAATGGCATATATAGGAAATAAATATGAAATAAAATCTTTCTTGACATGCTTTAAGTACTGGTGTTTGTTGTCATATTGGCCTCTGGCCCTAAAGACTCCTTTAGCTAAGAAATCTGATACTTAAAAGGAGTCCCAAGGGACTTGTTGTTTAGTGGACTGATGTTGCCAGTGTAATCATTCCCCTTTTGTTTCTCTCTTACTTTGTATCCCCCCATATATGCTAATAAATATTTTTGTACTTTATTCTTAATTTTTATCAAGAAAACATATAGAAGTTGTGAAGCATCCTCCTCAATGAGAATCACAAACAGAGCACCTCTCATCATCTCTTATCAGCATGAAATGCACGTGGCAAGATCATGATGATATGAAGTTCTTAGGATATAAAACTTCATTACATATATTGGTTTTACCTAGAAATCAAAAGTTGAAAACTATGGCAACACATCACAGCAAACTAAGCACACTAACTTCAAAAGAAGCCCAAGTGACTAAAAATAAACTCTAGAAGCCACTAAAGATGCAATTCCAAAAGAGTTGAACTTCCCTATATTTGGCCTTCTATTCCAACTTTGCAATGAAAGAATGATGGTGATTGAACAAAAATAAAAATAACGATAATACTGACAATGAAACTGGTAGTTGATGGAAGAGTACACATCATATGAATTATCAACTTACGTCATGGCTTCATCAAGAGCTCCAGGGAGCCTGTGCTCTTCATTAAATGCAGGAATTATCAAAGATATGTACTTCTCAGCAGGATCAGAGATCAAGGGGCATGGAACCTGGCAAAAATTCTTCCAACACAATCAGTACTTTCTCAGGCCATTTTTTTATTATTAGAAACCATTTACTTTTACTTACAAAAGCTACTTCCACATGGTAAAATGATGTAAACCTGCCACAATATAGTTGTGGGTATACATGATTGCGGTTTTATTTTTCTTTTATAGGTAAGTCAGGATCAAAGACACAACTTCAAGACTGAACCATTGAGTACCATTCAACTGAGGCAATGATTCAACCTCATAGAACTTTGTTAAAATGTCATATACTGTACAAGTACGAGCCACTTTTTTGCACTTAATTGGGTAATTTTTCTAACATATGATACACATAAGTATTCCCAGATGAAGTTGGCAACTAAAACAGACAAACTCATATACATACAACTACATAAGTTCAAAACAACATTACGGAAAAAATGGAATGAAGATTCAGAGCTTTTTTGGGAAACCGTAGAAGTAACATGATTATAAACCTCTCCTTCCAGCGCGAGGTTAGGCGCACACCCATGCCCCATGGGATTAGTCAGGTGCTCTAAGAGGCCCAGATAACCACGGCATCAAAAAAATAAAAATAAAAACTTCTCCTTCCAAAGCTGGTTAACTCAAATTCTAATATTGCGGTCTGATGCAGTTTATAAACACTATCTCACATTCTCTCTTTCTATTTGAGATGCATACGTAACAAGTGGCATCGTTATAAAAACAAAAGACTTAGTCAATCCATATATATCATTTTTAGTGGACCTAAAAAACATGTGGCATCTAAATTTCTTCTGCCATGATCGCCTTGGAAAAATGTTGCACACTAGCAGCAGTCATTAATTGTGCATGTTACGGAAAATTGGAACAGGAGAAGAATCACAAATTTGTCCACCTTCTTTGTAATCAAATTTAAAAACCAGCAAAACAAATCCCTAATCTAGTCGAATCTCTAATTGATACCTACCAAACAGTTGCCAAAACATAGAGCAGGGTAATTTTCAGAGAAGATATGAATTTACCTGCTTCAACGAATGCGGATCCTCGAAGAACGGATGAGCCTCGTTGAGACTGGATGAGACGAAATTTTTTTAGAAAAAAGGGCAAAATCTGAAAAATTGACGATGCTGGGGTTTTGGATCACGACTTACGTATGGTTGCATCTTCTTCTGAATGCTTCGAAGAAAATTGCTGCAATGAACACTAAAATCACAACCTGCAGCGGATTAATTGACAAGAGTCATAATACGCACTATGTTTGATGATCGTTAAAATACGCAAAAAAAATTCTATTAGGATTTTGAGAGAGAGAGGAAAGAAGAGAGAACCAGAGCTGGCAGAATGAGGAGCTCGACGATCAACCATAGCAAGTCCATGTTCCCTGCAACTACAGTGAATCAGTGATACATCAAGCACAGGCTACTTCTTCTCCATAAAGCCTCGGAGTGTTGCACTAAAACACGCACCGGTGCGCAGTAACCCCTGGGTCTCCGAGTTAGAAGGGTGAGGTTTTATGTGATGTGGATCAATTGTAAAGCGCCATATGGACCATCTTATTTGTCGAACATATGTATCTGCCACATGGACCCCAGTCCCCAGTATGTCTGCCATAAGTCATCGATTGTACCCATCCAGTGGCTGCCCTTTGCCGGGGTGTAACCATGTAAGATACACCATCTGATGGGGTTCACACGTATAGGCATATATGCACCGTTCTCATGTGTAATGAACAGTCGATTAACAACCGATCCTTACGCAGCCATGGTGATTTTTTTTTGTAAGAATGGTGATTTTTTTTGTAAGGCAGATACTAAATAAACAAAACCACAAAAAAAAGAGTAAAACTTCTGTCGCAACCCACAATACGAGCCACGTGACGCACTATTAGAGGGCGCTGACCGTATGGATGTTTGACCAGTCCCTCGGTGGACCTGTAAACCAAAAAAAATCAGCCTGATTAGTGATTTAGAACCTTTGGATCTTTGCACACAAATGACGCTCAATAATGCTCAAATTACTACTGTTAAAATCAACCCATAAAAATAACTTCAATCCAACGCTTAGAAATCACTGATCAGGCTGGGTTTTGGTTTGCAGGTCCACTGAGGGACTGACCAAACATCCATACGGTCAGTGCCCACTAATAGTGTGCCACATGGCTCATATGCCAATTGTGAGGGAAGTTTTACAAAAAAAAAAAACCATCTTGCACTAGATGTTCTTGAACACCCCCTTAGACATGGCAGAATAGTCAGTCCGGAGGGTCAGGATTCTACGGTTGAGGATGAGAAAATGTACGAGCCCTCTAGGCTAAAGAATGAGTAGTATAGTGTACAAATGGTTAGAAAATAAAATGGGTTCCAAATAAATAAAAACTTTGGTCGACAATGTCCTTGTCAGAAGTTTGATATATATTTTTGTCAAAATGCCGTGTCACGCTCTTTTAGGCCCACTGGGCTTATGCTTCTTGGGGTCATCTCACAAAAAAAAAAAATCAGACTGATTGGTGATTTAAAAGTCTTGGATTTGAACATTTTCCATCAAGAACTTGAAACTCAATTTATATGCATGTTCCACCACCAAGGGGTGGCCAAACCTTCACGGCGAATTTTGGATACCCCCGTCAATTTCTCTTTTTATCCCTCACTTAAACTATAATTAAAATGACTTTTATATCCCATGTGTTTTCTCTTATCCCCCCCTCCCAAGATATATAAAATACCAACCTTTGTTTCTCTAATTAACCCCTTTATATTTCTACTCATCCCTTTTAAAATTCAAATTGTTAGAGCAGAGGAGAGAGCAAGGGATACTATTTCAAGGCAAGGGAAGTTATTGAAAAAGTAAATGGAGAATACATAAATGATTCTAGGGTTGTATTTTACATCTTCTACAACTCTCATTTGGGAGCTTTTGAGTAAAGCAATCAATGGTGGAATCAATGGATTATGTATTTGAATTCAAATTTTTTTTAATTCACAAAATCATTCTAACTGCATTTCTAAAACCATTCTAAAAAGAATTTCTAGTAATCTTGCCAAATCGATACATTAGTTTTTTTTTCTCTCGTGCAGCCTCGGTAATGGTCTTTGAATTGATTGTTCGGATTTATCAGTCCGAACAACGATGAGTACCTATGGAACGAGAGGTGCCTCCACTCTCCGGCTTGTCGAAGCTTTTCTCCACCGGGATGCAGGAGGCGCACACTCAGACACGCTTGTCTTCGACAACGAAGAAAGTTAGGTTTTCACTTTATCAAGTGAGAAAGGTTAAAACCCCTACAATTACTTTCGTGTTTCACTTGGGGGGAGGGTGATAAGAGATTTCGATGGGCCCACGAGACAATTAGAAATTTTCATAAATTGGTGAGGGGAATTAAGAGAAAGGAGTTGATAAGAACAAATAACATGGTATCCAAAATTCTCCAACATTTACTTGCAAGGGTCCGAAAGAATTTACCACGTGGCATTTAGGGTGCAGGATGTATCAAACTTTTTGAGATGATTCTCCGTATGGAGGAATTTAGGAGTGGTCAAACTCTTGTTGCTAGGGGGTAGGGTTGTCAATGGATCGAGTCACCTAAATGATCCGATCCGATATGCTTCGAAAGGTAACAATAGTTATTGGATCATGGTTTAAAAAACGGCCGTTATAACGGAGTGGGACCTGTTATGTCTATTATTTTCCATTGTTGCCCCTGAGAGGTTATAATTCGTCGTAACGGAAAAAAACAGTAACACCCCCAGTCCATTATATGGTTATAACGGCCCCTTTTAAGCCTTGTTGGATCTATCGGATAGGTCTGGATCTAGAATTGTGACCCAATAAGCTGCTGCTTTGGTTTTGAATCAACCCTGGTTCTTTCGGAACCGGGTTGATTCAAAACAAATGACAACCCTACCCTGGGATACCGCTTGATATGATTCCCAACCCAAAACAGTTCCAACCCACGTTAAAAAAGGGTCGTGATGTAACAAGGTATACCTGAGATCTTTTCAAATGCAGAAGTGGCATTTTTGGTAGTCACCGCAGCCATCTGGGCCCACTGGCTGCATAGATGTTTAGCCCAACCCTTAGTAGACATTCATACCAAAATTCAGCTCGTTTGATGATTTTTAGCCGTTGGTTTTAGTACTAAAAACAATGGTTGTATTCATCGGCTATAATAACGCCTTAAAAAGCGCTAAAATCTAATTGTTATAGATTAACAATCAGGGTGATTTTTGGTGTGTATATCTACCAAGGGTAGGATAAACATCCATGGGACAGTGGGCCCATATGGATGTTTGGAGTCTTTGGACCATTCCTAGGTGGACCTACAGACCAAAAATCATCCTATTTGGTAATTTGTAACCATTGGATCTGAGTAATTCAAAAATAATGCTCAGTTGAAAATCAACCATGAAAAACGATTAAAATATAACTGTTCCAAACCACCAATCTGAATGATTTTTGGTCTGAAGGTCCACATTGGAATGGGCCAAACATCCATACGGTCATTGGTCTACAATAATATGCCACGTAGCGTTTTTAGGTGGTGCTGGACGCCTTGATGAAAAAGACCAGCGTAAACAATTTTCTCCGTGCAAAATGGACCCCTAGTGCCCGGAGCGAGGCGTTTTCCTAATCAAAGTCATTTCACCGCGGATATAGGGATATTTTTGTCATTTCATCAACAATGACGAGTATAAGGGTTTCCTATCCGTCTACTGCGAGTTGAACTTTGTGGGGCGAAAACGTTTCGGCGCCTTTAATTCTTCTGCTTCAGAGAGCCTCAGGGTTAGAAACCTCAAATTTTTTATCAATTTCAAGTCTTCGATCTTCGATGGGGAGGAGAAAAGAGCGTCGCATGGCAGCTTTAAGCGCGGCTGGTCGAAGAGTAAAGCTGGATCTTTTCGCGGAACCCTCTGGTAATCTCTCTCTCGATCTGTGCATCCAATCTTCTATAGGGTTCTGCTTTTCGCTTTAATATGATCATGTTTCGGTTGCAGATTTTTCAGACCTGTTTAATGTTATTGATTGGTTTTAAGAGTTTGGCTCGATTCGAGTTGAAATAGAGAAGCTTTTCAATTTTTATTATGTTTGTCAGCCCGAATAGTTATTAAATTCTCTATCTAGGTTCTTCTTTAAGTTCTTATGTTTCGTTTTCACTAGTTCTCAGTTGAAGACTGTCTATTTTAGTTGATTGTCTGCATTTTTTTTTAACGTTTTAAGCGTTATAGGAGTTAGAAAAAGAGTTTAAAGCTTGATGAATTTCTAGCCTAAATTTCTGTATTCATCATACTTTAGTTTCAGATTTTCAATTGAAATTGATTCTTTGCAAATATAGATTGATTTTAGGGTTTCAGCATGGCCGGGGTTGAAAAAATATATATTTATTCCTTGGAACGTCTACGGGCCTATTGGGATCGCCATTTTGCCCCACAAATGATTTTCGTTTGCAGAAAAAAAAAAGATTTTTTCCCAAACAGGTTATAATCCTGTTGTTGGTGGACGGATGAATGATTGTTTTTGTTGCGAATATTTCTGTTTGATCGACTTAATCTTTGTTTACATATGGTTTGTAGGTCTGGCTATTAGAAATTTGAAGGCGCAAACTTTAATATTATTGGTTTATGCTAATCTTAATTCATTAAAAAAAGAAGAAGATTTATGCTAAGCTTACTGAGGTCAATCTAATGTGGTTCTTTTCTTTTATAGGAGATTTGGGTGGCTCCTCCGTAAATGATGAAGTTGGAAGGGATCTAGATCAGAATAATTGTGCTGGGGTCCCCAATTCACCATCTTCTTCAGGTGGGTTCCGTCATTTTTGCTTCAAAGGACTATGTAGAGAAGACATGCCTGCAGAACATTATTTTGGTGGAATATGGAAATATTGTACAAGACATGTTGTTTGCCCCAAGAATTTGGTTTTCAGACTGTAGGGTGGCTGAGGTCTTGGGAACATTCAATGGTCAGATCAGGTCCGGCCCCGCCACAGTGAAAAATTGAATGACTCCCAACCTGTTAAGCCCTTTTTGGCAGCATCTAAGCGTTTTGGAGATTTCGGCAGGAAAAAATTTCCTTCTCGGTTCGTATGTCTCTCGCTTTATCTGATTAATGCCTTCTAACAGTTTTTTTCCTATGTGTGCCAGGTGGCTATGCTCAAATAGATCCTAAGATGCATGAGTGGGATTTCATTATAGGCTCCTATAGCCAATGTTTCCTTTTCTTTGACAATGATGACATTGACCGCGCCTTATTATTATAGCACATTTGTCTGTTTGAACTGTGATAACTTTGTTATTGCTAAGTTGATATTTATTGGTCTTACAAGTACGTGACGAGTCGATATCTTGTTTCCAGGTCAACATCAGGGGAATCCGTTGCTGTTACTCGGGCAATATAGCGATGATGAATTGGATGAGGAATCAAATAAAATACTTGAACATGCTGTTGCTGAGACTTCCTCAACTGAGCAAAATGGCAAGGTAATCTCACTAGTTCTATATCCATCGCTTGATCCCTTGGGAACCATTTGGGTTGCTTATTTGTTCGCTTATATCATTATGTAACATGTCACTACATTTGTTGGAAAATTCATGCTGGTTCCTGGGGTTCAGTTGGCAATTCCATATTAGCTAGTTTGTGTGATCATACCAGCACTAATGCACCGGATCCCATCAGAACTCCGTAGTTAAGTGTGCTTGGTGAGACTGAGAGTGGTACTAGGATCGGTGACCTCCTGGGAAGTCTTTGTGTTGCACCTCCCATCTCCTTTTACCGATATATATATAATGGTGTCCTGCCTGTCAATATAGTGTAAACCCATTAATCAAACTTAAAAGTTATGCTATGCTTGATGTTGCCTATAAAAAGCACACACCCATTTCATTATTTGTTTTATATTATTTTTTATTTATGCACCTGTATTATTGCTGCTTCTATTGATTTAATTGCACGCTGACATGTTTCTCTTGATACATACATGATAATAAGTCTTCTCATCGTATTTGCAACATGTATCTGGTTTACTCATTCACATACCTAATAGTCCTTCATACCTGATAAGTTCTCACATATTTAGCATGTGTACTTCTATTGCCTTTACACGCAAATCTTGATATACTTGCTTTGTCTTGAACAGTTAGATGAGCCCGCAGATCCAGGATCTGGAGATATTGAAAGCAAAGCAGGAGAATGCCCTGCTGCTCAGCAGGTCAATCAAGAGAACTTGGAGAAAGATCTTGCTCTACTGGATGCTGCCAAGGAGCTGGTTGGTAATGATATTAGAGAAAGTGAGATTACTTTCTCAGGTGATCCATGCCATGAAGCGGATGCGACGGTGGCACAAATCTCAGTTCCAGGGACATCTGGAATGCAAATCGTTGGGGATGCGACTTCTGGGTGGAAAATAGTGATGCATGAAGAGACTAATCGCTATTATTACTGGAATACTGTAACAGGGGAAACTTCGTGGGAAGTACCTGATGTTTTGGCTCAGGGAGTTGAAACGACGGGTGAAGAGAAAATTCCCGTCACGGAAGAACGGGAGAGTGCCCCTGTAAACACTTGCATATCTAGTAATTTAAACGGGGAAACAGATGTGCATTCAAATGTGCCTACTGTTGATGGGTCTGAGGGTGCCAATTTGATTCCAAAAATTGAGGATAACTATGACTATGGGCTTCAAAAGGAAAACTGGATTGAAAGATACAAAGGTGAAAGTCAAGAAGTTCAAAATTTGGGCTTTGATGCCAATCAAAGCGAATCAAAAGGTATGTCCAGTATATTTATGTGATGTTTTGACAAATTTTCTAAATGATTATGTTTCTTCACAGCAGTCATGGATTGCTCTTTCAGGTACTGGGGGTCCATCGACCACAGGACGTGAAGACAAGTATGAACATTTAATGATGGCTAATGAAGACCATGAACCGATGATTGATCTTTCTACTCAGCTTGTGAATTATGGTGAAAGTTTGTTACAGAAGTTGAAGGCATTCAAAGGGTATCACAATTTTTTGCTTCATCTTGGGTTTTTTTTTTTAATGTGTTTCAAATCTTTAAAACTTATACGTTCATCGATGATCGATTTCCTGAGAATATCTTTTTTTTTCTTCAAAATTTTGTGCTTCTATCTGTCTTTTTCTAGTGCTAGATTCTACCGCCTCATGTGATTTCTGGAAATTTATCTGTTCCAGATCCAAGGACCACCCTCAAGGACACGAGTGGATGTCAAAGTATATCTTGGAAATTGGGATTAGACTTTCTGATATCAAGTCACTTTTGATTTATGGATCATCTCTTCTTCCATTTTGGCTGCACTCTGAAGGGAAGTTTAAACAGCTTGAACATGCCATCAATGATGAAGTTTCTCAGTTTGTTAAATCTGAACAGCTGAATGAAGTTGGGACCAGGCAAATTTCTTCCCACAGAGGTGACAATATCTCAATGCAAGGCATGGGAGAAGAATCTGAAGTGTATGGGGATGATCAAGTAGTAGGTTCTACTTTTGAAAATCTTCAGCCTTCCTCCCCCAATGTTGATAAATTAGAGGTAGTCCAGAAAGAAGCACACGACAGATCTTCCAATAATGATGTTGTCAATGCTGAACATATTTTGTCATCTGCGTCTCCTCGACATTTGGGCAGTGGAGCAGAAGGAACCTTGCAAGAAGTCAATGAGATCACACATCCTGCTGAATTGGTTCCCAAACCTGGGCCTGGTGCTGGGGAAGATATAGACATGGATGTTGACATGGAAGTTGATGATGAAGCTACTGCAAACCACACAACTTCTGGAGATGCATTAAGTGTAATTCCATCAGAGCATATAATTCAGTCCAATCCACCTGTTGAATGGCCATCATCCATGCTTGAAGACGAACATAGTGCCCCACCTCCTCCAGATGAGGAGTGGATTCCTCCACCTCCTCCTGATAATGAACCGGTTCCTCCACCCCCACCTGATGAGCCACCTTCACCTGCATATCCCCCACTCCCACCATATTCTGAGACAGTTCAACCTCTTTCTTACACAGAGCAATACAATTTGACTTACCCCATAACGGGCTTTGGTTATTATGAACCCACGACTACTGAAGTCCCAAACACTAGTTATTATGCACAAACTGAAGGATGTCAGATTGTTGAGTCCCAGCCACCCCAGTATTATGAGACGGTTCAGAACACGTATCCTGAAGCTGCTTCTGTTTTAGTTAACCCTGTGGAACCTGTAGTTTATTATGACCCTTCTAATGGAACGGTTCCTCCTGGACCCATAATCAGTAGCTTAGAATCTTCTGGGTTCTATGGTGAATTTGGTCCTGTAAGTTATCATGATACTGGTGCTTCTGAGCAAATGGGAGCTCTCGTGGGCCTTGCGGAATCTGGACACAGTACATTACCAAGTCTGAAGGTTGAGTCTGATGTTTCAGTTGTTGGTGGTGAAACCAGAATGCCAACTGTACCAATTCCACCTATTTCAGCCTCATTCCAAGCTACAGCTACCACTGCAGCAAATGAATATGCTACAGCACCGTCAACAACTGCTGCTGCTGCACCATCAACAGCTGCTGCAAAGGTTCAACCAAAAGGTATGGTTGCTGGACATCCAAATTATGATATGTAAATAGACATATTTCTACATCATGTCAACTCAAGTTCGTACACGTCCTTATACCTGCTCTACTGTTTATACTTGATTACGGAAATATAAAGTCTAAATATAGTTGACCGTATTAGGGTCAATAAATGACGTAACCATACCCGTGGTAAAGATGTCCGGTACCTATTTGTTTGATGGTTCCCACTCAAGAGACCTCATATCCCAAAATCAACCAAATTTGATTTTGACATCTCATCACATTCCTTTGAACTAATTTGCTGAATTTCAAAAGAAATGTTAGATCTGATTGTTATAATCATCTGAGCAGGTTGATTTTTTAACGCAAGAGATTTGCCAGGTGGTACCCATTACATGGTGGTCCCATTCACCTGCATGTGCACAATACCTGCAGCTATGTTGTTTATAGACGAGCTTATGGCCTGTCATACTCAGGCTACTTATTGTTCCTATATCTTTTGCCTCGTGTCTTTATTTGCTTTCACTAATGACTTATTTGTCATCCCCCCATGTCAGTTGTGCATAGCAGGAAACGAACAATTGCAGTGGCCTCTACTTTGAGTTCTAATAAGAAGGTCTCCAGTCTGGTGGACAAGGTATTTACATCTTCCTTTTTTCCCCTCCTTTTTTATGAACTGATGGGAGATTTTATGCTCACCATAAAACACTTCCTCTATTTAATACTCATTAAACCTCTACTGTTTCATTTTATCAGTGGAAGGCTGCCAAAGAGGAGTTGCAGGAGGATGAGGAAGATGAGCCTGAAAATGCTTATGAGATGTTAGAGAAGAAGCGGCGAAAGGAAATAGAGGTGTGCACAAATGCAATCCCTGCTTTTATATCCTAACAGTTGATGTTTTGATTGCTTTTGGTGGTGTTACAATCTTTTCTCTTGCAGAAATGGCGTGCACAGCAAATTGCCAGTGGAGAGGCTAAAGATAATGCTAACTTTCAGCCTCTGGGTGGTGACTGGTAAGATCACTTCCAATTCACCTTAAAATTCCCTTGTAGCACTTATGTGGTCACCTTTTCTTAAAACCAGAACAGTATGTGGAAAGATGCTTTTTTTCATCTGAAGCTACGGAAGTGCTTTTTATTTTAATACCTGTAGAATGGCCTAAAAACATGGTTCAATACTTTATCTTAAATGGGGGTTCCTTCTTGAAAGATTATTTCATGTTCTCCATACTTGGTGGAAAATGGATAAGAAACATAAAATGTAAACATTGTTTGTAAAGACTGGTTATGTTATTCAAATCCATTTTTTTCTCTTCTTCAAGCCCCTTTCTCTTTTTCTCTTTCCCTTCAAACTTCATTTGTTCTCTTCAATTCTCATCTTCTTTTCTTGATTTTCATCTTTTATTCTTTCCTTTATCCGACACAGGCGTGAAAGGGTGAAGCGCAAGAGAAAATCAACCAGTGAAGCTGAGCGAGCTCCACCAGATGCCCCTGTGAAGGAAAAGCAGCAGCCTGATTTAATAGCACTCTCAAGAGATCTCCCATCTGGATGGCAGGTATATTTTGTACCATGGCCAACCAGCTCTCTACTTTGTATTTATGTTAAAAATTGAGCTAATTGCTCAATTGGTTGACGTTCTACACTGCAACCATGAGGTCAAGGGTTGAATCCCAACTTACCCACCAAAAAGAGAAACGAAAACAGAGCAGCATCAAAGTCAACAACACCCGCATGAGCTCGCTGGAAAGCTGGTTTTATTTCCCAGTAGTTATGATGATCGGGGTTGGTGTTACCACTGTTATTAAATTTAAAATCTTGGTCAATAGTACCAGTTACTACAACATTTTGCTCATGGAATGATGAAATACAGTATATTGCCCATGATTGTCGCAATGATCCTAAGTATTTTTAGCTGAGCGCTCATTGTTGTGGGTGCTCTTCAAGTTTACTTTAAAGATCTTTTTCTTTATGACCCTTTTTGTTTGACCTTAGGACCAAGTTCCCAACCATTCATTTCTGATCTTGATTGAGATACGGAGTTACATTTTTTAATATTTGTGATCTCATCCTGCATGCATCTAATCTATTAAAGTTCTCTTCAGGCTTATTGGGATGAATCTTCAAAAGAGGTCTATTATGGGAATGTTGTCACCTCAGATACAACCTGGACCAGGCCCACGAAATGAGCCATTTCTCAATTTTGGGAGTATTAGTTTGCTATTTTCTTGTGTTTTCCATACTTATTTACTCGCTTTATCAGTGGAGCTGTTTTGGCTTGTAAATGTACTCACATGAAAGAATGAATGTATCGCCACAGGCCATTTCTCATTCTCATATTTTTAAATACTTCTTTTCCATCATGGAAGACGCATCTGTTCCCAGTACTCCCCATCCAATGGTTATAAATCAACATGATGGTCTTAGTATTCACTTGAAGTATACTTCATGTATGGAGATCTTATTCCCATAGAAGGCCAGTTGTGGGCCCAAGGAAAAAATAATTGAAAAAAGCCTTTCGTGTTGATTCTTGTACCCATCCAAAATTGAGCTCATACAAATTTGATCTGCTGTGGGTTTACTGTGACGTCATATGGGTTGGGGGCTCAACTTTGGTGTTGCGAAGAGGAGTCGGAAGAGGCATTAACCTCAGTATCTGCCTTGCTTCTGTGCCCCCAACTGCTGGACATGCCTAGAGGTTCAGGCAATACCATTTGATGGACCCCTTGTAGTACATATTAAAACTGTGTCAAGGGATGATTCTAATTGGTCGATTGGTGTTCAGTGAAAACTACGCCACAACACCCATTCATTATGTGGGACCCACATAATCCATCAACTTCCGTTCTTATGTGGGGCCATATCGGGCCCACATAATCTATGTACTTGAGATTGATTATTTGTGGCCCACGAACTATCAATCTTTGTTCTTAAGTTAGGCCCGTATGATCTATCAATTTTTGTACTTATGTGGCAGCACATGATCTATCAACCCCGTCATTATGTAGAGACCACATAATCTATCAACTCACATTATATGGGTCCCACAAGGGATGGGCCTGGGCTTTTTCCATTGTCAAAATTTAAATAGGCCCGAATACAAGGCCTGGCAACATGCAATACAAATTCAGGTCTGAAAACTCTCATGGACTGGCCCATTTGCAACCTACTTTCAACTTTTTTGAGGAGTAAAGGTCCTATACGGCGTTCTATAAGACCCGATCCTAGGCAAGCAGGGACTTCTTTTTGAGTTTTTCCTTTTTATGGCACAGCGCAATTCACTAAAGTAGAGTATCTCTTGATTCTCTTCAACAGTTCAACCCAATTGCGGATAACCGGACAAAAATATGTGCGGTTGAGGGTATTAACCGTTGGATTCAAAATACTTTCTTAATTATTATATCTCGAAAATACCCCCTTAATTTAACGAAATTCAAGGCTCACATCGTGTTGGAAGCCGAAACGATTAAAAATAGTTTGGTTCTTTCACACACCCCTGACTTCCGGACCCGAACCCTTACAACTCTTCGCTTCTCGCTCAAGAGCCTCAATAGAAAAACACTTCCAATTCTGCGTATTTGGAAACTGAAACCTATCGAGCAACCCCCTGTTGAAGCCATGGATTCTAAAGAAAGCAAAGGAAAGCATTGCAACATCACGACATACCCAGAAGTCGAGATTATCGACGGCGACGCAACGAAGCCAAAGACTAGAAAACAACAGAAGCGATTCAATTATCGCCGAAAGAAGAAACATATCAAACAATTGAGAAGGAAGGAAGCCCGAGCCGTACAAGGTCTTGAAAAGGTGATGTACAACAGTCAACTTCTTCGTTGATCACAACCATTAATGGGTCTTTAGAAATCTTTTGGAACGGTCGTTCAACTGGTTTTTATTTTTTTGACCAAAGTCTAAATTTCCCCAGTCGATCAGATGGTTGTGATCGTCACATCACAGTGATATCTGACTTTTTTTTTGTTGTATAAATTAATTTTAGATATAGGTGTTACAAATGATACAGTGGGACCATGTATGTATCATGTATGCCATGCACTCTTGTTCTAAGCACTAACATGGTGCTTGATAGACGGTTGTGCGGCCCCAACACATAAATTAGAAGTTTTGGAATGAGATGATTTTTGGTGAAGATGGTCTCTGTGGCGAGGAGATCATCCTCGCAAAAATTCAAATCATTCCGATATTTGCAGCCTGGTTTACAAGTTGAAGAATTATGGACCGTCTATTTTTATTTAATGGGGTTAGAAATTTCAGAATTGGCTGATTTTTTGTAGGGGTGATCTATACGGTGAGGAGATCATCCTTACCAAAAATCAGCCATTGATTCATCTTCCATGTGGGTACGCCAAAATTGTGTCAAAATTTTTGTCCCCATCCTTTTTTTTTGAAAGGTGTTTTTGTCCCCATCCTCTCGTATCATCAGGACTGTTGAAGAAATAGACCGGTCAATGAATGGGCTATAGTTCATAAGTTGCACTGACCAGGTCAGACAATCATAATCATCAGAGTCATAGACTGCATGTTCATCTTTTTTCACTTGTAAATCGATTGGTCAAGATTACGCAACAGGATTAATATTTTGAGTGAAACTTTGATGCAGGTCGTGAAGGTCCATACAGTTGGATCTCTTGATTCATTTAGTGTTGTAATCAACGACGTGTGTTTAGATTCGCTGATCCCTCCTTTAATAAAGACTGAATATCACACACTTTGTTCAAGTCGTATGGTCCTTCTCCACTCTACCGTTCATCATGGTTACTCTCCAAGTGAGGCCGCAGAAGCGGTGATAAGTGCAGTTGAATTGGCCAAGAACATCCATGGTGCAACCCCATTCGTTAAAGTTTTGGAATTTGATTCGTGGATTGCCGAGTCGAGAAGGTTGGAGGAGTTTGGCCTCGACGTGGCATTTTTGCGGGAACGTGCGGAGCAACTGAAGTCTATCGTGTGTGGGGACGGTAGCAATATTGAACGGTTGGATGGTTGGTCTTTGTTCGAACAGCATAAGGAAGGACTTCAATGTTTTCGGGCTACTACTCGTGAGCTGCGTGCAATTGAAGAGCAAATCGGACGGTTAGAAAATAAGCAAGAGGAACTGGCCGGGCTTAAACGGTCCCAGACTGTCTTGCTTGATGAATTGGATGCCAAGGTGGGAGCCTTTGTTTCTATGGCAACAACCCCTTGGTAGGGAGATGGGGTGGAAGAACTTCCTAATGTTTTTTTGTGGTTGTAGCTTGTCGGCTGGATGATAGTGGGTTGCAATGGTGATGGATGTTTTTTTTTCTTAATAAAAATGGACAAAATAAGCTAATTAACCTAAGGCATATATCACTGTGATATAGGCGTGTCAATTTTACCCGTTTAAACTAAACTGAATCTTAACCGGAATCAAAAACAACGGTTCCAGTTCCGGTTCCACATTTTTGGGAAACCAATTAAAAAGGAACCGAACAAAAAATAATGGTTCCAGTCTTGAGTAGTTTAATATGGAGCCAAAACTGATAGGAACCAGAACAAATATATAAATATAGTGTGAAAATTCTCATATTATCAAGATTGGACCCTATATACCCAGAACTAGAATCAACAGAAACTCCATAATCGGTTCCAGTTCTGAGCAGTTTAATATCCAACCGAAACTAGGGCTGTCAAAGGGTGGGCCAGGCCTAACCCTACCCTCCCTTATAAAGGTGAGGCTCTAGCCCTGCTCTCAAGGGCCAGGGCCGGATCAGGGCCTAGAAGAAAAATATATAAAAAGAATTTAGTAAAAAAAGTATACGCTATATTAATGCACTTAGCTTGTAATATGTTTCCTTGCTTTAATCTATATAGATTTTTTATTGAATGGTCATAATTTTTTTGTTACGAGGGTGAACCGTTAAGGTTTGAAAATAAACATTTCAGTTTTTTTTATAAAAATCTCAATAAAATAAATGATATATTATAAATGGAATTTTTTTTTTTTAAAATACGAAATTAAATCAATTTGTAGAAAATAATCCTTGTTTTCAAAAATTATAAAAACAAATACGCAAAGCAGTTTGAATTAGGTATTTTCATTTGTAAATGCCTAATTATCCTTTTTCTTTCCAAATAAGTAGGGTATTTTCGTAAAGGGACGTTAAATGTTCGGCCCACCTTTGGTGAACCAACACACCAAAAATCAGCTAGACAGGTGATTCCTAGCCATTGATTTTAGCATTTGTTTTCAACATTTGGCTTGGAACCCAATTAGTTTACCATGGGCCTGCTCATGAAGCCCATTATTTGAAAACTGCTCAAATTTAACAGCTTGAAATCACCCATCAGGTTGATATTTTAAGTCTGTGACCAAACATTCATGGAGCCATTTGATCTATCCCTTAAGCACGTGTGATCCTTTTGACTACCCCTTAATCCACCCTACATGTCTAATCATCGGACTATTGCTCAGATCCCCATCGAGCTGAAAAGAACGGTGGACAACAAGCAGCGTGTGATACACATGACGAGGATCATATAATAATTCTACATGTACACAACCATAGGATAGGACCATGGTTTTAAAAATGGCCGTTGAAACGGTTTTAACGGCCGTTTAAAGGGTAACGCCCCAAGTCCGTTTCTGTTAAAATCGTTTAAACACGTTTGACGCTTTTAATTTAACAGTCGTTAAAATCGTTTAAATGCCCGTTAAAATCGTTTTAACTGCCGTTAAATTCTGAAAATTTTTGTGAAAAAAAATTGGCCGTTAAATCTGTTAAATTCCGTTTGAAATTTTTAAATTTCAAAATTTGAATTTAAGCGCCACTTTTTCCGTTATATTCCATTTTTTTTTCGTTTTTCCCATTTTTGCCCCGGGCGTTTCAATCCGTTTTAACGGTAACGCCCCCAGTAACGGCCTCCTTTAAACCTTGGATAGGACCATTTGATCCATCTTATACATCCCACCTCTCTGATCTCTCTCTCATCAGATCATCTAGAAAACTTCCCTGATTATGATAGTACACGATTATGGCCCCCACCTAGGATAATTCCCTGTGAAAGTCATGGTGATCAAAAGGGCATGACCGTTCAATCTATCATATTCCTTTTGTACAGTCAAAATGATAACCGATAACTAAATATATAAACAAAAGGGTCGGGCTCCGTTGACAGATTAAAATGACAGGGACACAATATAAGCCAGGTGGCACACTGTTACAGGACCCTGACCGTACGGATGTTTTCTTATCCCATGGTGGACCTACAAACTAAAAATCAGCCTGATTAGTGATTTATAAGTGTTGCATCTTTGTATCTCAAATACTGCTCAAATTCCCACAGTTGAGATCAGCCCATGAAAATAAATCCAATCCAAATCCTATAAATTACTAATCAGGCTGATTTTTGGTTTGTAGATCCACCATGGGATAGGACAAACATCCATCCGGTCATGATCCTGAAACAGTGTACCACGTGGCTTATATTGTGTCCCTGTCATTTTACATCTGTCAACGGAGCCCGACCCTAAACAAAAATATATGGATTGGTTACAATCATCAAATCTGGTTGAATTTTGAACCACCAGATCACCTTAGTGGAGGCCCATCGAAGGGTTGATGTGGACCGGTACTCCTCTTTAGTGACCGAGCTGTAGTGATCATGAAGAAGGCCGATAAACACTTGGCATCATCATTAGGGCATACACACCAAAAATTAGCCTTATTAGTAATTTCTACGCGTTGGATTGGAGTTGATTTCGTGGGCCGATTTTTAACCGTGTAATTTGAGCATTATTGTCCATTATTTGAGGCAAGGTTTAAAAGAGGCCGTTTTAACTGTATAACGGACAGGGGGTGTTACCGTACTGTTAAAACGAATTGTAACAGACCGGCAAAAATAGAAAAAAAAAAGAAGAAAGAATTTAATGGAAAAAAGCAGAAAAAATGGCGCTGAAAATCAAATTTTCAAAAGAGTCATTTTTTTCCACAAATTTTTTCAGAAAATAACGGCTTTTATTTTCATTTTAATGGGCATTAAAACGAAGAAAAAAAAACGGCAGTTATTTTCTAAGTATCAAAACGGTTCTTAACGTAACAGGCTTGCGGCATTATCCTTTTAACGGCCGTTAAAATGGTGCTATTTTAAACCATGATTTGGGGTACAACGATCCGAAGGCATTGAAGCACTATTCAGGCTGATTAGCCACTAATCAGGCTGATTACCAAACATCCATATGGTTAGCGTCCTCTAAGAGTGTGCCATGTGGATCATATTGTTGGCGGTCAGCAACTTTACTGACCGGACAAGGTTAGCTAAGTTCTACTTGCATTGAGTAAGTAAACCCCGACTGGTGTTTTAAAACTCGTCGAGTCAACTCGAAACTCAGCTGAGTTGACTTGACTTGACTGAATTTCGAGTTGACTCGAAATAAACTCAAATCGAATATACAACAGACTTTGTGCATTATTTTTCTGTAAAAAAGCATACCGAGCACTTGCTTTATAATCAATGCACCAATAAGTTTCTCGAACGCTTAGTCAACTCAAACTCAACCAAATCTTATAAATTATGCTTATAAAAATATAATATTTATATATTAATATATATACATATAATATTAATATATTACTCGAGTCGAATTACTTCGGGTCGAGTTTGAGTCTTCGAGTTAACTCAACTCGGTAGACTTTCGAGTGGAGTCGAGTTTTCAAACACTGGCCCCAACACCCTCGAATATATACAATATATGAATAATTCTATTTAATTTTGTTTTAAGACTCGGGATCCTGTGTACACCATATCCGCTTTAAATCCAATTTTCAATTATGTTTTTGTTTTTTTCGATTTGTAAAACATAGGGTATGGGTCCCGTCCCGATGTTGAGGCCAATCCTTAGATTGAACTCAAACAAACCCACACCGTTCATATAGTTTGGATGCATACGAACATACTGAGTCTTCATGACAAAAAGAAGCTAAAAATTATGGATCGATGGTCCAAAATTAACAAGCTACCATAAAAAGTTGTATTGTCATCAATCCGAACCGTCCAAACTTGGATTTGCACTAAACTAAACTTTACACTGATAGGTTGGTCTTAAAAGAGTCTAAATAAGGGTTTCCATTTCGATAGAATCTGGATCGTCCAAACCATTGGCCGATATTTAATTGATTGGTTAATTAGCAATGCTAGCATAGTTGTGATTTTTAGTTCAAACACCCCAACATTTGGACAATATCGATATGTGTCTCATGTATCCCTGTACGAGGAAAGAAAGCCTTGCCCTTGTCGACGCATATAATTGTTTTATTCCATTTCTACTTTTAAGGCGTGAGAATCCAATTCCCATCAACAGATTCAACACACACGACTCGATGAGAAATAATCTAATTGATCATAGCCATCCATTTTCTAGCCATCAAAAGTTTTAGTTCACGACCTAATCGTGATCAGTACGGTATGGGTACAGTACAAGAATTAACTAGCCAACACAATATTGGATCAGCCACGTGTTGGTAGACACGTGGCATTCGGAGCAAAGCCTCACTCACTTTAATTTGCATGGTTTACGTGACGTATACACTACACGTGCCCACGCAGCAAACTTTTCCAACAAATTATAGATCTCCACATCCAATACCACACCCAGAGCTGGTCCACCAGTTGAATGGTCTACATTTATAAGTTGCGAGCAATTTTCCTAATCCGCTTAGTAGAGGAAGTTTTCCCGTGGGATGCATGACGTACCGATGGCACACTCTTATGGGCCCACTGACCCATGAATGATTGGCCCATCTGTTGATAGGCCTACACAATAATAATCAGCCTGATAGGTGATCTATTAGCCATCCAACTAGAGTATAGAAAAAAAAAAATAGTCAAATCCAATTGCTAGAAATCACCCCATGAAAAATGCTTGATTTCAGCATGGGTTCACTCTCACTGCACTCAAGGTGGATAAACTATAATTATGGTCATTTCATTTTTAGAAGGAAAACGCTATCCCACGGTAAACCGAAGAATATGTTGTGCGGTTGAGGCCATTGACCGTTGGATTCTAGAGATCCACGTTCCACGGGTAAAAACTAAAAACTATAAAAGGGTAAAATTGTCACTTTGGTTGTTAATAAAGTTGTTGGCTCATGGACGATGGATCTTTTGTATCCAACCACCAATAGCCTCAACCGGATAGCTTTTTCTGCAGTCTACTTAGTGGTAGCATGACTGTTTTCCAATGGATTGGGTCAAGTCGAGTAAACCTTTGATGACAGCGGGTTGTCGGCGAAGCCGTTGACTACTACAGAGTTCTCGGCACGTACCTGAGTGCTTTTTGCCATGTACCCAGGTAAGTATTTTTTAAGATTTCTTTTTAATACAAAAGAAAAAAGCACTTGGGTACATGGCAAAAAGCACTCGGGTACGTGCCGAGTAGGGCTGTCAAAGGACTGGGCCAAGGTAGAGCCTAGCCCGACCCTCTCTTATAAAGGTGAGGCCCTAGTCCTTAAAGAGCCTGAATCGGCTAGGCCATAGCCCTACCCTCAAGGGCTAGGGCCGGGTCAGCGTAGGGCTAGGGCCTAGAAGAAAAGTATTAAAAATATAAAAAAACTTAGTAGAAAAAGTAAATGTTATAATAATGCACTTTGCTTGTAACGTGTTTCCTTGCTTTAATCTATATAGATTTTTTATTGATTATAATTTTTTAGTTATAGGGGTGAACCATTAAGGTTTGAAAATAAACATTTTAGTCTTATAAAAGCCTCGATAAAATAAATGATACATTATAAATTTACACTAGAAAAAAGTGATATTATAATGATTTTGAAGCATTCTTAAATTTTTCAAAATAGGAACGATTTTGGGTCAGTTGTAATTTTGGAATGGCTCAATATCTTTTTTAGGATAATTTTAATGTCAATACCAATAACGTTGTTATTTGTGTACTTAAAGAAACCGGGAGACCATGCCAACGGATTCGCCCCCTTTTCTTTTTAAAAAACGGGTTTGATTACCTAGGTAGCTTGGAACTCTCATTACCAGTTGGACACTTTAAGTGTTCAACGACAAGTGACCTTAGAACAACTCATTTTTTTATATATAAAAAAAAGACAACGTAATTTAGTTTTGAATATATCATGCACTTAGTATGCCATTTTCTAAAAAAAGATGCACTATGTGCATTGTTTTATAGAATATAATCTAAAAAATAAATATAACAGACATAATTTGCAATGAGCCAGGTAGGGCCAGGCCCCCTTGAGTGTGACCCTGGCCCGGCCATTAATTAGAAAGGCCTTACATATTTGGGTGGCCCTAAGGGCTTGAAATTTATATAAAAAAACCTCTATTTTTAGGGCTTTCAAAGGGTAGGGCAAGGTCGGCCCCCTTATAAGAGGGCCTGATTGACACCCCTAATTGGAACCGATACATAAATATAGTGTTAAAATTTTAATATTATCAACTACAAAAAAAAAAAAAAATTCTCATATTATGAAGATTTGAGCCAATATATCCAAAATCGGAACCGACAGAAACTACATAATCGGTTCCTGTTCAGATCCATCATTTTGAGAACCGGAATAGTTAGTTCTGGTTTTTGCCACCTTAGGAACCGAACCGGAACCAACCTGTTAACACCCTCTATTTGCACCCCACAAATTCCAAAAGCACCTCATTTAGGTGCTTTTGGCCGAAAATACCCTTAGCGTAAAAAAAAAAAAAAACCCCCAAGCACCCCTCTTCATCCCTCCCTCTCCACCTATCTCTCCCCCTCTCAACATCTCTCTCTCAGCATCCTCTCTCCCTCTCCACCTCTCTCTCTCCACTTTTGTTTCTCTCTCACCTTGAAAAAAAAACCCAAAATAGAAAAAAAAAGAAAAAAAGAAGAAGGAGGGGGATGCTGTCACCGTTGCCGCCACTGCCACTGCCACCACCACACATATCTCTCTCTCTCTCTCTCTCTTTGCAATTTTAACCCCCACGACGCCAAGCTACTGTGGGGACTATGTAACCTACGGTCAGCCCAACCGTGGCTACCATGGCAGCCATGGCCAGCCCAGCAGTGGGCTACATAGCCCCCACGGTAGTGCGGCACCATGGAGGCTGAGAGAGAGAGAGAGAGAGAGAGAGAGAGAGAGAGAGAGAGAGAGAGAGAGAGAGAGAGAGAGAGAGAGAGAGAGAGAGAGAGCTGATATCATACATCTAATTTTCATAATTATACAAATCAGATAAATGTGTAGAATGATCACATACCTTGGGTACAAAGATCCAAAGGTTTTAAAATACTAATCAGGCTGATCTTTGGTTTGTACGTCCACCTAGTGATTGGTCAAACATCCATGCGGTCACTGTCTTCTTTATAATGTGCCACGTGGCTCATATTGGCCGCAGGTGTCATCGAAGGTTTACTCTACTCTTCGTCTATTTCGGGCCTTTGCTTTTAAACTTTAAACTGCATATCTTTCCCGCACAAAACCATTTCTCCTGCTATTCTCTTACTTAAGATACACAACTTCACATGAAAACCGTAAATTGAAACGAGAACCTTCAATATCTTCTTTTCCGAAATTAAGAAATCTTTGCAAAGCCCTAAGTTTTCGTTCGAATCGATCTATTTCTTCGAGATCCATGGATCCCAAGGACAGTGAAGAGTTCTGCAACACGGGACCTGACGAAGAAACAATGGCTCGTGACAAAAAACGTTCGAGGCGCGTGAGCTTCGCCGAAATCACTTCAGTTCACGTATTCGATAGAGATGATGACTATGAGACGCCTCCAGATTCGAAACCTAGCTCTGAGAATCCCGAATCAGGGCAATCAAACGAGCTTCTAGGGTTTCACAGAGATTCCGGAGACAGCGATGATTCAAAGGACTTGTCGCAGAATGAAGACGACGACGAGGGGGAAGACGAGGATGAGAGGGAGCTGTTCGTCCGGGATATGAATTCGTATTCGCCTGGAAGTGCAATTGGTTCTGCGACATCCAACGATGGCAAGTTTGATCAGTAAATTTAGTTTTAGTTTCATTACCTCGTTGAACATTACTTTGATTGATTCTGTTCTTTACTTCATATATACAGATTATGTTACTGAGACGGTGGAAATAGATTATAAACAATGTACTTAGTTTATGAGATTTGGAAGAGCTTCTCATTATATTCTGTTTTGATTTTAAGCTTTTAAGTTTTTTATAATATCCAAGTATTACCGAAATTGCGAAAATAACAGCATGGATTTGAAATATGAAGAATTTCACGTTGTATGTAGACATTTCCACAATTGCTAAATCTTAAATCTTTACCAATTATTCAGGAATTATGTGTCATTTCTTAAACTTAGAATGCTAATTAGTGAACAGTTTTACTGAGATAGTTGTTGGGTAGAACATTATTAGATCGATGATACAGAAGGAATTGAAGATATTGCTTTGGTAGTGACTGGTATGGTATCAGGGCTATTCTTACCATATTTTTCACATTCACAGCAAAACAAGAGCATTCTATTCTTTCCTGATACTTTAATTATGCTTCTTTTAAGTGCGCAGTTCCAATGTTTTTTTCGAAAATGTTGACTCGAGGTAAAGTTCTGATACAAAATTCTTGCAGAAGACAATTTTTTTGGGCCTGTATCAGCGAGTTTTATTAGATCTGGACAGCTATCCGATTCTGCAGTCTCAGATGATAATCATGATATTACTCTGGATTCAACAGCATTTTCCATGCATTTTCGTAGCCTTATGCATTCAGACTCGGAAGGAAATTTCAAGACGCAAACAGGGGTTCATCTTACCTATGAAGAGAAGACACCAACTGAAAATTCCACTCCCACCAATCCTGGGAGTTTCATGGTACTGACAGGAGTTAGGAAGCCAATTCCTCGCTGTTCTGTTTCTGGTGGCAAATCTAGTGGCTGCAGTGATTCAAACAATATGACTCTGATAGAAGTCAACCCTCATAGGTATGATTATGGGAGACTATCCCCTTCTTTGGATGCACTCCTGGCTGAAGGCAGCAAGGGTGTGCATGATATATCTGTTTCTGATCAGATCAATATTTCAAAGTCATCCATTTATCTAAATCAGGACGTTGATGAGCGTAAGAGTGATCTCATAGAACTAAAGGATTCTGGAGATAATGAACTGGGCAACATTGACAAGATTAAATTGTTTGAGTCAAATGGTGGATCTGCAACCTCTCATCTCGACCAGATCAGCTATGCTTGCTCATCTAGTACAAAAGACACTCTGCCTGCTGATGCTTCTTCCATTGGTCACCAGAGTCGAACTCTCCATGAGTCAACCCAGGTTACTTCTCACATCTTGGGTCTTGTAATTTGTGTGTTTCCTGTTGCTTTGCTTGGATTTTCTTTCTTTCTTCTTCTTCTTCTTACTCTGAGTTACATAGGTGATGCGCTTTTCGTGCGTGCTTCCTTTTGTCATGTTCTAATGCTGCTCTTCTACATCCTTCCATGTAAATATATTTGGGTTGAGTGGATTTTTCAATGGCTTGATCTACCATCAAGTAACAATGGCAAAATTGAGATTTATTTGTTGGAAGATGTCTAAAATTGTTTTGAGCTCCTCCCGTAGAATTAAGTTTCTGGGTTATATTAACATGTTTTCACTTCAATTGTAGGGAGTGCCTTTTGGCATGGACAAGGAGTCTGGCAATGATGCACTTGAAGCGAGTGGATCAAAAGTGGAGTTAGGTGGTGGTAACATTGACACCCTCACAGTTCCAAATAACAGTCTTCAGATGGATTTGATGACACAGCAAGATTGTGGATATCTTGGTCATGATGAAGACCCAATGAGTGAAAAATATCTGAAAGGTGGAAGATATACTCCCGATATTGGTCACAAGACTAATCAACAATATGGGTCTCCATTGGAAAGATCTGTATCCTCATTAGGTACTAAGCGGCGACAAATATTTCTTGATACTGCTGTTCCATCCAGTAGTGGATGGGAAGCTACTCCTTTTGCTAGAAAACAACCTTTTTCCTCTTTAAATAAGGAAAACATAAGGTACAATGAGAGCACATCTTCTATTAAGAACAGTATTTCGAGATTCAAGGTTGTTGAGACTTCTCCCTTTGGTTCAATGCTGGAAGTTGGAAATAAAAATTCAAAACCGGCGTTGGTAGATTATATTTGTAAACTCCCTTCTATTGCAACTCTTCTGGATGAAAACAGCAAAGATCCTGAATTGAAACAGTTAGATAACAACGAAGATCCTGAATTGAAAGAGTTAGATATTTCTGTTATTGGTTTAGAAGAGCATTTATTAAGTGCTGCTCAAAAGAACAGAGAAAAGATAAGTACAATTGAAATAGATAGCTCTGGGCTTGAGACAGCGAAGAGCATTAGAATATTGAGACAAACTGAGGATGATGTGGCCACTGTGCATGATAAGGAATTTAGGGATTGTATATCTTCAGGTTCGCTCTGCAATGATCAATGTAGTAAACTATCAGCAGCATTGGCTCGACCCATCCAGTTCTCCGGGTCAGGAAAGAACATGCAGTTATATCCCTCGAATTCTCACAATCCCATTGAAGGGGGTTTGGTTACTCCCAAACCTGATTCCTCACTGATAGAGGTTGCATTCGAGT
This sequence comes from Euptelea pleiosperma, assembly GCA_035048495.1. NCBI lineage: Eukaryota > Viridiplantae > Streptophyta > Magnoliopsida > Ranunculales > Eupteleaceae > Euptelea > Euptelea pleiosperma. The sequence continues at coordinate 2,457,783 of CM068545.1, forward strand.
TTAATGAGAATAAGCAAATAACTGGTTCGCCTGATAAGCTCATCCATCTCCCTCCAAAGGGTTGGAACAGAAGTTATGTGCATCCCTGAAATACAAAGGCATACTTCCTGGGGTTTCTAAGCAGCAGGATCAGTGCAATAAGCTTGTAATCTCAGACTTGAGACAAGATTCAGCAGATGCAAGAGAAAATTCTTCCAATGCAAGTCATTTGACTCCAATTGCTGAAGGTCCCACTAACCTGGGTTCCTCGCTGAAGGAAAACATAGTGCACGCTTTCTCCCTTAATGAAAACAGAGTGCATGCGACCCCACTTTTCATCAACATTAATGCTGACGAGTCCAGATATTTCGATAAATCGAAATGGGTGGGTAATAAAGATTTTCTTTGTTACAAGGAATCAGAAAATATTGGGGGCTATCAAACCCCCTTAACGTATAGGACTACCCTGAATTCCCAGTTTGGAAGCCGAGATTTGAACTTCCGAACACGGACGGATCCAACCAGGTTTAAAGGGAAACTTCCTGAAAAAGCTTCTTCATATGAGTCTGCTTCTCCATATGCACGTAAGAGGACTGCAACTGCAACCCAACTTGAAAAGGTCATTGGATTTATTTTTCTCTGTTCTTTCATAATTTCATTTTCATAATTGTATACATATAACTGCCCTAGAAATAGTAACATGTAGCTGGTTTGCATTCACTATTAATGGGCGTTTTAAAATGATAAATTATAGTTTTTGGCTGTGTTAGATACTTACCCTTACACAATCTTGACATGCAGAGATACTTACAAGATGTTGAGAATTCTGGACGAAAAAGAAGAATTGAAGAAATTATTCACATGGATAAAGACAATATTGATGATATAGGCAGGGACCTGAAGAGTCCAAAAGTTACTCTTGAAGTGGAGGGTAGTGTGTCGGAATTTCCTTCAGAACATTATCTAGTAAGAAACAGTGAAGCAGAAAATATTCGAGGGTATGCGTCTCCAAGACATTGGGCCGATGTACGTAGTTGTAAATTTCTTCTGTTTTGGTGTGCAATCTTACTAATTTGCATGGGATGGTCTGCTCACAGGACAAGTAGAATAATGGTAATTCCAGTTGAATCTAACTTTGGATTCTACCTTGCAGGTTTTTTCGAGATTTTACGGGGCTACGAAACAATTGCTGTTGCCATTGGCTGATAAACTTAATTCACGAGAGGTATGATCCCCTTTATCGTTTCATTTTATCTAGATGAAACTTTTTTACTTTGTGCCTTACTTTTATTTTTACAATCTCTTCTGTATTAAATATCACACATTAAGCTTATAAATTTGTTGAATTTGTTATCATTAACAATAGGACATTTGTGTTTGATTTTTATACTTACATTACCTTTATTTTTTGGTTTGATTCTTCTTGATATGTAGCTTGACATTCTAGAAGATATGTTGGGTCGGCTGCAAAAGGCTAAAAAGTATGAGAAGCTTTGCACTGAGCTCCATTCCCAGGTTTGTTGAATAAGTGTATGAGTTTATTGTGAGTTCTACAATAAAAAGTCAAGCGGATGGATTTTCTTGAACCATTTTGCTTCTTGAACAACTATTAAACATCACAAATCTAATTGGTTTCCTGCTAATTCTGAGTTTTTAATCTCTTTCCTCAGAGAATACACAATCATCTGGGTGACCATCAGCAGAAAAGGTGATATTCTCAAGCTTTTTGTGGTCTCATAGCTGGGGATGACATTTGCTCTTAATAGCGGTCTGGAGAATGAGGTGGTTTAGTTTGAAAAATGTTGACTCCATGAATTGATGTTGGTGCAGAGTCTCTGAAGCAAGATGGTTGCAACAAATGCTTGTGTATGAACATGCAAAGTTGCAGTTATTGCGCCTGAAGCAAGAAAGATTACTTGTAAATTTCTTCTCTTTCGTGTCATTGTGTGTTTCATGCTTCCGATGTACATTTCATTTACCAGCTGTTTATACTCTTCTTCATGCAGAAAAAAGTTCAGCTGTTGCATTCGGGAATTCAGGAATCTCATATTTATAAGTTCAATTCTTTGCAACATCTCTGCATACCTGGTGCAAGAGATGCTCAAAATAAGGAGACTCATCTTCCATCTCTTTCAGTTGATCTTAACAGTAAAAATGGGGTATGTAAGGGGTTCCTGAGCTGGGGATGTATTCTATTCTTCATTTTGCCTAGTAACTTTGCTATATTTGAAATTTTATCTCATTTATCATTTCCATTTGTTTGTATATTTTTATCGAAGTAAAGTTACTTACATTTTTTTCCCTAAAAGTTAGGTTATAGCTGTATAGGATCTACACGTTCATCTTTTAGTCAGGAGGTCCCAAGCCACGAAAAGTTTGCACAACTTTGGGGTGGGGATGGAGGGTGTTGGTGGGAAAAAACTACATTATTGTGGTTTCAAATTTAACCCAGATACTTGGTTTGATTGTATTCAAGTATTGAATTTGAAATCCAATATTATATAATTATCAAAATCTATTACCAGATCATCTTATATTCCATAAAATTGGCGAGTTCTTAGGCGTCTCGGCCTATTTTAATATCAGGTCCAATTTGTCAGTCAAGTCTGAGTTTCTGAACATTGGTGTACCCGTCTAAGCAACCTAAGATATGCCAGATCTATAAATTGATTGTATATTTGATGTCTCTTTCTCCCTTATATTTCATTACTATAGTTGGTTTCATATGATCTTTATCTTCTATGCTTTCATGATCATGTTTTGCACGGCTTGTTGTAAATGATCTACTAGTTCAATTTTGTTTAAGTTCTGACACCTCTAGGGACCAATACAGTAAGTCGTTAACTTATAGTTACGAATAATACAGATGGAAATTCATTCTGCGCAACTTTCATGTGGTTGACTTGCTGCTTTTCCAGGATGCATATAATAAAGTGACTGCAATGAGGCAGGAGCATGGATCTTTAGATCAAAAAGTAAAGAACTTGATCACATCTCTCCATGCTTCTTGTAAGATAAAAGGAGAACCAAGTCCTGCTGAGACGATAGTATTAGTTAATGATCATTTGAAGAAGAGAGCTAGTTGCAGGTTTATTCGCCAGGACTTGCAGGTCTCCAGACTATCCTTTATCACTGTGATTTTTGTCACCACATATTATGAAAAAGTCAAATGTCACTGACAGACATTAAGTTTATCTGGCATCCTATCAGCTTTGGGAAGTGGATGATCTGGAGAGTAAGAGTGGCCATCACATTGTTGTTCTCGACTATTGTCAATTCCTTTCCCAAAGGTTGCTGCTTTCTGCCGGTTTTCATTCTTTCTTTGTTTTTTTATGTCATTCAAAATTTTGAACAAAAATTTCAGCTTAATATCATCGACAACATAATTCTGGCAGATTTTCTTGGCTTTTTGATTATTGACAGGATGACAGTAAATGCTGGCCCAGTTTCCAGTATAGTTACTATAAACAAGTTGACTGACGTAAATATCCTTAAGGTAATTTAGTCATGGTTTTCTAGAAGCAGTTTACCTCATTCTTTTGTTGTCTTTTAGTTGACTCAAATGTTTTATTGTCAATTAGAACTTCCCAAATATAAATGCTTGCACAGCCTTTGCATTTGTTTGCCATGCTGAGGCTGTTCGGAAGCTTGGTAGTCCAAAAAGTTTGGCACTAGAAACACAAGTAAGTGTCTTGTCTTTAACTAGACTTCAATTTAATGTGGATTGTCCAGCATTCTTTCTTTTTTCCCTTGATTTATTACACAGACAGATCTATCCAAAGTTCAGTTAGAAATTTGTGTTTCTGCATGCACCTTTGTTTTGCAGTATCTTTGCCTTGCGATTTTGCTCGAATAGCCTTTTTTTTTATAAGGTGAAATCTTTTATTGAAGAAAAAGAAGCAAATACTAGAGGAAAAAATTGGGTCGAGATAACCTACCCTAAAAAGGCAAAGACCCTAGCTACCCCTTGCTTGAATAGCCTTGTCTAAGCAAAACACTATTTGGAAGTTTACGGTGTTGTGTTTCAAACACCAGACTGTGTAATCCATGGTGTTTGAACCTACGGGCTATGTTAAAATAGCTCAAGTGGTACAAAGCATGTTCGAACATGACAATAAATCAAATTGTCGGTTCACATCTGTAGTGTTGCTTTTTAACTTATTATAGATGTTATGCAATGCTGTTCTTATTTTTGCGGTGTTGTGGTACACTGCACTGTGTAATCCATGGTGTTTGAACCGACTGGCTATGTTAAAATTGCTCGAGTGGAACCAAGCATGTTCGAACATGACAATAAAATGAATAAATCAAGTTGCAGGCTCACATCTGTAGTGTTGCTTTTAACTTATTATAGATGTTATGCAATTCTAATCTTAATTCTGCATTTGGAATTTATGCAGATAACCAGTTTCCTTTTGGGTAATCTGTTAGATGTGGTTGAGGAAGTACAAATAGCACGTATAGAGCTTCCAAATCTAATCAAGACAAGTTTTCATTCTCCATGTGGTAAAATATTTCCTCTTCAATTCTCTTCTTTTTTCTGTCCTGGACAATGACTATATTCTCACACATCATATTTTTTATTGATCAATATAAAGGTTTGAAACTTGGTTTTGGTCGGCCACCCAGCCAACATTGAATTGATGTCTCAGCACCGACTTGGTCTAGTCTAATACTCAATTGAATCCATGTTATATGCACATAAACTTTTCTTTTAGGGATTTTCCCATCAAACATTATAAGAATAATGGATCTAGAACTCCAATCACTTGATCAAAATTGTAACCAAATCATTCAAATAAAGGAAAGAAATGAGTCACATACCTTTATCGGTGGATGATCACTGTATGCAGAATTTAATGGTGGATCTCTTGTTTAGTGCGATTTGTCTTTAATGGAGTTTTGGGACCTCTTCTCTCTCCTTGCTTTAGCTAACAATGGGGCCAGAATGCATGAGCTAGAGAGAGGGACGTCCCCTCCTATAGTGTATATATACACCATTAATTTCCCAGATTAGAACCCTTCCCATCATGGTAAGTTGGTAACTAATGTAGGCGGGGATTGCACTTTCCTTCTTTATTTAGGTAACCACCGGTCCACCACACCTAAATAGCAATTATTCTTGGACACCTATAAACCCTAGATCACATAATCAATGAGGGTTTATTTCCTAATCTCAATAGGTCTCCTAAATTGGCAACATTGGACCGGTTTGTGAAAACCGTATGAGATGTGCCATATTTAGAAAATATCTTACATTCTTCTCATTTACACAAGCCATACATATTGGCACCTCTTAAAATTGAGTCAACAAGGACACATTGGTTTACATAGTTGTTCCGTCTTTTCCCAAAAGGTCGATCTTTTAGGGTAAATGATTCTTTAATAGACACTTGGTTGAAATTCTCAGCCATTGGATTGTTCAGCGCTAAGACGATGTGAACCCCCTATAGCAATATAGATTGTCCTGGGCGAGACAACCTGAGACAGTATGGTTCAGTCCCTACTGAGACCGAGTGTTTGATCCAACTTGTTCTCGGCTGAGACTTTCAACCATGCTGGGGCATTTCACTTACGACTTGAACATGTCTTTAAACCATGCCTGATAGTCCTTGGCCTTGAATATTTAATTATTGTGGTCTTTACTATCTTTAGCATTTTTATTCTTCCTGTCTAGCGGTGTTGGGGAGTCAGCTAGGTTTTCAGTCTCAGTTCACCTTGGTAGCTAATCAGACTTCATTGGTTAAGTTACATCTCATTTCCGTAGGTTGGTTGACCGCAGACTGGCCAGTTTTCAACTATTGCTGAATACGACATTTAATTATGGTTTGCTTAACTAATTAGTGTTGGTTATGTCCTTATTTTCCCCGTTTCATTGTAACTTGGGGTACCATGGGTATTTCTTTTGTCTTTTACCTTATCAATATAAATATGTTGGAAACCGTGCTTCAAATATTACCCGATTTCCCTTTCTCCATTCTTCTCTCTTCTCTTCTCTCATCCTTCTCTTCTCCTCTCTTCTCTGCTAATATTTTGTACTTTTTTTTCCACTTTACTGATTTAATTTAAATCCTAGGTATGTGAAGTTTAAAACATGATAATAGAGCAGGTAACTAAGATGTTGTGTTTCGAACCCTAGGGCTGACCTAGGTGGTAGAACCACATGGTTGGGTCTTATGCTTAGGAAAAATCACAAACTTTTGTTTTGGTGGTGGGCACTGTTTACGAAGTGCTATTCATTGCACTGTTCACAGAGTACTGTTCATAGTTATTATTCATGGGTACTGTTAACCGATATTGCTCATGGTAGTATTGTTCACAGGGTATGTCGCAAGATTTTTTGGGGATTTCTAATGTGAACCCTAGGTTGAAATGTCCACTGATAGTTCGTTTGGTGATTCATCTGCCACATCTGAAGTGATGAGTGGTATGTCACAGATGGGTACCCAAGGTGACCATCACCCAGGGTTGTAGGTCACCATAATGAAGTTGGATGGGTCGAATTACCTAGAGTGGACATATTTTGCTCGTATGTATATTGGTGGACGCTGTAGGTTAATGGCAAGGTGGTAGCACCAGCCCTAACTAAATTTACTAGGAAGCTGAAAGCCTACTCTCCTCTACCACAACTCGGCATTCCAGATACTAAATACCTCCTTTCTTCCTCAAAATTCATTTGCTTGCTAACACAACAAGCCATCTTCTACTGTTGCTTCTCGAATCTAGACATATTTTCATAAGATTCAGTCAGAATCTGACACATCGACGGCCCCCACCCCACTGCCAACTACGTTTGGATTATTTAATCTCTCATACATCGCATCCCTCCTTTTTTGCTTAGCGGCTTTTAACTTTTTAGTTGCAATTATATGCTTCTTAATTGAGTCAACGATCTTTCTAGGGGCCTTTAGGCATGAAAAAAATTCCCCATGTTTTCCAGTCAAATGATCCTTCAACCTAGTCACCCCACAATGAACTCCCTTGCCACAGTAATTGTATCTCACATGTCTCTTACCCCCTCCAATTGCTTCGCAATGAGACCAAGCAATATCTTGTTGCCTTCTTGGAAGCATATTCTCTAAACTCTATTATAACTTGCTAATCAAAATCAAATGAACACATACAAATGATCAAAATATACCTCATTCAGATTTATGTTTGGCATAGAAAAAAATTATTTTAAAAATATTTTTTAATTACTGTTTATTTTTTTTTTTGGTTAAACATTCATCACTGATTTCAGAAGCACAAACACATGATCGAAATATAAATTTGATTTATGTTCTGTATAACTTTGAAAGGAAAAAAAAAGAAAAAAATAAAAATTTTAATTATATTTAATTACTAAAAAATAAAAAAATTGAAAAACATGCATCACAGATTTCGGAAGCGCACACACATATGATCAAAATATACATCTCATTCAGATCTATGTTTGGCATAACTTCGAAAAAGAAAAAGGAAAAAATTAGTATATTTTTTAATTCTTTAAAAATACTAGAAAATAAAAAGTTAGAAAAAAGTAATCACAGATTTGGAAGCGTGCAAACACACATGATTCAAAATATAATTTTTCATTCGGATTTTTATTAACCTACACAATATTCATCACATGGGGTCAGATGATTCAGATCTACAGGAGTTTGAATCTAAAAAATTTACGTAACAATTTTTGAAAATTTTTACTAAAAAAATATTAAATATTCATCATATTTCAAAAAAACAAAGTTAAAAAATCCATGAACCTGGTCAATGATGGATCTTGGATTTTATGGCAAGATCTGTTAAGAATGTTGAAAAATGATGGCTTTCTTACCTCTTCTCACCAAAATCCCAATTTTTATTTTTCTAGGATCAAATCCTTGATCTACCTTCGATTCTTATTTTTTTAAGTCTAACAAAAAAAACCGTTTTTCACAGCCTAGGAGGGTTTAGTAAGCTCTAGAAGAAGGAGGTGAAAACAAGCCAAAAATTGGGTTTGGGTGTGTGTTTTTGACTTGAAAAACATTTTGGATGACACCAAGGATTCTTTATAGTTTCGGCCAGAACTGACTGAAATTCACAGAACTATACTGAAACTAGGTGATTCCCGATTCCCCACTTATTTTTCCTTGGTATTGGATGAAACCGAAATGTTTTGGTTTCGTCCGAATCATTAAATGGTGAAGGTTGTTGATGGTTCAATTGTTGTACATTCACTAAATATCAATGAAATTTGAATTTCTTGCATCGGACTAGAGTTCCAAATGGTGTTGTGCTTTTCATTTAATTCATAAGCAATTTTGTGCATTTTCAAATGTATGCATGTAAAATTAAGAATGCACTCTGGCTTCTTTATCTGCAGTTGAGCAGCTCAATTTGCAGCTCTATTTCATTGATTTCAAGACTGGTTGTAAGGTGATTCTGATTTTCGACATGACTTATATGAATCGGTATGTCCTGATGACTTTATTTACAATTTTGTTAATACATTCCACCATTAGAAGGTGTTGCAACTTGGCAACCTCGGATGTTCTCTTGTTTGGGCTAAAGTACCCTACTTGTGTGCTTTCTCAAATGATGAAAATCCTAAAATCAAGATAACATCCATGCCAAAGGATATGAAAAAAACTATTAATGGATGGGTTGTTGGAAAGTGTTCCTACAACCCCGCCCTTTGTACGGCACATGTCTTGGAACCTGCTCTAACCCACGTTAAATAGTAATGACAGTTGAGTTTTAGTTGGGTTAGGGCAGGTTTAAGGACACATGCTAAGGGGTGGCTCGTTGGATCCTTTCCCACCTGTAGGGAAGGTGCTCAAACAATGTTTGTGTATGGAGGGCAGCGAGGATGAGAGTATGAAAAGAATCCATCTTTCCTACACATGATGTACAGGATTTGGAACCAACCACTAAATTAGTTGCACCTAGGATATCTCCTAGGCCAAATATAAACCTGATTGGATTGTCCTGAACATGTTTGCAATTTGCATCTTTTTTATAGTAAAATGACGTATGGACAACGCAATACGTGGGGGGTTATGACGGTCCCAGTGTCTTGCTCCTACCTAGGAGATATGCCACCCCCAGAACCAAGTAAAATCAGATGATGGTAGTCATAAGCAAGCACGCCTATATTTAAAATGGCTAGAATCATCTGATTGTAATTTTTGGTCTAACATATCTTCTAAAAGACATTGAATGGTAGGTCCCACCACTCATGTAGGTGCGGTACATGTACATACATGATTCATATAGACTGCCGTTATGGTCTATGATTGATCATCTCATCTTATGCATAAACATCAAAAGTGTGCATGATATCCAGTTATTCTGACTTGTTTTGTAACAGTGGAATCTATCCGTCGGAGAACCTCCTTTCTCATATACAGATTCAGACCTCTGGAACACAAACACTACTACCACAATTGCTCTCCGCTGAAATTAAAGCTGCAGTTGGGGCCCTGAAAGCCGGTCATTCAAGAATTCTAAGGCTCTGTAGGTGTGTTTCCCAGGTAATTCAAGCTTCTAGCAGGTAAAACGTAAAAGGATTGCCTAGGCGTTCTGTTTGTAAAATGTAAATTGCATTTATTGCCCAAACATGTACAATAACTCTTACAATGTGACGATTTTGTTGCTCCTTGACTTTCAACAAAGTCAGGTGCTTCTTGTTTCCTAAATATCACAGGCGTTGGTCCATGCTAAAGAGCCGTGCTTGATCGGTTTCTTGAGCAGAAGATATTTTTTCCTGGTTATTTTTTTTTTTCCGTTTCGCAGGATCACTGTCAAAATGGCGTCTATGTTACGGTGCCAATTGGTCATTTAATTCTAGGGTAACAAGAGACTCAAATTACAGTTGCCAACCTATGAAAAGGATCTACACATAAGGGGTAAAGGTCGTTCAAGGGTGTGTACATAAGGACAGGAGTGTGGCTGTCATCCCGGGCCCGTGCGGATACTAGCACGTAGTGTGTATAATTGGTGATGGTGACTTCTACAAGTGGAATACGACACGTGTTGCACGTAGAGGGTATGGTACACCATTTATGGATTACGTGCAAAGTAAACTGAATTAGATTCTAAGTTCGGTCTTTTTTACATAACGTATCTATACTCCCATTATCTGGTGGTCCCCACACGTTCATGACCGTAGTTCTAACGCTATTCACGCAGCTAGATAAAATCACAGTAGCTTTCACTCGCTTTTGCGAATTTATTTTCCACGTCGTTCGGGCTTGCAGCTTTTTCAGCTTTTGTGGGCGTGAGGACGATGTCATGTCTTTGGTGTTGACGTTGGGTGGTCCTTACTCCTTACCATGTGCTTCACGGTTGTACCTATCGTAGGCATCCCACAAAAAGTGACGTCCCTCAGCCCTAGGTTTAGGATTGGAGCCGCAGTGTACGTCAAAGTTGTGAATTACACAAATGGGAGCTGTGAGCATGCAACATTTCCTTGTGATTGTCTACAATATGCTTCTGGTTTTTCTGCCTGTTTATGCACTTATTGCCCCTTCGCTGTTCCCATCTACAAGAGGCAGGAAGATCGCATGGTCTTGGTCCTTGGATGGCTGGGGTTCACTACCTTCTTCTGTATCAAACTAGTGGGTGGCCCGTGCCAATGGCACTACCCAAGAAAGCATTTTGCAAAATCGAGTGAGTAGCTGAGATCCATTGTCTAGTTGGGGGATAAGATCTTAGACCTTTTTTATTGAAGCCCATAAGAGGGGGAGACAACTGAGCTCCCTTATTATATAGATAGTGGGTGGCCCCTGCCGATGGCACTCCCCAACAAAGCATTTGTCAAAATTGGGTGAGTGGTTGAGATCCACCGTCCAGTTGGGGGTTAAGATCTTGGCCCTTCTTTGTTGTAGCCTATAAGAGGGGTATAAGTGGGGAGACAACCGCTGTGTTCTGTTAACCTAGATATTTGATACAGAAGTCCCCCCAAAATGTCATGTGACACATTTTCTTTGGCACACTGATCCAATGAATGTTTGGCTTACACCTTGGTGGGCCTTATACTAAAATTTAGCCTGATTGGTGTTCTCCAGTTGTTGGATTTGAGCACAAATTGAACACGTTTTCATCATCGGATTCACGAACAGGCTGTAGGTGGCTTCAAAGCCCACGATGAAACAGTGCTTGAATCCAATTGCTAGAAATCACCAGGGTGTGGGCCAAACATTTACAGGTAAGTGGATCCAAAGAGTGTGCCATCGGTGCTAAGATCTGACTATGCGTAGGTCTACAATGAAGTGGAGTAAATATCCATCAGGTTATTGGTGCCGAAAGAGTGGTCCAAGTGACATTTTGGTAGGGGGAGACTTCAAACCTTGAAGTCCCCTCGGGACAGCGAATTTTTTCTATTACACTTGCAAGTTGATGTATTTACTATTGGGTCGGGCTCCCTTTACAGATCTAAAATGACAGGGACACAATATAAGCCACGTGGCATACTCTTGAAGGACCCTGACTGTATGGATGTTTGTCCTATCCCATGGTGGACCTACAAACCAAAAATCAGCCTGATTAGTGATTTATAGGCTTTGGATTGGACCTATTTTATTGGGCTGATCTCAACTGTGGGAATTTGAGCAGTATTTGAGGTACAAAGATCCAACACTTATAAATCACTAATCAGGTTGATCTTTGGTTTGTAGGTCCATTATAGGATAGGACAAACATCCGTACGTTCAGAGTCCTATAAGAATGTGCCACGTGGCTTATATTGTATCCCTGTCATTTTGTATCTGTCAACGGAGCCGACCCTATTTATTACCTTCTCAAACAGTCTATCAAATGATTGTGGGCTCCGAAACATGTCACGTGGTAATGCTACGAGCTACGGCGGTGGTGGCCCGCAACAAGTTTTCCGTGGTTGTCTCTGACAGAATTAGGTGGCTGTGTTGTTTACTCTGTTGTATCTGTCGTGAATCTTGTGATCGACCCGCGAGACCTTTTCAATATGGTACGTCGCGCGAGGTAACAATTCGGGCCTCGAAGGGAAGTTTACCGATTTGCCCCGACATTTTGAGTAATCTCGATCATGACAATCACCCGATCTGATAACACATATGCGAGGTCAAGACCCCATCCAATTTGAAAACTTACTAGCACAAAAGGTGTAAAAAAACAAAAAAATGACGTTATGGAAGCCAAGTTAATCACGAAATCGTGCAAGGAAGAAGAAAAACTTTGAATCGACAAAGAGAAATGAGCAAAGAATTCTAACAAAAGCTTTCAGTGATAATTTCGTCCAATTACAACCTACTTTTATAAGATAAATCAACTAAAGAAATATAAAGCAACTAAAAGTCTAAAACTCTAGAACTTCTAAAATAGTAAATTTACCAAAAATAAAAATATTTTCTAATTCGACCAAAAAATTCATCCTAACCCTACACTTACTAATTAATATTTTTTCCAAATAAATCGGAGCTCAAAAAACTTTCTAGACGACAAAACCAAAAAAATTATTAAATCCACAATTCTGTAGATCTTGTCAAGAGCTTGAATTTGCATATATGATTCTTCTAATTCGGATGTGTAGATTTTGGGGATTACTAAAAATAATAAATTCTTGATTACGAGCGTTTAGGTTTCCGATTGGACTTCTTCACCTCGAATTGATCCATAAACTGTTCTGCAACCTATTCTCCGTCAAAAATTCATTTCACTTTTTTGGTTGTTCTAAGACAATTGAAATTCCACTCATATAGAGTCAAATAGTCTATTTAAGTCGATTCCCGTGGGTTGGATTACGTCTTCAAACCGGACTTCTTTTTCCTACCCTAATTTTACTATTTGATGACACCTTTTTATCCCTTATCGGTGGAACCTATAGTTCAAGAGATCGGATCATGATTGGTGCCCACTGATCCAGCCTCTGGTCCCGAGACCTTCATCCGCAACTGAACCAAAAAAAAAAATAGGCCCACTTCTTTTTTCGGGAGCAAAGGTAATTATTTATATTACTCGAGCATGGTATAACATAAAACTGCAATACCAGCCCCATGATGTTACGGCTTAGGCTCTAGTAACCGCCCTAAAATGACAGGCTCCGGTTACATGACGCAATATGAGCCACGTGGCACACTTTTAGAGGATTCTGACTGTATGGGTGTTTGGCCAATCCCTAAGTGGACCTCCAAACCAAAAATAGCCTGATTAGTAATTTATAGGTGGTATTACTTTTGCAAAAGTGGTTTTGCTTTTGCGAAGGTAAATGCCAGCTCGGCACTATTAACCATGGTTGGATTCTCGGGATCCACGGCCAAGGCCAAGGCCGAGAACAAATGCGAATTTGTTGGTCCCCTTATCTCGATCCTTATAAAAAAAAAAAGTCCATAAAAGTTTTCTAGATCAGCACTTATTTGCATACAAATCTTTTTTTTGTACGAAAGTTTGAAACTACTATTCCATGGTCACCATACAGTAGCTTATTTTTCCTCTTGTAACGGTAATATTAATAACAGTAACGCCAGCTTATCTTTTTGCGACAATAACACAGCTTTAAAGTTTAAACCCTTGTACAAACAGTAGTTTGAAAAGGCATGGGACAGTAGGGACGCATTAAGATTTAAGACCTTAATGATTTGCCGTACCCTTTAAATCCGGGGGCCATTGAAGGTATGGATAAAACGAGTGGATCTAGGAGTAAGACTTGCCTGACCACCCACAATACATGCCACGTGGCAATTTCTTACAGGATATTGACGGTATAGATGTTTGGCCAATCCCTAGGTGGACCTACAAACCCAAAATCAACCTGATGAGTGATTTCTAAGCGTTAGTTGAAGTCTTTTTCGTTGGTTGATTTTTACCGCAGGAATTTTACCATTATTTCTGTACAAAGATCCAAAGGTTTGAAATCACTAATCAGGCAGATTTTTGGTTTGTAGGTCCACTTACGGATTTGTCAAACATCTATACGGTGAGTATCCTCTAATAAATTGCCACGTGGCTTATATTGTGGGTGGTCAGGCAAGTCTTACTCGTGAATCTAGTATGCAAACCGTGACATACTTTAGAATATGAAAATATAGTGGGAAAGTGACGCGTTCTCTTCTATCTCTTTTGAGCATGCTCCTCGAGATGAGAAAACATTCGTTGGCCCGGGCGACATCAAACTTTGAAGTCTCCCCACCCAAAATGCCTCACAAGTACCCCAATCCCTTAACTCAACCCTCGTTAAGCCCTTAGTTAGTGGTTAAAAAGGGGTACTAGTGAGACATTTTGGGAGGGGGAGTCCCCGGGCCTGTGAATTTTTTCTCTCATGTTATTGACGGAAAGACTAGTTCTTTTTTGGATCCTATGTTCTAGTCAGTGGATCTGCTTCCTTGGCTTTCTAAAGCTCTGGCAAAGGACCAAGACCCCTGATCTTGTTTGTCGTAGGTTTTTTATATTAGGAGAACACCCCGTGCGATGAACGTGCACCTTACATGTGGCAGCGTCTTATACGTGGCACACACTAAGAGATTACTGACCGTATGAATGTTTGGCCCATCTCTAGTTGGACCTACATGAAAAAAATCATCTTGGATTAGTGATTTTTAAGGATTTGATTTGAGTGACTTTCAATAGTGGTTGATTTTTAACCGAGTATTATTTGGGGTACTCAAATCTGAGGTTTAAAATTACTAATTAGTGGGATGGGACAAACATCTATACGGTCAATGGTCGGGCGTACCCCAACACAAGCGGCCCGACACACATGATCGTACCGCAACCCAAGTTATGGCTTCTCAATGAAGCAAGGTCTTTGCTTTAAAGTAGTGGCATTTAATTGTCACAAAGGTAGGTGGCTACCTCAGTTTTTTGGCTTTACAATAGTATGGATTTATGCTTACTTAGCAAAAAAAATCACTACGGTTAACACTGGTTCGGGAGGTTGGTTGTTATGTGGCGTCTTTTGCTCACATTTACATACTCTAAACGTATGCAACCATCTGCATACAAATTTTTCCGGATAAAACTTTGTTGACAGCCCGCTATCAGTGAAGCCGCTGAATACCACATAGTTCTCGACAAGCGCCCCGGCCGGCTGTCACTCGTATGTCCAGACAACGACTATCAATTCCTAACAAACCCATAGATTCTTCTACCATTCGACCAGATCTTCTAGATTGTATTCTAATTATCCGGCCCTCGAGCAATCCTTCTGGTCTGGATCGTGGTCCGTTGGCTGGTCCTTGTTTGGTCAGAAGGATAATTGTTTTTATTAGGTCAGGGGCGGCAGGCCAGGGGTTACCCGGCTGTTTTTTTTTGTCACGTACTCGAGTGCTTTTTGTTTTGTAATAAAAAAAAAAAAAAAAAGAAATCTTAAAAGTATTCACTTGGGTACGTGGCAAAAAGTACTTGGATACGGCTTGGTTGACAGCACGTTAGGATGATAGTATTAAGAAATGGAATATGGTCGGACTAGTTGCGCGATAAAGATGAGAAGTATATCTCATTCCACAATGTAGATATCTATTTGAGATAAATTCTCTACGTGTCAGCAATAAAGTTGCGCATTGAGCTTAAAGTTGAACCAATTTGTTTACTGTCTTATATCCTGGATGCATCTTTCCTCCAGATATTTTTCCCCATTTCGTCAAAAAATTAATAAAATGGAGATATTTGTCGCACTCATGTCCAAAAAATTTTTATTCAACCTTTTCAAGGAGCATATCCTCCTGAGGTGGCAATTTTTCATTGGTCAAGTGTATTGCATTTACTTTAATAATTAATTTAACTAAAAGGGCGGTGATCACATGGTCCCGGGTGCATGTGGTGTCCACCAGCTGGCACATTTTGATTGGTGTTAGACACCTCTGGCTGCTAAAAGACTGTAGTTAAAGACTTAAAGTGACTACTGTAGAGGTGTCCAACACCAATCGAAATGTGCCAGCTGGTGGGCACCACATGCACCCCGGACCATGTGGCCAACGAACAAAACGACACCCCTGTGTACATGCGACAACCATGGTCCCCGGGCTATGGAGTAAAATTTCGCTCACTTCATGCTGTGAGCGAAGCCCATCACAGATTTACAGCACACAATGGCCCGCTCTTAGAGGGCTCTGACCGTATGGATGTTTGTCCAGTCCTCCCTTAGTGGACCTGCAAACCAAAAATCAGCCTGATTACAACCTTTGTATATTTGCTCCCAAATAACGCTCAATAATGCTCAAATCCTACGGTTAAAATCAACCCATGAAAATAACTTCAATCCAACGCTTAGAAATCACTGATCAGATTTATTTTTGGTTTGTACGTCCACCTAGTGATTGGACAAACATCCATACGGTCAGCGCCCTCTAATAGTGTGCCACGTGGCTCGTATTGTGGACTGTGATCGAAAAATCTCACATCGTGCAGTGATGGACGGTTTACTCCGGGCTATGTGAACATTACTCTATTATAAAAAACGAGTTCGGCAATATAAGGAAAAAATTCCTGACTAGCAACAGTATTATCCATGTGACAGACTCTTACAGACTAGGGACCCTATGGATGTTGAACCAGCTCTTGGTGGACCTACAGACCAAAAATCAGTACTAATTTCTAACGGTTGGATTGGAGTCTTTGTCTTGTGTTGTTTATTTTTTACCGTGAGATTCGAGCATTATTTGGGGTACTCAGATCTCAAGCTTAGAAATACCAATCAGGTTGACTTTAAGTATACAGGTTCACTTGGGGATGGGCCAAACTTCCATACATTTAGTAGTCATACTGCTGTTCGTCAGGAACTTTGATGACGGACGGTGGTCTTTAAAAGTGTGCCACTTGTTTCATAGTTCATACTACTTTGACGACGGACGTCCGTATAGAATCAGTGCAGTCATGAAACTTTTCAAAGGGAATTGATTTGCAGATAGAACATTTAGTCATTTTACGAAAATGCCCTCTAACGAACATCTTATCAAAGAGTAATGATCACATGGTCCGGGGTATATGGACAACGTCCATGACTCCATGGTGCATGGTGGTGTCATTTGGTCCCTGGACTTTGAAATTAAAAATTTAAAACTAGTCCCCTCAAAAATCGATTTCTCTTTTCAAAAAGGCATATCCTGGTACTTTCCACGTTGATGACGCACTACAATATAAACGCCACGCGGCACACTCTTAGAGATCACTGACAGTATGGATGTTTGGCCCACCCCGTAGGTTGGACTTAAATACCAAATATTAACCTGATGAATGAGTTCTAACTTTTCAATCTGAGTACCTCAAATAATGCTCGACATCTCACGGTTGAAAATAAACTACGTCAAAGACTCTAATCCTACAGTTATAAATCACTAATAAGACTTATTTTTAGTATTTAGGTCCACCTACGGATGGTCCAAACATCCATACGATCAGTGGCCTCTGACAATGTGCCACGTGGCTATACTATGGCTGTACGTCCATTCTATGTTTTCGTATCAACTCGATGCGGTCTGAAGGTACTGAGTACGGACCCAATCAGAAGCCCGTGACAGGCTGACAGCCAATGAGTTCTTGGGAGTAAAACTTGTGTCACATGACGGAAGCCGGTCACAGCACACAATACGAGCCACGTGGCATATTATTAGAGGATGATGACCGTATGGATGTTTGTCCAGTCCCTCAGTGGACGGGTACACAAACAATAGAACGATTAGTGATTTTTAACCGATTCAATTGAAGTTATTTTCATGGGTTGATTTTAACGGTAGGTATTTGAACATTATTGAGCGTTGTTTGGTGCAAAAATCCAAAGGTTGTAAATCACTAATCTGGCTGATTTTTGGTTTGTAGGTCCACCGAGGGACTGGCCAAACATCCATACGGTCAGCGCCTTCTGATCGTGTGCCACGTTGTTCACATTGACTGCTGTGACCGGCTTCCGTCACAACATCCTGCGACACAAGTTTTACTCAGTTCTTGGCACATAACCGGAGTGCTTTATGCCACGTACCGTGCCTTTTGCATTTGCAATAAAAAATTAAGAAATTTCTTTAAAAACACACATGGGGTTTGAAAGTCCCCTCCCGTGTCAGACATTTTTGGAGGGGAACCATCAAAGTTTGAAGGTCCGGGGATCAGCGAAACTTTTCTCCACACACGGGTACATGGCAAAAATCACTCGGGGTATGTGCCAAGAACTCATTGGTTGTCATATCAAATATTTCCATCCAAAAGGAGTAATGAGATGGTTAATATCATTACATCGGATCATCTTTTGATTAGGATGTCCACATGGTGGGGCGTCCGATGTGTCTATGACACGTGCCCTTTTTTCTTTCTTCTTTTTTGGTCCACTAAGCATTTATCAATCAGGATTAATCTGTCAATATTTTCACAACTAGGGGTTAGTTTGGAATTTAAAAGTCGGTACGCCTTTCCTCCGACTTACCAAGTAAAACTTCTATCACAAGAAATTGTAAATCACACAATCACACGCCAATGAGTTCTCGGCACGTACACAAGTGCTTCGCAACATGTGCTTTTCTTTTAGGTGTACGTGCCGAGAACTCATTGGCAGTGATTGTGTGATTTGCAACTTTGTTGTGACAGAAGTTTTACTCCGACGTACCGACTTACCGGCTTTTATATCGCATGTCTCTATGTTGCTTAGGTGGCAGGGTGGCAGATCCTTACAAATACTCTTATCCGAATTAATTATTACCCCAAAGTGCACCTTTTTGAGAGGGCCTAACTTTTCGCGAAGGATGTGGGGTCCATCTGTGCACTTTTATCCCAAATTCCTCCACCAAAGCTCCGAGAATCTGTAGATTTTAGGGCTTTATGTGAATGCAAGAAGGTTCTCGACTCTCCACGGTGCTTTTTCGCTATTTTCCCGCCATTTATGCTCGTGAAGATATCTGTTAATCGGTAATTTTCTTCTGATTTTTGAATTTCTTGTTCATTTCTTCGTGTTGGACGAGTTGAAACCAGCGTTTTCATACTTCTTTTTGTGTTTCTTCGATTTTTTACGGATGACGTAGGTGATTTAGCTGTTAAACGACAGATTTTCGGTTGTTTTGATCTTGAGGAGAGCTTGTTTGTTTGTTGTTTCCAAGGATCTGTTATAAATGAAGGAAATTTGAGTGTTTTTTGTGGAAAATTTGAGAGTTTTGGCGCTAAATTTGGTTGAGGAGCTTACAGTTTTGCGGAGAACTTGAAATTGAACGTTTTTGCGAATAATTTTTTCATTTTATATTTTATTTTTTATGATCTGTTGGAGATGGAGCTTCTGGTCTAAATTATTGAGAATTGTATGCTTAATTTTGAGAAATTTTTAGTGGTGATTTGTAAAAATTCTTTTTCAAGGAAGAATTTCGATGGGTAAGTGTAACTGTAAAATTGTGTTATCAAAATCCATGATGAATTTTTGAAACGAGATTTCAATTTTTTTTCTTTTTCTTTTCTAAAATTGTGTTATTATCTTCAAAAGTCTTTCAATTCTCAACAAAGAGGTTAACTGAAAAGTTCTTGGAACTTATTGGTTGTTTGGAAACTATGTTTGTTGTCGTTGCTGGGAAAAAGAAGTGGAATATTTTGAGAAATTTATGTTTCCACTGCTTATCAAAATCCATGGTGAATTGTTGAAAACGAGATTTCGATTTTTTTCTTTTTCTTAAAAGAGCTGTCTTATTATATTGAGAAGTCTTTCTGATTTAAATTGTGTTATTATCTTTTGGAGCTTTATCTGCTAGGCATCTTTTACGAATAGCGCTTGATAGTTGGATCTGTCTTTTAATCGACGAGAGAGCTGTTTTCCTTTATGCCCTTTTTTTTAGTAAGATACTTTTTTCTTGTTTTGAGTAGAGATTTCTTGTTTAATCTGTTTGTTTGCTTGGAATTTGAAGTTTCTAGGCATTGTCTTGGGTATTTATTTTGTTAATCTTTCATTGTGATCTACTAAATGGGAAGACAAATCCGTGTTTCAATATCACTTTTCAGAGTGGAATGCAGGTTGCCAAATTGTACTAGAAAGCTGTAGATGACCCATCTTGGACTCTTAGTGCAGATTTTAACGTACTAAGAATCAGTTTTTTTCTTACTTATTGCCAACCACATTTCTACCAGAGTCTGAAAGAGACAATTTGTGATTTTTCCATTGATCAATTTTTTTTCTTTTATTCTCTGCAAACTTCTTTATTTGTGTTAGCGACTTTAGTGAGTTTTGACTTTTATATAACATTCTTTGAAGGTTGGAGAAGCATTCAGTGGGATTGTGGTGCATCTGACAAGCTAATTCCAGGAAGTTGACTTGTATCTTCATCAGAGATTTGGAAGTTGGACAAAATAATATAGTTCTGCCCACTGTTTGGGTCAGGATTTTAATCCAGAGAAGGGTGAGAGTTAAACATGGGTCACCTATGTGATTTCTGTGGGGAGCAAACATCCATGGTATACTGCAGATCTGATGCTGCTTGCCTATGTTTGTCCTGTGACCGTAATGTCCATTCAGCAAATGCCCTTTCTAGGCGCCACTCAAGGACCCTTTTGTGTGAAAGATGCAATTCTCAGCCCGCAACAGTTAGGTGTGTTGAGGAGAAGATCTCACTTTGTCAAAATTGTGATTGGAATGGGCATGGTGGCCCTACGTCATCTTCGGCACATAAGAGGCAGACAATCAACTGTTACTCAGGCTGTCCTTCTGCAGGGGAACTTTCGAGAATCTGGTCATTTGTTCAGGATTTCCCTTCTATGGATGATTCTAATTGTGAGCAGGAAATGGGTTTAATGAGCATCGACGAGAACAATGTCAGTAACTCTTGGGGGCCTCCTGAAAATAATAGCATGGCAGACTTAGCTGGTGCTGCTGGAATGAATGATGTGGAAAATGTGGATAAGTTTGGTATTTGGATGGGATCCTCTTCAATGCCATGCAGTGAGGATCTGCTGGCTCGTTCAGTGGACTCAACCACCCCGAAGGTGACTTTTGATTTTGGAACATTATTTTCTAAATGGTGTATACATTTTTCTCTTGGAAATCTGAGCTACCCCAAATTAGGTTGTGAGAGTATCAACAACATACCCATACACATCGTAGACATGCGAGGAGGTGGGACACATCATTCGATGGGTTCCACATGGGGCACATCCTATGTGACATATATTGGGCTGGTTGAATGATTGTACTATCCGTTCTGTAGGCATTTTCTCTGGAATGTTCCCCGTTTATTTTTCAGACTGTCGAAAACAATCCTAACAATTAGGTTATTTTTCATAGTGATTATAACTCACTTTTTACATGTCAGTGTCCGACACAGTGCCTTTCAGAATCCCAAAACACAGACACGTTTGTACACATGTATTATAATATAATATTTTAGTTATATTTAAACTAGAAGTCTTTTTAAATAAAAATAAGGAAAGAAATATATAAAAGTGAAAAAAAGAAAAAACATTTTCATACGACATGGAGCTATCTAAAAACATAATAAATATTAGTAGATTTTAAAGAGGGAAAACCATAAAACAACTATAGTTTTGTTTAACAACTTAAAAAGGTCTTGTATGGAGGATGGAACATACCAACCCTCTTTCAGGAATATTTTTTTTAAATAAAAATTAATAATAATAAATGGTGACACTGCCATATGTATCAGGATGTGTGTTGACACACGTATCTTTGTTGGCACTTGTCCGACATGGCAAAAAACCCGTAAAGTGCCGTGTCATTTTGACATAGCTTGAACATGTGATCCTGTCTTCTTGAATGGATAGTTAAGTTGACCGTTTCTTTCATATTCTAATCTTGGACCCTACCAGGCTATGATAAATTCCTTTACGATTTTGGTCTCAAGTAAGAGAAAAATTAGTGCCATAGTTATTATTGTCGGCAGAGACAACATGGAGGGGGTAAAATTTTGCTTAGGCTGATGTTATTTTAGTTCACTAAACTGAAAGTGTGTTATCTGATTTGGTTCTATTCCAAGTTATATGTGAGAAAGATTTTAGCATTCCATATTTCATAGGAAGTTGTTAAAAACTCTCTCCAATGTGCAGCTATGCTGTCCTGGAACAAAAAGCCTTGGACTCTGTGAAGATGATCTTTATGAAGATCTCGATGTGGCTGATGCTGATTTGAATTTTGAGAGCTATGAAGAACTCTTTGGTGTATCCCAGAGTCATTCAGAACAGCTTTTTGAGAATGGTGGACTTGATAGCTTGTTTGGGGTGAAGGACATATCTGCTGTTGATTCCAAATGTCAGGGTGAATTTGTCACAGAGGTTCACTCCATAACTCATTCTTCTATTGCACAATCTTGCATATGATAATCATCCTATATCTGCAATTATTAATATTATTTTTTGTTTTGATTTAATAAACCTATTGTTTCTTCTGTTACTTGTGCTTTGCAAAATTCACTATCAAGTGCGTATTGGTTTCCATATATACTTAATAAGGAGGAAATAACAGTTAGTATTGCTTTCCATATTTACTTAATAAGTAGGAAAATAACAGTTAATGAAAAGATTACATGATATTTTATTGAAATAATGTTGTAGGTGGGCTCTTCATGCTCATAATTTTTGTTTGTACCTTAACAATGTTCTCATAAAAAAATTGAGGAGATTAATTTCTCTTTATAGATTCTCTTTGTGCATGTTTTAGACAACATACCAACTTGGATCCGGAAGCTACATTACTGATAAAGGTTTGAAACCCATGGATTCGGAAGTAACTCCATAAAAAATGAGCTAATCGAAATTTTAAAACCCAATTTGTTTCACTCTAAATTGTTTTTGTGCGTCAAGCTATAGCATGTAGTTGACTAAGCATTCGCTTGATGAAGTAGTTCACTTCTACATAACAGCAAGACATAAACCAGTCTTAAAAATTGTAATTGTCATGGATAATTTCCACTGATGTAGGTTTTATCCTCGGTGGTCCTAAAGCAGCAAGTGCAGCTTATTACAATGGATCTCCCTAGATAGCTGGAATTTTCTTTTGTAAATCCTTAGAAGTTCAAATGGTGTATTCCCTTGGGTTTCTCTCTGCATTCTCTTCAAAAACTTTATGAGACCTCTTGCAGCTCTAATTCTAGAAGAGTCCCTCCCTCCGCCCCCGACGAAATTATGGGTGAGAATAAAGCTTGTGTATTTCTCAGAATCCAAGGAGAAAGTAATGTAGTTGTTTGTATAGTTCTACTTTAGTCCAAGCTTTTACCTGAAATATCCTTTCAGGCATCTGATAGCCTAAAGGTGAGCAATATGTTATGTTCCTTTTGAATATTATTCAACTATTAGATATCTCACGAGTTTAACTTACTGATGGTAGCTAGGTGCAAACACTATTGAATCTGCATCAATTGTGTTTTGACCTGGCTGGCATCACGAGCCAAAAGGTGAATGATGACATCATTATAGGCATTCTTCATGGGTGGCATGCAAAGCCAAATTGGGTTGGCAGTTCTGATCCATATTTTCTACAAGAAATCTTAAACTTGTTTCTCCAGACTCAGGCAAGTCACTTGTAAGTTGTAAGTAGAACTATGAAACAAATTCAAACTGTAGATAGATTATATTTCTATGATTAATTATATATAGAACAAGTTTGCAATCATTATGGTGTGAGTTTCAAGTCCCTTGAGTGACTTGATTGATGACCCAATGGAATCGAATCGACTGGTGTGTGTCGATACAAGTTGGCCAAGTCTCTAGATGTTGAGTACGTCACATTAACTGACATTACCGCAAAAGTTTAAAGCAGTTGTGACAAGAGCAGTCAATTGGCATCTGGTCTCTTCCAATATTCACCAATTGCTTTGGGCCTACTTTCAGAAAAACGTGCCGATTGTGAATACATGAAATGTAACGAAGTGGTCGGTATAGTCATCCCACACTTGCTGATTCTAAGTGGGTTTTTTAGCTTGACTGCAGTGTGGATGCTACGCTCCCCTACAGCTTGAGGCAAAAGATTCCCGAACATAGAGAATTGTATTGCAAGGATAAGATTATCATTTCTGTATCTGTGGGTCTGAGTTCTTCTTTGTGAACAAAGTGTCTGTATAATTCATTACTTGTTAGCATATGCAATGTGAATTTATATCCATGCCATCTAGGAAAGCATATCAAATATTTAAACCACTGAAAATGGTTAAGGGAACTGTTATTATCTCAAACAACTTGAAGTCTATATGTGATAGGCATAATGCAAATCGGACATATTTCAAAAGAAAAAAGAATAAGAATAAGAAATCTTAATGTTTGTGCTGTATGGATTTGGAAAAAGTAACGTCCAGTCAAATCATTGACATCTGCCTTTCTCTGCACCTTCCAAGAGCAACAGAGGCAGGGAGGAATAATCTTTAATGTGATAAATTTCCACCATTTGGTAATCCATCTCAATATTTCCAAAAGAGGGAGTTTAAGTACCAGAAAAACCCCGAGTTGGTACTACAAAACACACGACCAATGTGCTGGGATTGGGAACCGACTTTTGATAAGTCTTATCTGGGAGATCTCCTACTGAAAAAATCAACCAACCCAACCAATGATAGTAACCATCTGTTTCATCTCATCCTTTTGGATTGTCATATAATTAAAACAAAATGGTTCAGAAGAAAAAAGTCATTACATCAGATGGACATGATCATTACGTTGTATCGACTTTTGACCAAGATGCCCGGTAGGTTCTTATTCCCATACATGTGCAAGGTGTGTCCTGAACCGTGCCCACTGCGCTGGACTGGAGTTTTCTGTATTTGTGAATGCATCTTTTCATATAAATAAGCCCGTCTTTCTTATCTGACACATATACTAGCCGTAGTCATCGATATTTATGTGGTGTGCTCATGCCAACATATTGTCTTCGTATTTATACGTTGACCAGTTAGAAGTGTTCTGAACATCCTAGTAAGGTTGTTTAGTCCTATATAGCTGTATACTGGAAAGCATCTTTTACAATTTTGGTTATGAGTAATTATTGAATGCACTGGACTTAAAGATTGCACGTTTATGTTCTTTACTAGGGGTCTTCGGCTGGAAGGGTTAAAGCGATACAGCCAGCATGCAGCAATGCGGTATCTGCTGATTCCATGATGAGTGCTAAAACTGAACCAAACCTTTGTTACTCTGCAAGGCAAGCCCATTCCAGCCTCTCACTTTCATTTTCTGGCTTGACTGGGGAGAGTAGTGCCGGAGATTATCAAGACTGTGGGGTATCTTCGATGCTTCTTATGGGTGAGCCTCCATGGTATTCACCTGGCACTGAAAACTCATTCCCATCTTCTAGCAGGGACAGCGCTGTCATGCGTTATAAGGAAAAGAAGAAGTCACGCAAGTGAGTATACATAAGAAATATTACATTCATGCATACATAGATAAATACTTACGGACGCACACTTACGTTCATAGTTGCGTCTTGCATACAAATGCAGATTTGGAAAAATGTAAATGTAAGTTAACATTTTATGCATTCCATAGTGTTCCTGTTTAAGTTCTGGCGTATAATTTGAT
Source organism: Euptelea pleiosperma (assembly GCA_035048495.1). Classification (NCBI taxonomy): domain Eukaryota; kingdom Viridiplantae; phylum Streptophyta; class Magnoliopsida; order Ranunculales; family Eupteleaceae; genus Euptelea; species Euptelea pleiosperma. The sequence goes on from CM068545.1 coordinate 2,483,169, forward strand.
GAAACACATTTTCTTTTGTTAATCTGATGTGCAGGTTTGAGAAGAAAATAAGGTATGTCTCTCGTAAGGCGAGGGCTGATGTAAGAAGGCGTGTGAAGGGACGGTTCGTTAAGGCTGGAGATGCTTATGATTATGACCCATTGTGCCAAACCAGAAGCTACTGAGTGCATTATCAAACCATACTCCAAGGAAGAAAGGCTGGCTAAAGATTAACTTGGGAAAATGATGATAAACTTGGGAAAGTGATAAATATTTTGAGAGAAAAGATTGATAGGTCCTTGCTTCCCTCTGCAATGACAAAATGTCAAATTATATCACATGGGGTGCGGTCATCATCTTTAAATAAAGGATGTGTAAAATACCTGGGTTCTGAAGCTTGATTAAGTTTATAAAAATTCAGGTCGAGAAGTTCAGTTTTTCCACCACCAGCTACAACTGGCAGATCGTGATATCTTCTGACGACGACACTGAAAACACCCCTGGCTCTATGGAACTTGTCTTTCAGGTGGTATTTCCCCTTTCTCTTTTTGAGGGCGAGAGCAAATATTTGGCCCTTTTCCGGGAAAGGGGAGTGTGTATTAGCCTTCTCCAATTAATATGCTCATGTATATTTCATTTGCCAGCTCATTCGCTTTCTTTTTACCCCTCATCAGTCAGGAATTCAGCTACCATGGCATGACGGGTGGTAATACCTCGCTGCCAGGTCAGACAAAAGAAGCTTCTTTGTAAGATGTTTATAAAAATATATTTTTTTCTGTCATGTGAAATATGTAGAGAGCACAGGATCGTCTATGTAATTGAGAGGAATCAGTCTCTAGTAGTTCAACACAAGAAGATGGGAGATTTCTTTATGTAAAACAATGTAATTTTTATTTGGGTCTTGATTGTAGAGATGTTATAACTGGGGCCTTGAGGTTACTTGGCTTTATTGTATTCCTAATGTAAATGTTAGATCTGTAAATGCTTTTCAATCCCAGATAATTTTCTATTGCAGATAGCTGATCTTGCATTGGTTGGAGGATTTCAGTTACGGGCAGTCACGCGGTTTGCTGTGTTAGATGACATGTGAACGACATCTATGAGCAGTGGTCGAGAAATGCAATACAATTTGAATGCAGTTTCGACATTACCATGTGAAGTCCACAATTTGGTTTAGCCAAACCAATAAAATTGTTTTTAGGTCACACTGCCCAACTCCAATCACAAGAGAGAGAGAGAGAGAGAGAGAGAGAGAGAGGTTAATTGAATGAATTGGAGGAGAGAATTTTTGAAGTGGCAATCATGTGCCCAATGATCACGCACCACGTATACCTGGGGTTTAGGATCTGGTATTTAAAGTTTTTTTTGTAAAAGTAACCATGGGTATGTGGCGTGTGATCAGTGGCGCATGATCTCCGCTTCAGAAAAAATCTCGGATTTGAGGGACAGTCTCTTATTAAGAATGGTGGAGAGGACTTGGTTCTGGTTGGAAGGAGAGTGTCTCCACCTCACCTCACATGCTGTAGCATAGTCCAGCAGCAACACATGCTGCGGGGTTCCTCCTTTGTAAGATACGTACCTAAAAAGGGATAAATCTAGTATGCAAACAGTGTATCCACCATTGAATGCTCCTTGAAAAATGTGTTTTTAATTTATAAAATATATTTTTTTGAAAACATTGAAATAACACATTTTCCAAGGGACATCCAACCGTACTGACACTGTTTGCATACTTTTTAAGTGTGTAAACAGTTGCATACTATGTGAGCCCACTAAAAAGCAGCACTAACCCTTATTAACTCAATGGTAGATCACAAAAATAAAAAAACTCAATGGTTAAAAAGTAACTCGAGTCGAGGTTGAACGGAGATAGAGCTTTTTTAGTACTTGACCTGCAAAAGTGAACCCCGTCATGGTGTTGATGCGGGTTCACTGTTGCGAAGATGGACTAGTCGAGATTGAAATTGCAGTTGGAGATTGGACCCATAATTTGAGGATTTTCTATGCCTAAAATGAGTCTGATGAAACGATCATATAACCATTAGATTCACTATATTTGTTTGGATGATGGGAAAAAAGGGGAAACCCCATCTGATGGATGATCATGGCCAGCCCCAAGGTAATACATACGATGGACCTAAAATGGATCATCCGTGGACACGCTACCCCCACATGATCTGATCAATTCACGGAAATGGAATATTCAACTGGTGAGTAGAGGACCCTTTGGATGGAATATAGCCAAAAACATCAGACGGGGGGGAACTGGAAGCCTCTAGCCTTCGGAAATCCTTTTTAGTCAACTTTTGTCCTCTCTTTTGGTAGCTACTATTGTTAACAAGATGATTAACACTACTGAATATTAATAAGAATAGCACCCTACAGTCTTTCTTTAAGAAGTTCAGGTCAGCATACTTTTTGTGGGTTTACAAGGTCAGGTCAAAAGTCCAGAAGATTGCTTCTTTTTATAGGGGTGCCCCAGTTCTGATCAACATGGGGTTGGGCCTTAAAATTCCATACAGTTATCCAGCTCTTTGAAGGCCATCATTGAACTGTGAAGTAAAGGTTCCACGAACATTATGACTAATGTAATGGTAGATCATAAAAGAATGTAACTGTTGAAGAACTTTCTAAATCCAACAAACAACTAGAAACCACCCTAAATCACAATCCGTTGAAAATCGCACAAAAATGACAGAAACCATCCCCGTGAGTTTTATGTCAGTTGCCTTATAAAAGACCCTCTTAGAAATGTAGTTCTTGTTATCACTCCCAAGGGCATCTGTTACTGAGTTTGAAATGCACCACGGATTATCAAGCAGTCATGCAACTTAAGGGTAGAGCAATGTAATACTATGAGGGCTTCACCTGATTCATCTTCTCCTATCGTCTCTGTAAGGTCCCTCATTTTCTTGATCCTTCAAGAAGCCTAGAAATGCAAGAAAGCCAAAAAAGAAGAATCCTCCTGACCAGCCACCCCCACCGCCGCCTCCACCGCCACCACCATCACCATCATCACGGGGTGGAAATCCAGTCCCGCCGTCATCAAGATCAGGTGACTTTTCCTTGCCTGAAATTCACCAACCCATAAGCCGTTTCGAAATAAATAACATAAAATTAAGTCAAACATTTTAGGAAAAAAGAACACCCATTAATCCAATTTCTGTTCACCAAAACAGAAAGTGAAAAGCTTGGAGGTAGAAGCATAAACATAATGAGAATAACTCTCAACAAATTCTTGTTCAGAAACAATACAAAAACTAGAATGCTTGATATAAAAATTTTCAATCAAATACCCCCAAGTGAAATTCTGAAAAAACCATCAGATTTTATGGTCGCTGAAACAATAAGAATCATGTAAGAAAAATATCTATTATGAACCTAAGGTCCATCCTTAATCGACCCTTTTCCTGAGGAAATTTCCTATGCAAATTTTTTTTTACTAATTGGGTGATTGTAGCGATCTGATATCAGTCCTCTGGACGCCAAATAAAAAACAGAGGGTGAACTAATCCCTCTTGATGGGGTGGTGGGACTCATAGAAGGGTGTATTACACTCCCCTGCACTCATTTTGTGTATCACTATGTTGTTTATAAACCATCTTTATAGACTACAAAATGAGGAACCTCCTATGTTGCATGGATCGGAATCTGACATAGATACGAGGTGTTGGACTCAGCAAACCCCAAAAAATAGGATTCGGGGACTCGGCTGAATATTTTAATTATTAATTTATTTTTATTTTATAACGACGAGTCGTGGCGAAATATCGGGATTTTCTTGGTAGATTTTGGTAGGATTTTTACCAAATCTTAAATTTTGGTAGGACTTTCTTGGTAGACGATTCCGTGGTGAGTCCTTGTCCACACATGTCCGACACAGACACTTCTCTCATTTAGAAGAGTCCGTGTAACATAAGGAACCTCAATCATCCCTAACCGTAAAAGATGAGAAAAAAGACAAACACAAGGGTTTTTGTCCCTCTGATTAAAGTGTGCTATGGCAATGCATAAAAGGTAGACGGAGAGACTTTGTTGCATAAAGAACATGAAAACCTTTCAAAGCAGTTGTCGGTGAGTTGTTAATTTAACTTGGTTACACCAATAAAGAAAAAACGATTTCCTTTATTGATCCGCTAATTAAATCAACAAGATAGAGGACTTTTACCTTGAATGGGAGCAATGGTAATCGTTGATGATTGGCGTGTAACAGTTTGAGTTTGCTCTGCACCGCATCTTGCATTCTGCAAAGAAACCAAAGCCAGATCAAGACCTTAAAGTACCTGAACATTTCTGACCAAAGTATCTGTAAAGAAACAATTTATACAGGATATGCTAATATATTTTTTCAACGTATCTTGCTTGTCTTAACGACTATAACTAACATCTTTGTGCCCCCACATGGGTTATTGAAGTGCTCATGTTCTGTTCTTGGAATATTTGAGAGCATTATTAGTATCACACGAGTACAATATGTATCGAGAGTTGAGATAAATCTACACCTATTCTTACACCCACTGGTGAGACAATCCAACTATACCTTGAGTTGTCCTCATTATCATGGTCATCGTCACAAAAAATCAATCCATTACTAACCATATGGAAAGTTGATCTAAACTGTTCAATTGGAAGGCCCACAATTTCAAATTTAAGTCAACTTTTCATGAGTTTAGGAATGTCAAAATGGACCGACTTTTTGTGAGGATACTCTCCATGACATGGGTAACTCACTGTGCAGTTGGATTATGCAACATGATCACCATCCCAAGTGTAAGAATCGGGTGTAGATTTATCCTACCTCATGACATGCCTATGTGGGGTTCACATGGAGATGAGTTAAGGGCTGATTTTTGGTGAGGATGGTCTCCTCACCATGAATATCATTCTAACACAAAATCAACTCTAACCCTATCAAATATGGATTTAAAGGTAACAGTGAAATGGACGGTCCAGATTTTTTCAATTTGTAACCCACATTTCATAGGGCTAGAAAATGTTGGAATGAGCTGATCTTTTGTGAAGAGATCATCAATCAGCCCTTAACTTGTCTCCACGTGTGCCCCATATAGGCGTGTCACTTTAACTGACCAATATAGAATGGGTCGCGTTATTTTGATACGCCTAAAATGACATGCCATTTTGACATGCCGATGTGGTGCCCACATGGAGATGAGTTAAGGGCCGATTTTTGGTGAGGATGATCTCCTCAACATGGCGATAGGAGATCATCCTCACAGAAAATTAGCTCATTCCGACATTTCTAGCTCTACGAATAATGGGTTACATGTTGAAAAAATATGGACCTTCCATTTCATTCTAAGTTTTTAGTCCACATTTGATAAGAGTTGGAAGTTTGGGAATGGTTGATTTGTCAAGCACTTCATTTTTTAAGTGTAAATGACATGATCATGACTTAGAAGGGCTGTATCTCTGCCGTGGGCCACAGAGGAATTTACCAAATTGAGATACAAGGAGCACAAAATATTAAGGGGGGTTCATGACCAGTACCATGGTCAACCAACACATGGCCTTAAAAATACTTAAAAACCTCACGCCCAGCATAAGTTCACTGACAATAAATTTGGATTTTTAAACTAACTCAAATCCAGCTAGGGAAAAAGCTTTTAAAGCCAGGTCTATCCTTAGATATTATTTTTGGGAGCACAATTACTAATTCACTGAAAGCCATAAGATCTCTCTTTTAAAGTGAAATTCCTAGCGCATATTTTCAAAACATCAACAAGGAAGAACCTTTTTTATGGCCAATATTTTAAAGTATCAGCAAAAAAAGGCAGCTTTAATTTCTTACACCTTAACTCTAAACTCTTAGGGCTCTCAGTTTAGCCCTTAAAGTGTAAGAATGATCTTAACAGAAAAAAAGAAAGGTTTTATTTCAAATTTGCATTGACCTGGGTGGTTCGATGTCAAACCATCTGGGTCGAAGGTTGGATGGGTTAAACAATCTAGGCCGGCTTTTTAATGACTAACCGGGTCGATGTTAACTCAGCTGGTTCACAGGTTCAACCAGCCGGGGAGGCTGGGTCTTACAACATTGTAAAAGACCTCTTTCGGAAGACAGTTTTAGTTATTACTCTCAGTTTATCTAAAACTGAGTCTAAAGTCCAGAGAAGTTTATGCAATGCAAAGTAATGAGTGGAAAAAAGAAGAAACAACAAACTCACCAAAGCAGCGGCACATATTACAGCTCTGGTCTGCATTCGAGAAGCAAGTGTGATGGGTCTTCTGCTTTGAAACGCTTGAGATTGTATGCTGGGCCCTACCAGACGAGATCCAGTAAGCTGAATCCTTCCCCCACACTGAATTTCTGTTTTGCCTGCATGGAGAAGGTAGTGCAATTTAGAGTGGAAATCAAAACCAATATCAAAGAAAGCTTACTAACTGAAATCCAAATTGGATGAATTCAATCCAAAGTAGAAGATACAGAAAATATTACATGGCTCAATTCAAGAAGCACGAAGAAGAAGTTTGGCATTTAAATATGGATTGTTGAATACCTTATTGGAATCGAAGTTGATCATGAAACCTGACTTATTTATTTCAAAGACATCTACACTGAATCTTATCACTTTGGTAACTTACAAACATACACGTTCATGTTGGAGAAAACTAAGAAGAAGTTTTGATCTCCTTCACAAGTGTACATAGCAAAATGAAAGAGGCGGAAAAAATAAGCTCCCATAAAAATCTTAATATTCATCTCAGTGACATATTGGTACATGTGCTGCACATGTATTTTGTGCACGTTTCACTCAGATACATTCTTTTCTTTTTTCAGAATTGTTCACCATAGTTTTCTTTTTTACCATCCAAAAAGAATATGACAAATCGAACAATGGGCCCTGCCCCCTTGTATTGTAACACATACTGGTAAGCTTTTAGAACTCCACATATAGTCTACTATAAGGCTACCTCAGATTTACTCGTCAAAAGCCGAGATCCTCTAAATCAAGTGAGAAAATTTGTTCATTCTTTAGCAACTAAATAACACGCACACTCATATTTTCCCTAAATTGAACAATTAGAAGCTGGGAAAAGAGTTATCCATGTACCTAGGGGTCTCTCAACCGAGACGGTAAGCATAGGCGCTGTAGCTGTCAATGAAGACATCTTGCTGAAAATGAAAAATGAATGAAAAAGTTAATTTCTCTGCATTAGAACCATAATCATAAAGAATATAGATAATGTGATGGCTAGAGATAATTGAAATCTTCAGAAAGATTGGAGAATATCTAGGAAGTGGAGGAATGTTTATGTGCAACTATAGTGCATAGATCAACGAAATGAACTGAATAATTGTCTCCACTTATGAGGGTGTTTCCCAGTATGTTGCATTGGTACAGGTACAGGTGTCAAAGTCCGACACGGGTGCGGCCCGTGTGGGTGTCCGATTTGGCAAACCATGAAAAATAGGATTCGTGGACTCGGAAATATACTTTGAATAATGTATAACAAAATAATTAAAGTAATTGTTTCTTATATAATAGTGAGGATAATAGTAGAAAATGTCATAGAATATCTTATGATTTGTATCATATACTTATAGATAAGAAAATAGATATATTTAATGCAACAATTATTGCATAATAAGGAAAGAAAAAACAAAATAGAATTTGGAAATGTCACAACAGCATCTGTGTCGTGTCGGACTCCAACACGGGATGCAACATAGATTTCACATGAACCTTCACAAACCCTTTAGACGAATTCATAATTCACCCCTACCCAATGAAATGCTCCACTTATATATATGCACATACACTCTCCAGACCTCTTCACAGGAGTGGCAGCTTACCCTTTACACATGGAATCTGAGGTGGGTAAACACATTTTGTCGCCTCAGTATCTCCCATGTGGCAAGTTTCAGCTCAATAGCACTCGGCCACCACTTCCACCATGTGACAAAAAAGTCATTTTTTCTCTTTCTAACTTTTTTTTAAATTCAAAGGCTGAAATTTGTAGGGGAAAATAACGAGACACCGTCGACAAGGGTACTATCCAAAATGAAGCTGCCAGCCATAATCGAGGATGCAGTGGTATTACTATAAAAAAATAAAAACCCAATTATTTATTCCCAAAAATCTACAAAAACTCGGATTGTGAAACAAAAGGTGAAACATTTGATTCATTGTCTTTGGTCCATCCACACCACAAGCGCCCGTCTAGCCGAACGTAGAACAGATACACACAAGAAAGTTCATACGATCATGAAACCGCGAAAAAAAAAATGATGAAATCAAGATTAAATTTTGACATATATTGGAAGAAAAATAACTGTGGGGTTATTCTGGCAAAAGAGCGAAATCCGGCAACTGCGTCTTCGTCAATTGCAGCGGTACATGAATTAAAGAATCGAATAATGGAAAAAAAATCCCAAAATTCCCCCAAAAAAATCAATGGAATGAGAGAGAGAAAGGGAGGCGGAAGGGGGAGGGGATTATTTTCCATAAAAAAGGTTCGGTAATTGAGAGGGCACAAACCAATTCAGGGGAAAAAAAAATTAAAATATAAAATTGGCAAAGATTTACCTTTTCGATGGCGGAGATTCTGAGGCAGTTGATGCGAGGCTTGAGAGGGAGAGAGGAGGAGATGGAGAGGGATTTGATTTATTTGCTTTTCTTCCTCTTGACGGTGAAGGAAAGAGGAGGAACAGTAGACATCCGATGGTTGAAGTAGTGGAACACGTGACGTCGGGAACCTTTCCTTCTCTTTTATGTTTACAGAAGTAGCCTTGAGTTATCCTTCAATACCCATCCATGCGGCCCCCAGGATTTCCCACGTAGGACTTCGCCTTATGAATGGCTATATCGGAAACGAATAAAACTTGTGTCACAAGATGTTGTGACGGAAGCCGGTCACAGCACTCACTAAGGGCCACTTGGCATACTATTAGAGGACTATGACCGTATGGATGTTTGGCCAGTCCCTCAGTGGACTGGTACACAAAAAATCAACTTGATTAGTGATTTCTAAGCGATTCGATTGAAATTATTTTCATGGGTTGATTTTAACGGTAGGAATTTGAGAATTATTGAGCGTTATTTGGGTGCAAAACTCCAAAGGTTCTAAATCATTAATCAGACTGATTTTTGGTTTGTAGGTCCGCCGAGGGACTGGCCAAACATCCATACGGTCACTACCCTATGATCGTGTGCCACGTGGCTCATATTGAGTGCTGTGACTGGCTTCCGTCACAACATCTTGTGACACAAGTTTTAGTGGCGAGGAAGAGTTTAGGACGAACTCTCGGAGGACGCTCATCGTATGGATGTTTGGCCAATCCCTAGGTGGACCTAGACACCAAAAATCAACATGATTAGTGATTTCTAGGTGCTGGATTGGAGTTATTTTCATGAATTTAACCGTGAGAATTTGAGCATTATTGACCATTATTTGGGGTACAAAGATCCAAAGGTTTGAAATCACTAATCAAGTTGATTTTTGGTTCGTAGGTCCATCTAGAGATTGGCAAAACATCCATACGGTCAGATTCCTCTAAGAGGATGCACGTGGCGCATATTCTGGGCTGTCATCGGCCTCGTGACAGTCCTCTGTCATCAAAGTTTTACTCGTGGTTTGAGGCTTAGAGCTTTTTTATCTCCTAAAACCTCAGATGCCGAACTGCAAAAACAAAACCCTAGCAGCTTTAGAACTCTTGTTTGTCTCTAAAAAACCCTAGCAGAAGAGATGAGAAATCCATGGAGATTGCTTCTTCTCCGCAGTGTTACTCGATCTTCAATCCACAGTTCGAAAATCCAGTCTCTGCATCTCCAAGTAAGAAATCTGGATCCTCAAAAATCGTGTTATTTCTCTTCATTTCTTAGTCGAAATGCTCTTGGGAACGGTTTATTCGCGTTTGATTCGTATATGAGAAACCCTAGAACTCGTAGCTTTTCATCTGAACCAGCTTTAGAACACAATGATCACGATCATGTTGTCTTGACGTTGACTGAGATTTTCTCTAAACCAAGCAGTTCTGAGGAAATAAAAAACGAGTTAGAGTTGATTAATGTCTCGATAAGCTACGACATGGTGTTAACGATGTTGCAGAATCTCAAAGGCAACCCGGAAGTTGCTCAGAGATTTTTTAATTGGGTTTCGGAGATGGAAAATGAGAAATTGAGTTCGAAATCATATAATTTGATGTTGAGGATTTTGGGTACGAAAGATCAAGTTAAGGAGTTTTGGGATTTAGTTGAGATTATGAAGAAGAAAGGTTATGGAGTTTCTAAGGGCACGTACATTGAGGCTTTGGAGAATTTTGAGAAGGAAGAAATGGTAGGGGATTTAGAAAAGTTGAAGGAAATTTTCACGTCAAAATCTGGGGAGAATTCTATTGAGAGAATATCTTCTACGGTTTGTAAGGTAATTAGAGAAGCTGAGTGGGGTGAGGACGTCCAAAAGAGATTAGGAGATTTGAATATTAGTTGGTCCAGCGATTCAGTTGTGATGGTACTGGATAATATTAGTGTGCATCCCATGAAAGCTTTGATGTTCTTCTGGTGGGTTGAGGAAAACCCTTCTTTTAAACACAACAAGCAGACTTACAATGCCATCATTAAGGTTTTGAGCCGAGAAGATTGCATTGAGAAGTTTTGGCGTGTTGTTGATGAAATGAAGGAAGCTGGAAGTGAAATGGAGGTGGAGACGTATGTTAAGGTCATGGGGCACTTTAATAAGAGGGGAATGATTAAGGATGCTGTGGATTTGTACGAGTTCATGATGAGTGGTGCAAATAAGCCTCCGGTTCAGGACTGTATGTTTCTCTTGCGAAAAATTGTTGTTGGTAAAGACTTAGATATGGATCTGTTTTCTAGAGTCATGACGATTTTTACGGAGGGTGGGAATGTCTTGAAGAAGTCTACCTTCGATGGGGTTCTCAAATCATTGATCAGTGTCGGTAAATTGCAGGAATGCAATAAGATTCTGAAGGCCATGAAGAATGGTGGATTTGTAGCTAGTGATGCTGTTTATGGTGAAATTATCTTCCAGCTTAGTAAAGCTGGGAGATTGGATGAAGCGAGTGAGATTTTGGATGAGATGGAAGCATCTGGGCGTAATCCAAATATCAAAATACGGACATCTTTGATTCAAGGACAGTGTACAGCTGGTGATGTAGATAATGCATCTTCTTATTTCCAAAAGATGGTAGAAAAGAATGGGGCCACAGATGCTGGTTATGCTTTTGAAGTACTAGTGAATGGGTTTTGCCATAAGAACAGGGCGGAAGATGTGTGCAAGTTTCTTTCCGAGATGGTCAACAGAAATCAATTACGGCCTTGGCATACGACGTACAAAATGTTGATAGAGAAATTATTGGTTCAAGGAAGTCTTAAAGAGGCTTTGAGCCTTCTTGGGTTGATGAAGAATCATGGGTTTCCACCTTTCTTGAATCCGTTTATTGAACACATTTCCAAATCTGGGACCGGGGACGATGCTATGAGTCTTTTGAAAGCCATGACTGTGAAGAGGTTCCCATCTACATCTGTGTTTATCCGCATGTTTGAAGCATTTTTCAAGGCTGGCCGGCACAACGAGGCGCACGATTGTCTTTCTAAATGTCCAGCCTACATCCGTAGACATGCTGATGTTTTGAATCTCTTCTGTTCTATGAAGCCTGAAGAGGTGGCGGCTGCTGCTACTGCTACTGCTGCTGCTGCTGCTGTGGCTGCTTAGGCTTCTGTGGAATGTCTCTTTTTGTATTTTATGAGGTTGGAGCAGGATGACATGTCATTCAGAAATTTGTTTGTGCATTGTCTTCCATCCCTGTTTTTAATTGGCTGTCTGATGGAACATGATCAATTTTGTTTGATGCCAAATAAAATTTACATTATCCTTGTAGCAAAAAATTACGTTATCAAACTTTTTCCCAGTTTTTGTCCTTTTTAAGTGACTAAATTGTCTGACTTTTTAAGTGAGCAGCATATGATCATGTGGGTAAACTAGTTGTAGTAACACTGCATTTTTATTGAATATGCTAGTATTGTCAGTTTTGAAAACATTACTCCATTAGGGAGTCATGGATCTCTTGCTGCTACTTGTATTACTGATTTGTATGTTTGTTTGTTTGTTTGCCTATGTTATTTTGTTTCCATTGAAGGCTCAGATATAAAGGCTAGAATTGTGAATTTTGGTTTGTTGGATCTTAAAATCTTTCAGAACAGGTTTCTTTGATGGTCTCTGTTTACCTAGTAAGTAGTAATGGCGTCTTGATGATCTTCTGCAGAACTTTCACATAGCTTGGATTCGATGGCTCCTTCCCAGATTGTGGAGATTCTGGTGCGAGAATTTGGTTTCTAAAAGCACTACTTTATGTTACTTATCAAAAAAAAAAAAAAGCACTACCAGCAATATGATGGCGGGTAAGTTCTTTTAGAAATATGTATCTCCATATCAAAATGAAGTTGGGAGATAGATAGCTAACTAGGGCTCACTGTCGACTTTTGTTGCAACCTTATAAAGGTTTTTATTCTTCTTGGCTTATATTTTGAAGTTAAATGCCATCCTGATCCCCATTTGGATTCCATGTACTACTGGCCAGTGTTCCCTTTTGAGTCAACTCAGCGAAAAACTAGTTGATTGTTTTCTACAAGGCCTACTCACACAGAACAACCCTTTCGACCTGGAACCAGTTAGGTTGTCCACGAAACCAAAAACCCAACTTTGAGGAAAGCTTGGGTTTCATAATCCCCAATGATATCCAGATGAACGGGACAGCTGTATCTCATTCCTTTTCAAGCCCGTGTTCTGGGAGCCAACACAGAGGCCAAAGAGCATTTTGTTGTGATAGGAGACGATGGAACACTCAGTGTGGAAGGAGATTGGAACATCCTTTTTTGGGGTTTATAGAAGGACAGAAGCATGAGTGTGTTGGAAGATGAAGAAGAGGACTCCAGTAATATCATTTTGTCTAGTAACGCTTTGATGTTTTAGTGGTCCAAGTTGTTTAAGGACTGTAGAGAGTTGTTTTTGAAGATTTTGTTTTCAGGTGGAGGTGATGGTGTATAGACCATATTAGACCTTTTTCTTTTCCCCTTCTTTTGAGGAGTCCCCCTCGTCCTTTAGGTTTGTTTCTTTGCTTGCTTTCTCAATAAAGATATCAAGAAAACGAAAGGAGGAAAAAGGTGGTAATGGTTGAGGAGTCTTGAAAGCATTCTCATAAATGGAAACCATAACTGATAGATGAAGTTGGTTCTCCAGGTGTACCTGTTGTCCACTTAGATTGTGGAGTCCTAACCTAACTCTATAACCTTCCGAGCTAGGATCTCTATGATATGGATAACATCAGAATCCTACCTGATGTAATCTTGTAACAGAGTTTTCTATATATATTGGAATCCATCGTGCTCTCACAGATCAAGTGAGATTACACAATATAATACTCTTTATGTGCTTTTGTATGGTATCAGAGCCTACAATGGCTGCATCTCTCTCACTCTCACCTCATCTAACGTGGTGTGAGAGCCAAAAACACAAAAGAATAAAATAACATAAGTTATCTCATCTAACTTGGCACTTGTTCAGCCTTGCAACTTTTTCCCAGTTTCGCACACAAACAAAGCAAGAAAATCTTAACCCCCGCAAGTGTGTCTAATCCAGAGAGGGAAGAAACATGGCGGAGGCTGCTGTGAGCTTTCTACTTCACAAGGTAGATTCCTTGCTCGTCGAAGAAGGGAGATTGTTGAGTGGTGTTAGCGAAGAAGTTGAAGACCTAAAAGATGAATTAGAGAGCATGCAGGCCTTCTTGAGGGACACAGATGCAAGGGAAGAGAGCGAGGAAACAGTGAAAACTTGGGTAAAGCAAGTTCGAGAAGTAGCTTACGATGTTGAGGATGTTCTTAACAACTTCTTGCTTCGGTTACCAAATCAATCTCATCGGCTTGGACTCATCGGTGTTTTCCACAAAACCACACACTTGATCGACCATTGGAAAGCAAGCCGTCAGATTGCCACTCAAATACAACACATCAAAGCGAGGGTCCACAACGTTGCGGAGAGAAGCCATAGATATCATTTCAACAGCTCAGATCAAGCCTCAAGATCCAATTCTACGCATGACACATGGCATGATCCTCGAGGCCACGCTCACCTACTCGATGAAGCTGAACTTGTGGGCATCAAGCAACCCAGAGACGAACTGATCAAATTGCTTCTTGATGGAGAACTGAAACTACCGAAACTTGGAGTAGTTTCGGTGGTCGGCATGGTGGGTTGGGCAAAACCACCCCCGTCAAGAAGGTATACGACGATCAGAGAGTGAAGGGACACTTCCAACACCATGCTTGGGTTAGTGTTTGACAATCATTCCAAATTGAGGCGATCATAAAAGACACAATAAAGCAGCTCTTTGAGGAGATTACCAGCCAGTTCCTAAGGAGTAGACACTCTGAACTGAAAGATACCATAAGGCTCAAAATGATACTCAGGGAATTTTTGCAGCAAAAGAGGTATGTGATTGTTCTTGATGATATATGGAGGATACATTCATGGGAAAGTATGGGAAAGTAAAATATGCTCTGCCTGATAGCAATTGTGGTAGTCGAATAATGGTCACAACTCGTTTTGCTGGTATAGCTTCTTCCTGCCTGGAATCTTATGGCCATGTGTACAACCTTAAACCTCTACCTCCAAAAGAGGCTTGGGTTCTGTTTTGCAGAAAGGCATTTCGATCAAACCTTGAGAATAGTTGTCCTTCAGAATTACAAGGGCTTTCACAAAATATCTTGAAGAGATGTGAAGCATTGCCTCTTGCAATTGTGGCTCTAGGTGGTCTTTTATCAACAAAAAACAAAACTGTGGTCGAATGGCAAAGAGTGCAGCGTAGTCTTGGTGCAGAGTTAGAAAACAATGAAAAACTTAGTAGTACCATGAAAGTACTACTCTTAAGTTACATGGATTTGCCTTACTACCTAAAATCTTGTTTTCTGTATTTAAGTATTTTCCCCGAGGATTATCCAATTGAGGGTATGATGTTGATTCGGCTTTGGATAGCTGAGGGGTTTGTAATTGAAAAAGAAGGCAGTGTCATCGAAGAAGTTGCAGAGGGCTACCTCAAGGAACTCATCAGTAGGAATTTAATTCAAGTAACAGAGTTTAATACTGGTGGAAGTGTGAAAGAGTGTCAGGTTCACGATCTCATGCGTGAGATCATTATCTCAAAGTCTCGACAGCAGAATTTTGCTACAGTTATTGTAGAACAGAACGTAGGACTGTGAAAAATTTCGACGCTTGTCATTGCAGAAGGGCAATGTGAATGCACTGCAAAATAAGAGCTACTCACAACTTCGTTCTCTGTTCATGTTTGGGGTAGATACACTATCCAGTTCATCTATGACTGCATTCTTTGGTGGCTTTCTGCTACTAAAAGTGTTAGATTTGAGAGGTGCGCCTTTGGAGATGTTCCCGAATGAAATTGTGAATCTATTCCATTTAAGGTACTTAAGCTCGAGGAGTACGAAGATTAAAATGCTACCCAAGTCTATTGGGAAGCTTCGAAACCTAGAGACATTGGATCTTAAACATACCCATGTATCAGAGTTGCCTGTTGGGATCCTAAAGCTCCAAAAACTACGCCATCTTCTAGTTTACCGCTACAACATAGGGTATTATGTACCTTTTGATTTTTGTAGAGGATTTACAGCACAGGTGGAAATAGGAGGTTTAGTAGCCTTGCAAAAGCTCTGCTTTATTGAGGCAAACCAAGGCAGTGGCATAATTAGAGAGCTGAGAAGGCTGAACCAACTAAGGAAATTGGGCATTGTTAAGCTGAGGAGAGAAGATATGAGTGATCTCTGCTCATCCATTGAGAAGATGAGCAACCTCTGTTCCTTGGACGTGACTTCAATAGAAGAGGAGATTCTTGACCTACAATCTCTATCTTCTCCTCCTATGCTTCTTCAACGGTTATACATGAAGGGGCGTTTAGAGAAGTTACCACATTGGATTTCTTCACTCCACAACCTGAACCGAATTTTCTTAATGTGGTCGAGATTGAGGGATGATCCACTTCAAGCCCTTCAAGCTTTACCTAATCTATTGGAGGTTCAACTTCTTCAAGCTTATGATGGAGAAATATTGTGTGTTAAGGTGGGAGGGTTCCCGAGACTTAAGCTTTTAAGCCTTCAAAAATTAGATGGATTGAGATTAGTGAGAGTGGAGGAGGGAGCAATGCCACATCTTCAGAAGCTAGAAATTATGCGTTGTGAAGTACTAGAGAAGGTGCCATTAGGCATTGAACGCCTCACCAACCTTAAAGAATACTTCGTGGAAATGCGAAACGAATTCAGGAGACTACTACCCGATGGAGGTGAAGATCATAAAAAAGTTTCGCATATCCCAATCGTCCGTTTTTACTTCTGGAGGAATGGATATTGGGCGCACCATTGCCCTGAAGATCTTGCAACGGAATGATGAAGCATTAGTATGGTGAGGTGATTCTTCTTCTTCTTCTTTTTGCAGAAGGGCATTGTGTGTTGGGAGTACATTCCTCGTGATCTCATTACAGAAATACTCTGAAGAACTCCTAGTAAATCTTTAATAAGATTCAAGCATCTGTGTAAGCTATGGCACTCCTTAATAAAGGATGTTCAATCAGTTTTGCTATTTTATCTGGAAGTCATTATCAAGATAAGTCGTTTTCTGGAAAGCTGAAAAAAGATGTTCATATTAGGCCCTGAATGGTTGCCCGGAATAAATTTTCTAGAAATGACTTTTGCATATAAATGTTTTGAAACTTTTTTCTGTATCAACACTTTCTAACATACAGATCATTTTTCTGTAAAGCTTTTTGTTAATAACCATACAGAGCCTTAATGTTAACAGGGGTTGGAAGGCGGAAGGCTAATGTACTGTTAGCAAAAAACAGTTATGAAGATTCATCGATGTTGCCATGCGGCGGTTTGATCTGTCTTTATGGAAACGTGGAGTACCAAGATTTAATCTGATTGAACATATAGGCTTTCATGTACAAAGATTTATTTGTGTTTTGTTCTACAAATTTTATCTTTCCGATTCCTTCTGGATTGTCCTAGAAGGTACGATGAACAAATCCAGAATAAATAAATAAAATCAAATGGTTACAATCCGCCATACTGCCCTATATGTGCATCAGTATTAGGAAAAAAAAGAAAAATCAATCGGACCCTTGATTTCATGGGTCATATTCCCACCATAACTGTTCATGTAGCCCACAAAATCATGGATGAACTCATCATGAACTGCACATAGTGGGGTCATACATCTTGGTTTAGCTGTATCCCATAAACCTTTCGATTATTTATGATCCTCAACTCGATGTGTAGATTTTTGTATCCTTAGCTATACTTTTTTTAATAGCCGTCCAAGATTTTGTTCATGCTTGGAAGGATCGGACACTGATTTTAAATTTTCTGGGCTGTGACCCCTCCAAGTGAACAGTCCAGAATCAAGATTGATGAGTTTGTGGGACTGAGTATACAAGGCAAGTGATGAATGTAAGAAGACGGAATACGTTTTGATGGTTGTGATCATCATGTGATCACCTTGATTTCTGACAAGATCTCACAAGTGGGGACACATTGAAAGGTGGGTCCAAATCCTTGCATCTGCACATGTCCCGATACGTGCTCATAGGTTGCCATTTAAAAAATATCAACACTTTCAAATACCACCGATTGGGGAAAAGAAAAAAAATTACTTGCAGCATCTAAACATTGTTTTGGAAGAATATACAGCCTGTTACAAAAGTATGATAGCATGGACAAAAATTTTACCCCAGAATAATGAGGTGGCATTACAGCTTTGAATTCCCAAGCTCATGCAAATTCGCCTGAGAACGGCACAGATACCTGACTGACGTGATTCAGATTTTGTGAGATCAGTCTTCATCTGAGGAACTGTCTAGAGGCATCTCGCCCATATCATCTGCCACAGTTGTTTCCTAGATGCACATTACAGGAAAAAAAAATTTCAAATTGATCAATATTACGATAGGTAAAGCACCTTGAGAGGCCCCGTGATTGGTGAACCTAACAATACATGAATATTAGGTTCTTACCGGCATTTTATCCCAATTCTTTAACTTCGAATTTGTTAACATGTAACCATCGCGCAACGGAGCCCAGGCTGGTCCTTCATCATCTTCTATGCCTGAAGATTTATAACTCTGCACAAGCAGCATGAACAATTTGTTTTTTCAAAATATGTCCACTTCTTGGAGTTAAATTATATCAAGCATAAAGTTAAGGGTCCAAAAAATAAAGCCAAAAGAAATAAAGATAGCTTGAATCCTGTCGTTCTCATTTCACTATGGCAAATGAGAAGCATAAGCACTTCATCTAGTAGAAGTTACTAGGTCGACAGTTTGTTTGGAAGGACAAAAAGTAACTTATGTGGTATGGTAGGACAAAGTGGTCATTTATAATCTGTATTAAAGGCTTAGACGATATTAAGGTTGAAATGGTTATCTATAATTTGTCTTGAAGGATTAGGGGGGCAAACATAGTATTACAAAATTTTTGCTTTATAATCCAATTCGACATGTGCTTAAATTTTTTTTTTTTTTTTGAGAAGTAGCTACTCTAAGAAGTTAGAAGCCTAATTTTTTAGCTAGCATTTGCAGTCAATTTTCAACTAATTTGAAGTTAAAAAACAACATATATCCTAACTATCTTTTCAACTCTTGGCTTTTTTTTTTTTATCTCCAGAAGTTACTTTTTTGTGTTCCCAAATGCCCCCCAAATGACCACTGACCAACAAGTGAAATGAATACCTTTTTTTATAAGTCCATTTGTTTTTTAACAACCCATAAACCCCCCTCCCCAGGTAAGAACGGGACTTGAACCCAAGTCTTTGGGTACAACCCCACAAAGACTTGACTAACTGAGCTGTTGGACGTTTCTTGTGAAATGAATACCTTTATGGACCATTAGATGTTAAGAGATGTATAAGATTACGGATACAAGATCAGAGGGCCATTCCCCACTGATGTATATGACCAGTAGGGTGATGCCATTTGTCCCATCTGTCATATAATGTTTTTGTTGAACTTGTATGGATAAGTTAGCTAAGTCTGGATTATTTGGTTCAGTCCGATAAACCAACATGTCTCAGACACTGGAAGGTGCTAGAAATGTACTTTCAATTTTAGCAGCAGATGCTTGGAATCAAGGGCAAGGACGTAAAATAAGAAAGAGACATTACCTGCAGTAGGAAACAGAAATAAAGAAGGACGATATACCCACCTTGGCAGGATTATCAGCGGCTTGCGATGGCTTCTTGCGTAACTCTGCTAAAAAGGCTTGCTTCTTTCGTTTTGTTAGCGCTGCCAGGATTGAATGTGTATTCAGTATAATTAGATTAAAATGACTTATATCAAAATGCAATATCAAATAGCAAATTACAATCACATTTATTTAAAGTAACTTATCAAAAAGACGAACCATTTCGAATCCCAAATAGTTTTGAACAACCAAAGTTTCATGAAGTTCTCATTTCCCAACTTCATCTTGTATTCTTATAATTATAATTATTTGATAGATAACTTAATCATATATTATGATTCCAACATAAAATATGAAAACCAAGGACACTGAAAAAAAAGCATACATCAATAGTTTATGCAGTTGCTATTACCATATACCTTTTGCATCTTTAGAACTTGAAGGATTTAGTCCTTTCTGAGCATTTTGAGCCTTGTTGACCTGTGTAACAGGTCCAACATAAATTTATAAATCAGCAGGTACGAATAGGGTCACAAAAGATCTCAACAACAAAACAATATAACTTTTTTTAATTATTTTTTTTAATATCAAAGTGATAGAAACAAGGTTAAAAAATCACAGACTTACCGCGTTAAATAACTTAACCACTGAAACACCAGCATTAAACATGGAAGATTAGAACTTGATTAGTTACACAAAGCAGAAAATCTGATGAAAACAAGTGTCCTTGTCACATAGGTTTCAACTAAACAAAATGATACCTCCTTTTGTAGCAACACTAATAAGAAACTTTTCGTGCGAGTCCAAGAAATTAGTAGGTTTCACATGCCCTTTCTCTCTCACCTGGTAAATGGACAAATGTACATATATTTCCAATGGGAGGGGGAGAGAATTATGATAAGTAAAACAATAGAACGAGGAATTAACATCAAAATACCAAGTGTTTCTACTTATCAAAAAAAAAATAAAAAAAATACCAAGTGTTTCTCCTTCTTGGCCTCCCCCTTAACCTTCCGTTCAGCTTCTTCTTCAGCAAGCTTCTCTGCAACCAGCTTCTTTTGCCCTGACAAAACAGGACCCTGCAAAATCATGAAACTTTAGGCAGATCTATTTTATTGAAAGAGAATTAAATAAACCAAGCCGCTTACCAGTGGATCATCTGACACATTCTTCTTTGTGATCTTCTTGAAGGCTATCCTGAATGTTCTACAGCCTTCTGTGAACTTTGTAATTCCTGGTTGAATTTCATCGCCTTCATCTTCAGATGCCCCCTTTTCTTCACCAGCATCTGGACCATCCTCTCCTTCCTCTCCGCTAGAATGGCCATCTGAAACATCTTCATAATCAATAGGCCTTGCATTGGTGTCACCAATTTCTGGTGCAGATTCATCGTCGTCATCTGAATTGTAGTCTCTGGCCCTTTTGCGAAACAGTTTCTTCATTTTCTTGTCTATTCTGACCCTTCCTCCTGTACCTGGAAACTCTTTCACTCTCTTCTTCGCCTTACTACTCTTACTGAGCCCAGACTTCCGTTTCTTTGGGCCTTTTCTTGTTTCTGACAGGTGGGTTTCTTCAGCCATGACCTGGTATGTCGAAAGCGTTATCTTCTTGCCTACTACCGAGGTTCGTATTTATACAAGAAATCTAAGGACAACAGTTCAAAGTTGGAATCAAAGATTTTTTGTTTTTTTGATCGGTTAGTTGGAATCGCAGATCGAGTTCAGCTTAATGAATTTCCTACAAAATGAACACTGTTTCTTCTTCAGAATTTAAGGGAATGGAAACAACGTTTGTTTCAAGTCATACTTATGGTTTAGGTTTTGATTTTGATCAAAGAAAATTCAAATTGGAGGGGATTGTTTTAGATTGAATCACTAAGAATGGGGCTGTCAACGGATATTATTCAAGTCGAACATAAGCATATCCGAATCCGAATCCGAAAAAAATATCCAATGTCCAAATTCGATTCGAAATGTGACGGATATTCTGAATCAATATTGAAATTCAAGTCCGATTAATTTATCAGATATCCGATAAGTATAACTTATATAAGATTATATTATACTTCTTATATATATAATTACTATATTTATATACTATATCAGATCAGATATTATCGAAGCGGATATATCAATATCGGAATTCAAATACAATATCCGAAATTTTTTGGATAAAAATATATGATTATCGGAATACGGATTCGAATTTTTGACTATCCATTGACACCCTTAACTAAGAATGTAATTAGGCCATTTGTCCATGTTTTTATGCAGAGGCAGTAGAAGCAGTTTTCTACCCACTTGATTTTAGGAAGTGTGGAAAATGTGTAATTACATATCCGCGTCCCATAAAATAGTCGTTTTCGCTTGTGCAAATTATTTTGGGTTGGTCTTTGATTGACAACTTAAAATTTGTAACCAGTCACCCCCAGTAGTTCGGCTTAAGTTTTGTTTCATTAATGTACAATGGAAATTGATGTGTGGTAAGTCATGCTTGATGTATCATAACTCCATAATGTACTTCATCCACAGAACAACGATATTTCTCTCGAGAATTTTACCAAATAGGTGGTGGGCACAGAGCTCAAACTTAATACGCTTAGTCAGTAGTTTTGAACTTTTAGGCATTCTCTCTGTTTTCTAAAAGGGGTTCAGAGAAATGTCATTAAATTCAAAACCCAGGCATTCAAATCAACTTTTGAAATTTTTTATTCTCATGTATTTGGAACTCAAAAGTCAAGAAATTTTGGAGTTTCTTACTTCACAAAAGGTTTTGGTTCGACTACATAACATCCCAGTTGAAAATCGAAAGAAACCCAGATTTAGAAGGTTTAAAATCCGAAGAGAAACTCATTGAGACCCTGGATTTGGAGATAAAGGAAAATTGAACCGAAACAAGTGATCTTATTTTATCCAATAAGAACAAATCCAAACTTGACTAGGGAAAAAAATCGTTTTACATGGAAAAAGTAGTAAACGAGAACGTATTTAAAATCCAAGGAAACGGAATTAAAGCTTTCTTACCTTCTGTGCTCTGATCGATTCAGAGAAATGGAGCTTGAAGGTTCCTTCGAGAATTCGAAAGAGGGAGGTCGATCACGGGTTGGGTGATTGGGTTTCTTTAGGGTTTAAGGACTACATATCATAGATAGTTATACAGGTATGCTAACAAGGTTCGTTCAGATTGTAGTAGTTAGACTTAAGGCTGCAACTCGGCTGGGTTGGGGTCAACCCTAGCCCAACCCAACCTTAAGGGCTGTGAACCCTAACTCAACCCAAGGTCGGGTATAGATTTTTCAACCCTAGCCCAATCCTATCGGGTTGGTCGTGGCCAATTTCTTAAGAAAGATTACTTAATTTTTTTTATATTAAAATAATTTATTGGTCAATACAGTAATCGTTATGCTAACCACTAAATAAATGGTCGTGATGTAACGAGGTATACTTGAGATCTTTTCATTTGCGGAAGTGGCATTTTTGGTAGCCACCACTGCCATCTAGGTCCACTGACCGCATGGATGTTTAGCCCACCTCTTAATAGACATTCATACAAAAAATCAGCTTGTTTAATACTTTTTAACCGTTGGTTTTAGTATTCAAAAAATGGTTGCATTCATCGGCTATAAGAACGCCTCAAAAAGTGTTAAAATATAATGGTTATAAATTACCAATCAAGGTGATTTTTGGTATGTATATCCACCAAGGGGTGGGATAAACATCCATGCGGTCCATGGGCCCAGATGGCAGCGATGACTACCAAAAATGCCACTTCCGCAAATGAAATAATTTCAGGCATACCTTGTTACATCTTTTTCTTTAAATAAATAACTTCATTTCCAACACCTTACCAAAGAAAATATGATATTTTCATAATAAGCTTAAAAATCATTAATAAGCTGATTTTTTGCATGTAGGTCCACCTAGGGATGAGCCAAATATCGATACGATGAGTGATCTCTCCGAGTGTGCTAAGTGTAAGGTCACGTGGCGTTCCCTTGGTAGCCTTTAAATTGAGAGGCATTTCATTGAAGCCCTTTGGACGTCAACCCTAGTTTTGGATTTATAATAGTTTAGATAGATTCTATATTACTATATAATGAACGAGCTTTGGTTGGGATATTGATCATTTTTCTCTCAAAAATACCCTACTTTGTTTCATTTGTTTTTAAGTTTTTTGTTTTTCATTTAGGGTTTAGGGATCCTTTGGTTTTATTTTTATTTTTTATGTAATGGGCATTCTTTAGCTGAAAAGCTCATTCAATATTTCTCTCGTATTAAAAAAAAAAATCAAAAAGTCCTTATTCTTAATGTAACCTTCAAATTCCTTAAATTTATAAACTTGATCATTCAAAGCATAGAGTTTCATTTTCTTTCATTTCCAAAGAGTGGTAATCATATGGTCTGGGTGGTGCCCAACTGCTGACACATTTTGATTGGTGTTGCGCTCCTCTCGCTAAATTCAAATATTATAAAATATTAGTGCAGCACCAATCAAAATGTGCCAGCAATTGGGCACCACATGGACCCTGGACCATATGATCACCACTCTTTTCCAAAAGGATAAGATTGATAGGATAATTCTATTCATGTGATCATACTAATCACAAGATCATGTTGATTTTTGTGCAACGAGCTCTCTTAGGTGAGCCTTTGATTTTCTTTTCATTTCTTTGATGGGCAACTGTGAGTAAAGGTGGCAATTTGGCCCGTCAGGCTGGGCTGAGGCGGGCCGAAGTAGAGTCGGGCCGCAGGCTGGACCACGTTGAAATTCTGAAGCCCAAGCCCATCCTGCGGTTCAATCCTAGGTCGAGCCTTGGGTAGAGCCTCGGGCCGGGGGGCTAGTGGGCCAGGCCACGGGCTGAATTACGGGGGTATTTTAAACTATTGTTTATAGGGGGGAGGGCTTTAAAATTCATATTTTTAGGGGGATGGGCTTTAAAATTCAAATTTTTAGGAGGATTCAGGCTTCACGAGTCACTTAACAGACCGGGCCACGGGTTGGGCCAGACCAGCCCGCAAATCTCTCTTCAAGGGCTGGGCTGGGCCGCGGTTCAAGTTGCCACCTCTATCTGTGAGCGCGTGGAAAATAGAGCATTTGATTACCGTCAGTCAGATCACCTCGAGATCTATGCTCTCACATCACATGGTGATCATTGATTGATCATGTATTAATATACAAAAATCTACATCTGAGAAGCAATAATAGTGAAAAAATAATAGAAAATAGAAAATAAATTTGGTCATCGTGGATGATGCATCGTGGTGTCATTTTTTCATTGGTCATGTATATTAATTACTTTAATAATTAATTAACTACAACTTAAAATTGGTTTGCGCGAGGTACAATTTTGGCCAATGACAAAAACAACACCACTATGCACCCTAGACTATGTGATCATTACTTCTAAAATAATTATTTTACTCCCTAAAAAGAAGTCTCACCCTAAAAGTATCCCCTCTTTATTTTTTCTCTTCTCCACCTGAGAAGAAACCGAGAATTTTTTTGAAGCAATGGGGTTTTTGAAGCAGCGATCATGTGCCCAATGATCGCACACCACATAGACTAGGTTTTAGGATTTGGTTTTAAAAAAACTTTTTAATTAGTAGCAATAGTATATGTGGTGTGTGATCATTGGGCACATGATCGCTGCTTCAAAAATCCCGCCGCTTCAAAAAATTTCTCGAAGAAGCTTATGAGAAAAATAATTGATAAATATCCATACCAGTACCAAAATAAATGGTTCCAAAATCATAATTGATAAATATCCGGTTCTCTCATTGAGCATCGAGCACCCATATGTTGTATAAAAAATGTGAAATTAATAAATAAAGGCCAAATCTTTAGTTGATGATCGACTCCTTTTATAGTCGATCAACAGTTCCCGTGGACAATTTTTTATGATGTAACTTTTAAGGTTTAGAATCTTGCATGAAGATTCTTAGCTGGTAACTTTTTAAAAACTGTGGCAACTATTTTCGTTGATGTTAGTAATTTTTTTCATTGATGCTAATAATACATAGTGCATGACAATTCTTAGGCGCACCAAAGTGTAATATTTTGGTGTGGCTCACACTTAATCCAAGGTTAATAAAACCTGGAGTTGAATTAACTTAACTTGGGTACAAGACAAAGTAACCAAACATCAAAATTGGAAAGTGGCAGTTTGTTGTGCAAGTTTTATGTGTTTAAGAATGTAAAGGTTGTAGATAATACAACTTACTAAAAGTGCAATCCCATAGAAAGGACGTCCCACACTTTTCAACTCTAGAAAGAGTCTCATCGTGATCTAGGGTTTTAGAAAAAGTGAAGATGTCTTCTACTTCTTTGTTCATTCATCAACGACTCTGACGATCGGACGTGCTTGCAGATTTGTGATCTTACTTCATTCAATCGTTGATTTTTCTTCATGGGTACTGTTCAAGTATGTAGTTATTTGATTTATTATGAGAATGTGTTTGTGCATGAGAACAATTTAGAGAGCATAATCTTCCGCATTAATTCGTTATGCTATTCGTGTTATTTATCTTACACGAAGAAGTGCCCATAAATAAAATGATTTTCGTATTAAAGTCTAGAAGAAAAAAACTTGACGTCTTAAGCAATAGTATATGTTGGTTTCGAGTTCTATTGGTTATGGTTTTTGGTTCAATCCATACTAAGAGCATCTCCAATGCTGAAATGCTAAAATGCCATCTTAATGCTATATTTTGAGACAGCTACAGTGCCAAAGTGTAATATTTAGCATGGCATGCTCCAATGGTGCAATGCTATATCTCAAAGCTGTTTTTTGGATTGAGTCATTTTCATGGGTTGAATTTAACGTGGGAATTTGAGCATTATTTGGGGTTCAAGATCAAATGGTTTGAAATCACTTATCAAGCTGACTTTTGGTTTGTAGGTTCACCTAGGGATTGGCCAAACATCCATACGGTCAGCATGCTCTAAAAATGTGCCACGTGGACAGATGATCAGGCATTCATGGGTTGATCTTACCCGTGGGATTTTGAGCATTATTTCAGGTACAGGATCCAAAGGCTTGAATGGGTCAAAAGAGTCAATACTCATATAGCTGCCATATGTTAAAATATAGCATATGCTATATCCTATGCCAAATATAGCACAGGAGCATATGCTATAATATAGCATTAGGATAACACAACGTTGGAGCACCACTTTTTCACCCACCGTGCCAAAGCGTTGTAGATTCTCTAAGTATAATAAGAACCAGTCGGCAAAGCACCAATCGAGTAGAACTTTGCTGACTGTTGCCGCAAAGTAGCTGACCACCCATAATATGAGTCAGGTGGCACACTTTTAGAGGACACTGACTACATGGATGATTGGCCAATCCCTAGGTGGACCTACAAACAAAAAATCAGCCTGATTAGTGATTTCAAACCTTTGGATCTTTAGACCCCAAATAATGGTCAGTAGTGCTCAAGTTCCACGATTAATAATCAACCTATGAAAATGACTCCAATTCAACATTTAGAAATCACTGTTCAGGCTAATTTTTGGACTCTGTCCATCTAAGGTTGGGCTAAACACCTCACGTGGCTCATTGGCGGTCAACAAAATTATAATCATCACCAATCTTGCTGATTTTTGGTCTAGTATGTTCACCAAGGGATGGTCCAAACATCCAATGTGTCAATAGCCTCTAAGAATATGGCACGTGGCTATACAGAAGTACGTCATAGAAGATTTATTCAATTTGAGCCAATCTTTGTCTGGATAAAGACACGAAAAGGCTTACTATGTGATGCTGTACCAGGTAGTTTTCCAAGTGTTTTAGCAGTGGGGGCAAGCGAGTAAAACTTTGATCCAAGGAGATGACAGTGTTGCAGATCTTGGAACGTGGATTTTGTACGGGCTGACCACCTCGGCCTCACCGCACACGTACCTAGGGTGTATTCGAGCTTTTTGTCAAAACACTGATATGGATACGTGTGGGCCAAGGAGGTAAGCCCATACAAACTCCACGTGCCAAGATCTGCAACCCTGGGCCTGTCGAAGTTTTATCCGGGGCAAGAGACCTTCGGTGCGTTGCTTACTGACAGTCTCAACTGATCCACCATCCTATGTCCTATGGATACTGGATGCTACATGTAACTGTTAAAGCCAAAAGTAGAACACAGACACGCGTCAGTCTGGCTATGTGCCGTAGTAAATGACAAGCCGAATACTGTTGAGACTTGAGACTGATTGTGAGCGCTTGAGGCTGAGGGTCACAAAGGAAGAAGACGATCTCGCGTGCTGTATATGGAATCCTCTAATGATATTTTGACACGTGTACGATTTGAGATGGATAACCACGTGAAGGCATGTGAAGTCCTGTGGGCCTTTTTAATGCAGCATTCAACGTACCTGGTCGCCGTATTCGTATTGTGAGTTTTTTTTAGCTCTTTCAGAGACGACAGAGTCCACAGAAGATATTCCTCGAGTAAAACCTTGACGACGGACATATTTGATGACAGAGGCTCACGGACGTCTGTATTGGCCAGGTGACACACTCTTAGAGACCACTGACGTATGTATGTTTGGCCAAGTGGACCTACAGGCCATGAATCAGCCTGATTGGTGATTTTTAATCATCTTGATGGGTTGATTTTGGTCTGTAGGTCCACCTAGGATGGTCAAACAACGTGGGAGATTCTTGTTTTTTTGCAAAATGGACTAAAGAGTCTAGTGACAAAAATACTCCTATTTATCTATATCACAAAACACAGCCGTATCTCTTCCTTTTATAGGCTTCGTATATCCAAGGGCCCATATCAACCCTTACATAAAATAAAATTTAGACGGTTGGATTAACTTAACATAGAAATTGTCTTCCCACTTATACCTCTCTTATCAGCTTCACAAAGGATGGTCGAGATCTTATCCCCTAAATAGATTATGGATTTCAACCACTCACACCCGATTTTGGGAAATGCTTTGTAGCCTTGTAGGAGAGTGCCGATGACACTGGCCACCCGCTATATAACTATATAACAAAAAAGAGAAGTCACTTATCCCCTCTCTTATCTTATCGGCTTTGCAAAGGATGGCCGAGATCTTATCACCCCAAATGGACGGTGGATCTAAGCCACTCACACCCAATTTTGGTAAATGTTTTGTCCATGGTTTAAAAAACGGCCGTTATAACGAAAATAATGGCTGTTATAATGGATTCGGACCTACCCTGTTACGTTATGGACCGTTAAAACGCCCAGAAAATAACGGTTTCCGTTAATTTTCCGCTATAACGAAAATAACGACCATTATTTTCTGAAAAATTTTGTGGAAAAAAAGACCGTTATTTTCGTTAATTTTCTGTTATTTTCCATTTTTGAAATTCAAATTTTGAATTTCAGCGCCATTTTTTCCGTTATTTCCCCGTTTTTGCCCCTGAGCGTTTTTTTCGTTAAAACGGCCGTTATAACAGAAAAAACAGTAATAACCCCTGATTTTGTCCTTGATAAATGAAACGACTTTTTTTTGCTGTTTTTGTAGAAATTAGCTTTTTATTTTGAAGACAACATAAAGGGGGTGGACTCCTAGACAGCTAAGACATATTTGCCCAGACGAATGACACAAAACTATATTTATCCTAGTAGATGCAAGCAAGGTTTAAAAGAGGTCATTTTAACGGTATAACGGACAGGGGCAAAAATGAAAAAAATATACAAAATGGATTTTAACAGAAATAACGAGAAAATAGAAAAATGGTGTTGAAAATTCAAATTTTCAAAAACGAAAAAAAATAGAATTTAACAGAAAAATAATGTATTTTAACTGAAATAACAGGCGGTTTTTCCACAAAATTTCTCATAAAATAACTGAAATAAACCTTGGTTTTGTCCTCGATAAACAAAATGACTTTTTTTTTTTTTTTTTTCTGTTTTTGTAGAAATTAGCTTTTCATTTTGAAGACAACATAAAGGAGGCGGACTCCTAGACAGCTAAGACATATTTGCCCAGACGAATGACACAAAACTATATTTATTCTAGTAGATGCAAGCAAGGATTAAAAGATGTCATTTTAACGGTATAACGGACAGGGGCAAAAATGAAAAATATAAAAAATAGATTTTAATAGATTTTAACGGAAATAACGAGAAAGTAGAAAAATGGTGTTGAAAATTCAAATTTTCAAAAACGAAAAAAAATAGAATTTAACAGAAAAATAATGGATTTTAACTGAAATAACGTCGGTTTTTCCACAAAATTTTTCAGAAAAACTGCATTTTAACGGTCGTTATTTTCTAAGCGTCAAAATGGTTCTTAACATAACGGGCTTGGGGAATTACCGTTAAAACCACATTATTTTAAACCATGGATGCAAGGGCAACCAGATACCGAAGTAATTTGTTTTTAATATTGCATTGCTCTCTCATTACTTGTTTTTTTTTTTTTTTAATTCATTTTTGAGTGATGCAATGTTTGATTTATTAATATAAATATTTTTTTTTTAGGAGGTATAGCCTCAAGACCGATTGTGAACGAGGGATATTCAAAATTT
This sequence comes from Euptelea pleiosperma, assembly GCA_035048495.1. Taxonomy (NCBI): domain Eukaryota; kingdom Viridiplantae; phylum Streptophyta; class Magnoliopsida; order Ranunculales; family Eupteleaceae; genus Euptelea; species Euptelea pleiosperma. The sequence goes on from CM068545.1 coordinate 2,512,869, forward strand.
TGAAAATTCAAAGAAACTTTCAAAACTCCAAGCAACGTGATAAAGTTGTACCCATTATAGGGGGGAGAGGCTTCTACACGCCACCAAAAACCGATCCTGCGAAATTTTCGCACTTCCTCAATTTCAAAAAGTAAAAAAAAATTCAAAACCGACTTACCTTGGTTGCGGTTTTAAAAACGGCCGTTTAAACAGTAACGCCCCAAGCCCGTTTCCGTTAAAACTGTTTAAACACATTTTATTTTCAAAACCGGTTGTTTTTTTATTTTAACGGCCATTAAAATCGTTTAAACGGCCGTTAAAATTGTTTAAACAGCCGTTTAATTTTGAAAGATTTTGTAAAAAAAATGGCCGTTAAAACCATTTAATTTCCGTTTAAATCTGTTAATTTTTTTTAATTTTCAAATTTCAAAATTTGAATTTCAGCGCCATTTTTTCCGTTTTTTTCCGTTAAAATCGTTAAAACCATTAAAATCCATTTTTTTCCATTAGTGCCCCTGACAGTTTCAATCCGTTTTAACGGCCGTTTAAACGGTAACGACCCCAGTCCGTTTAACCGTTAAAACGGCCTCCTTTAAACCTTGGTTGCAAGAGCTTTAACTTTTTTGCTGATGTGGCACAACTTGAGCCGTTTTGTTTGGTCTGTGCGGCCCCGGCGCATAGAAGCCACTCCCCGATTATAAGGTATACTAGGAATCAATAGCCCGTGCTTAGCACGGGCACAATAAAATGAATGTTTTTTTTTTTTTTATATACAATTATATCTTATTTTGACACTTATATAATGTTATAAAAATAATTATTATTGTGTTAATGGTACATGTGTGTGGACTATACCTATTCAAACTTTTACATTCACCTCACATCGCCTATTAAAAATAAGACATTTTATGATTTTTGTGATATATATCACTTCTATGATTTGGTGATATATAGATATAGATTTGTTGAACATTTAGTTTAGGCATCTTAACCCCTAACATCTAGTGACACATGTCAGAGAGGACATGGGCACCTTAAAGAACCAGTGCGCATCTCCCTTAAAACGCAATGTTACACAGTTTTTAGAGATCAATGATGAATCGCATTCCAATAGCACTCTATTTCTCTCTGAGAACCAATATTAAGCTAATTACCATGAAGTTTTTTTATACACTTTTCAAAGGTTATAATATTAAGAGAAAAATAAATGAAATTTTGTTGCAGAATGTTGCATGTTTGAAATTATAGGCGATGGGCCCACAAACTGCATGGATGCTTCGCACACCTCTTGATAGACACATACACAAAAAGTTAGATTGATTGGTGAACTCTAGAAGTTATATATTTAAAAATAAAATAAAATAAAATTCCTCAAAATCCAATGCCAATGCAACGTTTAGATATCACAATAATCATAAATTAAGTTATAGATGAACCTGCGGACTAAAAACTAAGTCTGATGGTGATGTCAAGCGTAAGGATCAAAACCCATGACAGTGCAACAATTGATAGAAGACTTAAATCCAACGGTTAGAAATAATTAATCAGGCTGATTGTAGGTCCATCTACTATTTAAATCCATCAGTAAGTCATTGCTCCCAAAATTATTTAGAACCAATTTTTTTTTTTTTTTGTGCATATACGATGTTTAATATACATTTTGATTGCAACCCAAACAATAAACACAAACACTTGATTCAAGATCTCTATTCCATTTCTAAAGTAAAATAAATTAGAACACAAATCAAAATCAAAATTAATTAAAAAGAAAAATAAATCTAGAAAAAATACCTGATTGAAAAGATGAATAGTTGACAACGCTTTAGGGAAAAAAGAATGGGAGACGCATATGACAACAATTCTTTTATTTTATCGATCTGTTTATAAAAATAAAAAAATAAAAAAATGGGTGAAGTTTCTGGAAATTTTTTTTTTTTAAGAACAACAGATAGTATAATTGTCTTCACTTAAAACCAAATCTCAATCGTCTTAGCAGTGTGCGATGATCAGTGTCAAGAAACAGTGTTCTATTTGCAGACCTGTTTGAATATGTCTCATGTATGTGGCTTATGACGCCTCAGAAATCTCTGCATATTGCTCAATATCTAGAACAAATAAATAAATAAAATTACGATTTGGGATTTAGCACTTAGAGTATTAGAGGTAGGAGATGTGAGAGATTAGAGCTAGGCAGGAATGAGACCATTCAAATACCATCAAATCATTTTTTGTTCAACACGAGTAATGGGGGAGATAGAGAGACATCTTGGGGAGCCGTACATGCTGTAGAGTAAGAGGCATCTTGGAATTAAAAACACGAATAGGGTTTTGAACCGTTTTGAAGTGTAAAGGATTTTTTAGAATTTAGGAGATGTTAAAGGGGTTGGGTTTCGGTGACCAATATTTCTTACCAACATTTTTGACCAACACCTTGGTGGACCCACATAGAGGATGAATCAATGGCTGATTTTGGGTGAGGATGATCTCCTCACCATATAGATAACCCCAACAAAAAATCAGCCCATTCTGAAATTTCTAACCCCGTTAAATGTGGTTTTCAAGTTACACAGTAAAAATCAACGGTCCATAATTCTTCAACTTCTAAACCAGTCTATGAATATCAAAGTGATTTGAATTTTTGTGAGGATGATCTCCTCACCATATAGATCATCTTCACTAAAAATCAGCCATTGATTCATCTCCTATGAGGGTACGCCAAGGTGTTGGTCAAAAATGTTGGCACCGAACCCGACCCATGTTAAAGAGGTTCAAGGGTATTTTTGAAAAAAATAGAAACATCGCCACCTCAGCAGTGCTGAGGTGGGTTTTAGAGGATTAATGAAGATGGTTTTAATAAGAGTAAACGTTTGGGAACAAAGAGGTTGGAAGAGTAAAGGTTTTTATTAAGATAAAGTCCAATATACCCTTGTAGTTTAGTAACATTAAAGCAAGTGTGAAGGGGTTATTTTTTAAAAAACTAAACAGAGGGTATATTTGAAAAAATCGATGGAAAAAAGATGGAGAGAGCGCCACCTCAGCAGTGCCGAGCTTTAGTATAGATAATAGATATGATTGTGATGGAAAGACTTTGGGGTTGCCTTTTCACTAATCCACGTGACGTATTTGACTAATAACTCAATCAAACAGTTCTTATTCGAGTAAGAGCTCAATCAATCAAGTTGATGGACTTGTCATACTACGAAATGTAGAGTGACACGTGTATCCTCGTCGTCGAATGTGGAACGGGGACGGGGAGGATATGGATCCAGAGAATGAAATGTGGCAAAGCAGGAATCTTTTATTATATGGATGAGTGATGGGTAACACGCCTTAAAAAAGGTGCATTCTCATCTTGTCGAAAGTATTCCTTTTTAGGTATTGTTAGGCCAAGAAAAGATGTTTCTTTGTACACAAGTGGTATTTTTTTCTTTTTTTGAATAAACACGTACAAGTGGTAGTCTTAAGTGTCAATGGCTTGTTTGTGAAGCAATTACATGAAACGTCAATATTTGTAGTTTTACAACTTGGCCAAATAGATAAGTATAGGTGACAATTTGTTAGAAACTAGTGGGTGGCCCGTGTCCACGGTACTCCCTGACAAAGCGTTTGCCAAAATCGGATGTGACTAAGATCCACCGTCTACTTAGGCGATGAGATCTCGGCCAGCGGCGGAGCCAAGATTTTGTTTAAGGGGGGGCACCAGAGCTACATAAGAGTAACCAGGTAATGGCTAGTAGACCAAAGATCAGTGGTATAGGGGGGAGGGGGGAGTAAAACTTTGATGACAGTCTGCTATAATCGAAGCCAATGACAGCTCAATATATAAGGCACATGGCACATTATTAGAGGATGCTGACCTTATGGATGTTTGGCCAATCCTTAGGTGAACCTACAAACCAAAAATCAACATGATTAATGATTTCTAGACTTTTGATTGGAATCATTTTCGTGGGTTGATATTAACCCTTTGAAATTGAAAATATTGACCATTATTTGGGTACAAAGATCCAAAGGTTTGAAATCACTAATCAGACTGATTTTTGCTTTGTAGGTCCACCTAGGGATTGGAAAACATCCATACGGTTAGAGTCCTCTAAGAATGTGCTACGTGGGTCTTATTGTGGGCTACAGCCGCTGTCACCAAAGTTTTAATCTTGTGCGAGGCTCTAGGGCAAAGACCGAAGGTTTTTGTAATTGAAAGGTCACGATGTAACAGTTTTAGCTCAAACTTCAAGCTAGCACTATATTTGTAACTCTACCACTGCCACCTGGACCCACTGACCGCATGGATGCTTAGCCCACCACTTGGTAGACACGGATACAAAATATCAGCTTGTTTGATAATATTTAGCAATTGGTTTTAGTACTCACAAAATTGGGTGAATCCAACGGATAGAATCACGCTTTAAAAAGTACTAAAATCTAAGGGCTAGAACTACCAATCATAGTGATACTTGGTATGCATATCCATCAAGGGGTGGGCTAAACATCCATGTGGTCAGAGCGACCAGATGGCAGCGGTGCGTTAACAAAAGTTGAGGGGGGGCACGTGCCCCCTCTGGACTCTACGTGGCTCCGCGGCTGATCTTGGCCCTTCTTTAATGAAGCCTATAAGAGAGGTATAAGTGGGGGAAACAACAACTGTCACTTGTTATATAGATACGCAATTGTTGCGTGCTTATTCAAAATGATTTATCTTACACGGACAAAAATTTGTGCGGTTGAGACCAATTAACAGTTGGATTCAAGAGATCCAGTCCATGACGAAATTAACAACTATTTCAACATATTGCATTTCCTTTTATTAGTTATGCATGATAACGTTAACACCCGAACCCGGCCTTTACTTGAAAAAAAGTTTAAAAAATAAAAAATTACCTGATTTTTAACCTGCTATAATGGTCATAGAGGTGACATTTCCAAGGTTTTACATCGTGGTCTTATAACCATATAATAATCCCTTAACATTACCCTATGACTATTATAGTGGGGTCACATCAGTCACATTCTTATAAGGAAAAAAATGATTCGGAAAATTATTATTTTATTATTTTCCAAAAAACCGGTAAAAAGTATTTGTTTTTCTAAGTTTCTAACTAATTAACAGCCGTTATAAGGGGGGATAAGGGGATCCTGTTTTTCGTTCTTAGGCGCATTATATTTTCGTTATAACAGCTGTTTTTAAACTATGACGTGACCTACCCTGCCGTTGCAATCTCTCTCTCTCTCTGTTTGCGGGCAGGTAAAGTGGTGACCCATTTTCATGGGACATTGGACCTGGACCTGGACGAAAAACTTTTTGTGTACGACTCCACTAATGGTTTGATTGCTTGGTCTTGTCTAGAGTTGTGTTCTCAAGAGCTTTTAACCAACCAAGAATTTCTTTTTCTTCTTTTTCAATGGAGTTCATGTTCACTTGAGACGCTACCCAATAAAACAATTTCTTTAGTTTCATGATAGAAATTGGAAAATGATTTTAATGGATGTGATAGTCTGGTTCCAAGGAAATCGAGTTCATCCAGAGTGGTGGGGACATTGACATCCAGACAAAAATATGTGTGGTTGAAGCCATTAACAGTCGGATTGGAGAGATCCGTAGGCCATGAAGAAACAACTATTTTAGCTTTTGCAGTTAGGGTCGGGCTCGGTTCACAGATCTAAAATGACAGAGACACAATATAAGCCACGTGGCACACTGTTACAGGACTCTAATCCAATGGATGTTTGTCCTATCTCACGGAGGACCTACAAACCAAAAATTGTCCTATCTCATGGAGGACCTACAAACCAAAAATCAGCCTGATCAGTGATTTATAGGCTTTGGATTGGACTTATTTTCATGGGCTGATCTCAACTGTGGGAATATGAGTAGTATTTGAGGTACGAAGATGCAACACTTACAAATCACTAATCTGGCTGATTTTTGGTTTGGAGGTCCATCATCGGATATGACAAACATCCGTACAGTCAGAGTCCTGTAACAGTGTGCCACCTGGCTTATATTGTGTCCCTGTCATTTTATATCTGTCAACGGAGCCCGACCCTTGCAGTTATTACCCCCATGGGTAGCATTTTCCTATTGCATTTCATTTTAGGGTCGCGATGTAACAAGATATACCTGAGATCTTTTCATTTGCGGAAGCGGCATTTTTGGTAGTCACCACTACCATCTGGGCCCACTGATCGCATGGATGTTTAGCCCACCCTTTAATAGACATTCATACAAAAAATCAGCTTGTTTAATAATTTTTAGCCGTTGGTTTTAGTACTCAAAAGATGGTTATATTCAACGGCTATAAGAACGCCTTAAATGGTGCTAAAAAGTGTTAAAATCTAATGGTTATAGATTACCAATCAAGGTGATTTTTGGTATGTATATCACCAAGGGGTGAGATAAACATCCAAGCGGTCAGTGGACCCAGATGGCAGCGGTGACTACCAAAAATGCCGCTTCCGCAAATGAACAGTTTCAGGCATACCTTGTTACATCTTTTTCCTTCGTTTTATTAGTTATGCATGATAAGGGTTATAACGGTAACGCTCGAACTCCATTACTTGAAAAAAAAAGTTTAAAAAAAAAAAAAAATTACTGATTTTTAACCCGTTATAATGGTCATAGATAGAGGTGCGTGACATTACCAAGGTTTTAAATCGGCCGTCTATAACAATATAACATTCCCTTGACATTACCCTATGACTATTATAGTGGGGTCACATCAGTCACGTATAAGGCAAAAAAGTTGGAGAATTATTATTTTATTATTTTTCAAAATAGAAAAAGTAAAAAGTCATCCTTTCTAAATAACAGCCGTTATAATGAGATAGGAAATAGATGTAACAAGGTATGCCTGAAACTGTTTCAAATGCGGAAGCACCATTTTAGTTACTTACTGCTGTCATCTGGACCCACTGACCGCATGGATGTTTATCCCACCCCTCGGTGGATACACAAACCAAAAATCACCCTGATTGGTAATCTATAACCATTAGATTTTAGGACTTTTTAGCACTTTTTAAGACATTCTTATAGCCATTGAATGCAACTATTATTTTTGTACTAAAACCAATGGCTAAAAACTATCAAACAAGCTGATTTTTGGTACGACGGTCTATTAAGGGGTGGGCTAAACATCCATGCGGTCAGTGGGCCCAGATGGCTGCGGCGACTACGAAAAATGCCACTTCCGCAATTGAAAAGATCTCAGGGACCCTAATGAGATATCCTGTTTTTTCATTCTTACGCGTTATAGCGGGAAAAGCGCACGTAACGGTGTAGAGGCATTATATTTTCGTTATAACAGCCGTTTTTAAACTAGGACGTTACCTACCCTACCTTTGCAATCTCTATCTGTGCTTACGGGCAAGCTAAGTGGTTACTCATTTTCATGGGACATTGGACCTGGACGAAAAACTTTTTGCGTACTACTCCACTATAGTTTGATTGCTTGGTCTTGTCTAGAGTTGTGTTCTCAACAGCTTTTAACCACCCATGGATTTCTTTTTCTTCTTTTTGAGAGGAGTTCGGGTTCAGTTGAGAAGCTACCGAACAAAACAATTTCTTTGGTTTCATGATAGAAATTTGAAAATGATTTTAATTGAAAGGGAGTTCATGCAGAGTGGTGGGGACATAACTTGCATGATGCCACCTGAGTCAATACATATACGTAGCTATAGGTTAGAAAGTTTTCGACTGCTCGCCACGTGGAGATAATTCAGCCAAATGGGTCACTTCAGAAATCCTCAACCCTAATAATTGAACAAACAACTAAGCTGGACCTCATGGATGTCCCTTCGGAGAATGACACGTAGCATAGCAAATTATTCATGCAAGAACAAAGGTTTTTGGTTAGGCCTGCAACAACAAGGTGATTGATCATGTGGGTTCCTCAATGTTTCTATAGACTAGGATGAGGGGCACATGGGATGCATTTGACTGGAAGGACACATGCCATGTACTTGACTGGAAGTTCCGAATTTTAGAAAATTTTAACTAAAAATTAGTTTTTTTTTAAGAGAAAGAGAGATGTGAATAGTTGGGAAGAGAGATTAGTTTTTTAAGAGAGAGGCCACTTAGAGGAAGACTGAAATATCCTCGGATAAACGACCATGCATTACATCTCTATAAGGTCATTATGTCGATTACCACTTCACTCTAAAAGCTTATGCTGCTAGAAGGAGGGCGTAACAATTTATATCAAAGGTTCCATAGGTTTAACAGAGGCGGAGTGCTGACCACACAGCAAAACAATACTTTGTTGGAGACTCGAACCTACGACCTAGCTACTGTGATCTCCTACTCTGATACCATGTTGACTACCAAATAAACAATTATGCATTACATCTCTATAAGGTCATTTTGTTGATTACCACTTTACTTTAAAAGCTTAACCTGTTAGAGGGAGGTGTAACAATGCATATCAAAGGGTCCATAAGTTTAACGGAGGTAGAGTGCTGGCCACACAACTAAAAATACTTTGCTGGAGATTCGAACCTGTGACCTACTGCGATCTCTTCCTCTGATACCATATTGACTAACACTTAAAAAGTTTAAACCATTAGAGGGAGGCGTAACAATGCATATCTAAGGGTCCATGGTCTAATAGAGGCGGAATGCTGGCCACAGCTCATCACAATTTATTACAATGTAGTACTCTAATACATTTGTGGAAAAAAGGAGTTCTGGACACAGCTCATCAAAATTTATTACAATGTGATACTCTAGTACATTTACGAAAAGAAGATGCAAAAAGACACGATGACCACTTAAGAGATCAAGATAAAAATCGATGAGAAAAGTAGACTAACATGTGCAAATACCAACACAACATGTGGGAGGTGGGGGTAAAATTCAACTACTCATTTATGCCTATGACCCTAACTTGGGTGAATTGACCAAAAAAAATTATGCAAATTAAATCTGATTTTTAGTATAAAAAAGATTTATTTATTTATTATTATTTTTTATGAATTTGGTCTAAACCAAGGTTTAAAAGGGACCGTTATAACAGTATAATGGTCTGGGGGTGTTAGCATTTTTCCGTTATAACGAAAAAAAAAACACTCAGGGGCAAAAATGGAAAAAATGGGAAAAAAAATAAATAACAGCTGTTGTTTTCTGGGCATTTTAACAGTGTGTAACGTAACGGGGTAGGTCTTCGTTATAACGGCCGATTTTTAAACCTTGGTCTAAACTGTCACCAGCCATTACATTGCAAATATGAATGACCTTGGTTATTGAATTATTTTTCCTCTAAATGTTGAAGCATCACATAGCTAGATTGTCAAAATAAAGTTCTATATCCATATGTGAGTTGACTCGGTGATCGTTCCTGGTCAACTCAGTAATTTTGTCCTACAATGGTACAGTTTTAATTTCCACTAAAATGATGATATAAAACAAGAGTAATGATCATATGATCTGGATCCATGGATGTTGTCATGATGCATGGTTACGTCGTTTCCTAATTGGTCAATCGTCAAACTGGTACGATTTTGGCCAATGAAAAAGCGACACTAGTGTGCAGCATGACAACATCCATGGACCCCAGACCTTCTGATCATTACTCATAAAAGGCTGAAAACTAACCATGGGTTAAGGAAGATGGGTTGAGTGGTTTGTCTAGCTGTGTATATATATAGAGGTGGGGAAGAATGACCATCATCGATTGTCCCATCCACATCTGGATCCGATGAATCATTAAGCTTCTCTTTCCCTTGTCTTGCTTCCGTTATCTCAAATCTCGTCGACCTGAAAATCAGAAAAGATATTTCTACAGTTCTACGAACTCCTCTCTCTCTCTCTCTCTCTCTCTTTCTCTGAACACAACTCGAACCTGGAAGGCTTGTGATGTAAGTCTCTCTCTCTCTCTACGGAATTGTTTCGCTTTGCCGATTTGATATTCTAATCTCTGTAATGTTAACTCTCTGCATTGAAGAGTCTGAATTTTTATGTATTTTAGATGTAGAAGTTCGTTTTGTTTCGAGAATTTGATTGTCTGTATTGGTTCTTTATCGTTTTAATTTTTGTTTGTGTGTTGTGTGTGTGTGTGTGTTTCGACTAGTTTTCCTTGTTTTCTTGCTTATTTGATACTTCAATAGTTCAATCTTTGTTGAGAAATGCTAGATCTCAGCATTAAAAAGGTGTTCGATGTGAAAATCTCGTTTTGTTTCTGAAATCTTTAGTTCTCTTTGAATTAATCTCCTTTCCGTATTGAAGAATCTGATCTTTTGTTGCAGATTGTTTGCGCTCTTTAAGAGATTTTTTCTATTATGCAATCTAAAAATTTCTTATTTCCCTCTTTTCGTTTGAGTTTTTTCACCATTGTTTTCTGTTCTTCCGCCGAAAAGGACCTGATTTCAACCCTGCAACTATTATTATCTGATTATCTGATTTGCTTTGGTCTCGAAAATCTGATCGTGTGCTATTTCAGTTGCAGATCGTTTGGTTTTTTTCGAATTTCTGGTAGATTTCGTTATCTGCTTTTCTGATTCAAGATTCAGGCTTCAAGCCCAAATCTAACGTAAAAGATCGATTTTTTTCTTTATTTGCCCTAATAGTCCTTGTTGAAATTATGCATTTTTGGGGTAAATAACTTGTGCAGTTTGATCTGCAAATCTGTTTTGAAATTAAATTTTTTTCCTTATTTTACTCATCTAGAATTTGGATATTCTAACTCTTTTCGTTTTTAATGCATTTCAGATATAAAGAACGATTGAATCTCGTCCTTCTTCAACTCATATTTAAAAGGATCGAGTCTTGTCACTCTTCAACGGGTCTTTGAAGATCGCAGAAGAAAAGAAGCGATAGTTTCTGTAATTCTCTGCATCAGTCCCTTTTCAGATCTTCTCGACAAATTTTCGTCAAAATTTGCTGTTCCTCTCATTTTAGCTAAAAAATCTACCTTTTTACTCTATTTTTCTCTAATAACCACTGTCTAACAAGCGAATTCGTTCAAATTCTCTGAAATCTCTCCTTAGTTTCCACAAAACACCCATCGATCAGAACTCCGAAACCACAAGTTTTTAATCTTCATTTAATATGGGTATCTCAAGTCTTCCTGCCCCATCTGAAGGTGTCCTCTGCATCATCCTGGTAAACACAGCCCTATGGATCTCGATCTTCAAAGGTATCATCCGATCGATCCTTCGCATTGTCGGAATCCGGCTATCTTCGTCATTGGATTCTGTTGAACCTCCACCAGAACCGTCCGAATTCCGTCTAATCCCATCGTTTAACTTCATAGAGGAGTTCCGAAACCGAATTCCGACCATCCGGTTCAGCTTGGTCTCTAATTGCAGCCGGTCCCAGCATGACTGCCCGGTCTGTTTGACCCGGTTCGAACCTAACTCGGAGATAAACCGCTTGTGTTGTGGCCATTTTTTCCATAAAGTCTGTTTGGAGAAGTGGTTGAACTATTGGAACATCACGTGCCCTCTTTGTAGAACTCCTCTAATGCCTGAAGAGGAAGCCTGTGCTCTTTGGTAGACATGGTGAGGTATTTACATGAATGCCACTCCTTGTTAAATAGTGTACAGAATACAGACTACTGAGTAGTGAACAGGGAGGTGTCATACCCCGTATGCATGGTGGGTTTGGGTGCAAGTGTTATGGATCGATGCTAACAATAATTCCCCAATCAACCGAGTTACGTGGGGGCTTTTGGGTGTGTTAGCATCCATTTTTTTTTTCTGTCAATTGCTAGCAGCAAAATTTTCTCGTGATCATGTGATGTATATGTACGCGTTATGACTGCCGAATCTTTGCGATGAATGTAATATTGTACAGGACCTACAGGTTATAAAGTTTTCTTCTGATATTTGTGGTCTTCTATGTTAAGCATCCATTTTTCTGTCAATTGCTAGCAGCAAAATTTTCTATGATCATTTGATGTATATGGGGCATGTTTTATACGCGTCATGTGATGCATATGGGGCATGCTTTATACGCGTCCTGTACGCTTTATGACTGTCGAATCTTTGAGATGAATGCAATATTGTACATGACCTATACAGGTTATAAAGTTTCTTCTGATATTTGTTGTCTTCTCTGTTAAGCATCCATTGTGCTGTCAATTGCTAGCGGCAAAAATTTCTCGTGATCATGTGATGTTGATGGGGCACGTTTTATACGTGTCTTGTTCGCGTAATGCCAAATATTTTTGATGAATGTAGTATTGTACCGGACCTACAGGTTATCAAGTTTTCTTCTGACATTTGTGGTCTTCTATGTTAAGCATCCATTTTGCTGTCAATTTCTGGCAGAGCAAAATTTTATGTGATCATGTGATGTATATGGGGCACGATGTATACGCATCATGTGATGTATATGGGGCATGTTTTATAAGCGTCCTGTACGCTTTATAATTGCGGAATCTTTGAGATGAATGTAATATTGTACAGGACCTACAGGTTATCAAGTTTTCTTCTGCTACTTGTGGTCTATGTTAAGCTTTGGGTGTATGGTGCTTAACGTTAACACCATATTATGGAGTGGACTCTGGAGTGTGTATATAAGCACAATATCAGGATTAATGGAAATGGTTTATAGACCGAGATTCAGTGTATAATGAATGTACAAGGTCATTACTTATAATTGAAAAAACAGAATGAAAGAAATAACTCAAATGCAGAGACAAATAGGGAGCACTTTTTTGAGTTTTTGAGTCCTATCTCTCTCTACCTTTATCATTGCCATGTTCTGTTTTGCTTTTCCTCTCTATCACCTTCTTAGGTTCCAACTTGCTTCCAGACACTCCATCTTCTTTCGTCTCCATTTCCTTTAACTCCCTCCTGTTCACCTTTCTCACCGACTGCGGTGGAATCGCTCCGTCTGATTTCATTATCATCTTCTGATTAATTCTCTCCTTGCTGTTACTCGGCACTGTACCTTTTGCTATAATCTCAGTTCCATTAGGTCGTTCCTTGGTCCCTTGGTACCCTTGTTCCTCTGGACCTCTTCTTGGCTTACCGTGATCCTCTTCTCTGGTAACCAATCTTGAACGTCCTCCTTGGGGGATGGTGATGCTCTCGCTAGGTGGTGGTTTCCGACTGGTCGGCCTGGCACCTCTTTCTTGTTCGAAGAAGAGGACTTGAACAACTGTTCTCAGTGGGAGTCGCTCATTCTTTACTACATGCGCGCATACTTCCGGAGATAGTTTCCTGCAGTCTAGAACACGGCAGAGGCTCTTTTTCTCTGTCTTGCTTAAATTTGGGTGTTCCTGGCGTTAATAGAAGCAGATTACATGGTTAAATTAAAAAACTCATCGGAGGGTCAAATGTAGGAATTTTGGGCTATGGCCCATCAACAGAGTGGCCTGCAATATGGATAGTTTGGGTTCGTGGGCATAATTATCAGAAAGATGGTAGGTTTTCTAAAAAATTATATGGTTTAAAATGGATTACCTTGAGATATATATTGATAGCTTTGTAAAGCTCATCGTGCTCAAGACGGGCAATATCTGGTAGGGATTCGGCGAGAGAGACTACTTTCGATGCCTGCATGTTGGCGTCCCTTGCGACCACTTGCAGATAAGAATCGATGAGCTTCGCCACCTTCCTTATTGATCTTAGAGACTCGCCGTCTTGTGGAGACACCACTCTATGCCATTGCACCAAGAAACTCTCTACTACTGCCCCCACTAAGTCGATATCGTAGAAATGTAGATCCGAAGATGATCGTGATAGAACAAGCAAGTCACTCACCATTGCTTCCTCTAATTGCCAACCTGATCTTCTTATGAGCTCGGCTTTTGTTGAATGAGATGCCCCATGAAAATTCACCACACTAAGGAGCCTCAACAAGAACCCAATTGAAACTGATCCACGATCCTGTGGAATCATGCTCACAATGGACTCGAGCACCTGCCGTTGCTTGTCCAATGCTTCTGTTTGAGATACTGAACTATCTGGGTGCCTACTCTTTGATGCGTCCAGTAGCCATCGACAGGCGTACACATGCAAAGCTTCGCCGATGAGAGGTGTAGGGAGCATCCTTGTTGATCGAGCAGCTGTAACTATACATCGGAAAAGATCTATGTCGAGGTCAGATATGTCTTCCGTCCACCAGTCCTTTGGGACAGAATGGTGTCGTTTTTCGGCGTACCCCGGCCTAGTGTAAGTGTAGGACCATGTGACCTACAAAGAAATGTTCATAAAACTGATAGATTAACTATAATTTAATTTGACAAAGATGATGCTTGTCTTCATTTTCTGACCCTTCTCCCATAGACATAAGAGGCAAATAGAGTTAGTATCTTCGTTTCTAACTAACCTTTGATGGGTGTGAGAGAATTTTCACGACAATTGAGTCGATGCACCGTCGAATGATCCCAAGATTTTCGGACCATTCGGGTAGTTTTCCGGTAGTCTGTAAGGTGATGATAGAGTCCTTCCAACCTTCGAGAATGCACGAACTGAAGAAAGCTTCAAGTTTAAGAACAAAATTACCCTTCTCCACCGATTCAGTCATTCTAAGGAACTTTGCAGCACAAAATGCAGGTACAAAGTTGTGAGCACTGAGACTAATCTCAATTCCATAGCAGAATTTTGCACAGAGCTCGAAAGCTTCTTCGCCTCCAGGAATATCATTAAGCTCAATCAAAACTTCACTAGATTTGTCTGAATCAGGGCAAAGTCGTTGCAAGAAGCCGCACTTTGGAAGAAGTGGATACTACAGTTAAGACGACAAAAATTAAGGAGGATCTAAGTGACAAGAATTAGACAAACACCATGGATGGCAGCTTTTCTTGATGATGAGAATGATTTTAAAGTTTAAACACCATGGATTAAGGGAGGATCCCATTATGATCAAACTCATGAGCTGTTCAACATTATTGATTGGGAGCTACTTATCAAGCTCTTTTGAGAAATGTAATTAATAAAGACAAAACTTACCTTGTGAAGAAGATATCTAATGTTGTTAATCTGTATGATTAGGTTGCTCGGCACATCCGTCGACACAGACCTGCATGGATGAAACAAATTTCCTCTTCAGGATTCAGGTCTAATATGAATCTAACAAAAATTTATATTTTGGTTATGATCGTCATACCTGGTACCTTCTTCAGTGTAGAAGGTGTCTGGCCTTGTACCAAGTTTCATAAACTTCATTTTTGCTTTTATTTCTTTCCCTAATCAATGTCATGACCTATCCTCCTATGCTTATTTGCCCTGTTCATGAAACTGATTCATGCTTCTTCACCCCAATAAATCTTGCAAAAAGACCCTAAACCTGAAATAATCATGTTTCATCAATTGTCATAAAAACAAGTAATAAGCTAATAAACGCCCGCTAAAACAAATTATTGACGAAAAATAAGGTCACACTGGCATACGAGGTGCGTATCCAAACAATCCCCGAGTCGCAATCTTGATAAATTGATTTTTTTTTTTTTTTTTGCAACAGGTAGATATTTAGGTAATAACCCTAAAATTTAACAATCTAAAGAAGGATTTCAATTTTTTATGCCAAAATATTACAAATTATCAAAAATCGAGTTATAACAGTAATCCCACAAAAAGGGGAGATTGCTAATGCCAAAAAAAAAAAAAAAAACCTTATCTAGGAGAAATATTTAAATGAATATATATGGAAAAAGAGAATCCATGATCATGTTAAGCTTAGGGATTGAGAAGTGCAATACACATCCCCTACCTACCTCACCTTTCATCCAACAAGGAACCCATCATCTTCTCTCTTTCCTGACCACATAGCCCTACAATCCCTTGCTTTATAAATAAATAATTGCAAAAAGTAAAATAAAATAAAAACACATGTTCTTGCTCTCATGCACAAGAGAAACGTGTTCTTGCTATACCATGCACAGGGGGAGCTAGGGGGAGGGGGAGGAGGAGAGAGAGAGAGAGAGGGAGAGAAGCAGAGGTCTGTTTCTCTCTTCCTCTTAAATCTTTATATACAGCATTCAAATCTTAGTGCAGTATATCATTGGAATTTCCTTCAACCTATTAGTATATATGAGAAAACTCATGCATGTTTGAAGATAAATATACCCTACTCCTGATCTCCCAATGGGAATTGAGATTTGATGATCCATACACCCATAACCCATGTGGCCCACCAAGTCATCAAATTTGACTCCATGAGCAACATTTTGAATGGGTAGATTATCACAAAAAGAAAAAGAAAAAAAGAATGGGCCATAGCAGGAAAATCAGACCAACTAAGGCACATGCTTTGCTGCTGAGTGCTACATTCATGGGCGACGACGATCGAGAGCTTTCACCATCTACTAATTGAAAATTTTCAAATAAGACTGTAATGGCTTATTTATGGGGCACAAACCTGTCTCAAATCGACAACGAAAACCCACTCAAGACTCGAACCACGCTATTTTTTTCAGAATGTTCCATACTCCCATAACACATGTGGCCCACCAAGTCACCAAATTTGACTATTTAATCCATGAGCAACATCTTCAATGGTAGATTATCAAAAAGAGAGGTAAAAAAGAATGGGCCATAGCAGGAAAATCAGACCAACTAAGGTACACGTGTGTGCGAAGCATATAGATTTACATGCTTTGTCACTAAGGGCTGCGTTCATGGGCAACGACGATCGAGAGCTTTCCCCATCGACGGAGCATCGTATACTCGTAAATTTTCTCATATAAAGAGAGAAATTATGTCCCGGAAGAAGCTCATAACCATAAACAATTAATGAATGAATCTTTGTAAGCAAACAAGAGATTTTCTCTCTATGTATAGTAAATCTCTATAAATGTAGGATATGATGAGCCCATTTTTGCTGCACAGTGCTTAGCTTCAAGGCCAAAGAGCAGCCTGACATGTACCCATGTCAACCCTGTTTTCAAAAAGAAAATTTCAAATTTCAAAAATTAGAAAACATGGTTGTCAGCGTACATGTCGGCTGCAGAAGCTAAGCGATATATTATGCTCCTATGTACTATACTAGTAAATGGCCCGTGCCCATGGCACTCTCCGACAAAAATGTTTGCAAAAATCAGGTGCCTTCAGCACTCAAACAGTATAACGGACTGGGGGCGTTACCGTTTTTTTCCCGTTATAATGGATTGTAAATTTGTAACACGAGTGAGAGCGACCCAATAAATGAGGGAGATTGTGTGGCTGAAATCTAACCGTCCACATTAGATGGATGGATTTGATCTCAACCGCTCTAAATGATAAGATAACTTCCTTGTTTTGTTATATAGATATGTATGTCTTGTAATATTATCAAAACTGTGCAATTCTTTTTCATTGGTTACACAGATAATATGGAGTTCACTTTTTGATCACTGTTGCCTCTCCAATTGACAGGTACCCTGACAAACATGACAACACTGCTTTAAAAAAATAAAAAATAAAAATTGAAACAGGGTGATCTGGCGTACTTGTCAAGCGGATGGCCCTCTGATCAAAACTGTTCTCTAATATATGTGCAACTGCAGTACTCTTATGATCATTGATTGATTGAAACCACATCAAGTGGTCGTGAGTCAATAAACTGATGGTGATGAAGGAAAAAAAAAATCTACGATACAGAAAATTCTTCAAAATGCCATATGGCTTACTCCCCCTGACCCGTGAATGTTTACTCCACACCTTGGTGGACCTATAAGCCGAAAATCACTATTATTGGTGATTTCTAGCCTTCGGATTTGAGTACCTTTTCATTATGGGCTTGGAACCAACCCATAGGCCTGTTCATGAAGCCCGTGTTGAAAAAGATATTCCACAAATACAACGGCTATAAATCACCAATCATGCTGATTTTTTGTATATGCCCGTCAAAGTGTGGGCCAAACATTTATGGTATCAGTGGGAGCTGGAAGAGTGTGCCACATGACAATTTGTGGGACCTCTGTCTCCAAAAATTTGATATAGAACTCAGTATCGTAGAAGGGTCCATGATAAAGGAGCTACAGTATTCCTTGATAAAGAGAGCTTTTTTTTTTCAAGTGGGGAAACAACGATACCTCGCAACCCTCTTTATTAAAGTAGTCACGCTGGCTCCCACACCATGGATAAGCAATCCTTGATATTTGAACCGTATTGACCTGACCAGTCAGAAAAAAGTATTGCTCATTATGTCAGCATGATGCATCATAGGATCGATGATGGTGTTGGAACAGCTAAAAAGTCAGCGAGGAGTCCCTCTAGAATACCCAAGTCGGTGTAAAAATAAAGCATAGCTTAACTCCTCGAAAAATGCCACAGGCCCACAGACCCATCATCACTTGGTGGACCTATACACCAAAAAATCAACTTTTTTTTATGATTTCTAGCTGTTGGATTTCAACATTTTTTCATCATAGGCTTCTTGAACAGGCCCATGGATGAGTACCAAGCCCATGAAAAAAAAAACTCAAATCCAACGCCTAGAATCATCAATCAGGCTATTTTTAGTGTGTAATTGAGTTTACCAAGGGAAGGGCAAAACATTCACAATGTGTGCCACGTGGCATTTTGGGAAGATTTTTTTCCTCGAAGTACCTTTATCTGCCAATTGGATTGAATTTTTTATTAATATGAATTAGGACAAAATATGAGTCTTTTTATAAGTAAAAAAGCATTTGGTGGATCTTTTAATAAAGTTTACCTACATGTTACAAAGCAAAAAATTTTCCAAATCCTTATCCTTTAGAACAAAAAGAAAAGCAAGACACATGCATCTTTTGTAATTTGTAAGGTACTTTCTTGAATTTATGAAAATTTGCATGCTTCTTTAAGGAAATAAAATAACAATTCTCGGACATTCCGCGAACCAGTTCAAATCTACCCATAACTAAGCAGAAGAACAAGAACAAGTAGAAACATACCATAAAAGTCATCGAATTCGTTAATTTTGCTCGAACTCCATCGCCGACGGTACAAACACTGCTGAATCCGTCCCTTTATCAAAATTTGAGAAACCTGTTGCCCTTCAGAGCCTAAGAACCCGAAACCCGAAACCAAAACCCAAATCAAAACATACATGTAACATGTGAATTTCAGTTGTTCATGGCTTCATGCATGTATTTGATGAGAGAAAGAGAGAGAGAGAGAAGGGGAAGAGAGAGAGAGAAGCTTACCCACTAAAGAGTAAAGGGAGAGGGAGAGACTCATGGGTTTATGCTGAAGAAGTGATGCACAAGAGCTAAAGAAAATGGAGCCCACCTTCAAAAAAAACTTTTTTTTGGGGGGTTTTTGATAAAATGGTTTTGTTGGTTTTAGTCAACATGGTAATGTATGATGTGGTCATGATGATCATAGACGGGTTGAATATAAGAAGAAGAAGGCATTCTGTCTTCCTATCCCTTGCATTTAGTGCTCTATGATTGAAATGGAAAAAAAAAAAAGCATGCAAGTTGGAGCTACTACTTGGAAGGTAGGGAACGATTTAAGATCCCCTGTGCATCCCATCATAGTTTCTCCCACTAAACTAGGTATATTCTTGTTCCTTCTGGCCGTGTGACACCTCTCATATCTTCCTGTCCACCACGTGGCCCATTCTGTAGTGGTCTTTCGTTCACTCGTGCTGGTATCACGATGATGGAACAGGTTGGGCCCACTGTTTCTTCTTTGCCTCATAAAGTAAAATGGGCATTTGACATTGATGGGATTGGAATCGTGTCTTTTGTTGGCTGCTTGGGGTCCCAAACGCTGCTTCTTTGTTTTTTCCTTACACATATTATGACATATCTATACGACGGTTTTAAATGGTCCGTCGTAACATTATAACATAGACTTAACGCTACGTTATCTCCGTTATAACGGCCATTATTTTGGGTCACAGCAGTCACATCTAAATCAAAATATTATTTTTTAATATAATCAATAATGGACAAAATAATTAACGACATTTCTTTGTTTTAAACATTAAACCTGTTTCTTTTTTGCGCATTAATTTCTAAATAAGATAACGGAATTGCGGGGTTACCGTTATAACGGCCATTACAAAAAAATTTCAAATCATGATCTTTACCATGGTTGTAAAACTCTGCAAGCCTGGGTAGAGTACGATTGCAACTTGCCAAGTTGATTCGAAATTCATCAATGTCATTATGACTAGACTCACAGGTAAAGAAGAATAGTTTTCTGTTAGTTTTCTTTTGTAAAGATATGAGATAGTTGTAAGTTTAATGAGCGAGGAAAGATAGTCCAAGAGACCCATCTAACTAAGTCATTAGCCTTTTATGTTCTATATTCATTAGACTGGGAGAACACAAGAGATCAAGACAACTGTACATATATAAAGAGAAAATTGGGAGAGAGAGAGAGGTATTTGGTATTCGGGGCTATTTATAGACTCAAGCCTAAGAGGTAAAATGACGAAAATACCCTCATCCCATGTGGAAGTGACATAACACCTATGGCCACATTAATTGGTCATGGGTGTTGGTTGCTCATTCGTGTACTCTTCTCTCTCAGTTTGTTAGTCCCCAAGACATGACATAATACCTATGACCATATGATGTCGACTTCTCATGTCGATAAAATGATAAAATTGATGAGGCGGCTGCGTGGCTCCATACAATATCAAGATCATATCCTACGGACTTATCTCTCGATCTCCAATCATATGTCTCTTTTGTCACCCAAATGTTGACTATGCATCGTTGCCCCACATTTATGTATTATATATATATATATATATATATATTATATTTCTTTGAATTTAAGTACTTAATTTTTATCTATTTTAGTAATTTTACGAGGTATTTTAGGTGGCTTTAAGTTTTTCATGTAGCATCCACGTAAACAAGTACATATTAAAGCATCTACAATAGTATACAACATATATATATTATATTTCTTTGAATTTAAATACTTAATTTTTATAATTTTATCTATTTTAGTAATTTTATTGACTCATTGAGTCAACTCATGAATCAATTCAACCCGATGGGATGGCCATCTCCATCACAATTGTACACCCATCGCCTATCCTCTCCCTTCTCCATCATGGCAAATCAAATCACTTCTTCCCCATCTTCTATCTTTTCTTCCTTGAACTCCTCTTTATCTGTATCTTTGATTCAATCACTAATCTTATTTTAATAAAGTTAAACTCTAATTATCTTTTGGGGAGAAAACATTTTTTGCCTCTGCTTCGAAGCCAGAATATTCTCTTGGGCTATATGGATGGGTCTCTCTGATCTCCTATTTCTCTCACCATTGTTCTTGAAGATACATATAAATCCAGATTTTCATCACTGAGAAAAAATGGATGGGCTTGTGAGTCGCATGTTCATTTCCGACTTGTTTAAAGAAACACTAACTCACGTGTTAAGTGTGACACATGCACACAAAGTCAAGTCCACCCTTGAGGAAACTTATTCTCATAAATAAAACATAAGATAACTTCAACTTTGTTAGAGCATCTCTATTTTGGAGCACAAAATGATTTTTTATGATAAAGTGCTTTTAGAGCACCTTGGTTATAGTGTCAACTCCAAACATATCTCTATTGTAATCTCTAAATACTATTCCAATAAAAAATATACCAAATGAGATTTTATTATTATTATTTTTATACAATAAATCCCATCTCTATTATCATTTTAATTATTATTTTTGTATCAAATAAGACTTTTTTTTTTATCTTAAGTTATATTAATATATAAAAAAATATATTATTTTTTAAAGGTATCGACAGTATCTTTTCAACGATATCTTTTAGAGGTATCGACGATATCTTTTCAACGATAACAATTTTATAAAAATCGGATTTATAAATTGAAAGTTACACTGATTTTATAAAAATATATTAAAAAGTACAAATGACGTAATCGGTATTAAATTTTAGTATAATATACAAAGAAGGCTAAAATGGAAATTATAGACAAATGAACAGCAATAGAGATGGTTTTAGAGATCCATCGTGAGTCTCTAAATTTGGAGACTCAAAATGGGATCTCTTAAATAAAGAACCCTTTTGGAGTATGGTTGGAGTGCATCCGCTCTTTATTATAGAGAAATGGCGTACGGTTGGAGATGCTCTAAGAGCTACAACTAGGTACTCCTTCGAAAGGATTCATCATCAGTCTCTGAACATATGAGAAAATTTTGAGCCCTTTTGACCCTGGTATCGATTGGGAGCCTCTTTAGGACGTTGATAAAGTTTTCTGGCTTCTTAGGGGCTTGAAATCAGATTACTAGACCTATGTGACATCTATTCTAGCCACGGTTCGAAGTCTCGGCCAATTCCATCGATTCAATCCAAAAGTGGATTGTCTTGCCCCGAGATCATTATTTCCCAAAAATTGAACTCTGACGGTGTGGCTCAGCCAACATTAGGGCTGCAACTCAAGTGGGTTACAAGTCAACCTGAGCCCAACCCGACCTTCAAGGCTTTGAACCCAAGCCTTAGCCTAACTTGAGCCCCACCCGATCGAGTTCGGTTGGGGTGGTCAATTTTCTTTTTTAATGGTCAGAAAGGTTGGTTAATTATTTATTTTAAAAAAATTCTTGATAAGAAGAGAAGTAGAGAACTATAAAAGAGACAAAAGAAGATAAACTTAACCGAGAAGTCGAGGACGGTGTTGAAGATGGAGGATGTCAGGACAGCATTGACGACGAAGAACAGCTCGAGCCCACCTCAATTTTGACCAGGTTTTGAAAACCAACCCGAACCTAAGTTCTGAATAGACCAACCCAACTCGAGGCCAAAGTAGGGTAGAGCTCGTCGGGCTCGAGTTGAGCCCCCACATGACAAATTACACATGTAACTACTCTATGAAGGGTCGGTTTCTGGACCCCCTGATGAGTCGGACTCGGCGCCATGGATTCCGAGAAAGTGAATGCCAGCTCAAGCTATCAACCACCATTAAATTCTCGAAAACAACGACGCCGAGTCTGACTCCAAAGAGGGGTCATAAAAAGGGGGTTCTAAGAGCCTGAGCCATTTATACAATCCTATCTTGATCAGATCAAGTGTACCAAGTCATTCAACGCCACATCAAGGAAGAAATTATCTAACAATTTAAGAGATTAGAGATAAGCTTAAGAGATTCTCGTGGATTTTTCAAAGATCATTTGGAAATCCTCTCTCATGAAAATATTTTTAAAATGGGGAAGAGATTATTGACAACTGCCATTAGTGGAAGATTACAGTCACAACAAACATTCAAGAAGGAAACGTCTCCTACCCCCAATTAGAAGTAGAGGATTACTAGATTCAAGATGATGAAAGAAGTTCCATATTTCCGTTTCTGAGTGTTTGTCTTTAGGAAGCTTTATTGCAACTTTTGTAAACTACATTATTATATAATTTATTCATTCAACCTGAAAGTGACAATGCATAGAGACACTTCTTTGCTTTGGGATCTCTCTCTCTCTCTCTCTCTCTCTCTCTCTCTCTCATATATGAGATTTTAAAACATTGATCTCCACCAAGGTTTAAAGGAGGCCGTTTTAACGGTTAAACGGACTGGGGGCGTTACCGTTTAAACTGTTTAAACGGCTGTTAAAATGGATTGAAACGGTCAGGGGCAAAAATGAAAAAAAAATGGAAAAAAACGGATTTTAAGGGAAAAAAACAGAAAAAGTGGCGCTGAATTTGAAAAAAAAAAAAAAAACAGAATTTAACGGATTTAAACGGAAATTAAACGGATTTTAACAGAATTAAACGGTTTTAACGGCCAATTTTTCACAAAATTTTTCAAAATTAAACGGCTGTTTAAACGATTTTAACGGCCGTTAAAACAAAAAAATACCGTTTTTTTCAAAATCGATAAAATGCGTTTAAACGGTTTTAACGGAAACGGGCTTGGGGCGTTACCGTTTAAACGGCCGTTTTTAAAACCATGATCTCCACCACCTTCAAGTCACCATCCCTTGAAGGAGCCATAATTAACCTACAAATTGATTGGACAATCTTAACCATGGTTTAATAAATGTCCGTTATAACGAAAATAACGGCCGTTACAACAGTGTTGCCCCAACCCCGTTTTGGTAAATCCCGTTATAACCATTTTTACCGAAAAAAAAGATATCCGTTTGTAACAGCCATTATTTCTGACATAAAGGCTTTTATTTCTGAAAAAGAAAACCTATTTTTTACCATTATCAAGGAATTTTTAAAAAATAATAAAATAATAATGTTTTATTAATATTCTGGCCATTTTTGACTGAGAAATGACTTATGTTTCCCAACCCATTACAACGGTAACCTTATAGGATCGTTATACTTTTATAACGGCCGTTATTTTCGTTATACTGGCCGTTATTTTCCGTCATAACGACCGTTATTTTCTGCAAATTTTATTAAAAAGAAAGTCCATTATTTCGGTTATAAATTCTATTGAAATCTTAAAATCCAAAATTCGAATTTAAGCACCGTTTTTCTCCATTGTTTCCATTATTTTCTATTATTTCCATTACTTTTCGTCTTTGCCCATGTGCGTTACAAACCGTTATAACAGAAAAAAAGGTAATGCCCCCAGCTAGCCCATTATACCGTCATAACGGCCCCTTTTAAACCTTGTTTCAAACCAGACCAGCTATTGCCTTAAACTCTTTGATTCACAATGGCAATAGTCAAGCACTACTCCATGGAGTGGGCCTATAAATGGTTCAGTTCTGGAAGGAGAAGTCTAATTGGCACCACAAGAATTAGGGCATGGGTTCGATCTAATTTGGTTCCCCGCAATTGCCTTCCCATATTCTGTGTTTACTTACATCTACAGACATATTCCCAATAATAACTTGAACTTTCAAACTAAATAATAACAGTGGGCCGTCCTTTGAATTAATGGTGCTGGTCGATGAATAGGTTAGTGGCGTGGGTCAGATGTACATCATACGCTGTTGGACCGTCCTTCCAATTAATCTTCTTATTGGGGAGCATCTTATGTAAGGGTTTCATAGCTCCTTGAATTGTATTTTCTAAGCAAGTGGGCCTACAAAAATGGCATTTAGGAACGGCACTGAAAATTATTTTGGAACAGTTCAAAACCGTTCCTGCTTGGTGTTCAGAAATACGCTTAGCTCACAATTTAGGAGCAGATTTGGCTCAATTATGAATGGTTCTAAGCTGTTCCAAATCTTTGAAATGGCTCTGACAAATTTTGGAACGGTTTAAGAGCTGTTCAGATGTACGTGGGTACCTCAAAAATCTTCTCTCTATTTTCAGAGTAGTTTAATGGACATTGCGAAAAATCTTCTCTCTATTTTCCGCGAACTAGCAAAATAGAGAGAACAAAAAAGATAAAATTGATCACACATACATATCAGATTTATGTGGTTTGGCAGTGTACTTACATCTATGGGTGAAGAGACCCTTTTCGCTGTGTAAAGAATTAGGGTTACAATAGTTTTGCTATCCCATGCCCCATTAGAGAATATAAAAATATCTCTAGTACAATAAAATATTCCAAATACCCTAATACAAGTTGTACCGTACAAAACGATATGAACCTATACGAACTTGTATGGATATCATTAAATTTGGCGTCCGGGGGCGCATTGTGCATTGCCCCTTGATAGAAAAAAAGATATAAGGACTTATGCTTTGATAGAAAATATAGCTCTAATAGAGTCGAATGACGAAACGGGATTCATGTCCGCCCCAAATATTTGGGATAAGACGTAGATGATGATGATGCTAGCTTTCCCCGACATGGATATCAACCTTACAAAAAATCAATCCATTCTGAAACTTTAACCCTATAAAATGTAAACTTAACGGTGAAAAGTGAGTGTTTTCAATTTTTTAACTTGTAATCTCCTTTTCACAAGGCTAGAAATGTCGGAAAGAGCAGATTTTTTGTGAGGTTGATATCCATACCAATGAGAATATCATAATAAAAAATCAACTCTTGTCTCATCTCCATGTCGGTCTCACGACTATTTATTATTTTGTTTGTCACGAATGCATTTGCCATTTTGTCCCAAAACTAAAAAACTTTAGTGCACAACCTGTTACATTCTTATATGTTTATAGTTAAGAGGCAATATCATCTTTCTTGGCTTAGGTTATCTTTTCTTGTTAACTAATCTAGTCTAAGATCGTCAAGAGGGGCATGAATCATGGTTCAAAGTACGATCCGATCCAAACCAGGGTCTGTCTCGCCCCGAGATCACTGTTAATTCACAAAGGAGTCCCACTTTGTCTCGGCAGAGATGGGCCGATCCTGAGATTCTGAACCATGGCATGAACTCATACACTTAAAAATAGGCTTCAAAGTTCCTAATAACAACGTTTATGCTAGTAAAATTAAAGATCAAACAAGGCCTGAACACATTAATTTACATAAATCCGATCCGAGTCCTGCTGCATGAATATTAGCTGATAAAAATCCCATAAAATAAGAAATTTAAATGAAATATTTTTGCGATTGCACGAGAACGAGTGGGAGAGAAACTCAGAAACCCCAGACCCTTGAAAATATTCTAAAAATGATACCGAAATGTCCTTCTAGTGATTACTACTGAGCATGCAAGGAGTTAATAACTGTAGCTGACTTAGCAGCTAATGCTGAGAGTTTGGAGCCAATGGAGTTGCCATTAATGCGAGTGAGACCGGGATTTCTGTGGCGTCGGCATCTAAAAGATCCAGCATGTGTGGTTGGTGAGCACAGGCAATTTGTCTTTGCACTTGTTTGTTTTTGCAGCATCCTTTGTGCTGTTGGCGACTGCAATGGAGATGACTTCTTCATCTCTTCTATATTTATTTCCGACACAAAGATCTTCGGTACCTCGTGCTTCCCATCCATCTTCTTCCCTGTTGTAATTTTTGGAAAAGAGAAAGAGAATCAAGTGTATTTTAGATTTCAAGTTAGGGCCCGTTTGGACAGGCGCAAAGCTTAATGCACGACCCGAAATAATCTCCCAAAAATGGTTCTGAAAAATTATTTTCTCATTATTTTGCGAGTAGCTTAAAAAAATACTTTATATTATAACACTGTTACAATTGTCCTTTTGTTAGGATCTTTACTAGGCTTCAAGCCGTCATTCCTCCCGAAAAGATATCTTGTCAGAAGATGACAAACTTTAGCCTTTATACCACGATTGATGTCATACTCTACGGGGCTCCACGATTTGATCCCGTGACCCCCAATGGTGATCGACCTCACACTTGCAGGCCTATTCCGCGATTCGATCCCGTAAGTCTTTAACTCTAACGGCGATCAACCTCGCACCTATGGACCCGTACCGCGCCCTTAGGGAGGGACATTATTTAATCCAACACCTTTCACGGTAACGCTCCAATCCCGTCATTTTATTAAGCATTTAATGGCTGAAAACATTATCTAACGTATGTTACTTACCAAGCGTTAGATAACTGTCATTAAATGCTTTCTAGAAAATGAATCGTAGGCTGAAAAGTGTTGATCTATAAGACTTTTATGGATATACATAGTTAAGAATCATTTCTAAAATTTTGACATATTATAACAGTGGTTATAATAGTCATAACGGTGTCATAACGGTAATGTAATGTACACATTATGGTGATATAATGGTACCTTTAAAACTTTGGTTTTGCGAGTGGGACAAATTACGACGATTATTTTTGTTGTGGTATTGTGAATTGTGTAAAAAACGTGAGTGGCCCACAGCCCAAATGGTTGTTCTACCCATTGGTGGACCTAAAGTTAAAAATTCGCTGGATTGGTGATTTCTCTGTTGGATGCGAGTACCCAAACAAATGATAAAATCAAATGGTTAGGAATCACCAATCAAGCTGTTTTTGGGTGTGTATGTAGGTCCCAACGTTTAAGGTTAGAGGACCGAGGAGAGGTCCAATTTTATACAATCACAATACCACAACGAGAGTGACCCTCAATCATTGCAATCATAGCAGTATTAATAGACCGGATCCCATCAGAACTCTGCAATTAAGCATGTTTGGGTGAGAGTAGTATTAGGATAGATGACTTCTGGGAAATCCTCATGTTGCACCCCTCGAAACCATTTTATGTAAGAAAACAAAATTCGGGTTGAAAACAGACAGAAGTCGCTAATGAGGCAAAGAGACGACATCGATGCAACGCAATAGTAATGAAGAATGTAGTATGAAGTATTACCTGATGCAACAATCACCTGTGGATGCGAGATCGATATTAACCGGCAAACTTCTTCCGTTGCCGGGAAACTCTTGGTTTGTCACTAGAAGGGGTGAGATAAGTGAAGAAACTTGGAGCTTTTGTTGAGAACTGGTTTGAACAAAATTGCTAATTTTTCTCCTTGGCTTTCGGATTTTTGTGTGGTCATGGAAAATTCAGAATTTGATACCACTAGTTGTTCGTAGCTTTTAGTTACGTGATTCTGAATTAGCAAAGGATCAATCTACACCGTCGCCACTCTAATAGGGCCGGCTGGTATGGAACGGTGTTACCCTTCTTCCACAAATTCGCGGCACACGTGCAGGAGTGTGGGACCCATTGAAAAGATCTTCTATGCTACAAATCAAACTGATTGGATGCCCATGAATTTTTCACCGCCCCATAGAAGGTGATGCTATGGTTGAAGTGTCATTTCGACCCGGTAGTTTTCAGCAATTGAGAACCCTAGGTGGACTTGTAAAATGGTGGGCCCATACCTATGAACTTGAGTCATATTGTCCGCTTTTTATAAGTTTACCCACTTTTAGGCTGTGTTTCATAAGTCAGCTTTTAGTGGCTTTTAAGCACTTAAAACCAACTCAGCATGCAAAACCACCGTTGGAGTTTGGTTGAAAATTTGAGTCCCCAGATCCCGACCCAGGAACAGATTCTGAGGACTCCAATTTTCAACCAAACTCTC
Organism: Euptelea pleiosperma; assembly: GCA_035048495.1. NCBI lineage: Eukaryota > Viridiplantae > Streptophyta > Magnoliopsida > Ranunculales > Eupteleaceae > Euptelea > Euptelea pleiosperma. The sequence continues at coordinate 2,541,555 of CM068545.1, forward strand.
GGTTTTGATTTGGTAAAGTGAATGCCAGCTCAGCTTCACCGTTATTCTTTGGGCCAGGAAAAGGCCCATCTAAAAATGTGTCAGGCCCAATTCAATTTAAAGAGTTCCAACCTGATTAAAATATCTACTTCAAAATCAAACCTTAGGACAATCTATTTTCTTTCCACTCTAAATTGCGTTTAGGTATTCTTAAAGCTTAGTACTTTTATGTAGAGTGCTTATCCAATAACATTTATATGTAAAGTGCTTGAGTTAAGCTGTTTGCCCCTAAAAGTACTCTTTGATGGTAAATACATACTTTACCCCTAAAAGTTGTTAAATGCACGGGAAAAATCACTTGAAGTTTCAAAATGGTAGTTTGGGTATTACGATTTTTTCTAAGGATAGACTTGTAAAGCAATATTTTTGAAGAACAGCTTTCTCGAAAGCAATTAGAAAAAGCCGCTCAGAAATAGCTTTGCTTGTGACAATTTGAAAGCTTATTGGGCTTTAGAAAAGTACTTTTTCTACAAAGTAACCGTTACACGTATCATAACGCAAAAGAATTTAAGTTCCATGTGTACCATGGGAAAATTTTCAACCTTGGATCCTTTACGTGGATGAACCAAACGAAGAATATTGCGAAGATAACGAGGTATCGTTAGGTGAGAGTGTTTAGTTCATTGCTAAAACAGGCTAATTGCATTTAATTTTTAGGTAGGCCCATTATGAGCTAACTTAAATGTCAATCTAGCAGTCACGGGCTTCGATTTGAACGTGTAATAATCGTCGAACGTTTCCTAAAAGATATCGCTTTGATTTGATTCCTTCGATCTCGACGAATGAATATGAATGACCCCTGTCAAGGCCCATCACCCATATGTTGCCAAATATGTGGTTTCGGCCCAACCCTCAAAACCCACGAGCTTTAATTGAATTTGTCTAAACTTGTTAATAACATCTCATAACTTTTCAACTAAAAGCAATATAGTCAATAAATTCCAAACTACTTGAGAAAATGACTTAAAAGGCCAAACTACCCCTAACAATTGAAAAATGAAAAGAAAAAATATATAGGGAATTTTTATAGTTTCTTTACACTTTACTATGGTTTTTACTGCGGAAACAGGGTTGGTTTCAAAGCCTTGGATTTTGTGGTCTAAACTCAAGGCTAAGAATGGTCTATTTTATTAGCCCACAATTTGGGCTTGGGCTTGGGTTTAGCCAAGATTAGGCAATTTTTTTTATGATAGATTGGGCCTAACACATTTTAAGGATTGGCTTAATGGGCCTAATTTGATGAACCGCAAACGAAGAGTTTAACTTTGAAAATAATAAATGTTTCCGTTACGAGCCTATTTAAAAAAAATTCCCAAAAATAGTAGGGAAAGCGAAGATATGGACCACTGAGACTACGAAGCCAGTTCGATTCTTTCTACTAGCGGACGGGCACGTCCTATTTTAGTAAATGGAATTGGACTTAAAATGATACAACATTTTTTGAAAATAGATAATTTAGATAAACTTTAAATTAAAAGACTATTTTACCTTTTAAATAAGTTATATAACTTCTTAAAATGCTTCTGATGATGATCACCTTTCCTATATTTCACTCCCATAGGGTTCTATATTTTCTCTCTTTCATTGAAAAACTAATTAATACAACTTATTTACTCCAGGGCTTGTTTGGCCTTCAATTTCACAGTAAACAGAGTTAGCATCAAATATTTTAGCTAAAAACTCTCACACGTACATACACGCATACACACACTCTCAGTCTCGCACGTGCCTTATGCTAGTTTTAACTAAAAACTACGAAGCCGATAAATTCCCGATAAATACTCGAAAAAATTGAGTTTTTCGATTGTAACCGATAAAAACGCCATGCAGTAATATTCCAATACTGTACAGATCAGCCAATCTTCTTAAGATCACAAACATTAAATGCACCAACCCGATAAAAATATGAAAAGACTAAATTACCCTCAACCTCGAGAAGAAAGATGCTCCCTGTTGTGCTAATACAAATATTATGTTCTACGAACATAAATGGCGTTTGGCACCACATCAAGAGCCGTAAACTATACAATTAGGGCGGGACCCACATGATTCGAGAGGGGGCCCCAACTTAAGTGTATAGGTGGCAGCTCCAGATAACGCGCGCCGAATATTGCTCTTTGATATTCGACAAAAATGTTAAATTATTTCTCCTAATCTCTATTAGCTAAAAATAGAGGGGCACTTTAGTTATTATGAAAAGCCAGGGATGTGAGAATTTAATAGTCATTCATAAATAGGAGCCCTAAAAAGGGAAAATCATAAAGAAAAATATTCCGCCACCTTAGTATAAAAACCCATGCAAGGCTTCTCATTTTTGCATGAAAACAAAGCAACGCCCTTACTGAAGCTTTGACGGTGAGCCATCTCTACCCTTCGTTTTCTGTTTTGAGTTTTTGTGTAGAGCGCTAGTCGCCAACAATGACTTGTAGCGTCTCAAGCAGCTACCTCCGGCACAAATCCAGAGACTGCATGCTCTAACGTGCATCTGTAGTTTTTCTTTTCTGCCCTAGATGGTCTAGCTCCACTTATACGTCCCACTCTTTAAGCGCACGTTAGCAGAATAGCTGATCTATTTTTATTTTATTTTTCTGATGAGTTGCATGTCTTCGTATTCTTCCTCCTCTCCATCACGGTTTCTTTGTGGTGATTTTAGTTAACGTGCTCCTGGAGCTCAGGTCAGGCGTCATACTGTCAAGGCGCACGTCAGTGAACTCTTTGGTCTCTTCTTTTTGTTTCACCTCTCTCTCTCTCTACCTAGTGAGAGGAGATGACTCTCATTTGTCAATTAAAGATGACCCCTCCGATCCGATTACCCTGATAGTCTGATCTGTAGAGTGTTTCATTGTAACTGAGCCGACCGTTAATTGAATGTTTAGGATCACTCGATTCATGTTGCCATCTCGGCTGATTAAAAAAAAACTATCACTCTGACGATCCTAACCATCTAATCGATCGTGTATTTTAACTGTAGGTACGTGTATATTGATCAGGTGGATAGGGATCGTGAGATCAGAGAAATGGGTATGACCATCAAGTTATTGAGATAGAGATATGATAAGATAACGAGAAATGGATCTCTCTCTCTCTCTCTCAAGTTCATTTCGTTCAAAAATCAACGCGAAGTTCAACTGTTCATCTAATAAAATTTTCAGTTGGGTTTTTGATTCTTCTACTTGCTTTGATGATTGACAACCTGTTATTATCTCATGCATGTTGGTTTTTGAAGGTCAATAACTCTTAAAAGAGCAGTTAATATCAAGAGTCTCTCTGCGACAATGCATTCAGGTTCTTCTCTCTTGTAGATATTGCTTGCATGTTATGAAATGTTTCTATTTTTCTTTTTATTCTTTTCCTGCCTATCTGTTCTTTCATGGGTACTCGGTAGAAGTGTCGAACTTATTTCGACCGTCGGCACATAATTATGTAGTTTTTATTAGATCACAAAAAACATTTACCGACAGTCAGACGCCGTCGGAATATGAGCCTAGAGACGATCCGTATTGGCCGTCGGTATAACATATTTTAGCAACATATTCGGCCGTTGGTAAAATATAGTAATCCGTCGCTATATTTATGTAACAGTGACGAACACAAGTCTGGTCGTTGCTATAAGAGCCATATAGCGACGGTTAATGACCGTCGGTAAAGGTTTTCAACAATTAATGTTTTTTTTTAATATATATATATACCTGTAACTTGTATATATCTTGCTTCATTTCTATAAAAACATGTTATTCAACATATATAACCTGTAATACATACTTCATTTCCAATAAAATGTATATTCAATATCTAAAAAGATATCACAATATTCAATATTCCAAATTCCACAATAGTAGTTCAAAATGACAAAAAAAGACACTAGTAGGAGAAGAAGACAGATATATCAAATCAACTATCCAAACCAATCAACATCTAGTCCCTACAAAAGAAATAGTACAATAATTAGAATATGAAATGTTAAGATTCAGTTTAAACAAAAATTAAAAATCAAAACTGTCTATTTACAAACTTAAACCTATAACCAACTCAACTGAAGCTCTATTTTTTATCCCGTATTTTTCAACTAGTTTGTATCAACATATTAGTCGTGTTAGAAGAGGTTTCGGGTGATAAAGACATCGTTTGCCCGATTTGGACGGCAAGGTTCTAAAATCTACTTAAGACAAAATCTTAAAATTTTAAAACTTACAACCCACTACAGATTTCCAACCAAAGCTTTGTTTTTTGTCACGTCTCTTCCAACACGTTTGTTTTAATATATTGGATATATTAGAAGAGATTTCGGGTGACAAAGATCTCGTTTACTCGATTTAGGCATCGAGGTTCCAAAATAGACTTAAGACAAAATCTTGAAATTTCAAAACCTACAACCCATTACAAATTCCCAACCAAAGCTCTGTTTTACAAAGATCTCGTTTGCCCGATTTAGCCGTCGATGTTCCAAAATCGACTTAAGACAAAATTTTAAAATTTCAAAACCTACAACCCACTGCATATTCCCAACCAAAGCTTTGTTTTTTGTCCCGTCTCTTCCAACACGTTTATTTCAACATATTAGACGTGTTAGAAGAGGTTTCGGGTGATAAGGACCTAGTTTGACCGATTTGGGCATTGAGATTCCAAAAATGACCTATTATGTCAAAACTTTGAAATTCTTAAACCTACAACCCACTACAAATTCTCAACCAAAGCTCCATTTGTTGTCTCGTCTCTTCCAACACGTTTGTTTCAATATTTTAGATGTGTTAGAAGAGGTTTTTGGTGATAAAAACTTCGTGTGCCTGATTTGGGGGTTGAGGTTTCAAAAAGGACCTAAGTTAAAATCTTGAAATTCCTAAACCTACAACCCACTACAGATTCTCAAACAAAGCTCTATTTTTTGTTATGTTTCTTCCAACACATTTGTTTCAACATATTAGGCGTGTTAGAAGAGGTTTTGGGTTATAAAGACTTCGTTTGCCCGATTTGGGCTTTGAGATTCTAAAATTGACTTAAGACAAAATCTTAAAAATTCAAACCTACAATCCATTACAGATTCTGAACCAAAGCTCTATTTTTTTTCCCGTCTCTTCCAACACGTTTATTTTAACATATTAGACATGTTAGAAGAGGTTTCGAATGATAAGGACCTCGTTTGCCTGATTTGAACGTTGAGGTTCCAAAAATGACCTAAGTCAAAACCTTGAAATTCTTAAACCTACAACCCACTACAGATTCTCAACAGAAACTCAATTTGTTGTTTCGTCTCTTCCAACACGTTTATTTTAACATTTTTCACATGTTAGAAGAGGTTTCAGGTGATAAAGACTTTGTTTGCCCGATTTGGGGGTTGAGGTTTCAAAAAAGACATAAGTCAAAATCTTGAAATTCCTAAACCTACAACCAACTACAGATTTCAAATCTAAGCTCTGTTTTTTGTCCCGTCTCCTCCAACACGTTGGGTACTCTGTAGAAGTGTCGAACTAATTGAGAATCTTGAAGGATTTCTGATATTCAAACTTGATTTCGTGACGGAAATTTTAAACATGTTTGAAGCTTCTGATTGGTTTGTAATTAAGACAATCCATGAGATACGTGTCATATTGGTCCTATTTTTCCCTGAAGAGGAATGGAAGAACTTGTTTAATGGTTGCATGGTTTGAAAGTTTTTAAAATTCAAGAAAGATATGCTTGGATGTTAAATATCTTTTACTTTTTTCGTCAATTTTATCTCCTGGTCATATATTTGCTTTGTTGTCGAAGGTGTCCCATGTTTGAAGTTTCTAATAAGTTCTCAGAAAAATTTTCAAATACCCATATCAAAATTTCCAATTTTTTTCCATAATTTGCAATTCTTAAAAACAAATCAAGGGAGTAGTAAAATTTTCATTAAGATGCTTGCATTGTTGGATGAAAGAATAAATAACACACAAATGCAATCACACTATAATCGTCTCACGAAAACTGAGGTATATATAACCCCCAAGATGAAACTAGGGTTTCCGTATCTCTATGTAAAAATAATACAAAAAAAAAAAAAAAAAAACAGCTCGACCCTCGGTGTTGTAACTTGATTTACAGTACTCTAGCACCATCATGCAAATCTATATTCATTGCTTTGTTTCTTTATTCCTTTTTTTCTTATTAATTTTTCATCTAATTCTAGGTTTAGATTTGAAGCTTCAAACCGGATCATTCACCAGAACCACAACCCTGACCCAGACCACCACCATGTTTCCAGTATATGCAACCTATGAAGAAGAACAAAAGCCATTTCAGTTCTGCATGCCCACTGTCAACATGGGTATCCAAGAAATAGAGCAATATCAAAACCCAATGCTTATCCCAAACCTGATAAATAATACCACCTACTCTCCAACAGGCGAAGGCCTCAGCGGTGCCGGCTGGGAAAATTACAATAATGGGATTCAAGAGAATGGGATGAGATTTAAGAGGCAGAGAGGTATGGAGGAAGCACCATTTGTAATGGGAAACGGGTCTGGTTCGGGTCAATTTCTGCTGAATGGAGTTGGGAATGTTGTTGAACCTGTGAGAACTGCAAGATTTGGTTTAGAGAGTGGAGGAATGGGCTTTTATCAACACTACTACCCGTATCAAAGTGTTAGTGGTTTTACGGTAGGAACTACAATTGAAACAATAAGTCCGAGTCAGATATCTGAAAACCTTAATGATCACGAAGAGGCAGAAAGAAGGTTCCGCCGGATCATTAGAAATAGGGAATCAGCTGCCAGGTCCAGAGCCAGGAAACAGGTCAGTATCTCTTAGAACTTCTCCTGGTTTATGTTTCTAAACTAATTTTGGTGGTTTATGGAGTAAGAACTAAGAACATTGTTTGCAATTTGTACAATTTGGAATTTTTTTTTCTTGTGTGGGGGTACAAAATTTAGTCTGTGGAGCATATAAAAATGTGCCACCTGCCACACTCTTTCGACCCCACAGACCCATGAATGATTGGCCCACGACTTGATGGATCTACACACCAGAAAGCAACCTGATTGGTGATCTCTAGCCACTTAATCTATCTATATGAATATCCCAAAAAAAAAATCTTAAAATCCAATGGCTAGAACTCATCCAATGAAAAAATATTCGAATCCAATGGCTACAAATTACGAATCATTCATGGGTCAATGGGTCCGAAGAGTGTACGTACCAGGTGGCACGTTTTTATGTGCTCCACAAGGAAAAATGCTCCATGACTAAATTTTCTCTTTTGGGGTGTGGGAGAATGCCCGTAGCTAGCGACTGTTTGGACTTAACTGGCCCATGAATGTTTGACCCACGCCTTGGTGGACCTAGATACCAAAAAAATAGCCTGATGGGTGTTTTCTAATCGTTGGATTTGAGCATTTTTTATTGTGGGCTTCAGGAACAGGCCCATGGGTGAGTTTCAAAAGATGTGCTACGTGGGTTTCAAAATCTAAGTAATGTATTTTTTGGCTAGCTGCTTATATCACCACAGTTATAAGACCAGGAATTGCAGGATTCATGGCGTTGGAACCAGTTTTTTGAATGCTCACTCACTATTTCTTGTGTTCATCTTCTTATCTTAGGCTTACAATGCCCAGCAACTGTTAGAAATCATGAAACTTAAGAAGGAAAATGAATTTCTGAGGAGGGTGTTACGGGTAATTGCAGTTCCTGTACATCTCTCTTTTTTTTTTTTTTTCTTTTTTGTCGTAATTATCGTTCTTATATACCTTTTTTTACTTAAAACTGCTAAATTATTTCATTTCTCAAGAACCCATTATCCTGTATTATTATTTTCAATAAAATTTTGTTATAAAAGATATAGTTGCTCTTTTAATTTCTTAATTTTCATCTTTTTGCAGACTCTGATAGCCATTACAAGGTTGAAAATTGAAAGCATTCGAAGAGGACTGCTGAGGACATTCTCGGGACCATTATAAATCTTGCGGCAGACAGCAATCGATGCATATGACGATGTTCCTATATATCGCGGCACCTGACAATGAGACTGGTGTTGGAGTATTTAGTATGTGGCCTAATGTGTTCTCTTAATTTTAAAGAACTTGGTGTGTTTGAGACTTGAGTGTGCTTTTACCATATAGTAATTGGGAGTATTTAGATTAGTCTGCTCCTTTTTATCTTTTTCCTATCTATCCTGTTATTCATGTGAGATTGATTATCAGCTTGGGTTCAGTAATCTTCTTTGGAAAATTACTCCAAAGAAAATTTAAATTCCAACACAAAATTAAGAAAGAGTCAATATATTTAAGTTACAAAGAGAGAAGTAATCTAAATATAATTGACAATGGTGAATGAAGAAATAATACATGTAAATAATAAGAAACAGAGGAAAAGTGCAAAACACTCACTGAACTAGCTAGAGCTTCAATCAGCTAATTTAGAGAAATCCTGCAGCCAAATGAAAGAATCATGAAAGAGTTTGCTGATACAAGACTCCATCTCTAAAACCATAAGCTTTGATGAGTGGAATGTGCTGAACTCCCCATCGATCTTCCCCTCCGTCCTTTCGTAGCCTGTTCACAAGCTCTTCGGGCATATTAACCAAGTAAATCTCTTTGAGGTTAATGAGGTATTCGATGCCGAATGGAACCGTCTCTAGTCTTCCACAGTAACCAATATATAGCTCTCGAAGGCATGGCATTGCTCGTTCCTCGATGCTCAGCACTTTTTTTTTTGATAAGGTGAAGGATATTATTAAAGGAAAAGGGAAAAATACAAGCAAGGGAGGCTGAGAAAGCCTCCCAGGAGCACGAGAAGGAGCAGGAAAACTAGCTAACCCTACTCATAATCGACTCCCATTTAAAGACGAAGTTCTCAAACTTCAACCCTTTACATTCTTCAAACTAGCTAACCCTACTCAGCAAATTCAGTTGATTCAGCAGATTGAGGTCTAGTGTCTTAAGCTTCTGAAATCCTCCAACCTCAACACGCAATTGTTCTCCATCATAAACATTACGGAGTTCAAGAGGCAAAACTTAAAGGGCTTGAAGTGGGTCATCCCTTAATCGAGACCACATTAAACGTATCCTGACCAAATTATGAAGTGAGGAAACCCAACGTGGCAGCTCCTCTAAACGCCCTCTCAAATATAGGCGTTGAAGACGCGGAGGAGGGGATGATAAAGATTGAAGATCAAGAAGCTCCTCGTCATTTATCGAACTTACATCGAGGCAGCGGAGGTGGTTCATCTTCTCAACAGAGGCATAAAGATCAATCCCATCTTGTCTTCTCAACTTTACAATGCCCAGCTTCCTCAATTTGGTCAATTTTCCCAATTCTCCAACTATGCTGCCAACACCCTGGTTTGCCTCTATGAATGCTAGCTTTTGTAAGTCTATTAAACACCCAATTTCCATAGGCATCTTTGATCCTTGTATACCATCCAATGTTAGATAGAGTTCTAAGTCATATCGATAAACGAAAAGATGGCAAAGTCTTTTGAGCTTGAGGATCTCAACAGGCAGTTCAGAAATATAAGTTTGTTAAGATCCAGAGTTTCTAGATTTTGAAGCCTGCCCAAAGACTTTGGAAGCTTTTTTACTTTTGTTTTTCTCAGACTTAGATACCTCAAGTGGAGCAGAACAGAAAATTCACTAGGAAGATTCTCCAAGGGCGCTTCTTCTAAATCTAGCACCTTCAATAATCGAAATTCTTGAAAATATGTATGCCTAATCGAATCAGGCAATTTAACTTTTCCAAACACAAATAAAGAACGAAGATGGGAGAAGTTCATATTTTCTGGAACATTTATTTCACCCCCCTTGTGGATTGAAAGGCGACGGATTTTCTCGAACAAACTATAATTCTGTTCAGAGAGAATTGTACAGATATTCACATCCTTCGATTTCGAAAGAATGATCTCACGCATAAGATCATGGACTCGGCAACTTCTAACTCGTCCATCGACATCATTTTTTTCTACCTGAACAATGCTTCTATTAATAAGTTCATTGAGGTAGTCCTCTGCAACCTCCTCCAATGTTTTGCCTATCTGTTCTTTCACGAAGCCCTCAGCTATCCATAGACGATTCGCTTAACGGGATAATCCTCTGGAAAAATACTCAAGTAGAGGAAAAAATACTTAAGGAAGTATGGGAGATCATCATAACTTAGCTATAATATTCTTGTCAAATAATTTGCAAGTCTGGGATTCATATCCAACTCGGAACCAAGGCTACGATACACCTTCTCCCATTCCTGCATGTTCATGACTTTGGTAGACAGAAGACTGCCAATTACCACAATTGCGAGTGGTAATCCTTCACATCTTTTCAAGATATTTCGAGACAACTCCTCTAACTCTGGAGGGCAATATCCCCCACTCTTAGATCGGAAAGCCGTCCTACAAAAGAGGGTCCAAGCCTCTTTTGGAGGTAGAGGTTGGAGATTGTAGACATGATCACCAGAGGATTCTACACAATAAGCAGCTACATGCTCTATACGTGTAGTGACCATTATCCGACTACCAGTGTTATTGTTTGGTAATGCGTATTTTATACTTTCCCATACATTTATACTCCATACATCATCAAAAACAACAACATACCTTTTTAGCAGTAAATGGTCTCTCAGCTTCTCCATTAGTTGTACCTCTTTCATGGTGTCCTCCTGCATTTCCTCCAAGAATTTCTTCAACATGTCCTGTAACAGCTCCTCGATCTTGAATGATTGCGACACAGTGATCCAAGCACGGCAATGGAAGTATCCCTTCACTCTTTGACTTTCATAGACCTTCTTCACAATAGTGATTTTGCCTAAACCACCCATCCCGACCGTTGAAATCACAGTACGCCTTGATTCACCTCCAACTAACCATCCAATTAAATCATCTCTAGGCTTGTCAATCCCCACAAGATCGGATTCGTCGATTAAAAGAGATGCCCCTCGAGGATCATGCCACGTATTACTCGTAGAAGTACTAGAACTCGAGCCTTGATCGAATGTATACCTCTTCCCTCTATCGGAAACACTACGAACTCTGGTCTTAATGTCTTGTATCTGAGCCGCTACACGCCGTCGCTCCTTCAAGTTCTTAATGAAGGAAGCAGTTCTACGAAGAAAGCCGAGGAATCCATGTCGGTGAGGTTGTGACGCCAAATAAAACATGAACTCGTCAAGGACGTCCTCAGTATCGTAAGCGACTTCTCTCACTTGTCTCACCCAAGCTTTCACACCTTCATCGCTCTCTCCCCTCGCATTTAGCGTCCTTCAACCAGGCTAGCATGCTAGATAACTCATTATTTAATTCTTCGATATCCCTGAGAACCCCTTTCAACAGCTTCCATTCTTTCGGAAGAATGGGTCCGACCTTGTCAAGCACGAAGTTAACAGCACTCTCGGCCATTTCTTCTATGTTCTCGATCCCTTCTGTCTCTCAGCTCCTTGGGTTGGCTTTTTAATAATAGTTGATGTGCTACAGAAAGATATTTGGAATTTTGGATGAAATAACGGACCTAAAACGTTTGGTCATGTTTAGGAATTTCAGCACTACCTCTTAGAAAATTGGTTGAATTAGTAAGAACCCCCTGTGGTTTAGGGCTGCAACTCGGGCTGGTTGGGTCGGGTTGGAGGTCAACCCTAGCCCAACCCAACCTTAAAGGCTGTCAACCCTAACCCAACCCAACCCAAGGTCGGTCCTAGATTTTCCAACCCTAACCCGACTATCGGGTTGGGTCGGGTTAGTCGGGTTGATTGGGTTGGTCAATTTCTTAATTTTTTTATTGGTTGAAAATATTGTTGAATTTTTTCATATTAAAATACTTTATCGGTCAATACAATAGCCTTGTGCTAACCATTAAATAATAGCATAATAACTTCATTTTCAAAGCTCGTGAAAGAAAACATGATATTTTCATAATAACGGAAAAGTTCATCAACTCAAATACATGATAAAAGTCACTAAATAAATAACCAAAAATAATTATTGGAGAAAAATACGATATTTTCACTATCAACCGATCACATAAAATGCTAAAATGTAGTTTCAATGACATTTGGTAATATCACACAAAGGTCGTAGTTACTAAGGACAAACATCCATGAGTTGCTGCATTTGCCAAAATGTAGTGTGGATATTTGTCGGTAAAATTAATGGGTCAAGATGGGGGGACAACAATTTCATACAACATTTTTTACAACAAAAATTAGCGTTGGCCAATACTGGAATGAGATGATTTTTTGGTAAGGATGGTCTCTATAGTGAGGAGATCATCTTCACAAAAATTCAAATCAATCTGATATTCGTAGACTGGTTTACAAGTTGAAGATTTATGGACCGTTTATTTTTATCGTTAACTTGAAAACCACATTTGATGGGGTTAGAAATTTCAAAATAAGCTGATTTTTTGTAAGGATGATCTATATGCTGATTTTTTGTAGGGGTGATCTATATGATGAGGAGATCATCCTCACCAAAATCAGCTATTGATTCATCTTCCATGTGGGTACGTCAAAATTGTTGTAAAAAATGTTGTATGAAATTGTTGTCCCCCGATATATATATATATATATATATAGTTTGTAAGTCGGGTTCGGGTTGGGTCGGGTTGGGCCAAGCCTCAACCCTAACCCAACCCAATTTGATCGGGTTACCAAAAATCCGGCCCAAGCCCAACCCAAGTTCTAAAAGGGCTAACCCAACCCAACCCTAAGATCGAGTTCAACCCGTCGGGCTCGGGTTGAATCCGCCCAAGTTGCAGCCCTACTGTGGTTTAATTACCTCCCTGACCATCACTCAACATTTCTCGACGTACGGTCAGAGTCCACTAGGTGGGTCCTATGAAACTGTGTGTCGTAACTCCCACGCACCTATAATATCCAATCATCCCTAAGATGTTGGCCGGGCCCATTCAGAAAAACGGATAAAACTTTGATGACCGGGCACTCATGTGCGATTTACGATTTACGATTTACGATTTACTTTACGTACAAAAGTAGGGGTCATATCTCACAAGAAAAGAATGAGTATATGAAGCTGTCGAGTACAGGAAAGGATGGTGATGAAGAAGCCAATGGGATGGGCCACAAGGCTCACGAGAAAATAATATAAAAAACAGAAACTAGAGTGGTTATCACCTGGGGTGTCCCTCACCGAATTCTTCGTCAGGTGCCCTTGTGTATCTCTTTCATTGGAGAAAAATTCATCTCTAATGACATTAAAAGAAGACTCGAGGTCACCACCTCATCGGATGGATACCATTCAAGAAGAGAGTAAAACTTTAATGACAGCTCACTGTTATCGATGTCGATGACAGCGTGCAATATGATCCACGTGGCACAGGTAGTACCTTAAACGCAATGGAAAAATCTGTGAAACCGACTTCTGTGTCAAAATTTTGATGCAGAAGTCCCTCAATTTGCCATGCAGTAGATTCTTTCCGGCCCACTACCTCCATGAATGTTTGGCCCACATCTTGGACCCACACACCAAAACTCAGTGTGATTGGTGATTCCTAGACATTGGATTTGAGCATTTTTCAACATGGGCTTGGAACCAACTAATAGACCTTGTCATAAAGCCCATTATGAAAAGTGCTCAAATAATATGGCTAGAAATCACCAATCACGCTGATTTTTGGTGTGTGGATCTATCATAGTGTGGGCCAGACAATCAAGTCGCAAGTGGGCCCGCACGAGTCTATTACGTTGCAATTTGGGGGAATTCTGCATCAAAACTTTGATACAGAAGGCTGCATCAAAGAACAGCCCAAAGGCAACTCTCCATGAGGAATCTCTCTCATCAGCCACTTTAACTAAAGCGGTGAGTACCATAGTCTCCCACGGGTTCACTTTTGCAAGACACGTATTCCTAAAAGGCAAAATGCTCTGACTCAATTTAAATTTGATTGTAGCTACTTTTGAGTAAAACTTCTATCACACGAAATTGTAAATCACATTATCACACAATCACAAGCCAATGAGTTCTCGGCACGTACACAAGTGCTTTTGCAACGTACCATTGCTTTTGCTTTTAGTTGTACGTGCCGAGAACTCATTGGCTGTGTTTGTGTGATTTGCAATCCCATTGTAACAGAAGTTTTACTCGCTACTTTTTTATCATGGGTTTTACAAGGGTTGGGACACTTTTTTTTAGGGTAAAACTTGTGTCACAAGATGTTGTGACGGAAGCCGGTCACAGCACTCAATACGAGCCACGTGGCACATGGTCAGAGGGCTTTGACCGTATGGATGTTTGGCCAGTCCCTCTGTGGACTTACAAAACAAAAATCAGCCTGATTAGTGATTTACAACCTTTGGATGTTTGCACCCAAATAACGCTCAATAATGCTCAGATGCCTACCGTTAAAATCAACCCATGAAAATAACTTCAATCGATTCGGTTAGAAATCACTAATCAAGCTGATTTTTTGTGTACCAGTCCTCCGAGGGACTGGCCAAACATCCATACGGTCATCGTCCTCTAATAGTATGTCACGTGGCTCTTATTGAATGCTGTGGCCGGCTTCCGTCACAACATCTTGTGACACAAGTTTTACTCGTTTGGAAAAAGGAACCCGACCCAAAGTCTTGATGTAGGTACAATGTAGGATGGGAATTTTCCTTGCCCACACATATCACTCCACTTCCAAAATCAAATGAGAGATTAAAACAAAGGTTTAAAAGGGACCGTTATAACGTATAACAGACTGACGGCATTACTATTTTTCCATTATAACGGATGTTATAACAAATTGTAAAGTTCAGTGGCAAAAACGGGAAAAAATGGAAAATAATGGAAAAATGCACTAAAATTCAAAATTTTGAATTTTAAATTTTCAATAAAATAACGAAAAATAACAGAAATACAAATTTTCTCAGAAAAACTACGGTCGTTATTTTCCCAAAAAAAAAAAAATGGGCTTTAGAAAATATGCCACATTTCTTGAACAGCTTAGACCATTGAAACTAGCATTTGAAAACTCGACTCAAAAGTCAGCCGAGTTGAATTAACTTGAATTTTCTAATTTGAGCCCCATTACAAAATATTGAGGGTCAACAAGAGTAAAAGTAATGATCAAAAATGTATTTTCATTAGTTGTGAAGATCAATTGATGATTTATATTAATATTTTAAATAAAAAAGATTTTCGCCTTACGCCTCAACTTGTATTGAGACGGCCCTACTTATATTTGCGAACGAGACGAGACATATAGATCAACTTCGAACTTCAAAAATCTTGAATCCATCACTAGAGAAATGCTTGACGTGAGCAACTTACTCATTTAATTTTGCCTTAAAATATACAAATAAAATAAATTAAATTAGAGATGGATTTTTGTTGAATAATTGGCACATTATGATCATTTTATAGCTGTTGGAGGTGCCCAATGGTAAAATGGCTGATGGCTGGACACAAAAAGAGGTGGAAACACTACTCAATTGTGCAGACCTGACGGGCCGAGCATATATGGGCCGGGCTGCGGGCTTATGGGCCAGATTTATATGTATACAATCCTACAAAGTTATGGGAATGGTAAGGTTGTGCTACTTCTTTATCTTAGTCTTTGCTTTTACTTCTTTCCGTCCAATACCTCCTTGTCTTGCTTTTATCATTACCAAGCAAAAACAACCTCTTCATAGGTTCCTGCTTTGAGATCAAGCATTTGTCTCATGTACACTAAGGACGGTATACCAACTTTATACCGGCATTGCTGCACGCATTCTGCGTTTCGAGCGGGCAAGGGCCATTATACGATAGGGTCACACTCCCACATAAGAATTGTAGTGTGAACTGTTAAAACGGCTATTAATGTCATTCGTTTTAAGATGGTGGTGTTGAGATCAAGTTTTAAAATTATAACGTCAAAGTTAAGAACTACCCACCCAGAGGAAAAATAAAATCACGAACCATAAAGCCAACAGAACTACCATGACTCAGTCCTGGACTTTTCAGCCTGACGATCAGAATGAACCATAAAGCCAACAGAACTACCATGACTCAGTCCTGGACTTTTCAGCCTGACGATCAGAATGAAACGTGGTTTCTGCAACCGTAAGCATCCCATCAAATTGTACAAGAAACAAAAAAATTACCTTGAACAATGGCAGAATTAGATTGTTCGAAAGCAGCAAAATGCATGGTACTACAATCGCCTTCTACCTCTAAAGTTCCATCGAAGTTTCTCGGGATTTGAGATGGGAGTTCATGTTCAACCATGGAGAGTCATGACAGTATACCCATGTCACCATGGGCAGCTTAGTCTCCCACTGACCAACCTAACCCCAGATACTAATAACCCCAAAACCATTAGCTCTCAGAGCAGTAATGTATGTGATTGCGTATAAGAGTGAAATATTGCATGGGAATCATGTCTAACAAAATCTTGTGAAAACTCCCCTACAGTTCAACTACTACAATACAGCATGAGCACCACTGTAACTGCTTTTCTGCATGAGCACATGGCAGATGGAAGTTGAAAAGGAAAAAGTATGAGAAAATGCACCATGGACTTGAATTAGAAGGAATGATAAGGGCTAACAAAAAACCAATAGCACCATATTTTTTTCTGCACTTCTTTTTTCTTCTTCTTTATGGGCAACATGAACCCACAATCTAAAATTTGTTACCGAGTTACAGCTTCAAACCGAGTGTTGCACACCCTTCAAAAAAAAAAAGGAGGTCAGCTGGAATTACAACAAAATTTCCCATGTACAAAGGCAACAATAATCCCGCATATCCCCTCTTCCCACTTCCAATTATATCATCACACTCGCAAGAGGACAACAACAAAGGCTAACGAGCTTGTGTGCTCAGTCCAATGATTCACCAAATAAATCGTCATTATCATACCCCAAACTAGAATCTAGTGTTCCTCTTGAAACACCAAGAGACTTTCCTTCGGTATCTTTAATTGAACCAGCTTGCCCATCTGCAGCACCACTGGAAGGATAAGCCCAGGATGAACCTACTTTACTGGAAAAGGATTCTCCATAAAGGTCATCATAAATACCACCACTCTTTGGAGCAGCTTTGACTTTATTCAAGACTTGCTGTAGTTTATCAGTCACACCTTTCGGTGACGTTTTCTCTTCTCTCGAGGAGACTTGCTCCCTCCCTTTGGGTATAACAGTTATCTGTACAAGGGATTCATACTTCCCAACAAGACTGCCTTCTTTCACACCAACTGGACCGGGTTCAGTTTCGATATCAGCACCATCTGAAACCCCAACCACTTCGACCAACTCTCCCCCAGCTTGATCTCTGAAAGACACTCTTACTTTCCTAATTCTCTTAGCTGCTCTCTCCGACTGCCAGCTCTCGTCGCTCCCACCCAATGAGGAATCATTGGCAGATTTAGACAATGCGCCCTTTTTGCACAAACCATAACGATTGAGAATTGTGTTATAAGCCAGAACAGCTTCTTCGTCAGAAGGATCAGGAGAGGGTGGTAGATTGACTTCTGTGGGTAGTGGAGGGGGAGGGAAAAGAGCAGCATTGTTCTTTCTCAAAATATAACTTCTTGTTGATGCGGCAAACCGCAAAGACTGTCCCACTTCAAGCTCAACAGGACATTCCTTGGTCAGTCGCTCATTTGCAACAAATGTGCCATGTGCAGATCCCAAATCAATTACATATATGCTGTAGGCAAGATATAGAAGTGTGTAAATGCTCTCACTCTTGAGAGAGCACCATCAAATCTTGGAAATTATTAGTAAATTTGACACAATGCAAGGATTTCAAAATATTTTTTATAAATAGATAGAACATATGCTGATACCAGCAAATAAAGGTTGGTGGTGCTGGGTACCTACAGATCCAAAACGTGGCACATTGACTCATCAATCCTGACCATAGTTAACAGACCACTTCTTTAATGGACCAGAACCTGAAAACCATGCCAACCTAATGATCCTATCCCTCCAATGCTTAGACTTTTTTCTGAACAGTAAATGCATCATATCAACTATTCAAGTCTATGTTACATGGACTCTTCTGAATGGGGGAAGTACCTATGTCGAACACGTGTCAGAATCTAACCGACGTGGATTTTTGTGTGATACTTCTAAATTCTGCATTGTTTTTTTTTTCGTTCCGTATTTGCAAGGTATAAATTAACATTTGCCATAGATTATGAGTTCTACTTTTTACAATTGAAGTTTTTTATGCAACAACTATAACATTATATATGTATTCTCTTGCTATTAAGTATATTATATAGATCATTAGATATCCTACCACATTATCCACTATTAACCTTGTTATTATATGAAAAAAAAATCTACTTTGTTCCATATTATTTAAAGTATATTGCCAAGTCCACGAATCCTATTTCTCAAGGTTTGCCGAATCAGACACTCCGGATTTGTGTCGGACTCCGACACCCATACCCGTATCCATAGTTTAAAAGGGCGTTTGAGGCTTAAGCCACAAGGCCTACCTCAAGGCGAGGCGCCCAAAAAAGCCTCGAGGCTTACTTGAGGCCAAAGTTTAAAAAGGCTAGTTCGGGAACTGAGGCATTTTGTCTCAAAAAGGCGATGCGTAACCTTGAGGCGGTACCGAGGTGTAAGCCTCAATTTTTTTTAAAAAAATACTTAAAAAATTCTAAAAAAAATATAGTTAACTCTATAAAAATGAGAAACAACATATCACGTGAAAAAAATAACTTAAAATAAGTATAAAAGTAATTGAGGCTATAATTTTACCTTACGAGCGACACTGTTGGGAGTGCCTGAATGTCAATATCAAATCTTAAAAAATAACAAAAACAAACCCTAAACTTCCACGCTAGATTTTTTCTACAACTACCACTACTCTCATGCTTCTTAGAAACCCTTCTCATCTTCTTCAATCATATTATTTAAAAAAAAAAACCATTCAAGGACAAATGATTAAATTTTATATAAAGTTATGAAAAATAAGGCAAAAACGCAAAATATGGTCACATCAAGGGTTACAATTTCGAGTTTTAACATGTACAAGTGAGGTTATAGCCTCATGTGCGCCTCAAGGCTATAGCCTCAGCGAATTGAGGCTTAAGCCTCATAAATGACCCCTGACCTTGAAGCTGTTTCTTAGAGCCTCGAGGCAAGGGGAGCCTCAGAAAGCCTTTTTAAACCATGCCTGAGGCTTAAGCCTCAGATTTCCATAGTAAAATCCAAAACCCTGAACCCTTTTTTCCATTCTTTTTTTCCAAAATACCCTCCCTACTATTCTTTAATGTTAAAAAAGACATAAAAGGTTATCTAAAACTCTTTATTTTTGGGTGAAACACTAAATCTAACTTGTCATTCTAGTATTTCTCATTATTTAGAATAAATTAAATGGGAAGATGATGATGATGATATTGGAGATGAAGAAGAATAGAAGATTGATGATTTTTGTTTAAGAATAGGATTTGGATTTGTGTACTTGTTATTGGACTTAGAGTTTGTCTGTTAACTTGTTAGATTTTAGCTTTTACTACATTATAGACTTGCTCTACTTTCTTAACTCTGTCTTGTTAGTTACTTTGTTAGTATTAATATTTTATTAGTAGACAATAGACAATAGACTTAGCTTATTAACTACTTGGATTTGGTAATTTAGTTATGTACTTTATGATTTGATATCAGCATTCATACATTCAGCCAGAGTCCTGACAGCATCACTCCTAAGATAAAAGTTAAAAGTCTCAGTTATTTTTATGCTTATTTAAGATTATTTTTTCATATGGGATGTTTCTAATTTTTGTAGAACAGATTATATTTTTTTTAGAAATTTTTAAGCACTTTTTTTTTAAAATTGAAGCTTACGCCCCTGTACTACCTTGAGGCTACACCTTGTCTTTTTGAGACAAAACGCCTAAGGCCCCGAACTAGCTTTTTTAAACTTTGCCCGTATCAATTCAACATAAATTCAAGTTTTTGCTCAACTCAAATAGTTAATATAGCCCAATTGGACTATTTTTTTGGGCATTGGCCCATCCAAAGGTGGACTACCAAATGAACAATCTGGATGGATGATTCAGTGAGACACAAGTATGAATTCTGTTGAAGACAACCATATAATTCCCATCATAATTAACTTGTCAGATATGAAAACTCCCAAAATTGGAAGAAACTAAAGTTACAATATCTAGTTTAATCAAAACTAATATGTCAGAGAACTAAAAGAGAAAAATCACTGAACAAAGTGAATCAAGTGAAAAGAGATTGATGAGGAGATCTAACCTTCCATTCTTGTGTGGAACAACAACAGCATGTTGGCGCGAAACAGATTGATGATCAAGCACAAAATCACACATGGGAAACTGCCTCCCAAAGATGTGCCTCCGTTTATCCAAATTGATCTGATCAAGGACTTCACCATCCTTCAAAACCTCAAGATAATAAACACCTGGTCGAGGCTCTATCGCCCAATCGGGAGGCTGCCAAATCGACTGCCCCCCTCCAACCTGAGTGACTTTCTGAGCTGCCACCCCTGAGGCTGTTAATTCAGATCCCACGGGTTTTTGAGGAACATTGTGTTGTTGTTGATGTTGCTGCTGAAATTGAGTTTGCAAGTGAGAAGCTTGAGACTGGGAAGATGGGAATGAAGGGTGGATAACCGTTTTAGGATCATGTTGGGTAGTAGTTGTTTTTGGAACTGAATTAAGAAGCACTGAGAATGGCTCCGACGATTCAGCTTTCCTAAATCTATCAAGACCTGTTCTCCCATACATTTTCTCTCTCTTTTCAATCTAAACAACAACTCAATACATGTTACACGAAACAGCACTAAAATGCACCTCTTGCTTCACTTAAAACAACACAGGCACTTAACAGTGCATTCATCTCCAACTTACTCCACAGAACAGAAATCCTAAATCCATGCCATCAAAACACTCTGAAGTCTCATCCAAACAAACCCAAAGTTTAAGATCACAAACTCCAATAAACTGCCCTGAGAAAAAAAAATAGAAAAATGTATCAACTTTGTTGTAAATTTCATTCATCTCCCACTCACCAAACCCAATAGAGTACCCAAAAAATTCCTAATTTCATACATACAAACAAAGACTGTAATCAACTTAGAGCATCAAAACCCTAATTTCACTCAAACTTGATGAATCCAGTCACCCTAGATAAATCATGTATGATCAAAGCAGACAAAGAAAACATGAACTTTTGCAGGATTACATAAGCAAATCCAATAAAAAAACATCTAAAAATGTGCGACAAGTAGATCAAACAGTTATATTTTTCAGATTATAAGCGGGAAAAAAATCATGGATTAAACATACCTAAATAATAAGAACAAACTAATTCAGTAAGAAAGATTTCCTAAGAATCAAAACTCGATCTTGGATTCTAGGGTTTCTCAGAGAGAGGAAGGTGAGGGATTAGAAAAGAAGAGAGGGTAAAGAGCAGAACTGTTCTTTATATTCTAGATTTTTGTTTCTGTGATTGCTCAAATCTCCCTATCCTTGGGAATTAAGAGCAAACATACTCAGTTTTGTAGGTAACAAACTAACAATCTAGACCGTCCAATATGTGGACCACATGTAATAGAGCCTTCGATGGTTAAGATCCTCAGTTTCGGCTAGGGCTGTCAATGGATTGGAACAACCCGAAAATCCAATCCGTTCCGATCTTATAATTTCGGAGTCCAGAACCACCTCTATTCTTATCGGATTGGTATCGGGTCCGTGTATGTTGATCCAATTTCTTATGGGATTGGTATCACATAAATAGTATTATTATATTAATAAAATATGACATAATATGTATTATACTAGTGGGTGCCCCGTGCCATCGGCACTCCTCGACAAAGAATTTGCCCAAATCAGGTGAGTGGTGGAGATCCACCGTCCATTTGGGGGAGGATTAGATCTCGGCCCTTCTTTGTTGGTGATTATAAGAGGAGGTATAAGTAGGGAGACAACTAAATTGTTTTGTTATATAAAATAGTAAATGGCCCATGCCCACGGCACTCGATCTCCGACAAAAGCGTTTGCAAAAATTGGGTGCCTTCGGCACTCAAACTGTATAACGGACTTAGGCGTAACCATTTTTTACATTATAGCGGCTGTTATAACAGATTGTAACGCATAGAGGGGGAAATGGGAAAATAACAGAAATAACAAAAAATAATGGTGTTGAAATTCAAATTTTGAATAAATTGAGGTCAAATGAGGCGGATTGAGTGGCTGAAATCTAACCGTCCACATTAGATCGATGGTTTTGATCTCAACCAATCTTTATCTAACCGTCCACATTAGATGGATGGATAAGATAAGAGAATACAACTGAGTTGTCCTGTTATATGCATGGGTGGCCCATGCCCGCGGCACTTTTCGACAAAGTGTTTGTCAAAATCGTGCGAGAGTTAATCTCAACCATCGATATGAAGCATAGTGGATCTCAGCCACTCATTATTGAAGCCATATAAGATAAGAGGGGGTATAAGAAAATCAGTCATCACTTGTTATATTTATTGTGGGTGGCCCGTGCCCTCGGCACTCCATCAAAGCATTTGCCAAAATCATGTGTGAGTGGCTAAGATCCACCGTCATTTGGGGGAAAAGATCTTGGCCGTCTTTTGTCAAAATAGATAAGAGGGGTTATAAGTGGGGAGACAACTTCCCTGTTTTGTTATATAGATTTGATTATAAAGATAATTTTATCTTCTTATTTTTGTTTTTTTATATCTTTATTGTACAATACTTCAATTTTGAGTGGATAAAAGATATAATTTAAATTAAAAAAAAAATTAGATATATCTTATTATAATCAGTGAGCTTCGTGCTGTCTCCTTGAATAGGATTGTGAACGTAATTATAAAATTTCTTTTTGATTTAATGGATCAAATCTGATTGAATCTGGAATTCTATTCTATCTATCAGATCGATTCTAGATCATGATTATTGGATTGGATCCGAGTCGACATAATTTCTTATCGGATCGGGTTTGTATAAGCACTGATCGGACTCGAACACAATCCGTTGACAGCCCTAGTTTCGGCAAGCTATTGTCTAAGTGATTTTCCAAATATGGAGCCCACTTTTTTATGGTCCGGATTTATCAGTGTGCACCACTTGTATGGTACTAGTAGGTGCACAAGTGCGTTGCACGTAGAGAGTTAGAGTTAAATTGAGGATATGTACATTAATGAATTTTATAAAAGGACCGAGAATAAATTCACATCTATATATGTTTTTAGAAGTATGATGTTAGACGAGTAAAAAGTTTCGACTCACCAAAAGGAAGAACTTCTGTCCTTGAGTATTTTAATGCATTATGGTCGAATGAAAGTACATCAACACTTAAAATCTTAAACGACAAATAATTGAGATTAAGCTAGTAACGATTCCCAAAGATTGAATGTGTATAGTTAGGCGGAGCAATTCAATGGCAATCAGCAACACGAGCTTTTTCGATGGCCACTAGGTGGTTTTATTTTGTTTAATTACAATACAATGGTGGTACAAATAATAATTCTATAGTTGCAACTAAATAAAATAAGCATTGCCAATTTAATCATATTAAACTAATACAGACATAGGATAGCAAGAGAGGAAAAGTTTCATGGTTAAACAAAAAAAAAATACTTACTGATATCAACTGGTTTAATAGAGATGCTTGAGAACTTTGATTCTAAATTAGGAAACTATCTAAAGTTTTTTTTAAGCCCGTTTACTGCATGCAATTTTAGCTTGATTAATGATTTATAGATGGTGAATTTAGTACACTTAAAAAAATGTTTGGATTCTATGGGTACCACACTGACTGCAATTCATGTTTAGCCCTCTCCTCGATAGACATTCATACCAGAAATCAGCTTGTTTGGTTAATTTTAACTTTTGAGTTTCAGTCTCAAATGTGTTCGATCATGAACGTCAATATGAGCCACATGGCAAACTCTTAGAACCCACTAAGCGTATGGATCATTAGACTATCCTTAGGTGTACGTATGGACCAAACATCAGCTTGATTCCTGATTTATAACTGTTAGATTTGGTATTTTCATGGGTAGATTTTCAGCCATGCTTTTCGAACGTCACCCCCCAACTGGACGGTGGATCTCCACCACTCACACCCGATTTTGACAAATGCTTTGTTGGGGAGTGCCACGGGCAAGGGCCACCCACTTAGATTGTTTTTATTAATTTATACAACTATTTTTATGTGCAAGGAAAATTGATAATTTTTAGTAATCATTTGCAAACCCATTGAATGGTGGGTCCTACATGACATGGGCACGTGCAACACGTTGCCGTAAAACACGTGGACAGAAGACAAATCGTCAGATAAGTGCTTGGATTTTCAATCGAGAGAAATGACAATCTCGTGTACATTAACGATGCTTTGGTGTACCAATTGTCGTGATCCAATGTAAGATATCCACGTGGCCCCATTTCGTGCTACTTCAATTCCCTCTTTGACGAATCAGTCTCAATCCCATCCATGTGTCAAAAGCCAAACATTCCGTCACATCTCTAGGATTATAAACTGAAAAGCCGAGAGTAAATACAAGCCACGTGGCAAATCAAAAATCACCCACACAACAATTCAATTTTTTTTGGTGAGGATGATCTCAATGGTGAGGATATCACCCACACAACAATTCAAATTAAATTATTCTGATATTTGCAGTCTCATTTACAAGTTGAAGAATCATGGAACGTGTATTTTTTACCGTTAACTTGAAACCCATATTTGATGGGGTTAGAAATTTTAGAATGGGCTGATTTTGGGTAAGGATGATCTCTTCAACATGTAGACCACCCCTACAAATAAGTCAGCCATCAATTTGTCTTCCATGTGGGTACACCAAAATTGGTGTGAAATTTTGTGTCAAAATTTGTGTCCCCTGATCCTGATCCATTTTGGTATTTTGCCACCTCTTCAAAAGCTTGCCCACAATGGCCCCATGCGGCCGTGCCAGACGGCTGTATGTGCTACGTGGCACATTCTTGGAGACCGTATGGATGTTTGGCCCTTCCTTTGGTGGGTCTGCATCTGCTGGTCAAAAACAAGCCTGATAGATTAATGATTTCTAACTGTTGAATTTGAGTATGCCAAATAATGCTCAAATCCCATGGCTAAAAATCAACTCGATGAAAGGTTCAAATCCAACGGTTAGAAATCACCAATTGAACTTAGTTGTGGCACGTTGGCCAACTTATCGATGAACCAAACATGCGTATGGTGAGTGGTCTCCAAGAATGTGCCATGTGGCACATATTGTATGAGCCACGAGGTGTGCCTAGGACCAAAAATAGTCTAAATGGTGATTTATAGCCGTTGGGTCTGAGTACCCCAAATAATGCTCCAATCCCATGGCTAAAAATCACCAATGAAAAGATTCAAATTCAATGGTTAGAAATAACAAATCGGGCTAATTTGTAGCTCCACCTAGGGATGGGCTAACATGCATTCGGCCAGTGGTCTCCAAGAATGCGCCATTGGACACTTTTTTTATTAATCAATGTGGCTCTTATGCCATGTGGCACACTCTTGAGGCCCACTGACCCTTGAATGCTTGGCCCATTATTTGGTAAACTTTCACATAAAAAATCAGACTGACTGTTAATTTATAACCATTGGATTCAAGCTTTTTTCATAAGGTGATTTCTAGCCATTGGATTTTGGCATCATTTAGGGTATTTGAATTTAATGGTTAGAATATCAAAATCATGGATCGGGCTGATTTTGGTGTGTAGATCCACAAAGAGGTGAACCAAACATTCATAAGGTCAGTGGGCTTGAAGAAAGAGCGTGCCACATGGCATTCAGTGATGGGACTTTGATACGGAAGGCACAGCAAAAATTTTCTCATTGAAACCGTAAGAAAAAAATTTAATCAATTTTCTTAAGGGTCGGGCTCCGTTGACAGATCTAAAATGACATGTACAGGGACACAATATAAGCCACGTGGCACACTATTACAGGACTCTGAACGTATGGGTATTTGTCCTATCCCATGGTGGACTAACAAACCAAAAATCAGCATGATTAGTGATTTATAAGTGTTGGATCTTTGTACCTCAAATACTGCTCAAATTCCCACAGTTGAGATCAGCCCATGAAAATAAGTCCAATGTGATAGTTGACGGAATATTTTAGGTAGGGAAACAATAAAACGTCTTCTTTCATAGTTCTTGCCGCTTGTGAGGACAGGTGCTCTAGTATGACACATTAGTCTCCCTTTCCTCCCAAAGCAAGGTTATTGTACGTGGCAACTGAGGTGGCGTACCAAAGGGGGTCCGGAGAAAATTTTTGAAGTAGCGATCATATACCCAATGATCACACACCACATATACCTCGTTTAACCACCACAAAATTTTGAAGCGGCGGGATTGAATTGTACCAGGGTTGATCAATTTAGATAGTTAATGCCTAATTAATGTTTAAAAGCTAAATAGGAGAGGAAGTGACACAGACTAAACATGAGAGAAGGTTAAGTTGCTAACCTTTTGTGTAGAGGTATCTTTGGAAAAAAAAAAGTAAAAAAATATAGATGTGAAGGATAGAGTCGGTACAATAAGAAAAAAATCAGGGATAAAATAAAAAAAAAAAAAAAATTTTCAAGATACCGACATTTAGAAGTAGTATAGATATAGATAGTCTAGAGACACGTCTGTTTCTATGGTCCAAGCGATTCATGCATTCCTTTTTGAGGATTTTGTGTATATGTCGGATGCCATAGTGCATAGAGGAGATTAGCATGTCTTTTTTGTTCACTTTGGCCCTGCTTGGTTCAACGCAGATCGTATGCAATGCACCCACTTGCCGTGGTTTTGGGATTACACGTGATTTGTTGGGGGGTGTGCAAATGAGTTGCTGTGCAAGTGTTTACAAATTAAGCCCTTGCAAACTCTTTGAGAAAATGGATGCAAGCATGTGCAACCCAAAAACCATGGTAAGTGATTGCAATGCAACTCACTGCGTTTGCAGTGGAGTGCAAAATGCATCCCAGTGCAGCGAACCAATCCAGAATTGCCCTTTCAATCGCTAAATTTCCTAAACTATACCTATTTTGCCAATGTTTTTAAAACTGCCCTTTTAGTTTAAACTTCCCCATGTTGCCAAATCTTCCAAAAATGCCCCTGCGATCACTCACGTGCAAATCATAAGCCGCCTACTTGTGGTCATTAGCTACAACATCATTAAAAAAAAGAGCATATTTAAAGGGTTTTATTCCATTTCCACTATTATTAACCAAAGAACTACAAAAAAAAAATGACAAAATCATAACTATATGTATCTCAATATTCAAACTAATAATATTTTGAACATTTTCATTGAGACAGAATAATTATTGTTATTAAATTATTTTACAAAAAAATGAAAAAGGGGAAAAAAAGAAAAAGAAAGATAAAGAAGTATACATACAGAATCCAATATTTGGAACTACAAAGGGATACATGTATATGAAGCTCATAAATCACCTTCAACAAATGATTATCTTACACCTTTTGATCTTCTCAGAGTTGGGTAAATGTCGATCCAAGTTCTTGATTAAGATTGGTTGAACGAAATGTGGGATTTTTCTGCCTCTGTATCTATGAAGTATGAACCACTCAAAAGTGATAAGAAAGAAAATTAAGCTCCCGCGTGTCATGTCGAAACCAGCTTCAGACCCATCTGTCAGGTTTTCTGTGTGTCTTGATAACGGAAGACTCGATCTAAGCCCCTTTTGGTTCAACTCCCATGTCTGAAACCAAGAAACCAGGCCTTGGGCCATACAGCAGTTACGTCCCTCTTGTCTTCGGTAGGAAGTGGGGTTATTTCTCGAAAATAGTACTTGGGAACACACTGCTGACTATTGGATTTCAAACAGTCACATCTGATGGAAAGATAATGACATTACTTGTACTTAGTAACCCATGCCCCTATTTGAACTCAAAAAATCCAGCTTCCATTGAAATGGTGGGACCCCACAAATCATATGTATGAAGCGAATATGGTTGTCCTTCAAGAGATACTGATTCAAAAAACTCAACTGTCTCCAATGAAATTCACAAAAATTATATGCTATGCAAAAATCGTTTACTTTCCTGGTATAAATTCCTTTTCAACTTGACTGAACATCACTTTCAGGCGATCGCCCAGACTGGATAGGATGTTCTTTGTGATTCTTTTCTGATGCTTGGTGCTTTTCAACCATGCAATTCCAAATAATACTTGGACATTACATGCCTTTGGTCTTGATGGGAGATCCTCAACTTGATATCTTACGTGAAGCTGCAAGTGACCGAAAAAGAATTTGGATTAGCTACAAATGATATTTCCAAACCAAGGCCAGGAGTAGGACTCAGCATCATGAACAGGAAGAGGAAAATTTTATCGGAAGGTATAACAGGAAATTAAGAGGAGGTGCTCGTACAGCGAAATAGTCTCCAAGTGGGACCCCATGGAGAGTCATGACCTCTTCAAGAACCCATCCAGTTTTACCAGAGGAGGGGGATCTTTGCTGAGTGATGGTCACTTCTCCCCTGTAGCGAGAAACATGGTTGTCAAATTTGTAACAAATTTGTCTCTGGTATACATCGGGCTTCACCAATTCCCATGGTGTATGAGAATAATCGAGACAACCAACTTTCTCCATTACTTTACGCTCTAAGTAACCTCCACCAAACATCTCCATGAAGAAGTTCATCTGAGAATGCAACAAAAAACAACATGAAAGTCAGGTTTCTACAGGCCTCAATACAAAATGCATAACTGCAATAAACAACAAACCAGGGCCACACAAAGGCAGACACCTTGTTGAAAGTGTATGCGTGTGCATGGAGAGAGGTGGGGGAGAATGGAACTTAGGTCAGGACATGCAGTCAGGATGTTCACAAGCGTGACTTCCTCCACTACATATGCATATGCAAGGCACACTTGGAGAGGGGGGAAGGCCCCACCACTCAATTGGTCCGACCTAGGAGAACTTGTGATCATGCAATCTATCACATCCTTTGAATCAGATTGTTATGATTATCCAATAGGTTCAATTTTCAGCATAGAATATCTCCTAAATAGGAACCATCAAATGGTGGATCGTGAACCCTCTACAGATGCTACCAACATAGGTGGGTAGGAAGGAGTTCAAACGCACAGATGTACCGACTTTAAGTAATGACAAAGCACATACATAGATACATATATAGATGTGTGTGTGTGTGTGTGTGTGTGTGTGTGTGTAGAGAGAGAGAGAGAGAGAGAGAGAGAGAGAGAGAACTAACAGGAACAGGAAAAACAGAGGAATAAATCTCTGACATGCTGATATCCTCTAAGCCCAAAAAAGATCCACTCTCCTCAGTTTGGAAGCTTTTTCCTCCGGATTCTTCTTCAACAATTTGCACCTTCTGCTCAGGACTCAAGGATCTTGCCTTCCATAGTGCCATGATTGTCCTGTATGATTAAATGTGTTTAATCCTTTCCACTGAAACCCAAATCATAAACGCTGAACTGTAATAACAACTAGCGGCACCCATCTGATTTTACAAGTGTAAACCCCCGTTGCACAAAACAGAGCACCTCCATTTCTTAAAAGTCGCCAGACATGCATATTCAACAGTCTCCGAGACCCTCGTTAGGTAAAATAAAATAAACTGTTGGTATTAACTCAATGTATGTCTAGGTAACTATTACTAATACATATGCATACATATAGGATATAATAATTTCATAAATTTTACACATCTATGTTTCTTATAGCTTCCCCAAAATTGAATTATGAGAAGAAGATGAAGATACATCTTCTGAAACCTCTAAACACGTCTATGTATCTTATAATTTCTCCAAAATTTAATTATGAGAAGAAGAAGAAGTGGAAACAACACACGGAAGGAATCAAAGAAAGTGTTAGAAAAATATCAGATGATGGAAAGGAGAAGAAATTGACTGAAGACCACTAAATTCTTAAGCACAGACCTGGGATGAGTCCCAAAGTCATACTTCAAACTTTGACTAGTCCACCTTAACTGTAGCTTGCCCAGCCAAAGAATAATGAACAAAACTGAAGAAAGAAAATAATATAAAATACTTCCACCATCAGTTGAAAGGACATAAGTGGTAGTTTTGATGTTCAACAAGTACCTGTGGGCTACATTGAAAGATACAAAAGAGTGAAAATGGAACTTCAGCCTGCCTTCCTCATCTTGTGTCCTTGCACCATTTCTTGCATCCATGCCTCTGCCTCGGCGGAGAATAATGATAATGGATGGACTGCCCATTGATGCCAGAGTTGGAGGAAGCACTTGAATGTCTTCTATGTCCTCCCATAGAAAGAAGA
This sequence comes from Euptelea pleiosperma, assembly GCA_035048495.1. NCBI lineage: Eukaryota > Viridiplantae > Streptophyta > Magnoliopsida > Ranunculales > Eupteleaceae > Euptelea > Euptelea pleiosperma. Next base: position 2,571,775 of record CM068545.1, read on the forward strand.
ATCTGGTTTTATGTCCAAACAAGTTAGCATGGAACCCAATTATTCTTGCTGACAGAAAAAGGCGACCCTGTACAGAAGCAACCATACAACAATAAGATATGAGCAAATGCATCTTGGTGACATATAAAATGGACCATCAGTTCCATAACTTATGTTATTGGGTACAGCACAGGATGGAAAAGGAGAGATGTGAGTGGTTAGGATTCCAACATTTATAAAGTTTCAAAGAATGGAAAATCTCCTATTTTGAGAGTTTGCACATAACATAATCACATAACAGGGTGTAAGAGCACCTGCAGCAGCATTTTGCGCTTTAAGTGACAAGTAAAATCATTGATGAGAAATTCCTCTGGTGGAAGCCCAAATAGTTTCTGGAATGCTGAATTTGTTTGAGGTGACCGTACATTTATCTACAAATATTGTTGATTGTCAGAAAAAAGGAAACATACAAGAAAGGAGAAAAGAAACAAGAAAAACTTGATGTATTTGTAAAAATAACTCTCAAGTTAGAACAGCTATTCACCTTCTTTCCGACCTCCTTTTCCATCTTTGTTAAGTACTCTTTAACAACATTGCTACCTCTTGTATTGTTCAAGAAAATTCTTAAGTGCAACTTAGACTGACATGCCTGAGCTAAGTTTCCTTGAAGAGGGATCCACATATCCGCCAGATCAGATAAATTAGATTTTACAAAATTGATTTCGGCATGTCCCAAAGATGTAGCTTCATAAAATGGTCCATCAAAATCAAATACTTCCACATCCAGCATAGATGGAGGCTCATCCATTGCATCAAATTCAAATATTTCTGCAGGTCCAACAAGGTTTGACAGTATAATCAAGACAAGTGACATTTCAAATCATAGGGCTGGATCCCATCTACAGAAAATCCGGTTGAATTGTTACAGTATTGCATCATATTAGCTTATATTTATGATCAAAGCAGTAGGTCTACACAGCACATGGATATTAAAAATTGGTAATACAAGAAAGGAGTGCTTACCATTCCACTGAGGATCAAGTTTTTGGAACTTGATTGAACTAGTTCTTGTTTTACCATTGCAAGTAAAAACAACATATGGGTCTGAAAAACCAGTTGAATCAACGGCTGCAAAGCTACTTCCTTCGATCAAGGCTACAGTAAGCAACCACCCATCCCCTTGTGCTTTCACTCCATGATCACTGCCTAAAATAAAAGATGTGAAAGAAATGAATCAGTTTCTTAAAAGTACCATATCATTTGAGAGAAAAAGATGGGCAGATTTTCTTTTGGTAGGGTAAGCTGCATCTATCTAGGGAATCAAAATCATGGCGGTTCTTGGTGAAGGAAAAACTTTACATGTCCAGCAGGCAGTCAAGGAGTTCATGATAGGGGCGCAAGAGGACCTTTCATGGGATTTTGGCTTCCGGCGAAATCTTAATGATTGGGAGGTGGATATTGTCGCTGGATTATTGGTTTGTGTTCAGGAGGATCGTCTTAGATGTTCAGGCTGAAGATTCTCGTAGGTGGCAATGTTGCAAGAATGTTTTGTTCTCGGTTAGATCATTTTACTCGGCTCTGTGCTCCTAACCGGGTCAGGTTTTTCAGCAACTTCGATTTCGGGAGCGAAAGGTTCCTCTAAGGTCGCTTTCTTTGTGTGGCGTGCGGCACTTTAAGACAATTTTAACAGTGGACAACTTGATTAGACGCAGGAGATACATTATTGATTTTTGTGTCATGTACAAGGAGAGTGGGGAGAATGTTAACCACCTTCTCCTGCACTGTAAAACAGCTGGACAAGTTTGAGGTGCTTTCTTTTCTCTCTCTGGGATGACTTAGGTGTTGCTGGGACGATAAAGGACACCTTCAGTGCTTGGACAGTGAGTATTTTCTCTCTGTGTGGTAGAAGACTGGTATTTTCTCCCTTTCCCAACTGTTTGGGGCTTGTGGAAGGAGAGAAACAGGAGGTATTTCAAAGACAAAAAAGTAGATGTCGCTATTTTACTGTTATCCGTTAAAGCTTTGATGTTCCACTGGTCTAAGAGGTTTCAGGAGTTTTGAGGGCTTTTCTTTGATGTTTTTGTTTTTAGGTGGGAGGTTGTGATGTCTCGAGGAGATTAGGTGCTTCTTGGATTTTCCCTTTCTCTTCTTTCTTTTTTGTTCTAGGAGGCCTTCTCGTCCTCCGTTTCTGTGTCCTTGTTTGATTCAATGAAATTATACTTACAAAAAAAATATTGAAAGAAGCCGAGTTATAGAAACATCAGATTCAGTTTCCAATTTTTGTTCAAAGTTGCACAAGATACTTAAAAAATTAGAAGCTTATTTTATCTGCTGTAGCATGGTAAACCAAAAGCTTTCCTAGTGAACCATCCAAATCCCATTTAAGTTAAAATGAAGCTTCTAATTCCATAAATTTAATCATCATATGATAAAATAATGTTAGGAAGTTATTATATTTGAGTATTACCTTTCTGCACTCTGGCCTGCATGAAACGCGCTATCATCTCTAGAACTCTTTCGCCTTGGAGAACCAGAACCCCACACACAATCACTTCACCAATTGAATCTGGCAAGTCTAGCCCATCAAACTCAAGCCCCTGGATAGTGCTAGGCATGGCTAGCAAGATATGAGCGAGCACATACAATCCCATAAAAACAGTGGAAACTACAGTAAAATTGACAAAATATTGAATCGCCAGCTTCCAACCCGACTGCGGCTCCACTGGCATAGAAGCCAAAACCTGCTCCTTGTTGGACCCTAGACCTTTCAAATCAACTGGCTTAACTTGTTTAGATAACAAATCTGCGAACTGCTCAAAGCTGTCCTTCATGCCTTGTCGGGCTCCACCTTCTATCATACCCTTCATCATAGTGCTCTGTAGAAAATTCATGCGCCACGATATTATCAACCTTGATGATGGTTCTCCAGAAGGCAACTCAGGTCCTGGTGTTATACAGAAGAGCAATTCTACCTTGAAGGTGCTCCCATATATAACATCCGGTGTGCTCACACTTTCTAAAACTGCAAAAACCTTCCCATCAGCTTTCAGATATGTGTGCTCCTCAGTGGCTTTCACAGCCTTTATTAATTTAGTTGCAGCTTTTATGTAGGTAACCACTCTTTTTAAGTTCTCCCCACCATTTTCGAATCTCCATGGTCCTTGTTGCAGTTCTGTAGTTCCCTGAAGCTCCGCCAAAGACTTCGTAAAATTTGAATCAGGTGAAAAAAGTCGAGAATTCAGGTCAGGTGGTGCAACCACATAAGATTGGTCTAGAAGTATTCCTCCTGGTAAATTGCTGGGAACTTCCCCTCCTTGGTCTTTTGACTCCATGCTTCTCATTGCTTCATCAAAAGAGCTATCAGAGGACTGGTCTTCCGACGTGTTCTCGTAAACCTTGTTCTCATAAGTCTCGGGTTTGGGTGTTTCAGGTAAGTCAGACACAGCAGGACTTCCACTAGAGGTGGATGCCGTTTCACCATTTTTAAGAAACATTTGAGCAAGAAGACCGGCAAATATATACACCTTATCAAAAAAAAGGAGAAGACCGGCAAATATCTGTGCATATGACTTCTCTTCCTTAGCAGAAATGCCTTCTTCCATTCCCATTGCAGAAGGTGATCTTAAGGGGCTATTTAAAGATGATCTTAAGGAACTGTTCAGAGACATCGAAGGTGATTCACTCGTTAGATCTGCATGTTTCTCCATATCTGATGCATGATCACCATCACAAGATGGTGTTTCGTCTATGAAAGAGTTGTTTTGAGATAACAAAACTGTGAGAAGAATTTCACCTACAAAGATCGAGAAAATGAAAGAAATCAAACAATTACAACAAGAAAAACAAACTTCAAGCAAATTTTAAGACAACAATCACAATGAATCAATTTGAATTATAAAATCAAATCTGGGAAGCAAGGTTCATATACAACAAATTCTATCAGACTACCAGACCCAATTGAAAATGAGACAAATTGGAAGTGAATTTCGACTACTTACCGCAATCTCTGTTCTTGGACTTCTTATTCTTCGGTTGGAGAGTATACCAGGCAGTTCCAAGACTCTTATTCTCTGCATCAAAGACTTTCGAAATGGACACTTTCAGCTGACCCACGAAGTCATTGTTGAAGTACTTATCTTCATCCAAGACTGAAACAACGAGCTCCTCATTGAGGTCTTCCACCCGAAAACTGAATTCTTCACCCCATGAAGGATTCAAATTCTTTTTCACCACTTTAGTCCTGAACCTGTGTTTTCCAACCTGTAATCGGACGTAAGGATCACTTGACCCATTGAGATCCATTGCGCGTAGATTCCGAGCTTCAACGACACGCACCAAAAGCCTCATTTTACAGAAAGTTGATGAAAATCACGCTGAAGAAGCTACAGAAACCCAAATTGTTCCAGAAAAATAGCAGCTAAGGAGAAAAAAAGGCTTTCTTTAGAACTACGAACAGATTACAACAGAACAAGTACCAAAAGCTCCATTTTCAGTTTGATAAAAGCTTCCTTTTTTTTTTCAGAAATATGAGAAAAAGTACACAAAAATTACCGAATAAATCGAGATAACAAGAACAAAGTGAACTCAGAATGAGAGGAATGAAACTGAACAAAAAAATTCAGTTAAAGTTGCAATGGATTTTCCCAAATTGGGAAAAGAATAGAGTGAGATCAAGATCATCAGAACAATACAGACTACAGAACGAGAGAGATAAAATTGAATAATAATTGGAGAAAAATTAAAGTTCAAATGAAACCCTATAAAACCCTAATTTCTGAAAGGAGTAAGATTAGATTATCCGAACCGAGAGAGAAGTAAAAGACACGGTTTCTTCTGGTCGTCTTCTCTTCTTCTTTCGTAAGCTACTTGATCGCGAATTTTCGCAACCCCTGTTCAAAGTTTAATTAGTAGCGCCCCCTGTTCAACAAATAGGAAAATTAGTAATGCCCCCCTGGCAAATTTAAAATACAAAATCGGATTACCCTCTGACGGAGAACTCGGTCATTGACCAACGAACCAATGTTAGAAATACCAAACATAGCCATCCATCATGGATGCCTTTGAGGCCCGAGGGAGTTAGTCAACGACAGAGCTATCCGGTCAAGGGATAACTCAGACTTTTGATTTGTCAGGTTTTACTAATTAAAATTAGAACATGGGGGTGTTGCAAAAATATCGTTTTTTTATCTATACTTTTGACTTGTGACTTTGGATTTGTGTTGACATGGGAATGCTTCTACGGAACCGCGGAAAAGCGCTTCTGCAAAAGCTCTGGAAGTGGTTGTTGAGTAGCGTTTTTCTCCATAATAGCATTTGGCAAACCATTATAGAGAAATGTAGAAGCTAGTATTGTTGTTTGGCAAAACCAACTATGAGCTTCTGAATTCTGTCAAAATATCGAGAATACCCTAAAAACCCATTTAGGATTCGACTTAGTTATAAAAGCAGAAAACTAGTTCAGAATCCAAAAATCATTTCTAGACGTGATTGACAATATAGGTGTTAAACTCCACATTGAGGCCCTACTTGGTTCAATGCAAATCGGATGCAATGCACTCACCACGGTTTTGGGATTACAAGTATTGGTTGGAGGTGTGCAAATGAGCTGGCGTGCAAGTAGTTGCCAAGCCCCTTACAAACTCTTTAAGAAAATAGATGCAAGCATGTGCAACCAAAAAACTATGGTAAGTAACTACAATGCAACTCACCGCTTTTGCACCGGATTGCAAAATGGTTTTAGAGCATCTCTTTCTGCGCGTATCTTTCTCTCGATTGAAGAAGACTGGGAGTAGAGATCTAAAACTTGACGAGGCTCCTTCAAAATATCCACTTAAACCCATTTGATGACGAAGGGCAGTAGAAGGGGAGATGGCTGTAGAAACGGAGCTGACTAAACAAAACCCATTCGTAAACCAGAGAGAGAGAGAGTGGGGACAAAAAGGTCATTTGGAGATAATAGTTTTGACGGTGATATACTTCCCGCAAAAGCGTGGAAGTGCTTTTTTAAGAAACACCCTCCAACTTCTTTTAAACGCCGAAAGCCAAATTACTTTTGTAAACCAAACACAAAATTATGTAAAAGCGCTTCCAAAAAAGTGTTCCCAAACACTACCATAATGATTGGCTAATTTGTCCTAAATTTAATAATTAAAATTTTGTTATTTTTCCAATAAAGGAGTTGGAAGTTTCCAACACTTTGTTCCCACCCTTCAAATTTGACTTTGTTAAAGTCGACCCAATCAGGTGCTCCCATCCGTATATGATTTGATGAGAAAATGTTAAAAGTATTTTCTCTTTTAACCGTGACCATTATTTGAGGTACAAAGATCCAAAGGTTTGAAATGACTAATCATGCTGATTTTTGGTTTGTAGGTCCACCCAGGGATTGGAAAAACATTCATACGGTCAGAGTCCTCTAAGAGTATGCCACGTGGCTCATATTGTGCCATGTCATCAAAGTTTTAACTCTTCCATAGTAACGGGATATAACATAATTGGATCGGGTTTTAGCGTTATAACGGTTATTCTTGTTATAACCGCCATTTTTAAAAACAAGCCTGGAAGTGCCAAGGAATAGTTTGTGGTACCCACACCACACTTGCCCATCAAAAAGAAAATAAATAAATATTAATACCCACTATACATTGGACACGTGTCTAATAAAGATGTTGCAGTAATTTTAAAAAAAAATAAAAAAAATCATCCATTAAATTACCAAAACACCCTTTTCAGTGGAAAAGTGTCCAACATGGAAAGCGAGGAACAATTTCTAATTGGCTTAACAATCTTTCCTGATATTATCCCTTTTTCTAGAAAACTTTGTTGACGTAACGCAAGTGGTAACAATACAAGGCCTAAAGTTCCAAAACAAGAATGCAATTTCGGATTCACGTGGGATTGGGATGGGCAAGGCAAACCTAAATCTGGACGCTGGCGTCGATATCTTTAGAGGGAACATCTTTTTCCATCGAGTTTCTAAAGTTTGAAGTTTAAGACAAGAATGGTGTACTTTAGTTCTCAACTGTAATACTAAACTTTTCCGGAAATTGTTGACATACTCCCATGTTATCTTTAAAATTTGAGATACCCCCACAATTTGAAAAAAATTAAACCTACTCAAGTGGCCGCGTCCACCATCTATGATCGTTTAAAGGACAAAAATGTCCTTTTCTTCAACCTTCAAACAAGCAAGAACATGTGGGTTAGAGCCAAAACCATCTTCAAGTCAAATGGCTGTGGTGGATGGCCAGCCATTAGATTCTAGTGGGTTGGTCATCACCGACTACCAACCTATTAGAGTCTCATGGTCAGCCGATTACAATTCCAGCTCGCAATTTTAATTCTAAAATCCAATTTTTAAGAACACGAATTTTTTAAATTGCTCGTTAGAGTCTGGAGTGGTGGTCGGCTAACCATTAGACGTGGGTTGGTTGCCTATCATCGACAGCCAACCCATCCGAGTTTCATGGCCTGCCAATTACCACTCTGACAAACAATTTTAATTATAAAAAATGAAGGGGTGTCAAATTTCAAAGATAACATGAGAGGTATGTCAAAAATTCCTTAAAGTTTAATACTCTCTCTCTCTCCTAAAATTTTAATAATCAAGATTTGTTTGATTGCAAGGAAAGAAGAAGCATCTTCGAGAGTACCTTTCTCAATGTTTTTTTCACTTGAACCGCCCAATCATCATATGAGGCCCCTTAATGGCTATATTTCAAGGACTTGACTTTCCTCATCCATTGTCACCAATTGAACGGGAAAAAAATTGCATTTATACAATTATCCTCGATTTGGTTAGCATAATTTGCATTCAAACAACCCTTGAATATCTTTTTGTTAGTCATCATTCAAATTATCTCATCCTGAGTATTTGAGGGCGTGCGTCAACATGAATGTTGTTTCACCATTCAATTTTTTTAGAGTGAAATCTTTTATCAAGGCAGATGCCAATAGATATTCTCTTATTACCTCAATCGAGAACATTTACTCTTCTAGAACTTTTTCTTTTTTATAGTGAACACTCTTTAGAACCTTCAACTTGCTCCATATTGCCCCTCGTTATATTGTTATAATAAGTTGGAATCTTAAAATACCTAAAAATAACATTATCTTGAAGTAAAGTGACGCTTGTGTACTCCACATTTTGCACGACACTCCCCTCTATTATAAGGCGGTCGGATTCCTTTAAATCTTCGCACAAACTTGAGGGGAATCACATAGCCTTGGAGGTCATCACTTTGGACTTACTTACCCTACCCTACTGTTAATATCTCGAAAACATTAATGTCCCCTAATGTTCATTCAAATGTTTGTTTACTTCTTTTTTTTTCTATACATGGTTGAGGACTCGTCTTTTCACTAGTGTCCGCGGCCGTGAATTTCACGAATCCAAATGTGATTTTCTTTTTGGCAAGAAGTGCAAAAACAAAATGAATTCCAACTCAGCACTATCAACTACCGTTGGATTCTCGGAATCCACGCCCGAGGACACGAGTGAAAGGACAAGTCCCTTGAGCCCGACCCTAATATTAAACACCAAATATTATGTTTTTTCTAAATTTCTGGTGTAAAAAACGAAAAACCTTATGTGCCTTTATTAAATTTTGGTAAGAAAAAGGTATACAGAATATTAAAATTATTTTTAGGGTCGCGATGTATCAAGGTATACCTGAGATCTTTTCAATTGTGGAAGCGCATTTTTGGTAGTCACCGCTGCAATCTGGGCCCACTGACCGCATGGATGTTTAGCCCACCCCTTAATAGACAGTCGTACCAAAAATCAGCTTGTTTGATGACTTTTAGCCGTTGGTTTTAGTACAAAAATAATGGTTGCATTCAATGGCTATAAGAACGTCTTAAAAAGTGCTAAACGACATCTTAAACCCTAACAAAATATTCTTTTTAAAAGATTGCCTTTTGTTTTGTAATAGTTGGAAAATAAAATCTCACCAAGCCATCTTCTAGAAACAGAGTAAAACTTCTGTCACAATGGGATTGCAAATCACACAAAACACAGCCAATGAGTTCTCGGCACATACACCTAAAAAGCAAAAAGCACATGGGTACGTTGCAAGCACTTGTGTACGTGCCGAGAACTCATTGGCTGTGTTTTGTGTGATTTACAATTTCGTGTGATGGAAGTTGTACTCCTAGAAACACCAAGGATTTAGAAGAAATCCTATACAAGTCAAACTTGCAAAAGCACGAGTGTGATGGAATCACCAAATTTTAAAACGTTATATTAGTAACACCCCACTCAAATTTTGATGTAATTAGTAGTACCCCTTGAACTTTTAAACTTTAGGATTACCCCCTTGACTTAGTTTAACAGTGGTTGATTTAAGTTAAAACGGACTTGAATCACACGCGGTTAGCATTGTACTTGCAATATTATGGTCCTTTCATAAATGCATTAACTGGAGCATGATGCGTGTCATGTTTTAACGTTAGTCAAATGATAGTTAAACTAAGTCAAGAGAGGTAATCCTAAAGTTTGAAACTATAAGGGGGGTATTACTAATTACTTTCAAATGTCAGTGTGTTTTACTAAAAATGTCCATTTTAAAAGGTTGCGATGTAACAAGCTGTAACTTGCACCCATGCGTGAGCTAGCACCATATTTTTGCTGACATCTGGGCTCACTGACCACATGAATGTTTAGCCCTTTCGTAGACATTCATACCAATTTTTAGCCGTTGGTTTTAGTAGTAAAAAAATGGTTGAATACAATGGCTAGAATCACGCCTTAAAAAGTACTAAACTCTAATGGCTAGAGATTACCAATCATGGTGATTTTTAGCGTGTATATCCACCAAGGAGTGGGTCAAACATTTATGCAGTCAGTGGGCCCAGATGGCAGCAGTGAGAAACAAAAATGATGTTAGCTCATGCGACCCATATTAAAATACATTAAGTCATGTTTGTGTTGCCCATGGAAAAGTTTCGGTTGTTGAGAAAATTTGTAATCTCAACATGTTTTAAAGGCACAGGCTCCAGGGATAGACCTGTTGACAGCCTCCGAGGACTTGGCTTCTGGGGCGTGGATTCCGAGAATCCAATTTTGGTTTTGTTTTGGCAAAAAGTGATGCCAGATTAGCGCTTTCACCACCTTTGGATTCTCGGAATCCATACCCCAGAAGGCATGTCCCAGGAGCTCGATCCTGATTTATATTGCACAGGACGGTACGTTGTAGAGACATTTTAGACATTTCAGCCTAGCAATATCAAAGAATAATAGCAAACTACATATTACCTGAGTTGCACATATGCAATGCATTGAGAAATGAGGTGCTCGCAGATCCTGAGGCAGAAGAGTTTCCGATGTATCGTGTGGGGGAGCAAAGCACCTTCAAAAGTTAGCTTCTTGGTTTAGTGCGTGGTTTGGAGAAGAGTACAGACCATGGACTTTCTATGGAGTAGAGGTATAAACGTCGTCGATCATTGTATTAAAAAAAAATATATATATATATATATATATTTTCTTTTCTTAGTGCATTGCATCTGTCCAAGTAATGCGTTCCGCATTCCTCTAGCAGTATGACATCATTTGGATGTATTGCAATTAACGCTCTTTGGCAATATAAAAATTGTCCCCACCATTATAAGGCGGTCGGATTCCTTTAAATCGTGAATAACATTATCGTGAAGTAACGCTTGTGTACTCCACATTTTGCACGACGCTCCCCACCATTATAAGGCCGTCGGATTCCTTTAAATCTTCGCACAAACTTGAGGGGAATCACATAACCTTGGAGGTCGCCACTTTGGACTTGCCCTACCCTACTGTTAATATCTTGAAAACATTAATGTCCCCTAATGTTCATTCAAAAGTTTGTTTACTTCTTTTTTTCTATACATGGTTGAGGACTCGTCACTTGTGTCGGCGGCCGTGAATTTCACGAATCCAAATGTGGTTTTCCTTTGGCAAAAAGTGCAAAAAAAAATTTTGAATTCCAGCTCAGCACTATCAACCACCGTTTGAGGACAGGAGTGTGAAGACAAGTCCCCTTAGCCCGACCCTAATATTAAACACCAAATATTATGTTTTTTCTAAATTTCTGGTGTAAAAAATGAAAAAACTTATGTGCCCTTATTAAATTTTGGTAAGAAAAGGTTTACAGAATATTAAAATTATTTTTAGGGTCATGATGTAACAAGGTATACCTGAGATCTTTTCAATTGCGGAAGTGATATTTTTGGTAGTCACCGCTGCCATCTAGGCCCACTAACCGCATGGATGTTTAGCCCACCCCTTAATAGACAGTCGTACCAAAAATCAGCTTGTTTGATGATTTTTAGCCATTGGTTTTAGTACAAAAATAATGGTTGCATTCAACGGCTATAAGAACGTCTTAAAATCTAACGGTTATAGAATACCAATCAGTGCGATTTTTGGTTTGAATATCCACCAAGGGGTGGGATAAACATCCATGCGATCAGTGGGTCCAGATGACAGTGGTAAGTAACCAAAATGGTGCATCCACATTTGAAACAGTTTCAGGCATACCTTGTTACATCTTTTTCATAATTTTTATGTCGGTGGTCGGCTAATTTGAATGGGTCGTGATGTAACAAGGTATACCTGAGATCTTTTCATTTGCGGAAGCGGCATTTTTGGTAGTCACCACTGCCATCTGGGCTCACTGACCGCATGGATGTTTAGCCCACCCTTTAATAGACAGTTATACCAAAAATCAGCTTGTTTAATGATTTTTACCCGTTGGTTTTAGTAATCAAAAGATGGTTGTATTCAACGGCTATAAGAACGCCTTAAATGGTGCTACAAAGTGTTAAAATCTAATGGTTATAGATTACCAATCAAGGTGATTTTTGGTATGTATATCCACCAAGGGGTGAGATAAACATCTAAGCAGTCAGTGGGCCCAGATGGCAGCGGTGACTACCAAAAATACCGCTTCCCAAATGAACAGTTTCAGGCATACCTTGTTACATCTTTTTCCAATTTGAATTCATGATTGGCAACCACGTTTTGATTCTAAATTCATCAAACGTTGAAAACTTGAAACGACATCTTAAACCCTAACAAAATATTCTTTTTAAAAGATTGCCTTTTGTTTTGTAATAGTTGGAAAATAAAATCTCACCCAGCCATCTTCTAGAAACATCAAGGATTTTAGAAGAAATCCTGTACAAGTCAAACTTAGCTGCCTTGCGGAAGCATGAGTGTGGTGGAATCACCAAATTTTAAAACGTTATATTAGTAACACCCCACTCAAATTTTGAAGTAATTAGTAGTACCCCCTTGAACTTTTAAAATTTAGGATTACCTCCTTGACTTAGTTTAACAGTGGTTGACTTAAGTTAAAACGGACTTGAACCACGTCGTTAGCATTGTACTTGCAATATTATGGTCCTTTCATAGATGCATTAACAAGCACATGATGCATGCCACATTTTAACGTTAGTCAAATGATAGTTAAACTAAGTCAAGAGGGGTAATCCTAAAGTTTGAAAGTATAAGGGGGGTATTACTAATTACTTTCAAATTTCAGTGTGTTTTACTAAAAATGTCCATTTTAAAAGGTTGCGATGTAACAAGCTGTAACTTGCACCGATGCGTGAGCTAGCACCATATTTTTGCTGACATCTGGGCTCACTGACCACATGAATATTTAGCCCCTTCGTAGACATTCATGCTAATTTTTAGCCGCTGGTTTTGGTAGTAAAAAAATGGTTGAATGCAATGGCTAGAATCACGCCTTAAAAAGTACTAAAATCTAATGGTTAAAGATTACCAATCATGATGATTTTTAGTGTGTATATCCACCAAAGGGTTAGCTAAATATTTAGCTAAGGATGCAAAAAAGGTGGATTTTTGATGACAAAGGAATATTCTCAATCCGTTCTTTCTATGAGGTGCTTGTAGATCCTGAGGCAAGAGAGTTTCCGATGAATCGTGTGGGGGAGCAAGGCACCTTCAAAAATTAGCTTCTTGGTTTGGTGTGCGGTTCGGAGAGGAGTACAAATCATAGACCTTCTGTGGAGTAGAGATATCAACGTCATCGATCATTGTCCTCTTTGTTTGTAGCATAGCGAATCCAGCCACCATATCTTGATCACTTGTAAGTGGGCTTGGGAGGTGTGGGCAATCTTTTAGAAGAGTTTTGGAGTTGCTTAGGTGTCACCAAGTTCTATCAGAGATCTTCTCTTGTGGAAGTGTAAGGGTTTCAATGTTCTGGGTAAAAGGCTTTGGGCTTTAACTATGTTGGTAGTGATCTGGAGTCTTTGGAGGGAGCGTAATAATAGAGTATTCAAGGGGAGAAGGATGTCTCCGGGAAGCGTTGGTTTTAGAGATTAAAGGACTTGTCTTCCTTTTGGGTAAAGTTGTACAGGGAGGGGAGGGTGATTTTCTTTGAGTCAGTTTTGTAAATGGGATGCCTTGATGGCTCGTTCGTAAGGGTGGCCCTCTTGTCCTCTAGCTCCCCCCCACCCCCCCCCCCCCCCCCCCCCACCCCCCTTTTTTTAATGAATAAACCCCACTTGTCTTAAAAAATATATATATTTTCTTCTTTTAGTGCATTGCAGCTGTCCAAGTAATGCGTTCCTTGATAGCATTCCTCTGGCAGTATGACATCATTTGGCTGTATTAATTCCCTCTCCACTACTCCCATTGCTGCCCTTAGGTACAACTAGTAGGCCACACATGTTCATTGCACTTGCACCTGAGTGAAGGAGCTTTTCCTAGTGGGTGGCACGTGCGTTGCAAATTAGGCAATAAGGGGGTATACGTTGTAGCTTTTTCTCACATCAACTTATCTGCATCATAATCCACAGGAAATCTGTAGATGCAAGTCCAGTGCACATAGCATGCATGCATGCAGCTGATCATCAGGTCCCTATTCGATGGGCCCCACCTAAAATGCATGGAATATCAATGAGGGCATGTCTGGGATTTGAAGTTCACTCTCTAGGGAGAATTCCTCTTTAACATTCCCTTGAAAAAGCTGAAATTAATATAAAATAAAGGGGAGTGGAGAAGAAGAATGGCATATTGCCAGCCAAAATGGGAGAACCAGCAGCAACTAAATGTTTTATAAGAATAGGATACAGAGACATTGTTCTTCCTCCATAAGAAGGAAACAAAATAAAATCAGGAAAGAAGAATTGGAATTTTACTTCGACCCTTTCTTCCTTCTTTTTTTTTTTCTTCTTTTATCTCCAAGTGCTTCCTCCCACATAGTTGGGTTACGGCGTAGACGTGATGATGACGATCCCGAAGTGCTTCTTACTTCTGCCTCTTGTATATCTTCCCTAAGAAGGACTTCAGCACTGCTTGCACTGCTTTGCTTGGATGAGCTTCAATGGAGGAGATTAGCTTCTCGTAACTCTTGCTCTCGTACTCCGCAAAAACACCCTATAACATTAAAATATGAAAAATAAAATAAAAGATACCGTATGAGCACAAAACTGTAAAAATAAAGCATAAACAGTTTTATTTTTATAGTAAGGCCCTGTATGGTTGCCCTTACAAAAGTTTTCCAGATACATTTCCTGCCTATAAATGTCCCTACAAGTTTTCTGGATCAAAACTTATTGAACTAAATGTTGTAGAGAGAACTGTCCTGTGGTCACCACACAGGACCTAAGAGCCAAAAACACACACACACACACACACATTATGTGCACTGGATCTGCATACAGTTACTTGAATATCGATGACATGGATTGACATGGTGAAGCCAATCTATGTCTAACATGAACTTCGAAGCTTCAATCAACTAGATTCAGAAAATTTTCAGTAAGGCAGAGGGGTTTTTGTACGTGTCATGCAACAGGGCGGAATCCAATCCGAATGGATCCTAGCTAACCATACTTGTTTCAGACAAGATAACTACATGTCATTCTCAGCAACGAAGAACATTCACCACCATGACATTCCCAACAATTGTAACATATCAATGGCATGGATTGATATGGTGAAGCCATGCTGTAACAAGATTAACTGAAACTTCTACAGGATCTGAGCTGTTTCACTATACTAGATAAACTTCAGTAATAATAAAACCTCCAGATATAACTTTTATGAAATGGAAAGCAGAAAGAGAAGACAGATTTCAAACCTCAAGATCAAGATCTTTATAAAGTGCCTTCACTTTTGCAACACAGGCTGGATCTGCCTTCCCATAGTTCTCCTGGAAACAAACCTCATCATAAATAAGCAAATCTAGTACCTCTTTAAACAGAAATAACACAAAAATAGGGAGGACAGAATCCCTCTTACATATAATAATTTCTTTTGGTCCTCATTGACCAGTTCAAGTGCTTGCACGACCAACCAAGAGCACTTAAAATCTTCAATATCTGTTCCAATCTGAAAGTTCAAAAGAACACAGAGTAAGATCTTCTAAACAGATCAAAGACTGATAATCTAAATATTTCTAAAGTCGTATACTGTATATGAATCTCCGGACCTTACCTTACCAATCACTTCGGGCGCACCAAAGCAATCCAGATAATCATCCTACAAAAAAGACCGCAGATCATTAACACTGACAGAAAGAACCCTCTGGACAAATAAATGAAATACGGGAAATTTCAGGAATTTCTATATATGAAAAACCATCACCTGTACTTGAAAGTAGGTTCCCATATCAATGAGAACGTTCTTTACATTAATATGGTTGTCCAGATTCTCACCTGCCATAAGCAATGCACATGCAACCTGTGTTTACATATAAACAGCAGAGTTAATCCAGATTCATTATGCCCAGTATAAATAACCACTTTTCATAGAGAGGCAGAGATCTCATTAAATAGAAGAATCATCTTGATATGGTCTAGGGAACATAATGGTAAAAACATATGGCACAGAGTGGTCCCATTAGAAGCTAGGATTATTGCAGGAAAATGCAAGTCAATACATTTAAGGAGCAACAAGACCATCCACGCTATGCAGTAAAGGTATGTGTCTAGCACAGAGTGCTCCCAAGTAGAAACTGCGATTAGTTGATCTGAAGAATACATGAGTCAGAACTCAGAACAGTAAGACATGATCTGCAAGGAGACTATCCATTTTTCCCTATCTCTGCTGTACACATGGCAAAAATTGGAAAGTACACAAACCACCATTTGGTGGGTCTAAAATAGAAGATTTCATGAGTTAAGAGACTGATCCAATCAGATGACCCTAACCATCCAATCAATTGCATCCTTTCGAGTGATCAGTACAACAGACTGTCTGGAAAAGTTGTTGTGTTATGTAGAGACTGATGATTCTTGAAGCACTGTGCCTGAAGGCACGATTCCGCGGGTCCATCATTTGGGAGGACTTTTTCCTGAGGGATTTTCCGCAATTCTCACATAGATATACGGAAACTGTAATTTCGTCTTGGGGTTATATATACCCCTGTTAGTGAGAGACGAAATACTTAATCTTGTACTGTGTGTATTCTTTTTGCCCTAGAGCATAGTGGAATCGATGTGGATCCATGGACGTACCTCAATCTACAGGGAACCACGTAAATCTCTGTGTTGTGGTTTGTTTGCATCTTTGTTTTATTGTTCTTTCTTCCCAACAACTGTCTACAGTGGGATGGTTAATTCATAATACCATCTGATTATGATTACTGTTGACCTAAGAGATTTCCTAGGTAGGCCTCATTGAATGATGGATCCTGAATGCTACATGCATTCCATGTGCCAAGCACAGGTATGGGAGCATGGTTTCTTCCCATCCTCCCAAACTGATTTTATTCCACCATGTTAACATCACAAAACCATACAATTACACAGTGCTTTACTTGCAGATGACAAAAATAACTTAGTGATGGACAGAAATTATGTATTGTAAATGGGTGTCTTATCTATCTTATAATAACCAAAGGTCCAAAAGTAAAAAAAAAAAAAAAAGCCAGAAAGCTTCAAGGCTAAATGGAAGTTGAAACACCTCACAAGTTGACACCTAAAGCAATATGGATTTCAAGGCCACAATTAGGAGGATTATATGTCCAATCATGCAGTCAAGCAAGCATAACCAAGCAGCAGCAACTGGGACTCATCTTCCTGTAATTATTCTTGAAAACGGGGGGCTAAAAATCAATGGGAAATAGAAGATGCTTGTTCCACCTTTGACAGAAATTAAACAGAGTTGTGCACCTAAAGATTCTGAATCTTACGAATACAATCAAATTCAACCAAATGGCAAACAACCACAAGTGGAACAGTTTCCATTTCAAGAAATCTATTCCAAGAAAAAAAAACAGATTTGTACTGGACTACCTGTTGTCTCGAAGTTCTTCCAAGTCAATATTATGGCATAGATTAATATAATTTGTTAGAAACCATATGGTATGGACCGTATGGTTGCACAAAAATGAGGATTTTTACTCACCGGAAGATAAAAGGAGTAATAGGCAGTTTTGTACTGAACAATGCGGCGGTGACTGCATTAAATCCAAACAATTTTATAGATTAGAAAGGACAAAAAAGCAAATTGATGGTTAATCTTAAACCAGGCTGGAAAATCAGCTTAGAAGATAGAAGCAAGTAGGAGCAATGTGATGAGGCAGAGAAATGGTAATAACTGAGAGAATAAATTGTACTATAATCAAAGAAAAAAGATGCTACAGGAAGTGCAGAACTCAGTTACAGGTCATGCATTATCAGTCATCACTACCATATTATTCCTTTAATATGGTGAGTAGTGCACAAATCAGAGCAGTAAAGCATTGTGGCATGGTCTTAGTCAAGGGAAATTGTTTAATTTCCATCATGGCACAAAACTTTGGTGTCCTGCATCCCACATCACACACATGGCCAACCTATTAAATGATCAGGATAGACGGAACATGCGTAACGCAGTCCTTGTTAGTGTACACCACAGACATCAGCATCTATCCCTTTACCAAAGGCTTGTAAATTCCTACTTACATTAACATATTATACCGACAGATCAGTGCAGTATAGCATTGTTGCAAGTCTTCTTACCAAGGGAAATTACTTGTGTCCATCACAGACTCAAAACGTTTGTGTCTTGCATCCAATACCATACATGTGGCCCACCAACTGACTGGTCAGTACTGGTGCATAGGCGGGCCACATGAATGTCGGAATGCAGGTCACAAATGTTTTATGTCTATTTCAGGCTCCAAAATCTGTCCCTTAAGAAAGGCTTTTAATTTTCTCACTTACACTGACAATTTGTACTTGGATAGATCTTTTTCTCCTTCTATTGTGGTAATCAAATCTATCATCTGTCCTGAAGCTGTCTGGAACTCAACCTGATAAAACATGACAGGAATCAGCCATAACTTTCGGTAGTATATATAAATAAAATTAAGCATGCTCCATGCACAGACAGCCACCTCATTAAATAAATCCACCAGATCTACATAGTAGGCCTTTTGTCTGAAGTGTTTCTTGAGAATTCTGGGAATATGGTTACGAAGTAGAATCCCATCATTTACGGCAATCATACCAACCTACAAAAAACATTTTACACAAGTTAATCATCTTGCCCACAATGTCAAAATGCAATCATCAAAATTGCCTGCCAAGTAACATTATACAACAAAGGTAATAGAAGCACACTAATACGCTCATTACACACCTTCTCCACTCTGAACCAACAAAGTTGACCTCGCCGTGTGTGAGAGTTGTCCATAATGTCATCAAGAACAAGAAAATACGCCTGAAGCTGCAATATTGTTGACAAGAAGAGTTCAGATTCTCATCCACTATAACAGTCGAAAAGGTAAAGCAACTGGTACAATAATTATTCTAGTAACAACAATCTGTTCGATCGAAAAATAGGAGATGTTTTCTGCTTCTGTACCCATTCAATGCACCAGCCAAGCGCGGATGCAAGAAAGACTTCATCTTCAGTCAGCTCTTTTCCCTCTTTCAACAACTTGTAGCTATCAATCACAGAGAGTCCTCGATTCAGCTTCCCTGCGAACAATACAAGACAATTCGTTCATATAATTATTTCCTATTTCTCTAAACTCCCTTTTGTTGGAGGTCAGAAGTTCAGACATAACCAGAATTTAATATAAAAATGATACAGGTATAAATGGTCTATCCCCCACCTCCAGGTACATTGTAGTCCAGCATCTGCAATAGATGTAACATGCAGACGTGATCAGGACACATACAAAGCAACATAAATTTTCAAGAAACAGTACAGAAAAGGTTGAGAGCTTCCAAATGAAACTTAGTATCTACTTCAAGGGACAGAGAGATATACAAAATAATGAGGTGCTTGAAATAATGATCAAGGTTTAAAATAAGTATATAACGACGTTAAAACGGTAACACACCAATCCCGTTATGTTATTTGGTAAAACACATTATAACAGATATAACATTATAAAAGCCATTGTCCGTTATCTGTTATTTTAATATTATTTACCTCTTCTTGAAAACTAATAAAATAATTAAAATTTGACCAGTTTTTGACCCGCTATAATAGTCATAATGATAAGGTTACCAACCCGTTATGACATTATAATGATCCCTTTTAAACCTTGGTATTGATAAAGATATTCATGAGTAATTGATGTTTGCAAATCTCCACATGTCTCTGGAAAATGCAATTAAAATTGTGAAGTACACATAACAGTGAGAGAAACCATTTGAACACATGAAAAAGTTAAAAATACTTTCAATGCGGTTTAGACTGAGGCTCAATGATGTGAGCATTTACTCAGAAAAAAGTGGGAGAATATTTTCAATTTCTTATCCTATAAATATTAAATACCAAGATAAATCTGTGAGAAATTCACACATTTGCACTACATTCGATTTACACCACATTACAATAACTTGAATAAAATGGGGGAGGGGATGTTAAGCATGTTAGGCTGTCTAACACTGAAAACACGCGAGACCTATGTATGGATAAACCCATGCATCCATCATGTACAATTTTGGGTGGGGTGTTGGACATTTCTTGGTCTATGCATTTAGAACTAGTGGGTGGATTGTAAGTTTCTTGGTCTATGCATTTAGAACTAATGGTTCTATTCTTGAATCGTCCTCTTTCTGCAAATTTTTCTGTATAGACAACAAACAAAGTTGGGACTACCACAGAAATGCACCACAACAATCAAGATGTGTTATGAAGTCAAGATTCAAGATGGAAATTGCCAAGCAAGAATCAGTCCTTTGACTGAAATAACCAAAGAAAACCCAGAAAACTTTGCTACCAAGAGGCAGCAAACTCCCCGGGTTCAAGAACTTTGCCACTGGGGAGTTGTTTTTCTTCATCAGATAAAGAAAAAATCCAACTGTTCAATGAGTTCTGAAGTCTCCTGTACTCCCATATGAGATCAATCTATAAAGCTCAGATTTTTATTTAAAATTTTGAAAATCTATGTTATCTCCCTCTCCTTTTTCTTACAGACCCTTCTCTCTATAGTTCTTCAATGAAATAATCTCTAATCAACCAGATTTTCATGTTTGTAGTTCAATCTACAATTTATTTTGGTTTTCTTATCTTTGTTTCTCACCATAACGAAGTAACAGTTCAAGCAAAACATCATTTTTAAGCTCAAATCTCTCTCTTTCTTAAAAAAGGGCAATAAACACACTAACAAATACATAAGAAAACAAAAACCACCGATCTAGCATTGCAAATTCCAACTAATTACTCAAATTACCAAAAGGATCTAGGAAGATAGATACACTTCTCTATCCATTCAACTTCTCTATCCATTCAATAACCGCAATTTTACACATTAAAAGAAGAAACTAGGGAAAAACTGCAGATCTCAAACGAAACCGAACGAAAAGAAATCGAAAAAGTCTAGATTTTTTTCTTACACGCTCGACCCATTGGCGAGACTCATCTGTGAATTCGAAAGCAGGATCCTGGAGGAGCTCAGATTTCAGGTCCGAGTAGACCTTGAGAAAGATCGATTTCAGATCGCTCGTTGATCCATTCGAAGTCGCCATTAAAGAGCAATTTAGCAGAGAGAGAGAGAGAGAGAGAGATGCGGATCCGAGAGGGGAGTATGTGTTTATATTGAGAGGAGACTACCAGTCGCGCGGACGGGAGTGACATACAATTAAGCTAGACCAAACTAGTTGTACAAGTGGGTTGAATTTACATGAAAACTACAGAACTGCCATTACTCCTCTTTCTACTTTGGGTAACAGTACAACGAGTGTGATTAAAAGCCCCCTTAAATGTTTGAGCAACGGCGCAATATGAGCCACGTGGCACCTAGGAATTCCTAGGTGGACCTACAAACCAAAATTCAGCCTGATTAGTGATTTCTACGTGTTGATTGGAATTATTTTCATGGGTTGGTTTTAACCGTGGTAATTTGAGCATTATTGACCATTTGAGGTAGAAAGATCCAAAGGTTTGAAATCACTAATCAAACTGATTTTTGGTTTGTAAGTCCACCTAGGGATTGGAAAAACATCCATACGGTCAGAGGCCTCTAAGAGTATTCCACGTGGCTCATATTGCACCCTGTCATCGGCGGCCCTGTCATCAAAGTTTTATCCAAAGTTTTACTGTAAATGTTTTATGTGGATCCTCTTTCTTCGGAGAGGAGCTCTCAAAGTGCTGCTGTCTACAGTCTATAGACTATATACACTATAGAGTGAAATATTCCAACTTTTTAAAATATTCTCCAGTCAAATCACGAGATGGTAAATGTCTCCTTAGCGTGTAGAACTTCCCTGACAGAATCGGTCAGCAAAGTTGCTGACGGATCACAATATGAGCCATGTGTCATATTCTTGATATTTGTGACTGTATGGATGTTTGGCCCAACTTTAGATGGACCTACGAATCAAAACTTAGCTTGATTAGTAATTTCTAAGCATGGATTATAGTCATTTTCTTGGGTTGATTTTTAACCGTTGCATTTTGGCATTATTGAGCATTATTTGGGGTACATAGATCCAAGGTTTGAAATCACTAATCAGGCTGATTTTTGGTTTGTAGGTCCACTTAGGGATTGGCCAAACATCCATACGATCAGAGTCCTCTAAGAGTGTACCACGTGGCTCATATTATGGATGGTCAAGCAAATTTTACTCTGACAGTTCCACGTTTTTCATATGCGTCTGAGCAATAATAATGGCCATAATTCAGTTAAACGTTTTTTACGTTTATTCCACGCAGTATAACAGTCACATCGAAGACACCAACTACCCGTTATGCTGTTAGAATGGTCCCTTTTAAAAATGGGTCAGGCTTAGCAGACACAAAAAAAAAAAAATCATCAGGGCCCAATAAATAAATTAGAATTTTTTGAATGGGATGATTTTTGGTGAGGATGGTCTCTGTGTTGAGGAGATCACCCTCACGAAAATTCAAATCATTCTGATATCCGTAGCATGGTTTACAAGTTGAAGAATTATGGACCGTCTATTTTTAACCGTTAACTTGAAACCGACATTTGATGGTGTTAGAAATTTCAGAATGGGCTGAGTTTTTTGTAGGGGTGATCTATATGGTGAGAAGATCATCCTCACCAAAAATCACCCATTGATTTATCTTCCGTGTGGGTGCACCAAAATTGTGTGTGAGAGCTTGACCCTTTAAAAATTGATACCTAACATTATTTTGCCCCTTTAAGGGTATTTTTGTCTTTCTCATATGAGGGTGCAATTGCACCCTAGTTTGCAATCTTGTCCATAGTGTTGGAACGCAATTCACCATTTTTTAGTGGAATAAAGGAAGAAACCAGTTGCCAAGTAGCTTCCTGCATCTTTGCTCCTAATAATGGAATTAAAATTAATTTACTATAAAAGGAAATAATCTATAATATTTGTCTAGTTGAAAGCATGGTTTTAAAAACGGCCGTTTAAAATGGTTTTAACGGCGGTTTAAATGGTAACGCCCCAAGCCTGTTTCCGTTAAAACCGTTTAAATACGTTTTAACGGCCGTTAAAATCGTTTAAACAGCCTTTTGATTCTGAAAAATTTTGTGAAAAAAAGGCCGTTAAATTCCTTTTTTTTTTTTTTTTAAATTTCAAAATTTGAATTTCAGCGCCATTTTTTCCATTTTTTCCCGTTAAAATCCGTTTAATTCCATTTTTACCCCTGGCCGTTTAAACGGCAACGCCCCCAGTCCGTTTAACCGTTAAAACGGCCTCCTTTAAACCTTGGTTGAAAATATATCTTTATAAAATAAGGCACATTCTTTGAGATATATAAAATAACGCCCCAAGCCTGTTTCCGTTTAAACAGCCGTTTGATTCTGAAAAATTTTGTGAAAAAAGGCTGTTAAATTCTATTTTTTTTTTTTATAAATTTCAAAATTTGAATTTCAGCTCCATTTTTTCCGTTTTTTCCCGTGAAATTCCATTTTTTCTTTTTTTTTCCATTTTTGCCCCTGGCCGTTTCAATCCGTTTAAACGGCAACGCCCCCAGTCCGTTTAACCGTTAAAACGGCCTCCTTTAAACCTTGGTTGAAAGTATATCTTTATAAAATAAGGCACATTCTTTGAGATATATAAAATAAAATAAAAAAAGGATCAGGCTCTAGTGACTCACGTGAGCCAATCACATCCAACTGTTGTTCTGCTCTGGCAAAAGCCAGCTCAGCACTTCTGCCAAAGCACATTCACGGTTGGATTCTCGAAATCGACGCCCCAGAACATTAGTGACTGAAGTGAGATCCCGATTCCCCACCCGAAAAAAACAATTATGAAAAGGAAGAAATATTATAGGCAAATAGATGTGGTAGGGGTATGGGTAGCATGCCTAGAAAGAAGGTGAAAGAGATACCCTTGCCTACAAAATGTGTGACAAAGCTTCTAATCCAATCTTTTAGTTTCTATCAAGTTTCCCAGCATGTCTCTAAAATGGAAAAGAGAACTTGTTTCTGTGATTCAAATCATGGTAGACAATGGGTCCCATTGTAGAACCTTATAGCAAGTGGTGGGTCCCACCATTTACAAGGAATCTCAATGGATGGTATATTTTACAAACATTTTATTATACCCACATAATTGCATGTAATGGGACCCATTTCTGTAGCTAGTGAGAGATTTAGCAAGTGGTGAGGCCCACCATTGTCAATCAATGAATGACGGATGGTAGATTTACAAACATTTATTTATATCCATGCAAACAATGGACCACATGGTAATATAAAATAAGGGATGTGCTACAAAATTACAAATTACCTTGTTAATTGATTAAGGCAGGGGCACGCTCGTTATTTACACCAAGGTTGAGGTTGTAAGAAAAGGTGGTTGTGGGACTGGTTTTGATCCATTTAAACACCAAAACAACAGTGTTTGCTCTGCATTCACAAGCCAGGTTTAGTAATGACACGTGGCGGCTTATGGTCCCAAATCCGCACCAAATCGTTTTAAAGCAGTGATTCCGTTTGTTTTGTCTCTTTGGTTCGGTACAGAAATAATGGACTAAACAGATGGTGCCATCAGCCGAGTAAATCTTCTGTCACAGCACTGTGACAGATGCTTCTGTCACAACGCACAATACGAGCCACGTGGCATACTCTTAGTGGACGATGACTGTATGGATGTTTGGCCAGTCCCTCGGTGGACTTCTAAACCAAAAATCAGCCTGGTTAGTGATTTATAACCTTTGGATCTTTGCACCCAAATAACGCTCAATAATGCTCAAATTCCTACCGTTAAAATCAACCCATGAAAATAACGTCAATTGAATCACTTAGAAATCCTGATTTTTGGTTTAGAGGTGCATCGAGGGACTGGCCAAACATCCATACGGTCATCGTCCACTAAGAGTATGCCACATGGCTCGTATTGTGCGTTGTGACAGAAGCATCGGTCACAGTGCTTTGACAGAAGTTTTACTCCCATCAGCCTGAGGGAGGAGTGAGGACGAAAACACTGGTCAACAATAAATTGCCCATGTCAACACAATCTTGGGAAGGATTATTTAATCATACTTCTCATGAGAAACTGAAAATTTCCTCAAAATATCAATAAAATATCGATAAAACGACGTGGACCACACAAAAAAGAAATACTTCCAAGTTTTCAACAACGTGTTCAGTTCGTAGTTGCAAATAGGTCCCACTTTTGATGTACATGACTAAAGACAAAAAAAACTCATAAAGGCAATCCCAGCCATCCAATTAATTCAATTCTAATCTTACTTTGTTCATCAGAGTCATCAGACTATTAGAATCATCTCATCATTTAAATTTTGTGGGTTATCTCCCACCGCTAAGATGGGCTTGAGATTTGGACGATCCGGATTGATGAGAAAAGTGATAGAGGTGGAAAACCATTGAGGCATCGTGTACAAAAAAAACCAGTTTGTATTAATTGGACTTGCCTACCAAAAAGGATAGTGGGTATTTGAAATTAGGGAGATTTCACATGGGTTCAATTGTCAAACAAATCACACGTTATTCAAACAAATTCATTGATTGACTTTGCGTTCAGTTGGGCGGTCAAAATGAAAATGGGCAATAGTCTGAAAACCACCAGGCCTGAGAAAGTGGACACTAATAATCTTCCACTTCTGACTTGTGGCATTCATTGGCCTCGCTTCGACCCACGAATTGTTGGGCCACCTCCTGATGAAATAGCAGATCTTGGCCATATGATTGTAGTGCCGTTCTCCATGGGCCTAGACTTAGTTTTACTTGCAACAGGTTTCTGAAGAAAAAAAAAAGATCTAAATTGGGTCCAGGTCCATAGAGCAACATAAGAGTTCAGTAGCTAGGATCACTCAATCAACACAATTTTTGGGCGGTAATGTCACGAAGGAGGTCCAAAGTGGTTGATGCCAGCTGGGTGTCGCGGACTCAAATTAGTCTCATATCGGTTGTGTTCGGTGGGTTCCTGGGCTATAAGGGGGAGGCAGGCAGCACCTAAAGTGGCTAGTCATTTTGGGATGGCAAGCAACAACCCCGTGAAAAAGTGGTATCAGACGAAACCTAGAGACACTAGAAATGGGGACGTTCGTGGGTCCCATGGGAAGTGTGTGGGTCCCCTTGACGAGGGAATCAGGGTCTAAGCGGGGGAGCTTGTCACGGACTCAAAATAGTCCACAGGCTGTGTTGGATGGGTTCCTGGGATATAAGGGGGAGGTAGGCAGCACCTAAAATAGCTAGTCATTTTGGGATGGCAAGCGCCAACCCCATGAGTCGGGGCTATAACGTGTACATGGATTTAAGGAGAACTTTGAGGGAAATGAATTCAGGAATAAGTTTAGGCCTTCGGTCACGTGCTTGGCCCGGTCACAAATGGGTTGACAAACCCAAATATACTAATGAGCATGTGAACGTACGAGAATCACGATGGAGACCAAATAAAATTTTATATTTATTTATTTAATTAAATGGGTGGGTAGGTGAGAATGAGATGAGATCACGGCCACTAGTCAATGCGGGACTGCGGTGAAGGAAGTCAGTTGTGAATGCTTATTATAATAAGAGTGTGGTCTGCGTCCAAGGTGTGGAAAACAAGGGGCTGTTCTTTGATGCAGCCCTCTGTATCAAAATTTTGGTGCAGAAGTCCCTCAAATTAAATCGTAATAGACTTGTGCGGGCCCTCTTGCCACTTGAATGTCTGGCCCACACGATGATAGACCTACACACCAAAGATCAGCATGATTGGTGATTTCTAGCCGTATGATTTGTGCACTTTTTTTATCATGTACTTTGTGAACAGGCCTATGAGTTGGTTCCAAGCCCATGATGAAAAAGTGCTCAAATCTAATGGCTAGGACTCACTAATCACACTGATTTTTGGTTTGTTGGTATATCATAGCGTGGATCAGACATTTAAGTGGCAAGTGGGCCCGCACAAGTCTATTACGATGCAATTTGAGGGACTTCTGCATCAAAACTTTGATACAGAAGTCGGTATCATAGATTTTTCCGACGACAAGGGGCCTCCATATTGGTGCACTGAGCACACGCACAACCACACGTGCAAATAATTTTACACGTAGGAGAGAACGTGCCCTTGTGAATTCTGAGCTCATTAATGTTGAACGGGCCTTGGTGGACCGTGGAGCAAGTATTTGATGACGGAGTCACGTCACCAAACACAGTATTAGCCACGCGGCATACTCTAAGAGACTATTGTCCTTATGGATGTTTCATCCCTACTGACCAAACATCAGTTAATTAATGATTTATAACCGTTGGCTGGAGTCTTTTTCACGGTGTTTTTGAACCGTGGGATTCGAGAATTAATTGGTGTAGTCAGATCCAATGCTTCAAAAAACACGAATTGGGCTGAGTTTTGGTGTGTGGAAACACATCCATGAGGTCGGTGGGCTCTAAGAGTGTACCGTGTGGCTTGCCTTTCTTGGCTATGCAATCCTACATATACAACGATAACAGAATTCGTTTTTTTTTATTTAATAGGCGCTCACTAACGTCCATATGAGCCACGGTGCAAACTCTTAAGAGAGCGTATGGATGTTTTGCTCATCCCTAGGTGGACTTACATTTCAGAAGTCCGTCAGATTGGTGACTTATAAACGTCTGATTTCTTTATCATGGGTTGATTTTCATCCGTGGGATTCCAGCATTATTTAGGGTACTCAAATCCAATAGCCATAAATCGTGGTTTTAAAAACGGCCGTTTAAACGGTAACACCCTAAGCCCGTTTCCGTTAAAACCGTTTAAACAAGTTTTATCGGTTTTGATTAAAACGGACGTTAAAATCGTTTAAACGTCAAACCAATACCCCACAATAATATCTATCGATCAATAAAAAAGAAGACTGAGACCTTGATCACTGGTTAAAAAGATAATGCCAAAATGCGGTAGTTACAACGCCGTGACACAACAATGACCTTTCCAAAAATTTAAAATGTCGCGTGGCACACACTTTGGGACCCATGAGCATTTGGTCGTACACAACAAAAATCAACATGATTGGCTGTTTTCTAGCCATTGGATTCAAGCATTTTTAATGCTGATTTCTAGCCATTGGATTTAAGCAATTTTCGGGGTACTGAAATACAATGTCTAGATATCATAATCAACCTGAGCCGTAAAACATTGGTGGGTCAGTGGGCCCAACCACCCCCTAAGCAAATTTTTGCTCTGGTTTCCCTTTGCATGCCACGTGTTTAACATGAGCGGGGAATGTTTTTGGAGTACTTGTCGTACAAAGAAAAACCCTTGAGCCTTGGAGTACATGTTGCACTGGAGTTCCTATGTAGTCAAACGATCAAAGCCACTCGCATCATATTTTCATTGAAAAAATTCCACCTCTGGCTCTGGAGTTGGCTTGCAAGAAGCCTTGGGTGATTGACATCCACTTAAAACTTGCTACCTAGACCTTGGGCCCACGTTATTTTTCTTGGAGCATGTTTTTGTTAATTACGTGGGCCCACATCTTTATCGTGTGGATAGGGACGTAAATATGGCCCATGATCCAGTGGTCCAGCCAGCCCACTCCTCTATGGGCTGGGTGAGCTGGGCTTGGACTTGGTATTTTGGGGTCCATGGCCACAGCCCGGTTCACTAAATAATGTTTCCCTCTCCTTTGAGGGACGGATTTTTAGGTTGTTCGTATCAATCTTATGGTTGCTACCTTTCGTGGGACCGATCAACCAGCCAACAGGATGCCATTGGTTTGAGGTTTGTTTATTTGGCCTAATCAACTGGATGGTATATTTTAATAAGCGGGACGCGCGTAGCACCATGCAGTCATGTAAGTTGAGAGGAAGCTTTGGAACCTACCTAGCCGTGGTTGCTAAGGTTGGTTGGAGACTCATCTTAGGGCCTAATTCTTTTTGGGTTCGATTTACAAAAGCTATTCATTATCTCAATAATTCGTTCTCCCAGGTATATTTTAATAAAAAGTATTTCAAAATAATTAAATAATATTTTTTTGTATTTTTTCATATTAAAAAAAATCAATTTTTCAATAATTCAAGAAAATTTGTGTATAAATACACCTTATCATCAAAAAATGTGTTGCATATGAATAATGAAACTGTATAATATATTTTGTTAAAAATATTTTCATATTTATCTATATAATATTATAATATATATCTATATATCTATATAATATTATAAAGCCAAAACTTGGGTTAGCGATGATGCGGGCTTCACCTTATCCATTCTCAAGCCATTATTACCCCCTTGCTACTACTCAAGTATTTTTCAATGCCATCATTCTTATTTTCAATACAGCCGATAGTCCATTGCTTCACGCGTTCATAGTTCACACCACTCAGCAACGTTATCACTTATCACGCAGCAATGTTGATGATAGACGCAATGTGAGCCAAACATCCATACAGTCAATAGTCTTTAAGAGTGAGCCACGTGGCACACTCTTAAAGACTATTGACTGTATGGATGTTTGGCTCATCCCTATGTAGACCCACGTACCAAAACTTATCCTGCTTAGTGATTTCTAACCTTTGGATCTGAGTACCCCAAATAATGCTCGAAATCCACGGTTAAAAATAAACCATGGAAAAGATTCTAATCCAATGGATAAAAGGTACCGATCAAGTTAAATTTTTGTATGTAAGTCCAACTTGCAATGGGCCAAACATCCATACAGAGTCTCTAAGAATGTGCCACGAGGCTCATACTATGCTTCATCATCAACGTTGATGAAGTCCCTATAATCACTCACGTGCAACGCACATGTCACCCCCTAGTAATACTTTAAAGCCAAAACTAGGGTTGGAGGCCTTGGGGCACGCCCCTCGTGCAGGCTTCAGAAGACACTCACCTACACAGAGCAGAACATTGATGATGGAGGTTCATCACTATGTGGGCCATGTGGCACATTCTTAGAGACTATCGACCGTATGGATGTTTGGCCATCTCTAGGTAGACTGACATACCAAAAACGCAGACTGATTAGTGATTTCCAAGTTTTGGATTTGAGTACCCCAAATAATGTTTGAAATCCACAATTATAAATAAATCATGGAAAAGAGTATAATTCAAGGAATACTAATCAGGTTGAATTTATGCATGTAAGTCCATCTAGGGATGGACCAAACATCCAAACGGTCAATGGTCTCTAAGTGCCCAGGCTCGAACTATGGTACGTTCGACATTGATGAGGCCCCTACAATTGGACAAATCTAGTTACAACCGTTTGTAGACTTAAAAGTAGGCAAACATTGTATCCACCATTGAAGGCTCATTGAAAAATGTGTTATTTCAATATTGTCAAAAAATAATATTTTATAAATTAAAACACGTTTTTCAAGGAGCATTCAATGGTAGATATAATGTTTCATACTTTTAAGTC
Organism: Euptelea pleiosperma; assembly: GCA_035048495.1. Taxonomy (NCBI): domain Eukaryota; kingdom Viridiplantae; phylum Streptophyta; class Magnoliopsida; order Ranunculales; family Eupteleaceae; genus Euptelea; species Euptelea pleiosperma. The sequence continues at coordinate 2,601,935 of CM068545.1, forward strand.
TGTAAACGGTTGTAGACTAGATTTGTCCCCTACAATCACTCCACGTGCCGTTCCCTTGTGTGTATTAAACGGGAAACTCCTAACTAGGTTCCAGAGTCTACCCAGATATAGAGTGTTCAGTCCTAAGCCTTGGTACTGCCCTTATCAATGGGCTTCTGATGAGTAAAACTTGTGTCACAAGATTTTGTGACGGAAGTCGGTCACAGCACTCAATAAGAGCCACGTGGCACACGATCAGAGGGCGCTGACCTTATGGATGTTTGGCCAGTCCCTCGGTGGACCTACAAACCAAAAATCAGCCTGATTAGGGATTACAACCATTGGAGCTTTGCACCCAAATAACGCTCAATAATGCTCAGATTCCTACCGTTAACATCAACCCATGAAAATAACTTCAATAGAATCGGTTAGAAATCACTAATCAAGATGATTTTTTGTGTACCGGTCCACAGAGGGACTGGTCAAACATCCATACGGTCATCATCCTATAATAGTATGCCACGTGGCTTGCATTGAATGCTGTGACCGGCTTCCGTCACAACATCTTGTGACACAAGTTTTACTCGGCTTCTGATATATGATCGGGACGGGAGTAAAACTTCTGTCACAATCGGATTGCAAATCTCACAATCACAGCCAATAAGTTCTGGCACGTACACCTAAAAGCAAAAGCTCAGGGGTACGTGCAAAGCACTTGTGTGCGTGCCGAGAACTCATTGGCTTGTGATAGAAGTTTTACTCGACGGACGGAATCAGGACGGAATAAAAGTTCGCTTTTCCATCATTTTCCTGCTCAGTTAGTTGGCTGGGAAAATTCCGAGAATCCCTCTCAGCCCTATGTAATCAATGGCACTCCCTACTCCATGCTCGAGGGTTGTTAAAAATGGCAGACTTTCCATAAAATCAGCTTATCATTTGCCCATTAATATAGCTTCAAATGATAATACTCATCATAGCGTTACATAGTCATCAGGCCCAGACCGTTTTGGGTCAGGCTTGAGCTAATTGTTTAAGCATGTTGACCGGTCCTGGGCCTGATTTGTTAGACTCGATTTCTAATTGGATCAAGCAATGGGCCTGGTTTTGGTTAAGTATTTAATAAGCCCGTGAACCAGTCCTGGGCCTAATTTGTTAGGCTCGACTTTTTATTGGATCAGGTCCGGTTCTAGAGTAACCACCTCATAGGTTCTCATACTATGCTTGTAAATGGGCGAGCCCAGCCTATATGAACTAAAAACTCTAATGGTTTCTAAATTATTGTTTGACATAGAAGATGTAGCCTTGAAATTAGGAGTGCCAACTTGTACCCGATTAACCAATACCTAATAGGAACCAGTCTCGATTTTCCCATTTCCGGGATTAGATATTTTAAAACAGAACCAAAGTAAGTGATAGGTTCTGGTTCTCGGTACATTAGTATCCAGACTGAACCGAAACCGAACCAGTAGGGCCCAGAACCGACGTATAAATTAGTATTTCAGATGTCAAAGGTTCTTTTTCACATTTTTTTATAAAGCACATGGAGGTACCCGATACCCGATGGGAGTACTGGATCTTTATCGGTTACGGTTCTAGGTCCACTTGTTTAAGAACCAAAACCAACAGGAACCAAAACCATCATACCCCCGGACATAATAGGTTCTGGTTTTGGATACGCGAACTGGAACCGATCCGTCGACAGCCCTACATGAATATGGCATTGATTATGGATTCCAAGAGATTTGTATCATATATGCTGAGAAAAGCTCGTAGATGGGCTTTGAGTTGGCCACGTGGCATTAGTTTTTATCTTTAGCTTATAATCTGCCCTTCGGGCCTTTTTAATAATATTTGCTTTTTTTTTTTTAATAAAAAAATGTACTTCACATTCTTACCCATACAAAAACCTATCCCTCGCAAAATGCCATGTGGCACACTCTTTTGGGCCCACTAATGCATGGATGTTCGCTCACTTCATGATGGACCTACACACCAAACATCAACTTGATTTATGATTTCTACCCATTAGACTTGACATTTTATGATGCATTGGGAAACAATGTGGTTTTGAGACAAATATTCTTGTATGCAACTTGTTCAATCGATGTCATTAAGGATTTCGATAGTATCTTTTTTTCTTTTCTGATACCACAGGCATCCAACTAATCCCGTAGGGCACGTAAGTCGCCCCTTCCCCTCATACCTGATGTGCTGGGATAAATCCCAGAGGGTATGGCCTCCCAAGGAGTCGAACTCAGGACCTCTTGCTTACTAAGTCAGGATCCTGGCCATCTTCGTAGTATCTTATTGCTTGCTTAATAGTAAAGAAAAGGAATAAAGACGAGCACCTCCCAACCTTTTTCACGAAGTATTAAGTAGAATCTATGTATCTATTAAGTCTCCTAATCTCATTGAATACTACCTTTTCAAGCATAACCTCAGCTTCTTTTCTCTTTTCTCTTTTCTTTTTCTAATTTTGGTGTAAAGTTTCATGGACGATGGCTTTGTTATGTGCTCATAAAGTTCTTTAATAAACAACAAATGGATATTTTATCCATCATTTGTTTACTTCAATGGCTACTTTAGTCATAAAGAACACAGCCATCTAGCTTAGATGGTTAGTGTGTACCCTCCTATTGTGGGACGTCGTGGGTTCAACCCCACACAAACAGGTTTCCTCCTTTGAGAGGTTATGCCATGGAGTAGAAATCCCCTCACCTAGCATAGCCTGGATGCTTTCCACCCTTTAGGTACTCACAAAAGGGTAATTTTGCAACAACCCCCTAAAACTGATGATGGTATGGGGTGTTATGAAAATACCCTTTAAAAAAAAATATAAAATAATTGCAATACTCTTTACTACTTGTATGTGTTTCTCCCAAAGGCACACTAGAAAGAGTGAGTCATATACAAATAAAATGTTTATTAGAACTTGTGGATATTTCAACTGATGAATTTACGCGCAATCGGTCTACCATGCAGCCGATTATGGACCATGGCCTTAGAGTTAGTACATTATTATAAACACTATGGGGCACATGTGAGTGAGGAGAAAAAATTCGCTTCGCTGGCCCCTGGGACTTCAAACCCCCCCTCCCAAAATGTCTGACAAGTACCTCTTGTTAACCACTAACCAAGGGCTTAACACGGGGAGACTTCAAAGTTTGAATTCCCCAGCCAGCGAATCTTTTCTCGTGAGTGTACGTCTTTTGAAGTCTGTGCGAAGGGCATGCCCCAAACTCGGTTTTGGCTTTATAGTATGGATGGATGAATCAAAATGGGCATATTTGCACTAAAGATAGTATATACAAACAACTTTCTGTTTAAGATTTGCATTTTGGATTTCCCCACCTTCCCAACTCTCGAATGAAAAAAACGAAAAAGAAATATGTGAATATATTGAAAAGAAAAATGCAAAATGAGGCATTATGTGCAATTACAATACCACATAAACAAATTTATTATTTATTATTGCCTCTCAAAAAAATTGTAATGTATTTTTTGTCCAATCGCTTAGCAAATAAAGTATAAAAAAAACAAAAAAAAAAGAAAGAAATAGAAAAAACACTCTTTGCTCAACGTCAATACTTTACAGTTTAACACTAAGAAAAGGTTAAACGGGATCTGCGAACCTAAATTTTCACAGAAAATCTCGTCTGTGGATCCCGAGAATCCAACAGTGGTTGACAATGCTAAGTTGGCATTCCCTTTTGCCAAAGCAAAACCTTCGTTGGATTCTCGGAACCCACGAACGAGAGCTTCGGTGGAAATTGAAGTCCTGGAATCTGTTCCAAACCTAAAAACCCTAAACACTCAAAAAATTGTGGATATATTGAAAAGAAAATACAAAATGAGGTATCACAAATTTATTATACATTTTTGCCTCTAAAAAAAAAAATTTATGATGTATCTTTTCCCCAATTGCTTACCTAAAAAAGCAAAAAAAGGTCAAAAAGCAAAAAAAAAATCAGTTTTTGGCCCAAGGCCAATATACCTACTGTCTAACACCAAGAAAAGGTTAAAAAAAAACCTAAAAACCCTACACTCTCCAAAACACTCCAAGGGAGGTGCCATTGTCTCAAGTCTTCTTTTTTTTTTTCTTCTATTTCTCTCTCTTCTTCTTCGTCTACAAATCAATTCAAAACCCCCAAAATCTCCCATTCTTTCTCTATTTCCTTCCTTTCTCCAAACACAAATCTCTCTTTTTCTCTCTGTTTTTATTTCCTCCATCTCCTCTCTCTCCCCCTCTCCCTCTCCTTTTTTCCGTCTCTTCCCTTCTGTAAACATGAGCAGCGGTTTTAGGGTTTCAATCCCTAACAACGTTCGTAAAACGATCCAAAACATTAAAGAGATCGCGGGGAATCACAGTGACGATGAGATATATGCAATGCTCAAGGAGTGCTCCATGGATCCCAATGAAACTGCTCAGAAGCTCTTACTTCAAGGTATTTTTTTCTCTGATTCCTTCGTGGGTTCGTTTTGTCTTAATTTCATTTATCTCGGTTGCGATCTGTTTGATTCTAGGTTGTTGTCCTTTTGGTGAGGTTTGATTGTTTCTCTCTCTTCTTTTTCTGGGGTGGCGCGGCGATTCGGTTGTGAAAATTGAGCTGGTTTTTTTTTATGGGCTTTGATGGGTTTTCAGTGTTAATTGTAGTTCTGTAATGACGGGTTAGTTCCTCATGGTTTTTCAAATTCCGGAATACGCTTTTGGAAGAAAAATGAGATTTTGGGCACCTAAAGTTTAATTTTTTATTTTTTTTATGGGGCTTCAGAACTTCCATTGCGGTATGAAGGTTTCAATGCAAATCTCTTTCTTTATCTGTTCTACGGGAGGAAAAAATGGACATCTAGCTGTGATAAATGAAGTTGGGTTATCCCGCGATTCCTCTGTTATCGTCAATGTTCAGATCGCCAGATATTTCCTTTTTGTTTTTTTTTTCTTGAGATTTTTTTAATTTTTTGGTTTTACTGGTAAACCATGCCATTGTATTTTACACATGGTAATAAAACCATATACCAGAATATCGACTTGAATTGGGTTGAGATTGGCCAGTATATATGGTGGATCTGATTAAATTACACAGTTGAATGTGTGATTCTAGTATTCGGGAGTGTTTCTGTGGTTTCTTGTTTGTTGGTTTTTGGGTTATCGACTTGTGGTACTCATCTGAGTTTGCGGGTTTGACTGAAATATTGATGAAGTGGTTGAAAACCTCCGATGCCTTATTTGATCAATTTTGCTTTTCTTTCGAAAGTTTGGTGACTTCCTAGGCACACAGTTTTTGATCAATTAGCCCTTTGTTTTTACTGTAATGTTTAACTTCGAATTGTTGGTTATGCAGTTATTAGGTCTTTAGCCTTGATTCTGATAGCAAAGCACTGTGAATCAAGCAGTGATTTGCCATCTATGGTGGTTAGTAAAATTATTATCTTGGAGTACCCTTTTGCCGAGCCTAGCTCAAGTTGTCTATTGTCAAATTGTTAGTCTTGAGTGTGCATTCTCTTGCGTCACATGTAACATTGTTTTGACAGTTAATCATCACGAACAATTGATGATCATGTATTATAGTCTTGTAGCATTAGTGCTCAGACTCAGAGAATGGTTACTACAAGACCTGTTTCCCCAATATGTTCAAATATTATAACTTGCTGTGCTACTGTTACATATTCTTATTAATCATTAGTAGCAGAACATTGTGATATTAAGTGCTTATGGGTTTCCCTCTCTCTCTCTCTCTCTCTCTCTCTCTCTCTCTCTCTCTCCATATATATAGGTTGACACATGGTTTTGTGACACATAATGACACAGCCGCGGCCCGCGGGGCCTAGATGGAGATGAGTTAAGGGCAGATTTTTGGTGAGAACAATTTCCTCATTATAAAGATCATCCTCGCCAAAAATCAGCCCATTTTGACATTTGAGACCTCATGAAAGTGGAATGCAAGTCTAAAATTTCTGGATCGTATATTTCCACCATTAACTTTAAGTCCACATTTGATAGGGTTAAAAGTTTCAGAAGAGGTTGATAGTTTGTGAGATGATCTCTATGGTGAGGAGATCATCCTCACAAAAATCAGCCCTTAACTCATCTCTACGTGGGCCCCACGATCGTGTGTCATTATATGTGTTGAAAACTATGTGTCAACCTATCTCAACCCTAGTCACAAAAATCTTCGAATTTTTTAAAAAATCTCCGATTTTTTGAATTCACGAATCAATCGCCGAATAATCGGCAAAAACGGTAAAATCTCCGATTAATAAAAAAACTAGGCGATTCATCAGCGATTTTGCCGAATTTTGCCGATTAATCGACTGAGACCCATTTTTTGCCCCTTTTGATTCCGATTTTGCCGATTTTTGGAATTATGAATGATATATGATGCTTATGACTTATGACTTATTATTATGGAATTATAGATGCGTTTTTCATCATATAAATGTGTTTTGTTAAAACCAACCTTTCTAACTCGAAAAATGACATAATATACTTGTTTATTTTTGCCGATTTCAGCCGATTTTTACCGAATTTATCCGAATTTTCCCGACTTGACCCCTTGTCGATTTATTGCCGAATCCCGACTTTGTGACTATGATCTCAACCCTTTCTCTCTCTATATACACACTCACACACACTAGCAGGGAGCACGTGACTGAAGAGGAGAGTTGTTTGGGTTGTGTGTAAAGGTTGTGGGGTAGCTTTTGATTTATTTGGAATACTTTTTAATCACCAAGATGCATTCGTAAATTTAAAATAAAATAAAGGGAAAATTACCTCCAGGGCCGTAAGTTCACACTTACGACCCAAGGCAACCACCTCTTCATTATTAGGTCCAAAAAGGGCTGCCTTTTTAGAAATATGGACTTAAACCCCCAATCAGTCTATTTTGAGCAACTTTTAAAAATGTATTCCTACTTTACCCTAGTAGAGACGTAAGCTTAGTGGGTTTTAATAAAAAAACAAAAAAGAAAAAGGAAAAGGAAAGTAACTAAAGAAATCAAACAAGGAGAGATTCCAAACCAAACATCAGCCTGATTAGTGATTTACAACCCTTGGATCTTTGTACCCACATAACGCTCAATAATGCTCAAATTCCTACAATTAAAATCAACCCATGAAAATAACTTCAATACAATGCTTAGAAATCACTGATCAGGTTTATTTTTGGTTTGTAGGTCCACCTAGTAATTGGTCAAACATCTATACGGTCAGCATCTACTAAGAGTGTGACACGTGGCTCGTATTGTGGGCTATGATCGGCTTTGCTCACAGCCTGGTGTACTACCAATTACTTTTGCAAAAGGAGGGGGTAGTACTAAATTACCCTAATAAAAAGGGATAAAACTACGTTTCTACCTTACCTATGAGGGTAAAGTAGGAATAAATTTTTAGAAGTTGCTCAAAATAGGCTGATTGGGGTTTTAAGTCCATATTTCTAAAAAGGCAGCCCTTTTTGGACCCAATAATGAAGAGGTGGTTCCTTTGGGCCGTAAGTTTAAACTTATGTCCCTGGAGGTAATTTTCCTAAAATAAATAGCAACTTTATAATTGAACAAAAGTAGTTAGTATTGGATATTCTAATGGATCCATTTTTAACGAAAAAAAGTTGTGATTTTTTGAAAATTGTAAGGAAAAAATAGTTTTTGAAGAGAGAGTATGTGGGTGGTTGGGAGATGAGAAATTAGTTTCTGGAGAGATAGATTTGGTGGTCGGCGAGAGGAAAAGTTGCCTCGGTCCACTTGCAAGCTACTAAAGTTTAAGAACAAAAAGTGCTTTTATACAAAAAGCAAAAAAAACTGAAATACTCACAGATAAAACCATCATGCACTACATGTTTATAAGGGCATATATGGAAAAAATTGCAACAAACATTGATTGATGGCTCAAATGATCGGCTCATGGCTAAATAAGTGAGCCCCATTATAATAGTATATATGTTTTTGCACAAATAAAAAAATTTATTCGTAGGAGGACTGCAAGTTATGTTCTGTGTATAACTGTAACCTTCTTATTTAGCAAAGTCATCATAAGTGTATGTTTTGGTTCGCAGATACATTTCATGAGGTCAGAAGGAAACGTGACAAGAGAAAAGAGGTAAAGCTTTGTCCTTGTTCCAATTATTAATGAATGCTCCAAGTCTGCTATCCATATGTAGAGTTTGGATTTCCATTTAGAATGATACACTTGGTCTTTGTATTATTTTCACAATTCTGGTTTTATCAATTCAACTTGTCATTATAATTCATATATGATTTGTGTAGATGGCATGCCATTATTTGTGGAAAATAAAATGAAAGAAAACCGATTAAGTCCAGGTGTCTCAGAGATTTTGCTTGATGAATGAGGTTGTAATTGACTGCTTCAGTCCCTGATATGTAACCATGATGTAGGATGCGTGACTTCTATCCATTTTTCTAATGATTTCGACACATTTCCAGGTTTCCTTGCTGTCTGATATTCTAACATGTCAAGCTGGTCCTGCAGCAAACTGCAGTGTTGAATTGCATTTCTGTTTCCACCTGCCTGCTATACCTGCTATAGTAGATTCACTTCACTTGGTAATTGGTATTAGCACTGTGTAGGAACTTGGATACATCATTATCAGTTAAGATGATTGTTGATGCTAATCCCGATTTATAAAATTAGGAGTTCAACCATAAAAATGAAAACATATTACCAGGAAAATGTTACAGTTCTGTTCCCTTGTTTTAATTATGCTTTAATTGTAGATGACAGAAGAGGGGGGATGGGGGGAAATGATGGGAAAGACTGATGGTTCTTAAATAAATCAGTCCGACAATTAGGAGATGTTCCCTCAGACGCAGTTATAGTTTGCCAATTATTCCTAAATCAGGAAGATTTTTTTACGCCATGAAATGAATGTAAGAAAGTTTGGAGAAAGAAAGCAATGTTCTGGATGGTTTGTCCTTGTCATCTTAGCCAATTCATTTGAATGGTCAAAATTAAGTATGTGATACAAATCTAGAATCTTAAGGTGCACTTTATTTCTATTTGAGTTTATGGCATGGGATTTTATAATGCACACAGCTTTGGCCCTCAAATCCTAGTTGTGTATAATGTGACATGGCATTCTTTAACAATAAGTGCAGTGATAACATTACAAAATCCTTTTCATTGTTGCACTTTCTTTACATTTGTCAAGTTATTAATATTTCAGTTTTTTTTTTCTTTTGTAGAATCTGAACAACAGAGAGTCTGCAGATTCTAGGTGGAGAACAGGCACACAGGGGCGAGGGGGTAGGGGTGGTCGGGGGAACTATTCTCCTCGTTACATCTCTAATGGTATAAGCTCACTTCTATACTAGAACTTTAAACTGCATTTTTCAGGGTTTCAATCACTTGGTTATGGATGAAACATGTTGCTTTTTTCCATTGACAAATCAATCATGTTACATTTGCTTGTCTTGGTTTCACGGACAAGATTATGCGTTTGTTTAGAATATCATAAATACTTTTGCTTACAATAGAGGAGTTTTCTGTAAATATTGGTGTTCCATTCAGTGACTGCTGTATTTGATGAGAGCTGCTTTTGTTGTACACTTGTACATATGGAAATGTTGTAGGGTGGGTACCATCTCTTTGTTTTTTTTGATAATTGGTACTATCTCGTTTGCAACTAATGCATTGCAACTTTTTAACTTCTAAAACAGTATGTTCTGTTGTAGAAGGTTTGGGTGTTATTGGTGATGGCTGTAAACCTGTCTTTTCTTTTCTAAGGATGTAATTGGCCATTTTCCTATTCGGATCAGTCACATTGGTTTATTGCATTATCAACTTTTTTTGTCTCACTTATCCTCTTTTCAGATGTTGGTGGTGGGAGGAATTCTAGTGCGGGAAAGGAAAATGGAGTCAATCAAGGGACGGAGAGAGGTGTTACACCCTCTTCTTTGCCGGCATCTCAGGACACACAAACTAAATCAGCAACTCCTGTATCAAGGTGAATTTATCTGCTAGAATATCAAATACACTTCAACTTGGATGTGTTAAACTTTACTGTATTGTCTTTATTCTTAGACATATGATGTGGGGTGTAATTTTAGATTGGGTATACATCTTGCAGCTCTGTAACTGTTGTGGACAATGGCCCAACCAATGTAGCTCATGCAAGTTCTACACTTGGACGTGCATCACAGTTACCCGCAGACAGTATTACTAATCCTCCCAAAGAAAGTTCAGTTGTCGATTTTAATAAGTTAGGAAGTGCCCCGCCACCCCCGCCTATCAATGCAAAAAGCACCCCTCCATCTGGAGTCAGCGTCACACATGTGCAGCCCACACCAAGTTCTGACCACGCCTTAGCATCCGTGTCAGGAGTCTATTCCTCAGCTTCAGATCCTGTACTGGTGCCGTCTCACGACTCATGGCTTCCCGGAGCAGTGGGTACAATTAAACGTGAAGTTGGGAGCCAACGGACAGCTAATGAATCAAATGCTACAATCCCCGTTGAGAGCAAATCCACTGCCTCTCAGTTTGCAAATCATCTTCATATAAACAAACTTGTATCTCGTGATGTAACCAACTCCGAGTTGTCTTCATCCATGAATGAAAAAGCAGCTTCAGAAATTGGGAACTCCTTCATGCATGGAAAGATAAGCAAAACTCAGGGAGTTGAAAGGAATCAGCTCTCTGAGCCATCACAACCATCATCTTCATCTACCCATGGTGGCTCTTCAACTAGTAGGCCTTCATCTAATTATGGTAGCCGGTCACACCAACTTCTTGGCTCCCAGAAAGGTAATATATGCTTCTTCTCTCTTGTTTTATCAACTTGACATAATCCATTTTGCATAATTGCGTGAAGGTATCTAAGAGTGAAATTGGCTGTTGTTAAAATTTTAAATTTTCTTGATGGCTTTGAGTAGACTTAGAAATTGGATGAAGAGTGAAATTAGTAATTCAAAATCAGATTTGCGTTATACATCTGACTCTTTTTTTTGGGGCTCTTAATAAATTTATGTATTTAACTGAAGTATGTAAGGATGCCAAGTTTCAAAGTACACGGTATCGTTCTAGTATATCGTTCATGGGTGATATGGAAATGTGTCGGAAGCATCGTTTGGTTTTGGACGAAACTTCTTGAAACCGAAGCGAAATGTTAGTTCAAATTTAAACATAAGATGAAGTATCGTTCAGTTTCGGACGAAACTTCATGTAGCCAAGCTCGTCACACCCTAGGTCGATACCAAAACGATACGGGTGAAACATTTTGGTATCGCCCGATACTTTGAACCATGCAAGTTTGTTCCGAGTTACATCAGTTTAAGCCTTTTACGATCAACCTTCTTTCTTCATTAATGGTGTCTGGTGTTACAGACGTTAAGTTTGTCTAATTTGATTTTACTTTAGAAACAAACTACACAATGGTTGACGTGCTAGCATGATTTCAATTTAATTCTCGATGAATTGTACTCTCTAGTCATGTTTTTGTGAATGTGAGGCTTCTGAAGTTTCTAAAATAGGGGTTTCCAAATCACAAGTATTACGCATTGTTCTTGTTTGGAGCTTGAACTGAAACTTGGAGAACAGGCAGCAGCGAGACGTGTTAAATTGTTTGATGCATATAGTCTCATCTTCTTTGTTTTCCCTTCAGTGCGCAGTTATATTTTCTCTTAGGCAGTGAAAAGTATATTTTTTCTTATGCATCTAGGATATCTATCAATTCATTACAAAGCAAAACATGAAGTGAAATTGCCACGTCGTCAAAGAAGTTATGTATGTCTCAAGACTCGAGGTGTTATCACTTCAGAAAGAGAACTTATTTAAAAGAATAGGAAATTAAACTTATATGTACCCATGTAGGAATACCAGGAAGAAAAAAGGGTGGGTTATGTTGACCAAGGTCGCCTGTTTAGAAGAATCCAGGCAACATATTTGAATAAGAAGTCAAAGCCCAAATTGGAGTTCTGATTATGGTTTAAGATGGACGCAAGTCTCCAAGGATCCAGTATCCTTTTAGAAAACCAACAAATGGCATATAAGAGTCACCGTCAATTGCAGATAGGAAGCTTGGAAAGAGTTACGGGAATATGTCCAGACTTCCAATCTCTGTTTTTGAACTTTTAATCCTGATAAATCAAAGGGAAACTGACTTAGCTACACATTGGTCATCCTTTTGTGTAAACCTATACCTGCCTGGCTGGGATTACGGTTAGAGCTATCTTTGCAAGTCAATTCAAGAATCCCTGACCGTGGTGTCTTTAATGGAGTTTGAAGGAGACTTCCTTTTTTCCCCATTAGTCACATTCTTGGGTACACTTATTTTTTATGCAACAATTATTAGACTACAGTCCTAATTGATTCATTTGTCCAGTTAATATTTTTGTAAAACATAACTCTTTTGGGCTTTGCTTAGATGTCCTGATTTCCAATCTTGGTGGCCTTGTTTAACATATATGTAATTTGGTCAATAGGCGCATTAATTTTTAGAATTTTCTTTATTACACATTAAACTAACTTCAACGGTTGAGGCTTATTAAAATCGTATGAGGGCAACATTATAAAGGGAAAAATTAACTGGTGATAATCTTCCATTCTCTTTTTCAGCAGTAGGCCCCAGTAAGGAGTGGAAACCAAAGCCAACAACGTCTAACCCTGCTCCAGCTTCTGGAGCCATTGGCACATCAGATGTTGTGTCTATCACTGTCGAAGCTGGTACCGGATCACTACCTACATTGAATTCCTCTGCTTCTGAAGAAACAACTTCAAAGCTGCAGAAGAAGCTAGAAGAGTTACATTTCTCAGATAGTCAACATGTTATCATTCCAAATCATCTCCAAGTCCCCGAAGCTGAAAGAACTGGGTTGAGTTTTGGAAGTTTTGATGCTAGTTTTGGAGTCAGCATAAGCTATGCTAATGGCCCTGATAGTGACAAGAGTTCTACTCCTCTGTCTGAATCCTCTCAAGAAATTGAAGAAACTGCTGAGGAGCCTTCCTCAAGGTATGTAAACATTAACAATACTTGTTTTTGTGTTCGAATTTAATCTTAAGTCACCTAGTTCTATCTAATATATGGGGTTTCATTGGTTGGCTTGTTTGGAAATGACCCACTACTCCCTCTCTTCCCTGGGCTTGAGGATGAAAAGATGCCCTTAAATTATTTGCCAAATGGTGGAATATCAGAAATTGTAGCCAGAGAAGCTATTTTAATAGCTGCGACCAAAATGCCTTAATGAACTCAATTCATTATTGCGGGATAGGGATGTGGAATCAAAATATTCAAAATTTGGAGTTTTATTCGAATTTCCAAACATTGCTTCTTTATTTTAGTGAAATTTCTTTTCTTTTTCTTTTTTTTGATAAGGGTAAAAATACACATTGGGTCGAGCATAAGTACAGTCTACCTATGGCTTAGCATTATGCATGGTGCACATGAAGGGGCTGGGGATCAGCCACTAAATGGGTCCACGTAGGGAGATTTATGCCAAATTTGACCATGTCAAATGCTTGGAACCACCAGTTCTATTCCACTCTGTTGGATGGTGGCAAAGGGGTCCAGAAAAAGTCTGTAGCTGAGATGGTTATGGTCATCTGGTTGGATCGATTTTCATGTATATTTCCTTAAATGTGATCTGTAGAATAGGGCCAATCTCATGCAAATGTGCTCCATGTGTATTGCTAGGCTGTTGGTTGACCATAATTTGTTCTACCCCTACGGTAATATATTTTATTTGTGTTTGATAAGTGATATTTTACTGAAATTATTATATTATGAGGTTTGAAATTGTACCTTGTCTATTGCCTCTTCACATTTTGACTTTTTTTAGTTTTATAATTGGGTGCAGCAATCAAAATGCTTCCCCAGATGCTGAGGAAGGAGATTATTCTGATCATCCACAATCACCAATGAATGTACCAGAAAATCTTTCACCAGGAGAGGCCGATGTCTCCTCTAGTGCAGTGCAGGAATACGATCAGTCCAAGCCGGAGATGGCATTGCCTCCAGGAGGTCCTCAATACTCAGTTGTTCATACTGCACCAAACTACCCCAGTTTTGGATTGATGCCACCCATGCTAGGGACCCAATTTGCACCATTTGATAACCCTGAGCCTCAGGCACGCGATGCCTCTCGCCTTCCAAGCTTTGTTGTAAGCCTTCAGTCCTCTGGCCTTATATGTAATCTGTTGATCGAGCTTTTCCATATTATCATACTGACCCTCCAAATTTTCTTACATACATTTTGTCTGTATTAAAGTTTTATCACCAGTTAGAATTTGTTTATTATGTCTTTATTCAAATGCCTTGACAGAAGGTATAGCTCTAAATTTATGTTGCATGGATTCTTCTAGATTTTTGAAGTACCCATGTCGGATTACATGTTTGAATTCGATATGACAGATGCTCCTTGTTTTAATTTTACTTAATTGATGCAGCTGAGTTGGGCTCCGAAATCAAAGACTTTCGATCTTGTTTTGAACCTTTTTTTAATAATTATTAGGTTGGACTCAACTATTAGCACATTAATGATGCTGTTTGCAACTTCTTGTTTTTAATTTTACTTCCATATCATAATCTTTGGGCAACTAAATGTTATTATTTAGGTCCAGCAACCATTCGATCCATCCACAAGCTATTATACCCAACTTTACCGACCTGGCGGTGATGGTGATGGCCGCTTCTCTCCCTTTCTTGCACCTGGAGCTGCCACCAAATACAATGGCAACATTGCAATGTTATCTTCCCAGTCTGGCCAGTCTCCTCAGGAGGTTTGCTCATATTTAAGTGTTCCAACTAGATGTTCTTTTGCAGTATGGGAATAGTTTTGATTGTTTAAATTGTTTTCAGGAAATTTCTGAAATACATTTGTTTTACAGAAGTATGATTGTGCAATTTGAATCAGATCAATTTCATTGTATATTTAATTACATAAATGGGCAAATGTACTATATCTTCTGCTCAATATGTGGCCCACATGCTTATCAATCTGGAACGTCCAAATCTTAGGCCTCTTGTGTTGCCCAGAACCAAACATTAAAACTGATTTTACAATGCTAAGAATTTGATTAAGACCTCATAAGAAGATATAGGTAGTGGTCGAAAGGGATGGGCAAAACTTCATGGGAAAACTTGCATTAACTGTACATTCAATTTTGGTGTGTGAACAAGGTATTAAATTTCATTTATTTCACGAAACATTTCCACTTTGAAGCAAGCCTACAGGAAATAATACCTACAGATGACAGATAGCATTATTCTCGTAATATTTCGTTTATGTTAAGCTTCAGTACATTTCAATTCAAACCCGTAGCCTAAAAAACCCTTTAAACTCTTCTCAAACTGTTTTTTATTTTATTTTATTTATTTTTGTGAATCTCTTAATCTTCAATCATTCGAGGATAAAAAAGGCCACACTAAGCCTGAAATTCTAAAATTAAGTTTTCAACAAGGTATTCTGAAAATATTAAGAAATACGAAAAATGAGCTTCTAGAATTACCAGAACTGGTACCATAATATCATGTCATGGAATACTATAGTTACATAGAGCATCAGTACTCTCAAGGTCCTAAACACGATGAAGATAATGGAGGACGAAGGTCACGACCTTTCTATGTTTGATGTAAAATTCTATGTTGATGCAATGTACTTTATGAATTATGCCATGATTTGGTGGGTATAATAATTTTCATGTGTCATTATAGCTGTTTTTAGTTGACAGATTCTCAGATACTTGCCTCAACATGTTACAGAATGCTATGGTCATTCATTATCACACTCCATATGTATGTATATTATAGTTTGCTGGCTTATGAGTGTCTTTATGCTTATTTTATCATTTCCTAAACTATCTACAAAGATTTCCACAATATTTCATAATTTCACAAAAATTGTATTATATTTTCACACTGGTCAAAATATTTCCATTTCTAAGCTGGTTGATATAAACCTCGAAATCAAAATTTAATACCTTCGCTGTCTGCGACCAATACAAGGGAACGGGCTTATATTTGGATGGTCTGGATTTATGACCATGCTTGTGTATGATATCCACATCTCAATAGTGAGCCATTGTGATGGACCCGAGTGCCTTTTCCTTGTATGTGCATATGTAATATTTTCTTTCTTAGCAATCATTCGTATTGAGAAGAGGAAACCTGGAGTTCATCAGAAGTTCTTGTCTTCGCTAACTGTACAGTTCTTGTTTTCAAGAATACCCCATGCCTCTTTTGAGAAACACTTGCAGAATTCTAAAGATGATGCTAAAATGTTTTCATGATCTGGTCGTCATAGTCCTAAATTTTTTGCACAATTTTTGTAGGTAGGCTAAAAATCACAAGTAATCCTAAGAACAGTTTGTGGTGTTTAAACAAGTCCTCAGTGCTTGGTTATATTTACTGGTGGTGAAGTGCTTTGTTCATTCTTTAGGAAGAAGTATTCCTTTTTGTTTTATCCAATTCGGAAATTCTGATAAAATGTTTGTTCTGCTATATGCTTTTATAATTCTCTTTATGGTTTTTTTTTTGGTAAATAATTCTGTACGATTTTTAGATTTATTTTCAGTGCTTGTGGTTTACTCATCCATTATTTCCAACTTCTGATGCTCATATATATATGTGTAATTGCAGAGTGGAAACTCTCTGGGTCTCTCTACAGCAGGTCCAACTCCACTTGTTACCCAAGCTGCAGGAGCCATGCAGAACTCTATAGCTGTGACCCAGCAACCAGTTCCTGTTTTCCGGCAGCCTGCCGGGGTACATATATCCCATTATCCTCCTAACTACCTTCCATATAGCCAGTACTTCTCCCCATATTATGTACCTCCTCCAACCATTCACCATTTTTTAAGCAACACTGCTTTTCCTCAGCAACCTTCAACTGGCAATGTATATCCCCCTCCCCCTGCAGCAGCTGCAACAGGTGTTAAATACTCTCTTTCACAATACAAACCTGGAACTAATACCGGCAATTCAACCCACATTGGAATGCCAACCGGATATGGACCATACAGCTCCGCCCCAGCTGGTTACAGTCCCAGTCCAGCTCCAACCTCTGGAAACTCAACTGGCAATGAGGATCTTGCAGTGTCTCAGTACAAGGAAAATAATGTCTACATCACCGGGCAGCAGGTTTGTTTGTTTTTCAATTTTTTTTCTTGAGATTTACTTATCTTATCCCATTGTATTATTGGACGTGTGGCAATTTTTTAGTCTTTTACTGAATTTTTTGTTATTCCCAAGAGAAAAGTCTGAAAATACTTATATAGTGCTTGTTGCTCAGTTTGACAGTTGCAGCTACATACCCAGAATGAAGTAATCAAACACCCATAATTTTATAATAATACTATAGTGCCCAAGTATAATTATCTTCAGGGACAGCCAAGAGAACTTTTTCCTGTTAGTTAAAATATACTTTTAAAAACTATTAAGTATCATAACATTATTTATCTGATCCAAGCCTGCACCTTTACCATTGAAGAGCAAGTTATATGTTTGTCTTTCTTGGGACCCTGTTGCCATGGCGAAGGGTTTGTGTTTTTTGGTCATTCATGTATCTTGGGTTTCTCCAGAAAATACTATGCTGGATCAAGTAAATTTGGAATCTGCTGATTTATCTGCTGAATTTTTCTTATTACTTAGTTTGTCACTGCTTTTTGGAAGACAAGATTTTGCAGATGATGACTGAAATTGTTTTTTGCAGAGTGAAGGTTCGGCTGTGTGGATTCCTGCAACGGGCCGAGATATTTCTGGCTTGCAGGCTAGTTCTTTCTACAACCTCCCCCCTCAAGGGCAGCATGTGACATATGCCCCCCCACAGGCTGGCCATGGCGCCTTTGCCGGAATATATCACCCTGCACAGACAGTGGCAGCAGCAACTGTTCACCCACTGCTGCAACAGTCTCAAACCATGGGTGGTGCTGTTGAAATGGTGGGACCTCCAGCCGGTGCTTATCAGCAGCCTCAACGTGCACAGATCAACTGGACCAATAGTTACTGAAGAACAGAGACTATTTTTGAAGACTTACAAATGAAGTAATACAAGTTGATCTTGTGATTTTTGGAGGCCCTAAAAGTTCGGATGGAGGGAAACATCAGGAAGAAAATGCGGCGGTGGCCTGATTTGAGTGTAAATATATAGATGGTGGCTGGATTTGCGGGAAGTATCTCACATTGCTTGAATGGGGGTGGAAGGTGAAATTCACCTTTGACTGATAATTGACCATTTTAAGTTAGTTGAGGAAGGTATGTGCAGGTCTTTTCTTGCTTGCTGCTGTTTTTATTTTTCTTCCTTTCTAGTCTTCGTAAATTACTCTTGGTGGTAAAAAAAAGTTAGGTGTTTTATTTCTTTTCCTTTCTTTGAGGTCTTTTAGGACTTTGGAAGGTAAGATATAAGTTGGTGGGTTTTTCCATTCTTTTTACCACTTTCTTACCTGTAAAGTAAATTTTGATAGTAAGAAATTATGTATCACATTACACTGTTGTAATTGGTATAAGGGAAGTAACATTTTATTCCTCACTTTTTGATTGATAACTGTAATGAATAGCATTCCTAAGGATCCAATGGACTTCTCAGGGAAGCTTCCAGAATGTGTTGGAGCCATGGTTCGAAGTATCGGTCATCCGATTAGGCGGGACTGAACCATAGCATCATGGGCTGTATGGCCTGTACAGGCTATATTGCCATAAGGGCTTCCTATTGTCTGAGAGACTTTCAACCATGGGTGGACTAATAACAAATGTGGATTCGCATGCACAATCCGAGCATAAATTGGTTAAATCTGCAATCGACCTACCATTCTCTGATTTTTCGAGCAAATTTCAAGGGTTGGGTGAGGACTAAGGCTCTTATGGGGTGTGTTTGGTTACAGATTTAACTCTAGGTGGCATAGAAGTTGCTGATATTGAAGTTATTTTGTAATTGGGTCAGAGTGGTTTTAGTGCGACATATTTTCCTACCAAGGGGATCAGTTGCACTTATTTTGACCTATACTCTACGCAAATGGTTACCTAATATTGTGTACACCGACCGATCTGATCAAACTGGTGATCATCATCTGGTCATAAGGAATGGTGTACTGTATCACTTTATCTTTAAGGAATAATTGGGTAATAGTCCTGAAATATCCGAACCCAAAAGCAAAACAACAAAGCCATGGCCTGCTATGCGGACTCTCCGTACTAGAGCTCTTAGATCTTATCTCTCCTATTACTTCCTTTGATTAAAGCAAAAATAAAAATTCTTTGATTTTATCGACCTTTTAATTCCAAACTATAAAAGGAAGGGTCTTCATTTCTCAGTCTACCCGTCAACTTTCTTAACGGTAATAACTACCATCCAACATGCTCATCAAGTTCCTCAGTGTACGTTCACTCACCTCCTCCTTCCTGCGCCACGTGTCACCAAAACCGGCCCCAGCATCGCCGGAGGAGAGTTCATCGGTTGTGAAGATCATTCATGCTGGGGGACTCGTTGAGTACTACTACATCGCGGTCCCTGCAGTCAGGATCATGGAGAAATACCCGTCATTCTTACTCGCTCGACCGGAGATTTTCAGGCAACCGTTGGACTCACTAGTTCGGCCAGAAGAGATTCTGACCCCCGGTAAGAAGTATTTTGTTGTTCCACACCGTACAGTGCAGAAACTCCGACGTCGGATCCGACAGCCCATCGGAGAACTTTCTTTCGAGTCCTCTGCCTGCCAATCCTCTGATGACATCTCTGGTGGTCCTGTTTCGCAACAGAGCAAGGATGAATTTTCCAGCGAGCCCACCGCAGCAAAGAGTAAAAGCAACTGTTCCAGCAGTGTCAGCTTCTCTAGTTTGGTGTCTACCCAGAAGTCCACATCAACTCCATCTAAGGTTCACATGGAGGGCAATCCCTCGAGGAACACGGGCTCCCGAAGTTCTAGGTCGGGGAGGAGGACGAAGGCACGAAACGTCCAATTTTGGCAGCCCACATTAACATCGATCAACGAGGGATCACCTGCTCGTGCGGCTGATGACTGAAATTTTCAATTACATCCTGATCTGCGTCTACTTTTTCTTGTAACAAATTAACATATTGTCTTATTTGTTCTTTACCTCAATCACCCCTTGTATTAAAAGTTTGTTACTCATTTAGCAAATTTGCAGTTTATTCTATTACACTAATGAAGATTTTCTAGCTTAATTTTGTTAGTTAATATGAGGATTGATGATCTTTAGCAAGGCCTGAGCCAAAAAGCAACTGGTGTTTTAATGAACACAGACCACTGCTGAGTCAACTCAGTTTGGCCGAACCACGAGTTCCCGGTCTTGGTTATCACTAGGTCCAACTTAAAAGTGATCATGTTGCAAGTTTGAGCTTCTAAACATTGGTTTTCAGTTTTCTTCAGTTAATTGGAGAAATGTAGCAGTGCAGATTGTAATGGAGAAAACCAAATTACTACCTACTTCAAGTCTAAAAACAGATCTAAATCATTAGACACCCAATTCTAGAAAGCCCATCTTGGTTTCTTTCCTTGAAGATCCAAGCGCAGAAAATGCTCAAGCGGCCAAGCCGATTGCACTGGTTGCAAACATCCAGCCTTATATAAGTGGGTTAAGATTCAAAAGCTCCCTACTTTTCCCTGTCTATTAAAGTTACTGCTAAATCAGAACATCTTGGATTCCATGGTGTTTGAACTTTTTTCAAGTAAGCAACCAAAATGTGTAAGTTTATGCCACGGCTTTAAACACCATGGATAATTGGGATTCATTGTTGTTAAAACCATCTAACTTGCTTGCAAGCTACACCCCATCAGGCCTCTTTATATACATAACTCACGTCGGTCAGATTATACAGTACACTATAATCCATGCAGAGAAAAATATAGTTTCCAAACTTAAGATCGATTGAATTATGAGTTCGAAAAATGTGAGTGACAGTCATGTCTGTACATGATTTCCTTCTCTAGCCAGCATAGAAACAATATAATCTTTTTTGAAAAAAAATCGAAACTATATAATCAAAATTGAAAAGAGGATCCATATGGGTTAGTTTTCTCACTCAACACACACACATATATGTCCCTTTTGAGATAGTTTAGTTCAGACAGGTTCTGTGTCAGTACTTTTTACTTCTGGATTTTCTGTGTTGCCTCCATCACTGGTTTTGGGTTTCAAAGAATTTGAATTCTGCTTTGGAAGCAGCTTACTTGCAGTCTCTTTTGACTCACGCAAGTTAAGGGTGGTGTAAACTGACATTCCGCATAGAGCAGCAACAGCTCCACAGATACTCAGCACACCTGGATCTGAATTGAAAATTAGATAGCCTCCAAGCATGATCACACAAGTCTTGAACTGGCCTAAAACAACATGGGAGGTTGCGGATGTTGCACTGCACACAATACAATAATAATCTGGTATTAGAAATTTTAGTACAAACCATATGAGGAGAGCTCAGTGAGTTGACCTGCGACTCGGCCAAAATAATTAACATAAATAAAATTCTTAATCACCTGAGTCAATGAGTCAATTCACTGAACTAAATCTTTACAGCCAGGAAAGTTATTCTGAACTAAAAATCTTGCTTAAAATTTTAATGGGAAGAGGTAAGAGAATGGAATCTCACCCAAGTGCCAAAGCTCCAGACCATTGAAGAAGAAAACCGAGGGCAGCCGATATAAAAATAGCTGACGTATTATTGAGATCCCAGTTGAAGGATAACACCCCTGGTGGGTCCAGCCATGGCATCAAAGCCAGCAAGAAGAAAATGGTCACAGGAGTAGTCTTCCACATCAACCTACACTCAGATATCTTGCTTCACTTAGAATATGGATTGATAGCTTGATTTCTTACTAAAGAACAGAAAGAGATTATTACTTACGCAAGAGCAGTCCAATTTCCTTTCTGTTGCAGATCAGACCAAAGAATTTTATTTACAGCACTTGGGATTATCCATGCTAATGCAATACAAGAACCAAAGAAATTGAATTCCAGATCTGTGACAGTTGCCACTGCCACACCTACAGACACGACAGTAAGAGCTAGAACCTGCAACGTGATTAAAGAACTTAACATTTCTGTTCGATTAATAATTCAATTTTTTTATCAGTATAAATAGCTCAAAATTTGAGAATTTTTTTTTCTGGTAGGATTGCAAATCGATAGGCTTGTATATTGCGGAGGTTTCTTTCCACCATTAAGTAAAGAACTCGAATAATCCTGAGTTTTTCCAAGCTGGTTGGACTTGGGAGAGTCCATTTCCATGCCTGATCTCAACTTGTCATCAAGTGGTTGAGAGGGAGAGTGATGTCCCTTGGAGAGTTACCGACTCACCACTATGTTCTTTGAGATAGAGTTCATTATGTCTATGTTAGCCTTAGGCAGGGAAAGCTGTGGCTGATAAGCTTGCAAATGAAGGGCTAACTAGGAAAGATCAAATGCCAAGTTTGTAATTTCCCCTCATGGGGGGCACCCAATATGTTTTATTTCTTCACTTTTCATATGTTCACTCGGTTTGGATTATTTTTCAATACATGTAAAGGAAACTCAATACCCACCTTGTTGAAAGAAACCCTTTTCTTGAAGAGAATGAACTCTGCCAGAACAATGGTTGGAGTGACTGAAATCTTTGCCATCTGGTAGAACCCAATACTGCACAAAGTCACAATAACATGAAAGAAATAGTAAGTGCGATGATCTTCTTCCTTATGCTCTTAGTGAAAAGTCAAGTCCAGTCCTATTTGTCCTCCAACAAAGTAAAGGTAAACTACCGGGAACGAAATTCATTCACATAGCGCTATAGTCAGCTCGGTAGCCCCACACAAAAATTGTAGCAATTTAGTATTTAGGAAGATACAAAGACTTTATATCTTACCTGTTATGCTTTAAGCTGACATTGGCAAGGCCAGTTGAAAAAGCCATGACAATACCCAAGGAAAATAGAGAAGAGAAAGGTGTGGATTTGGAAGGAGGAGAGACAGGAAGCAATGAGAATGCCTTGAAGATGGCGAGAAGAATCCAAGACGAGGCGTAGTGGATTAATGTGAGAAAAATTGGGAAATTAAACCCAACCCTCCCCATCACCTATAAAAACAATTTAAATCAGTCAGGTTAATCAAACAAAAAGGAGACAGAGCTCCCCATCTACAATCTGAGAGGTACTCAGGTTTTGAAGTCTGTCGCACCTCCCCCCACCCAACACACTCACAATACCCACAAATAAAATGGAGTACCAACCAGTTTGTTTGCCATGATTATACCAACGGCAACCATGAAATTGAAGGTCATTGCCACATACGGCCCACAGAACCGTTGCTGTTGACGTTTGGCTCCTTCCGAAGTTCGCAACTCGTTGAAGAGTGAACTTCGCAGTTCCTCCAATGCTCGGCCTGGTATTTTAGAGGAAGAAAACCAAGGAAATTCAAAAATTAAAGAAACCAAGTCTAAATGATAATTAGTGAATACTCAGCTTGTATAAGGGAAGAAACGATGGGCTATCCAAATCCAAATTACATTACATTGAAGCAGAATCAGAAGTATATTACGACTAAAACTCATCCATCTTCATTTGAAGGGAAAGATTACAAGAACAAGAATTGAAAGTTACAATTCTCCTCTTGCAAACAACATTTGCTATGATTCTAGAGAAAAAGTAAGCAACCCAATAGATACAGAAAGGAATAGTGAAAGAACAAAGAAATTGAAAACGACTCCTACAAAGAGTGTGGATTGTTAGGCACGGGTTTCGAAAGCGAATAAGCTCACAAAGTCACATGTAAGTTGCAGAGAAACCCAGACACAGCCCTACATTGTATCAAAGCAAAAAAAGAAACCAACTCTAATAAACCAGATGGTTAAGTATTCATGTTTCTGGATTCACATGTCCTTTTCAATGAGCTATATGATAAACTCAAATAACAAATGATATAACCAAGGGAACTAAGCCTCAACTACCCATTTGATTAAATGAAAAAAAAAATGAAATCCAACAAGAGATCATGTGGAAAAACACAGGAAATTGCAGAAATCCAAAAAAAAAAAAAAAGACCTACAAAATAAAGCATTCTATAGCAAAACAATAACAATAACAACTATACCAGTTCAACTACAAAAATCCATTTGCATGAATGAATAAAGCGTCAAATATAACATTAGCAGTAACCTAAAAAAATTAACCCAACAGAGTAAATCCCCAAAAAACAAAAAGAATGCTAAAATCATACCCAAAAAAATAAAAACCAAACAATCTCAAGAACAACTATAACAGTGGCAGCCATTGAAAATTTGATACTACAACTAAAACAACAAAACCATTTTCTTTAACGAACAAACAACAAAATAAATCCTACAAATCCAATAAAAAAAAAAAAAAAATCAATGCAGCACAAAATCAAACAGACCTGCTTCGCCTGCATCGCTGTCTTTGCGTTTGACAAACTTCCTTGCATCTCTCCCAAATGAGAAATCCAACAACCCCATTTCCACAAAAGGAACGCATCAGCTCGATAAATATCAATCAAAATGTATCCAAAAAATTTGAAAAAAAAATCCAAACAAATTATCAAAGAAAGAGAGAAGAAAAAGACTAAGTGGGTATGTTTTATTTTGATTAATATATCAAATATAATCTCACATAAACTCTTTCTCCTAAAATCTCTCCTCTCCTTTATCTCTAACCAAAAGAGTTTTAGTTAAAATAAAACGTAATCAAGCTGGATAAGAGTTCTTGCCTAAAATCTCTCTCCCTAACTACGCAACTTTATTTAACTACAGTTACTACACAAACTCCAAAACGTCTTTCCCCACTATTTTAGTTCCAGAGTTACATTAGCGGCTCGGGATCCGCGGACTCAAATTTTTTGGAAACTCAAAACTTTCTCCAAAACTCTCGGCCGTGGATTCACGATATCCAATGGTGGTTGACAGTGCTGAGCTGGCATTCACTTTACCAAAGCAAAACCACTTTTGGATTTCGTGAATCCACGGCCGAGAGTTCTGGTGAAAATTTGACTTTGTCCAATGGTTTGCTCCCACTTTTTTGGGATTTTTTAGTTGGGCCTTTTAATCTAGGGTCACGATGTAACAAGCTGTAGCTCACGCTATTAGCGTAAGCTAGCACCATTTTTGTTACTCACTGCCACTTGGGCCCACTTGATCTCCTGTTTTCCAAAAAGATGTAACAAGGTTTGCCTGAAACTGTTTCATTTGCGGAAGCGGCATTTTTGGTAGTCACCGCTGCCATCTGGGCCCGTTGACCGCATGGATGTTTATCCCACCCCTTGGTGGAAATACAGACCAAAAATCACCTTGATTGGTAATACATAACCATTAGATTTTAACACTTTTTAGCACTTATTAAGGCTTTCTTATAGCCGTTGAATGCAACCATTTTTTGAGTACTAAAACCAACGGCTAAAAATCATTAAACAAGCTGATTTTTTGTATGAATGTCTATTAAGGGGTGGGCTAAACATCCATGCGGTCGGTGGGCCCAGATGGCAGTGGTGACTACAAAAAATGCCGCTTCCGCAAATGAAAAGATCTCAGGTATACCTTGTTACATCACGACCCTTTCCTTCTCTTGGCTTGTTGGAGCCCAAGCTTAACCCTGCTCGGTTCGCTGCACTAAGATGCATTTTGCACTCCATTGCAACTGCAGTGAGTGGCAATGCACCCACTTGTCATGGTTTTTGGGCTGCACTTGCTTGCATCTATTTTGTTAAGGAGTTTACAAGGGCTTGGCAACCACTTGCACGCCAGCTTATTTGCATCCACCCAACCAACCATGTGCATTCCAAATTGTGGCAAGTGACTGCATTTGCATCTTAGTGCGGCAAACAAAGCAGGGCATGTTTGTCTTATTGAATGGGACTGCTCTCCGTAATTTTGATGGTTGAAATGACGTCACTTTATCAAATTATTACTCTTTCCGAAAAAAAAATCGAAAGAGAAATTTGTGCAACCGCGCGAATAGTTGCGCATAATTACAAACGAAGCTATACTAAATATTTTGTATGGTTACCAGAATAAGTTTTCTAGAAATTATTAGCATGTGGCTCTGTATGGTTATCAGCAAAAAGTTTTACAGAAAAAGGATTTATATGTTAGAAATTGTTAATACAGAAAATGTTTTATGACATTTATACACAAAAAACATTTCTAGAAAATTTATGCAGGGCAACCATACAGAGCCTTAATGGTAATCAACAAAAAGTTTGAAAGAAAAAAGGATTTGTATGTCAGAAAGTGTTGATACAGAAATTTTTATGCAAAAAACTACTTATTCAAGTCAACCATACAGAGCCTAAGGCTCTTTGTGGTGTTCAACAAAACGTTTCACGGAAAAAGGATTTGTATAAGGAAGTGTTGATGCAGAAAAAGTTTTATAACCATACATAGCCTAAAAGTCATAAAACTTTTTCTGTATTGACACTTCCTGACATACAAATCCTTTTTCTGTAAAACTCTTTGTTGATCACCATACAGAGCCTAAGATTTCTTAATCTCAACCACATTTTCTCATTACCCCATTGAATCATGGGCTAATTAAATCTAACACAAGAAAAGTGTTGAACCATCACAATTGATAGTTGATGTAGGTGGCTAAGCAATCATTAGGAACCTATGGGTCGGGCGATATAAAAAAAAGTTCACACTAACTGGATGATTACAAGTGTCCGATCAAAAGCATTCTTTTCAATGGCAATAACATTCGGACAACTTGTGAGATCAAATCATGCAGTTGTATCTATCATGTTGACATGCTTATATCTTTGCAGTAGGTGATGGATCGTTGAAGAGAAGGTTTGCTAGCCATTTCACTGCTGGCACACTGAACTCTTAGAATGATAACAATCATTAAATAAAAAATTGAATATTTTACAAGTAAACAATTCTCACAAAGCTATATGGCTAATACCCAAAGAAAGTAGAGATTAACAATGGAAATGAATAAAAATTCTCCATGCTTAGTTTTGAATGTGGAAGCAAAACCAGTTAACTGGTTTAATCTCAAGAGAACATAATATAAAGATGAGGAATTTAAAGATTTAATCATGCAGGTGCTGTTGCTCCAAGAACTCATTTTCCCTCCTGATAGCATTGAGATCTGCTTCTAGTTTGTCAGTGTTTAAGCTACGGGAGGCCGTAGTAGCTGTGAGCTTTGTTTCCTGTTCAGCCACTTCCCTTTGAATTCTGTCAGTGGTAAGGATTTTCTCAGAGATCTGTTCAAAACTCTCATGGATGCTGGTGAGAAGCCTATAGGCCTGCCGCCTCACAGTGTCTGTCTTTGCATCCCTGCATATACAAGCAGCTTTGTCAGCAGAGTAGAGAATAACCAGTACTCCCTTTTTTATTGGCCATTTGAAGACCATTAGATAGTTAGGATCATTCAATCAGGTGGATTTTTCCATGATGGGACCCACTAGATGGTAGGTCACCTTTCAAGTGCACCTCATCGAACCACAAAGAAAAGGAAGACGGCCTCCTCCTGTCCTACCATCTTGAATTGAGAATTTCTCTTCCCCAAATAACAAGGAAAGCCCAGAGCAGGTACTCATCCTAATTAAAAAGAGCAAAGCTGTATTATCCAACACATTGAACCTGAACATAGTTTCATCAACTACTGCATAAGTTCGATGAAGGCGGTCTTGGATGGAATTACTATCTATTTGAAGCTCCCGAGTTTCTTTTAAGATCCGCTGAATGTCTGCATCTTGTTTCCTGCTGTTTTTAGTGATCTCAGTTATCCGCTGAACATAGGATTTTCTAGAAGGAAGTTTGGGCTGGTTCTCAAGCTCTGCAACAAGTTTAGAATGTTCCTCCTCCCTTGAACCAATTAGATGACAGCAGAAAGTAACAGTCAGAATAGGTATTCTCTGAGAATCTGGAAACTCAATTAATCAGCTACCAGCCAAATGTATGTCAGTTAAATTGAAAATTTGTTTTGGGTCTCTTCTCAGTAACTCATGATAAATACAAAATGGGAAAATATAACATAGACCTTGGGTCCATCAGTCCCAATGAACCCTATAAACAATATATAAGGCCCACGAACCATAGATTCCGACTGTTTAATTGGTGGCCCCCATTTGATGGGCATACTCCAGAAAACTAAATCCACATAATAAATTTGAACCATCAAATGTATGAACCATTTCCTGACTATTAGGATTACGTCATATAGTGATTCCAAGTTTTAGGTATTGAACAGAAGGTTAAGGTCCTCCAGAGTGTCTGATTTAAGGATTATGCCCCATCTTAGAGGAAACCCATAAATTGAATGCCCCAGATTGACGGGTTGTCGGGTGATGTGCACCGTATGGGGGTAGGGTTCATTAAGGATGATGGACCTCATGTCCATCGTAATTGTTCACATAAGAAAATGGTTTTTCCACTCTCTGGGAGATAAGGTATCTCCTGACCTTCATATCCTAATAAAACAGATAATCATACTAATACCAGTTTCATAAGCCACAAATGACTATAAATAATTCAAGGTTCTTTCAACAATGCAAACAGATATTAACATCTTTATTTATCAGGAAAATACCTCTTTCGAATTTCGGAGATAATGGCCTCTGTTTCTAGCTCAACTTCTTTAACCTTTTGGAGCTTTTCCTGGACCTCTGGTTTTTTTGCATGAAGTAACTGTTCATGATTTCTCTTTTCCTCTTCCAGAGGTTTTACGGAAGCATCCCTGTAGTAGATGTTAGTTGAGCTCAATTACTAAATATGCATGCTAGTATACAATTAGGTTTTTGTTTTACTAAAAACATAAATTCTTAGTATTACATAAATTAGATTTATGGCTCAGTTCATGTATGAGTGCTCAAGAGCAAAATGAACATTTGTCTTCGCTGAAATCCAAATATAAGAAATCTTAACAAGAAAGAAAAGAAGCACGATCTCCTACCATTGCGACTCCAGTTCCACAAGTTTCTGCTTTGCCGCTTCTACTCGCTTAGTTAGCTCTTCGATATAGAAGTCAACAGGTTGTTGGTTGTCCAATGCCATTTCTACAGCTGCTTTCAAAAGCTCATGCTCACCTTCTAGGTGCTGAGATTCTAATGTCTTAGCAGTCACCTCCTCCTTCAGCATCTTTTCTTGACTTCGTAAATCTTTAATCGCATTTCTCATCTGTAAAAATCAAGAAACCAATACACTTGTCATAAAGTACTTCAAAAAGATTTCATTCTTTTATATATTTATTTTACTGTTACAAGTTACAGCTCTTGGTTATCGTTTGATACTCCATTCACATCAGTGTTATGAAACCAGATCAGATGGACCATGTAGGTGGTCCATAAGTTCATCTGAACTCATCCAGTCACCAATCTGGTCAAATTCACCATGTTTCATATAAATCTACCTTAGATGACCGCTCTTGAAGAGAAGCCAGTTTCTTCTCAAGTTCTGTAGCATGGCTATCATTTCTCTGCACTGCACTTTCTTTGTTTCCAGATGCATCTTTTCTTGAATCCCCGGATTCTTCCATTGCATCTCTGACGTCTTCCACACTTCTCAGTTCCTCTTCCCTGCTGGACTCTAGAGACTCTGATCTGGGTACGTCCGCAGCAGCCGGCTCACCTGTTTGTTGTCCCTCAAGTGATCCATTGACAAATACATCCTCATGCATGGTATCTGAGGACTCTGGCACCTCTCTCTTCAGTCTCAGCTCTTTCAATCTTGTTCTAACAGTCTGATAATTTTGATCTACATCTGGATTACCAACCTTCCCTGTCCAATCCTTCAATGCACCTTTAGTAGTTTTTCCATCTTCTGATGTTTCAGACAGCCTCTCGACCAAAAACCTCACCAACTTATACGAGTCCTCTTCAGAAGGATACAGGAACTGCCGTAAGCAACACATATATTCTGCTTCTAAGAATAATTTCAGAACAATAAGAATAATCATAAGAAAAAGAAGCACCTGAAGCACAACTAAATGAATAAAAAACTTAAAACAACCAGCAAGAGAAGTTCATTCAATTAAAAGACCTGAAAGCTCCTCAATCAACAGATATTCCTGTGTCCAAGTTTCAGAAACAGCAAAAAAAAACCAAGAAGGGAAATAAGAGCTTCTAGAACCCTTTCATTTGCTTCTAGATTGGCACATAGACTTAGCTGATGCAGGTGAATCTGGAAGGAGTGAGCCAATTTCTGAGGTTACTATTAGATAATCTGGCTGGTATAGCTTTTCCTATATGGTTCAACCATGGCCGTTGAATGCAACCCAGGTACTCAATGGGCTATAAATTAAATTATCATGTGGAAGCTCTTTGGAATACAATGGGTCCTGATAAGTTTATTAGAGCTATTAAAGGCTCGCTGGTAGGGCTTTTGAAGTGAGGAGGTCATGTTTATAAAAATTGATCCCCTTCACCATTTGTTGGAGAATTTGAAAGGGAAAGAAACTAGTGATACTTGACAATAAATATGAGTTGGTAGATTAGGTTGTTGATAGAATGAAAGCTTTGATCTATTGTCGGGTCTCTATTCTAAAAGAATATAAAGGAATTTTTGCTTTTTTGCTTCACTGTTGAAACACCATGGTCTATGGTTATTTTGCATTTTGGAGGTGTTTTGTATAGCTTTATGCTTCAGTCGCTAGCAAGGGTGTCATCCCTCTAGCACTGAGCATTATATATTTTTGTGTACTGAGGTTTCCCCTACTGATTAATATATTAACATCTATAAAAAAATCCCCATCGGATAGTTGTTTGTTCATTTTGTGGTACAATAGAGCAAATTGTGTGTTCTTGAATATGGAATGGAAGATAGTAGGGAGCTGGATTTTTTTGAGAATCACTCGAACAAACATCCCACATGCAACCAGAGTAAGAGCAACAGAAACCAATATTTCGAACTTGGGAATTAGTTTTACCACTTATAAGTTACCCTAGGTTTAGGATTTCTTCATATAAGCATTTTCTACAAGCAGTGACTTACTAACAGCAATATGACCAGAGTCTACTGTGATAACCAACAACAGTTCGAATTGTGTATAAAAGTTTATGAAGTTCTGATCTGGTTGACTTGCGTTTGATTTAATAATTTAATCCACACAATCAAAAAATATATGTGAGACTAAATCTGACTCTACCTTTGTTTCGATTTCAGCAAACGCGTTGATAATTATACAGAAACGAACAACAAATACTAAATTGGATCCATTTTTCATAGATATGCGAAGATCTGAAGCTGGATACATACCTGATGGAAGCTTAAATCACCTCTGTAGCCTAAATTGTTTATAGTAGAAGAGATTTCTGTACAGATCTTGAATTTCTCCGCCATTGAATCCGGTAACGAAGTCGGAAACGATAGCAAATCGTCAATCAGGTGAAGCGATCGAGCGCAGATCGAAACCAAGGCATCTGGAGTGAAGTCTCGAATTAAAGAAACTCCTTCGGGGAGCGAAACTCCTGCATTCTTCAGAGAGTTCAATAGAATCTCTTGAGCTTCCTCCATGATTGATCAATTTAGGTTTAGGGTTTTTCGATTCTGCTTTTGTTTAACAATAGGCACGGTTCGTTCAACACACACTTCTGGCGCCGGCAGGGCTCAACAACGATTTCAGACTTCCGTGGTTTCCTTGGGAAATCAGAGCGGGTATATTACTAGGGTCGTGATGTAACAAGGTATACCTGAGATCTTTTCATTTGCGGAAGCGGCATTTTTGGTAGTCACCACTGCCATCTGGGCCCACTGACCGCATGGATGTCTAGCCGACCCTTTAATAGACATTCATACAAAAAAATCAGCTTGTTTAATGATTTTTAGCCGTTGGTTTTAGTACTCAAAAGATGGTTGTATTCAACTGTTCATTTGCGGAAGCGGCATTTTTGGTAGTCACCGCTGCCATCTGGGCCCACTGACCGCTTGGATGTTTATCCCACCCCTTGGTGGATATACATACCAAAAATCACCTTGATTGGTATTATATAACCATTAGATTTTAACACTTTTTAGCATCATTTAAGGCGTTCTTATAGCCGTTGAATACAACCATCTTTTGAGTACTAAAACCAACGGCTAAAAATCATTAAACAAGCTGATTTTTTGTTTGAATGTCTATTAAAGGGTCGGCTAGACATGCATGCGGTCAGTGGGCCCAGATGGCAGTGGTGACTACCAAAAATGCTGCAAATGAAAAGATCTCAGGTATACCTTGTTACATCACGACCCTATTACTATATTTGGTAGTTGATTAAAAGGTTTAAAAAACGGCCGTTATAACGGATTCGGACCTACCCCGTTACGTTATGGACCGTTAAACAAAATAACGGCTGTTATTTTCTGGAAAATTTTGTGAAAAAAAAAACGGCCGTTATTTTCGTTTTTTCCCATTATTTTCTGTTATTTTCTATTTTTGAAATTCAAATTTCAGCACCATTTTTTCTGTTATTTCTGTTTTTTCCCATTATTTTCCGTTTTTGCCCCTGAGCATTTTTTTTCGTTATAACAGAAAAAACGGTAACGCCCCCAATCCGTTATACCGTTATAACGGTCCCCTTTAAACCTTGGTTGATTATAGTTGGATAGATATGCTGAAGTCGCCGGGTTAACTCGTCCAGACTCGGCCGGTTTTCCAGAGTTACGTGCACCACGTGCATGTTAGTGTTAATTCGAGAGTCAGGCTTCTACAAGATCGGATTAGGGTCGTGTATTGGAAGAAGCTAAATTTTTTGGTAAAGTAGCCTTGAATGTGGATGGCGCATCCTCCAGCCAAAAACTTACGAGTGGTGACGGTGTTATCAAATATCATAATAGTAGCCTTCTCAAGGCCTTCCATGCATTTTATGGAGAGGAAACCAATAACTCAGCAGAATTGAGGGCCATTCTAGATGGAATTCAGTTGTGTAAGAAGATTGACATCTATAAAATTAGTATTCAATATGATTCTAAGCTTGTGATATCTTGGATCACTAAACCTATCCTGATACCTTGGCATCTTAAATCTTAGTGGTGAAAAGTTATGGACATGTTGAAAGAATTTGAGTACTTTATTATACATATCTACTAAGAGTCGAATGTAGCGGCGGATTACATGGCCCGGAATGGGTTACTTGCTAGAGCCTCCATAGAATTTAGAGATAATGGCATCCAGAGACTTGTTGGTTTATTCAGAGGGACAAGATTGGTACGCCTTACATTAGAGCTTAATTCTGATTTTCTTTATATTGAGTTGCTCTTTTGTTTAGTATTCTAGCCCTTTTTATAGCATCTTGAGGGGTAAGGTATTTAAGTCCCCCTATCTAGGTGTAAACACTTTTTCCACATCAATAAAATTTCCCTAAAAAAAGATCAGATTAGGGTTGGATCTGGTGATTTTGAACCCGATCGGAATATGCATATATAAATCGTATCGGGATTTTTGTTCGACTTGGACTCAAACTCCATGATCCATCATCAACGTCATCTAACCCAGGGTTTAAAAGGGGCCGTATGACGGACTGGGGCAATACCGTTTTTTTCCGTATTGTGACGCATAGGGCAGAAACAGAAAAACAGCAGGAAAATAACGGAAAAGCAGCCCTCAAATTCAAATTTCGAAATTTGAATATCAAATTTTAAATAAAATTTATAACAAAAGTTAATGGGAAATAACAGAAATAACGGACGTTTTTTAACAAAATTTTTTTTCAGAAAATAACGGTTTAATTTCTCTATAATAGAAAATAACGGCCATTATTTTCTGAGCATTAAAATGGTACATAACGCGACGGGGAGAGGTCCGAATCCATTACAACGGTCGTTTTTTTAACCATGATCTAAACCTCGCCCAAACCATTGAAAGTCGGGTTGGACACGCATACTGTTGCGCGACTCCACAATTCCAACGACCCTTGTGAGTGGAAAAATAAGATGTATAGAATTTTGGATGCAGTGCTCTCGTGGCACTACGTAATGCATTTAGGTCCACCAGGAGGCCAACGGCATGGATGTTTATCCCACCCTTTGATGAATATACAGAAAAAAAAAATATGCCTGATTAGCCATTAGTATTAGTACTTTTTTTTAGGAATGATTGTAGCCGTGGATTCAAGCATTTTTGGGTACTAACACATTAACATATAGAAATTATCAATCAAGCCGATTTTTGGACTGTAAATCCACTAAGGGTGGGCTAAACCAAGTTTTAAAGGAGGCCGTTTTAACTGTTAAACGGACTGGGGGCGTTACCGTTAAAACGGATTGAAACGGCCAGGGGCAAAAATGGGAAAAATGGAATTTAACGGTTTTAACGGAAAAAAAATAGAAAAATGGCTCTGAAATTCAAATTTTGAAATTTGAAAATTAAAAAATAAATAGAATTTAACGGATTTTAACGGAAGTTAAACAGATTTAATGGCCGTTTTTTTCACAAAATTTTCAGAATTAAATGGCTGTTTAAACGATTTTAACGGCCGTTTTTTTCAAAACCGATAAAACGTGTTTAAACAGTTTTAACGGAAACGGGCTTGGGGCGTTTCCGTTTAAACGGCCGTTAAAACAGTTTAAACGGCCGTTTTTAAAACCATGGGCTAAACATCCATGCTGTTAATGGGCCAAAAACAAATACACTAAGTAGGTGTAGGTCCACATCCAAAGTCCTCTGCATCTAATTTGTTTTCCCTTGTGGGGGGAGTTCCTGGGTTCAATTCCACTCACGAGGATATTAGCTACTAAGTAGGTATAGTAATTAGTGTGCCTCATAGCACGTGTAGGTGGATTACTTGGCACTTGCAGGTGACATGTGGTTGATGTGGATTACTTGGCATTTCATTTCCTGCTAGCAGTATATACTTTTGGGCATTTCCATCTCATATTAACCAAATTCAATTGAGAAACTCATTTTATTTATTTTTTATACCTTAACGCTAAAATTCATCGTTAGTTCTCGAAAATACGACGTCCTTAAATTCAATGTCTTTTTTTTTTTTGGTAATCATCTTTAATCGAAGGGTTAGGATCATCTTATTGGCATTGTTTTGAAGCTAGTGCTACTTTTTTGCTAACCCGTGTTCGAACTGATGGCACGAGGATAAGTCCGGTTTTTCGTCAAATTATAAACTTCAATAAATTAAAATAATTAAGAATCTATTGATTTGAGGCTCGATGCGAGATGTCTTTTTCTTAGCGATAGTTGAAGCCTCTATCATGTGAAGACAGAGAATTCATGTCAACACTATCTGTAGGATACAACAAACCCATATTCAATCTGAGTCTCCTAGAGTTGTATTTCTATACAGAGACCATGTACGAAACTTTTGTTTAAAGCTTAAACCATGGTTTTAAAAATGGCTGTTTAAACTGTAATGCCCCAAGCCCGTTTCCGTTTAAACATGTTTTATCAGTTTTGAAAAAAATAGCCGATTTTTTGTTTTAGCGGCCGTTAAAATCGTTTAAACAGCTGTTTAATTTAAAAAAATTTTGTGAAAAAAACTGCCGTTAAATCCGTTTAATTCCGTTAAATTTAAATTTCAAAATTTGAATTTCAGCGCCACTTTTTCTGTTAAAATCTGTTAAAAGCATTTAATGCCGTTTTTTCCCATTTTTTTTTCCATTTTTGCCCCTTACCATTTCAATCCGTTTTAACGGCCATTTGAACGGTTTAAACGGTAACGCCCCCAGTCCGTTTAACCGTTAAAACGGCCTCTTTTAAACCTTGGTTTAAACTACCCAATTTTAGGATAAAATTTAAGTTCTATCTTTTAAAAAAATATATGAAGTTTTTTAGTTTACAAAATAAAATTTTAATTGACAGAATATTTACGTACATACTAAAGATCGCGTGGATGATCAATCATACACAGTCAACCGATCACGCAGATAATCAAAGAAAGGAAGAAGGGAGAGTGTCAAAGAAATTTAAGCAAAACGCTAATCCGACACGTGGCAACATTGGGGAGAATTGAACATATGAACCCTCCAAAATATTCTCAAGAGAAAAGTGAAGCAACTACTATTCCAACTAACTAGCTAACGATCTTTCAAAATGTAACAGGAAAATACAATCTTAAATGTTAGATTAGGAAACTTGCGTGTTTGCATGCTTGTAGTGTGCTTGAGCATAATCATGCTCTTTGATGTATCACCAATCACTCCAAGGGTGTGTGAGAACAATTAGCCCAAACTTTTTTTCCAACAAGGTCCTAAAATCCTGCATTGAAAGCATGTGATCCACCAACCAAACATCTTTCCATTGACAAAAAAAGAACATTTAGGCAAGCTTTTGGTCGATTATAGTTGAGTCAGCTCATTATAGAGTTCATGAGCCTCATTAGATAAAATTTGAGATTGTAGCTTGAGTTCTTCTACCTAAAAGTATGGATTTTGAAAGAGAGAGAGAGATTGGGAGAGTGGAAGAAGGGGAGGAGATGTCTTTGTCCCCTCCAACCATGGGGACTATGCAAATTGCTGGAAGCAATGGCTTTGGTCACAACATAGAGTTCATGTCTCAAGCATATATGAGAAACAGCAGGAACTCAGAGATAGATATAGAAGATGAATGTTCAAACGCCATCAAGGATGGTCCTCTTCCAATATTTCTCAAGGTATTCTATCCATATTTTTTATTTTCTGTTCTCCATGCCAGTCGATCATAGGCATCAGGACACTTAGTATCGACTGTCAGGGATAGGCCGGGTTCAACCCAAAGTCCATAGATATTTTTAAACTACCATTTGAATCGAATTTTGTTGTCTCAGCAAAAAGTTTTTTTTTTCCTCACAACCATGCAGTTTGAAGATGTGGACTATAAGGTGAGAACCAGTCAGGCTTCCTGTGAGAACCCTTTGAAGGCTATGATGGGGGCATCAGAGTTGAACATGGAGCAAGAGAATCAGAAACACATCTTGAAAGGTATAACAGGAAGCATAGGTCCTGGAGAAATCCTTGCTTTGATGGGACCTTCTGGTAGCGGGAAGACAACCTTGCTCAAGATAATAGGAGGTAGATTGCAGGAAAATGTAAAAGGGACCATCACTTACAATGACATTCCATATAATCCAGCTCTTAAGAGGAGGTTAGTCCCCTTAAAAAAGGAAATCTCTCTCTCTCTCTCTCTCTCTCTCTCTCTCTCTCCCCCTCAAGAGTTTTAATTTATGTACAGTAATTATCATTTATAAATGGAAGATCTATCTTGTGGGGCATGTAACAGATGGACCCCATGTTAGAGATGTCGGTCTAGGATGCCTCCTAGGCCAAAATCAACTCAAAGGGCTACAAGTTTTGATATAACATTCAAGATTATGATTACTTTACAGGATTGGATTTGTGACGCAAGATGATGTGCTCTTCCCTCAACTAACAGTGGAAGAAACCCTGGTTTTCGCCGCATTTCTGAGACTTCCCGGCAACATGAGCCGACAACAGAAGTATTCAAGAGTAGAGATGATTGTGAAAGAATTAGGCCTTGAAAGGTTTGTATGTTCACTTCATGTAAATTTAGTCACTTTTTCTTTCTGACTAACATTTTTTTATGAGATTAAGTGCTCTCTTATTAACTAAGGATAGCTTTAAATGATCTCTCCTTTCATCATAGATGTCGCCATACAAGAATAGGAGGATCATTTGTGAAGGGAATATCTGGAGGTGAAAGAAAAAGAACTAGTATAGGTTATGAAATTCTTGTAGATCCGTCGTTACTGTTGCTCGATGAACCCACTTCAGGCCTTGATTCCACCTCTGCAAATAAACTCCTTCGGATTCTTCAAGGAATTGCCAAGGTATATAGAATCCTTTTGTTACAATGACTAGTTGCACCATTACTCATTAAGATTAATGTCTTAACCATTGCACTTAATGGGTCCATAGGCAGGAAGGACGATCATCACGACAATCCATCAGCCTTCAAGCAGGATGTTCCACATGTTTGACAAGCTTTTGCTGTTATCAGAAGGTTATCCTCTGTATTATGGGAAGGCTAATGAGTCCATGGAGTATTTTTCATCTTTAAGGTTTGTCCCTGAGATAGCCATGAACCCTGCTGAGTTCCTGCTAGATTTAGCAACTGGACACGTTAATGACATATGCATCCCGGAAGATTTAACGGCACCCCACGGCACTCCTGAATTCGAGAGAGATGTAGTTAAAGTAAGCAATTTCTTCAAAATTTCTGCCTTAATTCCCATTTTGCAAGTTTCCAACAACATTTGCTTAGTAACTTGATCTTTTTATTGAAATTTGTTTCCAAAAACATTTTAGTACTTACAATTGAAGTACAAAGTTGAGTTAGAACGGAAAGAGAAAGAAGAGAATCATGGAACGACGAAGACTCCAAAGCATCTTCAGTTATCTGTTCAAGTTAAGAAGGATTGGACCATGAGTTGGTGGGAGCAGTTCGTGATATTATCAAAGAGAACGTTTAAAGAGAGATGTAGAGATTACTTTGACAAGCTAAGACTAGTGCAAGCTCTTGGTGTTGCAGTCTTATTAGGTCTTCTTTGGTGGAAATCCAAGACTGGAACTGAAGCCCAACTTCGAGATCAGGTAGTGTTCGAAGATTTTAACTTGTATAAATTTGATTTTGAGTAATTCAGGAGCAATTCAATGTGTCTTGTGGGATTTTTACCTACTTAATTCTGTGGGTGTTTAAGGATTATGTTTGTCTTAATTGTGTAGGTTGGCCTAATGTTCTACATTTGCATTTTCTGGACATCTTCGTCGATATTCGGAGCCGTATATGTTTTCCCATTTGAGAAGGCCTACTTGGTGAAAGAAAGGAAAGCAGACATGTACAGGCTTAGCGTATACTATGCGTCGAGCACTCTATGTGACATGGTGGCTCATATTTTCTATCCCACATTTTTCATGCTCATTATATACTTCATGGCTGGCTTCAAGAGAACAGTTCCTTGCTTCTTCTCCACATTATTCACAATATTATTGATAGTCATTACAAGCCAAGTAAGTCTAAGAACTGAAAAATGATTCAATGGGTTCTTGTTTATCTTTTATCTTCTTTCTTTTTTGACAAGTGAAGAATATATTAAAGGGCAAACGCCAACAAAGATTTAAAGCAAGTCTAAGAGATCAAGATGACCTCCTAAAGGCTAAAAAGGCAACAGAGGAAAAAACAAAAACACAAAAAACAACTAGCTACTATCTCTTCGAAACAAGGAGATCCCAACTAAAATCGAAGTATTCAAAGAAGAGACCTCTACACTCTCTGAAGGCTTTGGACCGATAGAACATAAGACGCTTGTTTATCAACAATTAAATGATTTTTTTTTTCCTGTACTCAGGGAGCGGGGGAACTTTTCGGTGCCGCAGTTCTAAGTATAAAAAGAGCTGGAATGATTGCCTCTATGATACTAATGTTGTTTCTCCTCACTGGAGGATATTATGTCCAGGTATACTCTTAATTTGGGTAGTTATACACGTTTCCATCAAAAATAGAATTATCTTTTCCCACTCAAATAATTGGTTCTATATATTTTTTTTCGCAGCATATACCAGAATTCATGCAGTGGATAAAGTACATATCGTTCATGTATTATGGGTTTCGCCTTCTTTTGAAAGTGCAATATTCCGGAGACGAATTATATGAGTGTGGAAGCAAAGGCGGATGCCGAAGTTTGCAGAGTTCACCCTCTTTTGATACAGTAAACTTGAATGGTGGGTTGAAAGAAGTCTGGGTTCTGCTCGCCATGGCTCTAGCTTATCGATTATGCGCGTATTTTTGCCTTCGTAGAAAAATAAACATTTGCCATCTTTGATGGATCGGATTATTACTCTCGTTATCAGTTCATCTACCCAGTGTTATCAAGGCAGTATGTAATGAAAATATGTAACTTCCAAAGAAGCCAAGGAAAAGGCAAGACTGATGCCGGAACTATTTAATTATGTTCGTCTGATTAATTATAGAAATGATTAGGGCTGCAAGCGTTTGGGATTGCGGTAACCGGGGCTTATAGCTTATTGCTATAAGCAGTGGGTAAAAGCAATGGGTTTGAGTATTTTAGGATGATTTTGTCATTTGAAAAAGATAGTTTAGAAAGGATTGTTTTGTCATTTAAGAAAGTTATTAAAGACTAAATGGACAATTTCGGTATTTATAAAATTTGGCTTAAATTTAAAAAAACTGCTCTTGGCATATGCAGTTTTCAGCTACGTCTGCTTTTAACTGAAAACCTGTGAAAAAGTGCTGTTTCAAACTGCTAAAATCCATCCCAAACCGCAATGAGCAACTTTTTTGCTTATTTTCCACAATAACAAATGCAGCCGTAGACCCACCATCGCATGAATCTTGCATGAGAGATCTCATTATTCAAAGTCAACATGATCAAACGATAACAACCACCCAATTATTCCATTGCTTTGGATGATCCTCAAGACATGGATACCTAGACTTGGTAATATAAATTGAAATTCATCGAGATTTCTGGATCTCCTTTGATTGATAAAAGATCTCCTTAGATTTTAGGAATCATAGAGATCTTTCTCCGCCGGGGGTGTTGTTGCACATGTGCACTGGACTTGTGTGGTCCATGTGTGTGTCGGGGATCCTTTGATATACATTGTTAAGCCTCCTTTTAATACTTGTGCGGTCCGTGTGTGTGTCAGGGATCCTTTGATCCAAAAAATGGGTCGATCTTTACCTGATCATAAAAGCACTCTTCTGCCGTGGATAAAAGCAAACACTCATTAGGTCTATATAGTGGCGGAGCCAGGATTTTGTTCAAGGGTGGACAATATTATATAAATTTTGTTTTAGGATGGGCAAAAGTGTACTTTTCCAAAGTGGGCAAAAGGGTACTTCGAAAGAAGAAAAAAAAGTCTTACCCTGCCCACCCTCATGACCCCTTCCTGGCTCTGCCACTGGGTCTATAGAATTATTTTGCTGTAAACCATGTGCATGTTTGTAAAGGATTGCGTTTGGATAAAGGTATAAAGGTCAAGAAACTTCTTGTGAATATTGAGCTAGCCTTACCTATAGAGAGTGATTCCACTTCTTTAATCTAAAGTTGCCCACTCCAAGATCCAAGTGTGAAAAAGTGGAAGCATGGAGTTAGGGGGCTCCACCTTCTCTACTCTTACAGTAATTAAGCACCATACTTTGGAATTTTCGCGATAGCCACCAGGTGTTAGCGACTTGAGTCGCTTGAGGACAAAAAGGTCCCTCCTTTTAGATGGGACTATTAATGAATATTATTCGAATCAAATATAAGCATATTCAGATTCGAATTCAAAAATATATATGTACATTTGACATCCCAATTCGATTCAAAATCTAACGGATATTCTGAACCAATATTCGAATTTGAATATGATTAACTTATTGGATATCCGATAAAATTTGATTCGTCCAATAAATAAATAAGATTTGAATAATATCCTATAAGGGGTAATTTTATGAGGGTATTTCATAAGGTGCCTTGTTGGCACATATTTATTGGACTGGAGTTTAAAATCTGTTATTTTATATTATAATATGTCAGATCAAATATTATTGAAGCAGATATATCAATGTCCAAATCTATATTTGAAAAGTATTTGAATATAAAATTATCCTAATCCAAATCTGATATCTGAAAATTTTAGATAATATCTGATTATTTGAATAATTGGATTCAAATTTTCGACTATCCATTGACACCCCTACCCTTAGCCATACACATGGCACACATTCTACTAGGTTGGAAATGTCATCAGTGAGATCTCCTATGCCAAAAACTTGTGATCCGATCTACTAATTCTCATGTATGGTCAATGGAATGGAAATCAATCTAGGAATGAAGTTGAGTTGTGATGTCCCCAGATAGATCTAGTGATTTTGTTACTCTACCCTCCAGGCCCACTAACGGCATGGATGTTTAGCCCAACCCCTTGGTCTATATCCATACCAAAAATCAGCTTGATTGATGATTTCTAGGGATAAAATCATTCCTTAAAAGTGCGAAATCTAATGGCTAGAGATTACCGATCAGAGTGATTTTCGGTATGTATATCAACCAAGAGATTGGCTAAACATGCATGAGGTGAGTGGGCTCAGAAGAGGGCTGCCCTGAGTAACAAAAATCGTTAGATCTCACGTCACGCCTGTCTATCAAATTCATCCATAAGCTTAAATTGTCAGAAAACTCCAAGAGTTGCGGACCGGAATCGGATAACAAGCTGACGTGTAGGGTAACTGCTATCTCTTGCACAAACTGTAAACGGTA
Organism: Euptelea pleiosperma; assembly: GCA_035048495.1. Taxonomy (NCBI): domain Eukaryota; kingdom Viridiplantae; phylum Streptophyta; class Magnoliopsida; order Ranunculales; family Eupteleaceae; genus Euptelea; species Euptelea pleiosperma. The sequence goes on from CM068545.1 coordinate 2,643,981, forward strand.
TTTTCAGTGTCAGAGTGGGGGGCGAGTAAATGACGGACGACAGGTAAACCACGTGGCAAGTTCTTAGAGACGTATGGATGTTTAGCGCATCCACAGGTGGACCTACCTACTGATCTATAATCTCTAACCATTGGATTGGAATCTTTTTCGTGAGTTATTTTATCAGTTAGAAATCATTACATAGGCTGATTTTAGGTCGTAGGCCGCCGACGTAAGAATGGACCTCTAACGTCCGCACTGTGAGTGGTCTATATTCTTTAATAGTGTGCCACGTTTCTCACGCTGTGGTCCGTTTTCAAAGATTTTTTTTCCGGAGTGGCACTTTCTCTGAAGAGGGAATCACATATGTTCTGCAAGATCAAGGGAGAAATTTGTCACTCCGGAAAAAAAGGAAGATTTAATCTTCCGATTGCCGAATATGCCCTCATCATTTGTACCTACATTCTAAATATTATTTGAAAATGAACTCGATCAGTTCTAAGAAAACTATCGTGAACTTAAAAATGAGAATAAAATAATAATAATAATAATTTGTTACATGTAAATCTCTAGCAAGAGTTTATTTATAGATTACATATTGCATGTGGTCTATATAACAAAACAGGGAAGTTGTCTCTCCCTCTTATAGGCTTCATAAAGAAGGGCCGAGATAATATCCCCCAACTGGATGATGGATCTCAGCTACTCACACCCAATTTTGACAAACGCTTTTGTAGAGGAGTGCCCTGGGCACGGGCCACCTACTAGCCTATATAACAAAACACAGCGGGTTCTCCTCCTCTTATAGGTTTCATATATCTAAGGGCCCATATCAACCCTTACATAAAATAAAATTTAGACGGTTGGATTAATTTAAGAGAGAAATTGTCTCCCCACTTATACCCCTCTTATCGGCTTCACAAAGGATGGCCGAGATCTTATTGCCCAAATGAACTATGGATCTCAACCACTCAAACCTGATTTTGGGAAATACTTTGTAGGGGAGTGTCGAGGCCACGGGCCACCCACTATACATATATATATATATAACGAAACAGAGAAGTCACTTATCCCCCCTCTTATCGGCTTCACAAAGGTGGATCTAAGCCACTCACACCCGATTTTGACAAACGTTTTGTCGGAGAGTGCCATGGGCACGGGGCGAACTACTAGTGTTTTACACTTAAGAGAGTTTTCTAAGATGGGATTCAAAAGGCAAAATGTGTTGATCTAGAAAACTTTTATTGATATTCATGGATAAGAATCATTTTCAGAAAACTTTTCCATGAAAATAATAGCTTGTTTTATCGAGATATTTAACATGATCTATTGGATCAAACATCTCCAATGCGTCCCCTGTTTAGCAACACACAAAAAGGTTAATTTTTTTTCCTTTCAAAATAAAAAAAAAGTAAGTTTGTTTAGATGTTAATTTCAAAATTCAAAAAATAACCTATATTAGAAATTTAAAAATAAATGTACTTTTCATTTTCAGTGAAAGATGCAAAAACAATTGCGTTCCAAATTTCAACTTGTGTGCAAAAACTAACTTTCTTTTGTATTGACATTTCTGTCACTATAAAGAGCACTAGATAACAACTTTTAAAATCAGCAACTTAATTTAAAAGTTAATTTTTACTTTTTATTGTGTCGCCAAACAGACCCAATGTCTAAAAAAAGTTGTTCTTAAAAGTCATGTTTCAAGATTCTAAAAGTCTCCAGTAAACCTCATGCACCTTATGTTAAAACAACGTAATATCGTTTGGCTCTCCTAATCATAGTTCAAAGTCTCAGCCAATCTTATTCTGGATCGGGCGATCCGGATCGAGATCAACCCCCACTGATCTGAACGATACTGGGGTTTTCTCACCAAGATTGTTTGGATCGGGGAGATCCGGCTGAGACGGATTCCGAGATTTTGAACCATGCTCCTAATGCACCTTATATTAAAACACCATATTCGGCGAGTAACAAGAAGCTATTATAGTATTATTACTACAATACTACAAGTTTATTACCCGTAAAATGATTTGAATCACACAATTAGGCACTTTTGGGGGTTAAGAGATCATCTAGGTGGGACCCTTCATTTGACGCATATGCAACAAAAATCCTTTTCTGAAGGAAAGCACCAGACAGGCAAACACTGACAGGGAGAGAGGCTCATCCAAAAAACACCAGAAGCGAGGGGGAGAGAAAGAGAGAGGGTATTTTGGTCATTATTGGGATTCTCACATTCAACGAAGCTTCAATCATTCAATTTAACGGGGTCAAAGTCGTTCTGACACTTAATGTAATGTAAATTATTTCTCATTTTTACCCCTCCAGGTTCATTAGTGCCAGACTGCCAGTGTGCCAGACTGCCAGGTCTTCTCTGTAGAAGAAAATCCAACTCCCTGTTTGCTTCAGAGTGAAAGAGAAGAGAGAGAGAGAGAGGTTGGAGTAAGGGTAATCTCTGCTTCTTCAATGGAGCTCGTCCCTTATTCCGACCCAAACCATAATCCTAATTCCTCCAATCTCCCATGGCAAGACATGTTCCGATCTGCTTCCATCAGAAAACCCGACGCCGCCCCGCAAAACCGCCCTTCTTCACCGGAAAACCTCCCTCCATCGCCTCAGAAACCTACAGAAGGAACCCCAGAATCCAATCAGAAGACCTTATCTGGCGACCCTCAGGTGCGTCTCGCTCTCTACATCGCCATGGCTCACGCCGGCCTTGCCTTTACGATCTTTTTATTCTTTGGTGTTTGTAAATTACTCGAAGAATATCTTCGACCGATTCTATGGGCGGTCCTCTGTTCGATTCCTTTAAGAAGAATTCAAGATGCCCTTGTTGGGTTTTGGGCTGAACCCTTGAAATTGGGCCTTACAGAGACCGTTTTAGCCGTACCCGTTTTGATTTTTAGGGTTTTGATTGGTACCCTTGTTGATATACGGAATTCCTGTTTTCGGGTAATTCTCCGCCGAAAGAAACCGGAAGTTTCGAGAAAGTTTAGAACTGGGTTCGCGAAGTTGGTCCGATGGCTCTTCTCGTTTGGGGTTTTTGTAATTGCGTATGAGCAAATGGGAAGTTTTGTGTCTCTTGCGCTTCTCGGATTTGGGTTTTCGTTTACTTCTGGTAATGTTGACTCGGCGATGTCGACGGTTTCTTCACTGAGGAGCAGTAGTTTTCGTCGGAGTAGAATTAGCGGGTTTATGACGCGCGGGATTCTGAAAAGGTTGAAAACCATTGTGGCCATTGGGTTGATTGTAGGGATGATTGTAGGCTTTTTGGCTGGTGGAATTTTCTTCTCTTATAAGGTAGGAGTAGAGGGTAAGGATGCTGTAATATCGCTGAAATCGCATGTAGAGGAGAGTAATTATGCGGAGAGGATCGGTGTTAAGAAATGGATGGACGAGAACGATATTCCTGGGATGATGGATAGGTACACTGCACAGTTTTATGAAACTGTGTCGCAACAGATTGATAGTTTGGCAATGCAGTATAATCTGACAGAGTTTGTAGCCGGGATTAAGCATTTTGTGATAACCCCACCTATTAATTCTTCAGAGACTTCGACAGCTCTAATGAACCCGTCCCCATATACGGAAAAGCTTGTGAATCTGAGAAAACGGGTTAGCAACCGGGAATGGGGGCAGGTTTATACAGAAATGGATGCCATTTTCAGGGAATTACAGATTACCAGGGAGGATTTGGTTGTGAAGGCAAAAAGTTTTGCTGTTCAAGGGATTGACGTGTCTAAACGTGTCTTTGCTAGTAGTAAATCCATTCTAGGTGGGAGTGTCAATCTCATGTTCTCCATTGGTCATTCGATCGTCTCGGGAGCGGCAGATCTTCTGAACTTCGTCTCTCAGTCCATGGTTTTCTTCTGGGTTTTGTATTATCTCATGACATCAGATTCTGGTGGGGTGACAGAACAAGTGATGGGTATGCTTCCGATCTCAAAATTGATGAGGATCCGTTGTGTTGAGGTTCTTAATCATGCCATTGGGAGCGTGCTTTTGGCTACAGCAGAAATCGCTGTCTTTCAAGGATGTCTCACATGGCTCTTATTTAGACTCTACTCCATACATTTCTTGTACATGTCAACTGTTTTTGCGTTCTTCAGTCCCCTGTTGCCAATCTTTCCTGCTTGGCTTTCAACAATCCCAGCAGCTGTGCAATTGGTAATGGAAGGGAAATATGTATTGGCTGTTGTCTTGTCTGCTGTTCACCTTGTGCTTATGGATTATGGGGCATCAGAAATTCAGGAGGATATACCTGGTCATAGTGCCTATCTTACTGGGCTTAGCATTATTGGTGGAATGGCATTGTTCCCATCTGCATTGGAGGTAGTTTTCCAAAAAAAAATTCTCTTCTTTTACATTTTATTCTGACTTCGATTCCTATTTCTTAAATTGCTCTTGCGGATGTTCTGTTCATGTATGCTTTTTTTTACATTGTAGTTTGTTTCTTTCAATTGCCATTCAATAGTAATAAGGTTACTCTTTTAATTATGGTGGTTGGATATGAAAAGACATGATTTTTTAAATGTAAGTTGGTTGGTTCTGGAATCTCTGCCTTTGGTTAATACACATGAAACTTGGAACCATGGGAACCACATAATAGAGATCCCTGAATACCCGCAGTTCATAGTGTACACATGAACTACACTATGAACAGGCCCAAACTATCAATCTTGGTTATGAATAGGTGCTACCGATATCTATCATAGAAGTTACTATGTCATAAAGAGCTTACAGCAAAGGTTTGGTAGATTATGAAAGTGGGGTTGCCTCTTTTTCGAAGGTTATACATGCAATTCTCTTAATTAAGACCAGTCACAAGCAACGCTTTCTGAATTACACTTTATCCCATCGTTATCATCTTCTTCCAGTTAACATTTTCTCTCTCGTCTATGAAATTTGTTCAATGCTCTATTTGATCTCTGGTGATTATTATAATGGTAGCAGACATAAGTCCTTTGATCCGAATGATGTAATTGATGTTGGGTGTTGGGTTTCTCTGTTGTTCTACAGGGAGCGATAATGGGGCCACTTATAACAACAGTTGGGATTGCTTTGAAGGATTTGTATGCAGAGTTTGTTCTGGTGGAACCAAAGGAAACTGACGAGTAGCCATTCAATATGAGGTTAAATTGTTGCTTGGTGGCCGGTGCCCATGTGTGTGTTGTACCCCTGTGCAGAACTTATATCCCTAAGATTGTGCCAGCTGATAAGAAGTGAAGCAACAGTGGCAGCAGAAGGCTCTTTACAAAGGTTGTTATTGGCACTGGTCTGTCTACCTGTTGTAATTTATTCATTATTTGTCCATCATATTCCCTATCTAGAGATGTTCATTAGGGTGTGGGTTTTTTTTTCCGTAAGATATGATGGTTCCTATATAGATACACGTCCTTTCTGTTGATGTTGTTGATGATGATGATGATGATGATGATGATGATGTTTGCTAAAGAGAAAATTGTACATTTTCTTGTATTAAATTTATATAAGCATGTTTGCTTCCATGTTTGGAACAGTCAACGGTGTTGAAATAAAGGTTTGGTTGTTTGTCATGAGTTCTTTCTCTGTCACAAGAGTCTTCTGGACAGGAATATGGTGTTGGTATGATATGTTCACATTACTTCATGTTGCTTCATGGTGTTTGCCTGTTTGGTATGATATGTTCACAGAAGTAGATCACCAAGTTCCTCTTCTTTCATCCAGTGTTCCAGATTCGAGTGAATTGAATGTTCCAAATACGATTTGGTATTTGTAAAGGTGGGGTGGGCTCCTCCTTTGAGTTTTCTCATTAAGGAGCTTTTATGGGTATAGGGCTGAGGCTACCAGTTATGAACTTGAGACCTGCCTGACATCTGTACACATCAATTGGCCTGCTCTTGGATCTGTATCCCAATAATCGAATTTATCAACGGATCCTAACCATCCACTTAATGACTGATCTTGTGGACTGTTGCACACAGTTCTTATTGGCTTAATGAAGGAAGCAATTAATCAGATGGTTAGAGCATGATGATGGTGCAATTTATGGCCACCCAGATTCCAGGATGAGAGAGAGAGAGAATAAACATTATTATTATTTTTAAATTAGAATTAAAATTAAATTTATTAAGAAGAATAAATAATCTTGAAGATCTCTTTTTGTTTTTTGTGTAAACAATCTTGAAGATCTCTAGGCTTTGTATCTATGGATAAGGACAAAGATAGAAAAGAGAAGATAAAGAAAGAAAAATGAGTTGGAACGCAATCCTCTCGAAGAGTCGTTTTCACAGGTAAGATCACGGAAATAACTGAAAAAGTATACTTAGTTCCTCTTTTAGGCCCTGCTTGGTTCACTGAATTGGCATTTTGCACTCCACTTGTCATGGTTTTTGGGCTGCACTTACTTGCATCTATTTTATTAAGGAGTTTGCAAGGCTTGGCGAGCACTTGCACACCAACTCATTTGCACGCCCCCAACCAATCATGTGCATTCCAAAATTGTGGCAAGCGAGTGCATTTGCATCCCATGCAGTGAACCAAGCATGGCTAGTTCCGTCTAAAAAATGTTTCTACTTGAGTCCGTCTAGAGCTACACCCATTTCTTACCTTCAATTCTTACACCTGGTGGTGTGGCCCACTTAAAGATCATGTTATAAAATCAAACCACAAGGTATATTGTCGATAATTTGATGATTTCTAGCTGTTGGATTTAGTGCCCTAGAAACATGCTTGAATCAACAAGTAGAATCAATCCTAGAAAGAAATAAAATCTATGGCTAAAGATAACCAATCAGGTTGATCTTTGGTATGTATATCCAACAACGGGTGGGCCAAACATCTGAGAGTCGACTGCATCCAAAGTCCTTGCATCTAAATTTTTTCCTCTAATTCAAACGGGTGTTTTTTTACTGCAAAATTTACTATTTATAGTGAGAAGGACAAACCGTTTAATAAAAACAGGTTACCCCAAATTAGGGGTTTAAAATGGGCCGTGCCTGAAGTGGGCCAAGACGTGGGCTCTAAATCCAATCCCACTCTAGGTTTATTGCGGGGCTGGGTCACCAGGCCGACCAGCAGGCTGGGCCGACAGGCAAATTTTACACCCCTACCCCAAATCACTTCCCAACCAGCAGGCTGGGCAGACAGGCAAATTTTACACCCCTACCCCAAATCACTTCCCAATTCCAGTTGACAAGCGTTATTAGAGTTGAGAAGAAGAAGATGGTGATGGAGATGTCTGATTCAAGGTTTAAAAAGGACCGTTCTAACGGTATAACGGTCTGGGGCGTTACCATAGCCATTTTTTTCACATTTTTTTTTCAGAAAATAACGGCGTTTTAACGGTGCGTAACGTAATGGGGTAGGTCCGAATCCTTTATAATGGCCGTTATTTTCGTTTTAACGGCCGATTTTTAAACCTTAGTCAGATTTAAAGTAGGTTACACGTGTCAAAACTAAGCAGTATGTGAGGACACCATAGTTTGATCAACTTAAGAATCCAAACTCTTCATAGGTCTTCACAATAAGGATCTTTGACTTATTTTGAGAAGTCTACAACGAGAATACCATCAAGATGATGTGGGCTTCTAACTAGAATTTTTCTGTAAGAACCAACTCCAGAGTTGAAATGTGTTCATTTACAGCAACAACTAAGGTGTGGGCAAACATTCAGGTGACCAGTGGGCCCGAAAGTGTGTACTATGTGGCAATTAGCCGGTCACAGCACTCAATACTTGCCACGTGTCATAAGATCAGAGGGCGTTGACCGTATGGATGTTTGGCCAGTCCCTCGGTGGACTTACAAACCAAAAATCAGCCTAATTAGTGATTTACAACCTTTGGGTTTTGCACCCAAATAACGCTCAATAATGCCCAAATTCCTACTGTTAAAATCAACCCAAGAAAATAACTTCAATGGAATCGGATACAAATCATGAATCAGGCTGATTTTTTGTGTACCAGTCCACCAAGTGACTGGCCAAACATCCACACGGTCATCGTCCTCTAATAGTATGACACGTGGCTCGTATTGAGTGCTGTGGCCGGCTTCCGTCACACCATCTTTTTTTTTTTTGACACAAGTTTTAGTGTTTTACTCGTCAGTGTTAAATGCCATAAGATATGAATTTTTTTTTCGATAAGCGAGTTAGGGATACTGATGGCAACACTTTGAAATAGGGGGAGAGAATCCGAGAGCACGGTGAACAATAAGGTATGAATATTTGTAATCTGATTGAAAATCCTTGTTTTTACGTACTTGATTGAATGTCTTTTATAAAAGAAAAGCATGATATCTTTGTAAATCGATTGATTGAAGTAGTAGATTTGCATGCATTCGTGGATCAGGAACCCTAACTTTTGTTTATCTTTCCTCTACTGCATAAACCGTAGGTTTCAAGATCCGGAAACCCCAGTTATTCTTGATGCAGTCAGTTTTTGATTAGTTCCAGATCTTCTTACTCTGCATAGTGTACCATTTTTACCCTAGTTCTTCTATGACTTTCGTTGATCTCTTTGTTTCGCATTCTTTTAGTTCTTCTGGTGAAACTTGAGCACGAACACTAGATCCATGCATTGTTAAAACCCAAACCAATACTCCGAAAGCACCTAGGTGATAGTGGTCCTAGGCTAAAGGCTAGACCAGTAAAGGCTTTGAGAATTGTAACGAGGACTTCTCCGGGTGAAAAGGTTTTGGCTCCAAAGTCGACAAAAGCGGCAACACAAAGCCCGACAAAGCGATATCCATTCTAGCAAGCGGATAACCTCATTTCAGGCTACCTCAGAATTCATGTTACTTGTACCACCTCAAGATTTTCGTTGACATTGGTAACTTAGGTTGTAGTGGATGTGCTCGCATCAAATGCGATTTGGGATCTTAGTGGCATCGACCTTGAGGACAAGGTTGCTTTCAAGGGGAGGGAATGTTGCGATTCCACATAGAAATCTAAGTTGATTTCCTATTTCTATAGGAGTCTATGTCAACTAGGTATCCTACTTTAATTAAGAGTCCTAGTTTAATTAGATTAGGTCTATTAGGATAGTTTCCTGTTTTAAGTAAGTCTCTTAGATTAGGTAGGTCTCTTCAGTTTTGAGTCTATATAATGTAATCGTTCATGGAGAAAGAGAATGAGAAGCGAAAAACATTAATTCACAATAGTGTCAGAGCCTGGCTCCCTCTAAGAGTCCCAGATAAGAACTGGGTTCATATAGTGATCTTGTCTTGACTCTCGATCTTCACTATCATCACCGTAACCTACCAACCTGAACATCCTTTGTTTCAAATCTGATGGAACTGTTGTCAAGACTGGTAAGGACTTTATGGCTTGGAATCAGAGTGCATTTACTGCTTTCATAAACATAAACGTTGTGAAAGTTTTTAATGGAAGCTTCTTCCATCAAAGTTGAGGGAAGAACTCCCACATTTCTTGTCATTTTTAGGGTTTTCTTCCCATTTTAAAAGGTGTAAACCATAAAGTTGAATGGTGTAGTGTACAAATGTTTAAGGTTTACCCCCAAAAAATTAAACTTGATGTTTAATCTTGAACATCAAACGTAGTAGCCCTTGTTAGTCGATGCTATCTTCCTAGGTGATATTACAAGGCTAGCTTAAAAAAAAATGGGCAAAAACAAGGTCATCAGTCACAATTGACTCTCTTGTGTTTCAAGTAGTAGCATAACTTATTAAAGTATCTTTAATAGTATAAAATAAGTTGATAGCCGGTGGCACTTCTTTTTATCTTATTTTTATTTGCTATTATAAATACAATCACACATTGGATCTCTGCATATATATTGTCATTATCAACTCATTTTGTCTTTATTGTGGCTTGTGAGTTGTGATGGGGCCATCAAGCTTTGTACCTTTAACTTGGATTGGAATTGAAAGTATTATTAAATCCAACTGAGATGAGAATATGTAGCTCCACCGTAATAATAACGCCATGTGCTTAACAAAATCATTTTTTTTAGTTAGGGCATTTTACTAATATAGAAATTTCTAACATTTTTTTGGATGTATTTTCAAATTTATTTCTACGTTGCATGCAACAATAAAGTGCACGGCATTTGAAAATTTTCTTTGTAAAGAATTTGCAACCTATGCGTGTTGTAACTTTTTTCCTTTTACTGAAACATTGTCAACTTTTATGAACTCTTATTCTAAATGAACCATGTTGTATTGATCCCATCTCCTCTATGAAGGAGAAGGTTTGATACATCTATCATATAATGACAGTGTTAGTATCAGTGGCGGATCCAGGAATGGCCGAGTTGCCCCCCCTTAACTTTGAAATTCTTTGAATTTTTTTTTACTTCTAAAAGTAGCCTTTTCCTTTGGTTTGCCCCCCTGGTTTTTCCTTTTTTGCAATTTTACCCCCCTGAGCAATTTTTTTGTGATTTTGCCTCCCCTTGATCAAAATCCTGGATCCGCCACTAGTTAGTATCATCCTTATCCTTAGAACGACACTATTACACATCTTCCCATGTGCTCAAGCCATTGTTTTTTTTTGAAATTTGTGTATTTGGAATCCCGATGAATGCAACACAAATTTGAAAAAATCAATGGTGCCAACATATTTGATGACTTGTTACAATGTCTTCCTAAGGACAATACTAATACCAACATATCGCAATATTGAGAAGAGGAGTTTCAATACCTGAAATTGAATAGAAAAGTTAGCTAGCAAAGCCATAAATTGGTGCATAGCCAACTGAAATGGAATGAGATCATGGCCTTACTAGCACATTCTTCAATTTTGAGGCTTAAGATCTTGAGCAGAGTCTTATTGGTCGCTTTAGCTTGCCTGTTCGGATAGAATAGGTTTGACTTTTTGTGCTTGATGCAGTAGCTAGCAGCTTATTTTCCCACTCCTTCATAGAGCGATGACTAACAGCCGTGATTCAGTTAGTAGAGATTGAAAGAAGCGCTTGGTTCGATTCTTACCACAACCGGGGATACATTTCATGCATGACACTAGCCTCACATGGAAAATGATGCTTATGCTTGTCATATCATGGCTTCCTAAGTTGCTAACAGAAGGGCTACTACTGGCACAAGAGCTTGTTGGTGGAGCAACAAGAGCGGAGTAATGGCCACGTGGAAATCTGGTGAAAAGATCAATGGCTTGGGAATGGAAGATAATTCGCTTACCTTTCCTTTTGATCCCACCTCGTGGATACTTCTCTATTCATCATGTAGCTATATAGGAGAAACAAACAACCTCACCCCCTATATATTAATTATGAACATGACAATGAGGCCAAGATAGGATCCACTCAGCTAGATAGGAGGAACAAATAAACTCTCCCCCTAATCTTTGTGGTTTGGCATGACATAAATAAAGTGTGTTTTGGTTTAATTTATATTTGTCATCTCTTTCTTTGGTCTCGTCACGTTAGTCAAAGGACAAGTTCTCTAATTTAAGAGATCAAATTGCCAGTTTTGTTCTTTAAAATATGAAGCTTAACATTGGCTCAGCATTGTCCTCTAAGGTCCTGTTTGGATCACGTGTAAATGACTTGTGGAAAACATTCGTGCGCGCAAATTACGTCTTCCCGCATTTGGCCACAGCGTGCGTGGATATTTTCTCTGGGGCCACCAATTTGCCCGTTGATGCCGATAAATAAAAACTCACCTCCCTTGGTAAAATATTTGTCTACCTTTTTTTTCTCTTCTTGGTGGAAATTTTTTTTCCACGGACATAAGTCATATATGAGCTTATAGTGATTTGGGGGTTTTCATCATTCAAACACCAACAACGATTTTAGTTCAAACCACAGCCCCCAAATCCTTGATGAACACCGACGTTTTTCGATTGACGACTGAGATCGTCCACACTCCATCAACTCGTTGACAATTACAGGTATGATCTATCCTATTTTTCTACTATCCTCCTTTCTCTCTATTTTGTTCCCTCTGTTTCCTTCCTTCCCACCGTTGATTGCGTCGGCTACTAGGTTCCTCTCTCTCACTAAGCAGGAAGAAGAAAAGATTTTTGGTTCATTGAAAATAGCTCTTTTGCAACGGAAAGGCGTGGCTGGATGTGCGCTAGTTAGAAGTTTCAATCTCAGATGTTGGATGAGATATGTTTATGAACGGTGAGGATTGATGTTAAATTGTTGGTACAATATTAGAGAACGGATCTCAGTCGTCTGATCTCATTTGAGACAGCAGAGATCATCCCCCAGACGCCACGTGCCAAGTGGATATTAGTGGTCTGATTATGCCTCTCAAGTTTTGGGCCGGCTAACTTTGAGGGGTATTTTGGGGATTTCTTAAAAAAATGCTATTTCATCATTTCATGGTTTTAAAGAGAACCATGTGAGCTTGTTCACTTTTCGTTCTTAGTCAACATGGGCCAACGACGGTCATAGTTGGAGGACTGGGTTGAGTGACGTATGTCAGCAATTTACTTGGGAGTTATGTCTATTGTTTCAGTCCGAATGTAGAATGTCACGTGTGTTCTCTACCGCTTGATTAAGCCAGTCATCTTGGTTCTTTATCATATGGTGATGATCATTCTAAACAATGATACCTTTGCCCTTACTTGGGCATAATACTTACCTTTGTTTTTAGCCAAAGCAGGGAGTGCACAGTATGAGTAACTTGTTTTAAATAGCAGTGAGAGTATACTCATAAGTAGTCAAATTAGATGGTATTTTGGTAATGTAGTTAAAAGTCCGGGTGTGAAAGCTCGTACTTAAGAACACTTGATTGGAGTATTTTTCTTTCTTGCTATATGTAAACAATTTTTTCATTTTGATTCTTCAGAAATTTTTCTGTAAACTATTATATTCCCATTCAGTTTGTAGATTAGTAACCAGTTCGATTCTCTTTGTCGAAATATCACCGATTCAGGCTAAAGTATATAAAATTAGGGTTTCAATTTTACCATTTTATATGTTAATTTCACTGATATCCGGTCTGTTAGTTGAATTTTTGTGCAGATATAATTAAAAGATTTCATGGGCTTGATGATGTTTTTTTAGAATCCGTAGGTTGTTTGATTATAGGATTTGTTTTTTCGTTTGTAGTAAGTCTTTGAGTCTCTCGCACTCCTTTGCTTCTTTTGATTCGATTTGTTGCTATGATCTCATTTTTTACTTCATGATGTGTTGTTTGATGATTGTGTGTTTCACTGGATCCATCAGTGTCTGAATACTATCTATGTTTTTTTTTATTAGGAACTAGGGTTCAATTAAATCCAACTGCATTAAATCGATGCAACACAAATGCATCAAATCGCACCAACAGCTCCATTAGTAGCAACCGGCATTGATAATTGTAATTCTACTATATGAATGCAACTCTATAGCAGGGTATAATGCTAATGCAAAATGTTTTTTTTTAGAAAAGGCTACGAAACTGTAACAAGGTATAGTTAACCTGAAGACCTGAATGAAATTGAATTGTAATCCACCCAAAAAACAAAGAGCTATATCAAGGCTATAATAAAAAAAAAAAAAAAAAACTTGGTATAGAGTGACCATGACATAAAAAAACTCCACACAAATCCATGATACATGGGGTTTGTATTCCCTTACAATGTTAGACATAGTAGAAATAACTAGTAGAGAATATAATGGAGACGCAAATAACAGGAGAGCTAAGCATTTTTTAGTCTGACTACTGTTACAGTTAAACAAAGCCATCCGCACTTCTTAAGATTGGAAATGGGTAAGAATGCTTATGCGAAGAGCGTTTAAGGTTTCAATGAGGAGAGCAGAGCTTGAACATATAGGAAAGTTATATCACGCGCTGGTTGCAAACCAAAGGAGCAGTCACAATAGCATAATTTCAAAGAACAAAGAAATGGAAACCAAAGAAAGAGGTGGAACTAGCAATTAATTCCATTACCAAAGTAAACACAAATACAATGTTTGGCCCTTTATTGACAAAACATGCATAGGGGCATGGGGCATTAAGTTATCATGTCAACACCAAGAGAAACAAATATTTTCAATTGAGATCGATTGCACAAGTATCAGTTTATCAATTACTTGATGATAGAATGAAATAGACACTTTTTACGGTTAGGAAAGCTCCACAACCGGAAACCTCAAACATTCCAAGCAAGACTTGCACATACGTGCCTAGGTAATTGACCTATTTAGGTGATATTCAATGGAGAAAACCCTAAAGACCGAGAAAGAGGATAAAAGGGGTTAGAAGTGTAGAGAGTGGTGAAGGCTTTTAAAGGGGTTTCAAATTCATATATATATATATATATATATATATAGAGAGAGAGAGAGAGAGAGAGAGAGAGGAACCTAATGGGTAGGAAAGAAATATAATAGATCGTACTTGTAATTGTCGGAGAGTGGATGATTTTGATCGTTGATGGAAGAAAACCGGTGTTCGTCTAAGTTTTGGGATCGTGGTTCGAACTACTCCTTTAGGGTTTTGGAATCGCCAAATCATTGTTGGTGTTTGAACGATGAAAACCCCAAATCGTTATAGCTTGTATATGGATCCTATTTGGTCTGTGGAAAAAAATTTGCCCACCAAGAAGAAAGAAGGGTGTGAAAATATTTTACTAGGAGGGGTGAATTTTTATTTACTAGTGTCGGCTGGCAAATTGGTGGTCCTAGGTAAAATATTTGCGCACGCAAATGCACTGTCAAATGTGTGAAAAACGTCATTTGTGGGCTCAAATGTTTTCTGCGAGTTATTAACACGCGATCCAAACAGGGTTTTAGAGAGAGTTGAACAAATGTTAAGTTTCATATTTTAGAGAACAAAGTTGGCCATTTGATCTCTTAAATGAGAGAATTTGTCTTTTGACCATCGTGATGATAACAAGAGAGATGAAAAATAGAAATTACACAAAAGCACACTTTGTTTACGCCATGCTAAACCACAACGATAATACTCCCTCAACATAGAATCACTAGCTTATTAAAAAAACATACAACCAAAAGAAAAGAAAGATATAAAACAACACACAATAAACAAGCCTGAGGGCCCTAAGCTGTGTTGGCTAACTATTACAAGGTTCCCTTCTCAAGGAGATGTAAAGCAACACAGTAAACAAGCCTAAAGGACCTTAGTTGCATTGGCTAACTACTACAAGGTTCCCTTCTCTATGAGAACCAAACACAACGTCGGACCACTGGACAACAAGGTTTCCCCTATCTTCGCCACGACCATCACTAGCTGATGCAATAAATACAGCACATTAAAAACATTATGAGAACATTGAATAGCAATAGAAGTCCGAAATTCTTCCATTTTTTGAAGAGCTACTATTTATAGCGAAATGTTAGTATCATCTTTAGGATGACACTGTAACATGTCGTCCAATATGTTGAAACCATTGATGCTTTTTGGAATTTGTATTGTATTCATTGGGTTTCCAGCTATAGAAATTTTGAGAAACATCAATGGCTTAATTATATGAGATAACATGTTACAGTGTCGTCCCAAGTACAAGGACGATACTATCACTACCATTCTATGATAGTTGTATCGAACCTTCTCCTCCTTTATGGAGGAAAAGGGTTTGACACAACATGGTTCATTTAGAATAATAATTCATAAAAGTTGGCAACATTTCACTACCATGTGCACTTTAGTGTTGCATGCAATGTAATTGATACAAATTTGAAAATACTTTCAAAAAAGGTAAGAAGTTAAAAATTTCTACGTTAGTAATGCCCTAACTAGAAAAAGTAAATGAAGCACATGGCGCTATCATCATGGTGAAGTTATATGTTCTCATCTCAGTTGGATTTAATAATACTTTTGATTCGAGTACAAGTTTGGTTTCACCGGATCTATCATTGTCCGAATATTACCTAGGGTGTTTTTTTTATTCGAAACTGGGCAGTTCAGAGTTCAGACCTGTGGGTTTCTTTAGTTTTTATTGTTACTTTCCCCAAAATGTCCTTCAGTTTTTTTTATTTTTTATTTTTCCCTTTTCTTTTGCAGTAATTTAGTTTATGAATCGTGTGTGATTTATGGCCAGTAGAGTTCTGTGGTTTAATTTATAGGCGAAGGTTTTTTTACCTCATCACTGGAGTGGCACGGTATTCCTTGCCATGTGGCCAATCCAGACCGTCCATTAGTGCTCTTGTCCATGGTCTATACCGAACGATGTATTGTACTCTTCCCCTAGGAGTTGCAGCTGTAGAATTTTTGAATATTTTTAAATAGGAAAGTGGCAAAAGAAACATACCTCTTTTGCTAGTTGGGCTGAGACTTGACACATGGGGTGCTGCATAGGTGGCAGAATGCTTGAGCTTTTTAGAACATTCCACCTAAGCAGCCATGTGTAAAGAAAAACCCCACCACTCCAGTGAAGAAGTTTGGAGTGTCACTCCAGAAAATCCGTCCCCTTAATTTAATGTTATGTTTTATTAGAGGGAAGTTTTTTCTTGAATTGAGACTACATATTTTTTCTTCTAGTTTAGTTACTGTCCCTCGTTTCATCTCTCTCTCTCTCTCTTGGCAGCATTAGTTCGGTGAGTTGTCATTCTGATTCCAGTGTTTTGATATGTTTCTACTCTGATCAATTTGAAGTTAGATGAGAACCATGGATCCTTCAGAACTCAGGTATTTGGAGGATGATGATACTCCGACCATGAAAACAATCAAGGGTGCTACTACAGGTTTTGTTGCAGGGACTATTTGGGGCACTGTTGTTGCTACTTGGTATGACGTGCCTCGTGTCGAGAGAAGTGTTGCTCTTCCGGGTCTATTAAGGACCTTGAAGATGATGGGTAACTATGGGATGACCTTTGCTGCTATTGGAGGGGTCTATATAGGTGTGGAACAGGTGGTGCAGAACTACAGGATGAAGAGGGACTTTGTTAATGGTGCAGTTGGCGGTTTTGCTGCTGGGGCCACTGTTTTGGGTTTCAAAGGTATGCATTTCAGGTCCTCTGTTGTTTTTGGCTAATGATTCTTGTTGGTATAATTATTTAGATAGTAGCGAGTATTTGATTTTTTTTTTTTTTTTGAAAGTGTAGACTTTATTAAAGGCATCGGGCCAAAACCCAAAGCAAGAACTAGAGGCTTAGTAGGCCGAGAAAGCCTACTCTAGGCAAGCCTTACAAAGAAACCAAAGAGACTCTAATGATCTTCTCTAGAACATAGACGATCCCAACGAAAAAAATCTTCAAAGAAAAGACCTCTACATTCTATAAACGCCTTATACCATAGGAACATAAAGCCCTTAATTTTGAGAATCACTAAAGCCGTCTTGTCCTCCAATCCCTTGAAGACTCGGCTGTTGCGCTTCTTCCATAAGCCCCAAAAGACCGCAAACGGGAGAAATGAAATTACTTCATGGATATTGGTTTCTTTAGGAATTTGGCTATTGATACTTTCAACAGTTTTAGTATGGATATATTAGTTTATATTTTAGGTGGTGGTTTTTTGTAGTTTTGTTTCACCATAATTGATGGTTTAAATTAAATTCTGCTAAGTTCATAATTTTCGTTTATTTTTCTTAGAGTTCGTCTAGAGCTACACCCATTTCTTGCATCTTCTAAGTCTTACACCCGGTGGTGTGGTGAGATGTCCATATTGTGTAGACCATCCTTCCAAAAAATCAGTCCATTTTGACAATCCTATTATGAAAAGGTGACTTGAATTTGAAAAATCTGGACCATCCAAATTTACTATTACTTTAGATCAACTTTTCATAAGGTTAGTGATGTTAGAATTGATTGATTTTTGGTGATGATGATCAACATGACGAGAATAACGCATTGAGCGGTTGGATTGTCCAACATGATCTCCATGTGGGCTTCACCACCGGATGTAAGAAATGAGTATAGCTCTAGACAAACACTTTTTCTTATATTGAAAGATTTGAGGCTAAAGCTATGGGTTTTTGTCCTACTGAATGTCATCACTGTTAAGACCTTAGTCGGGCCTCAAGCTGTCATTTCTCCCGAAAAGATATCTTGTCAGGAAGGGGCAAACTCTAGCCTTTTACGGACCTCGACATCGCTCCCCCCAAGGCTTGTTCTAAGAGCGGTCACAGGGAGTAACGACATTGTGGAATCCACCAACAATCCCTCCCTCACAATGATGCTCCCGCGACTCGATCCCGTGACCTTAGTTTTGATACCAATTGTTAGGACCTTAGTCAGGCCTCAAGTTGCCATTCCTCCCGAAGAGATATCTTGTCAGGAAGGGGCAAACTCTAGCCTTTTAAGGACCTCAACATCGCGCCCCGCAAGACCTGTTCTAAGAGCGGTCACAGGGAGTTGGGACATTGTGGAATCGACCAACTATCACAGCCTTTGATCAGTCTATGCTTTTCTGTCTCTTAAATGTGTTTTGTCTACCTTATGATTATTCCTTTTATAAAGTGATAGGTTGTTTATATTTCTGGACCGTCTTTCTGACGGTCCACAGAGTGCCTTGTGCACATCACACCAATAACTTACCATGTATTGTATTTTCCCCCACAAATGGCAAGCCATTGAAATCTTTTTTCTTGATAGAAAAAAGGTAAAAGAATTGTGCCTCTTTTGCCATGTGGTGGAGTTCTTTTGACCTCGAACTTGCCTCATGAGAAGAGGTTGAGGTAGCAAAACTCATGGAACTTTTTGGGCCTGCCACGTGGGAAGAAGGTGAGGTGGCAAAAAACACATGGAATCTTTTGTGCCTGCCACGTGTGAACTGTCCATGGAGAGTAGGCGTGTAGCTCCAGAAAACCCAATCCCCCATATCGAAATATGTAAATTTATTAAAATACAAAAACCGTGTGCTGCCAACCTCTTGTATTTCACTCGACTACTCCTGCTCCACTCCAGAACATCTTAGTTCTGGAGTGCAGAATCTTCATGGTCACCTCATTATCAAGCTAATTAAGTTGGACATCAATAACCTGGTATTTTTGTATCATGACAAATGAAATTTATCAGTAAAATGTTTGAAAGTAAAAAATGATGTTGAGAGAAGTTAATTCTTTTTCTATATCATGGTCCTAAGACGTATTCTTCTATTCATGAAGCAATATATATGTATTTTTTAATGATCTTGAGGTGGGTGCTGTCCAACTTTACAGGGAGGAGCATTTCAACAGCAATTTCTGCTGGAGCCGCCTTGGCCTTCACTTCTGCAGTTTTGGATGTTGGTGGTCAGAAAACAAGAATAGATAATGGTAAGGAGTACTACCCTTACACCACTGAGAAAAGACCTTCTGCAGCTAATTGATTCTTTCGTTCTACTGAAAAGAAGACATGGGGATCCCTCGGAGAGCTATTCTTTGTTTTTTAGCTGGCTTCTGTTCCTCTCCAGAGGTGTAATCGTACTGTTTTCTCTTGTTAGTCATTCTTTCTTTCCAGTTTCCAGAACCTGAAAGGAAGATTCAAATAAAATCTGGTTTCTCTTTTAATAAACATTCTGTTGGGAGCATGTTAATGTAAACTGTTTGAGATTATTTTTTTCTCCTTTGTGGAGGGTTGACATGGAAACGCACACATTTTCTATTTCCTTAAAGCAGAAGCAATTTATATTAGACTCGGTTCTGGAAGGATCGGGCACTTGAACATTGTAACATCTGGGTAAATGGATCAAATCATAGCTTACTATAGTTCATTTTGGGTGTAAGAACGTTGTGACAGGTTCCAGATTTGTACCTCCCTTTCCGTAAAAAATTGGAGAACTTGCCTTTCTAGACTCCTGGAAAAGAGGGGGAATAAAGGGCTCCCAAAAGCCAAATGTTGTGTATTTGCTCTCTAAATTTACCATTCCCCTGCTAGACAAACACAAATGACACTATCTTGTGATTGTTGATTTTTGGTGAATTTGGTTGGTAATCAGGTCTTGAACATTGACCCACTGGATACCAAGTGCATACTCAAGACCAGTCAGATCCTATCTGATTGATTAATGGTTAGCCAACCCTGGCCTGGTTAATAGTGGGCATGAAAGACCTCACTTTGACCCGAACCAACACGGTGTCATGCAATCCCCTGCTAGTCTATTGGACTTAAATATCTTATTGCTGATGAAGAAGTGCAAAAGCAATGAGTGTCTAAAGAGAACATAAGCACAAAGCTCATGATTATAGATCCTTTAACTATAGGGTTAGCACTAAAAATTAATATCTTACCGTTAAGGAGGAAGTACATAAGCAATGAATGACTACGGAGCACATAAGCACAAAGCTCGTGATTGTAGATCAATTAACTAAGGGGTTAGCACTAAAGACTTTTAAGGAACATGTTGAAAGGATGGGTCTTAAAATGTACCTACGATGTGTTATGATTTTATGTATTAATTGTATGGTTTGCACTTTCGAGATCTCATTATTATATATTTTATGTTATTTTCCTGTTTTCTATAAGGTGTACACGTGTGAATGGATGAATGATAATCGAAATAGTCCTAACAAGCCACTAATGGCGAACTATTTTATAAGCATTATTGTTGTCCTTTATATAAATTAAAAGTAAATTTTCTATTTATGAGTAAGTTATTAATGTTATGGTGCATGGAAGAGACTACTAGCTTGATGATGTACAACCGCCATGACCCGCCCTAGTGAAGATCAACAGTTCATCCACCTGTTAGTCAGCCAATTGCCCAGTCACCGAGTTACTGCAAAATCAACCGAGTGCCAAGTCAACTCACTGAGTTTTAAACCACATGTTTCCAAGTTACATAGACAAGTTTGCACATACAATCCTGGTTGCAGTCATATTAGCTGTCCAGGGCCTAATGCATGAGCCATGTGAAAAATCATATTGATTGGTTCAAACCATTGTGCGTGTGTGTGTGTCTGTGTTTGTGAGAGAGAGTTATCTCCTCTGTTATGAGCTTACATGTGTGGTGAAGGAATTGTGTCTGCTTAAAAAAGAAGTTTTTACCGTTACAACTTGTTTATCTCTATTTTCGATATGATTAGGTTGCAACTAGCTTTCTATTATTAAGTGGAGGTGTCTAACCCCTACCTCTTTGCCGACGGAATCCGTTGTCAACGTTGATAACGGGCCATGGCATGAACCACATGGAACACTCTTAGAGATCGATGACCGTATGAATGTCACTGGCCCAAGCCTAGGTGGACCTATAGACCAAAAAATATCCCCAATTAGTGATTTCTAAGGGGTTAAGAGTCGTTTTCATGGGTTGATTTTTAACCGTCTAATTAGAGCATTATTTGGGGTAGAGAGATCCAAAGGTTTGAAATCACTAATCAAGCTTATTTTTGGTCTGTAGGTCCACCTAGAGATGGGCCAAACATCCATATAATCATTGGTCACTAAACGTCTGCCCCTTGGCTCAGACTGTGGTCGTCCGTCAGCTAGTTGTAACTAATTTAATTGCTTGCCAAAAATAGAGTTAAATAGTTGTCACAATAATAAGTTTGTTCTTTGAGCGGATACAATTCCTTCATTTGACTGCTAAATCACATATAAGCTCTATAACATATTACAAATCACACGTGAAGAACAAATACGAAGACTCTCTCATGGAGCCGATAGAAGAACCAGGTCTCTCTCTCTCTCTCTCCACATAACCACCGGTTAATATCGGTTCATTATCTTCGTCATCTTTTTGATTACTCACTAGAGTTCTCCAATGGTGTTGCATACCTTGGCAGAAAAAAATTTGCTTTCCCGCAGTACTGGAGAGCAATTATGGTAGAAAATCTCCCAAAGAGACCACACGGTACTCTTTTTAGCCCATCAACCCATGAATGTTTTGTTGGTAAGACCCATACGTCAAAATCAGCCTGATCGGTGACCTCTACCATTGATTTGAACAAATTTTCATGGGCTGCATGAATAGGCCCACGTGAAGGTTCGTGAAATAAAAGAAAAATGCTCGAATCCAATGGGTAGAAATCACCAATCAAGCTTACATTTGTTGTGTAGGTCCACTGACTTGGCTAAACATTCAAGGTATCACTTGGGCTGTTAGGGCGAAATCTGTAACCGAAATGTTAGGAATCTAACCAATAGTTAACAGTGGAGCGAAATGCCAAGCCCTTGTACAGTTTAAGTTATAACATTCCACCACGTTTCCAAGGCCGACGTCTATGGTGACCTACTCTGAGGTAGCTTTCACACTGGAACCCCTTTTCTCATTTTTTTGAGCAGGCGTCTGGCATGTTTTCCGGTACCCTTATTTTCTCTTTTTGAGCAAACCTCCAGTTAATCCTTTCCCAGACCACCCATGGGATTGGCTCTAATACCAAATTGGTAGAACCTGAACCAAGTTCCTAAATTAAGGACGAAGTAAAAAGATCTAATTTAAACTAATTGAGAATTCTTTATCATTGAGCTCAATGTATTACATTGATTTATCGATCTTCTCAATATCTAAAATAGCAACTCTTAATTAAGAAACTCCAAAATTAACAACTAGTTGTGTTTGCAGATGAAATAAACGACTCTCCCATCGAGCAAGTGAGGCTAACAGTTCCCATCACCGACGACACAACGCTGCCCGATTTAACTTTCCGAACATGGGTGTTGGGGCCTACTATTTGCATTCTCTTAGCTATCTTTGTAAATTTCTTCAATTACCGTCAAAATCCGATCTACATCTCATCGTATTGTTGCATAATGCTCTTGGTTCCTATTGGAAAACTGATGGCCGCGAAACTTCCGACAAAACCCATTAAGATTCCGGGCACAAAATGGACTTTTTCAATGAATCCAGGGCCTTTCAATATAAAAGAGCACGTCTTGATATCTATACTAGCTACCACCGGCAACGATTACCCTTACTCCTTGACCATCCTTACCATAGTGAAGGCTTTCTACCACAAGAGTATCAGCTTCTGGGCATCTTTTTTATTGGTCCAAACCAGTCAAGTGAGCTTTCTTTCCACTACTTGTATTTGGTAATCAACAAAAAGATTTACAGAAAAATGATTTGTACATTAGAAAGTGTTGATACAGAATTTTGTTTACTACATTTACATGCAAAAATCATTTCTAGAAAACTTATTCCAAGAAACCATATGGAGCCTTAGTTCCTATTATTTGCCATAACTCAGTTGCTTGACATGCATTTGTGTTATATAATACTGGTAAAAAGTTGAAATTTTGGTTAAAAAGGATGAAATTCTAATTGTTTAATTGATATGTATTTGATCCACTTAGATGATTGGTTATGGGTTTGCTGGAATATTTATGAAGTTCCTTGTCAACTCCCCTTACATGTGGTGGCCTTTCTCCCTACTTGACGTGTCTTTTTACAGGTCTCTCTCTCTCTCTCTTTCTCTCATCCAAAAAAATGCTTTAAGAAAGCTAAAGCCCTGTTTGGGGATGCTTCTGCAAAAGCACTACAAAAAATGCTTCTACAGAAGCCCTAGAAACAGCTGCTGAGAAATGTTTTTTTTCTCTAGAATAGTGTTTGACTAATTATGCTGGAGAAGTGATGTTCTGTGTAAAAGCTGGTATTGCTGTTTGGCAAAATCAGCTATGAGCTTCTGGATTTTCAAAATGTCAATAATACTCTTATATTTTGTATTATGGAAGAAAGAGTGGGAACAAAAAGGTCAAAACGTGAGACCCTTTTTTATGGTGATACACTTCCCGACCGCAAAAGCGCTGAAATCCTTTTTCAAAAAATACACCGTTGTTTCTCAAAAAAGCGCTTCTAGCTTCTTTCAGATACTAGAAGCCAAAGAGCTTTTGCAAACCAAACAGAGATTTATGCTAAGTGTTTCTCAGAGCCAAAAACCAGAGAAACACTTCCCAAAAATCGTTCCCAAACACTAACTAACTCTTTGCTTTGGTTTTCTAGGGTGTTGCACGAGGTGGAAATAAGGCCTAAAGGATACCTAACCAAACTACAGTTTTTTATATTAGCCTCAGTCTCAAGCTTTGCCTACTACATCATCCCCAACTATTTCTTCCCATCTATAACTGCCCTCTCATTTGTATGTTGGATTTGGAAAGACTCAGTCCTTGCCCAACAAATTGGTTCAGGTTTTCATGGTTTTGGCATTGGTTCCTTCGCTCTAGACTGGAACACCATAACTGGTTTCTTAGGAAGTCCCTTAGCCTTACCATTGTACTCAATCATAAATCAGATGGTTGGATTCATTATAATCCTATATGTGATTACTCCCATCGCCTATTGGACCAATTCGTACGATGCCAAGCGATTTCCATTTTATTCTTATGGTTTATTTGATTTCGATGGACAATCCTATAATGTCTCGCGAGTTTCTGCAGTAGACTTCACACTTGACGAACAGGCGTATAATAATTACTCCAAGATCTACTTGAGCGTTTCCTTCGTCTATGCTTATGGGTTTAGCTTTGGAATTGCATCCGCTACTCTGACTCATTTTTTTCTCTTCCATGGCAGGTGAGCTTCTTTCTTCTTTTTGTTTAGATTTCTATCTTTGACACTTCTATATGTCCAAGGAGTCTATGTGACCGCATTTAATGCATTTACAGCGAGTTGAAAAGTAAAAGTTATGTGCTGACCAAAGTACCCCTAAAAGTTTAAAAAAAAAAAAGCAAAATATGGCATTTTTGAAATATTAGAGATTGGGGGTGTGTAACGCAGGGCCTTCTCTCGTTAATAAGTAGAATAGATGTTATAATGTTCACAGCTGTAACTCTAGCTACTAGTTTGCGATAGTCCCTTTAATACTTGTTTATGTCTTCTTTGTTATTTTAAATGTTTTAGGGACACCTGGCTCCAAATAAAGCGAGCATTCACGAATCAGAATGAATCCGGTGATGTTCACAATAGGCTTATGAAGAAGTACGAACCTATTCCTTGGTGGTGGTTCTATATAATCTTGTTTTCAATGATAGGTCTTGCGATTCTCAATTGCCAAGTATTTGGAAAGCAATTCCAACTTCCTTATTGGGGAGTTTTACTAGCATGCTTTTTGCCATTTATTCTAATCCTCCCCGTTGGCGTAATTAAGGCTACCACAGGCCAGGTAACCAACGACCCTTTCAACTCACACGCGCTCTTTGTAAATGATATGGTGCATCTCACACAACTTATTACACAACCAACTTATTAATTTTTGCTGATAATCTGAGTGCAGGGCCTTGATATGTACCTGATCTCAGAGATGACTGCGGGTTATCTATACCCTAACAAGCCTCTCGCTAACATGGCCTTCAAGTCATATGGTTCATCTACTCTTGTTCACGCCCTCACCTTTATACATGAATTTAAGTTAGCCCACTACATGAAGATTCCTCCAAAATCTATGTTTATTGCTCGGGTACCAAACTCAAACCTGACAAACCTCATAGATTTAGAGTAAATCTTACCTGACCGTGGGTGGTCAGGCGAGTTTACTCATAGATGTACACACATATATCATCACCCATTTATGTTTTCCGTTCACATGATACAGATCGTGGGCTCCTTCATCTCATATTCTACCAACCTTGGTGTGGCATGGTGGCTTCTTTCCACTGTCGAGAACATCTGTGACATAGAAAAGCTTCCAAAGGGGAGTCCCTGGACGTGCCCTGTTGATCGCATGGGCTATAGTAAAAACATCATTTGGGGCGGAGTTGGCCCGAGCCGTATGTTTGCACCACATGGCCTATACTCCAACATCTACATATTTTTCCTCATTGGAGCGATTGGGCCAGTGGTGGGCTGGATTCTATCTCGTGCGTTCCCGAACAAGAAGTGGATTAGACTAATCAACTTTCCAATTATATTGGGGGCAGCATCTGCTGTGCCCCTGGCTGGTGCAGTGCATTATTGGTCTTGGTTCACACTAGGCATCCTTTTCAACGTCGTTGTGTATAGGAAGTACAAAGGATGGTGGTCGAGGTACAACTATGTTCTGTCTAATGGGCTGGATATGGGGATTGTTTTTATGGCTCTTTTATCAAGTTTTACCCTGCAAATGAAAGGTATTTATGGGTTGAATTGGTGGGGGTTGGGGTTGGATGATCATTGCCCTCTAGCTACTTGCCCTACTGCCCCGGGTGTAAAGGTTGATGGCTGCCCAGTTTTCTGAGATGTATAACACCCATATTGTTATGGTGGATGTTAATATAAATCCATTAGTATATGTTCATATTTCTCAAATGCAAGATGTGATTTTGAAGTCGCGCGTTTACCTAAATATGGGGGCACAAAAGCAATTGAAAAACTTTAAGCTGATTTTTGTTATAACAGCTAGAAACCACGAATCAGTTGATTGATATTAGACTCGTATCACCAAAATACAAGCACTAGAAGGCATAAACATGATCTTCCCACTAATATCTTCATGTGGCAGGCCATCTAATCCGACAACAAACACAGACGAGGTGGATTCTGATGCCTTCACAGCTTTTTTTAGTGCTGCAGATGCACCCTGTTGCAAACCATATTAAGTATAGCAAATAGCACATAAAATGGGAACTAAACAGAAACGCGCGGTTCAGCACTATACTGGTATACCTCAAATGGATTTTTTTCTCATACTCTGCGTCAAGTGCAATAAGAAATGCAGGCTTGACATCTGCAAGAAAGAGAAATCTTAAAACCCCATCATGAACATAAGACCATCTAACATTTCACAAAAGAAACAACAGAATCACCTGGACCAACAAACTTATCTAATGATCCAATTAGCTTGATATGTGCATTTCTAGAGGCAGCAGCACTGGATTGCAGTCCAGTGTCTTTTCAGAAATCAAGTAAGTCCTATAAAGTAAAAGGCATGCATCTTTTAATTATCAAAATAAAATGCAGAGTAATACTAAATGACTTATAAGAGAGTCATTGAGCAAAAATGAAGTCATGACAGCATGGTTGCGGAAGAAACTGGGAACACCTTCAACCTTAAGTGTGAAACACCAAAGTATTCAACTACAGAAACCTTCCATTGAATTCTCTCACTATGAACTTTGGGATTCTTGGGCTCTTCATGATTTTGTAGAGCTATTACAAGCACAACTATTAGAAGTTATTATTCAAAGGAAAAGTGGCCAGGGAAATGGCTAAGAATGAGAAAGAAAACAGTTTTTATTTATCTTTTGCAGCAGATCAAAAGACTAAACATGACAAGGTCAAGTACAAAATGCTGCGTTACTACACTTCCACAAAAAATAAATCCCGGACCGACTGCCTTGGAAAAAGTAGTAAGGCACTTCCTGGCATGAGCAAAGATCTTTAATTGTATGCCACGTGGCTCATATTATGGTCCGTCATCAAGGACATCGAAGATTTATTGGCAAAATTGGACCCAAAGAGCAGTTTTGGATGATTAGTTTGGACTTTGGAGGGCTAATATGTAAATTGCATCAACTCAAGGCCCCCGGTAAAAAATTAAAATTCTGAAGTTGGAAAAGGTGAAGCTGCTCCATAGTTAAAGGCGCGAAAAGAGGAATGAATTCAGGGGCATTTTAGAAATAAGTGAAAAAATGATAAGGTTGAATGGATGAGATTTGGTAATTAGGATTAACTTTTAAGCACATTTGCCTTTTTGCCATTGTCGGTGTAAACACGTATTCCCCGTTACTCTCATTATTAGGCGAATCCACCCAAAAGGAGAGTAAACCCATTCGCTGCGCCACGATGCGCAATACGCCAATATCCTTCTCTACGTCGAGTAAACCTTCGATGACACCTGCTCACTGCAGCCAATATGAGCCACGTGGCATATTCTTAAGAATACACTTACCGTATGGATGTTTGTAGAATCACTAGATGGCCTACAAACCAAAAACAAACTTGATAGATGATTTATAAGCGTTGGATTGAAGTTATTTTCATGGGTTGATTTTAACCGTAGGAATTTGAGCATTATTTGGGTACAAAGATCCAAAGGTTTTAAATCACTAATCCGGATGATTTTTAGTTTGTAGGTCCACCTAGTGATTGGCCAAACATCCATACGGTCAGTGTCCTCTTAAGGATGTGTCACGTGGCTCATATTGGCTGCAGTCAGCGGCGTCGCTGACTGCTGTGTCATCGAAGGCTTACTCCTTTCCGTCAACATAACCACATGCTTCTGTGTGGAAGCTCCAGAACGAGATAAGCGCCATACGCACCGTGCTTATTGTAACATCAAGAATAATTGTTTAATCATCATCAAAGCTGACCACAAGATCGGAGAAAAAAAAGAAGAAAGCTCTCCTTGAAATAAATGGAGTGATAAGTCTGAGAAAGCTCGAACCAGTGAGAGAGCTCGATTTGTGAAGAGAGCTCTGAGCTGCTCTTGATCTCTCCGTAGGTGAATAATAAGGTATGGATACTTGTTCTCTTATTACAGATTTGTTTGAATCTCTCTTTCAGTAAAATCTTCAGATCTTCGTAGATTGATTGTTTGAATTGGTAGATTTGCATGCATTCATAGATTAGGAACGCTGAATTTTGTTTCTCTTCAGCTTCTGCATAAACCCTAGGTTTCAAGATCCGGAAACCCTAGTTATTCTAGTTACAGTTAGTTTGACTAGTTCCAGATCTCCTGACTGTATCATAGTGTATCACTTAACCCTAATTCTCATCTGCATTTTATTTATCTCTTCATTTCGCATTCTTTGCGTTTCTCTGGTGAAACTTGAACAAGAACACTAGATCCATACAAGTTCTATGTTCTCTCCTTTTGAGCTGTTTCTCATTGAAATTTGAGTTTGATTTGTAGTTCACTTGTTGCATTTATCTGATCTGTTGAGTTGATATGGATTTAGGTTTTTGTTGGGGTTTCTGATGAAAATTCGAACTCTAGTCCATACTAGTCTCTGTTTTTACTCCATTTGAGCTGTTTCTTATTGTAACGTTTGATTTGTAGTTCTTTTTTGTTGTAGTGGAGTAGACCTAGGGATTAGTAAGGGCTTCTGGTGTGGAGATGTTAGGTCGCTCATTGCTATCTAGATCCGGAAGCTTCCGGCCGGAAAACCTTGGGCAAAATGCTCTTGCGATGATCGGAAACCTCTGTTTCACGATCTTTGTACTTGGTGTCTTGATCTTCACTATCATTGCCGCAACTTATCAACCTGAAGATCCTCTGTTTCATCCATCAACCAAAATTACCAATTTTCTTGTGTCCACCTCCAATGCCACCTTCAAATCTGATGAAACTGTTGTCAAGACCGGTGAGGACTTTATGGCTTCGAATCAGACAGTATTTACCAATTTCATAAACATCACCGATGTTTCTGCCCCTCTTTTGACTGCTGCTCCTGAATGTGAGGGCGACTTGGATAAGCCAATTCAGTGCTCGGACCCAGAGATCTTTCATTTGATGATGAGGGCTGCCATAGAACAGTTTAAAGATATCCATTTCTACCGCTTTGGGAAATCTGTCTCTGGATCTAACTCTAGCACTTGTGACATGGCATGGCGGTTTAGACCCAAGGAAGGAAAAGCTGCCTCATTTTACAAGGATTATCGTAGGTTTGTGATTTCTAGGTCTGAGAACTGTAATTTCACTGTGGTTGCAATCGGAGATTACCATTCAGGTGGCAACGCAAGGAAGAAGAAGAAGAATCAGAAAGGATTCGAGAAGCAGCAGCAGCAGAAGCAAGCAGAGAATACTGCTTCTCTTCCTGTGGTTGGGGAAGTTGTAAATGATGCCCTTCCTGTGGTTGAATCTGAGGGCTCATTCAGTCATGGGAAGTACTTGATTTACTCTGGCGGTGGGGATAGATGCAAGAGCATGAATCATTACCTATGGAGTTTCTTGTGTGCTTTGGGTGAAGCTCAATATCTGAATCGGACGTTGGTTATGGATTTAAGTATCTGTTTGTCTTCAGTATACACTTCATCAAATCAGGACGAGGAAGGGAAGGATTTCAGGTTTTACTTTGATTTTGAGCATCTGAAGGAGTCAGCATCTGTGTTGGACCAGAAACAGTTTTGGTCAGATTGGACACAATGGCAGAAGAAAGATGGGCTGAGTCTCTATCTTGTGGAGGATTTCAGATTCACACCAATGAAGCTTGCCGGGTTGAAGGATGCTTTGATTATGAGGAAGTTTGGATCAGTGGAGCCAGATAATTACTGGTATAGGGTGTGTGAAGGGGAGACTGAGTCTGTTATTCAACGGCCATGGCACATGATCTGGAAATCTAGACGGTTGATGGACATAGTGTCGGGCATCGTTTCAAGGATGAATTGGGATTTCGACTCCGTTCATGTTGTGAGAGGAGAAAAGGCGAAAAACACGGAGCTCTGGCCTAACTTGGCAGTGGATACTTCACCTGAAGCACTTATCTCGTCTCTGCAGTACAAGATTGAAGATGGAAGACAACTCTATGTTGCGACAGATGAACCTGACACTTCCTTCTTCAACCCTTTGAAGGACAAGTACTCCACTCATTTCCTTGATGACTATAAGGATCTTTGGGATGAGAACAGCGAGTGGTATGCAGAGACCATGAAGCTTAATAGTGGAAATCCAGTGGAGTTTGATGGTTACATGAAGGCGTCGGTTGATACTGAGGTCTTCTTGAGGGGGAAAAAGCAGATTGAAACTTTCAATGATCTCACGAGCGACTGCAAGGATGGTATTAATACCTGTCGGTCGAACACTTGACTCTCCGTATAGTGGATAAGCTAAAACTGAAATTGGAAGTTTTGCACTTATAATTTGTAAGTCCACCTGTATCTTTAGGTGTGTTTCTTGTTAAGAAATATTAGATCCTCGTTGGTAGGTTTGGCATCTTGTACTTGTAGGAAAACAGTCAACAGTGTTTCATTTACTTGGAATTCCTGTTTAATTTTTTTTATTACACAACAGATTGCCTTTCTGTGTGTGTTTTATCTGTGCTTCTGCTGTTAATGTATTTCAATGGTTTATTTCTAAATGACAATGTAGTTCGGGTTATAATCCTGTTCTTGAGTCTTTAATTGCTTCAATGAGTCTTAGGCCCACTGCGACAACCTGTCTTCTTGGGATCTGATTATCAACCATCTTCTGTGAGGTAAAACTGAACTGGTTTTGAAATTCCTTTCAGATCATTGTAACCATCCAATCAATATACATTTTCTTTCGGGTTGTTCTTGAATCTTATTTTTAACCTTCAAAATAATGCAATAAAATCTAATTGCTGTACAGGTAAGATGGGAATTCGATCGTCAACATGACAGCATAGAACAGGACCGCATGATTCGGTGAGGATGTCATAGACCAGGACCGTATAAGCCCATCGTGCTAGGTTGGCATTTAACTCTACTGACATAATACCCGAAGTCGGAAAAAATATAATTCGAAGAGTGCAATTCGGGGCTAGGGCTATATACTTGGGTTTTCAGTAGAAGTGAAGGTGAAGCTTTTCTCACCAGTAAAGTGAAAGTTAACTAAAATCCTTTTTTTTCATCTGTCTCTCAATCTATTTAGTAGTTGATAATTGAATCTACAGAGTGAAATCGATCTGGTTGAGCCAGATGATCAGACGATCCTGATGCAGTCTCACGTCTGTGTCCAGGCACACAGGCGTGAACCTGCTCAACCTAATTGAATCTACA
This sequence comes from Euptelea pleiosperma, assembly GCA_035048495.1. Taxonomy (NCBI): domain Eukaryota; kingdom Viridiplantae; phylum Streptophyta; class Magnoliopsida; order Ranunculales; family Eupteleaceae; genus Euptelea; species Euptelea pleiosperma. The sequence continues at coordinate 2,675,314 of CM068545.1, forward strand.
CAAGGAAAAGTGCTTTTTTTCTCAAACAGATTGCAATTAGTGCCTTATTGGTAAGATATACTTATAGTTTAAGTGCACGTTAAGCTCTCATCACCTTTGAGTGAATGTTAGCAACTACCAATATATTTGGGGTCATAGTAGTTGACATTTGACTCTTCCTCAAGATATTAATAATTTGCTTCTCAAAAAATGTAATTGCCCAAAAAGATAAAAATATAGTTGCAGGAGTTCAATAGAGGACGTTCTCATGTCATTTGAAAAACGGCTACTCTACGTTTGGATCATTGCATGCTTAAGCAAAAGTCCATTTAAAATAGTAAGTTTACCAATATGCCATTGCAGTGTTCAAATAATGGTGAGGATTGTGTCATAGTGTCATAGTGTCATAATTAAAAATAAATAGCCGCCTCTTTAAATATATTGGATAAAATACAAGTGCCCTTTCATCAAATTTACTAAAAGAACTTTGTTAACATTTTATTTTTGGTAACGTTCTAAGGTAGTCCGAGTGTCTGACATCCTTTGGCATACCGTGTCCATTTTTGCTCATGAACTTCTTTTAGCACGGATGTCCGTGTAAGCCACGTTGCAGTCTTAGAGACCACTGTCCGTATGGATCTTTGGCCCATCCTTAGGTTGACCTACAGACCAAAAATCAGCCTGGGTGGTGATTTTTAACTGTTGGATTTGAGTCTTTTTCATTGGTTAATTTTTAACCGTGGGAGAGTATTACTTGGGGTACTCAAATCCAACCTCTAGAATTCACCAATCAGGCTGATTTTTGGTATGTACGTCTTCATACGGTCAGTGGTCTCTAAGAATGTGCCACGTGGTTCATATTGACGTCCGTGAGCAAAAATGGACTCTTGTGAACCTGTGTTTGATGTTCACGGGCCCTTCCAAAACGCCACGTGGAGCACTCTTTAGGGCCCGATTGCCTTATGGATATTTGGTCAAACTCTTGATGAATCTACAGATCCAAAAATCAGCATAATCAGTGATTTACAGCCGTTGGATTTAGTATTTTAATAATGTGGTTTTTGACCGTTGAATTTGACTCTTTTTTTAGGATGCTAAAATATAACTGTTATAAATCATCGATCAAGCTGATCTTTGGTATGCAGGTTCACTAAGAGGTAGTCCAAACATCTATAAGGTCAGTAGGCCCTAAACTAAGCTCCAGATGGCATTTTTGGGTGGAGGAGACTTCAAATATTTTCTCCTTGCATATGTATCCGATCAATCTATATTGTCTGACATCCTTTCGTGGCCAAATTTTCGCCAATCAGACAATCCTAACCATGGATGGATGGAAGTTCTTTCTAGACTTTTTACCTAAGCAGGAATGTAAAGCAATATTTCAGGTTAAAGGGGCTTATGTTAGCCAAAAAAAATAAATTTAAAGGTTATCCATTAATATTAATTATTGAAGATCCATTATCCATCCATCAAGGGTATTTTGGTTATTAACCACCAAAGCAAGGGCACTATCCTCAAAAATAACACAACAGCAGTTAGTTAGCCAACAAAAATCACTTGCAACCTCTCATATTCATACCCGCCAAAATTCAAAAATTTTAAAAAAGCAACCGTAAACATCAAATTACCTCTTTAGAAGCAAAATATCTTGCCGTTTACCACAAAAATCTTTTTTTTGCTTTTATCGTAATTATTCTCCCTATGAGAGAGAGAGAGAACGAAAGAGATTTAATTTGCAGTTGAAGAACCGTTCTCAGCTTTCCTAACTTCACTTTGCTTCTTCAATAAACTAATCAGAGGGAAGTTAGGCAAACGGTTAGTTCCATGATTCCCTTGGAATCGAAGCAAAGCTGTTAGCTTCTTGGTCACCATCTAAACCCAACTCCACCTGCCTGGCTTCCTCTTCACCTCTTCTTCTTCCTCTTCTTCTGCTGCTGCTGCTCTTGCTGCTCAATCCCATATTTATACTATGATCACTCACTGACTACCCATTACAGTTTCTCATCAGAGGAGTAAGTCGAATGAGGTTTTTTTGAATTTTTGTATTGTGGGGTTTTCTGGATTCTGATAGTAAAGTGAGTGGCGCTGGCGACTGACCATTATAGCTCTTCGTCGAGGGAGTATGCTCAACATATCAATCTGGTGATTTCTGTCTGAAAATAGTGTTATGAGCAATTTTGGGTTGTGGGTTTGTGGGAATTAAAATCATACTGCGATTGGCTGATGACTATTTGCTATTGTTTTTCATCCAAGTAGATTTTAATCTGGAAGCAAAGATTTTGCAGTGCAGAATTTTTGGAGTTTCAGGGACTCTGATCGTACTTTGATCACCTTATGACTACCCACTTCGGTTTTACATCGGAGGAGATCTCCTAAGGATTCTAATCCCATGATTTCTATCTAAAAATGGAGTTTTTCCGTTGTTCTTCAGTTTTAGGGATTTCGAATCAGCCTTTCTTCTTCTTAGTGATTTTCATTTTAATCCACCTGACCTTCTATTTCCAATTGATTTTCTGATGATTTTCTCAACATTAGATTGAGCTAGCAAACAATGGAATCAGGTAGCTCCTATCGATCTCTGGTAGTTCATTCTGTTGTAATCTGTTTTTACTGGCAGTTAGGATTCTTGGTTCTTGATTGTCTCCATAGCTGAACAGGGCTTTTATGTTTGTCCAGTCGAAGTCATCTTCTAATCCTCAGACCCAAATTCATTATTTTTTTTCATTCCAATGAATACTCGTTACTATTTTCCGCCAGAGTCAATGTATGGTTCTGGTATTCCAGTCTCATTTTCATCAAGTTCTCTGGCCGGAGATCATTTGGCCATAGGTGTCCGAAATGGGTCATCCCGCACTCTCCCCTCGTCGGTCTTGGTGAGAACAGCGATGAGGATATCTAGAGCAAGATGGTTCAGTTTCCTGAGAAGAGTCTTCCATTACCAGAACGGGTCAAGGTCTGATCTTGGATCGAATCCTTTCAACTCTGGCAGTTGGATCGCGTTGGAGTTCATAGTTTGGATTGTTCAAATAAGCATCATCACAGTTACTCTGGCAATCTCTAAAGAAGAGAAGCCAGTTTGGCCTCTGAGAATGTGGATTGTCGGGTATGACGTCGGGTGCTTCCTCAGTCTGCCTCTACTGTATTGGCGCTATCGACATCCTTTAGTGACCCAAGGAAATGGCTTCCATCTCTCTGAACAGCAGAGGAGCAATGAAGAATCCAGGTACTGGATACTGTTCCGCATCTCTCTTTAGCATTTTTGTTGAAAGCAGCCATCGGCACTATTTCATAAGGTGATGCAGTAATATTATTGCATCTCCTGCCATCGGCTTTTGAAACACACAACTGGATACATTCGTTCAACTAAATGATGGTGGTAGATGCTGCACAGCATTACTGCATACTCTATACAGAACTCTATTAATCTATGGTGGTTCCTAATCAATATTATCTGTAAACAGGGGTTCGCATTTAATGAACAAATCCCGGACTCTCCTCGAGCTGTTTTTTGCAATATGGTTTGTGATGGGTAATGTTTGGGTCTTTGATTCTCGCTTTGGATCATTCAATCGAGCTCCGAAGCTGCATGTCCTCTGCATTTCACTACTTGCTTGGAATGCTGTCAGCTACTCTTTTCCATTCCTACTGTTTGTATTGCTCTGTTGCTGTGTGCCGTTGATCAGCAAATTCCTCGGATATAACATGAACATGGGTTCCTTTGATAGAGGAGCATCTGATGATCAGATTTCCAGGCTACCCAGCTGGAGATATAAAGAAGTTGATGCCAAGTTAGAGTTTGGTGATGATGATGACGACAATTCAGACCTTACAAATGAAAATTCGGTAAGTTCTACCCTTTTCCCTATACAAGGACAGGTCTTATTATATACAGCATTTAAACCATCTCTGCTCACAAAATCAAAATGCTTTTTAGTTGATAACTCTGATCAAAGGTTCAAACAATGAAACAAAACATACCCACTTATCAGTATCCATATAGACTAACGCCTTCATTATTTTTTCTTCTCATTGTTCAATTGGCAGGAATGCTGTATTTGCTTAGCCAAATACAGAGACAAGGAAGAGGTGAGGCAATTACCATGTTCCCATCTGTTTCACCTGAAGTGTGTGGATCAGTGGCTCAGAATTATATCTTGCTGTCCTCTTTGTAAACAAGAACTGGAGAGATAATAAAGAGAAGAAGACTGAAGAGCTACAATTTCTCATTGTGGTTGTTAACATTTATGTATTCACAAGGTTATTTGAGTGGTTTTGTTCCTTGTACAGTTGAGATCACCAATAACCGAAGCTATATTTGAGTCTACTGCCTTACAGCGCTGAAGATCCGGCAGCTGTTTTAATGTTCTGCCCTTGTTATATAGGTGATAAAAAGGGCAGAAAAGTCATTTATCCCTTGAGGAGACCCAGATACTTGTATATGTTTCTTCTCTGCTATCAATTCAACAGAATACAAATAATGGTATAGGATACCAGCATAAATACTTGTTGGATACAACTTTACATACCCTGTTGAGTAACTTCTTATTCAATGGATACTGGGTGCAATTTTTTATTTTGTTAAGAAAATTTGATTAGTTCTGTTAACTCTCAACAATTCTTGTATTGTTTTTGTCTAAAAAAGAATATTAAGAGGACTCCTACTTAGCCTAATAAAAGTAAAACTCGAATTATGGATAATATGGATTATAGACCCAAAAATGTGATTATAGACCTTGGCCACAAACACCCAAAAATGTGATTATAGACCTTGAGGTAATGCTTAATCAGGCACAACACAGACGTGATGAATGTTACAAAAACATTCTAATTATTCATTTACAAATGTACTTCTACAGGACACTTAGCTGACCTAGCTACAACAACCAGAGGAGAAAAAATCCAGATGGTCCAAACCTGAATGTCGATTTTTTACATTACCTCTCTGCCTGATAAAATGCACTTCCTAATAAACTTACAGGTTTCAGATCATTAAGAAAGAAATGCCTTTCAAAAACAAAATTGCAAAATTGAACATCGTTGCAATGAGAACTCTGACTGCAATAATACAAAGAAGGGGTGACTGGGAACTACCTAACCCGAAGGGACTAAATGCCACCACCAAATGGAAAGTAGCCAAGTCAAACAAGGAAGGCCTGTACAACAGAGAACAAGATGGGCTGAGTTTTGCAACTTCATTTCCGACCGGTTTTCCACTTTTTGACCGGAAATAGAGTTAATTTTGTGCCTGGGATGTAAGATCCAGCCTTTGTTGGCCGTAATCTGGAAATGTCAACTTGATGCTGATCATTGTTCTCCCTGTCGTCCATAAATGGTTTCACCTCAAATGCACCTCTAGTAAAACCTCTGGCAACCTGATATAAAACTGAGTTATCAGTATTAGTTTAAAGTTATATCCATCATGAAACTGAAAATTGATCATTAAACCCAGATAAAATACTCAGAATACATAAGATGTACACATAAATGACTACATGCCTCTATGCATTATAGAGACACATGCACATGCTTACCACCTATACTTCTCTTAATTCAGATTTACCCTAATATGTATTAGTTACAGAAAGTCTAAGATAGATGCTTTGGAGTATAGGGAACCCATTTAAACTATGTGCATACCAAATTTTACATAATTGATATCAAACAAGCATTTATGCTTGGTATCAAACAAGTATTTCCACATGTACTCTTCAGTTTTCTGTTGAGGTCTATCCCATTTTTCCTCATTTCTTGAATAAAAGTTATGGGATGTGAGTTGGAAAATATTCATGAAATCTGCGCACCTTTAAAAGGATCCAGACTTTGAGAGAACTACTCAAGACTGCAAGTCTTGTCCTTTTCCCTGAAGTCAAGTAGTTACACATGTAACGGTCCACCCTCAAAACGAACCTTGGCCAAGACTTTGGGTATTCGGGGTCTGCTTTCTGGTCTGACATTGCCTGAAACAGAAAAGATGTCTAGAAAATTACACAACTATGCCAACAGGGTACCTCCATATGTAACATATATAATAAGAGACAGAAATGCCCTTGAAGCGTATCCAGAATTAAGCAAGTAGAAAATTTAAAAAATTAATTTCCTTGTTTCATTCCTAACCTCAATATACAAAAACAAAAAATATATATATTGCCAGAATAAAAGAATGACTACTCACGAGTAACCGACATATTTCATGTTCAATTTTTGAAAAGGAAGTCTCCAAAGCTTCAACTCGCCCGGTAGCATGACAGCAAGTGCATGGTTCACTAATCATAAATGTCACACTAGGACGAACCTGTACACCATTGAACCACCAATCATTTTATCAAAAATATATATATAGCAGAATGGGTCTCAAAAATCAGTTTGACTACTCCCAGCACCTTATCTCATTGAAAATTATAGACACAATTATATATGTACACACAGTTGACGCCTACATACATACATATGAGGAATATACACTTATACTTGCAAGAAACCATACCCTCTTTCTCGTTATTTCCATCAGCCCATGCCTAGACAATTCAGATACTCTCACCATTGACCGGTCCCTCTCGACAGCCTTCTTAATTTCTTCGTAGACCAATCTCTTATTTGCTGGAAGATAGAGAAAATCAAAAGAAGACCAGTCAAACAAGTGTAAGTAGCAAGGAGCATCGTGTTTTTCTAGCAGGTATCATTTCTTCAATCAGAAAATCATAGAAAGCCTACTAATAGAATCATAGAAAGCATAATTGAAATGACAAATCAATTACTACAGCTGATGAAAGGCAGTCTGTATGAAGTGATACTTCAGAAAGCAGGAATACTCAAGTCAGGATGGGAAGAAGCATCCTCCCTACCACAATTGCTCACGTGCCACACATCAGGGGGCTTAGGACGCAGCAATGATGCCTACAAGAATTTCCATGTTGACCCCATCAGATGATAGTAACCATGCAATCTATAGACATTTTTTCTTTTTTTCCTCCCTCTTTTCTGATTCTCGCAATAATTGTGATCTACTTGATGTTATGAAATTATGATAATCTTAGGGGATCAATTGTGGGCTCCAAACCCCTGCACATGAGTCATATATAAGGTACAGGCAAGAAGTATGCTTTTGCTCACCTAACATTTTGGCTTGACTATTCCTCTCCTCTAGATGCAGAAAAAAATTAATAAGGAAAACCAAAAAGAATATATAAACTTGAGCAATTTTAAATAAGTTATTTTCTAAAAGTATGACTTTTATAGATCAAAATTGGGTGTTTAAAAATTAGTTATTTTCAAAAAGTATGATTTTTATACATAGAAATTGGGTGTCAAAAGTGGCATCTAGTATATTCGATAATAGCTCTGTTTGCATCCAATAACCACAGTTGTGATAAAATCCTGTTTGGGATAAAATATGGAAATATCAGGTATTAAGACATTTGAGGTCCAGGTACAGCCTCAATAGATTCTAAAATTTGGTCACAAACTTAACCTGCTAACCAATATGCACGCAGCCAGCAACCATATAAATAAAGAGCTTTGCAGAGGCTTCTTTTACTTACAGTCATCAACCATATCAATAAAATCCACCACGATAATGCCACCAATATCCCTGAGCCGTAACTCCCTCGCAATCTGAAACAGTAGTTACTATTTCAGTAAATTCTTTTCTGATAACCGGCACTATAAAGCTCTAAGAATAGGCAATACAATTGGAAGTTCTGTTCAAAACCTTCTAAAGTGAATTTTCACAACATTCACTTTCTCTTCTTTATAGAGAATGCTGAGCTATTCGATAATGCACATTTAATATCAAGGAAATCACAAAACGGAAACAAGTATTCCACTTTAAAGGCTGAAAAAGTTCTGTTGCAAACACTAGGAAATATCAACATTATGTCGCTAATTTTAGTTTAAGAATAAAACTGAGAATACTAGAAACCACATACGATATAATGGGTAAATCTGTAACTTGAGTAGTAGACCATAGTTACATAATTTCCTAAATCCCCGTGAATAGGTAACCAGTTTAATGAATTGAGTGGCCAATTATGCTATCTTCCCATTTGTTTTCATTAAAAAAATGGCAATTATAAACCATATTAATTAATCCAAACTGTGAACCAGGTAACTATGTCATAGCCAGGTAACTATGTCATAGACAACAATTACCATTAAACCAAATTGTCAGACACATGATGTACATGCAAGTGGTCAGGATCCACCATTCAAGGAGTCCCAACTAGGAGAACTCATAGGTCAAAAACCAACATAATCAATGATTACAACCATCGGATCATATACTTTTTATGGACCTTTTTACCATTTCATTTCTGATCATCCAAAATAATGTGATACTTTGACTACTTGTCAAGCAGACAATACTAATGTCATAACAATAAATTCTAAACTGGCATTTCATAAGTGCACCAAGATTTTCTTTTTCTTTTTTATCAATGAAGAAATTTATTGAAAAGAAAGGGGAAAATACCCTTACGAAAAGGAAAAAGGACAAGGAAGGAAAGAGAAGGAGGCTCTCAAAAGGAGAGCCAACCCCAAAGATATACAAGATTATCCCCCTAGAGAAATATTATGAATAAAGGGCCCCAAGTTTGAAGAGAAAACAAAGTAAGACATCCCTTCATTCCTTAAGGATAGAACACCAAAGAAAACATCTTAATTCAACCATCTTGATAACTGAATCTGAAGTTTCAGCTTTATCTTCAAATATCCTCATGTTCCTCTCTTTGCAAACACACCAGAAAAATGTAGAAGGGGAGAATTCTCCACAGGATATGACCCTAAATAGGGAGGTGGATGCCATTCTAACCTTGAAGAAGCTTGAGCAAAGTTTGAGGTATTACCCTTAGTTGCAGGAACTCTTCTGTAGTGTGACGCTCCTGCTCTAGAACAGCGCTTTCACGCTTCTTACTTGGGAGCTTTTCGGAATTGTGGTTCTAAGTTGATGAAAACCCAAACTTGTTTGAGATGGACTCTTGATTGGCAAAATAACAAGTATTGGATAAGAAATTTCATAACCAAAGTCAATAATTCTCTTATGTTGTGAAGAAATTAATAAGTTTTGAAGATCATGTATTCTACCAGAAAAATAACATTATAACTTCAAATAGAATTTATTAATCACTAATTTATCATATTAGTTGGACCTATGACAATATATGTATATCTTTTTAATACACACACACACTTCCCAAGCGTTCCAAACCCTAGGGCTTCCTTACAACACCCGCTCCCGCATCGGCTCGTGCTTCGTGCAACTAAGGTATTACCCACCATATTTCAAAGGCTCGAAAATAAAATTGCCAAACCCTCATTGTATACTCACAGCGAAAGAAGAGGTTATATATTGATTGTGGCACTACTTTTACACAAAAAAGCAAATATTTGCCATAATCTTGTCCCTTCTAATCAAATGATCCACTGTAAAGATTTTATTTACGGAGGCTGTCCAAAGGAAGAAAGATACCTCACAAGGGACTGGGGTTACCACATATAAATCTAGCTGGGAAGGAGGACTCCCTTTGGCCTCTAGACTCTATAAGGGCTGCAGAGAACAAACATACCAAAGTTCTTCCTTTAGAATCCCATTTCCACAAGCGCTTTTGCTCTGTATTGTCTACGAGACCTCAAGATGAGAGAGCAACATTGACAACTACCAATTTTTTCAAGGCAATCTTTAGATTTCCTTTGACATCTCTTGACACAAATGCAACTGGCTGCTCACTTTATATTAGCAATGATTCAAAAAAGTAACAACATTTCCTTGTTAGCAACTAATGCAGACTCTAAAAACATCAGTGTGAGGGACAGTGTTTGAGATACTAAAGGGATAATTTGCCATTTCTGATTTGTCTTTCTTACAATTGGTCACAGCCGCACGCACAAACAAGGTACTTTAGGCTGCATTTGCTTACTGCCAACGCGCGTGCATTGATGTGAACATGTGCAACTTCATTAATTTCTTGGTTGGACCAAGTTGCGTGCATTCACAACTTGTGTGCAGCCCGAATGTGCATTGAGGCGCGTATTGCAATGTTCAATCCCCCGAGAATCAAGGACGTGCAACAATGTGCACATTCAATGCACACCGATGCTGATTCAGTGTATATGCAAACATGATATTATTATGCATCGACTCACTGGATGTTAATACACTAACACGTGGCAAGTGGGAGCCCACCTAGCATGTGGGGGATATGTTGATCACATGACACGTGGGACCCACATGATCTTTGGACCATATAACATGTGGGGCCACATAACATGTTGGACCTTGGTATACTGACACCTAGCATGTGGGGCCCCACTTGCATGTAGGTCCACCTGATAGTGGATTACATCGGTGGACCTACTACATGACACATGGGGGCCCACGTGGCACATGAAATCCACTTGAATTTGATTAATATGATACATGGGGAGCTAGCTACATGGGTGTGTAGGACCCACATGCTATGAGACATTGATTGCGTGGGCCTACCTAGCATGTGTGATCAACTTGATACACTTTGGTGCCACACGACTGAGCCACATGTTTGTTTTCAGAGTATATTGATATGATACATGGGGAGCTAGCTACATGGATGTGTAGGACCCACACACTGTGAGACATTGATTGTGTAGGGCCTACCTAGCATGTGTGATCAACTTGATACACTTTGGTACCACACGACTAAGTCACATGTTTGTTTTTAGAGTATTGTTCATCAAACTCAATAGTATGATTTGGTAATAGGATTTTTGCAAATCGATGTGTTCGCTATGTGATCGATGTATGCCAATCAGAGCTATGTGATCAATGTGTGTCAATTAGACTAAAAGGAAAATTCCATAAGACGGCAATAGGACCAGCGATGCTCTATTGAAAAAAATGTTGGGAAATCAAGAAACAACATGTTCATAAAATGAGTATAGCCGAGATGAGGATGTTGAGATGAGTGTGTAGTAAGACAAGGAAAGACAAAATTAGAAAAGAAGGCATTCGTGAAAATATAACAATAGCCCCAATAAGTGACAAAATGAGGGAAAGTCGACTGAGATGGTTTGGTCATGTACAACGAAGACCGATGACAGCACTAGTGAAGAAAATGTAAAAGTCTAAGGGCCTAAAAGGGTGAGGGGGAGGCCAAAACGGACGTGGAGTGAGGTTCTGAGACGAGATTTAAGAAACTTGCCTTAATAGAAGAGATGGCTTTAGACAGGATTGAATGGAGGAACAACATGGGGGCAGCCGACCCCATACCGTTGGGAAAAGGCTTATGATGATGATGCTCATCAAACTCAATACATGTGCAATGTATGTTATAATTTTTCATCATTGTTCATCTGAATGCTCCACATTCAAAAACACACAACTTTACTCTTGCAAAAATCAAGATGTGTGCACATTGTCGGAAACGCAAGCATCGAATGTGCAGTAAACAAATGCAGCCTTAGTCATTGATGTTATCTTTGTATTATTTGAGTTAATTGTGCACTCTTATGTAAATACAGGATACTCCATTGAAGTAGCTGCTCATTTTTTTTCTCTTTCTTCTCCAACTATTTAAACGTTGTTGAAGGAACTGTTTCAATAGCTAAAAGAAATTGATTGTTAAATCCACCACTTGCCTGTAAATACTAAGAATTAGACTTTAAATATTAAGAATAAACGAATCTGAACTCATTTGAGCCAGAGACAATTGTGTAATACTGCATTCAACAATACCTTGGTACTGGTTGAGTCACACTTTGTACCGGTCAAGTTAGTCATGGCAGATGACTGAGCCCAAATATTCGCAAAGCTTCGCCCAAGTTGCATCCAATTTTTTCGAGTGGGACCAAATTTGTCTCAATACTGGGTTCCAAGCAAGATGAGATTTGAGACAGATTTAGTCTAAGCAAAAAATTTGTCTCAGTACTAGGTTTTGAAACTTCACACCCTACAAAGCCTAGGTGATGATATTTCATTAAATCTAATTATCAACCTATATTAGCATATCTGTAATCCGCGTAAACAGCTATGCTGATACACTCATATGAATAGAATTGTAATTTGAGAAGTTCATTTCACCAATGATCTTACATGTCCATCAGAAGTGGATCAGGGTTGGCTTCTAACATACTTGTTTTGCAGCTGCAAGGTTGACTTCAAGAATAGCTTCCTCTTGTGATGTCCCTTGACCAAGCATCCCATGTCCTCCGTTCACATCAATAGAGACTAATGCTTCTGTTTGTTCAATCACTAGAGAACCTCCATTAGCGAGTGGGACTCTGCAAGATGAGAGAAATAATCAACATCAGATTACAACTAGACTACCACAGTTAGACATTGAACGGAAAAAGGACAATACACAGAACTCAAGGATCTCAGACACACTTAAGAGTTTTCCCACACTTGACTGATCTGTCACTCTTAGATGTTACTTACCCAGGCTATATTAGAACAAGCAATTAATAAGACATCCTACAGAGCTAGCAATAGCGACAACTGACAACATAAGCTCTCAGAACCACTGTTTCTCACCTTTTACTAAGCATATTATTTATCTCTTCTTCGATGCCGTATTCATCAAAAATGGGAATTCTTTTATCATATAACTCAACTCGATCACAGAGATTGGGTGCAATTTCCTGAAGATAGCTGGTAACCTGAAAAGTGAAGGGAAAAGACTCGTACTTTGTCAGCAATAGTAAAGAAATTCAGTTGAGCTCGTCAAAATTATTGACTTACTTCAGATGCTAGTGACCACCAAAGAAGAATCTAAAAAAAAGAACTTATCCGGAAAATAAAAATATAACAGCACAAAAAGGCATTTCACTTTCCAATAGGGGACGTGTTTTCTGGAGTGTCACTCTAAACCTCTTCAGCCACTTTGCCACGTTTGAGTGCTATTGGGCTGAAACTTGACAGAAGGGGAAAGGGTGAGGTAGCAAAACTTGTAGACCCCGTTTGCCAGCGACCTAAGCTGCCAGGTATAAGAAAACCATGTGTTTGCAGTGAAGAGGTTTGGAGAGACTCCAGAAAATCATAAGCACATTTGTTGCCTTTTTCTTCGTCGTCAGCATCAGGCAAATAACATTATTTACAATTACAACTCCAACTGTTTAAAACTCTTTTTGAAACCTATTGTTGCCGGCTCTCTTTTATATATTTTTGGCTCATAATATTGAATAAAAGTTTAAATTCTGAAAAGAAATACTACCATTTGTATTTCTTAATACCATTCATCAGTATTTGATATATCACCTAAGAAGTCTAACCATACAACTTATAGATATTTTTTTGGACCATTCACATTTCCTTGACTGTCCAAGGAAGAGTAGAGCAGATGGTTAGGATCACGAAATTGAATAAAGTTTTGGCCTTGGTGATCTTCAATGTAACCCACTGCATGGGGATGTTGACCCCCATACAAGTGCACCATTGTATGCACGGGAAGGGAGGATGACCACCCATACAGCCTTCCTGATTCAAGTATTCTCTCAATAAAATATATCTATTCACGTTTGTCATACCTCATGATATGTCCGAGGAGAATCAACAGCCATGCTCTTAACCTGAAAATAAGTCCAATTAAGCATTATTGTTATGGGATAAGATTACTAGAGGAACTAGAAATGGAAGGTAAAACATTGAAAACAGAATTGTGTGTGTGTGTGTGTGAATCATAAATAAATGAAAATGAATTCACCTTGTCATTAAAATAGTCCTGCACAACAGAAAGTGTTTGACCCATGGGCCGATGCAAAATAACAGGAATTGCCCCTTCCACGCCTTCATCTGCAGCAAGAGCTGCAGATTTTGCATGTTCCATTATATCTTTCCAGGTTGAAAGCAAGCCTTCCAAATCCTTCTGCAGTTCCTCCAGGGAATGACCAGCGGAAACAGTTCTCACAGTAAGACCAAAGCCTGGAGGCTGCAAAGTTTTTGCAATGACTCTTAAGCGTGTACGTTCAACACCTGAAATTTTCTTTGAGACCCCAATTCTATCACAACGAGTACTCAATATCTGCAAGCCAGGGAAAGGTAAAGAAGAGAAAGAGAACCGAATCAAGGGTAATAATAAATAACTGAATATGGGAGGGCACTAGGAAGATAACAATACAACCTACCCAGAATCTGCTTCTTAAATTCGGATAAGCTGTCAGCGCTGGACCTTTTGACCCTAATCCCTCTTTAACAACTTGTACAATTACTTTTGTGCCTTTGCGGACATGGGCCCATTTGTTTTCATCAGGGTGTGCATCGGCAGAATCCTTCATATCTTGGAGCATATGTTGTGACAGTTGAGAATCATGACACGCTTCCATTTCAGTAGAATGGAACTCATTAACAGTTTCACCTTCTAAATGACGCCCATTTCCATCAAAGTAGTCAAAATCAGCTTCGGCCCCACCATAATCGACCATACTACCATTAACATTCCCCTTAAGAACGTCCGGAACATCAAAGTCATCCTCGACTTCTTGTTCCTCAAAATCTTCATGCATAAATTGTACTGGATCATCCTGAAAGTAAACTTCTGCAAAGCCATCAATGACTTCGACATCACTGTGTGAAGCAGGGTGATTGTCGGAGGTATCAGGCTGCTCTTTACGCTCGCTGATCACAGACCCATTGACTTCTTTCTCCTTAGTCTTACGGCGAAATGGAGGAAACACGAAGGGGTCCCTATTCTGCTTGATATCCATAAGCGACGGTCTGGAAATTCCAATATTTACAAATGCACCACCCATATGGGGAACAAGTTTTGTGATTACCCCGAGATACACACTATCACACTGCACATTGTTTTTAACTGGTTCCAGTAATAACTCAACCAATTTCCCATCTTCCAAGACAGCAATCCTTTGCATGGTACATATAGAAGAGTTAATTAATATAACAGTGGAAACAGACTCTTCGAAGCAAGTTAGCTTATTCCCTTCTTCGAGCTTTTCTGTACCCTGAAAACCCTTATCAGGAAATTCCATTTGTGTCAACTCATCTTGATTAGAATCGTTATTGGACACAATGGAATCCATCTTATCTTTAAACTCAAGAAAGAAGAGAGAAGATTGAAGTAGCCAGGGCTCCTCGACAGGTTGGTTTCTTTCAGAGAATGTTTCGCTAAAGTCTGATCCTTTATTGCTAACACTAATTGTATCATCCTTTCCGATAAATAAAGACTCATCCTTGACTGTAAGATCAATCGAGAACGGCTTCGATCCTAAAGAATCACGTTTAAGACTTTTTAAAATCTCATGTTCATCTGTTGAAACACTGGAAGCATTTAGTGTTCAGCAATATAAGAAGAGGTATAGTTGCATAGGGAAGGATACCTTAATGGAACTATTACCTCCAGATGGAGCTGATGTTATAGGTTCCGACGTAAGGTATGTCTCCTCCATCCATGACCCCCATGAATGAATTGGAGGCCGTTCAGTTCGGACCATCATCCAGGAATCCCTCACTACAATATTTTCATTGTGTTTATTTGGTAGAGGCACCGATAGGGAAAAATCGGGTCCAGGTCTCCATATGAGATCACAAGAAGGCCATTTATCTCGTTTTATAAAATAGTTGTACTTGAAATTAGTTCCATAAGGTACCTGCCAATGCATGATAACTTAAAGATCAAGTCAAATGTATATTCTCCAAACATAAAATCATATTGTAGACTAGACAGTTAATGATTAATTGCAAATTACCATGCACCTCCTACGGTTTATATGCAAAAAAAGGTCAGGATATATTGCATATATCTGTTCAGATGATTGAGGAGATTGATGAGTCCTATCCTTCTCAGTAAAAATCTTTCAGATGGAAAATGCAACATTCTATAGGCCATTATATTGATTGGTACTATAACCTGTTATAAACCTTCACTAATGATGACAATTAAATCAAACTACCTTTACTTCGGTCTTCCACAAGTTAGCGCGTTCAGTAAAAGGAGACATGAGAATAGCCATCTCTGGATCCCAGCAACCTAAGGCAATAAGATCACCAGTTATGTACAAAAGCTGGCCATCTGCTAAATCGGCTTCTATAGTCCAAAGCACCTTGCATAATTCTCGACAGGATGTAGCTGAGTTGCACGAGAAATCAGGATCTCCCAGATCTGTCAGCCAATACAAAGCAAATGAAAAATAAGGAGAATGCAACACAACTTCAGAAAAAATTAATCATGCAAGATTGCAAGACCTAAAGAAACAAAAAATCCTTTCTCATCTAGCTGTTTAAATAGCACTTAAGAGATTACAATATGAGCCACAATTTTTTGAAGTACAACCAATTGGGTTTCTTGTCTAATTAATACTTAGCAAACATGTGCAAGAAGGTCTTGTTTTTTTTAAATATTATTAGAAAAAGAAAAATAAGCCATTCTTTGTGTCAGCACATTGACTGAGAACCAAACACAGTAACCCAGGCAAACCCAACATAATATGTATGTATAGTTAATTGATAATATATGGAAAAGGCCACCCCCTGGGATTTATCCCAGTATACCAGGTATGTGTGGAAGGGGTGACATACATGTCCCGTGATTTAGTCGGGTGCTCTAAGAGGCCCGGATACCCATGGTATCAAAAAATAATAATAATTATAATATATGGAAAAGAAACAAACATGCACTATTGCGTAATATTAGTTCACATGTGTATAAAATTAAGATGAACATTTACACATATAATGATATAAGTACTTGAAATAATAAGTGAAAATTTTTTTTTAAGATTTTGTCCTAACACGCAAGTCAGCCTGTTGCCAACACATGAACCCAGCAAGTTCTGACATTGCAATTTTTCGAAAAATGGAGTGCTTTTGTAACATAGGCATTAAGTCACTAAGAAATTTACAAACAAGATGTTAGAATTGGAACTGTCACATTACCTTTCCTCACAGACATGATAGGTGATTTCAAAATACAATTATGAACGCCAAGATTAAGAGTGATCTTGAACACATTCTGCAAGGGCATCAGATGGCATATATACCTGTCTCAATAAAATTAAATATTGGTTCTTGTCAGAGAAAAATAAGAAGAAGATGAAGAAGACATAACGGTCATGTTTGGTATTGTCAATATCCACATTAAAATAACAGCGTTTATATGTTAAACCACACACACTTGTGCAAAAGGGTTTTTCCAACTTAAGATATATCTCTTCATCCAATGAAATAGATGATATTTCTATCCCGCATTCAGCTTCTATAAACAAGAAGTTAAGGGCAAAATAATATAAATTTGGACTGTAGTTGATGCTTTGTAATCGACACGAATTCTGTGGACTGAATTGGACTAGGACTCATAGTCAGAACTAAGTGAAGGCTCGACTAGATACATTCACCAACACCTTTTTTTTTCAACAAAAATGAAAAGAGACATGAAAAAAGGACTGCCCAAATTTTCTGTCTTTTTTTTTCAGGGTAAAGCAAGTTCTCTCTAAAGTTAAAAGTGATGGATAATCCTTGGCAACCCTGGTATGGAAGCAAGGATTTAGATCAAGAGAAAAATAAAAAATGCAAGCAAGGATTTAGAACACTGCAGTTGAAGAACTATGGGAGTCACTAAACCGCAACACAACAAGAACTATGGGAGTCTCTAATCTAAAACACCTAGATTAGAGACAGCATGTACTAACAATACTATCATAACTCAACCAAACAGGAATAACATTATACCTTGTTTGACCAGTGAGTGGAGCATCCACAGAACCCAATTTCGGATGCCAAAAAAAATTACAACTTTCCAAACAAACTACTAAAAAATACAAAGAAAGAACCCAAAAAACATGAAATTCGAAGAACCCAGATCAACGCAACCCAATTCAATTCAAACCATTACGAAATATATAAATTACAGGATTCAAACCCCACTTACGGCGACAGAGCCCTTTCGGCACCGAGAAGCGAAGAGCGGAAGCCGCTGCGTCGGCTGACCAGGAGAGACCGAGGCCGAGCTTCGTAAATCTCCATTGACATGCCTTGAACTTCAGTCCAGTAGAGGCTGTAAAGGACAGAAGTCATGAAATCTGGTTTCACAGTTCATGGTGAATAGTGTAAATTAGGGGTAGCAGGAGGGACAATGTGTTCATTTACGGGATTATACGTTGAGGGATGGGAGAAACAAGGGACGGGAACTGGATAGAGATATTGCATTCAGAAGATAAAAGGAGCGTTGGCGCCCGACGTCGCACGTGAGTTGGGTGGACACACACGTGTACTAAGGGTATTTTCGTCCATTTGCGATATATATTGATAACTATTGGGTCCAAGGGTAATTTTAGTCGCACCCCACAAAATGTGAGGGCACCCGAAACCCTTGATTTTTTACCATATTTTTTTATTACGAAAATGACCTTGAATTTTTTTTTTCCGCACTCTCTAATCAACTGTTTTTCTGCTTACAACCGGTTGTAAGTCTTGTGAGCGAATCCAGTCACAACCCACAATAAGAGTCACGTGGCACACTCTTAGTGGGCGCTGACCGTATATATGTTTGGCCAGTCCCTAGGTGGACTTACAAACCAAAAATCAGTCTGATTAGTAAGTTTGAAGTGTTGGATTGAAGTCATTTTCATGGGTTGTTTTTAACCGTAGGAATCTGATCATTATTGAGCATTATTTTGGTGCAAAGATCCAAAGGTAATAAATCACTAATCAGGCTGATTTTTGGTTTGCAGGTCCAGTGAGGCACTGGCCAAACATCCATACGATCAGCGTCCACTAAAAGTATGCCACGTGGCTCCTATTGTGGGTTGTCACTGGCTTGGGTCAAACCCGTTGTGACAAAAGTTTTACACGTCACTCTCTTGTGCTGAAATGGAGAAAGGCGCCCTCACAGAGTTTGAAATCTAAGTGGGTTGCTCTCAGCAGGTTGGGTGCCCTCACATTTTGAGGGGTGGGACTAAAATTACCCTTGGTCTAAATCTATATTAGAGGAATGATATATATGGTCTTACCTGCTAAAGTAGGTGGGCTCATGTGGAAGGCCTCTTTAACCAAAAAATTCCGCTAGATGAGAATCATGAGATGACTCCAACCATCGGACAAATAGACCTTTTTATCCTAGAAGGATACAATAGATTGGATGGTTAGGATCGTCAGGTTGGACTGATTTTGGTTTAGCAAATGTTAGAGATGGGGCCCACAAATTGGGCACTTATGCAACTCACGTGACGAAAATTCCTAGCCTGCAGGCGTGAGAAAACTCTTTTCCCTTGTGTTAAGTATGTTAGGGATCGATTAGGGGGGTTCTTGAAAAATTATGAAAAATGAAATATGAAGTACCATCTACAGGAAGGATCATTCTAACAGAGAATATGAAGGATGGAAGAAGAAATCTTTACAAATTAAGGTTTCTTATACGTGGCAACTGAGGCAGCGAGACTAAAGAGGTCCATGTGTTTCACCACCTCACCCTCCCATGTAGCCAGTATTAGTCCAATAACACTCCGCCATGTTAATAAAAGACTAGCTGATGCAATAACACTCAATTAGCTGATGCAACCATTGTTAATAAAAAGACTAGCCTTACCATTTTATCGTGCTACTTGACCTGTCCTATATCGCGTAACAACCTAGAGAAATTCTATTTGCACCCCCACAAATTCCATAAGCACCCCCATTTGGGTGCTTTTTGGCCGAAATGCCCTTAGACCAAAAGAAAAAAAAAAGAAAAACCCAACACCCCTCTTCGTCCCTCCCTCTCCACCATCCTCTCTCCCTGTCCACCTCTCTCTCTACTTCTCTCTCTCACCCTGAAACAAAATCCAAAAAAAAAAAAAAAAAAGAGGAGGTGGAGGCGCCGCCACCACAAGTACGTCTCTCTCTCTCTCTCACTCAAGTAGCCACGGCTGGGCTGGCCGTGGGCTACACAATCCCCACGGCACTGACTACCATGGGGCAATATATATAGGGTCAGGATCGGGGGACAACATTTTTTACAACAATTTTGGCTTACCCATATGGAAGATGAATCAATAGCTGATTTTTGGTGAGGATGATCCCCTCACAATATAGATCACCCCTACAAAAAATCAGCACATTCTGAAATTTCTAACCCAATCAAATGTGGTTTTTAAGTAAACGATAAAAATAGATGGTCCATAATTCTTCAACTTATAAACCAGTCTACAAATATCAGATTGATTTGAATTTTTGTGAGGATGATCTCCTCACCATAAAGCCTATCCTCGTCAAAAATCATCCCATTCCAAAACTTCTAATTATATATTAGGCCGCACCAAATTTTTGTTGTCAAAAATGCTGTCCCCCGATCTTGGGGGGGGGGGGGGGGGGGGGGGGGGGGGTCTAAGGGCATCTTCGTCCAAAAAGCACCCAAATGGAGTGCTTATGGAATTTGTGGAATACAAATAGAATTTTCCAATGACCTATCATATTATATTATGATCCCCTTAGTAAGCTACACATACTCTTAGGACTTGTTTGGATAAATGCATGCTTTGGGTTCTTGTGAGACCAAGACCCCAACCCAATTCAAGGCTAATTCTTGACTAGTTGTTGTTAACTTGAATTAGTTTTGTTCCAATCCTTGTTTGGTAAAACCCTGTTGGCTTGTAAACCAAATGAGAGATGGGAGAGAATAGAAGAAGAGATGTAGTTTTGAAAGGATGGAGACCCCAACCCCCAAGAAACTTTTAGGCTCCAAACTTAGAAGAAGAAGAAGAAGAAGAAGAAGAAGAAGAAAGAGGAGGAGGATGCAGTAGCTCCAAACCCCACTCCCAAGAAATTGTAATTTTGAGAGGCTAAAAAAATGAAGACGGCAACCCCTGCCGCCGAAGAAAAAGACTACCAATGCCAGAGGAGAAGAAGAAGAAGAAGGCTCAAAACCTCACATTTCAGGTCTTGGTCTTCCCTTTGACAACATCTTGCTGGAGGTAGAAATTGCAGACAAGAGGAATAGAGAAAGAGAGGGTTTTCAATTTTCTTTATTCTTTTTTAATTCTTTTTGTTGAACGAAGGGGTCTCTCAATACACTTCTTGTCGAGTAGAACGAGTTCGGTGTTGCAATGTGTTTTAGAAAGATGAAGATGGTCCATTTTTTTGGAATGAGTCTTAAAAGGTGGGGCCCACATGATTATTAAAAACAAAAAATCACGACCAAACCTGTACTAACCTCTGCTGGCCGAATTTTTCGGCTTTCCAAACAGGTCCTTACATACTGTAAAAGGGATCGTTGTGTTATACTTCCTTAAAGAATGATTTTATCCCCAAGGTTGATAGTTTCAATACCCCAAACTGCATTCATACATATTATGAGGGCCCCTTGTTTCATGAAATGAAGAGTACATTGGTTAGTGGGCGTTTGGCAACACAAAAATAAGCAACTCGACTTTTATAAGCCAAAAAGTTAGTTTGGATGTGTTCCATGTTATAACTTTTCAAAAGTTAAAAACTAACTTAAAACTACTAAATCGAAATATTTTAGCTTATAACTTCTAAGAGAAATTACTTCTCAAAAATTAGAATGCCTCACGACGCTTTTAATTTCCATGACTTTTTTGGAGGTAAAAAGTCAACTAGTAACTTCTATTACAAGTAGAAGTACTTACTTCTCATTCCCAAACGCCCTTTGATGGTTCATTGTTTATGTTATCTTCTATAATTTTTTTGTTCAAAAGGAAGTTAGTCACAAACCAATTTACATGATTTTCTTGTTGCTAGAAAACTCGCATAACAAAATTGCTTTCACATGGGTATAAATCGTTGAATGTAAAAAAGAAAGTAACGGAAAATGAAAAGTGAAAGATATTGGCTGCGTTTGGTTAGCTGAACATGATGTTCCAAGAAGTGGATTTTCCAGGAAATGTCACTTCCTGGAAAGCTACTTCCTTGAATTTGTTTTCCCCTTGTTTGGTTAAATCCTTGAAAACAACAAAAAAAAAACTTTTTTTATTTGATTTTTATCCAGTTGAATCCTATGCTCTTTGAAGCATTTCAGCAAGCAATTGATGTGTGGACTCCATATCATCAGACCTACATGTGTAGTTTTGAGATCCCAACAAACCTGAAATACAAGAATAAAGGTGGAGACGTTGGGTATAAAGCTTGCAACCTTAGCTTGCATAGACAACCACAATCCTTCCTTGGAAGCATCGTAACCAAGGTACCCATGGGTCATTCTATTGTATTTCATGAAACTGAGCCCTTGCTCCCCTTACAAGCAAAAGGTCAAAAGTAGCAAAAATCAAAGAAAGGAGACAAAAGAAAAGAAAAAGTAAAAGCATTTTTTCATAGATGCTCAAACACTTCTGGAAGTCGTAGATCCTTCCACCATGAAACCCCAACCAGTTCGAAGGACTAAAATGTCCTTTGGAGTCTTGGTCCCAACGGCTTTCCTCTTCAGCCTCTGAATCGAGTTCCACTCGGCAGCGCCCTCATGTAAATCCATCCACTTGTAGAAATCGAAGAGAGCCAGTGGAGTGATGTGGCGAGGCACAGAGATGAAAGACTTCTTAATGACGAGCGCAGAAGTGCATCAACATAATCTAGGTCTTGAACGACCTAACAATCTTCAAAGAAAGTGGTAACATAACAGCGATATTTGTTCCCAAAATAATGTCGAAAACCCAAGTCGTCACAGGGATCCCGCGGTTGACATCATAGACCTCCATCATCTACCATCATTGCTTGCCTCCACCAACAAAACGGGAAGAAGAAGAAAGAATGAAGAGAGAATCATGCCTCAAACAGAAAAGATGAAGAGCCAAAAAGAAAAAGATAAAGTTGATGGAGGAAAATGGAAGAAGAACAACTAACCATCATCGTAGCAGTAGGGTGTCGACCGCCTTGAGAAATTGGAACAAGACATAAAACAACAAAAGAGACGTGCGTAGCTCGCTGGAAAATTGACTCCCGCTTGTGGGGGGAGCGGGAGCGGAAGTCATTTTCCTTTAAAATGGGGCATGGAGTAAGTTGTTTTCCGTTGGACCCACTTTTCAGCCCGAACCAAACATGCTGAAGTAGAGTTTTTCTGGGTTTTTATTTTCTTTTCCCGGAAAAGCGCTGAACCAAAAGCAGCCATTATCATTTTCTTTGTTTTTGAATTTTCGGTGATTTAAGGGGCGTTTCAGTCAAATCAAAATTTTAGTTTTTTTTTCTTTTAGGGGTTTGCTTATGTTGTTAAAATAACAACAAGTGCATCTATGGATATTGGAGGAAGGGATGGAGAAGATATGCGGGGTAACACCTTCAGGGGTGTTTTCGCCGGCTTAGAGATGAGAGCTGAAGAAGAGGGTTAGGGTTGCATGAAGGAAAGGGCGAGAGGTAAAACAAAAAACGAAACAAATTAAACTAACGTGTCCCGTTACCTAATGGTTGGGTTGTCATGAGAGGTATTTTGAAAATTCTCTACGTGGCGCAACTAGACACGTAGAAAATTTTCAAAGTCACTTTCCCAATGACCCAACCTTTCCGTAACCTAGGTTAGTTCAATTTTTGCTTTTTATTTGATTTGATTTGATTTGATTTTTTTTTTTTTTTAAACAAATCGAGGAACACTAGTGTTTCAGATGTGTTCTCACCGAACAAACTGGAAAAGATCGCCAAGGAGGAAAGATGGGCGATTGAAATGCAGGGTGGCGATGGAGAGGGTAGGGCTAGATCTCCGAGGATAAATCCGGTGATGTTGGTCGGAAAATTGATTGGTGCGTCTCTATCGGAGATTGCTTCTGATGCAAATTTGAAACTAGAGAAGTTCCGTAATCTTGCGGTTGCTCTTCCCGATCAGGCGAAGCCTTTTGACTATGGTCTCTTCAAATGGTGGGGTATGTCAAATTTCAAAAATAACATGGGGATATATAAAAAATTTCCCAAAGTATTAAACACGACGTCCTCACTTATCAATCTTTTCACGTTTCTCGTCTCGCTAACTATAATCATGTTTTGGGGCATTAAAAAACCATTACTCTGTTTAAAAGCACGACAGATTGTCTTAGTTAGGATCGTTCGATTGGGTTTTGTTTGGCCACATGGCTGGATGATAAGTGAGGTAGGACCGTAGGACCCACTGATGTATGTAGAGTACAAACTCTTCAATGGGGTAGCTTTACACGCCATCGTTTCCTACTTTAACGAAATTTCCGGCACATACTTGTCTGGGACGCAAATCTATCAATTTCTAATAGATATTCTCCCTCTCCAGAAACTTCTAAGAAGCACGTGATATCTTTATCGTTTCCTATACTTTTTTTTTTTTTTTTTGTAATCATCGTTTCCTATACTTTAATCTCCAACGAAACATCCCAAACCCCAACCCTAAGTTGTTCTGTTCTTCTACTGTCCCAATAATCTCAAAAGCCCTAAATTTTCTATATTAATCGTAATTTTGATCCGTTTTAGTTCTTTGTTTCTGAAAATTTTCTGTCTCAGATCTCCGTTTCGTGACGAAATCTGATGGGTTCGAAATCGAAGGAAAACAATTCAAAGACCTCTGTGGGAGAGGGAGCGAGTCCTGGGTTCGTTTTTCTTCTACAGATTTGATTTTTCTTTGTTTATTTGATCTGTTTCTGTTTTACTGAAGTTCTTTTCTGTTTGATCTTTCGATTCCAGAAAGATTTTCATCGGAGGACTCCATAAGGATACGAGCTTAGGTAAGCTAGTTCTCAATGTTATTGCGTCATTATATTTTTATTTTTAAAGGTCTGTTTGGATGCATTACTAGAAGCAATAATTCTTGAAAAAACTGTTTCTTGAGGAAAGGAAAGGCATATTTCTTCTTTGGCTTGTTGTTTCTATGAAGAATAATTTGTTTGAATAAATAAAATTAGTTAACCTTTATGAAATAGACATCAGGAATTAGGCATAACAAACCAAATTGGTAAATTTTTTTTTCTTGAAATGGTACGTTTGATGAATCTAGTTAAGGGTTGGTTAGTTTCATAATGCTTGAAATTCGCTAGCAAGTCAGGTTTTAGGTTTAGGGGTTTGATGATTTGGGATTTTATTTTTGTGGGTGTTTTTTAATTCCTGATTTGTGTTATTTTCCTTTGTTGTTGTGATCAAATTAGCTACATTCACAAAATATTTCGGAAAATATGGAGAGATAACGGATTCGGTGATAATGAAAGATCGGTACACTGGGCAACCGAGGGGTTTTGGTTTTATAACCTATGCCGACCCTTCAGTTGTTGACAAAGTTATTGAAGAAACCCATGTCATCAATGGAAAACAAGTAAGTATTTATATTAGTTTTGGAGAATGAAATTACTATAAAGAATTTGTTTTTCTCATATTTGCTCATATGTGATGTAGTTATTCCATTGACATGGGGTAGAATTACATCTACACAGGGATGCTGTTTGTTTAGGTTGTATATTCTTTTTATGATGTGGATTTGGGGACTTAAATTGTGTGTCTCTAGTGGAAGGAGTTTGATTAAACATTTGATTTCAGTAGCTACTGGAGAGATAACTTGTAATTGTTTATTCTCTTATGTACTTTGGGGTTCTTCAAGAATTCTGAAATTCTTTCAAATTATGTTTATCTGGATTTGTGACCTTTCCATGTATTCATGGATGTGCTAATCTGTGGAGTCTTTGACTTGCTAGAATTTTTTAACTAAATGGTGGCACATGTAACTTCGCCATTAGGTCTAGTGTAGATACTGAAGTCAAATGTTCATATGGAAATGTTCTCCTTTTAGCTCTGAAAAGTTCATAGGTTTTGATTCTTGACCCACGAGATGAAATTTTTGGATCTGGCAGGTTGAAATTAAAAGAACCATTCCAAAAGGCTCTGTACAATCTAAAGATTTCAAAACAAAGAAGATCTTTGTTGGTGGGGTTCCGTCAACAATCACTGAAGGTACTGTGATAAATTTATAGTTTATCATTCGGTTAAATATCTTTGATATTTAGTTATTTAATTTTTCTGCATGTTGCATATGGAACTGATTAGATGAGTTCAAGAATTTCTTCTCCAAGTACGGGAAGGTGGTGGAGAACCAGATCATACGAGATCATGCAACCAACCGCTCTCGAGGGTTCGGCTTTATAATCTTTGATAGTGAACAAGTTGTAGATGATATGTTAGCCGAAGGAAATATGATTGATATGGCGGGTACCCAGGTGAGTTTAGTGCAATGTTTGCCCCAAAAATACTTAGCACGGATACAGATATGGGTTTACCCAATATTGTGCATTGCACTTTCTATTTTTTTGAGTGGTATACATGATCTTGGGTCTTATTCAGTAATTATGCTTACTATTTACTATTGTCATATTCAGGTGAAGTACTTTAGTAGGTTATGTTTTACATTTAGACAGATATCATTGCAGATGTGTAGATCTTCCCAAGCCAGGTCTCTCAAGATATTTTTCGGGCCATAGAGCCTAGGTTAACCGACTTGCTTTGTTGTAGGTGGAGATCAAGAAGGCTGAACCAAAGAAAGCCTCAAATCAACCACCTGCTCCTGCATTTGGTAGTGACTCTAGGGCTCATTCTTTCGGTGATGGTCTTGGTGGTTTTGGTGACTCTTATAGTGGTTTTGGCGGCAGTGGGTTCGGCCCTGCTCCCTATAGGACACCAGGAGGTCTTGCAAGTAGGCTTGGTGGTTACGGTGGGTATGGTGGTAGTGGCAGCGAATTTGGTAGTGGTTATGGGGGTTTTGGCAGCAGTGACTTAGGTGGTTACCGTGGAGAATCTTCCCTTGGTTACACTAGTCGCCTTGGACCATATGGCGGAGGCTTTGGTGGGGGATATGGGGGAAGTGGATTAGGTGGTTATGGCCGAGGAGGTGAAGGCTATGGAAGTTACGGTTCAGGTTATGGTGGTGGTTATGATTCTGGCCCTGGTGCCAGTTATGGTGGAGCAGGCGGGTTGTATGGAAGTAGAGCAGGTTATGGCAGTAGTCGGTACCATCCTTACGGAAGGTAGAAAGAGGCACGTTGTTGCAGTTGCTTAAGCTTCTATGTAGAAGTTCCAGACAGGTTCCTCTAGTTTTTCAGCACATTACATTTCTCGTGGCTGGATAGAGGCTTATTTGCAGGTGCTAGAAGTGTCTTTACTTACTGCAAGGGAGGACGTCTAGAAGATCAAAGGAATAACCAGATTATCTATTGTTTCCTGCATGGCCTGGCCTAGACAACCACTAGGTTTATCATCGTAGTGCTTCTTGATGCGATCTTTGTTAGATTTTAGATTATTTTCAGTTTAGCTTGTTATGTAGACTTTAGCATCTTGACATAGAGTTTGTTATAATTACCTTAGTTTGATTTAGATAGACATCTCTCCTGTTAAGATATTAGTTAGAATGGGCAAGGATTTATTATTTTTGCTTTTATGTTAGTGGTCCAGGCAGGTGGGCATATGGTTGAACAAGCAGGAGTTATTTTGTTTTAAGAGTATGGTCAGGTGTAATAACTTGTTTGAATTGTTAGGTCAGGATGCTAACCAGCAAGAGCTGCAAATTGTTGCAGTGATGGAGTTAAATCTCAGTTTCACTAAAGTTTCTGGGGTATGATAGATGGATTCTTGCAGCATAGCATTTGGTTGCAAGAGCCTTATACTTCGGGTAGATATAAATATCTTATTTTCTGTCAACTTTGATGGTCCATTAGCTGTAGTCTGTTGGCATGGGAGGGCACATTGTACTGCCTTATGTTTGTAGTCTAAGTTTGCAGCCACCTGTGCCGCATTTAGAACAACAAAAATGTTGAAGTACCACAGATGGTTTTGATACATTGTGTTTCTCTTTTAACATCATTAGCACGTGCCAGTTAAAAGCGAATTGCTTTCCTGATTTATTGATCCAGAAAAGCTTGAACTCAGGCAGCTTCAGCCAAGGGGAAAGCTGGAACAAGCCACTCCATCCGTCCCTTACCCCCGTCTGATATTGGATTTATGCTTTCATCTATTGCTTCATAAAATTTGCCCCAAGTAGCTTGCGTCCTATGTATCTTTGAGTCAACTATAGCAAGTTGCGCTTTCTTGAGCAGAAGGTCCAGTAGCATTGGTTCTCGCAATGGATACTAGTAATTCAAAAAAAATGATGCTGTGCAAAGATTTTATGTTGCGTGGGCCTGATATTTTGGTCTTTTAATTAATTGTTAGTTTGTGGGGATAAACAAAATGAGTTTGGACGATGTTGGGATCAAAGACTATGCATCAAATTATAGAACTTGATATGAATGTTGGTCAATCGGTCCTGGCTACCTCTACTTTCACTAGTAAATCCATAGACATTTTTACTCTCGTCTTTGGGGAAAATTTTGACAAAAAGGTGGATCACATTTTACCTTTAGGGTCTGTTTGGCAACCAGACAAGGATTTGGATTTGAAAATAGAATTCCAAGATTTGTGATTTCTAAGAACTTGAATTTTAAGAATTGAAATTTCTTGTGTTTGGTTGCACTGTGGAAATTACTTGGAATTCCTAATGAATTATAATTTTAGCTGTTTGGACATCTAACAGAATTGAAATTTCTGTCCATCTACACAAGAAAAATATCATCTCATGAACTTTGTGTTATAATGATTGCTAATTTTTTGTCATTCGTCAATTAAATGTTAACGATGTTAATTTAGAGAAAAAATTTTAAAAATAATAATTAAATGGATCTTCATACCAAGGTTTGAAAAACGGCCGTTATAACAAAAATAATGGTATAATTGATTCGGACCTACCCTGTTATGTTATGGACCGTTAAAACGCCCAGAAAATAACGGCCGTTATAACGAAAATAACGGCCGTTATTTTTCCGTTATAACGAAAATAACGACCGTTATTTTTTGGAAAATTTTGTGAAAAAAAAATGGCCGTTATTTTCGTTTTTTTCCGTTATATTCCGTTTTTTCTGTTATTTTCCATTTTTGAAATTTTGAAATTCAAAATTTGAACCTGAGTGCCACTTTTTCCGTTTTTTTCCGTTATTTCTGTTATTTTCCCATTTTTTTTCATTTTTGCCCCTGAGCGTTTTTTTTCGTTATAACAGCCGTTATAATGGAAAAAACGATAACTCCCCCAGTCCGTTATCCCGTTATAATGGTCCCCTTTAAACCTTGCTTCATACCACAACTAATTGTAGATATCTAATGGCTAAAAATCCCCATAAAAGACACCAAGCCAATGGTTAGATACATCCCTAGGTGGACATACAAACTAAAATCAGGCTGATTAGTTATCTATCGTGTTGGGTTACAAATTTGTAATCCGTTGATGATGGACCACAATGAGCCACATGGCACATTAGTAGAGACCACGGACCATATAATTGTTTGGACCATATAATTGTTTGTCCCATCCGTAGGTGGACCTACATGCTAAAAATCAGGCTGATTACAAATTTCTAAACTTTGGATCCAAGTACCCCAAATAATGCTAGCTATCACATAGTAAAGAATTAACCAAAAAAATACATTAATCCAACGGTTTCAAATAACTAATCTTGTTGATTTTTTATTTATAGGCCCACTTAGGGATGAGTGTGAGAGTTGGAGTCCAATAAAAATTCTTTTGAATTTCTCCACCCGGAAATAGAATTCCAAGAATTAGAAGTCTCTTCTCTCCCCAAAAACTTCTAATTCCGGGAAAATCGCAGAATTGGAAATATAATTCTTGGAATTTGGTCCTCCCAAACACATATATTTTGTGATTCCAAGAATCACAAATCCAAATCCGGCTCAATTCAGGGTTACCAAACAGACCTTAGGGTCACATTTTATAATATTAATGTTTGGTTTTAGAATAACGAAGATCCCCACTAATGTCTAAAATAATGAAATAATGTCTACGTGTACCGGTTCTAATATTTTTTTGAGTTAATATGTAGTTTTTGAATGGATGCATAACATACGGACTTTAAAAATGATTTTCTGTACTTTCACCCATAAAAAAAAATGGTTTTCTGTATGAACGGGGTGTCCAAGGAACTTCGTGGGGCACATTTGGTGAGGGGAGGGGTGGTGGTACAGGAACTCTAATTACCTGAGATCAATCTGAATGGGAATGTTATGTCATAAATTGATTTCAACAAAAGCGTTTGACTTGTAACCATTTTGCTGATTATTGGTCAAGTTTATGTAACAAGCTTCTGTAGTAAGCACCGTATTTATCAAACTATAGTACCACAGTACTGAGGCAGCTCCAACATATACCAATTTTCCATATATCATTAGTTCTCAATGATAAAATTTGCCTGTATGTATACAATATTATTTTTTTGGCATTGAGGAAAATAGGTCAAAAAATTATTATCCCGGTTTTTGTGGTTTGACATGGGTTAAAACAGTGGTTTACGCCAAGATTTAGGAGAAGCAGTTTTTCAACTCCTTATAGTTTATTGCTTTGTTGGGCTGCAGTTTCTAAATTTAAGTGAAACGTTCTAAATGTAAAAATTCCCCTTCTATCCTTTTATAATTTTTCTAAATAACAAAATCCTTCTAAGCAGAATATAAATTTTCTAAATAATAAATGCATCCTAAAATAATTTTTTTCAATAACAAAATTACCTTGGTTTTCAATAAATGCAGTTTCTAATTTTTTTCTAAATAAATTTTCTAAATAATAAATGCATCCTAAAATAATGTAAAAATGTCTTTAATACCTTTTTTAAATGACAAAATCATCAACTCATAGCTTTTACCCACCTCTTACAACAATAAGCTATAAAGTCCAACAATAAGCTATAAAGTCCGGGTTATTGCAATCTCAAATGCAGCCAGGTTGAAGTCAAAGTCTAGTTTACTTTGTCTGCAATGACATGATACACTCTTGGAATTCAGTGGGTTTTAGTCTAAAAGTCTAGTTGAACGGTTGAAAGAACTCAAATACAGTCAATTGAGCTAGCACCGCAGCAAATTTTTTTCTTCCCAAAATGGTACAATCAGCATTTTGTGCGCAAAATGCTAATAGGTTAATAGCCAATGAATGGTTGCTACAAAGTTTTCCTAAACAACACTTGATGCTACTTTATAAGAGGTGAATCCAAATAGCCCCCAAGACATTCTAGAATCTATAGGACCAGGTCTTCTGCAGTCACGCATAGGACCCTCCCCAAAATGTCACTTGTGACTCTTGCGGGCCCAATGACCTGCCCACCTCAACAATGATGGAATCACCTTCACAACATAAAGATTTACGTGGTTCGGTTCCCTTTAGATTGAGGTACGTCCATGTATCCAGGCTCCTGAATCCTGACCAAATAAAAGTGTACACATCTGAAGGTTACAATCTAATCTTAGATTTGCATCTTGCTCATCCACAATACTCAAATTGTACATCATTCCTTTGGTAGGTGTCAACAGTTCGGTTCCTGAATTATCGAGAATCAGAACCAATATTGTCGGATCTTATCAATTCTGGTTCCTATTGATTTCAGTTCTCAAAATGATGGATCTGGAATCCAAACCGATTGTTTGGTTCTGGTTGGTTTCGGATACATTGGTTCCAAGCTTTATAATATGACAACTATAACACTATATTTATATACTTAACATTATATTTATAGATCGGTTTTGGTTCGGTTCCGATTCCTATTGGTTCGGTTTCAATATCAACTACCGAGAACTGGAGCTGTTATTATTGATTCGATTCCAGTTCCAGTTCTTGTTTGGTTTTGTTTGGTTGGTTCCCAAAATTGTAGAATCCAATTCAGTTCATAAATTGACATCCCTTGGTAGAAGAATAAAACTTTGCCGACCGCAGCGCTCAGCGAAGTTGCTGACCACCCACAATATGAGCCACGTGGCACACTCTTAGAAGATGCTAACCGAATGGATGTTGGGCCAATCCCTAGATGGACCTACAGACCAAAAATCAGCTTGATTAGTGATTTCAAACCTTTCGATCCTTGCACCCTAAATAATAGTCAATAATGCCCAAAATCCCACCGTGAAATAAACCCATGAAAATGACTCCAACCCAATTCTTAGAAATGACTAATCAGGTTGATTTTTGGTTTGTAGGTCCGCCGATGTCGTCAATGTCCTCTAAAAATGTGCCACGTGGCTCATATCGTGGCCTCGTTGACCGCCAGCGGCGGTCAGGGAAGTTTTAATCTAGTTAGAACTTAGAAAGGTAGAAGTGCTTAACTCAGTGTCTCATACCATGATAGATTGTAATTCCTGCTCGTCTTCAAATCACCTTTTCGTTTAAAAACTCGGAACTTTTTGAATTCTGATGCACCGTTAACACCATGGTGGTGTTCTCTCTATCTTCCCTCCAGCTTCCTCCTTCACCAAAACCTAATCGGACCCATCAAAGCTCTCAATCTCTCTCTCTAGAAGACCTTAAAACTGATCTTCTCAACAACTTCAACACTCCATTTGAACTCAAACAAATCCATTCTCACATTATCAAAACCAACAAAAGTCACTCAATTCTCCCCCTCTCTCGAGTCGGGTCTGTCTGCGCTTTCACCCCGAGCTTTGATTATGCTCGACGGATCTTCGAACGTGTTGAAAGGTCCGAGGTTGTAATTTGGAATTCTTGCTTGAAGAACTTCGCCGAAGGTGATTCTCCTATCGATGCAATTCACCTCTTCTATCAATTGCGCCACTCTAATGTCCACTCCGATACCTTCACTTGTTCATTCGTTCTCAAAGCTTGCTCAATTTTATCAGATCTTTTGGATGGTAGAATTGTTCATGGGTTGGTTGAGAAACTTGGGTTTCAATCGGATTTGTTCCTACAAAACACAATTGTTCATATGTATGCTTGTTGTGGGGCTGTCGATGATGCTCGGAAGTTGTTCGAGAAAATGCCCCAGCGAGATGTTGTAACGTGGAATATTATGATAACCCAGTTAACGAAACGGAGTGAGATTGAGAGGGCCCACGATTTGTTTGATCAAATGCCGGAGAGAAGCGTGAGATCATGGACAGCCATGATTGCAGGTTATGTCCAGTGTGGGAAGCCTAAGGAGGCGATTCATCTTTTTATGCAGATGGAAGAGGCCGGGGAAAAACCTAATGAGGTGACTGTCGTGGCTGTTCTAGCTGCTTGTGCGGATTTGGGTGCACTAGATCTTGGTAAGCGGGTTCATGAGTACTCGGATCAATGTGGATTTGGGAGAAATGTCCGTGTGTGTAACACTCTGATCGATATGTACATCAAATGCGGGTGTCTAGATGACGCGCACAGAGTTTTTGATGAGATGAAAGAACGAACAGTTGTGTCATGGTCGGCTATGATAGGAGGGCTTGCTATGCACGGCCAAGGTGAGGAAGCTCTGAGGCTTTTCTCCAAGATGACTCAAATAGGCATTCGACCAAATGGGGTCACCTTCATTGGGCTGTTGCACGCTTGTAGCCACATGGGATTGATAGAAGAGGGCCGTAGATTCTTTGCCATCATGACTAGGGACTACGGGATAATTCCTCAGATTGAACATTATGGATGCATGGTCGATCTACTTAGCCGGGCAGGGCTCCTCCAAGAAGCCCATGAGTTCATCAAGAACATGCCCATCAAGGCCAATGGGGTTGTGTGGGGAGCCCTGCTTGGTGGATGTAGGGTATACAAGAATGTTGAGCTGGCTGAAGAAGCAATCAAGCACCTTCACATATTGGATCCACTTAATGATGGATACTACATAGTTCTATCAAACATCTATGCAGAGGCAGGCCGCTGGGAGGACACGGCAAGAGTGAGGAAGTTGATGAGAGACCGAGGAGTGAAGAAGACACCGGGGTGGAGTTCGATTACGGTAGATGGTATGGTTCATGAGTTTGTGGCTGGGGATGGGGCTCACCCTGAAGCTGAGGTGATATATGATAAGTGGGAGGAACTACTTGAACAAATGAAGCTACAAGGATACATCCCGGACACTTCGGTTGTCCTACTCGACATGGATGAGGACAAGAAAGAACATGTTCTGTATCGCCATAGTGAGAAGTTGGCAGTTGTTTTCGGGCTAATGAACACGCCTCCGAGAACAGTACTCAGAATCATGAAGAACCTTCGCGTTTGTGAGGACTGCCATGCTGCTCTGAAATTAATCTCAAATATTGTGGATCGAGAGATTGTTGTGCGTGATCGAAACCGGTTCCATTGTTTCAAAGATGGTTCTTGTTCTTGTAGGGATTATTGGTAGTGAATCTGTGCTTGAAACTTGCAAGTGTTATTATCAATGAAAGTGTATCTCGGTTCATGTTGGTGGGCTCATAATTCGCTAGAACTTCACCACGGTCTGATCACTTTAAAGGGTGTTTGCATGCCGGACCCAACATATATATATATATATATATATATATATCCCACCACTGCTTGAAAAATAGAGCCAGTTCAAACTGTTGCACCCCATATTTGATCACCTTCTGATTAGGATCTGATGGTGAATGAGACTTGAATACTGAACAAAACACTGCCTTGTACCAAACATGTTTGCAGCACTTGTTTAGTAGAGGACAAGGATCCACATTAGTCCATCGTTGGTCCAAAGGAATGATCATTACGGTCTAAAGACCTCTAACATATTTGTAATTTTACAGTTAACACTTAGTTAGCAGAAAAAATTGGTATGGATAAATTCGAGTATAGTTTGGTTAAGAAATTTATAACTATGGTAAAATATTCGGTCAATAAAATGATAAACAACAAGAATAGAGAGGTATATTGGCGTTTAATTCGGTTTGTTTTAGAAATTTGAGACAAAATTTGGTATGTATAAGGAAATATTAGTTCTTAGTTGCAAGGTTTAAAGGAGGCCGTTTAACGGGCTGGGGGCGTTACCGTTAAAATGGATTGAAATGGCCAGGGGCAAAAATGAATAAAAAAATACACGGAATTTAACGGAAACAAATGGCGCTGAAATTCAAAATGTGAAAAAAAAGAAATTTAACGACCGTTTTTTTTTAAAATTTTTTTCAGAATTTAACAGCTGTTAAAACTATTTTAACGGCAAAAAAACAGCAATTAAATTCAAAGCGTCAAAATGTGTTTTAACAGAAACGGGCTTGGGGTGTTAACGTTTAAATGTCCGTCTTTAAAACCATGCTTAGTTGCATACATGTAATATATATCATCGTCATAAGCTTTTTCCCAACGGTATAGGGTTGGCTGCACATAAGTATAAATATTACTTAAGTCCTTCAAGGATTTGAAAGAGATGTTTTTTAATCCCTCCCTGTCTGAAAATAACTTTATTGAAAAACCAAATAGGGTTTCTCTCTCCCTACAATATTACAAAACTTTTTGTTTTACATTTCTTAGGAAATGAAAAGTTTAGGACTCTTATATGAATCTTAGAACCAAGGTTTAAAGGAGGCTGTTTTAACGGTTTAACGGACTTAAATGGGGCGTTACTGTTAAAACCGTTAAAATAGATTGAAACGGCTAGGGGCAAAAATGAAAAAATAGAATTTAACGGAATTTAAACAGAAAAAGTGGCGTCGATATTCAAAATAAAAAAAAGAGAATTTGACGGCCGTTTTTTTTCACAAAGAAAATTTAACGATCGTTTAAACGATTTTAATGGCCGTTAAAACAAAAAAAAACAGCCGTTAAATTCAAAGCATCAAAACATGTTTAAATGGATTGGAATGTTACCGTTTAAATAGCCGTTTTTAAAACCATGCTTAGAACTAAAAGGTAAAGTTCTTGGGCATCCCAATCTTGGGTCTATTGAGCACAACCATGCAACACATTAATCATACATGCACGTGCTGAGTTGGGTCGCAGTTATGGGCTGCCCAACCTAGTTTTTTGAGCTAAGAATCTTTGATTTTTTTTATTTTATTATTTAAAAATATTCTTTAATAAATTTTATTAAAATCTATTACTACTGGTTTTCATTCCTTCAACCTAACCTATTTAATATTGTTACCGTTTAGCCCTTAACAAAAGTTATTAAGTCTAAGCTACTTTATCTTCATTCTATCTTTATATAAAGATAGGTTTGAGAGACATCTTACCATATTTTCTCTAGTATCCAGAAATAACTATTTTTCTCTCTTTTATTATGTTATAATCCTTATCATTTTTCTAAGGGTAATGTGGGTGCCGTATTTTCCAGCAAGTTAAATATTGACGCGTGTCACTGGTTTAGCACGTGCGGTCATAAAAAGATGACGCGTGTTAATGGACAGCATGCGAGAGTAAATGCGCCGGAGGCATCATCAGGAGCCATAAACTGCCCATCGTGTCACACGATTTCCATTAATTGGAAATGCCACGTGTCAAGATAGAATGATCGACACATGGACGTGATGCTAACAGAATACATTAACGACTTAGCCTTTAATATGTCGGGAAGCATTCAATCTTGCCCGACATATTTATTGTTGAATCTCATCCCAACAAGGTCAATAGACTTGACGGGATCTATTTTAATCTCATCCCGACAAGATCAACGGGCTTGACGGGATCTTTTACAATCTCATCCGGACAAGGTCAACAGGCTTGACGGGATCTATTACAATCTCATCCCGGCAAGGTCACATGACTGGCTGGATGCATATATCCTGACAAGGTCACCAGACTTACTTGACGGGATCTATTACAGTCTCATCCCAACAAGGTCAATAGACTTGACGGGATCTTTTACAAACTCATCCCGACAAGGTCAACAGGCTTGACGGGATCTATTACAATCTCATCCCGACAAGGTCAACAGGCTTGGCAGGATCTATTACAATCTCATCCCGGCAAGGTCACATGACTGGCTGGATGCATATATCCCGACAAGGTCACCAGATTTACTTGACGGGATCTATTTCAATCTCATCCCGGCAAAGCCAGATGATGTCAAATGACTTACGTGGCAGGATCTCTTACGTACAAGGTAAGTATTCTGAACACAATCGATTTCTTGACTAATGAATATTGGCCACGTGACAGCTAGTTGAACTATTACGAATTCGATATCCCCTTATCCAAATACCTGACACGAAGGATGCCACCTCAATATCGCTTCAGTTATTTTAGGTATAACCGAATCAAGGAAGTCAAGATATAACCATAAGATTCTGTTTTATAACAGAATCCATCTGAGTCATCGTTGACTGATAATGACTAGACACGTGGAAGGTGAGTCACGCCAGTTCTAAGGGTATAAATATGAGACCCTCAGGACTGAGAAGAGGATCTTGCTCTCCAGATCCAGATAGCTTAAACTCTGAAACCTTTTACTATTTTCCTGAAACCTGTTACATTTCCTAAGCTGACTAGAGCGTTGGAACCTTGTCAACATGTACAACCAAATCTCATCTGGAGATCATCCTATCCTTCGCAGAGGAGAAAGCAGTTTCATCTTGGAGCATCAGAGTCGTCCGATCATTACCAAAATCCGAATCGTCTGACCTCGAAGATTGTGTGGGTTAGATAAGATATTTTTCCCCCACAGGTAATATCACTGTGGGCTTGTAGGGTTCAGACGTCTGAACTGTTGTTAGCAACCATACAAAAGTGGAGCGACAAAATCTGCCTTAAGACAATGCGTTGAACGCATGCTTTAGCCACTGACAAATTTATTTTTCTTTTCTTTACAAATTCACTAGTTTTTAATCTGTGATTGTATGCATTGTTGGATTTACTGTTCTACATATCAGTTACAACGTTTATTTCTAATATATTAACTGTTATTGTAACAAGAACTCTTGGAACAACACCATTCACAATGAACAAAATGAATGTTAAAACAATCTTAGTGAAAAACTGGACATCCATCAACCTCTATACCTAGAGTAGTAGGGCAAGTGCCTAGAGGGCAACGATCATTGTAGATACATAAAAATAGTAAATTAGTATGTATCTGGACCGATATATCGTGAAGTACGAGATCACTCCCCAAAGCTCTAAAGACCCACTTGGGTTGACACGTGACAAAGGGGAAAACATATAAAGGTAAGAATTTGTAGAGAGAAAGGAGGACTTTTTGGTGGAGAAACCCTAGAGAGAAGCAAGATTGTATATTGAAAACATGTGATTTTGATAGAAATGATTGGCCATGCCGGCCTCCCGTGGACGTAGTCGCTGGCAAGAGTCCCGGCGACGAACCACGTACGTAGTGTGTTGTATTTTTAATTTATGCACTTAATTTTATTGTATTTATTTATAATTAATTTGTGATTATACCTTGTGAGGGAGGACGACAAACCCGATTTAATCCCTTACAATCATCCAACCCCAATCCCCCACCAATTTACCCCATAAATATCTGCCATTTGTTGGGTAAAATTTGTTAGAAGAGCCATAAAAGCGGCCCCTTGTTCAAACCCATTAGATAAAACATAGTTGTACCAAAATTTTTACCAAAATACGGTCAAATGTTGACAGTCCCTCAATCAAGTGGGAACGTGTGCTGTAGCATGTTATGCTAGCATATCACCATACCTAAAACATAATAATGGAGATCTAGAACTTAATTGCTTACCAAATATAGTTTCTTTGGGAGTAGAT
Source organism: Euptelea pleiosperma (assembly GCA_035048495.1). Classification (NCBI taxonomy): domain Eukaryota; kingdom Viridiplantae; phylum Streptophyta; class Magnoliopsida; order Ranunculales; family Eupteleaceae; genus Euptelea; species Euptelea pleiosperma. The sequence continues at coordinate 2,713,617 of CM068545.1, forward strand.
AGTCTTAGTTAACTACTCCGAAAAATATGGTATGGGAAATGTTCAAGTACAATGCGGTGTTGACATTAAAAATGCTTTAAAAATTTTGTAAAAATAATTTTAAAAATAAAAATAAACCATAAAAGTAAAATATTGACAAGTTTTTTTCATATAGAATGATTTTTCATGTTCAAATCTGAATAATTCAGGAATAATTCGAAAAAGTTCGTGAGTAATTCAATTATGTTCAAAAGATTGCAAATTTTTCTAAACAAAAGGTTTGGTTTGTTTGATTTTTGAACAATTCCTAAGATTCGTAGATTATTCGTGAATAATTTGAGAATTTATTATGGACACAATTGCCTCCCTTCATTTAGCTTTGCTTGGTTCGTTGCACTGGGATGCATTTTGCACTCCAGTGCAAATGCGGTGAGTTGCATTGCAGTCACTTACCACGGTTTTTGGCTGCACATGTTTGCCTCCATTTTCTTAAAGAGTTTGTAAGGGCTTGGCAACCACTTGCACAACAACTCATTTGCACACCCCCAACCAATCACGTGTAATCCCAAAACCGTGGTAAGTGTGTGCATTGCATCCAATTTGTATTGAACCAAGGGGGCCAATCACATGGAACAAACTGTTGGAGTTCCAGCTCATGATATGGGCCTCCTTCATTATGAGTTTTCAGCTACTTTTCTTAGAGAAGGTAAAATTGTTTTGATATTGGAAGAATTTCTCTTTATTCCATGCTCTTTGGTATCTTCGATCCTTCATTTCATTGATATTAGTCGAATGTCACTTCTTACATTTTGTATATACCAGAGAATTAAATTGGTTTCCTGCTCTCATAAGGGTGTGATACAAGGTTAGCTCTCTTTGGGTTTACTTGGATTCTGTCTCATCTCTCGTACATGTATTTTTTCTTTTCTCTGAAGAAGGTTGCAGCTCACTGTCATGAACTCTATTTTGAAGGGTTTCACGGGGTTTTCTCCAACTACTTCGACACAAGAAAGGGGGGCTTGTTAGTGAGTTTTGTTGAGGTAAGAAAAGACCACTTTCTTAAACTTTATTTAGACAATAGAAGGTAAACTATCTCCTTTGTTGTAATTTCTTAACCTTTATGCGACTCTTGTATGTTCTTCAGTCGCGGAGTGCGCTGCGAGAAGGCGGTGTGTCAAAGTGGGGCAGGCAGGCAGGGGCAATAATCTGGGTAGGACAGTGGTGGCAGGAGCAGGCTGGGCAGTGGTTTGACATGCAAGCAATGGTAAGAGAAAATACGCAGGCGAGCATATAGACGAGGGGGCAGTTTCCCTCTGTAAAATTTTAAAGGGTCTTTTTGGGAGAAAGAAAACCCATTTGATTTTCAAAGTTGAGGGGCTTGACCACCCTGCTCAGCAATTGAAGCTTTTCCCATATAAATCTGTTTTCCCTTTGTGTAATTGTGTGCTGTAGTTTTTATCTTTTTCATTTGTGTTTTTACTTCACACAGTCGAGAAATCAGGTTTTCCCAACTCAAACAAGAAGGCAGCCATAAGTTTAGAACAAAAAAGAAGAATCTCATAAAAAAGGGAAAAGGTAAACTATAGCGTGTTTAACACACAAGAGATTGCTCGGATTGAGTGATCTATACCAAGGTTTAAAGGGGACCGTTATAACGGTATAACGGACTGGGGGCATTACCGTTTTTTCCGTTATAACGAGAAAAAACGCTCAGGGGCAAAAACGGAAAAAAAGGGAAAATAACGGAAAAAATGCACTGAAATTCAAATTTTGAATTTCAAAATTTCAAAAATGGAAAAAAACGGAAATAAATGAAAATAATGGCTGTTTTTTTTTTCACAAAAATTTCCAGAAAATAATGGTCGTTATTTTCGTTATAACGGAAAATAACGGCATTTCCGTTATAACGGCCGTTATTTCCTGGGCGTTTTAACGGTCCATAACGTAACGGGGTAGGTCCGAATCCGTTAGAGCATCTCCAACCTAACGCCAAATCTCCAATTTGGAGAGGGGAGATGCTCCAACCGTACTCCATTTGACGTCTCTAAAATGGAGACCCCGTTTTGGGTCTCTATAGAGACCCACGAGGTTCTCTAAAAAAAATCTCTATTACTATTCACATTCTATAAATGTCCACACTACCCTTTTGATTGTACTCATGTACAATATTATCCCGAATATATCATTTTATAATTTCAACTATATTTTAATAAAATGTGTATAACTTTTAATATATAAATTCATTTTTTTTTAAATTAGTATCATTGAAAAGGTATTGTCAATACCTTTAAAATGAGACTAATATTTAATATGTTTAATGTATATTTAAAAAAAAATAATTTTTATTATATTAATTAGGGATTAGGGGTGTCAATTTTACTCGTTTAACCGAAACCAAAAACATCAATTCCAGTTCCACATTTTTGGGAACCGATTAAAAAAGAATCGGAACCGAAACCGAAACCGAACAAAAAATAATGGTTACAGTTCTTAGTAGTTTAATATGGAACCGAAACCGATAGGACTCGGAAGCGAATCGATAGGAATCAAAACCAAATCGATAGGAACCGGAATTAATGTAGAGGTACAGTGTTAAAATTCTCATATTATCGAGATTGGAACCGATATACTCGAAACCGTAGCCGACAGAAACCAAATAATCGGTTCCGGTTCTGGGTCCATCATTTTGAGAACCAGAGCCGTTAAGAACCGAAACCAATAAAAATCAGATCTGGAACCGACCCATTGATACCCCTACTAATTCAGACCCGATCCGATAAAAAAATATGTTGATCCGGATCCGAACTGAAGATATCGGATCATATAATCGTGATCCGAATCCGAACTGAATTTTGAATTTTTTAGGAAAATTTGAATTTTCGAGGGAAATTTGAAATTTGGAGGGAATTTTGAATTTTGGAGAAAAATTTGAATTTTAAGTTTTGAATTTTGAATTTTTGAGTAAAAAATGAATTTTGAAGGGAATTTATTGAGCTTTTGTAAAGTTTTGGGAGAAAAATGATTACAAATAATGTTCTAGAGATAGGTGAATAGTGTTATAGAGATGTGTTGGTTGGAGCCATTCTGAGAACCAATGAGCTCCAAATACACTTTTTCATAAAAAATTATATTTTGGGTCTCTAAAATAGAGACCATGGTTGGAGTTGCTCTTATAGCGGCCGTTATTTTTGTTATAACGGCCGTTTTTAAGCCTTGATCTAGACCAAGGTTTAAAGGAGGCCGTTTTAACAGTTAAACGGACTGGGTTACCGTTTAAACGGATTGAAATGGCCAGGGGTAAAAATGGAATTTAACGATTTTAACGAAAAAAATGGTGCTGAAATTCAAATTTTGAAATTTAAAAATAAAAAAAAAAGGAATTTAACGGATTTAACAGCCGTTTTTTTCACAAAATTTGTCAAAATTAAACGGCTGTTTAAACGATTTTAACGGCCGTTAAAACAAAAAAAACAGCTGTTTTTTTCAAAATCGATAAAACATGATTAAACGGTTTTAAAGGAAACGGGCTTGGGGCGTTACGGTTTAAACGGCCGTTTTTAAAACCATGATCTAGACCGAGGTTTAAAGGATGCCGTTTTAACGGTTAAACGGACTGGGGGCGTTACCGTTTAAACCGTTTAAATGGATTGAAACGGCTAGGGGCAAAAATGGAAAAAATAGAATTTAACGATTTTAACGGAAAAAATGGCGCTGAAATTCAAATTTTGAACATAAATAAAAATGAATTTTAACAGAATTTAACGGATTTTAACGGAAATTAAACGGGTTTTAATGGAATTAAACGGCCGTTTTTTTTTTCAGAATTAAACAGCTGTTGAAACGATTTTAATGGCCGTTAAAACAAAAAAATGGCTGTTTTATTCAAAACCGATAAAACGTGTTTAAACGGTTTTAACGGAAACGGGCTTGGGGCGTTACCGTTTGAACTGCCGTTAAAACCGTTTAAACGGCCGTTTTTAAAACCATGATCTAGACATCCGATCCATGCCATTTTTTAAGCTTATGTGACTGTAATGAGATTATCCGTTGAAATGATTGATGTAATTTTTCTTGCTGTAGGCGTTGTTTTATTTTTGTGTAATTCTCCAAGGCCTTTAGGAGGTTTTCTCAGCCTCTTAAGTCCTAATAAATTTCTTACACTTGTAAAAAAAAAGGGTTTTTTATGCTTTACCCCCTTACTTTATTGATGCAATTTGCATCTCACCCAATGTTTTCAAAATATGTGTCTCACCCTTTGACCATGGTCAACATCGTTGACCATAGACAGTCTTCGGATGGACATCCCAATATTTTTTAAATGACTATAATGACCTTGGGTGAGATGCAAATATTTTAAAACATTGGTGCGGTGCGAATTGCATCAGTAAAGTAAATGGGACAAGTAAAAGATCTTTTTTTTTTTTTGAGGATTGTGAGGTCAAAACCTTTCTTCAAGTACTTTTGGCCCAAGGATCCAATGGATCACTAATCAGGCTGATATTTGTAATGTAGCTCCACCTAGCGATGGGCCCAACATCCGTACATTAGTGACCTCTAAGAATGTGCCCCGTGGCTCATATTGTGGTTGACGAGGGACCTTAGCATGCTTAACAACCTGTGAAGGTGTATTCCTTTGAGGGTCGTGATGTAACAAGGTATACCTGAGATCTTTTCAAATGCGGAAGCGGCATTGTTGGTAGTCAACGCTGCCATCTGAGCCCACTGACTGCATGGATGTTTAGCCCACCCCTTAGTAGACATTCATACCAAAAATCAGCTTGTTTGACGATTTTTAGCCATTGGTTTTAGTACTAAAAGAAATGGTTGAATGCAACGGCTATAAGAATGCCTAAAAAAGTGCTAAAATCTAATGGTTGTAGATTACCAATCAGGGTGATTTTTGGTGTGTATAACGACCAAGGGGTGGGATAAACATCCATGCGGTCAGTGGGCCCAGATGATAGTGGTGAGTAACAAAATCGTGCTTCCACATTTAAAAATGTTTCAGGCAGACCTTGTTACATCTTTTTCCTTCCTTTTATAGTTCAAAATCCTCAAAAAAGGTTGAGTTCACAATCCTCTTTTATTTTTTTTGCTTGCCCCCCTTACTTTATTGATGCAATTTGCATTGCACCCAATGTTTTTAAAATATTTGCGTCTCACCCAAGGTCATTATAGTCATTTAAAAAATATTGGAATGTCCATCCAAATACCCAATATTTTAAAAACATTGGGTGAGATGCAAATTGCATCAATCAAGTAAGGGGGTAAAGCATAAAAAGCCCTAAAAAAAGTTGTCTATGTATAAGTTTTGGAAGCATGATTTAAAAATTACAAAATTGATTTACTACTTGACTGAGTTTGTACTAGCTGAGTGACTTAGCAAGTTGGTTGGCACTTACTCCGAGAGCCAGTTACTAGATTACGGCAATTTTAGAAATATGTTGGGATCAACAAAAAATGCAATCGTGAATTAGGTAAAAAACTGATTAGAAGTACCCACTAATCAAACCGTCCCCATTGATATTCAGTTGGTGGATCTTGTGTAGGGCGTATCGGTGAAATACTGTTTCAGCTCTTCCTTCAATATGGGTTGCAAATGGATATCAGATGTTAGTGGGAATGGTTGGTATGGGAAAAAAAGGTGGAAAAAGGTAAGTTAATATTTTATGACAAATTTATTTACTTTGGCTTGATGTTCATACTGAATTTTAACTCCTTGTTTTCAACATCACACTCATTCTTGGCATGATCATGTAAAAATTCATAAATTTCTAGGCATATTCGTTTTTCTTTTATATTTTCTTATCAGTAATGAGATTTATTTGAACAGGGATATCTTCATGTGAAATGGAATTAATGAAGGCACCCTGTTACAACTACGGACGTGTTAATTGGTAGGCTTCTCTTCTTTGTTGAGAGTAGTTGTACCCTCTATTTTGGAGTCGGTTTGTTTTTCTCATTTACTTGATGATCTATTTACTCAATGATCTATTCTTGTCTTGGTGCAGTAACAATTGTGCAACTTCAATTGTTGATCTCCATAGAAGCTGCCCCAACCTGTTATTATGAAACTGTTTTAATTAATTGTTTTCGAGAAATTCGTGAGCGAAACCTTTTAGGAGGTGCCGATGAAGTAGTTTTCCATTATCCAAACAGAGGGTATGATTAAATCTACATTGGAGATCCTCTTACAGGGTCTTGTAATGAGATGAGATTCATGAATCGTATTTAGCTGTCAATTGACTAGAAAAGTTGTTGGGTTAGGTGTCTTATATTCTGCAGGAAATATTGTTCTGCTTTAAGCCATAGCTTTTGAAGGTCCATACAATTTGTGTTCGGGTACAACTTGTATAAGAGGTACTTTGGGTATTTCGTTGTACCAGAGAGTATGTCTCTGATCTCTAAAGGAGTGTTTGAGTTGTACTTGTACATTGAGAGAGTGAGGAGAGATGAAACTATTGTGAAAAGATGCGTGATTGATCTTTTGTTTCTCTTCATTTGTGCTAGTTCATGAAAATCAATTTTCAACAAAGGCAATGGTTCAGATATGTTACTTGCCCTTGAAAGGAAGAATAAATTTATTGTGGAGCAATTTTCCCTATGTAGCTGTGGAGCGCAAAAATATTAATTCACCATGCATCTGGCATACTCTTTGGGGCTAATTGACCCATGAATGATTGGACCACCACTTGATGGACTCATACACCAACAATTAGCCTGATTGATCTCTAATCATTGGATTCAAACTTTTTCATGACGTGCTTTCTAACCATTGGGTTTGAACATTTTTTTAAATATTCAAATTGAACAGCTAGGGATTACTAATCATAATGGTTTGTGGTGTGTAAGTCGATCAAGTGGTGGGACAATCTTCACGGGTTAATAGACGGAAAAGCGTGTGAGGTGGCATATTGAATGCGCTCCACAACTCCACAGTAAATATGTCCCGCACTCTAATTTTTATTCCAAAGGGAATGGGTGGCTGTGACAAATCCAAATCCTTCCTAAAAGTTTAGTCCCACCGAAACTTCCCTAAACCGAGTACTAACCCGACAATCACTCCATGACATCGACTGTCCGCCGAGTGAAATGGACGAACAATCGAGAAAGACGCATTTCCCCCTCCCCCGCCCCGGGATTTATAACGTGACGGATAAGAATTGTGGGTGCCATATTTTTCGACCAATCAGATGACTACACGTACTACCGTGCGAAATGTGAAGGGTTGACGATTGGCATTTCGAAGCATGCGTAAATAAATCTGCCGAAAGAATCCACAGAAAAACTATTCATCTTTTCAGCCGCGCGACAATCATAAAGCAGAAAAAGCCACGTGTCAGATGGGATGTCCAAAAGAATGATTTCTCGGGGTAGGTCTGTAACGACCCGGGGTAATAAATGTAGGTCTCGCAGGTAAAAGATTGTTGACTTGACCGAGATTCTAGTCAAAGTCGTCAAAACATAATAGATAGGGTATTTGGTCACAAAATTGAAAATTTCATAAAGAGGTCTGACGAGAAAATAGACTTTACCATTAGACTCAGAAACATCGAAAAACATTGTTTAGACTATAAGCATGCAAAAATTTGAGTTTTCTATAAAAAGTTATAAAGATCTTATAAAATATACATAATGGGTTAAAAATTGATATTTTAAACAGAAAACTATTTATGAAATATAACCGTGTTAATGAATAGAGTATTAAACAACGTGAACGTAGACTGTCAGCAAGCTCAAAATGAAAGTCGATAGAGTCTTGATCACCGTAGAATCCAAAAATTCCTTGGACCCATTGGATGTGCGATGCATCATAGCGACACGCGATGCACTATATCGACAATCATTAGTGGCTTAGACTCCAATACACATTTTATGCCAAATGGAATCGCCACAACTAATAAAATTATCTAATTAGAAATTATCATATTGATATATTAATATAATCAATAAATTACAAATAAAAAAAATGAACTTCATATAAAAAAAAAAATAGTTAACTTGTATGGATTCGGTGATGTGGTGAACTAAATTTAATAAATAATTAAATTCCTTTATAACAAATAAAAAAATAGTAAATATAAATAAGGTGTAATGAAGAAACACAATAACAATACCCTGTTATAGTCGGTTTACAACATTTGAAGGGAATGTTCGTATGAAATCAAGCAAAATCAGAAATGGCTCGGAAGAAAAGAAGGGAATTAAGGAAAGAAAGAAAGAAAAAAAAAAGAAAAGGAGAGAGGGAATCGATCAAAGAAGAAGGTAGGTGGTTTAGGTTTTCAGAATTCTATCTCTTTGTGATTTAAGTAAATATTGATGAATCATTTTAGTTAAAAACCGTATTTATCTTATTTGAATTACCAAGAATCATTTTGCTGAATTTTTTTTTATGGAATATCCATTTGTTTATAAGTGAATCTTTGAAGAAAATAAAAATTTGGGGTGTTTTGTTTAAAATAAACTATTAAAATATAGATTTCTGGGCTAACAAGAAATAGAAATTAGAGAGTTCTAGCATATATTTTTAACCCTCTTACAATAAAATTTTAGGTTCAAAATTACAGATTTCGTATGGCCTAGGAGTTATAATCTGAATTTTTTTTTTCTGGACTGGTTCATGAAGATAACAGTCCAGAAAATTGATGTTTTGGGGTTGATTTTAAGGGCATCATGCCTATTAATCTACAATAAACTATTGGCAAATGAAGATGAAGGGTTTAGAAAGGATTTTGTACCCTTACATGGGCAAGAAGGGAGCAGCCTAGACCGTGCAAAACAGAGGAAACGAACCTCTGTTTTGTTGTTTCCAAACCAGTCCAAAAAAAATAAAGTTTTGGGGTTTTGTTCGTGGGCCAATAAGCCATCAATTATGAAAGATCAAACGGCCAATAAGAGAGGATGGTTGTAGGGAGTGAATAGAGAATGTGAGTGGTCGAGATTGAGGCCATTCAAGGCCGTCCAAGACAGCGAATCATCGTCACTATTGCTGGTTCGTTTAGAATCTGTTGAAGTTGAAGAGTGACTTCCAAGTTTTTATCAAAAAAAAAAAAATGGACTATAGGGTTTCAAATGGGCCCAACATTATTCAACGGCCAAAGATGAAGGGCCCATGAGAGAATAATTTAAAATAAATAAATAAATTTCAAAATACTGAAATTTAGTTAGAGAAGACGTCAATTTTCAGGAAAATATTTTCCGGTAAAAAAATTATTTTCCGTCAATATTAAAAACATTCAAATCACAATATTTAGAGTTCTATAACTCAAAATCAAGCGATTCTTGAATCGATTTTGGATTATTTTTTGAGTAGAATTTAAATAATAAATAAAATTCATAAATCTAATGGTTAGAAAACCTACCCATGATAGTGATTCCAATCTAATGATTAGATAGCATTAACCCTAATGGGTTTTTTTTATTCATAAGTCCACCTAAAAAAAAAATGGACCAAGCATAAAGACGATCAGTGTCCCTTAGAATAATGCCATTTGGCTCGTATCCTTCTTGGATCACACCAAGTTGAAGTAGTGCCCATTCATGAAATAATAGGTTTGATTTCATTTCTATTGATCAGATTATGCAATCTGGCAAACGCAACCGCCAATCCAGCTATGTAGCTTACTATCCTAGCTTTGCATCTTAGCTTGGTAAACCCCCTCTTCAGATCAGATTCTTAATCACCACCTTGCGACCAGACTCCAAGAGTCCTCATGATCAATGTAGATCTAATTCTATGCCATGGTCTAAATTCAGATCTAGATCTGAACCAAGCCATACCCAACAACTAGATCCATAAACATAACCTGGATTGACCCGACTTGATTAGAAAATAATATAATAATAAAATAAAATGAAATAAGAAGATAACATTTAAATGAATTAGATAACATAATAATAATGATAATATGACTTTATAGAAATTTAAAATAGGGTCATCAGAGCTTTTATCGAATCCTGATTTATCATATCGAGTCAGATTAACCGAATCATGATTAACGTTAGGGTTTTGTTTTAGTCAAAATATTAGGCTTTGTTTATTTTAAACGAATCTATAATAAACTTAGAGTTTACTCTTTTAACTTAATTGAATTTCTTCTTCTTTCTGTATTTTTGTCATCAATCGTGAAGGAGAGAGAGTTACGCAAAGAGATGATCATAGATGGAGATTTACAACATCGAAGAATCCTTGAGCTATTAGAAGATTTTTTGGATTAGCGTTGTTAGGTGGGTGGTTTCTTATCCTCTTAATAATCATCTCACATTTATGTCTTGAAAATTCTTATAATTATGCATATTCTTGTATGATTTGATTTCAATCAATTATGAATTAAGTTAGAAAATCTAATTATTTTTAGAGCTTAGAATATTTCACTATCGAGTTTTCGAAAAATGAAATTTTCGAAAGTCCAAAATATTTGAAAAAATTTTATCGAAAGAAATATCTTTATTTCATTTAATGAAAGAAAATAGTAATTGTACCTAGTTTGATATGGATTGTGAGTGAGTATAGGACGGGAGTTCCCAGTTGATTGAAGTATGTGGTACGTGAAGTCCCTAAATTAGCGGGTGATGGTCATAGACCGCCAGAGACTTAGAACTTAATTAACGGGTGATGGTGATAGACCGCCCGGTAGATAGATCGGGTGATAGCGATAGACCGCCCGATATGTTTTAGATGATGAGTCACATGAGCTTCAACGCGTAATAATCCGTATAAGTGAGGTTGGTCCCAAAATGACAGAACATATAAGATATGACTGGGGAATTCAACACACATATTTGTATGCAAAGCTTTTCAAAAAAAAAAACAAAAAATTATTTTGATTAAAAATCATTAATTATTATTTATATTATATAATATATCACTAGATGATCTGGAAAAGGATCAGTTGAACTACTGTAAGAGTGATTCGATGCTATTTTTCGGAGGCAACAAATTTCTCTAAAATACGAATAATGATATTATTCTCTTAAGTAGAATGGGCTTGTCTTTTATAATATTCTCATTATTCATATCCAGAAAGTTTCAGTTCTCTTTTCTAGATTATTATCTTTGTAGTGGTACGTATTGGAAGTCTAGATCTGATAAAGGTTTACGTTGTATGCCTCGATGAGGCGATAGACGCGAGGGGTACGGTTCGTCGGTCCCTAGATAGTTTTAAGGATCCTTGAAATGTTTGTAGACGTCGAACGATTGACCATTGTTGTTCTTTTGACCTGTGTATTCAATGTCGTGGTCAAATGCCATCTCCTTAGCCTAAATTCACGGGCTTGTAGTGTGCTCCTCACACGCAGCGGCAAATATTCGTCTGACCGCAAATCAGGATATCAACGGTGGGGTTCCACACTAGTTAAGTATTGGAGCAAAAGATAATTAGACTAGGGTTGATACTAGTCGCGACCTCTTCACTCTAAGATGAATAGACTACCCACCTTGTGTTGTTATTAGTGATGAGTGAGATATAGATGTTATTGATATAATGTTTAAATGCTATTTGATTTCTAATTTTATTAGTACGTTTTAAATTTTGTCATTTATTGCTAAATAAAATTGTTAGTTTGAATTTTCGTTCTTGCACTTTTATTTCTTTCAAAATAAAATATATTTTGTTGTTATATTATTTTGTATTTATGATGATTGTTTTAAGGATACTTGGTTACCCGCGAGCTTTTTCAAAAAACGCTCACACCCCCCAGTTCTCTTGCAGAGAAGAACTTATGGACTTATTCAAGCTTATTTTGAAGTGAAGTCTAGTTGCAGTGAAACAGATTTCAGGTTGTGAACTAGTGATTATGTATTTATATTTAGATTCTTGTTTAGAAGTATATATCATTAACTTCACACATTAATTCCCTGAAATTTATAACTTGGGTTAGATGTGAGAGTGAGTTTGCTTTGCGTGTCTTGGATTCAGGACACGTGGCTAACACCCCGAGATTCGTGTGTTTCGAATTCGGGGCGTTACAAGGTAAATAACGGAATGCATTGAATGATCTCAATAACTTTGTCGGAAAGACACTTAATTCTTTCCGACAAATTGTGTGATCATAACACTTGACGGGATTGAAATTCTAAGTATTCTGACAAGTTCAGCAGTATAAATCGATGGGACAAACATCCAACTTGTCCCAGCAACTTCAACAACAATACTTGATGGGATTGATATTCAACTCAATCCTGACAAGTATAATGGAGGAACTTGACGGGATTGACATTCTACTCATTCCGACCTGTTCAACATTATACATAGTAGCTATCGCAATCAACCATTCCCAGAGAATGCTGGGATACTTGGCGAGCGTGTCACGTTACCAATTCCCGACCAATAAACAAAATCTACGAGTAGATAAGTGTTCTAACTAAGACAAGATTAATTATTTACTTATCTATTATATAATCGCTACGTGGTGATAAAATTGATTACTACGCCAATTCCACCTATTTTCCAATTCAAACACCTGCGATGTAAGGTGTGCCACCTCAGTCATTTCAGATATAACTGAAGGGGGGAAGTTCAGATCCAACAAGAAGAGGTTGTGTTATAACAAAATCTCTCCAGATCGGATCTGATTAATGAGAAGTGGACATGTGGAAGGTAAGTCATGCCAGTTCTGAGGTTATAAATACATGATACTTAGAACTGAGAAATGGATCTTGCTCTCTCGATCCAAATTAACTAACTCTGAATCATCTGTTCTGTATTTTCGAACCCTGTTAGAAAATCGTAGACTGACTTGAGCGTCGGAGTGTTGTCAACATGTACACCCCCACCTCTTCCGGAGATTATCTTGTCATTTGCAACAAAGAAAAAGTTATATCTTGAAGCTCTAGATTTGCCAGATCATCTTCGAGATACGAATCGACTAACCTCGAAGATTGTGTGAGATTGATCAGATATTTTTTCCCCACAATAATAACATAAAATAAAATACGAAAAATTTCATAAACGAAAATAGATTTAAATGTATTTACAAAAACAAAAACAACTTTCTGACATTTGCAAAACAACTACATAACACATTTTTTTTTGGGCGCACTAACCACATGGATGTTTAGCTCACCCCTGTTGGATATAAAAGCCAAAACCAACTTGATTGGTTATTCTAGTCATAGATTTTAGTATCTTTTAGGATTGATTCTAGCCATTGGATTCAATTTTTTGGGTAGCAAATCCAATGGCTAGTAAACATCAATCAAGCTGATTTTTAGGGTGTTTATCCACCAATTGGTGGGCTACATCCATGCATTGGGCCCAAAAAAATGATATGTACGGCCATGAGAGTCCTCTGCGTCTAAATTTTTTCCCCAATTTTTTATTATCAAGAATAATTGTTAAATAAAGTTTTCTATTATATAGAGAATTAAAATTTTAATTAATATCATATAATATTACTAGATTAAAAATAAAAAGGCATTATATAGGGTTTTCACCTTAGGTCTCAACTTGTATTGAGACGTCTCTGATCAAGTGGAAATGGAAATACCATCTGATTACATTCTCTTCGTTATATCTTGTTGAGCAGTAGATAAATTCACATTCTGCACTTTTTTCTCCTTTTGCCATGTCTGCTTGACATAGAAAGGTTGAAACATCATAATGTGTATGTGATGCTAGCATACCACCATACCCAAACACAGCAATGGAGAGCTAGTTGTAACATAATTGCTTACCAAAAATATGGCTATACTCAACTTCAAACGTCCATAATAGGACTCCTGCAACAAACTTATGCAAATTAACTTGAATTGAAACACCTAGACTCTTATCTAAACGGTTTAAATAACTTGTACTTTATCTATCTTAGCTAAAATACTTGAAACAATTGGACTATTGATGTAAAACGAGTTGCTTAGCAGTTTTTGGAATGAATGAAGCTGAAAGACAAGAGTAGTGTCAACTTCAAACGTCCATGACTGGGCGCTCATAACTCGGAATATTAGCTATTATAGCATATGAGCATAAATTGTTTCCACGAGCTTTACAATTTTGAGATTCATCTTCATTTTCCGAGGCCAAATAATATTGTTTTGAAGGTAAAATTGTAGTTTTAAAAAAGGGTCGGACTCCAGGGACCCCCATTTTTGACCCCTATCACTTGGGGTGCCCACATAGAAGATGAATCGATTGCTGATTTTTTGTGAGGATAATCTCCTCACCATGTGGATCACCCCTACAAAAATTCAGCCCATTCCGAAATTTCTAACCTCGTCAAATGTGGTTTTCAAGTATCACGGTAAAAATCGACGGTTCATAATTCTTCAACTTCTAAATCAGTCTATGAATATCAGAATAATTTGAATTTTGTGAGAATGATCTCCTCACCATAGAGATCATCCTCGCCAAAAATCACCCATTGATTCATCATCTATGTGGGTACCCCAAAGTGGGGGGTCAAAAAATGGGGTCCCTGGGGTCCGACCCTTTAAAAAAAACTTACTATTGTTGGCAAATTTTAGTTTAGCTTATTTTTAGTTCTTTTTGGTTCGAATTTATTTTGGAAGGTCTTAATTTAATAGTTTAAAGTTATTTTAGGAATTTCATGAGATTTAGATATTTTATTATTTTTGAATTTGTTTACTATTTTGGAAAGTTAGGGTTTTGATAGTATAAGTCTTGTTATGTTACAAATTGAAATTTAATGAATTTTTCAATTTCTCTTCGGTTTTACCTGTGTTTTTTTTTCCTTGTGGATCTAGGGTTGCACTTAGGTAAGAGACGGAAGACTATTCATTGATAAAAAGCGGATCCGGTAAGTGGCAGAGTACTCCTTACAGGAATACTGGACGAAAGCCATTCCAATGGATGGTAGCCGACTAGCACTCACAAGAGTACTCATTTCTTTGGTTTAACGATTCTGCTCGCTCGTCTAAATTCTGGTGCGTAGGGGGAGGTATGGCTCCAATATAGAGCATTTCCAGATGCAAATCTAGCCTTTCCCGACCTGGGGAGGATGGGCTCCCATAAGTGAAGGCCCGACGCAGAGGATGGAGAATCATTGCTAAAAGCACTGGATGGAGGTGAATTCGCAGTTGATCCCACTGGTTCGGAGAGAGACAAATGTTAGGTTTTCAAGCCTTTGCTGGATGCCGGCCGAGATGGAGCTGGGAGGCATCCTATACTTTCTTGGGGCTTGCCTTGCCCCAACAGCGGCGAAAAGGGAAAAGGCATTGAGCAACTGAAAAGAAGCATTGTCGAATAGGAGAAGGAGAAAGTTGTGAGCAGTTTGGCTATCAACATATTGAAAAGCCGAAACCTCGAAGAACTAGTTCGCGCTTTCTGTTATACGTTAACTCTTAGCTAAACGGTTTAAACAATTTAAACGCTCCATCCATCTTAGCTAAAAGATTCTCCCCATGTATTACATAGAGGCTGTTATTGAAAACTAATGCAACCAAGTGATAGGTTTGCATGGCATCCATGCAAAGAATCTGACACATGGTGCTTCAAAGAAATGGAGCATCGCAACATCCACCCAACTTGAATGGCAACTTTTTCTCAAGTTGCAAAGGCTGATGAGCAATGAAGTCCTGATAAATTTCCCATATGTCATCCTCTTTAGGTAAACCCTCCCATTGCACAAGGACCTTAGAGATGGCCCTATTTTAATGCTTGAAAATTCTTGATGAAGTATCTTGCTTGGGATTGAAATTGGAGTGCCAAGATATGAAATAGGAGGTAATGTAGTCATAGAGTGGACGTTATTATCACTAATCTTATTTTTGACGAGGAACTCATGAAACAATGGATGGATCTTGGACCGTGGTGGAGAAAAGGCCCATAAAGGAGAAAATTTATGAGGCCCACGATCCCAATGGGGGCATTGTCGGTATGGGTGGAGGTGGAGAAAAACTCAATTGGCAACATATATCAAGACTACACCTTGCGATGGTGATTTGCATACACCTTCATACGATTTTGGGCAAATTGTAGATTTTCCTTGAGTACCCGAATTATATTTTCATGGTCACACTAGGTAGTGTTTACAGCAAACACACTAGTTGAACTTGACACAAGTCTCAACGCGTGGAGGATGACAACCGTATACTGCCTGGAAAGGAGTCATTTTGATGGAGCTTTGAAATAATGTATTGTACTTGTTTATTTCCAAAGCATGTTGGTTAATTGTGTCGTAATCGTCCCATTGTTTTGGACGACGAACTTGCAATAGGATCTTGTTAGGCCAAGAAAACTCTCAAGTGCGTTGAGAGAAGTGGGTTTCGGCCCTGCTGCATTCCCTTGATCATTGGGGATAAGATGGTGGCCGGATTCCGCCCAAGGTGCCACAAAACAGGTGGTAGAAAGAGGAAAGTAGATGGGAGGACTTTCTTTTTTTAAATCAAATAAGATGGTGGTGAGGACTGAGGATGGTTGATGTGATGAGAAGAGTGCTGGGTGAGGGTGGGGATGAACGGTGAGAATGTGAGATGGCTGGATTCTGGCCAGGCGGGAACAAACCAGGTGGTGGAAAGAGGGTTTTTGGATGCAGAGGATGAGTGGTACATCTGGACCGCACTTCTTGACTTTTTAAAACCCTGATTTAACTAGAGCTAACATTTTAAATTATTTTTAAAACTAATATTTCTTTTTATTTAAAAACAAAACAGTAAAAAATCAAACCTTCTATTTTGGCCTAACCTTCCTCCCTTCATGTGGTCTTCTTCCTTGGACCACTTCTTCACCTTTTGCCCTTTCAAGGAAGTTGCGCGAATTTTAGAAACGAGTAAATGTACCCTCAACCCCGGAAACCCTAGATGTGATTTCACGAATCCTAGAGAATTGGTTTATGAGTAAACAATTTGAACGAGCAAGGGAATTGTGAATCTGTTATGTTTGTAACCATCCCATTCGGAAGGCACAATTCAAAGTGAAATAAAAAAATCTTGATGAGAATCTATAAGTGGAGCCTTTTTTCTCACGAGAATTCCATATATTAGAAATTGGTTTAGTCAAACAGTACCCTGAAAAGCTCAAAGTTTTGGAACCGATTAGTAGTTCGGGTGAATCTGGATACCTTGTTATTTTTTTTCCATTTATTTGGCTGGGCCTAGGTACATTTTTCAAAGCTGACTAATAATTAAGTCAGTTCTGGATATATTGGATCCCAACCCATCGCTAGGTTATGATTTCCATGCCCAAGAAGGGAAACAAAAGAGCAATTTGTATTGGTATGCGAGACAAGAAAGATCAACAATATTGAATGTGTATATGTGATTTCTCTAGCTTTAGTAGTAGAGCTAAAATCATCTTCACGGTTGCAAGAGGTGAAGCTAGTAGTTAAAGTTAGAAGTAGTGTCTGCCGTCACCTTGGATGCAAGATCAGGTGGACGGTTTTGGTGGTCCTATTTTTATCGTAACCTTAGATGCAAGAGGTGAAGGAGGGGTTCGGGGAAGAAGACGAGGTGCATGGAAGAAGGTTGAGCCAAAAAAAGATACTTTTGATTTTTAGAGTTTTATTTTAAGAAGGAAACTAATTAATATGAGTCCGTCTGGACCTACACCCATTTCTTACATCCACTTCTTACACCCGAGGTTGGGCCCCACATGGAGATCATGTTGGACAATCCAACCATACATTGAGTTGTCCTTGCCATGATGATAATCGTTGCCAAAATTCAGTTCACTTCGACATCCCTAACCATATAAAAAATTGATTGAAAATAATGGTTTAATTGGATGGTCTGGATTTTTAAAATTAAAGTCATATTTTCATGAGGTTACGAATGTCGAATTGTTATTTTTTGTGAGAAAGGTAACCATAGTATGAAAAACTCATTGTGCGGTTGGATTGTCCAACATGATCTCCATGTGGGCCCCAACCTCGGGTGTAAGAAGTGGATGTAAGAAATGGGTGTAGCTCTAGACGGACTCAAAAATGATGTAAAATGTTAACTATGGTCAAGTTTGAGTTAATAAAAGTCAAGATGAGTGGTCCAGATGTACTATTCATCCTCCACATCCAAAAACCTCCGCATCTAAATTTTTTCCAATTGGATAGGAGAACTTTTATTTATTTTTTTATTCTAATCTTTTTTTTTTTTTTTTTAATTTAATTTTTTTTTAAAAGTAAACCAAGCCAACTGGCTTCCGACGTGGACAGTGCGTCCCTACCACGTGGCCCAATAACAGTTCGCGAGGTCCCTGGCGTTGACCTAATCAATACCGTAAAAATTTATAGCTAGTTGTAACCAATTATATCGGCTTGCCAAAAATAGCTAGTTCTCATGGAGGAGGAAGAACGTGGTCTCTCTCTCTCTCTCTCTGTGCACGTTTGTGTGTCCGTGTGTCTGTCTCTTTCTCCACATGAAACCATTAGTGAAAAATCCTGGGTTTCATCACATCCATGCATATATATAGATCCAGTTTAACTTGCTACACATCTTCCTAATCTCTCCCTCTTACAACAAACGAAACCCAGAACCCATATATTTCCAATTCACATTTATTTGATTACCATCTTTTTCTCTCGAAAAACTTGGGTTTGGCTTTTTCACTAATGTGGTTGTTCGAAAACGCCCGGATCAGGATTCATGAAAGAATATAACGAGACTTTTATATCGGCTGTCAACTTGACATAATTCTTGTCTATCCAAGCTTGAGACCAGCAATGCAGACGGAGGAGGAACGAGGTAACTCTCTCTCTCTCTTTCTCTCTACATATGAAACCAATGGTTTGTATCGGTTCATTTTTGTTGTTGTTCCTACACAAGCTTGATCCAATATTGACCAAATGATCTTAGGAGCTTGACCCATATTGACCCAATCATACATTAAGATGTAGCTCTAGTAATAAAAAGGGAATATAAAATGTGCATATCCATCCATAAAGAAATTGCTCCAATTAGCCAATCTGAGACATCCGATCAAAGTGATTTTTCGAGCTGTCTCATGCAATAGGCCCCCGATAGCTAAATGAATACAAGTGAGATTATCTATGCAAGCTTGTCTATGTATAGTTGTATACGTTCGAAGCGAGAAAACCTTCGCTCACACTTGTGTGTGAGCAAAGCCGATCACATATCACAATATGAGCCACGGGGCACACTCTTAGATGACCTGACCGTATGGATGTTTGGATAGTCCCTCAGTGGAGTTGTAAACCAAAATTTAGGTGGATTACTGATGTCTAAGCGTTGGATTAGAGTCATTTGCAGGGGTTGCTTTTAACCGTAGTATTTAGAGCATTATTGATCATTGTTTGGGGTACTAGATCCAAAGGTCTGACATAACTAATCAAGCTGATTTTTGGTTTTCAGCTCCAACGAGGGACTGGCCAAACATCCATACGGTCATCGTCCTCTAAAAGTGTGCCACGTGGCTCATATTGTGGTGTGTGATCGGCTTTGCTCACACACAGGTGTGAGCGAAGGTTTAGTTGTTCGAAGCATGGTTTAGAATCAATGAGTAGACTTGTACTGATTTGTACGAACTCGGTGACCGCGCAAGATTTATAACACTAATTGGGGGAAAAATTTAAATGCATAGGACTTTGGATGCAGTTTTTTTTTTTTTTGTAAACAATACCATAATATTAAGAACAAAAAACCAAGCCACGCTCCCTGTTACAAAAAGGAATAAGCCAAGGAGGTGGAAAAGACCAAGTAAGATGTTCAGACCAAGAGAGAGCCATGGAGGCTATACAGTCAGCTGAAGAATTGCATTCACGATAACAAAACACAAATTGAACTTCAGAAAAATGCGCAGCCAAGGAGAGGATGTCCACAACAAGAGCAGAAGTGTGCCAGCCGAGGCAAGAGTTGTTCTTGTTTAGTTGTTCTATCAAAAACAACGCATCAGATTCCACTATTAATTTAGAATACCCCGCCTCCTCCGCCATCTGGAGACCCCACTTTAATGCCTTTGCTTCGGCTTCTTTTGCAGACAATGCTCTTTCCGAGAGACCACCTGCTAAGAGAAAGGACACATCGGGAGCCCGAATAATAAATCCCAGTCAATGCAGGGGCTCTCGTGGCCCTACATAGCTCATTTTTTCCGTCCCCTAGGCGTATGGATGTTTATTCCATCCCTTGGTGGATATAGATACCAAAAATCGGCTTGATTCTTTCTGTCTGTTGGATTAAGTACCCAAAAATATGCAATAAACATGCTTGAATCCACGGCTAGAATGAATTAAAAAAATTGCTAAAATATAAGGCTATAGAGAAAACCAAACATAATCATTTTTGGTATGTATATCCACTAACCGGTGGGGTAAACATTCATGCAGTTAGTCGGCCCAAAACAAGATCTATGTAGGGCCACGGGAGCCCTCTGCGTCAACTGCATCAAAAGTCCTCTGCATCTAAATTTTTTCCTTAACTCAATGAGTTGATTACTCACTAGAGTTCTCCAATTTTGGACATTGGAGAAAAACCTTACTTTCCAGCACTGGACAGCAATTATGGTAGAAAATCCCCCAAAGATACCAGACGGCAGTCGGCACTCATTTTAGCCCATTGGCCCCGTGTATGTTTGGCCCACCTTTGGTAGACCCATGTATCAAAATCAACCTAATTGGTGACGACTAGCTGTTGGATTTGAGCAAATTTTCCTGGGCTGCATCAACAGGCCCACTAAATGTTGGTGAAAAAAACGGAAAATTTAAAGAAAAAACTATAATTTAATCAAATTTTAAGAAAGATACCTTATTTTAAAAAAGTTGTCAAAACGAACCTGGAGTCTGCCCCTCAATGCGGTAATGCCCAAAATGCCTCTCCCAAGCACCACTTGAAGGGGCGTCTCAGAGTCTCATAGATCAAGTGGCATCTGCGAGACCGTTGAACGTGGGTCCAACTTTGCAACCCAAACTGGTTTGCTCGCTCTAAAGAAACTAAAACACTAACGTATTTGCTCACTTTTAGGATGACATAGTGTCCATATGGATATAAATAAATTAGAACATATATATACTATATAAAAAGTAAATGGAGCTAAGTTGCAAGAAATAGGAGCAGGAGAGGAAGAGAAGTTGGGTGCAGGAGTGGGGAAGCGGCTTTTGCAAACCAATTTTAATTTAATTGAATTATTGTTAGGATGTGGGAGCGGGAGATTCACGAGTGAAAGCACATGGGATTGAAGGTTACTGCAAGTAAGAAATGGAAAAAAAGAAAAGAAGATACAATGAGACTTTCTGAGTCATGTCAACATTGATCCAATTTCCATGCCCCATGTGTTTGAAACAGCACTTCTGTATGGAGTACCCATGATTCATGGATTAATTATATATAGGGAAACCTCAACTTTGTTCCGTAACTGGATGGTGGCCTTTAGAGGCTGATGGAGCCTACCAAAAGCCAAAAACAAATTATAAAAGGTAAAACGAAAACGACGTCAACAACAAAATAAAAGAGCAGTACTAAATATCTCAACAGTCTCCCATTGGTAATCCCTGTCCATACTAACCAAATCGGGCCAATTGAACACGATATCTTCAAAAGAAATGCATTTCCCTTCCTCGTACAACTTAATCTAAAAGTACACCAAGGCCTGATTTCCAAAATAATCTACGACTTTTGCTCAAACACCCTGTTGTTTCTCTCCCTCGATCCACAAATCCCATATAATCTCTAAAGGTTTCAATGCCCACATCTTCCTCCCTAGTCTAACAGAAGCATACTTCTTGTCTGAAATAAGAAAGAAATCATGAAACTTAGACTTTAGGTTACATTCCGTACACCATCTATCTTCCAAGAACAAAGCCTTACTCCCATTCCCACTTTAAACATCACCTCCTCTTTGAATTTATGTAAGCCATTCATGATTCTTCTCCACACCTCAGATCCATGCGCTCCTCTTAGTCTATTGCTACTATACCCCATGAGCTCTTCTCCAAAATTGTCAACTATAACTCTATGCCATAAGCTCTCCCTTTCAACCCTAAACCTCCACAACCATTTATTTTTCAAAGTCTTATTCATCTTACGTAAATCTCTCACACCTAATCCACTTATTTTCTCGGTCTCGTGACCATACCCTCCATTTTGCTAATTAAGTTGATTTTTTGTCCATATCTTTTGCCACGCCACGAGAAATATCTCATTATTCTTATCACTTTCTTTTCTACACTCACTGACATCGAGTAAAGGGACATATAATATAGGCATACTGGAAAAGAATGCTCTTAATGAGCACAACCCTTCCTCCCTTCGACATTCACTTATATGCAAGTGCAACATCATAAAAAATGAAGCATGAGAGCCAAATTTGTTTGAATTGACTATTTATCCTTTTTGAATTTTATGGAATAATGGATAACGACCATTATTTGCATAAATAACAACCCTTACAATGTTAAATACATTTTGACGTTTTGAGCGATGAGTACCGAATAACATAATGTGGTTGGAGCCTTCCTTGTAATGATTGTTATAATGGTGTTGTAAATATTTTCTTAATCATGATCTCAACAAAATACAACCACGAGGAGCAAAAGGGCTTGGGCCATACTTAAGTGAGCTATAATAAGCTTCTAGGCATGATCCAATAAATGTTGAAGAACCAAAAGAAATGTTGTCAAACCTGTTCGACTGAAACACCAAAATTTCGGTGAGTACTGAAATCCCTGAAATATAACTTTCTACACCGAAATCCACCGAAATCCAAAAATTTCGCATGAAATTTTTGCTGAAATTTTAGTTTTTGACCTCACCAAAATTGTTACCGAAACAGAAATTTAAAACCTTGTAAGAACCTTACAATGTAAAAGGAGATAGTTTTTATCTCAATACTACCTATCAAAGAAAGCATAGGTAAGCCTGGCCCAAAGAAATTTTTTTTTACAAAATTATCAAAATATATTTCTATTTTCTAGGTTACCGATATGAAAGAATACTACACAAAATGTTTTTACACATGTCAAAAATTTCGCGTGAACAATAAATTTTGATCAATTATCATTGTAAATATGTATTATTTCAGTCTAAATATTTTGACATCTAAGGAAACATTTCGATTGAAGGTAGGAAACATTTCATTTGAACTCAAAACCACCACAAATCCTATATTTGATCCATTTAACTTATTCCCATATATATATATATATATATATATATATATATATATATATATATATATATATATATATATATATATATATATATATATATTTTATTTTTTATTTTTTATAAAAAAGACTAATCCATTATACAAGGGACAAGATGAGAGAAAGAAAGTGATGCGGCACGTAGATGATCAAATGGCGAAAGAAACTTAGAATGTGATGATAGTCTTTATATATATGCTCAACACCAAAGTGTTGCCAATAACTATAGTCCAAACATAAACTTTTCTTAATCTTTTCAAGGGGTGTCTTCTCCTTGATCCATAGCGGGGGACAACAATTTTGGCGTACCCACGTGGAAGATGAATCAATGGCTGATTTTTTGTGAGGATGATCTCCTCACCATATAGATCACTCCTACAAAAAATCAGCCCATTGGAATTTTTGTGAGGATGATCTCCTTGCTATAGATACCATCCTCGCCAAAAATATCCAATTCCAAAACTTAAAATTTATATATTGGCCCGCGCCAATTTTTTATTGTAAAAAATGTTGTGAAAATTATTGTCTCCCGAATGACTAATGAACGTGGAGCCCACATGTAGATGAGTTAAGATGTGATTTTTAATGAAGATGATCTCTTCACCATGGAGATCATCCTCACAAAAAAGTAGTAATTTTTAAAACTTTTAACCCTATCAATTATGGACCTAAATTTAATGGTGAAAATGGGTAGTCCAAAAAATTTCAATTTACAATCTACTTTTCACAAGGCTGCAAATGTTGGAATGGGCTGATTTTTTGTGGTTGATATCCATGTTGAGAAGAATATCATCACAAAAAATTAGCCATTAACTCATTTGTATATAGGGCTGGGATGGAATGACTCATGCTATTCTTACTAATAGAATGACTAATGGACATGGGGCCCTCATACAGATGAGTTAATGGCTAATTTTTGGTGATGTTATTCTTCTCAACTTGGATATCAACCACACAAAAAATCAGCCCATTCCAACATTTGCAACCTTGTGAAAAGTGGATTGTAAATTGAATTTTTTTGGACCATCCATTTTCACCATTTAATTTAGGTCCATATTTGACAGGTTTAGAAGTCTTAAAAATTACTGATTTTTGGTGAGGATGATTTCCTTGGTGAGGGGATTATCCTCACAAAAAATCAGCTCTTAACTCATCTGCATGTGGGCCCCAATTCCATTAGTCATTCTATTAGTAAGAATAGCATTAGTCATTCTATATATCCCAGCCCATATATATATATATTAAGACCTCTACTTAGCCTCCAAGACAAACATTAAATAGACTACAACTTCTAAGACCCCAAATTTAAATAAACTTTGCAGTCTTAAGACTTCCCTTACCAACTTAAACCTTTTTTTTTATGTACTACCATTTTTCCATACACCCACCTAATAAATATAATATTTGACAACTTTCAAAGCATTAAAGATACTAAATAAAGAACTAGTTAACCAACTAACTCTAACACTTTCTCAAGCTTTACTGCAACTTCCCATGCATATTAACTACACTTCATCTTTTCAATGTTATGGACCACATGTTGGGTCATACTAGAAAACTCATGATCTATGATCCATAACCCATTTCACCATGGATCCGAGATCTATCAACACCGTCAAACGATGGTTGAGAGAGAGAGAGAGAGATGTGTTAATGGTGATCATATTTTTTTTTCAAAACTCAATACATTATCTGCTAGGAAATGCCCGTTGAGGGGTAGACGCCAATTCTCTCAGGTTTGTTTTGATAATTTTTAAAAATAATTTTTTAAATTTTGATTAAATTATAGGTTTTTTTTTGAAAATTTTCTGAATAAAAATTAATGCTCGAATCCAACGCATAGAAATCATCAATCAAGCTTATTTTTGTTGTGTAATTCCACCAACTTGGCCACACATTAATGGTATTAGTGGGGACGGAAAAAGCGAGCCACATAGCAATTTTAGGTTGCTGTATCCAAATTGCTCTGCTGCACTCGAGAATAAAGTTGTTTTCTCGCTAATAATTCAACCGTGAATTGAGTCTGACCCAATTTTGTAAACATAGGAGTTCTCTTTTACTGATAATCTTGCTAGAATGTCTATACCGGTCCGCAACATGGGGGTTGTACCTTTATGTTTATTTCTCTTCTAAATGGCCGTTGATTTTCTTAGACATTTAGAGCCATAAATTTTGTAACTATGAAATCTGATACCGAATTATCTTCATTACCTGCTAGCTATAATACTTCAATGAGTGTTCAACTAGTTGTTTTTTGCAGATGACATAAACGACTCTCCCATCGAGCAAGTGAGGCTAACAGTTCCCATCACAGATGACGCAACGCTGCCTGAGTTAACTTTTCGAACATGGGTCTTGGGATCCATTACTTGCATTCTCTTAGCTATCTTTGTACAATTCATCAGTTACCGTCAAAATCCGATCTACATCTCAGGGTATTGTTGTATAATGCTCTTGCTTCCTGTCGGAAAACTGATGGCGGCAAAACTTCCGACAAAACCCATTAAGATCCCAGGCACAAAATGGGCTTTTTCGATGAACCCAGGGCCTTTCAATATAAAAGAGCACGTCTTGATATCTATACTTGCTACCACCGGCATGGATTACCCTTCCTCGTTGACGATCCTTACGATAGTAAAGGCTTTCTACCACAAGAGTATCAACTTTTGGGCATCTTTTTTATTGGTCCAAACCAGTCAAGTGAGCTTTCTTTCCGATAGTATTTGATTAGCCTAAGATTACTGATATTATATCAATAATAGTTTGATAATAGTCGTGTATTAGTTCCTAATATTTGCCGTAACTCATTTATTGTTTGCTTGACACGCGTTTGTGTTATAGAATGCTGTACAAAGTTGAAATATTGGTTTTTATTTAAAAAAGATGAAATTCTAATCGTTTAATTGATCTGTATCTGATTCACTTAGATGATTGGTTATGGGTTTGCTGGAATATTTATGAAGTTCCTTGTCAACTCCCCTTACATGTGGTGGCCTTTGTCCCTACTTGACGTGTCCTTATACAGGTCTCTCTCTCTCTCTCTCTCACACACACACACACATCCAGAAAAATGCTGTAAGAAAGCTAACTCTTTGCTTTGATTTTCTAGGGTGTTGCACGAGGTGGAAATAAGGCCTAAAGGGTACCTAACCAGGTTGCAGTTTTTTATTGTAGTCTCAGTCTCAAGCTTTGCCTACTACATCATTCCTAACTATTTCTTCCCATCTATAAGTGCCCTCTCATTTGTTTGTTGGATTTGGAAAGACTCGGTGCTTGCCCAACAAATCGGTTCAGGTCTTCATGGTCTTGGCATTGGTTCCTTCGCTCTAGACTGGACCACAATTACTAGTTTCTTAGGAAGTCCCTTAGCCTTACCATTGTACGCAATCATAAATCAGATGGTTGGATTCATTATAATCCTATATATCATAACTCCCATCGCCTATTGGACCAATTCATTTAACGCCAATCGATTTCCATTTTATTCTGATGATTTATTTGATTTCAATGGACAATCCTATAATGTCTCACGAGTTTCTGCAGAGGACTTAACATTTGACGAACATGCATACAATAATTACTCCAAGATCTACTTGAGTGTCTCCTTCGTCTATGCTTTTGGGTTTCGATTTGGAACTGCAACTGCTACTTTGACTCATTTTGTTCTCTTCCATGGCAGGTGAGGGTCTTTCTTCTATTTGTTTTAGATTTTCGGTCTTTGACACTTGATATAAAAATATCGGAGCTTATGTTCATGGTCTATAAAAGGATAATTGTTGTCCAACGGCTGTTATAAGGGTAATTAAACACTCCAACCCTGTTGCACTATTTGGGATTTTCACACTTAATAGTTATAACTTCCGTTAACCGTTATTTTAGTTGAAAACTGGATTAATTCGTGAAAAATGTAACTTTGACCGTTAGTTGGCCTATTATAATGGTCACAACTGTAACAGTAGGTAGTAGTTATAACAGTCTCTTTAATCCTTGTTTATGTCTTCTTTTTTATTTTTAATGTTTCAGGGAAACCTGGCTCCAAATAAAGAAAGCATTCACAGGTCAAAACGAATCTGGTGATGTTCACAATAGGCTTATGAAGAAGTACAAATCTATTCCTCGGTGGTGGTTCTATATAATCTTAGTTTCAATGATCAGTCTTGCGATTCTTAATTGCAAAGTATTTGGAAAGCAAATTCAACTTCCCTATTGGGGAGTTTTACTAGCATGCTTTTTGTCGTTTATTCTAATCCTACCCGTTGGCGTAATTACGGCTACCACAGGCCAGGTAACCAACAACTCTCTCTCTCCTCTGTTGTTTTTGCCAATGTTCTCTAAAAAATGCACACACACATAGGGATAGAATGACTCATGCTATTCTTACTAATAGATTACTAATGGACGTGGGGCCTACATGCAGTTGAGTTAAGAGCTGATTTTTGGTGAAGATGATCTCCTCACCATGAAGTTCATCCTCACAAAAAATTAATCATTAATTTTTTAAACTTGTAAACCTATCAAATATGGACCTAAATTTAACGGTTTCAATTTGCAATCCACTATTCACAAGGCTGCAAATGTTGGAATGGGCTGATTTTTAGTGTGGTTGATATCCATGTTGAGAAGAATTTCATTAGCAAAGATTTGCTGTTAACTCATCTGCATGTGCGTACCCACATGGAAGATAAATCAATAGCTGATTTTTGGTGAGGATGATCTCCTCACAATATAGATCAGCCCTACAAAAAATCAGCACATTCTGAAATTTCTAACCCAATCAAATGTGGTTTTCAAGTTAATGATAAAAATCGGCGGTCCATAATTCTTCAACTTATAAACTGGTCTACGAATATCAGATTGATTTGAAATTTTGTGAGGATGATGTCCTCACAATAGAGACCATCCTTGCCAAAAATCATCCTATTCCAAAACTTCTAATTATACATTGGCCCGTACCAAATTTTTGTTGTAAAAAATGTTGCCCCACCATGAGTTAAGAGCTGATTTTTGGCGAGGATGATCTCCTCACCATGGAGATCATCCTCACTAAAAATCAGCAATTTCTATAACTTCTAACCCTATCAAATATAGACTTAAATTTAACAGTGAAATTGGACGGTCCAAAATTTTTCAACTTACAATCTACTTCAAATTAGTCATTATTTTAGTAAGAATAGCATGAGTAAACATATCCCAGACCATAACTATATATATATAGCGCGGGCCAATTTATAAATTAGAAGTATTGGAATGGGATGATTTTTGGCGAGGACGGTCTCTATGGTGAGGAGATCATCCTCACAAAAATTCAAATCATTCTGATATTCGTAGACTGGTTTATAAGTTGAAGAAATATGGACTGTTTATTTTTATCTTAAATTTGAAAACCATATTTAATGGGGTTAGAAATTTCAGAATAGGCTGATTTTGTGTAGGGGTGATATATATGGTGAGGAGATCATCCTCACCAAAATTCAGCCATTGATTCATCTTCCATGTGGGTACACCAAAATTGTTGTAAAATACATTGTATGAAATTGTTGTCCCCCGATCCTGACCCTATATATATATATATATATCCAGGATAATAAGGGTATTTTAGACTTTTTCTATTTCAAATTACTGCACACAACCCCACACCTCCCCACCTCTTCTTCCAGGAGTAAAACTTAATGGCAGGTGTGGTTCTTAGTTTGGAAGGGATTAATGGTCATGAAAGGCTTATAGGGACACGTTGTCATATATTTTTTTTTTGGGTGTCTCACCTGATACATCAATTGGGCCAAAAAATAGGTCAATTTAATGATTGTAGCCATCCATTGCCTTAAATTTTTTTTTCTGACCAACCATATTGCCATATTTTTCTGACAGTCCTAAAAAAATGCAACGATTGGAAGGTTTTGGAATTGGGAAACTCTTGAGCTCTACAGACAAAGAAACATAGTAATGCTGCTAACTTTCTAACAATTATTGCTTTTAATTTATGTGCAGGGCCTTAATATGCACTTGATCTCACAGCTAATTGCGGGTTATGTGTACCCTAACAAGCCTCTCGCTAACATGGTCTTCCTGTCCTATGGTTCATCTACCCTTAATCACGCCCTCAGCTTTATAAATGAATTTAAGTTGGCCCACTACATGAAGATTCCTCCAAAATCTATGTTTATTGCTCAGGTACCAAACTCAGACCTGACACATCGTAGAATTTCACAAACATTTTCAAACTGAAATCATCGCCCATTTATGTTTTCCGTTCACATGGTACAGATCGTGGGCGCCTTCATCTCATATGCTACCAACCTTGGCGTGGCTTGGTGGCTTCTTTCCACTGTCGAGAACATCTGTGACATAGACAAGCTTCCAAAGGGGAGCCCCTGGACATGTCCTTTTGATCACCTGGGCTATAGTAATACAATCATTTGGGGCGGAGTTGGCCCGATCCGTATGTTTGGACCCCATGGCCTATACTCCCAGATCTACATCTTTTTCCTCATTGGAGTGCTTGCGCCAGTGCTAGGGTGGATTCTATCTCGTCTGTTCCCCAAGAAGAAGTGGATTAGACTAATCAACTTTCCACTTATATTAGGGGCATCAATTGCTATTCCCATGGCTGGTGCAGTGCATTATTGGTCTTGGTTCACTATGGGCATCCTTTTCAACGTGGTTGTGTATAGGAAGTACAAAGCTTGGTGGGGTAGGTACAACTATGTTCTATCTAATGGGCTTGATATAGGGGTTGCTTTTATGGCTCTTTTAACAAGTTTTGCCCTGCAAATGAAAGATATTTATAGGTTGAATTGGTGGGGGTTGGGGTTGGATGATCATTGCCCTCTAGCTACCTGCCCTACTGCCCCGGGTATAAAGGTTGATGGCTGTCCAGTTTTTCACTGAGATGTTTAACATCCATATTGTTATTGTGGATGTTAATAATGAAAGAATAACAACTTCATCAGATTTACTTGGATGGTTAAGATAGATAGAGTTGGTCAAACTTTTATCATTTATCTCTTGTATAGCAGTCTCATTTATCTCCTCTGTTCTGGTGTAACAGAATCCATAGATATCTCCTTCTAATCGTAACTACAAGAGTATTACAAATAGACTACACTGCTCATTCTCAACAAGTGAGAAATGCATTATTTCAAATCTGAAAAACTCTATTTGTTCATGGTATCAGAGCCTATGCTCCTGCCAAAAAATTATTTTTTTCCTCAACATAAACCATGTCCACTACCTCTTCCACCACCGCCCCTTCCACTTTAGCTGCAGGGACCCAAATCCTTTATGTTGCCCATCTCACCAAAACAATGCCCACTCTTTTCGATCTTATCTCCATTAAACTTATAGAGAATGACAATCTCTTGTGGCGTGGCCAATTTACACCCCTTCTCAATGGCTACAATTTAATGGGCCATATTGATGGCTTGTTTCCACTGCCACCCCAGCTTATTGCAGATTCCAACAATACCTCCCAATAGTCGAACCCACATTCTTGCATTGGAAACAACTTGATCAATTGATCACGTTGTGGATTTTCTCCACCATAACCAAGAGTGTTCTAATCGAAGTTGCCGGCTTATCCAGCTCTAAAGAAGTATGGGATACACTCAACGATCTCTTTCTACAGCACACATGAATGCGTGAGATCGGGCTACGACAGAAGATCCAATCATGTCACATGGGAACATCATCCATGTTCACTTACATCAAAGACTTCAAACGCTTATGCGATGAACTTGATGCTATACAGAAACCGTTACTTGATGATGACAAGGTTTCTTGGCTTCTCACAGGACTAAATCAGAACTACAATGTTATTCAACCACACATTCAAACTCGTGAACATTTTCCGACTTTCAAAGAAGTCTAGCTAGGGCATGCTTCTTGCTCAAGAAGCCCTACAAATCTCATATGATGAGAATCCAGCCACTCATGCTGCCTTGTTAGCTAAACATGATAACAAGAGGTCTACAGGACGCGATCATGGTCACAACTTTACACATCCTCACGGTGGTTGTTTCATTAATCGTGGTCATGGTACATCAACTGCCATCAACAGTAGCCACCCACCTTCTTACAATCAACGGGGTGCTAGTACCAATCAGCAAAATCCTTCTCAACTCCCCATATGTCATGCATGTGGTATAAGAGGCCACACAACCCTCAAATGTTGGTACATATACAATGATTCATATACTGAAGGTGATAAACCACGGATCCACCATCTCAAGCTCTAGCTGCACTATCTCTCAATGATTCAGGAACTTCAACATGGATTGCTAATTCAAGTTCATCAGTTCATGCCTCTAATGACTCAGGTCAACTGTCCAACCTCAAACCATATCATGTTCCTGACACCCTTCTTATGGGAGATGGTAATCCTTTACCTATTGTACATACCGGCAACCATACATTGCATATGCCTTCGAATTCTTTACTTCTGCGTAATGTTTTTCTTGTTCCCGCTCTTCGTCAAAATATCCTTTCTATTAGTAGACTAACTTTTGATAATAATTGCCTTGTTGAATTTAACTCTTCTTTTGTGTGATCAAGGACCAAGATTCTTAGAAAGTTCTAGCACACAAAATCCGTGATTGTGGCTTTATGCGTTCAATCCTCCTCTCACTAGTCTCATAGCTACTCGAAGGTCTACTCCATTATGGCATCAATGTTTAGGACATGCGTCTACTCCTATTATGCATTTATTGTTACATAAAGTCAATGATAATTTTTTTTTGTGAGAGTTGTCAGCTTGGTAAAAGAACTCATCTACCATTTTCTGTTTTGAATAAAAGAGCACCTAATCCTTTACACACAAGTTATTATGATATTTGGGGACCATCACCAGTACCTTCCGTTTTTGGTTTTCGATTTTACGTGCTTTTTATTTGTAAGGAATATTCTCATATTCAATTTGGCAAAGATTTCGTTTGACATAAAAACATTCTTGTAACAGTTCCTATGAGCACAAGTGTAATGTGGAGATGCCGTGGTACGCATACTTCGCCAACTATGTGAAGACTAAAAGACAAAGACAATAAGAATCAGACGGTTGACGGCAGGAGTCATCTGAGTAACTATGTATTTGTCAGTCAACGATCGTGTACGCTCGATTAAGAAGGTAAGTGACTTAGTTGCCATAGGAGTTGGTTAAAATGAACAAAATATAATGGTCAAACTTAGTCATTGGACTGACCCGAGTCTAAGTCAATAAAATTAACTAATGGGATAGTCCAATCGATTGGACATAGACCAATCGATTGGAGACTCTATGTAATCGATTGGAAGCTACGAGGCAGAAACTTATTTCAGCTTAATCGATTGGAGACTCTGTGAAATCGATTGGAGTCTTCGGGACAGAAACTTATTTGAGTCAAATCTATTGGAGACTATGTGAAATCGATTGGAGTCTTCGGGACAGAAACTTATCTGAATCAAATCGATTGGAGAACCCTGTGTAATCGATTGGTGCCTTCGGAACAGAAATCTTATTGAGCCCAATCGATTGGACACTTATCCCCAATCGATTGCACGTGGCTCAATCGATTGGACCCAGTGTACAATCGATTTGACCATGCACAAAATTGATATTTCTCAGATCCGAAATTCTTGGTTCCATTATCCCACGTTCTGCACGACTTAGGGTCTTGGAATTCTATAAATACAACCTTTCTATGCCTTCTCTAAACACATACAGAGACACAGAGTGACTTAATCTTTAAGAGAGAGAAGAAAATATTTTATTTATTAGAGTGTCCATTTGAAAAGCAAG
Organism: Euptelea pleiosperma; assembly: GCA_035048495.1. Taxonomy (NCBI): domain Eukaryota; kingdom Viridiplantae; phylum Streptophyta; class Magnoliopsida; order Ranunculales; family Eupteleaceae; genus Euptelea; species Euptelea pleiosperma. Next base: position 2,746,408 of record CM068545.1, read on the forward strand.
AAGCTTATTTTTTCATTCACATCTTGTGAGCTTGTTCTCTTCTTGATCAAAGCCAAGAGCTTGATCATTTCCTCAGCTTAGGTCTTCCACTTCTATATTCGACTTAGTAACCTGAGTGTACCAATGTGACTCAACACCATTTGAGCAACTTAGGGTTCAGGGTGTACTGAATCCTTCACCTTCTACAAAGGCGGGAGTGTTAAGAATTAAGATTGGAGGAGCTGATCGACGGTAGGTTTGGGGTGTACCAAACTGAACAAGCAGACAAGGCTTCTTGGCTGGAAGGGCACGCGTGGATTCGTAGCGTTGATTCAGAAAAAGTGGACGCATCGGCAGAAGGCCTTGGCTAAGGTTGGAAGCTATATTCGCAATGGTGCTGCATATGTAATCTTTGTTTCGTTTAACTTTTCGGTTAGTGATACTTTCCATCTGAACGTGCACATAAACTCTCCTAAATCTGTTGTGTCCGTGATTTTGGGTTATAGTTCCCTTCATTAGGGCTGTCAACGGATATTGTCACGCCCCGAATCTGGATACCCAGATACGACCCAAAAATTCATGGATCAACCTGTACCCGAATCCAGAGGTGATCCATGAATGCCCCCTAGTGAACCAATTAGGTCAATTAGACTACTAAGGTTGATTCGAAAACCTACTAAGTAAAAGAAGAAAAGTCTAGATGTAGAAAATAAATAATTTAAATAATTCATAATTCTAATAATTCAATCAATCAACTAAATGTGGAGAGAATGAAGTGAGAACATGATCTCAATCAAAGACTTACATGCCCGTGAAAATAAATAAATAATGTTATAAAATAATCAAATACAGCTTTCTAAAGTGTGGGATCGACTCCCAAATCCTTGTCGATCTCCTCGATCAGAGTCTTCCGTCTCAAAATCATCCCACGTACCAGCTCCTCAAATTTTAAAAATGGTATCGGTGTAGCACCTTGAGCCGAGGCCCAGTAATACAACAGTGTGCATGGTATGATATCATATTATACAAGTTTTTAACCAAGGTATGCATCTCAATCATATAATAAGGATGACATAAATATGATGGTGAATGCAAGTGAGTACGGGATGCAAATGCAACTAGTACCCATAACCACATAGGGTCTCCATCTCCTTCCCGCACTGGGAGTGGTCTCATCGACCCATCTGCAGGATATAATAACGTCTAGAGTCTTTCACCGAACCCTGATTAATTGATAAAATCAATATAAACGTATATAATATACTTCAACCCCGTTCCCTTATGCACCCCTTATATGAAATGACGTGATGATCATGGTATGATAACAAGATAGTACTAGGGTTACATGCATATGCACACATGTATTTAACATTTAAATAAGAATATAAAATAAACACATGATCATCAAGAATAATAAAATGGGTACGAACTAGGGTTAAAAAAATATGAATAACATGTAAACAATCACCAAAGATCACGGTCAACATCGATGAACAATATAAGTGAAAATCGCAAGAGAATTCAACACACCATGGTCAAACCCTATGAGGGATCCATGACACAAGGTCGAACCCTAAAGAGGGATCCAAGACACTTGGTCGAACCCTATGAGAGATCCAAGACTCATGGGTGGGATCCCCATGCATACAAGTATAGGTCAAACCATCTAGGGTTTAGTCAAACAACAAGGGCTAAACCTTTTTATAATCAATAATCATGATCGAACCACTAAGGGTTCCCAAAGCATTAATCTTCCAAAATCTAAGAAATAAGTAGTTCACAGAAAATGTAGTTTCTTATAAAAATCATAACTAAATAAATATAAATTAGAAAAATACAAACTCAATGGATTTAAAAATTAGATTCACAGAGGTTTTGAGAAATATAAATAGAAAAATATTCAGATTCAAAATATAGGTCGAAACCCTTAATTAAGTGGGCCAGACTGAATTTGGAATTCTAGGTTTTACAGAAAAGTTCTAGATATTTGAAAAATCATAACTTAATTAATACAAACCAGAAAAATACAAAGTCAAAGATTATACAAACTAGATTAATAGAGGTATCTATGAAAAATAATTAGAAAAATATTTTGGTTAAAAATATAGAACGAAATTCCAAGTGAAGTGGATCGTGTAAAATCTGGAATTCTGAGTTTTATAAAAAAGTCTGGCATGTTTGAAAAATCATAACTTAATCAATACAAATCAGAAAAATACAAACTCAAAGGTTCTAGAAACTAGATTGATAGATGTATCTGTAAAAAATAATTAGAAAAATATTTAACTTAAAAATAAATCGAAATCTCAAGTAAAGTGGACTATGTAAAATCTAAAATTAGGGTTTTTTGGTAAAGTCAGACAACTTAGAAAACTCATAACTTAATCAATACAAATAAGAAAAATATAAACTCAAAGGTTCTAGAAATTAGATTAATAGAGGTATCTATGAAAAATAATTAAAAAAATATTTAGGTTAAAAATAGAGATCGAAATTCTAAGTGAATTGGACCGTGTGAAATCTGAAATTCTGAGTTTTTGGTAAAGTCCAACAACTTAGAAAAATCATAACTTAATCAATACAAATCAGAAAAATATAAACTCAAAGGTTTTAGAAACTAGATTGATAGAGGTATCTATGAAAAATAATTAGAAAAATATTTAGATTAAAAATTTGGATCGAAATCTCAAGTGAAGTGGACCGTGTAAAAGCTGAAATTCTAGGTTATTTTGTAAAGTCCAACAACTTAAAAAAATTATAATTAAATAAATATAAATCAGAAAAATACGAACTAAATAGTTTTGGAAAATAGATTCATAGAGGTATTTAGAAAAAATAATTATAAAAATATTTAAATTATAAAAATACAATGAAAATGATAAAGAACATAGTCATCCGTTATAGGTACAAAATAGACTATGGCCAAACCCATCATGGTGGCCCAAAATAAAGATCAACCAAATAAGAATAAAGTAAATATTGTTTAAATTAATTTATAATGAGTATCAACCATTATCTAATGAAAGAAAAATAAAATCTTGAAGAAAAACAAGTATATGATGGATCAAACACACTTACCTCAAGGTTTCTTGAACTTTAATGAAAAATAAAAATTTCTTCAAATTTAAAAGTATTCGGATCGTCCCCTCCTCGGAGTATATTCTTCAAATCAGAGTCCCCGTCAATTCTCCATTCTTGCTCGAGTGCGATCGGTGCCCGGATGAAGGTTTAATGGAGCTTTCTCTATTCTTCAATGGAGTTGGGTTTGTGAAAGCTTCTAAAGCTTTAGGGTTTTCATAAATAAGTTTAGGAAAGGATTAGGGTTTCTATATTTTAGTGAAATTCGTAACTATTAAAGGAATGACTTTTTCAACCCTTAAAAACTTATATTTTACATTACTAATGGATTAGAAATGGGCCCAAGGCCCATATACATCAATAGGCTTTCCTTAAGAATATTATTAAGCCCAAAAGGCCTCTAGATTAGCCGTACGGGCCCACCCAAAAATCGTAACATAAATAATCATACATTAATTTAATTAAACTATATTATATAATTTAAAAGTTATACAATAAGATATTGACACATGTCACACACATATAAATCATATGAAATAGTCTAAATACACAAAAATCACAAAAAAATTTAAAGCCTCGAAAAAGTATCAAGATGACCTCGGAATGATCTTAAAAGGGATTCGCAGGTCCCACACTCCTATTAAATAAATAAAATATTATTAATATTATTTTTGAAAAATATAAGAATGGTAGAAAATTTTAAAATTACGAAAATATTATTTTTGTCAAAATCTCTCGAAATCTCTTGCTAAAGTTTTTATGTCTCAAGAAATATTCTAAATTTCTCGGGTAAGTTTGGAAGGGTAAAATAGGAATATTGTTGGTGTCTCGGGCTACAAAATAATTTCTTTATAAAAGTTCTGGAATGTTAGCTGGGGAAAGAAAAAGTCCCCTGGAAGTTATAGTTCATTATTTTTAGTAAGAATTTAATTCTAAAGAGCGAGTTTTAAAAATAGCAGGTTTTCAAAGTTGTCAGAATGAAACTAAATTAAATACACATACTCAACAATGATATTAAACCATAAAAATAATAATAGAAGTCTGAAAAAGGTTTAGGTTTTCATTCTTAGGTGAATTTACCATAATACCGTAGAACGGAAGTTCAGAATATTACAGATATCTATCAAATCGGATATAGGCATATTCGAAGTCGAATCCGAAGAAAATTTGGTATTCGAATTCGAATCCGACGGATATTCCACATCAACATTCAAATTAGAATTTGATTTGATAAACGAATATCCGAAATTATTCGATTTGTCAAAAAATCCCCAATTCGTCTTTCAAACCTTAGTTTCAAATCTAAGAAAACAAAATTCGAAGTGAAAAAAGACATACCTGCATGGAACAATGAATCGGAAACATGATTTCAGTCTTCTCCTCTTTCCCTTTCTCCATTTCTCCTCACTCCAAAACATGATTCTTTGCACGCCCGCTCATAGATTCAGTGGTGGAATCTATAAGAGTAGTAAAGACTAATGAGTATTGAGAAGGTGAATGATGGCAGGAATGGGTTGAAGAGGTCTCCACCCACTTTCGATCGGAGATCCTATGTGTCGTTGGCGGCAATGGCATCACGAGCATGAGAGAGAGAGAGAGAGGAGGGTTAGGGTTTATGAGAGAAGAAGAGGGAAAATCGTGGAAGTCTTTTTACTTACCATGTAAAAAGGCCAAAACGTCCATCTATTTAGTAATTGGATCGGATATTTTCGCAATGGATATGCCAACATCCGAATTTGTATCCGAAAATAATTCGAATATTAAAAATATATCCGAATTCGAATCTGATATCCAAATTTTTTGGATAATATCCGATTTTTTGAATATGAATTTGAATCGGATTCGGATTTTCGACTATACATTGACAGGCCTACCCTTCATAAAGGCTATCGATGTATGCGTTTGTCGGATAGACGAGTTTTCATCTCTCGATCGTAATTTACATTTGATGAAACTGGCTTCCCTTTGCTCACTTACAAACCCCCAATTGACTACAGTAAAAAACTATAAAAAGATGGTTTCGATTCTAACTAATCTTTGCACCCAAATAACACTCAATAATGCCCAAATTCCTACGGTTAAAATTAACCAATGAAAATAACTTCAATCCAGTGCTTAAAATTCGCTAATCGGGCTGATTTTTGGTTTGCAGGTCCACCAAGGGACTGGCCAAACATCCATACAGTCAGTGCCCTCTAATAGTGTGCCACGTGCCTCGTATTGTGGGTTGTGACTGGCTTCGGTCACAACCCATTGTGATTGAAGCGTCCGCCCGCTTTTTGACATACAAATCATTTCTCTATAAAACTTTTTGTTGATCACAATACATAGCCCAAAAGCATAAAAAAAAGGTAAAAATGCAAAACAGAATAATAGCCAGCTTATATATTCTAAGCACGACATAAAACATAACTCGTATGCCTCTTACTAACTAACCATCCATGAGCACCCTTTTTTTGCACTGTGAGCATCTGTCTTTCTCACTAATGACCTCACCTAAAGCAAGCAATGCATTCGCAAAAAGAATGAGAATCCAGAGACAAAATGATAGAAGAAACAGAGCTTGGGTTCTATTAGGTACCTCAGCCTCTACATTCAAGACAGACATGTTGCATCTGCTGGATCATGCCAGGTCCAATTTGTTGGGTCGAGATCTTCATACTTGTACCTTGGCATGCACAACATCTACTGATTCTTAATGACCAAAGATCTATAAGGGAGGCACACAGTCCTAGCATCACAAAGCTCAACCAATTCAGCCACGACTAACAGTTTATCATAATGAAGACTTCCATCCAAGTATTAATGAGTAAGACAATGGTACATTCTATTAGTGTACATAAGCATGCAGAAAACTACCTAAAGCCGACAAGTCAGAGGAGTTGCTTGCAAACACCCAGTTGAAGGTGATATATCAGCCTTATGATTGGAGCTTGAACTATTAGAAGTAGTTTTAGATGTTACAGAAGCATACAGGATTAAATAAGTTTACAACACTAGAAAATTGGGAGAACTTAAAAAAATACATTATTATTTCTTCTTTTTGGATAAGTAAAACCAGGTGCATAATGCATCAGCTCAAGAATCCACTAGAAATGAAAAGCAAAAACAAAAACAATTTATCAGCAAGCCAGGGCTGAACTGTTAGCAAATTAAAACACCTTCAGCTTTATATGAAATTGTACATGTGACACCTTCAGCTTTATAACTATTTTCTGCTTTGAATTTTTATGGTTGCTAGCATGTGTGGATCAACTCAAAAAGAACCTATTGTGGTTGGAAAGAACAACTATATTTTCAAAGAGTCGGGTTCCGGTGACCAACACTTTTGACCAACACATTGGCTACCCTCATAGAAGATGAATCAATGGATGATTTTTGGGGAGGATGATCTTTATGGCGAGGAGATAATCCTCACAAAAATTCAATTAGAAATTTCAGATTGGGCTGATTTTTTGTAGGGGTGATCTATATGGTGAGGAGATCATCCTCCCCAAAAATCAGCCATTGATTCATCTTCTATGAGGGTAGACCAAGGTGTTGGGAAAAAGTGTTGGTCAAAAATGTTGGTCACCGGAACTCGACCCAAATATAACAAATTCTAAATATTAGAAATAGGTTCAAAAAAGAAATAGAGAACTTATTTTCAGAAATAACAAAGATTCTAAATATCAACAATCCATCCACAAAGCTAAGCAAAATGAGTATATCCAAAAGAGTCACTACATGCATCCAAGAGTGTTTGCACAAGCCAGGTCATACGGCAACGATAGGGATCGATGCAGCTATGTGTATGCACACCTATATTAACATGGATAGAACTCCAATAACAACAACAGCAAGAAAAAAAAAGAAGAAGCCTGAAGCAAGTTTGGTGAAGCAACTAAGACATGAGTTGCAAACATGCAACAAGGCTATCTTTAGCTATTTGTTTTAGTGTGAAAAACTCATTTTACATTCTCCGGGATTATCTTTAGTTTCTCCCGAATGGTCCCTCATCAAGCTAACAAACTGAGTTTTGAAGAGTACCTTTAACTAAATGAATTTAATGGGAACAAAGACTGTTAAAATGCTTAAAATGGTCCCATTAAAACTGCATTTCAGATCAAAAATGTCAATGAATTTACACTTTCTCCACTGACTGATTCCATCTGAATACATTTCTTCAAACACTTTTCGTTCTTGTGATCTCACCAAAGTGATTCCTCCACGCAATTTGTTCATTTTTCCTCCATTTATTCAACTTGATAAACGATTGAAAAAGAATTCTGAATGTTCTCTTTAAATCTTTTGCAACAATATCTTTGACCTCTACTTAATGCAAGAAGTATAGGACAAGCCTATATGCATGGCTTACCTTAGTTCTTAGTTTAATCTCTTTGACATGTATTTGTTCTAGCGTTAAATTTGATTACAAAGCCCGAATTTCTGCCAAAAAAAATAGTGCACAGTCACACAGTTGGAAGGCTCTCCTCATTTATATGATAGGATAGGTTTGAACACCTAAGGTTCTCAGTTATATGATAGAACTAAAAACAGGGATATAGAAAATCAGAAATTCAGGATGAACAATAAATTGAGAGGTGCACATCACGTTAAGCCAAACAATAGTGGTTGGAAGAAACCCCAACATAGAGGTGTGTTAAATTCTTGTAAAGCCATACACCCTTTGCTCTTTATTAATCAAGAAATGCTTGCCAAAGGAAATTATGAAGTACAAAAAGAGATTATTACCCAGATTGAGTGAATTCTTGCATAACAGCTGCAGTCTCTCTAACAAGTTGTGTGACAGGGATAGGTTCATGTGATCACCACATCACTATACACGTTAGCATTTCTACAATATACAAGGTTATGTGACTAATGAAACAAACAACATACAAAGTTATAATGAGGATGCATTTTTTTTCTCATCTCTTTTTGTGGAAGGTAAGTTGTCATACGATCCCAAAAAATTAGGAAACAACCAATAAAATATGAAACCAGCATCCCATGTATCAGAAACAAAATAGAAGCACAACAAATTCTCCTTCCTTTGTTTTTGACATTTTTCCTTTTTTTCCATGGGCATACTGTCCGATTTTTGAACAACAAAAAAGTTAAGCAAATCTGGACTGTTTCTTTAGTTCTAACAGTCTATAAAAGTCAAGTTCTTAAAACATCTATAATCAACAAAAAAAATTATGTATTATGACTTAGAACGTCCTAAATATGGATTAAAATAGATGCAAAAACGACCCAACAATCCACTTATTTTTCTTTCTTAAAAGTGTATATCCATAATGCTCTGTTTTAGCATACAAAAAGGGTGTAGAATAGGGACTTCGTCTTAAACCTACATGCAGCCATTAATGGCCTCCTAAAACCACACAAAACCTCTTCCTACAACTATCTGAAAGTATAAAAAGAAAAATATAATAGTCAGAATTTTAAGCTAAAAACGTCCAAATAATGGAATGGTTTACTTAAAAAAATCCAGGTTCAGATCTGAACTTTGGTCTTTTAAAACTCCTAACATCTTTGCTTAAAACTTGGGCATTTTGTTCTCTATTTAGTAGATCCCAAAAATACTAACTCTACCCCCGTGGGCATGTATGATTACTGATTGAACATGAAACAATGTTTATATTTCACACACAATTAGTACGTATCAGATTCTCACATGAACTAATATAATAATACAGCAGAGCAACTTAAAGCAACAGCCAGAAAACATGAATAGAAGTAAACACTAAATAATAAATAACTAATAACCAATACAAACCCATCAAAGAACATCATAAGTACCAAACCAAATACAAAAAAAAAATACAGTAAAAACATGAAACAAAGAAGGAAACTTGTTAAATAAACTTGATAAACACTAAATAGAAGTAAACAATAAACAGGTTTGCACCATTTACACAAATGAAAATCATCAAAGAATGAGATAATGGACTGAAAATCAAAATAGAAGATAAATGAGTGCATAAATGATTTCTGAAAAAATGAAACCACTTATGAAGCATCTGAGAAGTAGTTCAACTCTTCTTGGATTCTTTGAAGCATAAGACGATTATAGGAGAAGACCACGTTTGCCCTTTGTCTCCTTTCTGCAGAGTCATGTGCATTGTACCATCCTCTGCCATATCCAAACCAAGTTTAGAAGCAGATCGAACAATTTAAAAATGCAAAAACGGTGTTAGAAAACCTCCCAAGACGAAACCCTAAAGCTTAAAACCCCCAAATGAAACCCTAAAAGCTTAAAACCCCCCCAAACAAAACCCTAAAGCTTAAAACCCCCAAACGAAATCCTAAACTTAAATCCCCCAAGGCAAAACCCTAAAACTTAAACCAAAAGAGAGAGTTACCTTAGCAAGGAGTTGAGGCGGCGACGACGAGGATTTGCAGTGTGCACAAGAGAGATTGAGATAGAGATGAGAAGAGAGTGAGAGAAAAGGTTGGTCTACGGCAGCAACAGCAACGACTTTCGGTGGGGGCGGGGGCGCGGTCGCGAGCAAGAGATATCGAGAGAGAAATGGAGAAGAGAGTGAGAGAGTTGATTTTTGGGAATAGATATGGATTGGGTCGATCATGTTGTATAAAAACTTATGGGCGTTTAGAAAATAAACGCCGTGAAGTATTCCTTTTAAGCAAGTGTTTTAAGAAGTGGTGTGGGCTAAAATTTGGTATTGACGATGTTGAGAAAGCAAACGCCATGATAAATGTGAAATTTATGGTGATTTTACCTAAATACCATCAATTTAATGTCATTATAGGCATTATTTGTTGTAGTGTCGTAATTTACATTTGATGAAACTCGCTTCCCTTTGCTCACTTACAAACCCAACCACTTTTATTACTTTGATAAGTCATCATTTTATGTATTTTTACCCAATATTCTTTAGTTGATATCAAAATTATCGTACGTATATCCTCAAACCTACATAAAAAATAGGATATTCTCTTTTTACTAATTGTATATTAGATTTATCTTAATTATAGTCAATTGCGTTATATTAATAATTTTATCTCATTAGGTACCAGAGTCCAAGACTAAAGTGAGCGTAAGTCCATGTTCGAAAGCTCATATACAAAAGTCCAAATCGAAGTAAAAGTATAGGCCATGAAAATAGACTATAATGGCGGACAAAAACAAGAGCCAGGTTGATAGGCTAGAAGACCAAAGGCATTGCAATGGACGATGGTGATCAAACAAAAAGAAAACAATGTCAACCAAGATGATGAATCACTAAGATCGCAAGCAAAAGTTGTGAGCCACATTCTCTAAAAGTTTGGCAATCAATCAAAGCAAAGATTGATATGAAAATTGTAAAAAATAGTTATTGGGCCATGTTGATGGGCCAAGTTGATAGACAAGTGTGAACCAATGTAGTCTTGATACAACAAAATGAACGTTCTAAATTACAAAAGGCATGCAAATGGTTTTCAAAGAATAAAATGATGGGTTTGATTTTTGAAATTAAAAAATGATGGCGTGCTTAAGAAAGAAATATCTTATCAAATGAAAATTTCCTTTTGTAAAATAAAAAAATATTTTATGAGTTTTCAAAATGAAGTTTTAAAAGAATAAATTAGTCTTTTATTTGTCTTTCTTGTATTTTTTTCTTTTTTTTTTTTAATTTAGTTTTGCTTTCTTTTACTTATTAAGTGTAATATTTTCTTAATTAAATAGCTTTATTTTTTATCTTTTATTCCCTGTTTTCCATTAATAGTTTGTTTTGTTTGTTTAGTTTGCTCTTCCCTTCTATTTCTTTTGATGTAAATCTGGCCTTTCGTAGACTTCGATAAATCTGTGTTATTCATTGATTGATCTTCGAATCAAGACCGTTGATGGGTTCTTTGGCCTAGAAGCCTCTCGAGGGACAGATCGAGAGGGCGCTACCTTTAAGGTCCAAATTTCCCTCAACAATGTGTTTGACAAGGATCACATGGATTGTACCATTTTTAACTTGGCCATCTGGCAGTTACATTTTAGCAAACAAAAAAAGCTCAAAATCAATGGGCGCCATAAATCACCCTATATTAAAATGTGCTCAAATCAAATGTTTAGAAATCATCAATTACAATATTTTACGGTGTATAGGTCCACCAAGAGGTGAACCAAACATGCATATGATTCTGTGGGCCGAAAGAGTGTTTCCACGTGGCACTTTTGGAGGGGGACTTTTGAAGTCTTCGGGAACAGCGAACTCGGCTCATACGAAAATAGTGGTTTGCAAATTTTACTTAAATGAAGACCTAGAATTTTACTGAATGAAGAATAATACAGAGGCTTAGGACCATGAGTATGACCATTTGTCACTTAAAACTTTGGGCATGACAGATAGAGGGTTATCAAGGTCTACCATTTACATCCACCTTTCTTAATAATGGTAGTAAGTAATCGTATTCTGATGGTAAATAAAAGGGAAAATTGCATAAAAGAAAACCAACTTTAATTCATTTACAAAAAAGAATACAAGTTTTCGCAAATCCCAAAAAAGAAAACGAAACGCTCTTTAAAAGGGCGTTTCATGACGTGGCACATGTTTATTAAAAAAACGTTCTTTAAAAGGGCGTTTTTTCTGAAAAACGTTCTTTAAAAGGGCGTTTTTCAGTAATAAACGCCTTTTTGAAAAACGTCTGTCAGTGTCGGTCCGACATCTGACAACCTGACAGACGTTATTTTAAAGGGCGTGTGTCAGTAGAAAACGCCCTTTTAAAGGGCGTTTTTTACTGACAAACGCCCTTTTAAAGGGCGTTTTTTGATACCCCAAATTTTACGCCCATTTTGGCGTACCCAGAAGATGAATCAATGGCTGATTTTTGGTGAGGATGATCTCTACGGTGAGGAGATCATCCTCACAAAAATTCAGATCATTCCCATATTCGTAGATTGGTTTAGAAGTTGAGGAATTATGAGATGTTTTTTTTAAATTTCTCAAGAGTAAACGCCCTTTAAAAGGGCGTTTGTCAGACGTGTCAGCCATCAGTCATTCGTTAGTCAGTCGACGACTGATTGGACTAACAGCAGACGAAACGCCCTTTGAAAGGGCGTTTCGTTTTCTTTTTTGGGATTTGCGAAAAGTTGTATTCTTTTTTGTAAATAAATTAAAGTTTATTTTCTTTTCTGCAATTTTCCGTAAATAAAATAATAATTGTAGAAATATATCAAATTCTCAGGTAAAAATGGTTGTCATCAGATGAATCAAACATCCGATTAGGTTGACTAAAGTAGATGAAGATCTCCTTGTAGGAACTCATTTAATGGTGAGTCCAGACCCCTTACGCATGCAACATGCGTTCTTATAGATCATCGCATGCATTCTCCAACTATCAATCCAACGTTCAGAATAATTGAGCTGATACATGCAATCTTGATTCTAACCGTTCTAAGAAGAAACACACCTGTTCTTTATTCACTTCAAAAACAAAGTTACAGACTTACAGTCGCCCTTCACTTAACATGGTTGCAGAAAATGAAAAACATGTATATCCAAAAAGGGAAAAAAAAAACGTAGGTAGTCATTTGTTTTCCTTCTATGTTAAAAAACGGTCCTCTACAGGGATCAATGTCAAAAACTTTCTTTCTTCTTTGTCACATCTGCGCCTTGTCTTCTTTCTACATCTGCTGTACTTTCAAGAACAAAAACCAGCAAATGCTCAAACGAAACAACACAATACCCACATAACATATACTGAAAGAATTGGAGAAAAAAAATCGAAAAGGAGTAATTCAATGTCCTTCATCCACCACAGATCCTTTCAGGGCCATCTGTTACAGTCCATGCAGGGGACTCTCGCGACCCTACATAGATTGTTTTGGGCCCAATGACTGTGTGAATGTTCAGCCCATCTATTGGTGGAAAAACACACTAAAAATCAGATTGATTGATGATTTTCAAGCCATATTGGATTCATTACCCAAAAAACATGTTTGAATCCAATGGCTAGAATCAATCCTAAAAAGTACTAAAATCTATGACTAGAGATAATCAATCGATCATGTTGATTTTTGGTTTGTATATCCAACAAGGAATGGGCTAAACATCCATGTGGTTAGTAGGATGGGGCCTTCTCTCACCTGAGCTGGGGGCCTTCTGTCACCTGGGGCATAAGGCGTTAATGGCCTTACGGTAGAGACAGCCCTTTATCCTTTGTAGGGTGTACTAGCTGACGCCGTGATTTGGAAATGAGATACCTTGAAATCAGGTTTAGCAATAAACAATAAAACATCAACAATGATTCACTAAATACTATAAAGAAAATGTCAATCACCACATAAAATCTCAGCAGAACGGAACGACCCATATCAAATTAACCAAAGGGTTGGGTTCCGGTGACCAACATTTTTGATCAACACCTTGGTGTACCCTCATAGAAGATGCATCAATGGCTGATTTTTGCTCAAGATGATCTATATGGTGAGATCATCCTCACAAAAATTCAAAATCATTCTAATATTCATATACTGGTCTAGAAGTTGAAGAATTATGGACCCTCGATTTTTACGGTTAGAAATTTCAGAATGGGCTGATTTTTTGTTGGGGTTATCTATATGGTGAGGAGATCATCCTCACCAAAAATCAGCTATTGATTCATCCTCTTTGAGGGTACACCAAGGTGTTGGTCAACAATGTTGGTCACCGGAACGCAACCCTTAACCAAATATAACCATTGGTTAAATTTCACATTACCCTAGAATTTTGTTAAAAGAAAACAATTAATCCCACGTCAAAACACAAAAAGCTTTGCAGTTGCACAAGTCAAAGTTCTTTTTTGGAAAAATATAATAAAATCGAAGGGCAGATGAGAGTTTGCAAAAAAGGTAAGAGACGGTAGGGTTTTGAGGGAGAGAGAGAGAGATAGAGCTCTTAACCGCCCCATCTGACTGTCCGTCTATATATCAAATTTTGACCCCCAGTTTGGCGTACCCCCATAGAAGATGAATCAATGGCTGATTTTTGGTGAGGATGATCTCCTTACCATATAGATCAGCCCTACGAAAAATCAGCCCATTCTGCAAATTTCAAACCCCGTCAAATGTGATTTTTAAGTATCATGGTAAAAATCGACGGTTCATAATTTTAAACCAGTCTATGAATATCAGAATGATTTGAATTTATGTGAGGTTGGTCTCTTCACCATAGAGATCATCCTCACGAACATTCAGCCATTGATTCATCTTCTACGTGGGTACCCCGAAGTGGGGGTCAAAAATGGGGGTCCCTGGAGTCCGACCCTGTGGGTACTACCGGACTAGGTTGGGCACCTATGTAGAGATCATCCTCACCGTTTTAGCTTTTTTGTTACTCTCTCTCTCTCTCTCTATCTCTGGGCATTTAGCCCCCACGGTGCTGCACTGCAGTGAGAAGGAGTGGGAGAGTGAGAAAGAGTGGGAGAGGAGAGAGAGTGTTACACAGTAGAGAGTGAAATAGATAGGAAGAGGGAAGCCGAAGGAGAAGGGGTGGGTGCCCAGCTGAAAGAGGGGGCTGTTTTGGGAAAAAAAAATTGGTCTTGGGTGTAGGTGCCCAGCGGAAAGAGGTGGGTGCCCCCACCTATTTTTTTTTTTACCAAAGCCTTTATAATACTAAAAAACAAGAGAGTAACAAGGCACACGCATTTTATTTATTTATAAAAAAAGGACAATAAAGCTTGTCTTCTTAAGAGTCCTTTCTCATCTCTCCTCCATTACATGGACAACCTAGAAACACCGTACATCCAAGCATAAACTTATTTTTACATAATCAAGTCACGAAACAACGAAGACACTAAAACACCGCTACATCATAAGAGGAGGAGGAGAGACTGCTACATTTGGCCCTTTTCAAGGGGAACCCTTACGACAGCACCCGCGATCGGGCATGCAACAGCACGGGACAATACAGTCCTCACCATTGATTGCCATGGCAACGGCAAGCATTATGACAAGGAGGAGAAGCCTGAAAACAAGAAGAAGAAGAAGACTTTTCATATTTGATATGGATGAGTTGTTCATGGAACCCTTCTCTTATAGACGAGAAAGTGATCAAGTACGAAAGTGATCAAGTACGTTGGCGATGTTCGATCACTTCTACATTTTTAAGTGGGTGACAGTTGTGTTATAAATGCTTTTGCTGTTAATGTGTGTATTCTGGCTTTTGCGAGGCCCGGCTTTTAATGGGTTGATTTTTAACCTGGAATTTGATCATTATTGACCAGTATTTGGGGGTACAAAGATCAAAAGGCTGGAAATCACTGATTCAGATTAGGTTCGGTTCGGTTCTGGTGACCAACATTTTTTACCAACAGCTTGGTGTACCCTAATAGAAGATGAATCAATGGCTGATTTTTGCTGAGGACGATCTCTATGGTGAGGAGACCATCCTCACAAAAATTCAAATCATTCTGATATTCATAGATTGGTTTAGAAGTTGACGAATTATGGACCGTCGATTTTCACCTTGTAACTTGAAAATCACATCTAACGGGGTTAGAAATTTCAGAATGGGCTGATTTTTTGTTGGGGTTATCTATATGGTAAAGAGATCATCCTCACCAAAAATCAGCCATTGATTCATCTTCTATGAGGGTACACCAAGGTGTTGGTCACCGGAACCCCACCCTTCAGATTATTTTTGGTTTGGGTCGGGCTCCGTTGACAGATATAGAATGACAGGAAAAATGACAGGGACACAATATAAGCCACGTGGCACACTATTACAGGACTCTGACCGTACGGATGTTTGTCCTATCCCATGGTGGACCGAAAAACCAAAACTCAGCCTGATTTAGTGATTTTTAATTGTTGCATCTTTGTACCTCAAATGCTGCTCAAATTCCCACAGTTGAGATCAGCCCATGAAAATAATTCCAATCTAAAGCCTATAAATCACAAATCAGGCTGATTTTTGGTTTGTAGGTCCACCATGGGATAGGACAAACATCCATACGGTCAGAGTCCTGTAACAGTATGCCACGTGGCTTATATTGTGTCCTGTCATTTTATCTATCATTTTTTGATCCGTCAACGGAGCCCGACCCTTTAGGTTTATAGGTCAACCTAGAGATTGGCCAAACATCCATTCGGTCAGCGTACTCTAAGAGAGTAACACGTGCCTCATAATATGGTCTGTCAGCAAAGTTGTACTCTATTTCACAAGATTCATTTGCAACACTAGGATTATGTGTCCACCTTCGCTGACTGCGATAATCAGAGTTCTTGGCACGTGGATTTTGTACGGGAAACCACCCAGGTGAGTATTTTTTAGGGTAATTTAGTATTACCCCCTTTAGATACAAAAGTAATTTGTATTACCCCTAACTTTCCACTTGCTGCACTACCCCTTTGACGAAGTTTCATTGTGTTGACTTGCAGCAAAACACACGTGACCGTTTTTGTAAGATTTAAAAGACTGTTTTGCCCTTGCAACAGTCTTCTCGGCAATTAAAGCTTTTGGGAAGCTCCCGCATCTAGTTGCAGAGAAAATTGTCCTGGGGTTTGCCTTCACAGCAAATACAAGAAGATGGAGAGTGAGGAGAAACAAAGATGGAAAGTGAGGAGAGACAGAATAGAAGAAAAACAAATCCAGTAACAAGAATCTCCCACTCATTGAGGAGAATTGAAAAAATCCAATCTACCAAAACCCCTCTTTCTCTTCCTCTCTCTAACCAACGAACAAACAAATAAACTCTCCCTCACTCACAAATCCAGACTCACTTCTCTTTTTCCTTATGCTCTTGACATTGCTTTACAACCCCGGAAAATAAAAATTTCGAGATCGAAGTCGAAGTCGAAATAAACATTTTAAGATCGAAGTCAAAATAATAACTTCACAATCCGTGGCTATGGACAAAGACTATAATCAGAGGTTCATCCAAGTAAGCTCCTCGGTACCAAGATCGAAGTCGAAGTTTAGAAGGTTGTTTGGTTCGTCATCTCCAAACTCATAAATCAAGAGTGTTGAACGATTGATCGTCTGACCGAGTTGATCCATTCCTCATCTGAATTAGCAATGAAGCACATGGTCTCTTTGCTGGTTGAGAGCTCGAAAGCAAGTTGCTTGTTGAGTACATCTTTGGCGCCCTTGACGGTGAGGCAAGTGACGATGGGGATGACGCCGCGAGGCTTGGGTCACAAAGAAGAAGATCACGAAGAGTGAAAGATCAGGGCAAAATAGTCTTTTACACCTGTTCTCACACTCATATGGCTTAGGACTTCGAGTTAAAGACAGTCTTACCTGGTCAAAGGGGTATTACAGCAACCAGAAAGTAGAGGGGGAGTGCGAATTACTTATGAGAGACAGGGGGTCTTAATAAATTACCTTATTTTTAAGATTTCTTTTTTAATTCACTTGGGTAGGTGGCAAAAATCATGTACCCAGAACTTTGTGATTGTCAGCGGCTTACTGGGGAAAAGAGTTTTCCAAGTGAAAGTTTAGGGTACAAAAGTGAGCTTCTATTGGGGAAGCGAGTCTTCCTAACATTTGACAGAAATGTGCTTACTTCCCATTTAACTTTTGAAAAGATAGGTAAGTACAGTTTTGTTATAGGGGTAATTTTGAAGTTTGGGATATAACATCAAGTTTGATGTCCTCGACAAAAATTTTTGTGCCCATGAATGCTTACCTTAAGACCTAAACACTAAAAATGCAGCATTATTGATGATTTATAGTCATATAGAGGATTTGAATGCCTCAATAAATGGAATCCAACGGCTACAAATCACATGATAAAAAAATCGAATTTAAACGCCATAAATCATCAATTACCAAAAATAAAAAATAAAACGCCATAATCATCAACCGGGGTTGTATTTGGTGTCTAGGTCCACCAAGTTGTCTGCCAAACCTATGTGGGGGCAATGGGCTCAACAGAATGAGCTGCGTGGCATTTTTGGTGCTGGACATCAAACTTTGATATCCAGCCCCGGCCGGACATCAAGAATAAACCATATAATTTGAAGGCTATACAAGTTTTACTTCTTCAACCGTTGATGAAGCTAGATTGTTGAATATAGATAGACACATCATTTATATGCACTAAATCAAACTCATTAGTTTTTTCAAGATATCTTCGTTGTTAGGAAGATATGGTCCCTTTATGCTCCCTAAGCCTCTAGGAGCAAAGCTCCCAAAAGAAACATGAGAGAGGGACTGTATAAATTGAATGTGTGGGACCACTGCATGAGCTAGAGCTGAACTTCTTGAAGTATAATAAGAACTGTGTGTTGTATTCGGGAGGAGGATGTTTACCATAGGTCCACATCATTGGATGGACATCGGGATTCTAAACACACCAATTCTGACTGCATCCAATGGTTAGGATCCTGGAGAAGAGTTCTTCATCCTAAACGGGAAAGTTCACGTTTTATATCTGTACTATTATAAAGCGAGAACCGGGGTTGCCACCTATGTGACAATTAAGGGCCTCAAAAGGCAAAACCTTCCATATTAAATGCATCTTTATTCTAAAAACAAAACTTGGGTTGGAGTAAGCCGTTCACGTTGTCCAGCACGCCATTGTCCCTCATCATCATTGATGAGGGACCATAGTATAAGCCACATGGCACACTATGAGAGGCCACTGATCGTATGGATGTTTATCCAATCCCTAGGTAGACTTATATATCCGATATCATACTGATTAGTGATTTCAAATCTATGGATCTGAGTACCCCAAATGATGCTCGAAATCTATGGTTAAAAATCTACCCATGAAACCGACTCCATCAAATCCTTAAAAATCACTAATCAGGCTTATTTTTTGCATGTAGGTCCACTTAGAGATGGGCCAAACACCATACGGTCAGTGATCTCTAAGAGTGTGCTACGTGTTAGGTGCACTAGTTCCCCTAGTGACTTATAACTTTAAAAAGTTGTTGATTGCACCTAACTTTGACTAAAGAACAAGCATATCACGTGAACCCCATCAATTGAATGTATTCCTCAACATATAAAATGGAAAAAGACAAGTAAAATGCTACACGTTTCATTCACGTTTATGCTACAAAATAGATAAAAGTCAATATAAACGTGAATGAAATAGTTTCAGTCTTAATAAGTGCAAGGGACCGAAGAAAAATTATATGGCAAGCACGTTTCCCTGTTGCCATATGGGACCCACCTGCAGTGATAGCAATTGTACTAAGCAAACAACGACTTTTACCATATGATAAAATATAAATTCTGCTTTTTGAACATTATTTGGCCAATGACAAAACGACACCACCACGCACCTAGATAACATCCATATGGCCCTTGGACCATGTGATAGATCGTTACTCTTTTAATAATGGGGCATGTACGGTACATTAAATTAACTTTATTTTTTGCAAAACATCCACGTTGATGATAGACCATATTATGAGCTACATGGTACTCTTAGAGACCACTGATCATATGGATGTTTGACCCATCCCTAGATGGACCTATACAAAAAAATTCATCCAAATAGTAATTTCTATCCGTTGAATTAGAGTCTTTTTCATGGTTTATTTTTAAGCATTGATTTCGAGCATTATTTGATGTACTCAGATCCAAAGGTTAGAAATAACTAATTAACCATGCTGATTTTTGTCATGTACGTCTACCTAGTGATGGTACTAACATCCATACTGTTAGTGGCTTCTAATAGAGTGTCATGTGTCACATACTGTGGTCTGTCATCAACGTTGATGATGGACTTCCATCACCAAAAAATTTCAATGGAACGAGTTCACAGGATGACAGAAGGACAAAAAAGCAGTTGACGCATGCTAACATCCACTACTAAAGACCGAAGAGAAAATGAAAATCTTGGGTAAAGACTAAGGTACCCCTAAAAGTAAACGATTAAAAAAATTAAAGAAATGTAATAGGGGCATTTTCGACAAAGTATGGACACTTTCAAGATTTCGTCCATTTATAATGCAAGAAGGGCCTTCTCTCTTTAAATACTAGAATAGAGAAAACCAAAACTTGGGTTGGGGCACGCCGTTCACTATTAGTTGTTTGTTAAAACAAAACAACAACATAGGCACTTAAAATAGTTAGAATAGTTGGGTAGGCAATAGTATTGTCAATTTTACCCGATTTAACTGAAATCAAACCCGAACTGGAATGGAAACATTGGTTCCGGTTTCACATTTTTGGGAACCGATTAAAAAAGAAGCGGAATGGAACAAAACCAAAACTAATGGTTCTAGTTCTGGATAATTAGATTTGAACCTGAAACTGATAGGAACCAGAACCGAACAGATAAAAATCAAAATTGATATATAAATAGTGTAAAAATTGTAATATTAATTATCAAGATTTGTACCAATATACATGGAACCAGAACAGATACCGACAAGAACCAAATAATTGGTTCCAATTCCAGATCCATCATTTTGAGAACCGGAACCAATAAGAATCAGCAATATCAGTTTCGATTCTGAGTACCTTTGGAACCAAACCGGAACTGACCCGTTACACCCCTAGTAGGAACCTATTAGTTCATTAAATGCACCTCTTGCCAAAAAGAAAAGAGTGATGTTCACATGGGCCGGGTTCTATCAATGCGTCCATGGGACTCATTGTTGGCAACTTTTGATTAGCTGCCAACTCACCTCGGGCTGCGCAGTAGCTATTACAATAAATTCTATTTTACAATAGTTTAACCATTTAAGATTATATTATATTATTTTAAATAACAATTAAAGGTGTTGCTTTTAATTGCTACTATTTTAAATAGCAATTAAAAGTTTCCTCCAATAAATGACCTGCCAACCTACCCTCCCTCTCTCATCTCCCTCAACTTCATATCACTCATGGGTGGGGTCTTCCTCAATTTTTCTCTTGATACATTCATTGTTTATTAGGAGTAAAACTTCTGTCACAAAACGTTGTGACAGAAGCCGGTCACAACTAATATGAGCCACATGGCACTCTTAGTGGATGCTGACTGTATGGATGTTTGGCAAGTCCCTCGGTGGACCTACAAACAATAAATCAGCCTGACCAGTGATTTAAAACCATTCAATCTTTGCTGTCGAATAAACTGTAATAATGCTCAAATTCCTACAGTTAAAAGGGTCAGGGTCGGAATTGGGTGACACCTATTTTGGCATGCCCACATAGAAGATGAATCAATGGCTGATTTTTGGTGAGGATGATCTCTATGTTGATGAGATCACCCTCACAAAATTTCAAATCATTCCGATATTTTTAGACTGGTTTAGAAGTTGAGGGATTATGGACCGTCGATTTTTCCCTTGTAACTTGAAAACCACATTCGATGGGGTCAGAAATATCAGAATGGGCTGATTTTTTGTTGGGGTGATCTATATGGTGACCCCACAAAAATTCAGCAATTGATTCATCTTCTATGTGGGTAAGTCAAAATGGGTGTCACCCAATCCCGATCCATGTTCTTTCCATGCCAAAAGTTATGATGTAGCTTGGATGATTAGGATCTTCTGATCATTTTTCTATTTTGCAAAGGATCAAATTGCTATGGAAAGAGACAAGAAGAGAGGAGAAGTCATTAATTGGAAGAGGAAACATTTTTTGTAACACCTTTAATTACTATTTAAAATAATATAATTTAATCTTAAATGGTTAAACTATTCTAAAATAGAATTTACTGCAAGTAGTTAGCCCGAGGTGATCAGGTAACTAATCAGAAGTTGCCAACAATGAGTCCCATGGACGCATTGATAGAACCCGGCCCATGTGATCATCACTCAAAAGAAAAGGGTCACTATGTAACACCATTTTTGTTACTCATCACTACCATCTGGGCCCACTGACCACATGGATGTTTAGCCCGCCCTTTGATAGGCTTTCATACCAAAAATCAACTTATTTGATATTTTTTAGCCGTTGGTTTTAGTACAAAATTAAATGGTTGAATTTGCAACTAGAATCACACCTTAAAAATTAAGTACTAAAATCTAATGGCTAGAGATTGCTAATCAGGGTGATTTTTGGTGTGTATATCCAGCAAGGGGTGAGCTAAACATCCATGTGCTTAGTGGGCCCAGATGGCAGCCGTGACTAGCAAATATGATGCTAGCTTACGCCCTACAGCTTGTTACGTAAGAAAAGAAAACCTTCATTAAATGCACCTTCGCCATATGGATGTTTGGTTCATCTCTAGGTGAACTTACTCACCAAAAATCAACCAGATTAGTAATTTCTAACTGTTGATTGGAATCTTTTTCAAGGGTTTGTTTTTTAACAGTGGGGTTCATGCATTATTTGGGGTACTTAGAGCAAAACGTTGAAAATCACTAATCAGCCCGATTTTTGGTCTTTAGGTCCACCTAAGGATATTGGGGTGCCAGACATCCATGTTGTAAGTGGTCTCTAAAAGTGTGCCACATGGCTTATACTATGATCAGTTAAGTTACCGGTCTTTGGAAAAAAGTTATTTAACTAAATTACTTTCCATATTTTATAAGTACTTTCTATACCATTACGTTACATGCCATTAATTATATTTTCAATAAAACCCCTTCATTATCACTAAGGCTCTACTCGGTACGCGGTAAACAGATGCAAATGCATGCGTTTACAGTGCGCCCTACAAATTTCAGTGCTTGGTTACCATGGCAAATCCACTGTAAATGAATGCGACTGATGTGCATCCCTAAGGTAAAAGCCCTACATTGAAATGCCGAAAACAACCTGCTGAATCACAATGCAGGAGCTTGGCAACGCTTCTCTCTCGCGTAGGGACAGTCATTTGGCAAAGCTTCGATTTTTCAGTAGACACGTGGTTGCTAGGGATGAACATCACGAGATGAGCCCTCTATCACATGTTGGCGAAGCACGTAAGATCCATCGCCTGGAAATTACTCTCTCTGCCTTAAATTGCCGGAGAAGAGAGAAAAAAATTGAACTTTCAGATCTAGAATGGAAAAGAAAGGGTATATCTGAGATTTTTTTCAAATGGGAAAGAATTTTTGTTAATCAACGCTGCTATCTGGGCCCACTGACCGCTTAGCCCACCGCTTAGTAGACATTCAAACAAAAAATCAACTTGTTTGATGATTTTAGCCGTTGGTTTTAATACTCAAACAAATGGTTGAATTCAACGGCTATAAGCATGAGTTAAAAGTACTAAAATCTAATTGTTAGAGATTACCAATCAGGGTGATTTTGGTGTGTATATCGAGCAGGGGGTAGGCCAAACATCCATGCGGTCAGTGGGTCCAGATGATAGCAGTGAGTAACAAAAATCATGCTTCTGCATTTGAAAAAGTTTTAGGTACACCTTGTTACATCTTTTTTCCAAAAGAAAAAGAAAAGAAAAGGTTGTGCTGTAACAAGGGAAAGTACACTTGACACCAAATGGTGTCAAGTAGAGCGATACTTCCCCTTCCTTTTGGTCCATAGGTCCACCTAATAAATCCAGGAAAAAGGCTCCAATCCAACGGTTAAAAATCACTAACCAGACTGACTTTTGGTCCTTAGGTATGCAAAGCCAAACATCCATAGGTTAGTAAATCTTACTTGACCACCCACAAGATAAGTCACACGACAATTTCTTATTGGACCTTGATTATCGACAAGCCTATCCCTAGATGGGCCTACAAACCAAAAATCAACTCAATTAGTGAAGTTATAAGCGTTGGATTGGAGTCATTTTCACCACCCCCTTCTCTCCCCAACTGGAGTCTTTCTTTCCCTAAGGCGAAGGTGTGGGGGTCCAAGGTCCCCTCGAAAGTGGCCTTCTTCGTTCGGTGTGCATCTTTAGAGAAGATCCTTACCATGGATAACCTCATCCGCAAGAATTGGGTGATGGCTAACTATTGCACCATGTGCAAGGAGGATGGGGAGTGGGTGAACCACCTGTTACTGCACTGTAAGATAGCTTGGGAGATTTGGAGCCTATTCTTCGCTTCCTTTGGTGTTTGTTGGGTTCTCCCAAAATTCGTCATCGACACCTTAAGCGTAAAATCTTGAATTTTTATTCAGGGGTATTAGTGTATATTAACTATAAAATAGTAAAAATTGACACCTTGATTTTTTTTTGAACTTTACCTAGAATATCCTATCATATAACGTAGAAATAAATTTGAGAACTTCGTTAGATCATTTATATCATGACACGTAGGGAATTTTATTTTAATAACACTAGAATCGATTTTTATATAATTGTACTTGTACTGTAGTAATGTAAAGACATTCTGTGTACTAGATAACCAACTTAATTAATTAAGATCATAATTTTAAATGAAGAGTTATATTAAAAAATAATAATATTTTTAAATGACAAATGTCACATATGTTTTTTTAATCAACATGTTGTCACCATTGGGGCATTTGAGATTTTTATTACATTTTGATATTTTACGAAAAAAAAAAATTTAAAAGAACTTTAAATTAAAAATATTTTAAATAATTTTTTTTATCTTTTATAAATTTAATTAGTAATCGTTGGTAAGTTTTGTTATTATTGCTTGTTTGCATGTTGATTGAGTTTATTTATTGGGGCAGGCCTTTCGGGCCAATTTAGAGATCTTTTAGGTCAAAAAACAATCTTATTTAAAGCCTACTTAATACTCATAGGCCTTAGGCCCATTTTTAGTCTATATCCATCTTAAATAAGCCTTTTAATGGGTTATAAAAATCACCCCTTTTAATGTTACAAAAATCAATTAAAATAAAATCTCTTTAAAGAATTTTTTTAAAACAAAATAGAAAGTTTTAAATATACTTGTTAAAATTATAAAGCTTATATTTGGAAGTTTTTCCTCATGAACTATTATAAATAGGACCCCTCGCCCTCATATCAATTCACTAATTCTCTTGAGCTCTCTCTTGCTCTTTAAACTCTTTAGAGTTCTTCTTGTTCTTGGTGGTAGAGATTCTAGTTCTAAGTTTTAGAACTAGATAGGTACAGATATTCTCTTCTATTTTGTGATTCATTTATTTTAAATTATTGTTATATAATTTTATGAGTTTAGATTTTTATGGCTTGTGCTTTTGATTGTTTTGTTAAATGATTATGTTGTTCATCATCATAATGAGACATTCTCATTTGGGTTGGGTGTTAGATGGGAGTGCACATAGGCTCTGCGGCCTGAAAGTATGGTAATAGACGGGAGTGCGTATTGGCTCTGCGGCCTGAAGGTTTGATTTAGTCGGGAGTGCGAATAGGTTCTGTGGCCCGAAGGATTTGATTTAGCTGAGAGTGCGCATAGGCGCTGTGGCCCCGAGGAACCCTAAAGAATTAACAAGGCTCGGTGCCCTAGGGTGAAAGACCCCAAACCCCTGCAGAAGAACCTACGGGTTGGACTTGTGAAAAAAAGAGAATGTGTGAAATGTTTTTTTTTTTGGTTCATTCAATCGGATCATCATCACCATCTTCATCATATTTTTATATATTTGATCATGTATCCCATGTGCTCTTAATCAATGCATGTGTTTAAATTAAATGAACTACAAACATGTGATTATCTTGTGGAATGTACTGGACGAAAGCTCACGGTTTATTTCGAACAAAATTTCAGATTTCATAAAAGAAAATGAAGATGAACCATTGACGGAGAAGACATCATGGACGAGACAGAGTTTAGAGATTGAGATTATTTTATTTTATTTTTTAGGTTTATAGATATTTAAAGATTATTTGTTCATGTTGGGATTGATCGAAATATTTTAATTGATGTTTTGATTTTTTTTCTAAATTTTTGGGTTACTCAAATTTTTCTGGCGTCTTAGACAAGAATATTCGCTAAATATTCTTTCGATATTAAAAAATGTGATTCCAAATAAATTTGTTTTTAAACTAGTTCTAATATTTTACAGAATATTTTGAGACTTTAATTTAGTGTTTGTTATTCTATGGAACTCTTCAAAGTAAATATTATAGTTGCTATCTTGTCCAAACAGAACATAATAGTCAACTTCGATGAATTTTTGGTCTACTTATAGTTGAAATTTATCTTTTGACTGACATAAAATAATTTGGTCTTCAAGTTAGCTTTCCAGAAATATATATTGGGCCACCAAATTTAATCGGAGCTGCCCTGTAGATCATTTTTACTACGAATTTCTAATAATTTTTTATTTTATTTCGACTTTTTCTTTCATTTGTACAACAGAACCTGTATTAAATTATTTGATAGAAAAATCATAAATTTCGTGAACTATTAAATGCATATATCACTTGCTGGATTTCATTTTAAATTGACCCCCCGAATCATACGACTAAATTAAAAAAAATTAACCGACTATATTTTCCCGGTCACTTTTATAAAACTTAAAACAATTGTAAAACCACTAAAAGAACTATAAAACATTATTTTTGGCCAAAGTGAATGTGTTAAAGTTGTTCTTATGAATTTTAAAATAAAACCCTTAAAGAAAATAATTTTTTGACATACTTTAAATTTTGACCAAAAGTTGACCGTATTTATTTGAACCGCAAAAATTAAAAATTAAAATTTCTTTAAGCGAGCGTTTTGGCTCGAGTGCTTTCACAAAAGATGTTTGGTATACATTCTAGGTAATTATAGAGACCCTAATTATAAATTTTAACAAGAAATAAAAAGTTTGACTTTGGTTATTTCACCGTAATAATTTATTTATGCTTCCGCATTATTTTGACTATTGGAGTTCAGCTGCTAATCATCAATCATGACAGTGATTCTTATTGTTTTATTTATTTTTTAGAGCATTTTATTTTTATCACACCCTGGATCTCGGGTAAAGAGGTTGATCCATAGGATTCGGGGCGTGACATTAAGGAGTTGGACGTATCTCAACTTCCATCCCTATAGCCGTTGTTTTTGGACCCTTCTACCTTTCGCGGCTTGGTGGGATATATGGAAGGAAAGGAATAAAAGAGTTTTCGAGGGGAAGGAAGCTTCGCACTTCGAGATTATCCTATCAAGGCGCGCACTTTTCTTCTTTTGGTTTAAGCTATTCGAAGAATGCAAAGGTTTAGCATTCGAATACTTAGTGTTTAGATGGGATTCCATCATGTTCAAGGGCTAATGGGCCTTTTGTGACCGTTTTTGTTTTGAGGAGGTCCCCTCTGTAAGGAATATTTTCATATTCAATTTGGCAAAGATTCTATTTCACATAAAAATATTCTTGTAACCGTTCCTACGAGCACAAGTGTAGTGTGAAGATGTCGTGGTACACATACTTCGTCAACTACGCGAAGACTAAAAGATAAAAACAGTAAGAATCAGACAGTTGATGACATGAGTCATTTGAGTAACTGCCGATTTGTCAATTAACGATCGTGTACGCTCGATTAGGAAGGTAAGTGACTTATCGGCCATAGGAGTTTGTTAAAATGAACAAAATATAATGATTAAACTTAGTCATTGGACTGACCCGAGTCTAAGTCAATTAAATTGACTAATGGGATACTCCAATTGATTGGACACTTATCCCCAATCAATTGGACATAGCCCAATCGATTGAAAACTACGAGGTAGAAACTTATTTCAGCCCAATCGATTGGAGACTCTGTGAAATCGATTGGAGCCTTCGGGATAAATTTTTTTTGAGTCAAATCGATTGGAGACTCTATGAAATCGTTTGGAGCCTTCGGGCCAGAAACTTATTTGAGTTTAATCGATTAGAGACCACTGTGTAATCGATTGGAGCCTTCGGAACATAAATCTTATTGAGCCCAATCGTTTGGACACTTATCCCCAATCGATTGGACCTAGTGTACAATCGATTGGACTATGCATAGAATTGGTCATTCTCAGATCCGAAATTCTTAGTTCTATTATCCTACGTTCTGCACAACTTAGGGTCTTAGAATTCTATAAATACAACCCTTCTATGCCTTCTCTAAACACACACAGAGACACAGAGTGACTCAATCTTCAAGAGAGAGAAGAAAATGTTTTATTTATTAGAGTGTCCATTCAAAGAGCAAGAAGCTTATTTTCCATTCACATCTTGTGAGCTTGTTCTCTTCTTGAGTCGGTTGTGATAATCTTTTATCAAATAACTAAGACATGTGATTTTATTCTCTTACCACAGACCAGTAAAACTGTGTAAGTATAAATAATTTTAAATACCTAATCAACCCCCCTTCTAGGTATATTGAGTTAAAGAGAACGGACCGGTGAAATTTCAATTGGTATCAGAGCGAGTTTTTCTAGTTAAGGTTTAATCACCTAAATTTAGATTCCTGAGAAACTAATCAATTTTTATTAATTTGTCAAAATACGAAGAGAAGGTGGAAATACATTCAGACCTCCATTGTTTGATGGGGAAGATGAAATTAGGATTTTTTTGTATCGTCAATTCGAAAACTGATAATGTCAATTTTGCGCGTATTATTCATTTTAACCTTAGGACATTATCAGATTTCATTAGCTTATAACTCTGCATTTATGTCTAAAATGCAGCCTAGATATTTCATGCATATCATATCCGATTTAGACCCTTATTACACGTACATTGAATAATTGTATGATAATGGTGGATCGCCAATAGATTATCATGGATGCATAGGATCATCGAGGAAGATCTAACTCCCCATAAACCATCTCCAAATGTGTGTCACATGGAAGCTCCCTAGCCATTGGATTATTCTTGAGAGTTTTATGGAGCATCATGGCCATGCAAGCCATAACTAAGTGGTTGATGAAGCCATGAAAGCCACCAAGCCATTGAAGCCATGCAAGCCACATGGGAGTTTCTCAAGCCATCTAAGCCACCTCCAAGCCACATAGTAGACCTCACGTGTGTGATGGAGACACAACATGGGAGACTTCAAAATTCCAAAAAAAGTCAAATCTCTCTTGGGAAGACCCACCAATAGAAAAGTTATACCTTTTTTCTCTTGGAAAGACCAACCAGCAAAAAACCAACACACCCAACTCCTTGGAGATCAAACCTACCACCTTTTACAAGGCTAACCTTGTACAAATCCCCCCCCATTGGTTCCATTTTCTAGCCATTGATCTCTTTCCACTTCATCTCCACTTATCACTCTTCCACATCACCTTCCACCTCACTACCCCCCTCTTCTATATAAGCTCACTTTGAGCTTATGAGAAGGTTTTCTTTTCTCTTTTGAGTTTTCTTAAAAGAGCTAAAAAATCTCAAGCAAGTCTCTTCTCCATTCTCATTCTTCTTATCTGTTTTTCTTTTTACTTATTTTTCATGGCTAACCACATTATGTTTGGCTAGTTTTCTACTTGGGCATAGAGAGAAGGACATCTCATCTATCTTGGGACTTATAGAGGAACTCACCAATGAATGAGCTTATTGTTGTAAAGGGCTTTCTCCACCTTTTTTTATATTATTTTCACTTTCACATGTTGTATCATGTACACCTTGTAGTTTGTGATTACATTTATGAATGAAGTGATGTATTTTTATTATATCTTAATTTGTGAGATCTTTTATGAGTGCTTTTAACTTTGTATGCCATGCATTCATAGTCTTGTTGTCTCATACTTGCTCTCTTTTTACCCCTAGAACACTTTTTAGTTCTAGTATACTTTTATAGTTTGAAAATACCTCTTGGTGGAAACCCTACTTTTGAATGTTATTTATGAGTTTCATTATTACATCTTTAGTGGGGAGAACAACTTAGTAATTGATTCTTTCCCTTTGTGAGTTATCTCCATAAGGACCAAGATGATGGGATGGGGCAAATCTTAATGCACAATCTCTTATCTCTTGATTTTTCTTCAAATATTTTACTTGTCTTGTTATTTTATAGCACACTTCCTACTACTTTAACTTTCTTGTATTCACTCACACACTTCATCTCTTGGCACACACCACTCTCATTCTATTTCTTCACCACACCATGCATGTAGTAACCTAGTTTTAGGACACTATACCCCAATCCTTGTGGTTCAACCTTGGGGCTTCCCTCAAGTTTTTAAACTTGTTGCATTTACTACACCTCACACCTTAATTACAATTCCTTCTTTGTTGCATTAGAGACTTTAATGTCTAGGGTTTAATTTGGTGCACTTTTATTTTATGTTACTTAAGAATTATATTTTTGTAATTCCTTAGTGTTCTAAGTGTGCACATTGAAGTAGGCAACAGAAACCCTAACTTCAACAATATTTATAAAATTCGATTATCTACAAAATATAACTTGTATAGCAGTATGTGTCGGATGTCAATCCGCACTCGGTATGAGTTAGCACAATAAGGAATTAAAACAGACAAATAATATACAGAGAGAAATGAAAATGGTGGAAGAGATGAGAAGGGCGAGTCAATTTAAAAACAACATTCATTTGAGATTCAGAACACCAAAATATCAAAATCAACTTCATTAATCATCAAAGAGTGCGTACATTAATCAAAATAACAGAAATAAAAAAAGCACATAAGAAAGCATGTAAAGGGTTGTGAGATGAAGAGGTAAGAGAAAAAAACGTCCATTGAAATCTCAGAGCTAAGGGCGCTACCGATCAAGAAGAGGATCGTTCAAGACTTCGATGAATGTTTCAATCAAGAGAAGAGTTTTGACAGAGAAGAATCCCATGACCTTTGGAGTTAAGGCGCTACCGATCAAGAAGAGGACCGTCCAAATTTCATGGAATGCTACTCAATCGAGAGAAGGGGTAAGGGAAAGAAACGTCCATTGAGATCTCGGTGCTAAGGACGCTACCGATCAAGAAGAAGATTGTCAAAGACTTCGATGAATGCTTCAATCAAGAGAAGGGTTTTGACAGAGAAACATTACATGACCTTTGGAGCTAAGGGCGCTACCGATCAAGAAGAGGACCGTCCAAATTTCATGGAATGCTGCTTAATCGTAGAATCCACATCGGATCTTACCGGCCAATAAGGTAGATGTGAATTGGCCAATGTACGATAATGTGCCTTAAGAAGCTCACATTTTCACTCGCCGAAAGGAGTCGGCCAAGTGAATAGGCGATTAGCCTGAGAATGTAGTAAGAGAATCTAGAGAGAGAAAATGGACTTAGAGAGAGAAATCTCACTTTAGAGAGAGAACACGGGATTAGGGATGTCACGTCCCTTCTATGTCATCTAGAGAGAAAAAGTGAGAGAAACTAGGTAGAGAGATAAAGTCACTAACTCTAGAGAGAGAAAGTGAGGGTTAGGACACAGGTTTAGGGATGAGACATCCCTTCGATGTCCGTTAGAGAAAGAGAGAGAGAAAAGAAGCTCTAGAGAGAGAAACAAGGAGAAGAAAGAGAAAGTTGAGGTAAAGAGAGAAACTCACCGGAGTAACCTACCTCAGAGTGATTGGCCAATGAAGAAGAGTGGAGAAGTATTGGATTTGATGGAGGGCAGCCTAGAGTGGATCATCATAGTGAGATAGTGCATGCATGGTGGCTGTGGAGTACATGGGATGCACATGCATAGAGGTTGGCCAGCTGTGATCGGCCAAGTAATGGAGAGTTTGGCCATGGCTGGCTGTGGGAGGAGCCCTACCAGCAAGGTGAAGAAGATGAGTTGTTCGGGCAACAAGGGAGATGATCAACCCAAACATGAGAAGCCTTTGTGGTTGCTAGTTTGGCGCAAGTGCCCGGAGAGATGAGGAGTCGGCCTTGTAGCTTGTAGATCGGCCAATAGTGGATGCATAGAGAGGTGTGCAACACGTACTGGTGGTGTTCTGATGGCTGAGAGAAGAAAATGGCACACTTGTGGTGGTTGCACCGTGAAGTCCATGGTTGAGGAAGGATGTGGGCAGTGCTTGCTAATCGTGAAAAAGTGGAGGCTGCCCAGAGCACGTGGAGGATGAACCTGTCAGAGTTGCAGGTCTAGCAAGGTAATTACTGGAGAAGAGGAAGTTGCTGCCCGGTGGTGGATGGAGAAGATGACGGCCTGAAAAGCTTTCATGTCGTGCATGGATGGGGTGAGAGTTGCTAGCCGTGAGCACGGGCATGGAAATGAGGAGCAGCATGCAAGTACGCAGCAAAAGATTCTTACTGGAGATTGTCGAAAAGGGGAGGTCTGCAACCGGAGTTGCATGTGCTGCACCAAGGTGGTTGGAGAAGAGTTGCAGGTGGTGGTCCTGTTGGTGCTTCACCGGAGTTACAGCACCGTGAAACGCCCAGAAGAATAACAGAATGTGTAGGTCGTGGGGGAGAGATCAAACACGGTGGTGGATGCAAAAGGTATGATCTCCTTGGAGACCGTTGTTGGGATCAAGACCGTCTAAAAGAGAACCGTGAGGATGAAGTAGGTGGAGATCACCGATAGTGGTAGCAGCAGCGTGGAGATAAAGGTTTGGAGCATATCTGAATCGTAAAGATTAAGAGGGTAGCAAGGTTGCTGCTCTTGATTCTGGCAGAGTACCAGTCCGGCCAAGAATGTCGCCGTAGAAGATGAAGATCTAGGTTGCAGGTGAAGCAACCAGATCTTGTCAATGGAGAACGTGATGCCCAGAGATGGAGTTGTTTGAGAGTAGATTTGCTGGGGGGAACGTTGCTGATGACCAAGGAGAAGGTGACGGTGGATAATATGGAGGTCGTGAGGGAGTTAACAAGGTGACTGGTGCACCTACAACTCTTAACCGTGGTGCTGTGAACGGTTGCTAGAAGATAGACTGGAGCAAGGTCGTGGAAGAGAACCAGCAACCGAAGTTGCAGGTTGCACTGTTAGATGTAGGGGTGTCAACGGGTCGGTTCCGGTTCGGTTCCTAAGGTGACCAGAACCGGAACAAACGGTTCCGGTTCTTATCGGTTCGGGTACTTATCGGTTCCGGTTCTCAAAGTGATGGTACCAGAACTGGAACCGATTATGTAGTTTTTGTCGGTTCCGGTTCCAGTTTCGGGTATAACGGGTCCGGTTCTTATCGGTTCGGTTCCGGTTCTTATCGGTTTCGGTTCCATATTAGAGTACCGGAACCGTAACCATTAGTTTCCGGTTCGGTTCCGGTTCTTTTTAATCGGTTCCCAAAAATGTGGTACCGGAACCGGTGTTTTCGGTTCCGGTTCCTATTCTGTTCCGGTTAAATCGGGTAAAATTGACACCCCTAGTTAGATGTGAAGAAGAGGCAGCAGTGATGATGGTGTCCGTGAGAGGAGATGGGGCAACAAGAAGAGGACGAAGGACCTGCTGTTGGACGAGTTCACTAGAGAAGTTGCTGGTACGTCCAACAAGGTGGACATTGCAGGTTGTTTTAATGGTGAGGATGTGCTGGCTGGGGTCGTTTTCACTCCATTGCTGCTGCAACGTGTGGTTGCAGGCATGGTGGACGGATGGTGGTAGTGTGGAGGATGAAGAAGCTTGCTGGTAGGAGGATTTGCCAGCCCCTTCCATGGCAGCAAGGTGGTGGCTCCCAACGTGAGAGAGAGAGAGAGAGATGATCCATGAGAGATGGATGGTAGAGCTCTCAATCTTTTAAGGATGAGCATGGAAGAGGTTACGTGTGAGAGAGAAATGTGGGGGGTAGGTTAGGAGAGAGATATCCACGTAGGGAAAAGTGTGAGAATTTGTCAAAGTTTTCCTCTTCTCCCATGGGCTTGAGTTGTGGGCTAATGAGTTGGGGCCCGTGGATTTAAGGATGAGCATGGGAGAGAGGGATAAGGGAGGACTTGTTTCTCCCTTTGACTGAATGGGCTCAAGCCCCATGGGCCCTTCTAATAAGTTAGGCCTTGGCCCACTTTATTCAAGTGAGGCCTTGGCCATTGGACATGAAGGTTGTGGGCTTGAGGTTTGGAGGCTTGTAGGCCACTTGGCCATAGGCTTTGTGGACCGTTTGGCCAAGTGACTTGTGGGACATTTGGCCATGAGATCTGTGGGACACTTGTTCAGGCTGTGGAATGAATGGGTGGATGGCCAAGATAGGTGAACTATTAGATTTAGAGAGATCCAACGGTCCAATAGAAGATCTAATGGTCCAATGGATGATCTAACGGTCGAAAAGCTATGGGAGATGTGATAGAACTAGAGGGAAAGAGATCAGAGGTTAGATGATGGAGATCGGAGGGTTAGGATGATCGATCTAAAGATCGGATGGTGAGATATATGCAATTCGATCATTGAGAGGGGGATCGGAAGGTAGATCTAGGGATCTAATGGTAGGATGAGATGATCTACGAGTTAGATATTAGTATCTAGAGAGATGGAGAGAGAATTGGGAGAGAGGAGAGAGAAAATAATACAAAATAAAGGCAAAAGAACTGGCGGAGGGTCTTAAATCCTGATCTTCAACATAATCTTCAGTTGGCTTCACCAATTACGTAAGCCGTCATTTTATGTCCTTGGGTGCGGCTTTGAATCATTTTGGCACGTCTCTTGGTCTGCAGCTTTGCCTCTCTTTTGGTTCTCGGTCTAGTTCTACGATCCTCTAACTTGACCCGTACTTAGCATGTATCTTCTAGTCATGGCCTGTTGGCTCTTTAAGCTTTGATATTAGGGTTCTATGGTTGATCTTGGGCCCACAAGTCTTGATAATCGTCTGATCGGGTTCTTGCAATAACGAGAAGCACGTAATGAGACTTAATCAAAATGGCTTCATATCTATACTTTCAGAAATGTGTTTAATGCATGCAAGTATACCATTTCGTTCAGAAAAGTGCATTTTACGCAATAAAAGAGTCTCTTGCGTAGAAAAATGGATAAATAGAGAAGTTTTACGTAAGAGAGTGTGATAACACTAAAGGATAATGGCTTAAAATATGCACTTTTAAGCGAATATCAGAAGACTATGCCTATTGGAAGGCTAAGATGAGGACTTTTCTAAAGTCCATTGATGAAAGAGTCTGGATGTCTATAGTGGATGGTTGGTCACCACCCACAATGGAAGTAGGAGATAAAACCATTCTTAAACCTAAAAACGACTGGACCAAAGAGGACATAGATTGTTGTTGTCTTAATAACAAAGGGCTGAATATTGTTTTCAATGCAATTGATAAGAATGAGTTTCGAAGAATCTCTACTTGTTATTTGGCTAAAGAAGCATGGGACATTCTTAGAGTCACACATGAAGGACCATCAGCCATTAAAATCTCCAAACTTCAAATGCTGACTTCTAAGTTCGAATCCATGAGAATGGATGAGAACGATACATTCACTGAGTTCTATGCCCAACTTAGTGCTATTGTGAACTCTGCTCACAACTTGGGTGAGATCATTCTTGAATCCAAAGTTATCTGAAAAATTTTGAGATCTTTACTTGATAGATTTCAGGCTAAGGTCATTGCTATTGAGGATAGCAATGATATGGACTCTCTCAAAGTTGATGAGTTGGTTGGGTCTCTACAAACTTATGAGATGAATTTGAGACAATAGAAGAAATCTAAAGGTATTGCCTTTAAAGTTTCTGAAGCCCAAGATTCTGAGTCGGATGTTGACTCTGAAGTCGAAATGACATTATTTGTGAAAAAATTCAAAAAGTTTTTTCATTCAAAAAATGATAGAGTTAAGAACAATAAAACATTTGATAAATCTAAGGAACATGCCAGGCCTCATGAGAGAGGTAGCAGAAGTGAAAGGAACCCTAGGGAAAGTCGCTCAAGCGAACCCCAATGTTTCAAATGTAAGGGTTTTGGTCACTTTGCTAATGTGTGCCCAAACAAAGAAGAATTCAAGGGCAAGGCAAAAGCGTTCAATGCCACATGGGATGAAGAATCAGAAGATCATTCTGATGATTCAGATAGCAATGAAAAGACTAATAAGTTTATAACTTTTGTTGCTCATTTTAATAGTTCATATGGATCTCATGAAGAGTCCAAGAAAAATAATGATGAGAGTTCGGAAGACTCTTACAATGGGGACTCGGATGACTCGACAGTTGGTGTGAAAGAACTGTACAAGGAATCGATAAAATTCATTAAGCTAACAAAGTTTTATCTGACAGGGTTAAATCTCTGGACTCTGAAAATACAGCCTTAGTAATTGACACTGAAAAATTAAAAGTATTGATTACTGATTTAGAGTAAGAGAATGAGTCTCTGCTGAAAAGGAACAAGTCACTGGAATGTAAATTCCAAACTTGCATGGCACATAAATAATCCCTGAAAAATGATCTTCTTAAATCAAAGAGGGATGTGTCAGGATTTTCATCCAGCTCTGCAAAGTTTGATGAGATCCTTCGTATGGGAAAAGTCTATGGAGACAAACAGGGTTTGGGTTACAAAAACAATCAAGAAAAATGGTCTTCCTCAAAGACGATTTTTGTTAAAGCCCAAGCTATTCCCACTCAGATCAATGACCCAATCAAAATTGTCAAAAGCAAATGTCAGTGTAAGTACTGCAAAAATATGGGTCATGTGATTAGAGACTGTCACAAGTTAAGAAGGGGACATCAAAATCCTTTAGAAAAAGTGGTGAATACCACTCAGAATGTGAAACGTCAGAGATCTCCTATGAAGACACACTATGAGATAAATTATTTGGATGTGCTATCTAGGAAGATGAAAGACCTACTAGAAAGGTCTAGAGAATTAATCAAGAAAATTGAGTCCCTTGAGAAATTCAAACAATCTCAGAGTTCTGTAACTCAAAAGAGGAAAGATCCTAAGAGAATTGATCTGTCCACCAAAATCACATCTATGTGGGTTAGGAAAGATTCTCTGAAGGAGAAATGTTCGACAATATCCTATTTCTGAGCAATGTGCTCTCTATCCCCTCGTGTTCTCCATTCTTATATTTTAGGGATATATTTTTTTTTTGATTTTGTTTCATTTTGAAGAATAAAAATTAAAAATATTTCAGAAAATCAAAAGATCAATTGTTCAGAAGAATGTTAAAATTATTAGTTGATTATACGATTTTGATGAGTAGTAATTTCTGAAAACATTAAAAGAAAAAGAACTTAACTGTTAGTAAAATTTTGCTAATCTGTGTATTATATCTTTTAATTATTATGATTGGTCAATTTTTACTAGTGTGCATTTGAAGATTATTGAAACAATATATCTCACATTCACATACACATTGATTATTTATGTAGGAATGGATTTGATAGAGGTGTGAAATCTTGTATTATTGGAATTAGAAATAAACCTCTACTGATTATAACTTTAAATTAGTAGTGTTCCTATCTACAATTGATTTCGAAATTGCACTATAGTCGACTGTTGACTTCCCAATGAGAGTTATTATTCTAAGGAAACAACTACCTCCACAAAAATTAGAGTGAAAGCCATTTATATGGCCTTGCTTGAAATTGAAATTTGATTCTCATTGCTGCAGAAAAGGGCTACCTACATGGAGAGTGAAAGCTACCTATACTCAAAGTGAATAAAAAAAATATTGTAAAAGATAGTCAATTTGTTAAAAAAATTCTTATCCATCAGCAAATACCCGTATACAAGAGAGTATGTGAGATCCCTTAATAACTCTAATGACAATTTTACGATCGGATACAAGATACTTCGAGATTCTGATATTTATGAGAAATTATTGTTGAAATCTTATCCGGTACCACAGATGGACTCATATCACTTACACTTGATGATATTACTGTTGATATTTGAATCTATGATTACTAGTGATTTGTGATTTACGCTAATGTCTAAAAGAATTAATATTTCTAATGAAGTAAAAGATTGAATTACGTGTTAGGTAATTCTCTTCAATAAGAATCAGTGTTTAGTGCTTATCAAGATTGACTCTATGGATTGAATTCTAACATTTTTCTGCCGTATTATCTTTTCTTGAGAAATTTTAAAAATAATATTTTGCTTGAAAAAATTTATTTGGGGTCCTGGAAAATGAGTTTATTGGTTTTTAAAATTTAAAATTTTTTTCATTCCCGGATCAGTCCAATCGATATACTCTGTTTGTGTTACTTATGTGTATAAACCAGTATGTATTATGGTTAGTATGTATATATGCACTTGTTCTTAATGATGATATTCATTGCATACTTGTTATTTGCTTATATTTATGTACCTTTGTCATTCTGTGACAAAAAGGGGGAGAGAAAATAATAGCAATAAAAATAAGTTGATGCATGAGATAGGAAGAGAAAATTTTTTCATTATTTTTTCCAATTTCTCTACTTGTGATGTGCATATTTTAACTCACTGCATTTTAAAGATTTACCGATGATATTACATGGTATGTATTGTTGGTAGAATGTGCAGGGAACAGATCAAAAGCCATTCTATTATATCTGTTCGATTATCTCCGAGAGAGTGTGAGATAGTGAGTGAATCATGTAAGAGGGTGTGATTGTATTTTTTATTTTTTACCTCTTATATGATTTAAATATTTTTTGTCACGGAATTGCCAAAGGGGAAGATTGTAAGGAATATTTTTATATTCAATTTGACAAAGATTCCGTTTGATATAAAAATATTCTTGTAACCGTTCCTACGAGCACAAGTGTAGTGTGGAGATGTCGTTGTACGCATACTTCGCCAACTACGTCAAGACTAAAAGACAGAGACAGCAAGAATCAAACGGTTGACAACATGAGTCATCTGAGTAACTGTCAATTTGTCAGTTAACGATCGTGTACGCTCGATTAGAAAGGTAAGTGACTTAGTGGCCATAGGAGTTGGTTAAAATGAACAAACTATAATGGTCAAACTTAGTCATTGGACTGACCCGAGTCTAAGTCAATTAAATTGACTAATGGGATAGTCCAATTGATTGGACATAGCCCAATTGATTGGAGACTCTTTGAAATCGATTGGAAACTACGAGGCAGAAACTTATTTCAGCCCAATCGATTGGAGCCTTCGGGACATAAACTTTGTTAAGTCAAATCGATTGGAGACTTTATGAAATTGATTGGAGCCTTCGGGCCAGAAACTTATTTTAGTCAAATCGATTGGAGACCACTGTGTAATCGATTGGAGCTTTCAGAACAGAAGTCTTATTGAGCCCAGTGGATTGGACACTTATCCCCAATCGATTGGACATGGCCCAATCGATTGTACACTAGGTCCAATCGATTGGACCATGTACAGAATTGGTCCTTCTTAGATCCAAAATTCTTGGTTCCATTATCCCACGTTTTCCACGACGCAGGGTCTTGAAATTCTATAAATATAACATTTTTATGCCTTCTTTAAACACACACAGAGACACAGAGTGACTCAATCTTCAAGAGAGAGAAGAAAATATTTTATTTATTAGAGTGTCCATTCGAAGACCAAGAAACTTATTTTCCATTAACATCTTGTGAGCTTGTTCTCTTTTTGATCAAAGCCAAGAGCTTGATCATTTCCTCAGCTTAGGTTTTCCACTTTTATATTCGACCTAGTAGCTTGAGTGTACCAGTGTGACTCAACACCATTTAAGCAACTTAGGGTTCAGGGTGTACTGAATCCTTCACCTTTTACAAAGGCGGGAGTGTTGAGAATTTGAGATCGGAGGAGCCGATCGATGGTAGGTTTGGGGTGTATCAAACTGAACAAGCGGACAAAGCTTCTTGGCTGGAAGGGCACGCGTGGATTCGTAGCGTTGATTCAGATGATGTGGACGCATCGACAGTAGGCCTTGGCTAAGGTTGGAAGTTGTATTTGCAATGGTGCTGCGTAGGTAACCTTTGTTTCGTTTAACTTTTCAGTTAGTGATACTTTCCGTCTGGACGTGGTCCCGTGATTTTTCCTTGGCTAAGGTAGCCAAGGAAAAATCTCTTGTCTTGTGTGATTGTTTGTTTGTATTCCGTAATCTATCTTGATTAGATCAAACAACAAAAAAAAAATATACTACGGAGGTATATTCGATTTGAGTCGGTTGTGATAATCTTTTATCAAACAACTAAAGAATGTGATTTTATTCCCTTACCACAGACCAGTAAAACTGTGTAGGTATAAATAATTTTAAATACCTAATCAACCCCCCCCCTTCTAGGTATATTGAGTTAAAGAGAATGGACCGGTGAAATTTGACCCTCGACCTCCTCCTTTTGCTTGGTTGTAGTTTTCTTCTTTTAATATAATTCACCTTATAAAAAAAAAAACTTTAACCATGGTAATTTGAGCATTATTCACTATTAATTATGTGGGTACAAGGATCAAAAGGTTTTAAATCACTAATCTGGTTAATTAATTTTTGGTTTGTAGGCCCATCTAGGGATTGGCCAAACATCCACACTGTTAGTAGGGGTGTCAACGGGTCGGTTCCGGTTCGGTTCCTAAGGTGACTAGAACCGGAACAATCGGTTCCGGTTCTTATCGGTTCAGTTCCTTAACGGTCCCGGTTCTCAAAGTGATGGATCCGGAACTGGAACCGATTATGTATTTATGTCGGTTCCGGTTCCGATTCCTGGTATATTGGGCCAAATCTTGAGAATATTAGAATATTTACACTATATTTATTTATTGGTACCGGTTCTTATCGGTTTCGGTTCCATATTAGGCTACCCAGAACCGGAACTGTTATTGTCTGTTTGGTTCCGGTTCTGGTTACTTTTTAATCGGTTCCCAAAAAAGTGGAACCGGAACCGGTGTTTTCGGTTCCGGTTCCAATTCGACTTCAAATAAATGGGTAAAATTGACACCCCTAACTGTTAGAGTCTTCTAAAAGTATGCCATATGAATGGCTCATATTATGGGCGGTCAGTGATTACTTGTTGGTAGTGGCATTGGAGTGAATGAGGTTAGGGTGAGGACGACTATGTTCTTCCGTAGGGATGTGGAAAACCACTTTAGATTATTGAGTGTTAACCAAGATGCATTAGTTTAGGAGTTTTTTCTCAATTGCTACCAAGCAACCGTAAACTAATGCATCGTAACTGAATGCGTTTGCATTCATTTACATTTTACCAAGCAGAGCCTAAATTACTTATCATGCAACTATGTTCTTATTTTGCCACTTCTTGCAAAAAAAAAAGGCCCTTACAAACATTGCAGCCCATTAGAGCATCTCCAATAGGTTCTGTATTTTGGCTATTTCGTCAGAATAGGGAGCCGTGGAGGGAAAAAATAACTCCAATAGACTGTCAGTTGGCTCACCACTTTAGGGGCTCCTCAACAGCCTCACTACAATCTTGAGGGTAAAGAACCTATACTCATAATAAATCCAATCAGCCAATAAGAAAATACAGAATACCATGTATATTGACCAAGGAAAAGGTTTCTAATATATGGGATTCATAAAAGTGTTCATCTAGAAAATCTAGAGGAGAAAGAACCACCACCGGAGTGGTGATTGCCGGCCATGATACTCCGGAGGGTTGGTCGTGGGTGATGCCGGCACACCCATTGAAATTTTGTGGTTGGCCGTCAGCTACAACCCTTTGATTTGGGGTTTGGGTTTTGGCCCACGCCATTTTTTTAAGGTTGAAGATAAGGGCATTTTTGTTCTTTAATAAAAAAAATTAGTAGTCAACTTGAGTCAATATTGGTCAAATGATAGTGGACCGGGTCGTAGGGTGTATTTCAATTTTTTCAAATTATGAGGGGGTATGTCAAAAATTCCCAAATATTTCTTTAGAAAATATTTTAGTTGACTTTGGAGTTTGGAGTCTTTGGACAACTAAAAAGGTAAGTAATATTTTCTAATATATATTAAAAAGTAAACTCATGTTAAGGGCTACCTTAACCTGAGGACAGGTGACGCTTAATTATTTGTCAAAGATCAAAAAATTTCTCCATTTTTTTAACCATGGTTTTAAAAACGGCCGTTTAAACAGTAACGCCTCAAGCCCGTTTCCGTTAAAACCGTTTAAACACGTTGTAAACAGAGAAGTTAGATCTAAGACTCGAATAAGATAATCAAATCTCTTTATTACTGAATCACTTTAGAACACAAGCAACAAAGCTAGAAACAATATAAAAGATGAATCCATTCCATTCGAGTCTGGAGTTCGGCGGACTAAACGGTTGTAGAGACCACAAAAAGGGAAGATTAAGAAGAGATGCTAGAAAGGAACAGTGTAGGAGATTAGGACAACACATTGGCTCCCCCCGGTCCTCCCTCTTTTCTTTAACCCCTTCCTCTATTTATAGTGGAGGGTTGAAGGCAAAGAGGGTATGATTGTAATTAATTTGACAATCATCATCGCACATCTGTATCGTGCTACGTGGATCAAAGGTGGCGCCGTCGTATTTGGATTACGACCCTTTGATCGGACACGTGACATGCTATAGTGCCCGTGTGCTGTCCAGACGACGATCGACCAAGCGAGTATCATGTTCCCACGTATTCTAGTGGTTTTGCGAACACGATTGCCCCTGACCAACCTCTCATACACTTGCCCGCCAATCCTACGATTTATCTATGATCCCCATGCTAGTGTGCGACACTAGCTAGCGTGCCTACGAAAAATGGAATTCTTATTAGCGGGTACATAACCCTTGTGTGAGCAAGACTACCGTCTTAGCGCTATATGCAAGTACCGAATTGGCACTTTGTGAATGGAAGACATTGATATACCATGTTGTCTGACGTGCGGGCATCGTCTGATAGATACGTTGCGCAGGTCACGCCTGACGTGCAAGGTGCCGTCTAATGGGCAAGTAGCTTGCGTCACTGTCTGACGTGCGAGGTGCCGTCTAATGAACAAGTAGCTTGCGTCACCGTCTGACGTGTAATGTGCCGTCTGTCTTTTGTTTGGGATATCTATACATGTTTTATCGGTTTTGAAAAAAACGGTCGTTTTTTTGTTTTAACGGCCGTTAAAATCATTTAAACGGCCGTTAAAATCATTTAAACGGCCGTTTAATTCTGAAAATTTTGTGAAAAAAATGGTCGTTAAATCCGTTTAATTCCGTTAAATTCTATTTTTTTTTTTAATTTTCAAATTTCAAAATTTGAATTTCAACACCATTTTTTCCGTTTTTTTCCATTAAAATCCGTTTAATTC
Source organism: Euptelea pleiosperma (assembly GCA_035048495.1). Classification (NCBI taxonomy): domain Eukaryota; kingdom Viridiplantae; phylum Streptophyta; class Magnoliopsida; order Ranunculales; family Eupteleaceae; genus Euptelea; species Euptelea pleiosperma. Next base: position 2,789,092 of record CM068545.1, read on the forward strand.
CGTTAAATTCCTTTTTTTCCATTTTTGCCCCTGGCTGTTTCAATCCGTTTTAACAGACGTTTAAACGGTAACGCTCCCAGTCCGTTTAACCGTTAAAACGGCCTCCTTTAAACCTTGTTTTAAACCATGACTAGAACGTCACCATGTACAAGGAAACTACCCTAGTTTTCTTATAGAATTACAACATTGCCCTTCTCGTGGGCTGCACTGTTTTGGCGTTCTGTTTTAGGCCAAGAGATAAAGATTCAATGTAAAGCACAACATCTTACATAAACGAAATGTTTGTGCACAAGTACCCGATCGACCATTAAGCAAGTCTAATCTAGCCACACTGGATGAGATGAAGCCTTTTGAATCATTTCCCGATGGCACACGTGGGAATCACACGAGCTAGAACTATATATGGATGAATGTGGGAAATATAAACCAAATATTGGGAGATAGGGGTGTAAACGGACCAGGCTTGGGCCTAGCCAAGCCCAAAGCCCAGATTGATACAAACAAAATTCAGGGCTTAAACCTCTGATGGGCCAGCCATTTACATCCTTAGTGGTAGACAAACTGGATCATAGACATTTACGAAGGGGCTTGTCCATTTAGCCAAACTTAATATATATACAATAAACTTCTGGTGCAACTAGAGAAATCAACTAGCATACATGAAGTCGCACAGTAAACCTCTCAATGGAAAACGGGGCATCCATCAACCTCTATCCCTGGGGCAGTAGGACAACTTGCAAGATAGCAATGATCATCCATTTCCAAACCCCACCATTTCATCCCATCGATGTTCTTCACCCCTAGACTGAAATAACAAAGGATGGCCATAAAAGCAACCCCGGCGTCTAGTCCTGCCGATAGCACGTAATTGTGCCTAGCCCACCACCCCTTGAACTTCCTATACACATAGAAGTTAAAGAAGATGCCAACTGCCAACCAACATATGTAGTTGACTGCCCTAGCTGACGGCATAGCCCCAGTGCCTCCTAGTATGACGGGCATGTTAATGAGGCTTATCCATTTTTGATTGGGAAAAAGACGTGAGAGCACCCAGACGGGCACTGGTGCAAGTGCCCCGATGAGGAAGAAGTAGTTCATCTTCGCGTATAGGCCTAGACGTCCAAACATACGAAGTGGTCCTACAACACCCCAAATGATGGAAGCATTGTAGAAGACATCATTACCAGGGCATGTCCATGGGCTTCCCTCTGGCAATAGTGATGGATGACAAATATTGTCCACTGACGTAAGGAGCCACCAAGCAGTACCGAAGTAAACGGACGATGCAACTATCGTGCCCACAAGCTGCATCAAAAAAATTCGTTTCATTTTGTTTTTCTTGTTTTCCATTAATTTCGAAGTGCAATTCTGAGCTCACACCAATGTATTGACATGGAATTTCACGAAATTTTGAAAAATTCAATGAAATTTCGAAAAAATCTGAAATTTTTGAATTTCTTTTTTTTTTTATGGGTTTTGGTTTCCACGTAGTCCAAAGCCAAAATTTCGAACAATTCGCCGAAATTTAAAACCCTACTAAAAGTATAAAGGAAAAATGTGAAGCTCAACCATTACCTGAACGAGAAACATGGACTTGGGAGGTATCTTCATGTAGTGGCCTAGCTTGAAATCCGAGAGAAACGTTATTGCTTGAGCCATACTGATATAACCATAGGTTTTGAAAGCCACATTAGCAAGAGGCCTCCCAGGATACATGTAACCAATCATCAGCTCTGTAATCACATTTAGCCCTGGTTGCTACATCCAAAGATTTCTCATAATAGTCAGGCATAATAGAATTCTATATATCATCCCCCTTTTAATGGAAACAAAATCATCTCTTAAGAAACTTACCATGTTCGTTGTAGCTGTAATCACACCGATGGGGAGGGTGAAGAACAGAGCTAAAGCAATTGCTAGTAGGACTCCCCAGTAAGGAAGTTGCAATTGCCTATCAAATCCTTCACAAGTGAGAATGGAAAGTGCGGTTACCACAGCCAATATTGTGTAAAACCACCATTGAGGGACAGAATCATAGTTCTTCTTCATCAACCTAGTGTGGACATCATCATTCTGACCTCGGAACGCTTCTTTCGTTTGTTGCCAAATTGATCTATAAAAGATTCAATCAAGAGTGACACATTTAGCTCTATTGTAATACAATGAGTGAAGTACCCGCAGTACATTGATATACATTATTAAGCCTAGCTCCCTCTAATTGCTTAAGCTTTTAGAGTAAAATTGTATCAGAGCGGGAGGTCTTGAGTTTGATCTCCCTGGGGGCGCGTGTCCTGTACGTGTGTCCCGCATGTGGGGGATGTGGTGTTGTTGCGCGTGTGCATTGGACCCATGAGGTACGTATGTGTGTGCTGAGGACCCTTTCATACACTTTGTTAAGCCTCCCTCTAATAGCTTATGTTTTTAGAGTAAAGCTATGTTGCATGGAGTCTTCAAACCAGCAGACGAGTCACGTGTGGAGACAGATTCGAACATCGAGTCGCTTGAGACTCTTTTTTTTTTAATTAAAATTTAAATATATATTCAATATAGGGACATTTGGGGTTTGAACTCCGTGGGAGAGAGAGAATAGGGTTTTACTTCTAAGAATATTTGGTAATAAAAACCCTACCAAAATCTGCCAATTCCCGATATTTCGCCACGGACTCATCGTTATAAAATAAAAATAAATTAATAATTAAATATTCAGCCGAGTCCCCGAATCATATTTGTTGGTGTTTGCCGAGTCCAACACCTTGAATCCGTGTTGGATTCCGACACACATGTACATGTCTGTATCCATGCAACACATGAGTAGAGAGTGGTTGTCAACATTATAACTAGGTTACCTCATAAATTTTTATCTGCTGTAAATGAAAATCATGAAATGGAAAAGAAGTAAATGAAAAGGAAAGAAATTTACCTCCCATGGAAGAGAGCAACATGAGAGAGAGTAGCGGTCAATGTTGCAAAGCTTAGCCCGTAAGTGTATATAAAGAAGATGCTCAGATTGACCTTGCTGTAACTATCATACCCTTCCTGATTAAACTTGAAGCTTGCATCATTCAATACTAGTGAAACATTGTAAGGTTGCCCATCAGCACTGAACACGTGAGGGGATAAAATCGGGAATCGTTTGGCCTCATATGCGTTGGTCCAATAACTTATGGGGATTATTACGTAGAGAATTATAATGAAACCAACCAATATGTTAACGATAGCGAATCCAGGGGTGGCTAATGGACTTCCTAAGAAACCAGCTACAGTTGACCAATCAAGGGCGAATGAGCCAATGCCAAGGCCATAACGACCAGAGCCAATTTGATGTGCTGTGACCGAGTCCTTCCATATCCAGCAAACAAAGGAGAGAGCAGTTATGGAAGGAAACAGATAGTTAGGGACAATGAAGTATGAGAAGCTTGATATGAGAACTATGAGGAAGAACTGGACCCTGGTTAGTCCTCCCTTTGGCCTGATTTCTACATCATGCAGTGCCCTGAAAGTTCGTTCAAAAGTAACATGGTTAAGATAGAGACAGAGACAGAGACAGAGAAAGAGAAAGAGAGACAGATTCAGAGAGAGAGAGAGAGAGAGAGAGGACCTAAATAGGGACACTTGAACCAGGTTGGATGGCCACCACATGTACGGAGAATCAACAAGAAATTTCCTGAAGAGACCGGCCCATCCATATCCAAGCATCTAGTTCTCCATCAAAGAGCAACAAAAATATGAGAACTTCTATATGTTTCAGTGTAAGCAATATACGTATAGCTGGGCCTAGGGGTGTAAATATTGCATTTGAGCCCGTAGCCCGGCCAGTCCCCCTCCTCTAAGGATCAGGCCTGTGCTTGGCATTATGGAGCCCAGCCCATCTCGGCCCGGCACAACTAAGGGCCAGGGCCAAGCTTAGGGTATGACTTATTGCCAAGCCCATTTAAATCTCGACCCATGAGGAGCCTGACCCAGCCCGTTTACACCCCTAGGTGGGACACATTAGGAAGTATCTTATAGAGCCAACTAGGAAGAGTAACAACTCAACTCGATAAATTTTCAAATCATTTGAATTATGCAGGTACATGAAAGAACCGTGTTTAAACCTGCACAAACTACGGCAGCATTAGGGATGTCAATGGATCGGATTGGATAGATACATGCCTGATCTGGTACCAATATGATAAGAAATCGGATCAGCATACATGGGTATTAGACCCGAAATTATCGGATCAAATCAGATCAGATTTTCAGGTTGATCCGATCTATTGACATCCCTAGGAAGCAAGTAGTGCATGCATTACCTATAGAATTTGCAGAGTAAAAATCAAATTTATTATCTCTTGATCATGGATATAGCGGAGTTCTAATCAGGTGGCACAGGTTATTAAAAGGAATTCCTCAAGCGCATATTAACAACAGTTTTTGTCAAATAAATAATTAGTTCAAGAAAAACTCACCTGGGTAGTTTGGGTTAACAACATAGCTGCTATGGGGTGCAGTCCCCGGTGGTAGAAAGCCTTCACTATAGTAAGAATATCCACTGCATAAACGGGAATTGAACCACAGTTGGCAAAAATGGTGATCAAGCAATGCTCTTTCAAGTTGAAAGGCCCAGGATTCAATGAAAATGACCATTTTGTTGCAGGAATTCGAAATGATTTTTCTGGTAGAGTTGCAGCCATAAGTTTTCCAAGTGGAAGTACTACTATTTGGGCTGAAATCGACGTGACAGATAGGGTATTTTGGCGGTAACCAAAGAATTGGTTCAAGAATGCCAGTAAAGCACAAGAGATGATCCCCAATACCCATGTTCGAAACGTCAAAGCTGGTAATGTCGGATCATCCGTAATTGGAACCGTGAGGCGGACTTGCTCGATCGGACTATCATTCACCTCATCATCTGCATAAAAATCCAGTTCTGGTTATTCATTACAAATTTGCATTCATATTTGAACCATTTGTTCATAAAATGCCAACACCATTAGAGAGAGAGAGAGAGTGAGAGAGTGAGAGAGGAATCGAACCGGATTTCGCCGGTGTTAGCGTCTCTAAATCTAACTTTTCAGGCTCATAGGATTCAGGAAACTTATTACTACCCGAATCCGTCATCTTCTTCACCACTGCAATTAAGATTGGACTCGAGGAAGCCGGTATAATAAGATTTGGCAATGGTGTCTGTTAATGGGAGGTTAACATCCACATTGGTATTTGTTAACGTACGCCTTCAGGTTCCAATCTTTAATGTTTTTGGGGTTTCATTTTCATCTTATTATTTTACTTCATTTTGAAATGTTTTTTGTCCCCAACTCTGAGGGAACGTATTACAGCCGAAAGGAACATTCCTAAATTGCGTTCTTGGAAATTTACATGGTGACGGGAACAAACGGCTAGATTTCAATTTTTAATTAACCACATTATGTTAAGGACTAGAACCAAGTTTTAAAAGGGGCCATTATAACGGTACAGCAGACCAGGGGCATTACTATTTTCCCCGTTATAACGAATTGTAATGCTCAGGGGCAAAAACGGAAATAATGACGCTAAAATTCAAAATTTGAATTTCAAATTTACAACAAAAAAAATAAGGGGATATAACGGAAATAACGAACATTTTTTCACAAACATTTATAGAAAATAATGGTCATTATTTTTAGGGCTGCAACTTGGGCGGGCTCAACCCGAGCCCAAAGGATTGAACCCGTCGTTAGGGTTGGGTTGGGTTAGCTCTTTCAGAACTTGGGTTGGGTTTGGGCTGAATTTTTGGTAACCCGATCAAATCGGGTTGGGATAGGGTTGTGGCTCAGCCCAACCCAACCCAAGGGTTAGGGTTGAAAAATCTAAGCCCGCGACCTTGGGTTGGGTTGGGTTAGGGTTCATAACCTTTAAGGTTGGATTGGGCTAGGGTACGACCTCAAACCCAACCGAACCCACCCAACCCGATTTGATCAAACCTGAGCCCAACCCACCCGAGTTGCGGCCCTAATTATTTTTGTTATAATAAAAAAATAAAGGCCATTGTAACAAAGTAAAGACAGTTATTTTCTGAGCAAAACAGTAGATGACGTAACGGTGGAGGTCCGAATCCATTATAACTTTGTTACAACAGCCGTTTTTTAAACCATGACTAGAACATCACCATGTACAAGGAAACTAAAACCCCAGTTTCTTATAGAATTACAACATTGCTCTTCATGTGGGCTGCACTGTTTTGGCGTTCAGTCTGTTTTAGGCGAAGAGATAAAGATTCAATGTAAGGCACAACATCTTACATAAACGAAATGCTTGTACACGAGTAACCGATCGACCGTTAAACAAGTCTAATCTAACCACACTTGATGAGATGAAGCCCTTTGAATCATTTCCCGATGGCACACATGGGAATCACACGAGCTAGAACTATATGGATGAAGGTGGGAAATATAAACCAAATATCGCTTATCAGGCATGTCTCATTCTTTCGGATGGCTAGAAATAATATGAGAAACAGTCCAATAGAAGTTCTATAAATTGGACGGTTGAAGTTGATTTTTTGCCAGGGTGATTTCAGGGGTGGTAATCACCGTTTGGTGGTTCCTCTTGGCCTTTATGTGTCAAATGTGTGTAGTTATATGTAGGTTGGTCCACCTCCAGGCCAATTGGGTTGATTAGAAATTTGTGAGAGGTGGGCCTCTTTTGGGGTTTTTAACATTAAAGGTTGAGATCTTCATCACCAGCAAGCATTTCAACTTCATGAATTTGACCTCTTATAGGCTTCTTGAATTGGGGCTGCAAGATAGGCTTGAGTCCCAAATCTTTTGTGCCATAACCTTTCAACGAACCAAGCAACAGCGTAGAAAGTGTAAATGCGTTCTTGCGCACTCCAGCCAAAACAACCTTAGCACTTCAGGCCCCCTTCTTATACGGGTATACTATATAATACACAAATTTTATTGGGAGAATTACCACATCTATATTTACGGCCCTCAACAACCAGCTTGTGTGTCATGCGACTAAAAGAGCTAGGGTGCCTTTATGAAAGTTTAGCCCGGCACCCCCAATTCCACTGTTTAAAGTATGCTTATCTCTTCCATCCCAAAAATACTCCTCATTCCTCATTGTTTGTACAATAGTCCTAGGTAGCTCTTTCCTCATGTTGCCCTCTTGTGACTTGAACCCATGATGTGGGGTAGGCTCTGATACCAAATGATAAGAACCTAACCAATACTTCAAAAGCACTAAGGATGTGTCCCTTGTTAGATAGCCATTTTAAATCTGTATAATTTTCCTTACCAAGAGATTTAAATCGGATAATTTTCTCTACTAGGTTTAGAATTCATTTCCCATTCAGATAGGTGAGAATTTATTTCGCATTTATTTTCTCACATGATTGAAATATGTGTTCTCAGTTACAATCAATCAACCATATTTTAAGGCATTTCTCGGAAAAATTTTCTGTGCAATCAAATACTCCCTAAGGTGATAGTGGAGCAGAAAGCCAAATCCTTATACAGTCTAGGTCATAGCTAAAGGTACCCAGATATGATAGATTTGGAATTGGGTCCAAAGGGATGGTTAGAGATGGAGATGGAGACGCAGACGGAGACATACCTAATCGCGTTTAGGGAGCTAAGGATCAATGCTTAAAAATAGTGTTTAGTGGTTTCAATACATGCTTATTGAAAATAAAGTCATTTTTATATGTCTATCTATAAAAGTGGGCACCCATCAACATGTACACCTGGGGCCGTAGGGCACTGGGCTAGAGGGCAATGATCGCTCACTTCTAACCCCCACCATTGCACTCCATATATACCTTCAAGTTGGAGTGTGAGACTTGCTACAAGAGCCATGAAAGCAACCCCCATATCAAGCCCAGAAGCCAACACATAGTTGTACTTTGCCCACCACCCTTTGTACTTCCTATACACAATGAAATTAAAAAGGAACCCCACAGTGAACCAGGACCAATAATTCACAGCACCGGCCGCCGGCATGGCCTTGACAGCTGCTAATATAATTGGAATGTTGACAAGTCTAATCCACTTCTTCCGGGGGAACAAAAGTGAGAGTATCCATGCTAGCACCGGTAAAAGCACGCCAATAAGGAAGAAGTAGAAGAATCCTGAGTATAGACCATGGGGTGCAAAAATGCGACTCGGACCTACCACACCCCAAATTATAGAAACACTATACATGAAGTGATCACCAGGACATGTCCATGGGCTCCCCTCTGGTAACTTGTCCACGTCGCAGATGTTATCCACTGTTGAGAATAGCCACCATGCCGTAGCAAAGCTTATGGAAGATGAGAGAATCGTGCCTGAAATCTGAGCAACGAACATAGATTTTGGAGGAATTTTCATGTAGTGGGCCAGCTTGAAATCATAAACAAAGGCGAGGGCTTGGGACATAGTAGAAAAACCATATGCTTTGAAAGCCACGTTTGCTAGTGGCTTGCCTGGGTAAATATACCCCATAATCAATTCCGAAATAACGTTTAACGACAAGTCCTGCACCCAAAAATTTAAGGCCAGTGTTAGCTTCGGCCTTAGGGAGATACAAATCAGCCCTTAACTTATCTCCATGTGGGCCCTCCACAGTATGCCAATTGGCGTGTCAAATCATGTTATTTGACATGCCAATGAAGCCCATGGGGAGATGATTCAAGAGACGATTTTTTGTGAGAATGATCTACTTGCTGTAGAGATCATATTATCCAAATATCAACCCATTCTATAACCTCTAACCCTATCAAATGCGGATTAAAAATTAACAGTTATGTACAAATTTTTACGACTTGTAATCCTCTTTTCATAGGGCTAGAAATGTCGAAACGGGTCCTCGCCAAAAATCAGTACTCATCTACACATCTAAATATACTAACATAGAGCAAAGAAACCTTCGAGAATGTGTGTGTGTCTGTGTGTATAAAGAGATTACCTGGCCAGTGGTAGCTTCAAGTACACCCAGTGGGAGGATTAGAACCAAAACCATAAAGCATCCTAGTAGAACACCCCAATAGGGAAGTTGCAGTTGTTTCCCAAACCCTTCACAGGCGAAAATTGCTAGACCGAGCATCGAGAATAAGATTATGTAGAACCACCATTGGGGAATAGGACTGTACTTCTGCATTAGCTTATTATGAACATCACCAAACTGGTCTTTGTTTATGTATGCTTGCCTAAATTGGTGCCAAACATCCCTAAAATGCAATGGACAAAAGGAAAACAATGCTGATCATCAGTGATATATTCTTTCTAATAAGTCATAAACAAACAATATCACAAGCAATAAAGAGCCTCCTCACCTCCCATTAAAAAGTATAAAATGAGTTAGAGCAGCAGTTAGAGAAGCGAAGTCCAACCCACTTGCATATAGGAACACAACACTCAGATAGATTTTCGAGTAGCTTTCATACCCTTGCTGGTTCAATGTGAGGTCTTTCTCATTCAAAACTCGGGAAACATTATAAGTTTGTCCATCGAAATCATACAAATTGTACGACGAAAATGGAAATCGCTTTGCATTGTATGAATTAGAAAGATAGGCAATGGGAGCTATTAAGTAAAGGATTACGACGAAACCAACCATTCTATTTATGATTGCAAATGTAGGGAAAGCTAAGGGACTTCCTAAGAAACCAGATACAGCAGTCCAATCTATGGCAAAGGAACCAATGCCAAGACCATAACGACCAGAACCAATTTGTTGGGCTATCACTGAATGTTTCCAAATCCAACAAACAAATGAAAGGGCAGATATAGAAGGGAAGAAATAGTTTGGGACAATATAATAGGCAAAACTTGAGACACTAATTAGAAGAAAGAACTGAAATCTTGTTAGCTGTCCCTTAGGCCTCAACTCTGCTTCATGTATTGCTCTGAAAAATCACAACGGCTAGTAAGCTATAGTAAATATTAAACGCACACAAATACATATGCACATGTCGATCAGATGGAAAATTTAACCATTTTCCACACCATGATCATCATCATCATCACAAAAATCAGTCCATTCTGACATTACTAACAATATAAAAAATTGATGGTTTTTTGGCTAAGCAAGACAGTGGAGGCTGGACCACCTCCCTCTAAAACTGTTCGGGTGGGATTGAAGAGAAAATTTGAGATGGCGGGATTTTTGATGCGAGGATCGGTGTCAATGATCGCGCACCACATATACCCATGGTTTAGGCTTTGGTTTTAAAAAGTAACCATGGGTATATGGGGTGCATGTTCATCTGCAGCAGGTACACCTAAGTGTATGGACAATGATGTTGTTAACCCTGGTGTACCTGCTGCAATATGATGGGTCACAGGATCGCCGCTTCTAAATTCCCGCTCCTTCAAAAATCTTCAGAGTGGACTATTTTTTGTGGAAAAAAAGATGTAACAGGTTATGCCCCAAACTTTTTGGAGCACGATTTTTGTTACTCACAGCTGTCATCTGGGCCCGCAGATCGCATGGATGTTTATCCCACCCTTGGTGGATATACACACCAAAAATCACCTTGATTGGTATAATCTCTAACCATTAGATTTTAGTACTTTTTAAGGCGTGTTTATTGCTGTTGAATTCAACCATTTGATTGAGTACTATAACCAAGGGAAAAAAATCATTAAACAAGCTGATTTTTAGCATGAGTGTCTACTAAAGGGTGCTAAACATCCATGCGGTCAGTGGGCCCAGATGGCAGTGGTGAGTAACAAAAAATGTGCTTCTCCATTTGAAAAGATCTCAGGTATACCTTGTTACATCACGACCCTTTTTTGTGAGGATGGTCTCCATGATATGAATAATTCACTGTTTAGTTACATGGTGGAACACGATTTTCATGTGGGTCCCACCACCAGTATAAGAAACAGATGGAGAGAGAGAGAGAGAGAGAGAGAGAGAGAGAGAGAGAGAGACCTGTAGAAAGATACGTCAATTAAGCAGTAGGGCCACCACATGTAGGGAGAATTCACAAGGAATTTCATAAAAATTCCAGCAAACCCGTAACCAAGCATCTATATTCATCAAACATCAATCAATATTCATCAAACTAACAAAGTTTGAAGGCAAGGCATAGTGCATGTGACTATGTGAGACATCCGAGGACTACTACAGAGTGTACACTCTGTTTCGACATTGCTAGGGGGACGTTTGGGAACGAGAAGTAAAAGCACTTCTACTTGTAGTAGAAGTTACTAGTTGATTATTTACCCCAAAGAAGTCATAGAAAATAAAAGCGTTGGGAGGCCTTATAATTTTTGAAAAGTAATTTCTTTTGGAAGTTAAAAGCTAAAAAATTTAGCTTCAGTTTTAAGTTAATTTATAACTTTTCAGGAGTTCAAATATGAAACACATCCGAACTAACTTTTTACCTTTTGGCTTATAAAAGTCAATGTTACTTATTTTTGTGTTGCCAAACGCCCCCTAGGCTATCAAATACAAATAGAATATGGCGAAAACGATTACCTGACTCGTCAGAGTCATCAAGAAAGCTGCCAAAAAATTGATCTTCTTTTTGTAGAAGGCCTTCATCAATATAACCAAAGATAACCCTAATGGGAAATTTAAGCCCGAGGTAGCGAAGGTTGTGAGCAAGACATGCTCTTTTATGTTGAAAGGCCCCGGGTTCATCGAAAACGTCCATTTTGTCCCTGGAACTCTCACTGCCTTGGTTGGAAGTGTCGCTGCCATTAACTTTCCAAGTGGAACAAGGAGCATCTGGACACAAGTACCCGAGAGGCTAACCGGATTTTGACGGTATCCGAAGAATTGTGATGTGAAGGCTAGTAGAGCGCACGTAATGGGCCCTAGAGCCCATGTTCGGAATGTTAAGACAGGCAATGTTGGATCGTCGGTAATAGGTACAGTGAGCCTCACTTGCTCGATGGGAGAAGGGTCAATTTCATATTCTGCACATAAACATTGAAACCAAGGTAAAGGGAATATCAAAAGATCTAGTAAAATATGAAGAACAGTTGCCAGGATGGATTTGGTTTGTCATGATCTTTGATCATGCCCACAAGCTTCAAGGCCCAGCCCACTTAAAAAGTGCAAAAAATCCAATGAATAACGAAGCAGACTTATGTTTGGCGCTTAAGGGATGGGGCAAACATACATGCGGTCAGGGGCCCGAAAATATGTGGTATGTGACATTTAATTTTTAAAGTTTTGGAAAAATTTAGTCTGAGAATCAAAAAAAAATAAAAAATTCAAATCCAACTGTCACAAATCACCCCATGAAAAATGGGTTTTTCTTTGATGCAGACTTTTGTATCAAAATTTTGATGAAGAAGTCCCTCAAATAGCAACGTAGTAGACTCATTTGGGCCCACTTTCCCTGAATGTATGGTCCACACTATGATGAACCTACACACCAAAAATCAGCATGATTGGTGATTTATAGCCGTATGATTGAGCACTTTTTCATCGTGGGCCTTATGAACTAGTGTAGGTGTTGGTTCTAAGCCCATGATGAAACAGTGCTCAAATCCAATGGCTAGGAATCACTAGTCACACTGATTTTTTGCTGTGTTGGTCCACTAAGGTGTGGGTCAAACATTCATGGGGCCAGTGGGCCCTAAAGAGTCTATTCTGTGGAAATTCGAGGGGCTTCTGCATCAAAATTTTGATACAGAAGTCTGTATATCATAGATTTCTTCATGAAAAACGTTCGAATCCAACAGATAGACATCAATCACGCTGATTGTTAGTGGTGGATCAATCACCCCTTAATATATATATAAATATGGGGTACGTATGCAACGCAAGAAAATCTAGCAGCCTCTGTACGTATGCAACCCAAGAAAAAATATATTTAGTAATGGTAGCAAGTAACTATCTGTGCAAACTCTCTCGAGGTTGCTTGCTAGGCATTCCTCGTATTTTAATTCAAAAGTGTGATTTTGGAGGCAATTTGTTGTCTTTTGTAAATTACCTGTCTCCTTTTCTTCTTCTGGTTTGGTCTGTTCTCTCGTTGTTTTTTCTTTTTCAGAAGTATCCTCTCCATATTTCATGCCTGTCTTCTTCCTTACAACTTTCTCACTCCTCACAATATGGCTGAGACTCCTCTCTGGGTCTGTGTCTCAACCATACCATGTTCGAGCTAAACGAACATGGTTGTTCGACCCATCAACGTCCTGAGCCCTAATTTGGAATCAAAAGATATTCATCTTTCACTCTTTCGTTGTCTCTACCCAAAACCCTATTTAACCTCCAGAGATTCCCGTTAAAAAATAAAAATAAAAGCTGTCGGAGAGGTTTGGTTGGTTCTATGAATGCCAGGTGGAAGGGCAGACGTTCTGCATTACCACGTTTAGCTGAGTTCTTCAAACCGGTCATAGAAAACGCCGTCAAAGTTGCAAGCAGTTGCGGAGGCTGGGAATTGCGATGGCTCCTGCTCTCACCAATTTAAAACATCGCACATATGTTATAAATTGAGAAGCACATGGACCGTGGATCACTTGAATCCACGGTCAAAGGCCTCAACCGCACAAACCAAGCATCATATTTCCAAAGGGTCAGGCTCCGTTGACAGCCCTAAAATGACAGGATTCTGTACAGGACACAACTATATGACACGTGGCGCACTCTTGGAGGACTCTGACCGTATGGATGTTTGGCCAACCCCTAGGTGGACCTACAAACCAACATTCAGCCTGATTAGTGATTTCTAGACGTTGGATTGGACTTATTTTCATGGGTTGATCTCAACTATGTGAATTATAGCAGTATTTGAGGTACAACGATCCAACGTCTATAAATCACTAATCAGGCTGAATTTTGGTTTGTAGGTCTACCTAGGGATTGTACAAACATCCATACTGTCAGCGTCCTCTTAAGAGTGTGCCATGTGGCACACATTTGTGTCCTGTACAGAATCCTGCCATTTTAGGGCTGTCAAAGAGCCCGACCCTTTTCCAAATAGGTTTCTAAAAAAATAAAAAATATTGAGCTAACCCGTAGATAACCGGAAAAAATATGTGCAGTTGAGGCAATAGACCGTTGGATTCAAGAGTTTCATGATCAATCCATGAGTTTTTATCAAGAAGAACAAGATCTTGATCTTCATGTGGTCAAGTTTTTGCCAAGAAGGCCTTATGTCCGACGTATCAAATGGTGGGTTCCAGTTCCCCTTCGTCTCCACATGTAGATAAACTAGTGGGTGCCCCGTGCCATCGTCACTCCTCGACAAAGAATTTACCAAAATCAGGTGAGTGGCAGAGATCCACCATCCATTTGGGGGAGGATTAGATCTCGGCCCTTCTTCGTTGATGCTTATAAGAGAAGGTATAAGTAGGGAGACAACCAATGTGTTTTGTTATATAGAATAGTAAATGGCCCATGCCCACGGCACTCTCCGACAAAAGCATTTGCAAAAATTGGGTGCCTTCGGCACTCAAATGGTATAACAGACTGGGGTGTTACCGTTTTTTCCATTATAATCGTTGTTATAACGGATTGTAACGCACAGAGAGAGAAATGGGAAAATAACTGAAATAACAAAAAATAACGGTGTTGAAATTAAAATTTTGAATAAATTGAGGCCAAATGAGGCGTATTGAGTGGCTAAAATCTAACCGTCCACATTAGATCGATGGATTTGATCTCAACCACTCTTTATCTAACCGTCCACATTAGATGGATGGATAAGAGAATACAACTGAGTTGTCTTGTTATATGTGTGGGTAGCCCATGCCCGCAGAACTTTCCGACAAAGTGTTTGTCAAAATCGGGTGGGAGTTAATCTTGGCCATCGATATGAAGCATAGTGGATCTCAGCCACTCATTATTGAAGCCATATAAGATAAGAGGGGGTATAAGAAAATCACATTCACTTGTTATATTGATAGTGGGTAGCTCGTGCCCTCAGCACTCACCGTCAAAGCATTTGCAAAAATCAGGTGTGAGTGGCTAAGATCCACTGTCCATTTGCGAGATAAGATCTCGGGCCTTCTTTTTTGAAACAGATAAGAGGGGGTATAAGTGGGGAGACAACTTCCCTGTTTTGTTATATAGATTGCATGCGTTTTCTTTTTTCCTTTTAAATCTGCAAGCGGTGCAAACTAGATTTGTCCACAAGTATCCAAAGGTTTGAAATCACCAATCAAGTTCATTTTTGGTCTGTAGGCCCATATAGCGATTTGCCAAACATCCATACAGTCAGCGTCCTCTAGAAATATGCCACGTGACTCCTATTGTGGACTGGGCAATGAACGAAGTGTTTCTCATGGTGGAGTAAACCTTTGCTCACTGCTTGCTGTGAGCGAAGCCAATCACAGCACACAATACAAACCACGTGGCACACTCTTAGTGGACACTGACCGTATGGACGTTCACAGCAAGCCAATCACAGCACACAATACGAACCACGTGGCACACTTTTAGTGGACGCTGACCGCATGGACGTTTGGCCAAGCACTAGGTGGATCTACAAACCAAAAATAAACCCGATCAGTGATTTCTAAGTATTGGGTTGAAGTTATTTTCATGGGTTGATTTGAACCGAAGGAATTTGAGCGTTTTTTGGGAGCAAAGATCCAAAGTTTGTAAATCACTAATCAGACTGATTTTAGGTTTGAAGGTCCACCGAGGGACTGGCCAAACATCCTTACGGTCAGCATCATCTAAGAGCATGCCATGTGGCTCTTTTTTGTGTACTGTGATCGGCTTCACTCACAGAATGTAGTGAGCGAAGGTTTACTCCTCATGGTGCTTGCACAATTTGTGGAGTGCAAATAAATTTTTCATTTTTTTTATTTTGAAGGCAAAAAAAAACCTAATCACTCTTGTTCGTTTGTTCTTTCTTCCTCCTCCAACTCACTGAGAGAGAGAGAGAGAGAGAGCGTGAGTGTTGTTGAATTACATGAGCAAAGCCATGTGATACTTGATGAGGTAGGTCCCTCAAATGACCCAATTTCCAATATGCAAGAGAAAGAGAGAGATTGTTGTTAGATTACATGAGCAAAGCCATGTGATAGTTGATGAGGTAGGTCCCTCAACCGACCCAATTTCTCCTCAGCATACACTATTAAAAAAATATTTGAAAACTACTATTTCCCCACTCTATATATACACAGACACACTGCATCCTCCATCCTACATCCTCCCAAGTCTTCACCTACATCCTCCGAAGTGTTGAAGCTTTATGTTCTTGTTCTATCAATTAGCCCATTGAGAATATCCCTTTTTTTTTGTCATTCTCTTTGATTCAAGAATAGTCATGGGTATCTGTTTGCCTTCATTGGCTCTTCAGTCCAAGCAGATTCTCAAACTTCACACTCTTCTTACAAGAAATCAGTTATCTCCCGCAGCAACACTGAAAAAGACTCTAATCGAACCTATCGAAATTACTAATCAGGAAAAATTTTGGTATGTAGGTCCTTACGGTCAGTGACGTCTAAGAGTTGCCACGTGTAAAGTGTGTATCGCACGTGCCGTCCCATTTGTTGATGGGTAATAACCGTAACAACATAGCCTCCTTCATTCGTGCACTTGTATGCATTGGGTGAGCACGTATGCTTGAACTTGCTCTCCCCCGGTTTCAAACGATGGACTTCAATGATAAGAGAGGAAACGTTACGGAGAGAGAGGGAAACAATCTTCGTCCGCGATGGAGGTTTGATCCCACTTTTTGATTTTGATAGTTTTTTTGTTCTTCTTCTTTCGCTATTAATTTGCTTTCACGATCTCGATGTTGGTGTTGGTTCTCTCTCCCTTTTTTTTTTTTTTTTTTTAATTTTCTTACATGCTTGCAATCTTCATCTTTACTGATCTTTGTGCGTGTGCAAGCTTTACCTGATTTTCTTTTTGCTGCTAATTTGGGGTTTTCTGTTTATCTTATTGGGTTTTGGTTCGTTTTCCTTTGTACTCAGGGAGTTTAGGTTTTAGAATGTGATCTGATCATCAGGGTTCTGTACCCAGTGAAGTGGAAATAGATGTTGGGGATATGATGGAAGAGATGTTTGTATGCTAGGGTTTAGATTATCTACTCACATACGTATCCCTCATCGGCATTAGATTTCTTTCTTGATCGATTTGTTTTGATGATCTTGAAATTGGGGGTTGGTTCTTTCTTTCTTTTTCTTTTATTTTTTTTTTAATTTCTTGCGTGAGTGCAGAAAAAACCCCCTACCTTCTGCATTTTCTTGATTTTCGTTGTGTGTGCAAGCTCTACCTCATGCCTTTTCTTGATTTTCTTTCAAACCTCTTCCGGTGGTTTTCTCATGATTTTGAATTTTGATGGTCTCTCTGTTCTTTTTGACCTCCTATATGCTTGTCCTTTCTTCTTAATTCTGCAATCAATGTATGCCGTGAGCAATAGGTCGGATGCATGCCCAAACAAACGACTATTTGTCATTTGGTTAAAATGATTGTTTGGAATCATTTTTATCATGTATCTTACATTTCCTTCTGGCTCTGTTTTAGCCATTGGTTCTTGTTGTATCTTGCTCTTAAGTTTATCTGATAAAAAAAAAAGATTCAATGAGCTTGTCAGTGTTGATTTTGTTCAGCTGAGTACTGAACTGGTTTTTTTCCAACTCTCCTGTAAAGCTCGATTCAATGCGTTTCATTAGCTGTATTGATGAAGACCCAGTGGTGCCAATATACAGATTTTACTATTTTAGGGTTAATGGGTTATACTTCATGTAACAGTAGGAATTTCTTGAGTCGATTGCTGTAGCTTAATAGATTGTTGATCTGTGGATTATTCCCCATTAGTCTGAAGATTTTTACGCATTGTTATAATAGCGTCAGTTCCAGGATGGTGTTTCTGCTTAGATCTTACTTCTTAGGCCCATTTAGTGTTTATTGGGAAGCAGATAGTGTAAAAATCGTAAGTTTCAGTGCTCTGACACGAAGCAAACGCCCATCTTTCTTGCAGTGACATGATGGAATCTTATACAGAATCTGGGTTCCCAATTTATTAGGGCTTTTAAGTATTCATTCGAAACTCACATAGCACTAATGCCTTGTGTAAAATTTGTATCACAGTCTACATCCATTTTTATGCCAATACATCTTCAGACCAATGCAGCACAACGGGGACCCATCACTACAGAAACACATACTAGAGTTAAATGAAAGTTGACAAACTTGTGATAAAACTGAATTAGCAAATGACAGACATGTTATTAATGGCACTCTGGTTTTCTTGATCAGGAGTCTTTTTCCCGTAAATTTTCTTGCTAGGCCTTTTTTCCTGTAATTTGTAGCTAATATGTATTTAATGTATAATGATGATGATGATGGTGATGCTTCTATAGCAAATGTATAATGTTGATGACAAGCATGTAGAATGCATGGTACATGTTATGGCTGTGGTGGTGATTTTGGGGTTCGTTTGGAAACCAAGAACAGAAAAAGAGTTCCAACTTTAAAGATTGATGCGCACAAATGATGTCGTGCTTAAATATTTGGGAAAATTACTTGTCGGACAATAAATGGTCCATTTGATTTTATACATTTTCACGACTCAAGCAAGTCACTCGTAGCCTTCACAATAATCTATTAAGAGGGTATGGATACGAGTAGCCAAGTAACATCCTCTTTCAATTGTAGGTTGCCTGAGTTTCGTATAACGATGTTTTATTTGTGAAGGCTTGTAGAGATTTGTTTGATTATTAATTTTTTTGCTTTAATTTTTTAATTTTTATTCAATATCTTATTTGTTATATTATGTTAATATCATATTTATCGATATTTACCTAATCTCGAATGAGTGTTAATGCAAATCTTGCTTATCGATTAAGAGGGTATCGGCGATTGTTAGGTTGCCTAAGTTCATATATTTTGGAAATGTAAGATTTGCGTAAATGGTTCATTTGAAAAATATGTCCTTATATATCATTTGATTTTGTACATTTTTACGACTCAAGCAAGTCAATCGTAGCCTTCACAATAATTTATCAAGAAGGTATGGATACGAGCAGCCAAGTAACATCCTTTCAATTGGAGGTTGCCTAAGTTTCGTATTATAATGTTTTATTTGTGAAGGCTTGTAGAGATTTGTTTGGCTATTAATTTTTTAATTTTATATTTGTATTTTTATTCTTAGTCTTATTTTTTATATTATTTTAATATCATATTTATTTGATATTTACATTATCTCAAATGAGTGTTAACGCAAATCTTGCTTATCGATTAAGAGGGTATCGACGATTGTGGGGTTGCCTAAGTTCATATATTTTGGAATTGTAAGATTTGCGTAAATGGTTCATTTGAGAAATATTTCATTATATATCATTTGATTTTATACATTTTTATGACTCAAGCAAATCAATCGTAGCCTTCACAATAATCTATTAAGAGGGTATGGATACGAGTAGCCAAGTAACATCCTCTTTCAATTGTAGGTTGCCTAAGTTTCGTATGAGGATGTTTTATTTGTGAAGGCTTGTAGAGATTTGTTTGATTATTAATTTTTATATTTTTATATTTGTATTTTTATTCTAATTCTTATTTTTTATATTATTTTAATATCATATTTATTTAATATTTACATAATCTCAAATGAGTGGTAACGCAAATCTTGCTTATTGATTAAGAGGGTATCGACGATTGTGGGGTTGGCTAAGTTCATATATTTTGGAATTGTAAGATTTGCGTAAATAGTTCATTTGAGAAATATTTCATTATATACCATTTGATTTTGTACATTTTTATGACTCAAGCAAGTCAATCGTAGCCTTCACAATAATCTATTAAGAGGGTATGGAAACAAGTAGCCAAGTAACATCCTCTCTCAATTGTAGGTTGCCTAAGTTTCGTATTAGGATGTTTCATTTGTGAAGGCTTGTAGAAATTTTTTTGGTTATTAATTTTTTGTTTTTATATTTGTATTTTTATTCTCAGTCTTATTTTTTATATTATTTTAATTTCATATTTATTTGATATTTACATAGTCTCAAATGAGTGTTAACGCAAATCTTGCATATCGATTAAGAGGGTATCGATGATTGTGGGTTTGGCTAAGTTCATATATTTTGGAATTGTAAGATTTGCGTAAATTGTTCATTTGAGAAATATATCATTATATATTATTTGATTTTGTACGTTTTTTACTACTTAAACAAGTCAATCGTAGCCTTCACAATAATCTATTAAGATGGTATGGATACGAGTAGCTAAGTAACATCCTCTTTCAATTGTAGGTTGCCTAAGTTTCGTAATGATGATGTTTTATTTGTGAAGGCTTGTAGAGATTTGTTTGATTATTAATTTTTATATTTTTATATTTGTATTTTTATTCTAATTCTTATATTTTATATTATTTTAATATCATATTTATCGATATTTACCTAATCTCAAATGAGTTTTAACGCAAATCTTGCTTATCGATTAAGAGGGTATCGACGATTGTGGGGTTGCCTAAGTTCATATATTTTGGAATTGTAAGATTTGCGTAAATGGTTTATTTGAGAAATATTTCATTATATATCATTTGATTTTGTACATTTTTACGACTCAAGCAAGTCAATCGTAGCCTTCACAATAATCTATTAAGAGGGTATTGATACGAGTAACCAAGTAACATCCTCTTTCAATTGTAGGTTGCTTAAGTTTCGTATGAGGATGTTTTATTTGTGAAGGCTTGTAGAGATTTGTTTAATTATTAATTTTTTTGTTTTTATATTTGTATTTTTATTCTCAGTCTTATTTTTTATTATTATTTTAATATCATATTTAATTGATATTTACATAATCTCAAATGAGTGTTAACGCAAATCTTGCTTATCGATTAAGAGGGTATCGACGATTGTGGGGTTGGCTAAGTTCATATATTTTGGAATTGTAAGATTTGCATAAATGGTTCATTTGAGAAATATTTCATTATATATCATTTGATTTTGTACGTTTTTACGATTTAAACAAGTCGATCGTAGCCTTCACAATATTCTATTAAGAGGGTATGGATATGAGTAGCCAAATAACATCCTCTTTCAATTGAAGGTTGCCTAAGTTTCGTATGAGGTTGTTTTATTTGTGAAGGCTTGTAGAGATTTGTTTGATTATTACTTTTTTTGTTTTAATTTTTTAATTTTATTTAATATCGTATTTGTTATATTATTTTAATATCATATTTATCGGTATTTACCTAATCTCAAATGAGTGTTAACGCAAATCTTGCTTATCGATTAAGAGGGTATCGACGATTGTTGGGTTGGCTAAGTTCATATATTTTGGAATTTTAAGATTTGCGTAAATGGTTCATTTGAGAAATATTTTATTATATATCATTTGATTTTTTACATTTTTACGACTCAAGCAAGTTAATCGTATCCTTCACAATAATCTATTAAGAGGGAATGGACATGAGTAGGCAAGTAACATCCTCTTTCAATTGTACGTTACGTAAGTTTCGTATGAGGATGTTTTAATTGTGAAGGCTTGCAGAGATTTGTTTTATTATTAATTTTTTTGTTTTTATATATTTATTTTTATTCTTAGTATTATTTTTTATATTATTTTAATATCATATTTGTTTGATATTTACCTAATCTCAAATGAGGGTTAACGCAAATCTTGCTTATTGATTAAGAGGGTATTGACGATTGTGGGTTGGCTAAGTTCATATATTTTGGAATTGTAAGATTTGTGTAAATATTCATTTGAGTGATATTTCATTATATATCATTCGATTTTGTACATTTTTACGACTCAAGCAAGTCAATCGTAGCCTTCACAATAATCTATTAAGAGGGTATGGATACGAGTTGCCAATTAACATCCTCTTTCAACTGTAGGTTGCCTAAGTTTCGTATTAGGATATTTTATTTGTGAATGCTTGTAGAGATTTGTTTGGTTATTAATTTTTTTATTTTTATATTTGTATTTTTATTCTCAGTATTATTTTTTATATTATTTTAATATCATATTTGTTTGATATTTTCCTAATCTCAAATGAGGGTTAACGCAAATCTTGCTTATCGATTAAGAGGGTATCGACGATTGTGGGGTTGGCTAAGTTCATATATTTTGGAATTGTAAGATTTGCATAAATGTTCATTTGAGAAATATTTCATTATATATGATTTGATTTTGTACATTTTTACAACTCAAGCAAGTCAATCGTAGCCTTCACACTAATCTATTAAGAGGGCATGGAAACGAGTAGCCAAGTAACATCCTATTTCAATTGTAGGTTGCCTAAGTTTCGTATGAGGATGTTTTATTTGTGAAGGTTTTTAGAGATTTGTTTGATTATTACGTTTTTCTTTTAATTTATTTTTATTTTTATTCAATATCTTATTTTAATATCATATTTAACGATATTTACCTAATCTCAAATGAGGGTTACGCAAATCTTGCTTATCGATTAAGAGGGTATCGACGATTGTGGGGTTGGCTAAGTTCAATATTTTGAAATCGTAAGATTTGCATAAATGGTTCATTTGAGATATATTTTATTATATATCATTTGATTTTGTACATTTTTACGACTCAAGCAAGTCAATCGTAGCCTTCACAATAATCTATTAAGAGGGTATGGAAATGAGTAGCCAAGTAACATTCTCTTTCAATTGTAGGTTGTGTAAGTTTCGTATGAGGATGTTTTATTTGTGAAAGCTTGCAGAGATTTATTTAATTATTAATTTTTTTGTTTTTATCTTTTTATTTTTATTTTCAGTCTTATTTTTTATATTATTTTAATATTATATTTATTTGATATTTACATAATCTCAAATGATTGTTAACGCAAATCTTGCTTATCGATTAAGAGGGTATCGACGATTGTGGGGTTGGCTAAGTTTATATATTTTGAAATTGTAAGATTTGCGTAAATATTCATTTGAGAAATATTTCATTATATATCATTTGATGTTGTATGTTTGTACGACTCAAACAAGTTTTTTCGACTAAGTCTCCTAAACGGAGAGCGCGGTCTGTTGCAACAGTTTCCCGAGAGGTCGCTAACTTGGCTGTGAAGCACTTGGTAAGCTTTTCTTTGCTCTTGATTCTTCGGGTGGAGCAGAAAGAGGAAACGCTCTTGAGGAGAGCGAATATTTGAGGGACTTGCCTTTATCCAAGGGGCCCTCGTCTTTGACTTCTTTTTGCACCAACTCTATCGCTCTCTTTGACGTTCCCATGGACGAGCTGGCAATGTTTAAATTAGTTGTCAACCTCTCGGATGAAGAGTGGGCGAAGGCCGAGATTCTCCAATCTCCCTCCGCTCAGTTGGTTATTCGGGTCAGAATAAGAAGACCCCGACAATTTTCTCCTCCTTTAGGGGCAAGGGAAAGGGTTGCCTAAAGAGGCCATCTTCTGATGTTGTTGTTGCTCCTCTTGTTGCCAAGAAAAGCAAAAGGTAGCTACTCCCTTGGCTCTTGTGCCAAAGAGGAGGTTCTCCTCCAAGCTAGTGTGGGGGGACCAGGTCATCCATGAGGAGGACTCTTGTTTCAAGAGCCCCGATCTTCCTTGAGTTTTCTTGTACGCGTATCTGTTAGGGAGGGACATGACACAGGTGAAGAAGTGCAAGGATCCCCACCTAGCAGACTTATTCACTGAGTGCTAGTACCAGGTAGTTGCTTGAGAATCCCTATTTTTGGTTTTTATGCGGGAAATATTAGCTTGATACTGATGGGTTCACTATCGTCTTCTTCATTAATCTCACCATCGTAAATACAGTCCATTAAAGATAGATTCATTATCATTTTGTCCAATTATCTCCTCATCAAAGATTGGTAGTGACTCACAATCTATTATAGTGATGGATTGCTTTTCCTTCGGGATACTCACCCTAATCATTTCCTCAATCACGATTTCAATGTCATCTTCACCATTGTCAAATGGATTTCTGGTTTCCCATTGATCCAATGTGGCAGCACTTCTGTAACTTGTTCCAATGATCTGTTGATTTCCCCCATTTGATGAACGAGATCGAGATTGTTTCCTCTTCTCGGTAGCATGGCTTCTATTGATGAATCCCCAAGTTCCATGGAATAAAACTTGCTCTGATACCAAATAACGCAGAAGGATTTTGACTTAACGCACTGCTAAGGTTTTCTTAGAGCGAAAATTCCTAAAAAGCACCTACAATGTGCTAATCTAACTAATCACTAGAGTTCAGAAAGGAACTAAAAACCCTAAAGGTAAATTTCATTTATTAATCGAAGCCTTTTTACAATGATCTCTTAACAATTATTTATAAGAAAATAAACCGTGAAAGCTAACTTAAGGACTTAAAACTAATTTGAATCCATTTTTTAAAATAACTTAATTCTAAAATAGATAGGGATTAAACTACCCTTAATTCACATCATTAGCCCTATAGTGAAATTTCACACACTGTTTTGAGGCCTAAAACATTAGAATCTTGACAAGTCGTAAGAGAGTTCTTGCGGATATTGAAGATAGCTTTCCTATGCATTTACCGGTTTCTCAATTGAATATAGAAATAAAAAGTTAAGCCTTCTGGAAGCTGAATGCATCATGGGGACACAGTTATGAATGAGTTTAATGGAGTTACTGGAAGTTGCCTGATTCATGAAGATGGAGAATCCCTCCATAGCTAAGGTGAAGAAGAGGGAAGATAGATGGTCGCCCTGGTGCAGGCCCTGAAGAAGTAGCATGAATACCATTGAAATTGAGAAGCTAGCTGTTCAAGTGCATTCTTTGATCTAATTTTACCAAAGGGTAGAGAAATTCATATTTTGCATGATAAAAAGAAATCAATTCCAGCTGACGGAATCAAATGCTTTGTGAAGATTGATCTTGAGCAGCATACAAGGAGCACCTTGTTTACGATTAAACTCTCTGGCTAGTTCATGGGCAGTAGGATGTTATCAGAGATCTGAGGGCCTTGGATGAACGATGATCGGTGTCATCAATAAGATGGTTCATCACACTCTTTAGTTTGTTAGTAAGAATTTTGGAGATAAATTTGTAAATACCAGAGCATAGAGATACATGTTTATAATCTCCAAATTTTTCGGGCGTGGGGGAGCTTGGGGATGAGCTTTATAAGGATTGAAATGATCTCTCTGAGAAGTCTCAGTGATCTGAAGTTTGTTTACGGTTGCAATGAGATCTAAACCAATGATATTTCAACAGGTTTTAAAGAAGAAAGCTCTGAACCCGTCAATACCTGTAGCTCTATCATCTTTCTTTGAGAAAATGACTGATAGAATTTCTTCATCTGAGATATCTTTTATGAGACCACTGAGTTTCTTTGCTACTTCAAATCAGGAAAAGATGATGGCTGATTTGCATTAGAGAGACAGTTTGGAAAGAAGTTGATTGCTTCAGCTTTGATGGATTCTAGTTCTTTAATGATTTCAACTGCTTCAGTCTAAAAATGATCAATCAGATTAATGCTCCATCCTTCTGCTATGGCTTTATAGAAGAAACTGGTGTTTGTATCACAAAGAGACAGCTAGTTACATCTAGACTTCTGTTGTAGATCGGGGTGTTGGGTGGGGTGTTGTGGTTTTTGGTTTATGGCCTTGTGCTTTTCTGCTGTATAGTCTTTAGGGCCTTCTCGGCCCTATTTTAATATATTTTTCTTTTACCGATAAAAAAAAAAAAAAAAAACTTCTGTTCTAGATGAATTCCCTCTTCATTGAGAAGGTACTGTATATGGAATAGAGCCTTTTTTCCTTTTCCACAGTGAAAATTTGATGGTTCAGCGTCAAGTTGATTTTGGACCATCGCAAGTTTTTTTTTTGCCAATAAAAGTTTCTCTTCCACCCTTTTGAAACATTTTTGTTCCAGGCTTTGAGATCCTTCTTGATATTCTTCATCTTTATGAGATAAACTGAACACAGGATTCCTCGAACTCTGATAGACCGAGCATTTCTGACGGTATCTAGGAAATCAGGATGAGAATCCCACACATTTAGGAACTTGAAGGGCTTGAGCCCTCTAGGGATGTAATCTGAAATGTTAATAACCATTGGCCTGTGGTCTGAGAAACGTGAATGAAGTAATCTAGCTTCTTAGGAAGAGAACTTTGTCAGCCAAGCATAATTTATCGTGACATGATCAAGTTTAGGCTGAATCGTATTCGTACCTTCTTGTTTGTTTGACTATGTAAATTACATCCACGCCATCTATGATAAAAAGAGAGCATACTCTTCAAAACAGTTTTAAGATGGGAATTTCGTTTGAGCTGATCGGATCCATTCCCTGCTTTTCATGCTGGAAAAAGGACTGAGTTGAAATCACCAGAAATAATCCATGGCTCATTAATCAACTAGGAGAAATGCTCAAGATGGCTCCAAAGATAAAATGTCATTGAAACAATGTGAGCCATAAACGCGTGAAGTAATCAGAATTGAGTAGTAAATAAACCAGTGATTTTCTTGATCTGATTCAGAAAGTAAAGAGAGGGATTGAGGGGTCCAGAGAATCCAAATACAGCCTCCATGCGCAATCACGCATGATAATAGTTGTTTGTAAAGGACCTATCTCTAGCAATCCAGTTGTGGTGATCTTAGAGGAATTTTGGGCTTTTACTGGTTTCAACAAGACCCGGGATTTCTAGCTTATGAGAGCGAATGAAATTTTTTATTTCAAATTAATTCTTAGGCCTCTGACCTTCCATACCATGGCTTGTTCATTGGAAAGGATTGATTTGAGTGTTCCTAGACTGATCACCAGAGATAATTTTTTGGTCAAAAGTTGCAGGAGGAGGTTTATGTAGACGAGGGGAACTGCTCTTGGCAGTAAAGGATAGAGCTTTGGAAGTGGAGGGGAGTGATTTTTTAGATGGAAGTTAAGAGGTGGGGGGAGTAGAGGGTGTTCTGAGAAGGCTGAGTTTGATATAGATTGGTGGTTGAGAAGGGCAGCAGGAAGGTTCAGTTACTGGGAGGAAAATGGTTAGATATTATGGGGGTGGTACTGATTCATGTTTGTCAACACTCAAACAAGAGTCACTGACATCAGTGGGAAGAACTGCTGGACAAGAAGTATCTGGTATGGCAGGATCAGAGAGATCATCATTCAAATTAGATACAAGAAGAGCAAATATACTTCGAACTGAGGTGAGGGGAAGATCAGTAGAAGCAGAATTAACATGAGGGATTTTCAGGACAAGATATCTGATGTGTTACAGGATCACCAATGGAATCGGACGCTAATGTATGAGAACTTTCCAAAGGAGGGATCGACTTATCTGTCCACTTTTTCTTGGGAGTCACTAGAGACCAGCCCTCTTTTTCCAAAGGTATGATTCACCACTACCTAATTTATTTCCCTTGCATATCATCCAGCCATCACTAAATAAGTGTACAAGTGTACACCAAACAGGCCCGGACACCTCTTTTTCCTACAACCATGGTTTAAAATAAAGCCGTTTAAAAGGTTCTAACGGCCAGTAAAACAGTAACGCCCCAAGCCCGTTACATTAAAAACCATTTTTTTTTCAGAAATACCCCTAAACCTAAGTGAGAAGATGTCCCTTGAAAAATGTGTTATTTCAATATTTTCAAAAAAAATATTTTATAAATTAAACACTTTTTTCAAGGAGAATTCAATGGTGGATACAATGTTTGCATACTTTTAAGTCTGCAAATGTCCCTTGAAAAATGTGTTATTTCAATGTTTTCAAAAAAATATTTTGTAAATTAAGAACACGTTTTTCAAGGAGAATTCAGATGGATGCAATGTTTGCATACTTTTAAGTCTGCAAACAATTGCAGACTAGATTTCTCCGGCTGAAGCATAGTCTTGTTTGATTGGAGGGGCCTGACGCAAATGGACAGGTGGGGGCTTTTTCATAAAAAAAATATTATTAAAAACACTTGAAAATTTCTGCAATTTGGGAGCTGGAGGGCCTTAGGCAACCGCCTCATCTGGCTAATGGTCAAGCCTGGCCTGCCCTCATGGAGGTTGAACATACCCCAACACACGCGGCATACCCTAACCCAGGTTTTGTCTTTAAAATAGAGAAGCATTTAATGGGGCAAGGGATGGGATAAATAACCATAAGGTCAGTGGTCTCTAAGAATGTGCCACGTGTCTTCTACTATGGTTCCTCATGATACATAGGTCCACGTAGGGATGGGACAAACATGCACATGGTCAGTGGTCTCTAAGAGTGTGACATGGCTTATACTATGGTCTCTCGTGGAGGTAAGAGTGTGACATGGCTTATACTATGGTCTCTCGTGGAGGTTGGGCGTACCCCAACTTAGGTTTTGGCTTTAAAATGGAGAAGCATTAAATGAGGCAAAAAGTAGGGAGGCCTTTAATTGTCACAAACGTGGGTGGCAACCACCGGTTTTGGCTTTACAATAGTATGGAGAGTTGAGAGGGAGGGAGAGAGTGAAAGGTATGGGGATGCTAAGGCGATTACATCGATTAACCCCCTTTGGGTCCACTTGCTGCCATATCACATGATCTGATGTTCACTTTGAATACAATGTAGGGAGTAGCAACTTCCCCCAAAATGTTTTTCTTCCCTTAGACTGATTCCAATTCTTGAAAAGTTCAATTCATTCTATCGACTTTCGGTGTCATTAATTATGGGCCTGACTTTTGGATGACAAAGGGCCTAGAGGAGTAGAGGACTGAATAGGCCTGGGAACGCCTTTGGCCCGTGTCTATCCAAGGAAGGGCTTGAGTCTAGGACCTAAATTACAAGCCAGGCTTTGGCAGACCTCACTCCTCTAGCTCCAAAACTAGCCCAAAAATAGTGCCTATAACTGGCGTGGCTACACTTGGGGCACATTTGGGAGGTTGGAGACTCACAACTTACTGGGTTTCAACTAAGAACTCTTTACCTAAAATCCATTTGAGAGCATGGTCATAAACATTTAATCTATTGCATTTTTCTAAATGATCAAATAACAAAATATTAGGCTTCCTAGTCTACTTCAAACCAAGCTCATGCAAAAGTATTAGGGTGCGTTTGATATGCGTGCAAATTGGGTGTGCAAATAGGTTTATGTGTGCAATCGTTTCCCACGCATGTTTGGTACGCGTGCATTCGGTGATTTGCACATGCACACGGACAAATGAATACTCGCCCTCTTGAGCAATTAAAAATTCATTTCACCCCTGAGCAATCGTTTAAACAACCTCCTTGTGCAAACGATTTGCATAAGGCACAAATTAAATCCAATATTTTCTCAAATCAAGCCCTATCTTTTCCCAAAAAGAATAAATATATAATGGAAAAAGTGGCTTTGAAATTTAAATTTTGAAATTTAAAAATTTTAAAAATGAGAAAAATAGGAAAAAATAATGCCCCTTTTTTCACAAATTTTTTTCAAAAAATAATGGTCGTTATTTTCGTTACAACAGAAAATAATGATCGTTATTTTTTGACCATTTTAACGGTACATAACGTAACGGGGGAGATCTAAATCCGTTACAATGGCAGTTATTTTTGCGATAACTGATTTGGACCTCCCTCATTACGTTATGTACCGTTTAAAACGCTGAAAAAATATACCGGAAAATAATGACCATAATTTTGTGAAAAAAAAAAAATTAATTATTTTTGTTATTGCCCATTATTTTTCTATTTTTTTTTTTTCAATTTTTTTTGTTTTTAAAAAATTGAAATTTATGTTCAAATATGTGGGGCCCACGTATTAAGTAAGGAAAATTTAGTTTTTTTTTTTTCGTACCTAATATGTAGGGCCTACATATTTTGTGATTTCCTAAGTGAGCATGCGCTCGAACCAAATGGTAGTAAATATGAACAGTGTACATTTTGAAATTTGCATATGTAAAGTTAGTGTGAACCAAATGCATGAAAATAATGTGTGCGTGCAAGCCATTGCATGCACAAACCTTTGCATACGCAAACCATTGCACGCATAATGGTTTGCATGCATACCAAACAGACCATTAGGCTCGTAGGGTGGCCTCGCCCAGTTCAAGTTTTTTTGTGTAAGCGCCGAGTTCATGGGTTGAACAGGCATGTTATGTGTACTCTATCTATCTATATGTACTATTATAAAGCAAAATAATGGGGTTAGCAGTGGGTTTCAAATGACATCCTAAACCTAATATCCTGAAAATAGCCTCATGTTTGCTTCTTTTTGTTTTCTTAAATTATTCATTTAAGAGGGTTGTTGTCTTTCGACTTCCAAGACACATACATCATCCCTCTTTGAAAATGTAGTCTCCAAATAATAAAAGCAAGGTTTAAAGGAGGCTGTTTTAACGGTTAAACGGACTGGGGGCGTTACCATTTAAACGGCCGTTAAAACGGATTGAAACGGCTAGGGGCAAAAATGAAAAAAATAGAATTTGACGGAATTAACTGGATTTTAACGGAAAAAATAGAGCTGAAATTCAAATTTTTAAATTTGAAAATTAAAAAAAATGGAAATTAAACGGAATTAAATGGATTTAACGGCCATTTTTTTCACAAAATTTTTCAGAATTAAACAGCTGTTTAAACAATTTTAATGGCCGTTGAAACAAAAAAATACGGCCGTTTTATTCAGAACCAATAAAACGTGTTTAAACGGTTTTAACGGAAACGGGCTTGGGGCGTTACCCTTTAAACAGTGGTTACCGTTTTTAAAACCGTGAATAAAATTACAAAACTCTCTCACATCAGAATTAGTGCAACAATACTTAAAAAAAAAAGTACCAAGTAGAAGACACCATCGAATGGATGTTTGGTCCATCTCTAGGTGGACCTACATACCAAAGTCTGACTAAATATCTACGAATAAAAATCAACCTATGAAAACGACTCCAATCAAATCCATAAAAATCACCAATTAAGCTGATTTTTTGCATGTAGGTCCAACTAGGGATGATGGGCCAAACATTCATAGGGTCAGTGATCTCTAAGAGTGTACCATAAGGGATCAAATACAGGACATGGACAACAGGAATACCTACAATTGGAGGGGTTGAAACCATAGTTAAGAAAACGTTATGACGGCCCATATAACGTATATAATGGTACTGTTAAGTGTACGTCCACTAGAGCGTTACAACATACCATTTGAAACCTTGGTTGAAACCCCGCCTACATGGGAAGAGCTCTGGAGTGTATCTCCAGAATGTGTTTCGTATGGAGGATAACAGTGGACTTAGCGACGACCAGGTCAAAAACGTGTGCGAAAAAGGTGCATGTGGAAATGTCTTCGTAGAGAAAATATACGCTGTCTTACGAACCTTCAAAGTTTGAAGTCGCCCCCTCACACGAAGCAACGTATAGTACACTCTCAGGACCACTGACTTTATGGATGTTTGGCTTGCCTCTTTGTGGACCCATACACCAAAAATTAGCTTGATTGATGATCTATAGCAGTTAGAGTTTTGGGCACTAAAAAAACTCAAAAATCAATGGTCAGCAATTACCCCATCAAAATGCTCAAATCCAATGGCTAGAAATCACTAATTAAGCTGATTTTTACTGCATAAGTCCACCAAAAGGTGAACCAATCATACATGGATCTATGGTCCCAAAAAAGTGTGGCACCTTGGAGGGAGACTTCAAAGTTTGAAGTTACGGGGAGACAGCAAAGTCGTACACGTCTTGGTAATATGTGTTTACAATTTAGGGGTATGTTTGTACCTGTAACGATATCTCACGGACTAAGAAAGGGGTAATGATCTCGCGGTCCGAGAACCATGGACGTTATCATGGTATGTGGTGGTGTCATCATTTCATTGGCCAAGTGTCTTCGGACGTTACTCGAGGTACAATTTAGCCAACAACGTCCATGATTCCGGTCCATGTGATCATTACTTCTTAAAAAAACTCCTTTAAAGGTGATCCATAAAGGCGAGCGATTCAGAAAACAAACCCCATTGGTGTTTCGGCGTTCCCTTGTCGAGTAAACCTTCGCTCGCACCAGGGTGCGAGCGAAGCCGATCACAGCCCATAGTACTAGCCACGTGGCACACTTTAGAGGGCGCTGACCGTATGGATGTTTGGCCAGTCCCTCGGTGGACCTGAAAATAAAAAATGATCCTGATTAGTGACTTAGAACCTCTGGATATTTGGAGCCAAATAATGATCAATAATGCTCAAATTCCTGCAGTCAAAATCAACCCATGAAAATTACTTAAATCCAACGCTTAGAAATCACTGATCAGGTTTATTTTTGGTTTGTAGGTCCACCTAGTGATTGGCCAAACATCCATACAGTCATCGTTCACTAAAATTGTGCCACGTGTGTCGTACCGTAGGCTGTGATCGGCTTCGCTCACACCGGGCTGTGCGCGAAGGTTTACTCTTGTCGCAATAGACTTGTTTAGACGGTACAAAATGCCGACTTGGCACTTCTCCGTTCTCCCTTCCCTTTCTCTCTCTTCCAGTCTTGGAGGTATAAAATGACCAAAACCACTTTCAAACTTTCAAACCCCCTCTCTGTCTATCTCTCTCTTCTGCTACTCTGCCATTTCTAACTATACGGAGCCTCTCAAATCAAAAACAGCTTTTCTAAACCTCCGCAAATCCCTCAAAACCGCTTTTATCCCGACCAGAAAACCAGTACTGGTTTTGAAGCTTCTACCGAACCGGAGTTTCTCTCCTTAGTTTTGCTTCTGACCTTCTGTATCGTATCGGTTTTAGAAGATTCTAGCGTTTTGATATCCGAGGAACATGAGGAGTGGATATAGAAGAGGAGTCAACAATGATTTGACAGTTTTTTTCTGGATACAGAGAAAATTTATTATTGGAGGCTCTTAAATCCTTGATCGCTCGATGGTTTCTAGGTTTTTCGTGTTGATTTCTCGCTTTCATATGGGGGTTTGATTAGGGTTTTCGAGCAATCAATTTTGAGGTTTGTTTATGTTCTTTGTCCCTTTATTTCATTTCAAGCTTCTTGTTTTTTGTCTCCTCTTTTACTGTCCTTTGCTTGTCTTGTTATTTGTCTATAGTTGTTTTGCGTTTTTAATGCAATAATCTTATTGTTTTAATGCTTTTTTTTTCATCTTTGTTCCCAATTTAGTCTAGAAAACTTGAAAATTTACATGCTGGAATGTTTAAGGATTAAATATCGTTCAAATGACAAATAATTGATATCTGTTAGCATTGAAGACTTAAAATTAAGAAGCTTTATGTCTGGTAAATTTGAATTTTATTACTTATAGAGATATTCAGAAGCAGATAAAACGCCTTTGAGATTGCTTAGTCTATCTACTTTCCATGAATTAGCTTTCTTCTAGGTGAAGAACAGGATGAACCTCTGGTCTCTTAATTGAACTTAGGATCACCTTTGAAGAATTTTTATTCCTTCACAAGATAGCTGATCCTAATATCCTATTTCAGCCCCTTTTTATTCCTTCACAATGGGTATATATATTGGTGCTTCTTTACGTAGTCTTCGGATCATTGTGCTATAGTTTGCACGGGGTTTGGACGTTGGTGTATGGGGCCAGTCATAGGGAATGATTGATTTGCCATCTATATAACAAAACAGAGAAGTCACTTATCCCCCCTCTTATCGGTTTCACAAAGGATGGCCGAGATCTTATCACCCCAAATGGATGGTGGATCTAAGCCACTCACACCCGATTTTGGCAAACGCTTTGTCGGAGAGTGCCGTGGGCACAGGCCACGTACTAGTCAAAACTAAGTGTGTTACTTTGTGCATTGACAGGGTTGTTGCTCATAGGTTGCTACTATTTACCTACATGTAAACTAGATTTTTGATTGAGACAAGGAACTATCCGAACTAAACAAAGTACCTTGCCATGAGGTTGAGTTGATACTCTGTGTAATGTTTGTAATTCATATGAGGAACAGATTCCTAGGTCCAGCCTCCTTCAAGGTCTTCAGGTTTTCAGTTCTCTTTTCCTACTTTGTAATTCATATGGCAAATCAATCATTCCCTATGACAGACCCCATACACCAACGTCCAAACCCCAAGCAAACTATAGCACAATGATCCACAGACTACATAAAGAAGCCCCAATATATATACCCATTGCGAAGGAACAAAAAGGGACTGAAATAGGATATTAGGATTAGCTATCTTGTGAAGGAATAAAAATTCTTCAAAGGTGATCCTGGGCTCAATTAAGAGACCTGCGAGGTTCATCCAGTTCTTCACCTAGAGGAAAGCTAATTCATGGAAAGTATATAGATTAAGCAATCTCAAAGTTGTGTTTTAATTGCTTTTGAATAACTCTATAAGTAATAAAATTCAAATTTATCAGACATAAAGCTTCATAATTTTAAGTCAAAAGAATTTTGTGATTGGCCTCATCATATTCATTACAGAATCTTCTTTTCATCTGTTCATTGTTAGACTATGAATTGCTAATTTATGCTGCACAATAGCTGCTGATGAACCCTCCTTGCGAACTCTCCATGTTGTTCCTATAGCAGCTGTAGTTACTAGTTTTCCTAAGTCATGTTTTGGTACTTGTAGATGATTTCACACCTTCATGTCAATTGTTTGGTCTAGTTCAATGTCATCCATAGACTTGTAAAGTGTAATATATCAAATCTAGATGGCGGCTACTTTTCATAACTAATACATCAACACGATCTTCTTCAGACCTCTTTCTTCTACAATTTCAACTTTTTCTCTCTCAATCCTCTCCTTAGGGTTAAAATTCAAGATGTTAGGAACTTGGGAGATATTATACCCTTGAATAGATATAATAGTTTTACAATGCAACACTAGATGTTTGCTAGGTGGCTCTTCAGAACTAAGAACAGATTGATTTTGGCTTTTGATGCTTTTGAAACACTGGCAATTTGATATCCTCAATGGTGCAATGTGATCTAGAATATCTGTTGTAGGTCATACATAAGGGCATATTTGCCGGCAGCTAAGTGCTGTCTTTGTCAAAGACAAGTTCCAGGACACATGATCCATTATTTGTTTCACTGGGGAAAAGGAGACCATGATTTGCAAATCCACTAAGCAGCACCTTTTGTGCTTATTTTGCGGAAAGATGTTTCTCCCAGAAAAAAACCTTTTTTTTCCCATTTACCAAGATGTGGAGATGCCAAATCAAGGAAATTCCCCTCCTGTTTCCTTGCAGCTGAGCAGACTTTCCATCCTCCATACATTGTTCAGTTGTTAAACATAGCTAGAGTTGTTTGATAATCTTCATTCTTATAAATGTGCATATAATTATTATGCTATTTGAGAGTTCTATGGCATATAGAAATGTTTCTTTTTTTACTTTCATATATTTCTTTCCTTATTTTTTATTTAAGTATAATTAAAATATTATATCATAATATATGTGTGTGGATATGTTTGCATTTCAAACTTCTTAAAGGTGCCGTGTCAGAAGACCAGTTGTCAAATTGTCTATGTGAATCCGGCCGTTGGACCTGGTAAATCGCACTTGCCTGATGACCATGCCAACCTATATTACTGATTTTTTTATGTTCTATTCTATAAAGTTTTGCTAATTTCTACAAGTTGAGCTTAATAGCTTAAATTTACAATTTTAAATCTAAATCAAGCTTAATAATATGGCATGCATGTATAAAATCAAGCACAATAAGGACTTAATGCGCCGATGTGTTTTATATGTGTCTGTACATATACCTTATGGGGGCGTAGGCAGGTTACCACCTACCCTTGAAAAATGCCTGGGCTACCCCTAACAACAGTGTATAAGACATCATTTTATCAGATCTATTACGTAAGTTCATACTTTCACAAATAGAGCATTGTACAAAGTCATATGGCCTTACCAATAACAGCCTAAATTTGGCAAGTTTGCCATTTATAAATATGTATAAGCTCTCATTTAATTTCTTTCTTTTGGATTTTGATAGCAATGCACATGATTGAAGCACAGGATTGTGTAAAGATCGTGGGATGGTTTTTATTTATTTAGAATATTTTTAATTTAAACAAAATTTTTTAAGCTTTCAAGCATATTATAATAAATTAATAAAGTTTAGCTTTCAGTAAATTTAAAAATAACATAAATAACACCTTTAGTTGAACAAAAGTAGCTAATATCACATATCATTGTAAAGCAGTCGGCAAGAGCTTTCTAATGGATCCATTTTCACTGTGAATTAACTTACAGATTGAAACTTATGAGTTTTAAAAAAAGCCTACAAAAAAATAAAATACTTTTGAAGAGTGATGAACATGGGTGATTGGGAGAGGAAAAATTACTTTTTTCTTTTAGAGAGAGATGAGAGAGAAGAGGGTAGTTAGGGAGCAAAAAAGTTGGCTGCCGTCTCCTCGCAATTCACACAACTTTGTCAGTAATAAAATAAAAAGACTGAAACGCCTTTCATCCAACCCTTTTCCTCACATTAGAAAAAAATGAAAAACACGCAAATTGTTTTGAGGCCCCTTTCTCATTCTTGCTTTGGTGAGCAGTCAAACACCCTCTATTGGTTCCTTAATGATAAACTAAATGTAAGTGGGAGATTAGATTCTACATGTTGGAATACATTTTTTGTGATTTAGATTCAGATTAACAGTCTTTTCTCATTCTTTCTTTCTGTCTCTTCCATGTCACAGCTGAAGAGTACATCGTTTCTTACTCATCTCAACAGCTGGACTTTGGAGAAGAGCAGGAAAGGAAAAGCGAACAACAGTATGGGCATTAAAGTTCCTCAGAATGCTACAGACTCTTCAAGGGTGGATGTGGGAGAGATAGACACCAGGGCACCATTTGAATCTGTCAAAGCTGCTGTCAGCTTATTCGGTGAAGGAGCTTTCTCAGGCTCAGGGGTGAAGCCTGCTGTTAAGAAGTCAAAACTTCTTACTACAGAGGTATTTCTGATATTAAGTAACTGGCTTTTAAAACTTAAACCAGGGATATATCTTTTTTATTAACGACTGCTGCACCAATCTAAATTTGAGAAATCGGATATTAAGTTGAAATCTATAAAACTCATACAAGGGCTGTATCTTTTTATTAATGACTGCTGTACCATTGTCCATGGTGCAATGATAGTCCGAACACCACCTCGAATTTGAGAAATTTGATGGCAACAATTGGATGGTTCGAAAACTCATTGTTGTGTTTATTAGAAATAAATAGTTACTTTTGGGCTCATGGTTCAAAGTACATGGTATCGTTTCAGTATCATTCATGGGTATACCAAAACATATCGAAAGTATCGTTCGTGAAATGAAAACGAAATGTTAGTGCAAATTTACACATAAGATGAAGTATTGTTCGGTTTCGGATGAAACTTCGTGTAGCCAAGCTTGTCATGCCTTAGGACGATACCAAAATGATACAGGTGAAATGTTTCTGTCTCCCGATAGTTAATCATCATTTCTAGAATGCATGCCAAATCTTACCACCAAATTATTTGAAGTCAGAGAAAAATGTCAGTGAAATTCTGAAAGCACTGAACACCGACAGCTCATAATTTTCATAAAATTGATTGTTCTCTATTTTCCACCACAAATTACTTAACTGGCCACTTCACTCTCCCTATGATGTAATTTAGTTTGCCAAAATTCTGATTCTCTGAATTGCCTTCTAGTTTAATATTTCCTCTCCTCTGGCAAGTAGAATGGACTTGATTCTATACTCTTTTTACTTCTGTAGACCAAGGTACATTGATCTTTGATTCCTTGCAGCTTCCACCGGTTATGTAAATTTAGAGATTAATTTCCTGCTCCCAATTGTTTTTGACTTCCACAGAGAGTGTTGGCCAAGGAGACGCAGCTTCACTTGGTCCAAAAAGAGCTGAACAAGTTCAAGGAAAAGCTGAAGAATGCTGAAACTACAAAATCCCAAGCACTTACTGAGCTTGAAAAGGCCAAAAGAACAGTCGAGGATCTGGCCTACAAGCTCAAAACCATAAATGAGTCCAAGGAATCAGCAATTAAGGCAACAGAAGATGCAAAGAATCAGACTAAGCAACTTGAAGAAACAAACTCTGGTGAACCCGCAGGATCTGATGATGCTTGGAAACAGGAGTTGGATAGTGCAAAAGAACAGTACACAGCTTCTATTTCTGGACTCGATGCTGCAAAACAAGAGCTCAGGAAATTCCGTCAGGATTTTGAGGCATCCATGGAAGCAAAACTTGCTGCCTTCCATCAAGCAGCAGAAGCCGAGCACTCAGCCAAGGCTAACATGGAGAGGGCTGGTGAGATCAAGAAGGAGATTGCTGCTGCACAGGCATCACTTATGCATGTGAGGCTTGCCTCTGTGCAAGCCCAACAAGAGCAAGCAAATATTCTATCTGGAAAAGATGTCGAGCGGCAGTCTTATAGAAGTGCTCTAGAAGAAGCAGAGAAGAAATTGGCATCTTTGAAGAAAGAGTTTGATCCTGAGCTCACACAGAATCTTGAGGATAAACTAGCTGAAACAGCCACTGAGATTGGGGTTTTGCAGGAGGAGATAGAAAATGCCAGGGCATCTGATCTGAATTCTGTGAAAACTGCGACTTCAGAGCTTGATGACGCTAAAGAGGCATTGCAGAAAGTAGCAGAAGAAGAAAGCTCCCTTCAAAGCCTAGTGGAGTTGCTTAAGCTGGAGCTAGAGAGTGTGAAGAAAGAGCATTCCGAATTGAAGGAGAAAGAAGCAGAAACTGAATCTGTTGCTGGAAACCTGCATGTCAAGCTTCAGAAAAGCAAGGCTGAGCTTGAGGCAGCTCTCACAGTAGAATCCAAAGTAAGAGGTGCTACTGATGAGCTGACCGTGACACTCCAGCAGCTATCATCAGAATCCGATATTGCAAGACGGGAGGCAGAAGAGATGAAGAAAACTGCAGAAGAGTTGAAGAAAGAAGCTGAGACAATCAGAATTGCCCTAGAAGATGCAGAGAAGAAGCTACAGGTTGCCTTGAAAGAGGCTGAAGAAGCAAAAGCAGCAGAGGTCCAAGCCCTTGATCAGATCAAGGTTTTGTCAGAAAGAACAAAAGCAGCTCGTGCTTCAACATCAGAGTCCGGTGCAGATATCAAAATCTCAACAGAGGAATTCAAATCTTTGAACCGGAAAGTCGAGGAGTCTGATGCATTAGCCGAAATGAAAGTAGCTGCAGCTGTGGCTCAGGTGGAAGCAGTGAAAGCAAGTGAGAATGAAGCACTGAAGAAGTTGGAGACAAGTTGGAAGGAAATCGAGGAGATAAAGGCTGCAACAGAGGCAGCATCAAAGAGGGCGGAGATGGCGGAGGCAGCAAAGAAGGCAGTAGAGGGAGAACTTAGGAGATGGCGCGAAAGAGAACAAAAGAGGGCAGCTGAAGCTGCCACTCGGATTTTGGGAGAGACAGAGATGTCTTCGGAATCATCCCCAAGCCATGCTAGAGTTCAAAAGCAAATTCCACCAGAGAAGATCAATCATGTTCGTAAGATGGAGAAAACATCTGGATTAAATAAGGCATTTCTGCCCAATCTTAGTGGCATCTTCCAGAGGAAGAAGAACCAGATTGAGGGTGGGTCTCCCTCTTATCTCCCTGGTGAGAAACCTCTTTAACCGCTGTGTTGTGCGCCTGTGAATGGTTGAGAAAACCAAAACGTGTTTATGCCTTGGTTGTGTTTATGTGAGAGCAGTAAAATCACTTATTTATTTTTGTGTTTCTAAGGGAGGATAAGAAATAACAAGACTAAATTCGAAGTTTATAACTCAAAATATATTAATTTCAGCTCATTGTCCAACTCCTAAAGTCAAAACATCGTGGGGAAAATTTGGGAAGAAATTTGGTGTGGTGGGGTTTCTTAGTCATTCTTTCGACGGAAAGAGCAGCCCTCTGTAAGTCGTGCCTTGCCACCAGTAGATTGGCAAAGGACGCTCTGGCAGTTCCCACATACTACAACAGTCTGGGAATGGCTGAAGACGGTAGTTCTGCAAGACAGTTCACCAATTTGTTAGAATCACAACCTTAGATTCGACCAAACTAATACTAATACTGCAATGAGATGAACAAATGTATGGACTTGAGCAGTTAAAAAAAACTCAGGCATTAGCTATATGAACAGGTTCATTTTGACCTACCACAAACAAATGATTGATCATAAATACAAAGGGATGCCCGAAAACTAGATTAAGAAAATAATTAATTTTCAAAGGTCAAGTTAAACACGGGTCACAGAAAGTGTTTTGTGCCTTGTGATGGACATAAGTTGTGTCATCCTAATACTCCACAAATTGACCACCTTTGCACCTATGTAGAATGTTCAATCATTGGGCCATATCTTGGGTGGTACATAGCCCAGAAAACCAGTTGTATTGTCTTGATCATCCAATTCATTCCTGTCACCAAATAAGCCACTTATGGTTTTAGCCATCCAAATTTTGCTCCTGAATGAATGAGTAAGATTGCTGATTAATATGGTTTTGCTGCTATGGACCAACCAAATAGTGACCAACCAAATAGTGACCCACCAATTGCACATTAGGGCAACACATAATTGCCACATTTAGTGTACATATAAACAAAATATATCGAACACTTAAGTTTACCTAAATACAGGATATGGAAATTTCGAATAGCCATAAACAAATGCAGAAAGGGATGGAGTACTTACATATTAAAACAACCTTGGCATTTGACATCCTGCAGTTGGGAAATTTTTCCATGATACGTTATCACTAGTAACAGAAACAAAGGAAAATAAGGCATCAAGAACGAGAATGGTAAATGCGGAATATAGGCAATCTAAATAAGTACCATGAAGAAAGAGTTTGGGGTTTGAACCAAGCGCTTCAATTTGTGCTTCCGCTTCTCTAACTCCGCGGGTGGGTTCAAAAGATCAACATCATTTGGCAAAACCTAAAAATAGTACAGTAAGAAAGTAATTGTCCCACTTGAAGACAACTGGAGGCAACAAAACACCAATAACGGTAATGGAGACTCATTGCAAGGGTACTCTTCCAATGTTTTTGATTTCTGATTGCTTACATGTCAAAACAACTATCAACTCTTAACATAGCAATAAGGGTCTCCTCATCAAAAGAGCAAGTGTTGAAGAGGATTTTTCTGCCTAATTTTTCTTTAAGAGATCATCACGTATGAGTGCTCGGGTGTGATGGTGTTTCTATGATGGAAGGGATGATTGTTCTCATATTCAGCAGCGAAGGATTATAAGATATAACTCTTAGAGCATCTGAACATTTATTTTTTTCCTATTATTGAATTCCTTTTGTTCTACAGTATTATTGTCCTTCTACCTTTAAAACTGATTCCGGCTCACAAAAATAGATTAAATTGAAATGTTCATTGGGATAGGTTACTATGAACAAACATGTCACAATAATGATCCTTGCATGATTCATTCCCAAACACAATCATGCAAATTTTATGAACTTGCACAGTAAAGATAATCTTCTGAATTGTTTGTTGATCTGTCAAAAATATAGTCATGGATTTAGCAAAGTAGAAAAGTTCCTCTTGAAAATGTTGATTTCCAGAAGAAAAGTGATTGGTCTATAATAGCTCACCAACAAAACAAGCTCTTGGACTCAACAACTTCCAGTAAGTGTCCTTACACACTTTCTGAAGAAAGAAATCAAAGGAAAAGAGAACATTAAATGGTTTAAGAAAACTCTTCTGCATTTTTCTTTGTGGAGATATTTTCCAAAAATTGTAGATTGGATATTGTAAAGGAATAAATAGTCATCAAGGGCTTTATTTGGCTCCCCCGTTTTACCTTGCCATGCTTGATAGGTTGAGTTTACCAACTAAAACCAGGCCAAGTCGACTTAGTTTGGCTTAGTTTTGAGTACCGAATTCGTGTGGGTTGTTCACTGACTCAACTAAGATATACACAGAAACGAAAAGATCAATTTCCAAACTAGTCTTTTTAACATTAATTCCAGATGAGGAGAAACCTAGATTAACCCAACTTTTTCCAATTTGCTGTTGAATTACATTGAGGATAACATGCAACACTAAATACAGAGAGACTGTTGACACAGATAATGAAGCCATGTGTGAAAAAGTAAGGTCTTGATCTTCACAACAGAATGGAATATCGAAAATTCAATTTTTATAAAAATACAATTGAAATAAGCATGCCTAATCAGGGGAAAATTTTAGAAGCTCAGAACACTATTGAAGCGGCTACGCACTTAGAACTGTTGTTGATTGAAAGGCAGGCATAAAATTACTTAAGACCACGTAACCAGTAAAAAAATATACAATATTTGCATAATACCCTGATAGGATTTACATAGCCAATACCCAAATCTAACTAAAATCCACATTCAAAGGAAAACCCACCAAGGGTTTTACACAGAAATTCTTAAAATCAATCTAATCTTAGAAACCAGTTATCTGTCATTGATATATCTGATATCTTGTCACAAGTCAAGATTATTCTAAATACCAGATAGTGTTTGCACGAACCACTCTCAAATCTACTAATATGCATAGATTCAAGAAAAACCCATCAAGGGATCTACACAATCTAAGTTAAAACCATATAATCTCAAAAAAAAAAAAATGTAGCTGATATCTAAGTTCAACTTCGTATTTTCTGACGACCCAGATTGATTTGGGTAAGATAGTTTGCAAGGGTATGATATGAAAATGATATAAAACATGAAAAGCGAACGCTGTGGAAGATCGAAGAAGAGAGAAGAACTTGTACTTACCATCGTTCTGCAAAGTTGAGTTGTAGACTTGTAGAGGAAGAAGCTTCTGAGAGAGACAGAACTCGGAAGGGAGGCAGAGAGAATGAGAGACGTGGCTTATAAGGTTAGTCCTTTTCAGTTTTTAGGGTGCATGACAAGTAGGGCTGTCAATGAATGGATCGGGTTCGGATCGGAGTGGGTCCAGACCCGATCCAATAGCTTATCAGATCACAAATTCATATTCACACCCGATTCCACAAGGTTTCGGAATTTATTGATCGGGATGACAAAACATCAAGTCGAAGTCGATTTGATCAACTAAGCTGTTAAATTTGATATTTTTTTAAAAAAATTTGTAAATTCTTAAGTCTATAACAAATGGTAGAAGATTTTATCAATATAGGTTCACTAATAAATAGTATATATAATTTTCTAATAATATCAAATCGGTTCGTTAAGGAATCACATCGGATCAAGGTAGATGTAGAACTGATTAAATAGCTTATCTGATAATGATTCCTAGATCCAAACCCGATTTTATGGGATCGGGTTGTCTGGGTGATCTGATCCATTGATAGCCTTACCTATAGGTATACTATGGCCAAAAGAAATTCCCCAAAACTTTAAACAAAACTCGGGGACGCACGTGCACCTTACACATGGCAGCACTTTACACGTGGCACACTCTTAGAGATCACTAACTATATGGATGTTTGGCGCATCCCTAGGTGGACCCACAAGCAAAAACTCAGCCTGACTAGTGATTTTTAAGCATTCGATTGGAGTTGTTTTCATGTGTTGATTTTTAGCTGTAGATTTTGAGCATTATTTTGTGTATAAAGATCCAAATGTTTAAGACCACTGGATAGCGTAAGAAGTAATTAGGGATTTATCTAGGAGTAGTATTGAAGCTTAGGTAGAGCTCATTAATGAGCTTTTGTGCCTTGGCATACTTCATAAAAAATGATGAGGAACCATAATATGAGACACGGATCTCTGACCTTATGGATCTTTGGCCCATCCCTAGTTGGAACTATGTACCAAAATTCAGTCTGATTGGCAATTTCTATCCATTGGATTGGAGTCGTATTCTTGATTTAT
Organism: Euptelea pleiosperma; assembly: GCA_035048495.1. Lineage (NCBI taxonomy): Eukaryota > Viridiplantae > Streptophyta > Magnoliopsida > Ranunculales > Eupteleaceae > Euptelea > Euptelea pleiosperma. The sequence goes on from CM068545.1 coordinate 2,832,550, forward strand.
TTTTAACCATGGATTTTGAGAATTAATTGGGTAACTCATTTTGAGAATTAATTGGGTTACTCAAATCCAAAGGTTAGAAATCACTAATAAGGCTGATTTTTGGTATGTAGGTCTACTTAGAGATGTAACAATTATCCATATGATCAATGTCCTCTAAGATTGTGCCATGTGGCTCATATTGTGGTTTGTCATAAACTTAGGTTTTTGTTTTTAGGGCTTTTTTGCTTTACCCCCTTACTTTATTGATGCAATTTGCATCTCACCCAATGTTTTCAGAACATTGGGTGAGATATTTTCTAAATGACTATAATGACCTTGGATGAGACACAATATTTTCTAAATGACTATAATGACCTTGGATGAGACACAAATATTTTAAAAACATTAGATGCGATGCAAATTACATCAATAAAGTAAGGGGGACAAGCAAAACCTTTAAGCATAGGTGGACATACAAATCAAAAATTAATTTGATTGTTAAATTTTAAGCATTGGATTAGAGTCATTATCTGGATTTATTTTATTCGTAGAATTTGAGCATTATTTGGGGCACAGAGATCCAATGGTTTGAAATCACTAATCAGGCTAATATTTGGTATGTAGCTCCACTTAGCGATGGGCCCAACATCCGTACGGTTAGTGACCTTTAAGAGTGTGCCACGTGGCACATATTGTAGTAGCGTGCTTAACAACCTGTGAAGGTGAGTTCCTTTTATAGTACACAATCCTCAAAAATGAGCTCACATTCCTAGAAAAAAAAACTGAAAAAAAAAGCATAAAAAAAAAAAGATTTTTTGCTTGTCCCCCTTACTTTATTGATGCAATTTGTATCGCACCCAATGTTGTTAACATATTGCTGTTTCACCCAAGGTCGTTATAGTCATTTAAAAAATATTGGGATGTGCATCCAGAGATCGTCTATGGTCAACGACGTTGACCATGGTCAAAGGGTGAGACGCAAATATTTTGAAAACATTGGGTGACTTGCAAATTGCATCAATAAAGTAAGGGGGCAAAGCGAAAAAGACCAAAGGACCTCTGGTAAATGAGTAACTTATAAAAAATATACAAATGAATAAACTAAATGCGTTTTTACTTGTGGGCCTTGAGGTGAGAGGAATTATTTTTATTGGAAATTGCATTTAATGAGCACACAAAAAGACCAAAGGACCTCTGGTAAATGAGTAACTTATAAAAAATATACAAATGAATAAAATAAATGCATTTTTGGAAATTTTGGAGCATTTTTGGCGTAGCGCAATAAGGGCCTTGGCTCTTTAAATAGTAGAATAGATGATGACATCCTGAACAAAATTTACCTAGATAGGGGTGAAACAGAGATAAATATTCGAACTGGAGTCATTTTCCAATTGGCTTTTAGGCCAACCACAAATCAGCCCCGCCCGACTTAATCATCTCAGACTTGGGTTGCATTTTTAAGTAGACGGGCCTGGCTTGGTCTTGTTTTAATGCCCGCTAGCTAGATAAATGCGTCTAGCTTGAGCTTAACATTTAACAAAATTTACCTTAGGCCTGGCCCAAAACTAATGGCTCAGTCCATTATGGCCAGACTTGGGCCTAGCTACATAAATCTTGGGCCTGATTCAGGAAGAGCTGGGCCCGGCCTAAATACAACCCATTAACACCCCTACTTTCCAGTTTCCACCACAGACGTTCAATGCCAAACTGCATAGGCAACTCCAGACCATCTTTAACTACCCATGCTTGAGCAACATCATTTCCATTCCTCCCAATGATTCAAGCAACACGTTACCCGATAGTGATCCGAAGAAAAATTACTCCCTCTAATCCGAGAAAACCTTAGCTCACACTTGTGTGTGAGCAAAACCGATCACACATCACAATATGAGCCACGGGGCACACTCTTAGAGGACGATGACCGTATAGATGTTTGGCTAGTCCCTCGGTGGACTTGTAAACCAAAAATTAGCTTGATTAGTGATTTCTTAGCTTTGGGTTGGAGTCATTTGCATGAGTTGCTTTTAACAGCAGGATTTAGAGCATTATGACCATTATTTGGGGTACTAGATCCAAAGGTCTGACATAACTAATCAGGCTGATTTTTTGTTTTCAGGTCCAAGGAGGGACTGGCCAAACATCCATACAGTCATCGTCCACTAAGAGTGTGCTACGTGGCTCATATTGTGGTGTGTGATCGGCTTGGCTCACACACATTTGTGAGCAAAGGTTTACTCCTCTAATCCGTCATACTGGGATGTTAAGTAATAATTGAGAAATAACTAATGAAAAATTATAGAAAGGGTCGGGTTCTGGTGACCAACATTTTTTACCAACACCTTGGTGGGATGAATCAATGGCTGATTTTTGGTGAGGATGATCTCCTCACCATATAGATAACCCCAACAAAAAATCAGCCCATTCTGAAATTTCTAACCATTTAAATGTAGTTTTCAACTTACACGGTAAAAAGCCACTGTCCATAATTCTTCAACTTCTAAACCAGTCTATAAATATCAGAATGATTTGAATTTCTGTGAGGATGGATGATCTCCTCACCATATAGATCATCTTTACCAAAAATCAGCCATTGATTCATCTTCTACAAGGGTACACCAAGGTGTTGGTCAAAAATGTTGGTCACCAGAACCGACCCTTATAGAAATAATCTTCTTTCTCATGTTAATCTGTGTTCAATAGTAGGGTTTTTGTAAAACCTCGAAATAATATTTAAAGTTAATATATAATATATCTAATATAAATAATAGGATCTAAACTCTGGGCCCAAGTTAGCAATAGATATTATTTTAATAGGGAAAACCAATACCCAGCATAACCGACCAAGCCTCCTTCAAATCACAGTCTCCTCCCCGATGAAATCACTTCCCTGCAAACCTAAATCAATTAGGATTGAAACCGATCACTGCCTTAGTCCTCTCCCTCTATCTATTTCTATTAATACAACTTCCCTTTCCCTTGTTTCCATCCCTGTCACGTGAGAACCAAAAGAAAATCCTCCACGCAAGTTGCAGCCGGCCCATTCTCTGTCAGTCGTATATGTCGAACATGAAATTCTTTCGCTACTGTGATTGATTTGTCTACTGTGACATTGTCAAAATTGTCCGTGGGCTGAGTGAGCCCCCAGGGACTAAAAGTCTTGAAATTATTGTACCATCGCTGAAGGGAACCTCTCGCCCATGTGACATCGCGAGACTTTGGACAGTCAATGGCTATCTAATTGCCAAACAAAATTCCTATGGTTGTGATAATCCAATCATATGTTGAGTTTTGACCAAGGCCATCTCTCAATCCTGACCTATTGAATCATTGATCCTCTTAGCCTACATATGTCATTCATCAAACGGGGTACGTCAGTTGCATGTTGAGAAAACGGGAAACTACAAAAAAAATGTGCATTGTCTTGCTTGAATGCCTTTGCAAGGAAATTCTGGCTGGACCAATCTTTGACCAGCTCAAAAGCACCAAAGAATAACATAAGGCCTTTCTATTTTTAGGTTGAAGTTAAGGGTCGGGATCAGGGGACCAATAAAATTGGCCCGCCTCCAATGACAACTGTTTACAAACGTGGTGGGGTCACCCTCATCCTCTACCTGTATGCCTCTGCTGGTGAGCAGCCCTCAGAATAATTCAAATTGGATTGCTCACCTACCTTGAAAAATTAAAGGCAATGTGACACCGTAATGTGTTATGAGGAGGTGTAACTAAGGTCCACCATACTAGATTGACTCTACTCTACACATAATAATTCACATGGCCATTTGAATCATTGATCAGAACCGTCAACTGAAGGGCCAATTCTTGGATGATGTATAACTCAATAATCAGGCATATGGGACAGTTGAAACTGCCCACATCATTCGAGTTCTGTTAAAACATGGGAAGGATAGAATAACGTTGACGAGATGGATGACGGACTACACTATGAGCACCTGTCATACTCTTAGAGACCACTGATCGTAGGGGAAGTTTTTTTCAAGCAGTGGTTTTTTGAAGCAGCGAAGCTAGTGGCCAATCACATGTCGCCACAATCGGCAGTTGCTTTCGTGCAAACCCAGAAATGCTTTTTAAAGAGCCGATTATGGCACCATTTGATTGGCCACTGCTTTGCTGCTACTAAAATTTTCTCCCAAAATCCAAATTGGTACATGAAACTCTGCCAGTTTGGGTAACCCGAATATCTCAACTTATCTGACATTCTTAACGGTCCGGAGAAGAAATGTCAAGTGGTCATCCGTCCTCCACTGATCGTATGTCCACCCATGAATGGGCCAAATATCTATACGATCTGTGGTCACTAGGAGTATGCCAAGTGGCTCATACTGTGGTTCGTCATCCGTCCTCCACGTTATTTCATCATTCCCATGTTTACACACAACTTGAATGAGTAAACCTTCTCTCACACCATGCTGTGAACGAAGCCAATCACAACCCATAATACGAGCCACATGGCACACTCTTAAAGCCACGTGGCACACTCTTAGAGGGTGCTGACCGTATGGATTTTTTCAGTGCCTCAGTGGAGCCGCAAACCAAAAATCAGCTTGATTAGTGATTTACAACCTTTGGATCTTTGCACCCAAATAACGCTCAATAATGCCCAAATTCCTACGGTTAACATCAACCCATGAAAATAACTTCAATCCAACACTTAGAAATCACTTACCAGGTTTATTTTTGGTTTGTAGGTCCACCTAGTGATTGGCCAAACATCCATATGGTCATAGTCCACGAAGAGCATGCCACGTGGCTCAGATTGTGGGCTGTGATCGGCTTCGCTGACAGCATGGTGTGAGTGAAGGTTTACCCAACTTGAATGATGCTGCAGTTGCATACATCATCCAAGAAGTGGCCCTTCATATGACTTTTGATCAATGATTCAAACGGCCATGTGAATTATTCTGTATGGTCAATAGAGTACGCTGGAGTTTAGGTACACCTCCTGATAACACATTGCAGCAAGGTTTAAAGGAGGCTCGGTTAAACGGACTGAGGGCGTTACTGTTTAAACGGCCGTTAAAACGGATTGAAACGGTCAGGGGCAAAAATGAAAAAAAATGGGACAAACGGAATTAAACGGATTTTAACGGTTTTAACGGAAAAAGTGGCACTGAAATTCAAATTTTGAAATTTGAAAAAAAAAAAAAACAGAATTTAACGGATTTAAACGGAATTAAACAGTTTTAACGGCCGTTTTTTTCACAAATTTTTTCAAAATTAAACGGCTGTTTAAACGATTTTAACGGCCGTTAAAACTAAAAAACGGCCGTTTTTTTCAAAACCGATAAAATGGTTTAAACGGAAACGGGCTTTGGGCGTTACCGTTTAAATGGCCGTTTAAACCGTTAAAATGGCCGTTTTTAAAACCATGCATTGCAGTGTGCCAGTGTAACATACCGCATTTACTTTTTCTAGTTAAATTTGAATGTTTCAAAGGGCTGCTCACTGCTACATGTATACAGGGAGAAGGAGAGGGTGACCCCACCACATGTGTACACAGTTGTCGTTGGAGGCGGGTCACGTTTGACTATTTCAGAGGCGTAATTCACTAGCCGTAAGTTAAAGCTGATGGAGCATGGAATTCTATTAACTTTAACCTTGTGTCTTTGGTCCCTCTGAGCTGGTTGATAATTGGTCCAGCCGCAATTTCCATGCAAAGCATTGGAGCAAGTCTAGCACATTTTTGGTAGTTTCCCGTTTTCGCAGCATGCAACCGTCGTCCCCCATTTGATGATGAATGACATCTATAGGATAAGAGGATCCATGATTCAATAGGTCCGGATTGAGAGCATTTTGAGTGCGGGTGGCCAAGAGTACTCCACTCCAAAGAGTAGGAGGTTTGAGTTCAACTCTCCTTGGGGCCACCCCTGGAATGAGTAAGGGTAATAAGTGACTCAGTCCACATTAACTGTCTCAGTACACTCGGGCACGTGTGGAAGTGGTGACTATCGTGGGGGACTAGTTGGGTGCTCTAAGAAGTCTGGATACCCACGGTTTCAAAAAAAATTAAACAAATTAAACAAGACAAAAATAAAAAGACTATTTATGTCCCCAAATATATATCACCGCTGCCCTCTGGACCCATTGACTGTATGGATGTTTAACCCACCACCTGGCAAATGTTCATACCAAAAATCAGGTTGATTGGAAATCTCTAGCCACTAGATTTTAGCACTTTTAAGGAATGATTCTAGTCATTGGATTCAACTTTTTTTGGGTTTTAATCCAGGTTAGAAATCCTTAATAAAGCTCATTTCTGGGTATGAATACAATATCTACCAAGGACGAGCTAAACATCCATGCGGTCAGTGGGCCCATAGGGCAGCGGTGAGTAACAAAAATGGCCAGACAATTTTGATGTCATATCAGTATCAGTGGGTCCACTCACCGACAATTTTGAGTCTTTGACAACTTGTCAACGGCCCAATCACCCTCAGTATTCAAAATTTTAAATAAATAAAAGTTGGGAAATGTTATCTTTGATACAATCTCTACCGTTCAATTGAGAGAACGGAAAATAACACAGAAATCAGAATAACAGGTTGATCTCATCCTTCCGACCAAATATTTGATGGCAGGATCTGAGTAGCCCAAATAATGCCAGATATCCCACGGTTAAAAATAATCCAAGAAAAGGACTCAACGGTCACAAATCACTGACAGGCTGACTTTAGGTCTGTAGGTCCACCTAGGAATGGGCCAAATATCTATACGATATACGATCAGTGAGTAAAACTTTGATGACAGGGCCTTGTCATATAAGAGAAATTTTGAAGCAGCTAAGCAGTGGCCACTGGCCAATAACATGGTTTATGAACAGCCGATTGTGGCGCCATGTGATTGGCCACTGCTTCGCCGCTTAAAAAATCCCTGCTTCAAAAATTTCTCGGATTTTTGGAGGTCAAGATCTGCTGCATGTGTGCGGTGTGGGCATCGGATGTAGGAAGCATGATCAAACTCGTCTTAGGGCACACTGCTTAAACAAAAAAGAGGCGAGGCATGTTAAACGTTTTTACACGCAGGAATTACGAATTTTTAGCAGTTAGCCCCACTTGGCATGGACCCCACTAAAGACATCAGTAGTGGAGAATCTGTAGATCTTTCGAAGGACGGAATGGTCATTGCATGTAGTGGATATGTGGCGCTTGACTTACAATTTTTTGAGGCCTTAAGCTACCGATGGGTAGAAGAAGAAAGAATTAGGAGAGACTGGATTTAACTGCGTTGGAGAGCAAAGTTTTGTGAATTGAAAAATTGAGATGGCAGAAACAATAGTATTGTCTCTTATTTCCAAACTGGGAGAGATGGCTATTGCTGGAATTGTTGCAGAAACACAGCTCCAATTGGGAGTTGGTGACGACATTAATATCATCAAGCGTGAGCTTTCTACTATGAAGGTCTTCCTAAAGGATGCAGAGAGGAGAAGTTTGAGAGGTGATCTCGTCAGCGAGTGGGTGTCACAAGTGAGAGATGAAGCCTACAAAGTTGAGGAAGTTCTCGACGAGTTCCTTGTTCGAATGAAGGTCCTCAAGTCTAGACTGTTAGAAACTTTCTGTTTTTAGTGAAGTCTTATTTTTCAATAGGACTTACACAGTGAATCCAAAAAGGGAATTTCTTGTTAGAGAAGGAAAAAGGTCTTTAATCTTGACCATCCAATCTCTTGTAACCCCAAATCTAATGGCTGACATTAGAATGTCTTTTTGGTTTGGGTATAAAATCCTCTTTGTAACGTATAGGGTTTTTTTGGTGAGAGAAAAAATTGTGTGTGAGGAAGGCTTTTGTTTTTGGGCGTGGGAAAAAGCTCGTTCCTTATTGACGAAGCTTGTACGCCTTGTAATTTTGTGATCTCCATAGTGAAGAAGAAGAAGACTCCTTTGTTGCTGCCCCGTGGACGTAGGCACACTGCCGAACCACGTAAATATTTGTGTCTACGTGTTTCTCTTTTCCTTGCGTTATTTTATTTATTTTTCTTCTCGATATCCGGTTGTGTGTGCTACGTTTTTCTCAACATTTGGTATCAGAGCACCACGGTTGTGGGGCTGTCTACGCATAATCGGTTTTGTTTATTGCGTTGCACTTGTTCGAGATGGCTGGACCGAGTTCTACCAGATTCGAGGTTCCTAAATTTAACGGTTCCAATTTCGCATTGTGGAAATTAAAGATGAATGCGATGCTCGTTAAAGATGGATGTGCAATTGCACTTGAGGGCATAGAGAAGAAGCTTGCAGGGATGAAGGAAGAAGAATTTGCAGAGAAAAATCAATTGGCATTGGCGGATCTTTTTCTTGCACTGGATGATACGGTTCTATTCAACGTGTCTGATCAAACAACCGCAAAAAGGTTGTGGGACAAATTGAAGAACATGTACGAAGGAAAATCTCTACCGAGCAAAATTTTTCTTCGTCGGCAATTATACAATTTAAAGATGAAGGAAGGGGCTCCATTGCAAGAACACTTGAATGAGTTTAATACTCTGATTAGCAAATTAACAGCTGTGGAGGTCAAGATCGATGAAGAAGAGAAGGCCTCTATTTTACTTTGTTCGATGTCAGATTCGTGGGATGGTCTGATTATGAATCTCAGTGGTGGGACATCTCTTAGCATGGATGGAGTTGTGTCTTCATTGCTTACCGAAGAATCTCGGAGAAAATCCGGTCAAGGATCTTCGGGTGATGCGATGTTGGCAAGAGGCAGATCTACTGAGAGAAATACCGGGGAATGTGGTCAAACTAGATCCAAGTCAAAAGGGCGGAAGAAACTGAAGTGTTGGTCTTGCGAAAAATCGGGCCACTTGAGAAAAGATTGTAGATTGCGAAAAGCGAATCAGGATAATTCAAAATCTGATTTGCGGGAACAAAAATCAGAATCAAATAATTTCCAAGGAAATTTAGCAGAGGATGGAAGTTCTTCTGAAGACGGACAAGTGTTGTCCGTGATTGAACGTAAGAGTTTGATGAATCAATGGATTTTGGATTCGGGCGCTTCTTTTCATATGACACCGTGCAGGGACTGGTTTTATTCTTATCGGTCATGTGATGGCGGCACTGTTTACATGGGTGATGATAACACATGTAAAATAGTGGGAGTTGGTGATGTTCGAATTACAATGTTTGATGGGATTACTCATACGATTTCGAGTGTTCGGCATGTTCCAGATCTACGGAAGAGCCTACTATCATTGGGAAAATTTGATGAAGATGGTTATAAATTTTCTGGAGAAAATGGTCGTTTGAAAATAGTCAAAGGAGCACTAGTAGTAGCGAAGGGAGAATTATTGGGCAGCCTGTACCGACTTATCGGAGATACCGTTGTAGGCGAGGCGATTGTTGCGAATGCTGTGACAGAGTCTGTATCGACATGGCACAAGCGGTTGGGTCATATGAGCGAGCGTGGCTTAAAGGTACTTTTCGATAAAAATTTACTTCCAGGTTTGAAATCTTCAAATTTGGATTTTTGTGAGGATTGCCTGTTTGGTAAACAACATAGAATTCGTTTCCCTAAATCTGCTACTAGAAGTAAGGATATTTTAGAATTAATTCATTCTGACACTTGGGAAGCTCCGGTTGAATCTCTTGGAGGTGCATCATATTTTGTTTCATTTATTGACGATTTCTCCAGGAAAGTTTGGGTTTATATGCTCAAGAGGAAATATGACACTTTTGCTTGTTTTAAAAAGTTTAAAGCTTTGGTTGAAAATCAGACAGGAAAAAGGATTAAGTGTCTGAGAACTAATAATGGGGGAGAGTATACAGACAAAGAATTTCAGAATTTTTGCAGTGAGCACGGCATTGACAAACATTGGATGGTTAGTGGTACGCCACAACAAAATGGAGTGGCTGAACGGATGAACCGGACTCTTATGGAACGTGCTAGAAGCATGTTGAGCACAGCTGGGCTGGAGCAGTATTTTTGGGCAAAGGCCGTTCTGACAGCGAGTTATTTAGTGAACAGATCTCCTACTACTGCACTTGATTGCGAAATTCCTGAAGAGGTATGGTCTGGAAAACCTGCTAATTATTCTTTCCTCCGGATTTTTGGTTGCGATGCATATGTGTGGATTCCTAAGGAGCAGAGAACTAAATTGGATATTAGGTCCAAAAAGTGTATTTTTCTTGGCTATGCAGTTGGAACAAAGGGGTACAGGTTGTGGGATCCTACTGCCCACAAGATAGTTATTAGCCGAGATGTTGTTTTTAATGAAAATTTTATGCAGAAAGAAAAGAAGCAGCCTGACTCACAAACGATGGAGACACTTGAATTTGAGTTTGCAAAGAAAGATGAAAAGCAACATGTTGATGTAAAAATTCAACAAGTTGAGGATCATGATCATGAAGCTGATGAAGAGCATGAGAAAGAAGAGCACAAGTTGAAATTCAAGAAAATCAGGGCCGATCCCAAAGAACCCATAAACCTCCAAATTGGCTTAACGACTTCGTCACCACTTACGCATGTATAACGGAGGACCGTGAGCCCAATACTTATCAAGAGGCTTGTGAAGCCGTTGATGTTAGCCTATGGAGAGCATCCATGGAAGAGGAAATGGAAGCCTTGCATAAAAATAAAACATGGGATTTGGTAAAATTACCAAAGGGGAGAGTAGCCATTGGTTGCAGGTGGGTCTACAAGTTGAAGAAAGATGTTAACGGGAATGTAGAAAGATACAGAGCCCGATTAGTTGTGAAAGGGTATGCTCAAAAATCAGGTATTGACTTTAATGAAATATTTTCTCCTGTTGTTCGTATGAGTACTATTCGTGTTGTTTTGGGTATAGCAGCTATGCTTGATTTAGAACTTGAGCAGTTAGACGTAAAAACTGCCTTTTTGCATGGAAATTTGGATGAGGAAATTTATATGACTCAACCTGAAGGTTTTATTGAAGAAAATAAGAAGAATCTGGTTTGTCGGTTGAACAAGTCGCTTTACGGTTTAAAGCAGGCGCCAAGGTGTTGGTATAAGCGATTTGATTCCTTCATTGTGAGCTTGGGTTTTCGTAGATGTGAAGCTGACCATTGTGCCTATGTTTGTGACATTGGAAATGGTGATTTCATAATCTTGTTATTGTACGTGGATGACATGTTGGTTGCAGGTACTAATAAAAATAGTATTGCAACATTAAAAGCTCGTTTGGCTAGGGAATTTGAAATGAAGGATTTGGGTGCCGTGAATCAGATACTTGGGATGACAATACTTAGAGACAGAAAGAACATGAAAGTCTGGATAACTCAAAAGGGTTATGTTGAAAAGGTTCTGCGACGTTTCAATATGCAGAATGCTAAACTAGTCAGTACTCCACTTCCTGTGAATTATAAATTGTCTTCTGATCAATCTCCTAGCGGAGAAGACAGATATGTCTCGGGTACCATATTCATCTACAGTAGGGAGCCTTATGTTTGCTATGGTATGCGCCAGACCGGACATTGCACAAGCAGTAGGAGCAGTTAGTAAGTACATGGCAAATCCAGGTAGAAATCATTGAACTGCTGTTAAGTGGATCCTTCGTTATTTGAGGGGTACTTCTGAGGCTACTATTTATTATAGTGGCAAAGATTTGAAGTTGGTGGGATTTGTATATGCAGATTATGCAGGTGACAGAGATAAAAGAAGGTCTACCACTGGTTACGTCTTCTCTTTGGCAGGTGGTGCAGTTTGTTGGATGTCAAGGCTACAATCTGTGGTTGCATTGTCTACTACAGAAGCCGAATACATATCAGCTACACATGCATGTAAAGAAGCTATTTGGCTAAAGAGGTTGCTTGGTGAATTAAAAGCAGAACAAAAGATGGTATTGGTTTATTGCGATAGTCAGAGTGCATTGCATTTGGCGAAAAATCCAATATTTCACTCAAGGACTAAGCACATTGACGTACAGTATCACTTTGTTCGTGACGTTGTGGAGGACAGTCAAATTTCTTTGCAGAAAATTCATACCGATGATAATCTTGCGGATATTCTTACGAAGCCTGTTACAAGGGAGAAGTTTGTATGGTGTAGGACTTCTCTCGGGCTTGTGGTTGCTTGATGATTGGTAACATTTGGGCAGCTGTTATGTGGGAGCGTTTTTCGCACTGGAGGAGAAACAAGTCTTCAAGTGGGAGAATGTTAGAAACTTTCTGTTTTTAGTGAAGTCTTATTTCTCAATAGGACTTACACGGTGAATACAAAAAGGGAATTTCTTGTTAGAGAAGGAAAAAGGTCTTTAATCTTGGCCATCCAATCTCTTGTAACCCCAAATCTAATGGCTGACATTAGAATGTCTTTTTGGTTTGGGTATAAAAACCTCTTTGTAACGTGTAGGGTTTTTTTGGTGAGAGAAAAAATTGTGTTTGAGGAAGGCTTTTGTTTTTGGGCGTGGGAAAAAGCTCATTCTTTATTGACGAAGCTTGTACGCCTTGTAATTTTGTGATCTCCATAGTGAAGAAGAAGAAGACTCCTTTGTTGCTGTCCCGTGGACGTAGGCACACTGCCGAACCACGTAAATATTTGTGTCTCCGTGTTTCTCTTTTCCTTGCGTTATTTTATTTATTTTTCTTCTCGATATCCGGTTGTGTGTGCTGCGTTTTTCTCAACATTCGACCAACAGGTTGTTTAGATATTAAGTTCTATGTTTGCTAGTACCCAGCTTTTTCAGCTGATGGGAGTTCGTCATCGATTTCACTCTCAGATTGTAAGCATCAAGGAGGAGGTGGAAGACATCTCTAGGAGAAGGTTGCAATACAACCTTCAAGAAGAAGGAACCAGCTCAAGTTTCCAAGAAGAATCAAGCTGGAGTGATTACGGCGCGTCTTCTGCTTTTGTCGAAGAAGCTGACATCGTAGGGATCGATAAAGATGTGAAGCAACTACATGAATGGTTGATAAAAGAAGAAGAGGCCCATCAACGCACAATAATTTCAGTGGTTGGGATGGGTGGTTGCGGGAAGACCACTCTCATCAGAAAAGTTCACTAGTGTCAAGGGCCGATTTGAATGTCATGCTTGGGTGCCTGTGTCCCAAGTCTTCCAACCAAAAGAGATCTTAAAGCACCTGCTCAAAGGTTTTCGTGAGAGTAGAAAGGAGGAACCTCTAAGTGGCATGGAGACGATGGATATAGACGAGTTGCAAGTGAAAATCCACCAGTACTTGCAGCAAAAATGGTACATCCTTGTCCTCGACGATATTTGGAATGTTGATCCTTGGGAATGTATTAAATATGCTTTGCCACGTGAAGGTGGAGGTAGGATTATCTTCACGACCCGCATAGCAGATGTAGGTTTTCCTGTGGACGAGACATGTTATGTTCACAATCTTAACCCATTGTCCTATGAATTGGCTTGGGATCTCTTTTGTAGAAAGGCATTCAGTAATAGCAACCCACGAGGATGTTGCCCTCAAGAATTAAAAGAAATGGGAGAGACTATGGTAAAAAAGTGTGCCGGTTTACCACTTGCGCTTGTTTCTATTGGGGGCCTTATGTTGAAGAAAGGCATTGACCCATTGGAATGGAAAGGTGTAGTTGAGAATCTTGATTGGGAATTGAATCGCAGTCAAGATCTTAAAAGACTAAACAGAGTTTTGTTGACGAGCTACAGTTATTTATCTCCAGCTCTAAAATATTGTTTCTTGTATTATTGTATGTTCCCGGAGGATTATCGAATCAAGGCAACGAGATTGATTCGTTGGTTGGTGGCTGAAGGTTTTATCGAGGATCATCCTAGAAAGACGCCGGAGGAGGTTGCAAAATACTACCTTATTCAGCTCATTGATAGGAGCATGCTCCAGGTTGACAATAACGATGAGAATGTTGGTATCGCAGCATGTAGAGTGCATGATCTCATGCGAGAAATTGCCATTGACATGTTCAAGAGGGAAGACTTTGGTGGGGTTTTCACAGATCAAAGTGATAATGTGGTCATTGGGGGACTACGACGTGTGGCAATTCATAACAATTCATTTAGGATTCTTCCATCAAACGCAAACACAGTTGATTTGAAAGCTCGCACTATGCTCAGGTTTTCCATAAATGATGATGAGTTTCTTCCGTCCACTTATTTGAACCAAATGCTAATGAGTCTAAAATTGTTACGGGTGTTAGATTTGTCGGACACGAAAATTGAGCATTTGCCGAGTGAAGTGGGAGAGTTGATTCACTTGCGATATTTGAGTTTGAGGTGGACGCGGGTGATGAAGGAACTTCCAGCTTCGTTACATAAGTTACACAATTTACAAACTTTGGATGTTCGAAATACAAAGTTGGTGAGTTTGCCGCGTGGGATAAAAGTGCCAATGTTTCCACAGCTCAGGTATCTGCTGTTGATGACAAATAAAGAATATGATCGGGTGGTCTCAATCGAATTGGGAATAGTGTCAAAGAGTAGTAACCTACAAACACTGTCGGGAGTGGTAGCTAATCAGCGGTTAGTACGTGAACTTGCTTACTTCACTGGACTTCACAAATTAAATATTTATGGAGTGAAAGGAGAATATTGGGTAGAGCTGTGTGATGCTATTAAGAAGATGCAACACCTTCGCTCTCTGTCGATAGCGGGAATTAATGAAGACGATGTCTTTAATTTGAAAACCAAGTCACCACCTCCCCTCCATCTTGAGAAATTAACTTTGACGAGTAGGATTATGACGGATGGGCAAGGACCGTTACCGCAATGGATAGGCTCTCTCAAATGTCTACACACACTTAAATTTCGCTTAAGCGGGTTAACGGAGGACCCATTTAGCACCTTGGCACAATTGCCTAATTTGGAAGTCCTTGTGCTTTGTAAAAAATCTTACTTGGGAAGGCAGCTGGATTGGGGCAGCGAGGGAGGGTTAGGGAAAGAGTTTCCCAAACTCAGACTTTTATTTATAAATGGTATGCCTGAGTTGGAGGAGTTGAGTGAGATAGAGGAGGGGACAACGATGCCATGCCTCCATCGTTTTGGCATTGGTGATTGCCCAATGTTCAAGAAGCTTCCCCATGGTTTTTCAACACCTCAAAGCTCTTGAAGAGTTAACATTACGGAACATGCCAGAGGACTTCATGAAGAGGTTGCGGCACCACCGCGAAGGTGAAGAAGTAGGAGGAGAGGACCATTGGATGATCCAACACATTCCTGATGTTTCGATTGGCCATTCAGTCAACGGTGTGAAGGGCATTTCTTGGGAAAATCTTGATTAACAGTTGAGAGAATGTAAGTTTTTGTCTTCCTAATCCTTTTTAATATAAGACCACTACTTTCCTCACATAAATTTACATTTCTTTCTTCTTCATTTTTTTCATAAACAGAGTTGAAATTAAAATAGAAATGCAATAATGTATATAAACTAACTTGTTATAGGAATTATGTTTGGTATTTGTTGTTATAGTATTGGTTATCATCTCTTTGCCTCTGTCTTTATCTTTTTCTTGCTTAAATTACAGGACATTTCAATTGCATTAGCTCATTCTGCCTGCGTGAAGTTTCGGTGGACAACTCACAGGATGTTCGAAGGACAGGAGGGTCTCATTTGGTGATGGAGGTGAATATGGTTTAGGACAGTCTTTACTTTAAGAGTCCATATCAAGAATTGTTGGAGTTTGTGAATTGCAACTTTAGATTAAATCAATGGGGATGTGCATGATCAAATTAAATGGTAGATATGGCAGCAAGCTTACGCCCAGTACACATATATAAGGCTCTGTATGGTTGTCTGAAATAAGTTTTCTAGAAATGACTTTTGCATAGAAACAATATCAAAATCATTGTCTGTTGTGTAAAAAGGAAAAAAATAAAATAAAAAAGGAGTGCATTCAATTATAAAGATAAAACAAGAAAGGCACAATATTTGAACAATAACAAAATCATAGGACATTTGGGGTTGAAAAATTAAGCTCGAAGCCGCTCTTCCATGGCTTCAAAAAGCCTCTCGGCAGTGATTGTCGGGGGAGGTGGAGGCTGTGGGTGTCGGAGGCAATCGATGAGGCGATTGACAAAGTTAAAGACTGGTCGAAACCGGAGGATGATGAAGCCAATCTGTCCGATCACACCCCCAGTGAATGCGACTATGGTTAAAGGCTCCATGCTCCAATCTTAGTTGTATGTCACGAAGCTTAGAGAGATACAAGGAGATAGGTTGGGTGAGGACGCGTTTGAGAAGTACTTATTCATGTATTTATGATCATTTCTGGGTTTTGGGGGGTTATACGGTTTCTGAAGGCCGAAAATGTGCGGTTATTTAAGGCTAGGTCCCCAAGTATTTTTAACAGTTACAGTTTTAAATGGAGCACCGATACGTTATGGGAAGGCGTACCCTATGCTTTTCACCGATGGGTTTGAAGGGCCTGTCCATGAAGCCCATGATAAAGACTGAAAAACTGAGTGCAAGTATTAGACCAAACATTTATGATGAGTGAGCCCGAAGGTTGCCACCTTGCATCAAATAACAAAAGCTTCCCAATGGACAGACCAAGGTTTAACAGGGGCCGTTATAACGGACTGGGGGCGTTACCATTTTTTCCATTATAACAGCCGTTACATGAATTGTAACACTTGGGCAAAACGGAAAAAATGGTGCTGGAATTCAATTTTTGAAATTTGAAATTCAAATTTTCAAAGACAGAAAATAACGGAAATAATGGTCTTTTTCACAAAATTTTTCTCCAGAAAATAACGGTCGTTGTTTTCTTTGTAACGGAAAATAATGGCTGTTATTTTCTGGGTGTTTTAACGGTACGTAACGTAACGGCGGAGGTCTGAATCCGTTATAACGGCTGTTATTTTCATTATAACGGCCGTTTTTTAAACCATGGGACAGACTACCCAGATATTTACCCCAAAAAATGACCACATTGTGAGGCAAGATGACATCCATCCAACACCCTCTGGCTTTTCTCACATACATGGAGAGGCTTTGTTTGACGGTGATTTCTGTTTTTTGATAATAAAAAAAAATCTGTACGTAATAATTGGACAAGTAATCCTTCAGATTTTACAATAAAACCATTTGTCGATAAGATTGTTGACCAGAATGCGCAAGGTGATGGCTTCGATCATATCACGAACTCAAGGGACTTTTGTGCAAGGAAGACAGACCATGTTCGAGGTCCTATTAGCCAATGAGTGCATTGACTTCAAGATTAGAGATAGAGAGAGGCTTCGGGCATTGTTTGCAATCGATATAAAAAAAGTGTACAACCATGTTAATTGGAAGTTTTTGGATTACATGCTCGGAAGGATGAGTTTTGGAGAGAAGTGGAGAAAGTGGATAGGAAAGTGTATCTCTTCCGTTAGGGGCTAATTACAAATCACAGGTTCTTTGGGACCTAGTGATCAAGAGATTGGGGTATAAGTTCACCCTTTGGAAGTCTAGGTTCCTTTCCAAAGGGGGAAACTTGTGCTTATCAAGAGCACTCTCCAGTAGGGGTGTCAATTTTACCCGTTTAACTGAACCGAATCGGAACCGGAACCAAAAACACCGGTTCCGGTTCCACTTTTTTGGGAACCGATTAAAAAATAACCGGAACCAGAACCGAACCGACAATAACGGTTCCGGTTCTGGGTAGCTTAATATGGAACTGAAACTGATAAGAACCGAACCGATAAGAACCGGTACCAATAAATAAATATAGTTTAAATATTGTTATATTCTTAAGATTTGGCCCAATATACCTGGAACCGGAACCGGAACCGGAACCGACATAAATACATAATCGGTTCCGGTTCCGGATCCATCACTTTGAGAATCGGAACTGTTAAGGAACCGAACCGATAAGAACTGGAACCGATTGTTCCGGTTCTGGTCACCTTAGGAACCGAACCGGAACCGACCTGTTGACACCCCTACTCTCCAGCTTACCAATCTACTATTTGCCGTTTTTTTCCATCTTGAAGAGTGTAGCGAAGAATTTGAAAAACCTTACGAGGAACTTTTTGTGAAATGATAAGGACGAGACTGGCAAATTTTACTTCGTCACTTGGAAAATGGTATGCAAATCTCAGATATTCATGGAGGTTTGGGAATCTAAGATGAATGAGGCTTTACTAGGCAAGTGGTTGTGGCGATTCAGCGTGGAGTCTTCCAATTTTTGGAGGAAGGCTATTGCGGGAAAGTATGGGATTCTAGAATTTGGTTGGATTGCAATTCGGTTTGTACGTTGTACGGGTGCAGTGTTTGGAAGGGTATCATGAAGATTTTTAGAACTTTTTCTAGAGGAATTTGTTACAAAGTGGGGACGGGGGACATGATTAAATTCTAGGAAGATTGGTGGTGTGGAAAGGCTCTCCCGATTCTTTATTCTATCTCTGATAAGAAGAATTGCTTAGTCCTTATTGTTTGATCCGGGAAGGAGGGAATGTCTCGTGGAATTTTGGGTTTAGGAGACGCCTTAACAATTGGGAGATTGGGTCTATTTCTGACTTCTCCGCTTGTTGGGTACATCTTGTCCCTAGCTTAAGACAAATGCTTATGGACGTGGATCAAAGACCGGCTTCTTCCGTTTGAGGCTCTAAGATTCCATCCAAGGTTGCTTTATTCTTGAGGACGGCAATGCTTGACAAGATCTTGACTTTGGACCATTTGATAACGAGAAGGATCATCATCGTGGACTATTGTTCGATGTGCAAGCATAGTGGGAAATCAACTAACCACCTCCCCTTACGTTGCGGAGTGACGAGAGCGGTTTGGTCTTTTTTGAGAGAGTTCGGGATGTCCCGAGTTATGGACACCTTGTCGTCTCTTGTAGCTAGCTGGCTTACTAAAGTTTTCTCCTCTAAAGGTCGAGTTTTATGGCAGTTCATTGGAAGGAGAGGAACATTAGTCTTTGAAGGCAAGGAGGAATAGGTGGCTTTGATTATTCTCCATATCAAGGGTTTATTGGTCATGTGATTTAGTGTCTCCCGTGATTGTAAAGGTCTCTTCTTCGAAGACTTCGTATTTCGTTGAGAGCTAGTTTGTTCTTGAGATATCTGCTAGCTAGTTTTCACTGTTTCTTTTTTGTTCGCCTTAAGAAGTATAAGTCTTCTTGACCTCTTAGGGCCCCCTTTCTGTGGCTAAGTTATCTTTTTTGCTCTTCAATAAATTATACTTATCAAAAAATAATTGTAGAGGCGTTTGATGGAGCTTTTGTTTTTTTTTTTTTTGTTTTTTTGATATGAATATATTTTTTTACAACTTTTAATGCTTTAAATTTTCACAATGTTTATTAATCAGCCAGAAATGAGATTGTAACTTGTAAGTACACCCTAGGTTTTATCTAGGTACCTTATTCATGTCCAAACCCTACTTGAACACGAAAATGGTGAAATAAAACATTATCATATTTTAATATACCAAAACAAAGAAATAAAACAGGGTCCCATTTCACAAAAACCTTTACATTCCTGGCATCAGAGATCAGTTCATACCCAATTCTCTGCAATACAAGTCATAATCAAATAATATATTTCTGGTGATTGGGTTTTTAGTGAGCTATAGATAAAACAATAATACTGAACAGCCATAACAACCAATGCATCAAACTGCTAAAAGTTTGTCAGCTTAAACTTAGCTGTATTTTTGCAATTTAGAAGCTAAAAACACCCTCAATAGGTGTTTTTCAAGGATCGTACAAATTTCTCAATCCAACTAAAATTAACTTGTATAATGCCTACACTTCTTTCTTCCTACATTTCTGGCTAAAAATTGAGCCTCCAACTAGCCCCAGACTAACAGTGATATGTCAATTTCATAAAACCAAATTAGCTTTCCTACTGACCCCGCAATGAGTTAATGCGAACACTATTGCATCTCATACAATAACCTTGACTGTGAGATATTGGCAGGAGCAGCACGACCCCACTCCCTTGTCTGACAGCTGTCACGAGGTAATTGGGCATGGAGCATCTGGGGTTTCATTATCACAGGTTACAGACATGCATTGTCTTTCTCTGGTTCATTCACCATTGCTTTTCAGGTTATCTAACGACTAGGAAAGCCCATTCCGATCCCCAAGCTTGTGGAACTCAGATTCTATGGTTTGAGCAATCTTCGTTCCTTCTGGGTCCAGCTCAGGCAGGTCCACATGGAAAGACCCCTGTTTGATGGGTGCAACAGGCTCCAAGCTCATGGATTGCTCCTTGATATAGTTGTAGAGCTCTTGATGGAAAGCATGGTCTAAGGAGAAGCAGTCATCGGTTCCATTGCTTGAATACCGGGACGAACCAGAGCCTTCTCTTCTACAGAAATGTGGGAGGGATGCATAGTCCATTATCTACAAACAAGAGTCAGGTCAACAAATTGGAGCTCTGGTCATTTGAATGGAAATAGTAGCAGTGGCATGCAAGGAGCAAGCCCATCTAATGGAGAAATAAAGACCAAATGTCAGGATACAAATAACATGCTTGACCTAGTGTTGTCTTGCGCCCCCTTGGCCAGACTAAGTTTGAGTATTCCCTCACTAGAGTAGAGGTCCCTCCAATAAAGATAAGAGGAAAAAAAGAAACTGCGTGTCTGGTCATGCCTTGTTGGAAAACTGTAAACTCCAGGCGATGGCTGCCAGAATTGAAAATTGCATCCATAATGGACCCCAGCTTTGTGACCATCTCCATTTACAATGGCTTTTCCTATCTATGTAACAAAGACACATGCATGTATCGGTAACTGAAACTGATATGAAGTGTCAGACACACCGAACCCAATGAACCCAATATGCTGATATGTCTGTACAGTTTATTCCTTATGTTGAGAGAGATTTTTTTAAGTACTTTAGTTCAGGTTAAGTATAAAATACAGAAAGAATGTATTTATATAAGCTGTTTTGCATTAAAATCATATAAGCAATATATAAATAATAGCTGAAAACAAAATATTTGAATAAGTTGAGGTTTATTTGAAAAAGTGTTTTCAAGTGTTCAACACGTGAGTATGACATGGTATCTGACACAACAAATTCTTGGAAAATGGAGTGACCTTGTCACATAGTCTTCAATAAATTCTGTTATATTTTGACTCATAAAAGCCATTCTGAACGTCATAATGCCTTTATAAGAGTTCAAACAGAAGTGGATGTGGATAGTACGTAGGCACCACCAAAGGGTTGTGCACCGATTTTATACATGCAAAAGTGCATGTGCCCATCAGTTTGGACTGTCTATTATTAGGGGTGTCAAACAATAATAGAAGATAGAATCGTCCAACCCGTCACACTGGGGCTAAGGTCATCCAAAAGATGGCTCATTGATAAGCATGTGCACCAATTGCATGTAATACAGGGCAGGGTGCAGCACCATCATGTGGGTGGTGACTGGTCACATATAAACAGAAGAAATGTGTAAGAGCTAGAAAAAATTGACGATCAATGGTTCAACTTCCGACTGTTACAACAGCAGTCTAATTGTTCACTAATGGTTGTCTTATATATACAAGATAAAGGTTTTGAACCATCACCTAGAAAAGCCATTACGTAACAGAAAACATTAGACATTTTATGCTAACACCAGTATTTTTGGTTCTGCCATTATAAAGTTGTATAAAAAAACTTTTTGCAACTTCTGCACATAGATAAATGGCTGCAGAAAAACTTCGACCAACAAGTACTTGTAAAAAGCTAATGCTGATGATGCAACAACATGCATAAATTGGAAGGAATTCAAACCTAGTGAAAAGATATTACGAGGACAAAACAGCACTGAAGAAAAATTCAGTCAAATAAAACACAGTCATGCACTCTCACGGAGAAGTGCAGTAAAAGCTGTTTTAAGAGAATCGCTGTAAAAGCTGTTTCAAGAGAATCTCCACTAAGGCAGGCCCAACGTCAGACAGATAATTTTTGTGGGCTTCCCAGATCTCAATATCAATTTCTACCACTCGAACAAGACTTCTAATAAAGATGATACATTTCAAAATATTCAAGTACTTGATATGTGAAAAATATGTTAAAGACCATCTTACCTTCAACAACTCATCTTTCCCGCAACCTTGCAGCACTTGAATTTTCCTCCTTGTCCTCTCTTGCAAAAGAGGCTTCACAACCTGACAACAGTACATGGGATATGCTGTTGGCATGCCAAATACGCTATACATTCTATTGACAAAAAGAAAACCAGGTATCTTACTATTCAATGCATTTATGAGCTACAGCTTGTGGGTGATAGAACTTATACTGAATATAGTACGAGTAGAGACAACAGGCTAACCTTCCAGCATGCTGAAAATATGTATGGGACATTTACGATGTAATATGTATCT
This sequence comes from Euptelea pleiosperma, assembly GCA_035048495.1. Taxonomy (NCBI): domain Eukaryota; kingdom Viridiplantae; phylum Streptophyta; class Magnoliopsida; order Ranunculales; family Eupteleaceae; genus Euptelea; species Euptelea pleiosperma. The sequence continues at coordinate 2,854,722 of CM068545.1, forward strand.
GTCTTCTCCGGATAGTTCAGGTCGTCAATAGTAGATATGACGGTCAATAGCTGCATTGATAGAGCAAACAAAGAAATCTCAGAAAATTTTATACAGACTCCTAAGCAAAGGGTTGGGAAGATGAACAAAGCAGACTGTTTGAGATACAACCACCCATACTTAGAAAACAAAATCAGTTGGAGATTCACTCAGACACAACATATCCAGATCATTTGGAGTCTACTGAGCCGAGATAAATCCTTTAAGGATATCAGTTGATGTTACCACAGGGTTATATTTAGTGAACATTTTTAGCTTTCTCAATCATGGATAGATGAATTAGAAAAGGTTTTTAAAATATCCAAAATATGATATTTTTATTTCCTTCAGTGTTTTCCAATATTAATTAGGGAAGAGTTCTTTGATACCAACCCATTTAACTAGTTCTGGCTCCTCCTTTCAAATTTATCATATATTTGTCAGGAACAAGGTGCATCTATCAGTTTCCTATGCCAGTATATTCCATTTAAAAAGATTATAGGTAGTAAAAAAATTTATAGGCAGTGACTTTCTTTTTCCTTCTTTTTTTCCTAATTGACCTTTAACATTTTTGGAAAACTAAGAAGGGGGGGAAGGGGTACGACCAAAAAGGACATTAACTGAGGTAGTGAGGAAGGATTTGAAGGCCTACGCATTAACAGGGGATATGGCCCTGAATAGAATGGAATGGACGAATAGAATTGATGTAGCCAACCCTTTGATTGGTACTGTGTTAAATATTGTCCAAAACATTACGTAAACAACCAATTTAATGATCTACAACTAAAGGGAAAAAAAATCTATGATCTGAATCAGTTGCAGAACCTGGCTATCCAGATTAGCTATGTAATACAGAAAGATAACAATTTCACACAGTTAACTGTGATTGTTGTATAAGAATAAGTGCAGAGTTCAAGAAAGTTGTGCAGAAAAAAATGCAACCAAAAAACAAACAAACCACTTATGATAGACACAAAATGGATGTTTCCATAATGTTAAAACAGAAAAGAAGACAAGCTAGAAAGTTTTTACATGGTATACCTTTATTTGGCCCAATGCTGAAATCTTTAGACCAGTCATATCCAAAACCTTCACACAAGTGCCAATATGTCGCCCACACTTTTTTGTTGCATTAGGCTACATCAACAGTTAAAAGTTATAAAGATGATTAAACAAAATACCCAACCCGTTTCAAACTTCCCAGAAAGATCTTGCATTTGCAAGTACATCATACTCACCAAAACAACACGATCTCGAAATTCATTAATTTGGATGTGTGACTGGACATAATAGTGGACCTAAAATGAAAGAGAATTATCCATGTTAATATTACACAAGGTGGAAATTTCTAGATATTAGGTGAAGAGATACATGAAAGGTAGTTAGAAGTATCATAAGCCTTACAGACGCTTTGTCAAATGTGCTCTGCCCTACACCAACAGCAAACACAGGTAGACCCTGTCAAAAAAGAGGATGAAATCAATACGTTGCAATATACGAAAAAATACATAATTAACATAACAGGCAATTTATTTCTGAATTAAGTTGATTTTTCCAATGTACCCGAGGGAGCAGGAATATGACGGTAAAGACTGAAACTAGATGAAAATGCATAACAAAATCCTTCTACAAGAATTACCCACTACCTACCATCAAACAACATAAATGTAGATACTGTTACGGAACAGCAGATAAACACCATTTTCTTGAGAACAATACCGAAAAACCAATGTAGGGATCCCATCAGAGAGGTTGTGCAAGCTAATGAAGGTAGTTGCAAATTATATTCAGATTTACGAATATCTGGACAAATAGATACTCAATGAATCATAGGTAATATCTGGTCCACAAATAACCAATGGGTATGCAAACAGCAACCGAAGTACGAGTTTTATAACAAAAATAGGACATTGTCTGTGCATGCCAAAAGATTTGTATGATGAGATACAAGTGAAATATGGCCCAAAAAGGAAGTTTTATTTGCTTCAATAGCATCAGAACACTTGCATTCACAACCTTACTCATGAAAAGGACATATAAGGACTTCCAAGGAAATGATGATGGTAAAATGTTGGCAACTTCTAGTAAGAGACAATTCAAACAGTAAAACCTAGTCTGGCTGATGGTGAAGCCAACATGCTAAGTAATTTTATTCAAAAATAGTACAAAGCCACTACCATGTATCAGAAAAACTTGCCAATACCACATAAAAGGAAAAATTAAGTAAATAAGAACACCAGAGATCAGTAAAACAGACAAAAGCTTGAGACAGGAGAGATAAGAGTGAGCGTCATCTATAGAGAATCAATTAATTAGAGAAGCATGATGACATTACGAATCAGGTAAACGGAGTGGTAAAATAGAAATATGCCAAAATATGGCCAATGATATTAATAATACCAAGTGGAGAGCAATACCTCTTTTGTGTAACCTGACAAACCTATGAGCTGTGAAGCCCGCACTGCTCTGTATAAATCGGTAGGAACTATAGGTTTCTGTATAAAGAAAGAACACTCAAATTAGAAATGTAGAGATTCCTTGATCACTATAGTGTTCATAGGACTGTTTTACACTTTTACTCTCAAATCATCAAGAATCAACTCAAAATGACAAGCATTTACCCCTATTGTGGAAAATAAGATCTGAGCCATCACAACCATGCATATAAATTTTAGGGGAAAAAAGAGGATGCATAGACATCCCACAGTTAACACTAAGACCACAGCGTTTTTTTATTATCAATTTTGGTAATTTCGAATCTGATTACATGGTTTTCAAGCTAAAAATAAATATGATCCATTTCTTACTTCAAATGGACAAAAATATGCCAGTGCCTTATGCCATTATGTAACTTTCTTGGTCACAGAAGTGCTCATGAGAAATTTATTATTTGTTCTTGCGTCATAAAAGAACCACTATACGTGAGAAATCAATCATACAAGTCTAGAGTGGGACTCCAACAAAAGCATAAAAAGATCATAATTTTTGAATCTTGTAAGCTAGAGAAAAAGACATATTTTGACATATAAATATATAATAAAAACTCACCGCCAATATATTGTCAATCTCATTTTGTATTCTCCAGTGTAAGCAATCCACCAACTGGAAGAGGATAATGGCATCATCAGTATAAAGGAAGAAAGAGAGATGGAGTAAAGGGAAATATTTTAGCACATAGGGAAAGAAAAGTATAGAAAATATTTAAAGCAAAATATCATCTAACCATTTTATGTGCTTTAACAATATTCCACTCTCTTGCCTTGAGAAACCGCACCAAAGTTTCAGTTGGAAATCCTTGATGCATATTCTGAAAATCAAATATACAAGCTCTGAGCTGAAATTTCATACAACTCAAAAGATCAAAATCATTTTCAATTGAGTAAAAATCCATCTTTATTCAAGAAGATAAATAGCAAAACTCAAAGAAAGCTCGACAACTTTTCTTTCTACAATTTTCTACAAGAAGTTACCACATGAAAATTCAAAGCAATGCTGTTCAACATTTCTTTCTACAAAAGCTCACTTGAATTACACTACTCACTGTACTCCACTACTTCCTTCAAACCCACATGAAATTCGGATAATCTTTTCAGATTGAATATGAGGAAACTCTTCCCTCCAATCAAAAGTCTAGTATGAAACCACAAACAAGTTTCTCGCTGCACACATTTTCTACTTGGGTCGTTTAAGATGTTAATGGGTCATAAATTATCCCTCATTTCTTCAATGGTCTCGCTCCCCGCCCAACCTGCTTCTACTTACCGATGACCAAACTATTCTATTTCACAACCTTAAGATCATTTAATTTTAAAGAACACAGTTCCAACTTACTGACCCTGTCAGAAGACAACTGAGCTTCAAAGATTAAGTCTTGGTTGTACAAAAGAAGAGGATCTTGTACAAAAATTAGTAGAATACGAGTAGCAGAAATTCGATAAACATTTCTAAAGGAGGCCACATGTTAGATCAAGCCAGTAGCAAATCAAAAGGGCTCAGTCAATTCGTCAACAAGTTAGGGTCACCTAAAACTGAAGATTGTATTGGAAATTGGAACTTTTCCACTAAAAAGAAGGTAATCTTGACAATAAAAGCACCACATCTCCTCTCAGTAGCCCCAATCAACAACCAATAACATAGATCAAACAATTCCATGCAATACTTACCAACATTCCTTCGTCACACTTTACTGCCAAACAAAACCATTTAAAGAAAAATGAAACTTTACAGAATGTGCAATTGCAACTCATATTTCTCAATCCCGACAGAAAAAGCTACCACTTTAACCAACAACATTAACATAAACACGTAAAAAACAAAAAAAATTGAAACAATTTTTTTATCGATAAGATTTGAAACAAATTGAGAAGAAATAGATCAAACGCTTCAAACCTAGAAATCCACAGCAGATTCTAGAGATGCATAACATCAGAGATACAGATCAAATCAACGAACGAAAAAAAAACACAAAACAAAACCAAAACCCAAAACCCAAAACTCCTAAAAATTCGGTATCGAAAAAAAAAAAAAAGTAAGAGAGAAAAAATGCCGACCTGGAATGTGTTCTTCAAGGGCTCGCCGACTGAAACAAAATAAGCAGACATTATTAACTATGGTAATGTAATTGAAGATCAATGGCTGAAAGAGAGAGAGAGAGAGAGAGAGAGCAGTGGAGATCGGGATTTAACCTTCCTCCATTAAGGCTTGAAACTGCTTGGTCGCATCCTGAGAAACGATTCCCATTTTCAGATTTCTTCCACAATTTCCAAGTTAGAACAAAAGAACCAAATTAGTTTTTTTTTTGTTTTTTTTTTTATTTTTTTCCCTCTACTCCTGGTTGCGAATGGGAGACGAAGAACATCAAGAGACAGAAAAAGAGAGGGAGGGAGAAAGAGAGTTAGCTCTGCTCCTCTGGAATTCAAGCTCTGCATTCTCATCTTTTTATGAGAGGCAAAAAAAATTAAAAAGCAAAAAAGAAAATTAAACACACTCCCAAAATGAAACTTCTCCGTACGTTAGCGCGTGCGTAATGACTTGCACGTCGTCAGTTAGCTTTGCTTCCCAAAACTACCGTTGAATTCTCAGAATCCACGCTGAAGAAGAGGAGTTAAAATTTGGAAGTCAAAAAGAGAAGTGCGCGGATGCCGAACATTTTAGTTTTCTGGATTTTTTACTGTCCGCTTGGCGCTTGCAGACTCGTGAGTCTAGGGCTATGAATGGATCGGATCTATTAGATATCCCGATCCGTTTCGATAATATCGGGTCTGGACCTAGCATATGTGTTATCAGATCGGGTTTGGACTTATAAATTACAATCCGATTAGTTAAGCACCCTAATCTGAACTCATATATGTTTGTGGCTCAGGCTCCGAGGACCCCCATTTTCTTACCCCTCTCGATGTTCGTGCGCTCGGCCATGGATTTGAAATCCAACGGTCGTTACCTTTTTGTGATCTAAAAATGTATCCTTTGTTTACACTTTTTCTATTAATTGTAATGAAACCTAGTGTTATTGGATTTCAGTTCATTTCGTGTTGGATCTGATCGGATTGAGTCTGGAATTCAAGAAATGTTATTGGATCGGGTCTGGATCATATTAATCAAAATCTTATCAGACTAGATCGGGTCTGAACCTAGCAAATGCATTATCGGATCGACCCGATCCATTGAGGACTAATTGAAACGTACCTTTTTCCATGTACCCGTTTCTTTTTGACACGTGGAGGACTTCTATTAGGTTAAAACTTGGGGAGGTTACCAAGCCAATAGATGTTATGATCCTCTTTGGGCCTGCCACCTCAAATCACTTTTATGCACTTATTTACAGTTTTACCATAACCAGTAGATCTGGTAACGGGATTAAAGATTGGCAAGTTGTCAATTTCAAGTGAGTAAATAGTAATAATTTACGGCATTAATTGTATTATAGACAGAGATTCATGTGGCTGTTTGAAACACACATGGAAAGAACGGTGTAAGCCAATTTCTATTTCTAACAAGGATTGAACGTGGAGCCCATCCACGGAAGGACCCACATGAGCAGGTGATAGTGATACTGTACATTGCTAGTGCCATAGTGGCACACCATCCGTTCTGCGATGGGAGAGTGTCAAAGTCAAACTTGGTGAAAGGTTACACCTAATGATCTCATAATCAGTCGGTTGTTGACAAGACAACTACCGTGAATCCATCGAGTTGCAAGCCTTTACCCAACAACACTTCGATTAATGAAGCGCTATTACACAGGGACAAAACAGTATGTAAACATTATCAGCACTGTTGGATGTACATTGAAAAGTGTGTAATTTCAATGTTTTCAAATAATTAATTTATAAATTAAGAACACGTTTTTCAAGGACCATTCGTCGGTGGATACAATGTTTGAATACTTTTGAGTCTGCAGACGTATGCGGACTAGATTTCTCCATCATACAGTACCATGCTTGCGCGCATAAATTCATTAATGATCCATCTACATTTCAAATGTTGAACAATTGGACCACCGCTTCAAGGGATATTAGCCCAAAAATCAAACCGATGATAGAATCCTAGCCATCCAACTCTAAATCTCCTGAGTTTCCTGCATTATACCTTGAATAGTTTGATTTATATGCTACGCCCCATGAAAACGGTGCCATACAAACTGAACTGTCTTAGTTGGTGGCTCATGTATTCAATATGGGACATAGGGTACATTGAGGATGATGAACCTTATGTGGATCTTACACTCCCATTTTCCATAGAAATCTAATTTGTCATGGTACACATGTCATGCTTAAGATAAGCTGTGTGGAATTTCTTGTGGACATGGTTGTGTGCGCAATGACAAACATCACATGTTCCGCAAACATCACATAACGTTACATGCTAACTAGGGAACGCCACGTGCGATGCACGTGCACCTTACACATGGCAGCAACTTAGAGATCGATGACCGTATAGACATTTTGCCCATCCTTAGGGGGATCTACATATGAAAATTCATCCTGATTAGTTATTTTTGTCTATTGGATTAGAGTCTCTCATTGTTTGTTTTTAATCGTAGATTTTGAGTATTATTTGGCTAGTGACAAAATGACACCACTATACAACATGATAATATCAATGGCTCTTGAACCATGTGATCATTACTATTTTAATGATGAAGTATCTGCGGTCACTTTTGGTTTTGTTTTTATTTTTAAAACATCCAAGTTGATGATGGACTATATTATGATCTACGTGGAACACTCTTAGATACAACTCACCATATGGATGTTTTTACCATCCATAGTTAGGTCTACATATCAAAATTCACCTTGATTAGTAATTTATAGCCAATGGATTACAGTCATTTTCATGTATTATTTTCCACCATATATTTCAAGAATTACGATCAAAAGGTTAAAAATTACTATTCAGGTTTATTTGTGTTACATACATTCATTTATGGATGTGTCAAACATCCATACGGTTGGTATTCTCCAATAGTATGCCATGTAGCTTACAATATGGGTCGATCATCAACTTCAATGATGCATCTATCATCTAATTTTTTCTAATGAATAATTTAAGTCCCACACTAAATGTAATGATTGTTTGAACAGCTGCATTATAATGTGAAAATATCGAATGACTAAAATACCCTTATCAATTAAAATAATTTCTACACCTGAAAGAAACAATGTTTGTTAATTTAATGAACTTGAGGATAATAGTAGGAATAAGATTTTTTTTTATTTTTTGTAACAAAAGAGAGCATTGAAGAGTTGCGGGGTTGACATGTCTTTGACACCAATAAGATCGAAGAACCCCTTCTAAAATAAATAAAAAAATCAAGAAAATGAAAAGAAACAAAAGAGGGATATTTTGGGCATATTTGGGGTTTAGCGTGAGGCACGCAAGAAAGACCTTCGTCTGTTATATAGTAGAATAGACGTACACATTACTATGAACATCCAATGGCAATAAGCTTGCACACTATCATACCCACATTTTACGTTACGTAGGAGAAAAAAAAAAGAAAAGAAGACAACAATTATGCAATATCAAAAACTATTAAAATGTAGTTTCCAAGCTGAATTAATCGAGATTTGAGAGATGGAGAAAATAGGAAAATCTATGAATTATGTCAAGGCATAAGCCATAGAATATACTTAATTATTATTGGTTGATTAAGCACTAGATCGTATGGGGATCGTCACGTAAAAAGGAGTGGGAATCGTTGACATTGCACTCCACTTGATCACATTATTTATAAAAAAGCTAAAAAAGATCGGAATATTTTTTTTTAAGTTTTTCCGCATAAATTTCAACTTTAAAGATTAAAAAAAGCAAGCATATATATCAGTGCATTGTGATATTAATCTAAGCATTTTGTAGCCATTACGATTTTATTACACCTTCATGTATCAGTGCATTGTTCTCATTATATATTGATTTGGAATTTCGGGTATATTTCTGAGGAATATGAATTTCCCTCACGGTGAATTATAAGGTGCGCTTGAGAAGTTCCGAGTACACGGGGCTCCCAGCCTCCATGGTATATGTCTCGCACATTTTAACATGTTAGGTACCTCGGGAATGATGTGCGGTGCGATGTGTGGTGCAGATTCTAGTGATCCTCGAGCATTGAGTGCCGTGACTTTGGCCCGATTGATCGTATTTGCTCCATCCCTGAGAGTAAAAGCCAAAGCATCCTAACAACCCAATCAATGGATTTCCACCCTCTACTCTTTAATAACACTTTTAATAACCACCCAAATATCAGCTCATCATTAAATGTTTTAGAATCCTAAGATTGTTCTTATAGGCAGAAGTTTTCCCCTTGAAGGAACAGAAAGAGAGGAGTAAGATCTACCATCCATTCTGCAACATGTTTTTGAAATACATTTCAAATCCGTTTTAATGGTATAACGCCCGGGGCATTACCATTAAAATGACTGTTAAAACTAGAATTTAATGGAAATAACGGAAAAAAATGGCGCTGAAATTAAAATTTAAAAATTAAAAAATTGAATTTCAATTTTTCAAAAATGAAAAAATGAAAATTTTCAAAAATTTCATAATGTTTTTCAGAAAATCACAGCCGTTATTTTCTAAGCATCAAAACAGTTCTTAAGGTTCTTAACGTAACGGGCTTGGGGCGTTATCATTTTACGTTTTTTAACAGGTGTTAACTCCGTTAAAACAGAGTTATTTTAAACCATGCTTTCAGATCTGAATGGTGGGACCTACCTTGGCGTATGCGTAGTCAGGGGGGCACATTAAGAAACTTGTTGTGCCACCTCCTAGACAAAAAAAAAATATTAAAATTGGTACATTAATTTTATAGGGCCGGGTGATTTATTGAATCCATGAAAGGGAGTGGGTGGCTAGCGGTATGTTGGGCTCATTTTCTTTCGGCAAAATGATTCAAAAGAGATAAAAAGGGGGATCGTCGAATTATGTTACTTTCGATCTAAGATGCCACGCATCTGCCACATATCAAAAAGATATTCAGATCGACATTTCCATCACGGGTTCCTACCTTTGATAAACGTGTGGGGCCATCTCTCTCTCTCGTAAACGCGTTTCTCTTCTTTCGCATGGAAGTTTTTTCTTTAATTACTGATTTCAGAAGAATATTTCACAATGCGACAGCATAGTGGGAATTTCGTTTGTCGCTGCATGTCTAATTGGTGGACCGTCTGATTAAGTGACTGATCATGAGCTTTTGGGGTCTTTATTACATAATCCAAACAATAATGATTCGACGAACCCAATCATCGAATCAGTCACATTCTTTTGTTAGGGTAGGCAACAAGTTTCTTCACCAATATCGAATTGAATGAGACTGGTTATCCAAGAGAAGTCCACTTCACGGATGGTTTTAAGGGAGTAAAACTTCAGTCACAACACACAATACGAGCCACGTGGCACACTATTAGAGGGCGCTGATCGTATGGATGTTTAGCCAGTCCCTCGGTGGACCTGTAAACAAAAAATCAGCTTCATTAGTGATTTTTAAGCGTTGGAATATTGAAGTTATTTTCATGGGTTGATTTTAGAATTTGAGCACTATTGAGCGTTATTTGGGTAAAGATCCAAAGGTTGTAAATCACTAATCATGCTGATTGTTGGTTTGCAGGTCCATCGAGGGACTGGCCAAACATCGATACGGTCAGCACCTTCTAATAGTATGCCATGTGGTTTGTATTGTGGGTTGTGACTGACTTATGACGGAAGTTTTACTCTGGTTTGGACCATTTGATTTGAGGAATTTGATCATTTCATAAGACATGTCCCCATCAATTGAACGGTGTGATGAGATGGCTCATTTAGAGACCCGAAATGGGAAATGTTTATATACAATAATATGCAATTTTGACCATAACACCATTTATTTGGTAATTTTTTGATTTTTTTTTGACTCGCTAGCTAGAGTTTCTGAGTCAACGTGACAAACTGTTACAGATCGAATACTAAGACAGTCAACTCAAAATAATAAGATCGAGTCAAGCCAATTCAGCTGAGCTCCGAGTCGCGTCCATGAGTTTTAATTAAAACCTTGATCTAAGGTGGACCCTAGAAAAATGCAGGTTTAAATCTAGTCGTTGATTACAAAAAAAAAAAAAAAATCTAGTCGTGCACGTACGCTTAGTCATCTTACTAATCCAATTTCTTGATAATAAACTTTTGTCTTACATCCGAGGTTGGGGCCCACATGGAGATCATGTTGGACAATCCAACCACACATTGAGTTTTCCTTGCCATGATGATCATCGTTGCCAAAAAATCAGTTCACTCCAACATTGCTAACCATATAAAAAATCGACCGAAAATAATGGTTTAATTGGATGGTCTGGATTTTTTAAATTAAAGTCATATTTTCATGAGTTAAGAATGTCGAAATATCCTGATTTTTTGTGAGAAGGGTAACCATAGTATGAAAACTCATTGTGCGGTTGGATTGTCCAACATAATCTCCATGTGGGCCCCACTATTGGGTGTAAGAAGTGGATGTAAGAAATGGGTGTAGCTCTAGACAGACTCTAAAAAAAATGTCATATAATTGTGTTAGGTAGGTTAACAATAATAGTGTTTTGCATGTGGAAGACAAGGTTGCGTATTTCCATGTGTCTCTCAATCAAGCTCCATGATGGAAATGGAGCAAAAAAATAATACTAAGAAGAGAATCTAGAAATGTGAAGGAGAGATGTTTTTAGTAAAAAGACATAAATCTTGATTTGTTTGTACTTTGTAGGTTAACCATGGAGGGAAGCAAATTATTATAAATATGTCCGTGACGTGCGATAAAGACATAGTCTACCTCTTGAAGAAGGCAATAAAATAACTGTCCGGTCAAATTTACCTTTAATTAAACATTTTTAGTCCCACATGGACCACTTCTGCCATCCTATAGCAAAAGTTAAAATTTTGGCGATAGTTCGCTTAAAAGTGCATTGTGACATATTTATATCCATCTGCTATTATGTTATGTGGAGCCTGATGGTGCTACTGTACTGTACATGAAGGCACCACACCGCAGCTCAGCTTTGCATTAAGCTGAATGGGGGGGTAGTAGGAGTAGCACACCAGCCTAGAACTTTTTTTTGGAAGGTCTTTTTTCCTTGGGGATATTTTCATACTTTTACATAGAGATACAAAAACCCTAATTTTGTCTTGGGGTTACATATACTTTGGTTGATCAAAGACGATCATTCATTGTATTGTAAATTTTCCTTTTGCCTCAGAGCATAGTGGAATTTGTGTGAAGCAATAAAGATCTGTGTGTCGTGTCTTTGCATCTTTGTTGTTGTTGTCATTTCTTCCAACATCTTCTTCATACCAAGAATGCAATTAGGGATAAATCTATGGGGTTAATAATCGCTTCGTAGGTATAGTTACAGAATTTTGCCAAGAAAGCAGCAGCACGGGCGGTTAGCTTCTCTATTATCAAAATGAAAAAAACCCAACTTCCAAAGGAACGAAAGGGTCCAAATGTGTCGGTTTAATTTGGATCATGATCTGCACCAAAATTCAGTTCGATCCTCTCGGATTGGACCACACTCTTGAAAAGCTTGACCATAGCTAATCTTCAAAGGAGGGATCATTGGTGTCGGTTTGGATCTAAATGAAAGAATGAAAACCCCACTTCGAACTGGTATTTAATGGGCCAAGGTGCGTGTCATTGTCGGGTCCTAGGGGTGTAATTGGCCTTACCTAGACTTTTGACTTTGTAGGCTAAAGGCCCGGTTGAAGCTAAGTGTGTTCCTTTTCAAAAAGAGGTTGAGGATCTAATCAACAATTAATAAGGACCATAATTACTTGTTTCCTTGTATGGTTCGATTGCATGGTTTACAAGTAGCCCAAATATTTTGTGGAATTGATCTTTTTTACTGCATAAAATTACAAACATATCTATTCTAAGTGTGTCATCTTAGGTGGGTTGATGATGAACACCATCATCAAAGGTTTTTAGGATTGGGATCAGGTGCCACATCAAAATTCAATAAATGCTTAATTTCGCAGAGATTTGAAATGCGAAAAATGTTGAATGAGCAAAGCATCTTTATAAAATAAAAATTTTTAAAATGAAAAAATAATGTTTGTCAATTTAAGGAATTTGAGGGTCATATTAGAAATAAAATTTTTTTTATTCTTTTAATTAAAGAAAAACGTTGAACTAGATATACAGTGACGTGTTCTTTGATACCAAAAGATGAAAAATGTGAATAGTTTAAAGCATGGTTTTAAAAACGGCCGTTTAAACGGTAACGCCCCAAGCCCATTTCGGTTAAAACCATTTAAACATGTTTTGATGCTTTGAATTTAAAGGCCATTTTTTGTTTTAACGGCCGTTAAAATTTGAAAATTTTTTGACAAAAAAAAGGCTGTTTAAATGGTAACGTCCCAAGCCAGTTTTGGTTAAAACCGTTTACACATGTTTTGATGCTTTGAATTTAACGGCCATTTTTTTGGTTTTAAAAATGGCCGTTTAAATGGTAACGCCCCAAGCCCATTTCGGTTAAAACCATTTAAACACGTTTTGACACTTTGAATTTAACGAACATTTTTTTCTTTTAACAGCCGTTAAATTCCAAAAAAAGGCTGTTAAATCCGTTGAATTCGGTTTTTTTTTAAATTTCAAATTTTGAATTTCAGCGCCATTTTCCCCCTTTTTCCGTTAAAATCCTTTAAATTCTGTTAAATTTCATCTTTTTTTCCCCTGGTGGTTTCAATCCGTTTTAACAATAATGCCCCAGTTTGTTAAACCATTAAAGCGGCCTGCTTTAAACCTTGGTTTAAAGAACACTAAAAAAGCAAAATAGAAATATTTTTGGGATAGTAGGGTAAAGCATAAGGCACACAAGAAGGGGCTTCATCCATTAATAAGTAGAATAGATAGATATGATATCTTTTCTTTTTCATTATTTGTACAAAAATAAACTACGATCCTTCTTCAAATGTGTATAGAAGGTTGTAGAAGCATAAATTTGATCTCGGACTTGAAGAGGGCTCGTGAAAATGTGTTGGCATAAGTGGTACATGGGTGTGTCAACACTAGATGGAGACTTTAATGAAAAATGGATGTTCACAAGATGAGTGGTGGATTTTAAAGGAATCAAGTGGTGCTAGTGGGTACCAACGGTTGACAGGTACCCTTCATTCTTTAATAAATAGCCTGTTATCCCATTTTAGCCCAAGTGGGAAGTGAAGTATCATTTCAGAACATGCTTATTATTCCCATAAAATAAAATAAAAAATTAATATAGTGACACACCCATTTATTAATTTTTCATCCCATCCTACACATACATCAGTCACATTATATTAATAATTAAATAATAAAATAATGTGATGAAAAATTCTTAAAAATAAAAATCAAACTATTTCGGATGTCATTTCGCACGAGAGACGCTCTCATAATCCGATTTAAGTAGTTAAAGTCTTCGCAGAAATGCCGACGAACCGCATTATTTTAATAATTAACTATTAAATTTGATGATTATTTAGTGTTTTACATGGTTTCCTCCTTAGCACAAGTGGAAAGGGCACTTGGATGATGCTGATTCCAGCAAATGATCTCAACGTTGAGTCACCGCGCAGACATTCCACATCTCTGACCTATCAAAATCAGACGCCTCGAAGGCAATAGTATGTGCTACCACATTAGTTACAAACAGAACCAAATGATTTTGCGACATCCAAAATATGGGGCGCAGACACCCGAAGCAAACCATCCCAAAGAACTGGAACCTTTCACAAAAGATTTTCCTTGAAGACAGGCCCGGCAGGGCCTAGGGATCGAGTTAGCCATAAGGGATTGTTCAAGGTACCCGGAACCTATTATGTTCGGGTATGATGGTTCTGGTTCCTAAGTAAGTGGATCCAAAACTAGAACAAATAAATAACTGGTTCTCCCATTGGGTATCAGGTACTTGTGTGCTATCTAAGAAAAGTGAATAAATAAACAAATAAAATGAGTTTTAAATTTCTTGAAAAAACTTGACATCTATACTAGTATATGTCACTTTCGGGTCCTATCAGTTTCAGTTCTGGTTCAGACAGGATACTAGTGTGCCAGTACCAGTACCTATTACATACTTCGCTTTTGGGTCCTATTGATTCCGGGTCTTTTTGAGTTTGGTCCTAAAATAGCTAATCCTGGAAGCAGGATAATCGGGACCGGTTCTTATAGGGTATTGGTTAATTGGGTATACAAATTGATACCCCTATCTAAGGTGTACATGTGGTCTGTGAGCATGTGGACTGACCCCTTTTCTAGGCACAGGCCCGGCCTAACCCCCTCCAAGGGCTGAGCCTAAGCTTGGCATATTGGAGCCCAGCCCCGCAGGCCCTTGCTGTTTCCCCCTCCCTTTTGTCCCCAACGATCATAAGTTTGACTGTTGGACACTCCAGCACGGCCTGACCCAGCCCAGCAGGCCCTTGCTGTTTTCCCCCTCCCTTTTGTGCCCAACGGTCCTAAATTTCACTGTTCGACACTCCAGCTAGGCCCGACCCTGAACTTGGAATTGGGTTTCTGGCCCAGCCCATTAAATCTCAGCCCGTGATGAGCATGGTTCCCCGGCGGCATGGCCCATTTACACCCCTACCCCTAGCTGTGTGCATAAAACGAAAAAATACAGAAGTGAAATTTATGACCTAAAACAACAATACGCCTTGGCCACGGAAATTCCTAGCCTACCAATCTTCAAAAGGGTCAGGGAGATCAGTTAAAAGCTCGATATGTCCTTCACTCAAAATGACACATGTCACTCTTTTGGGCCTACTAACTCCGTAATGCTTGGCCAACAGCCTGATGAATTTAAGTATTTTTTATCAACATGGACAGCAGGCCCACAGATGGTTAAACGCCCATGATAAGAAATGCTCAAATCCAATGGCTATGAATGATTAATCATGCTGATTTCTGATGTGTAGGTCCACCAACAGATGGGCCAAACATTCCCAAGGCCTAGAAATTGTGTTCCACGTGGCATTTTGGTGGAAGCATGTATCAAACTTTTGAAACAGATGTCCTTCATTGGAAACTGGCACAAATTTTTTTTGAAGCGGTGGGATTTTTGAATCATGTGCCAATGGTTGCTCATCACAAATAAGTTTTTTTAAAAAGTTTTTGTAAAACCAAATCCTAAACCCCCAGGTATATGTGGCACGCAATCATTGGACGCATGATCGCTGCTTCAAAAATTTTCTCAAAGCGGTTATCCTGCGGTTTGTATGACATACTGCTAAACCTACTTCATCCCATGTTAAAAAGTAACTAGAGTTGAATTTAAGTTGGATTAGCACAGGTTTAAGAGTATGTGGCTTGTAAAGGGGAGGATTGGAGGGACCCTTTAGATGGCTGCATTTGGTTAACGAAAAATTCAGCAAATTATGTGGCCACGCATTCTTGTGCGGTGTCAAAAGAAAGGGATGAATACAAATGATGTTACTTGGTTAGAAAGAGATGCATTGTGAGGAAGGAGTTGTCATGGTCAATGTTATTAAACCCGGCCCGACCGGTTGAATTGGCAACCCAGTTGAATCGGTTGATCCTGACCTAGTAATCTCTAAAACACATTTGACCTGACCAGTTGAACTGGTGACCCAGTTGACCTAGATACGAGTTGAGCCGCTGACCAGGGGTGGTGAGTTGACCCAATCGGCCAGGCAGTTGAACCAATGACCTAGTAAATCAGTCCCATAACTGGTCTGAGTATGAAAACATTACTCATGGTACCGGCTCTCAAGGTAAAATAAAGTCATGGTTCAACTTCAAAAAATCAACAGACCGAACATATTTTATTTTCCAAAAGTCTCTTCCTATTCTGATGATTTTTTCTTAGAACGAAACCAACAAACATTTGGAAAATTTATAAGAAAACATGGTCTCTCGAATTCATCTTATCCGCAAACCAACCACAGCCTTTAGATGACCTGCCGGGAGCGAAGGTGGATTCCTTGGCCACACACATCACAATACTTTAGTTGGGACCTATAATTTAGTTGTTCCCATCTAAGGGCCCTCCTCAAACGTACAAGCAGATCAATTGGATGATCATGACCATCCAACACATTCTTTTGGCTGTAAACATAAAGTGATCATTCCATCAGGTTCCGTTTTGGCTAAGGAGATGATATAGGAGTGGTGCTCCATGAACTGAACATGCGGTTAAAGTACCCACGGCATGGCATGTGTCCGGTTTACCACATGAAGTGTTTATTTGCATTTATTGATCGTAACTACAGTCCAAAAGAATAGGACCAAGAGACAAGGAGTGTTTTTTAGTTCTCATCTCATAGATCTTAAATCCTATTACCATATTGCCATCTATTCAAAAATATTTATAATCGTTGATTCGTAAATTGGATGATCATAGCCATCTGATTTGTAGATTGTGACAGATTTAATCTATAGATTTTGTTCTGGCTACGATCATGATCTCGTGCCAACATTTAGGCGTAAGAGATGTATGTGGGACTCATTGAATAGTGGGTCCCACATCAATGCATGTAGTCTATGCTAACATGATAGAGACCCTGACTGCGTCTATTTGGAATGTAGCCGCGAATCCCTCGTACGTATTCGGATATTCCAGCAAAATTCCCCATAGAAAATAACGAGGACAAAATAGTCATTTTGTTCCCAAATGTGACACCCCTCCCTCTCAAACTTATTCAAAGAACCATAGAAAATCATTTTTCAAGTTCCAATCGAAATGGAAACGCGGTGAATTTCCAAAAAAGACCAAACCATGTATTTTCAAATCGTACCTTTCTTTTTCTGCCTCGTTGCGTGTAACGTGTACAGCTATTCAAGGTTTAAAGGAGGCGGTTTTAACGGTTAAACGGACTGGGGGCATTACCGTTTAAACCGTTTAAACGGCCGTTAAGACGGATTGAAACGGTCAGGGGCAAAAGTGGAAAAAAATGGGAAAAAATGGAATTAAACGGATTTTAACTGATTTAATTTTAATGGAAAAAAACGGAAAAAGTGGCGCTGAAATTCAAATTTTGAAATTTGAAAATTTAAAAAAAAAAACGGAATTTAACGGATTTTAATGGAATTAAACGGTTTTAACAGCCGTTTTTTTCACAAAATTTTTCGAAATTAAATGGCTGTTTAAACGATTTTAACGGCCCGTTAAAACAAAAAAACAGCCATTTTTTTCAGAACCGATAAAACGGGTTTAAACGGAAACGGGCTTGGGGCGTTACCGTTTAAACGGCCGTTTTTAAAATCATGCAACTATTAACTAATAAGGATGGATAATGAAATTTGTATTAAATACAAGGGGTACTTTGAAAAACACACATAAAATATTGTTAGGTCTCAGTTGGCGTACCTATAAAAGTCAAACTAGCTAGTCTAAATCTTCTCTCCTTACATAAAGCTTTGCTTACAACACACATCACACAAACAAAACAACGGTCAAATTAGGAGTTGCAAGTCTTTCAATCCAAATTCAGATCGTTGTGGCTGGAAAACTTGCCGGAAAATGCCTGAATTCTTGATGGAGGACGGCAAACAATTGATTGACGATGGTGACGACGAGGTGTTTCCCGGCGAGTCGAACAACTTTAGTGTTAGTGAGATAGAAGAGGTGAATTCTAGTGAGTTTGGCAGAATCGAAGATCGAATCCCGGCAACTATCAATGAAGAATTTGAGGGCAGTGCGAGTTCATACGATGTCGGAAGTGGCGATGATGACATTTATGTTGCAGTTGGGAAGAGCGATTCGAGCATCAACGCGCTCACGTGGGTGTTGAAGCATGTGGCAAAGCCGTCGAGCTTTATCTATCTTATTCATGTCTTTCCCGAAGTCCGGCACATTCCGACACCATGTAAGTTGATCGAGATCTCTCTCTCTCTCCCTTTGTATCTTCTTCTTCTTCCTTAATTTGTAATTTGGGATTGAGTCAGTGAGTCAATTTTGTGACTCTTGGATCCAAACTATCAAGGCCACAGGGCTTGACCCATAAGCTCAGACTAGATTGCTCCAAGTTGCGTGTCCCTTAGTACTAGATGATCTGAGCTGTTGAATTCAATGGAGTGATCATGAGTCCGTCTGATCCAATGGCTTATATTTTGTGTGTAAATTCAATTTAGCATGTGAACTGATTGGGATCTAAACTTGTACGACTGGTTGAGATATAAGGGTCCATGTCTTATAATTGAGCATTGCAATTTTGTCAATGAAACAAACGTCGTAGGCCTGTTTTTCTTTGACCGTTTGTAAAAAAATTCCAAGGTTGCTTTGGATTTTGTGATCGTTTTGACGTTTCGTGCATGGAAATATTCCAAATGATGCCAAAAAGTCTTTTGCTTGGTAGGGAGCAAATTTAAAATGTGAATCGGTACAAACTAAATTGTTTGTAGATACTACCTCAACCAATAATTAGGGCTTCAAAGGAGCTGGTCAGATCCAACCAACCCGTACCCATTTCAACGGGTTGGTGTTATGTTTTATAGAGCCTGATGGTGCTAGAGTACTTTAAATCAAGTCACAACACCACGGGTTGAGTTCCGCCATGGCCTTGCTGGAGGGGTTGCAGATAGTAGTGCGCCCCTTGACCAAAAGGGGGGTTCAGGGGCATCGCCCTTGAAATTTTTTTTAGGAGGTCTTTTTTTTTTTTTTCCCTCAAAGGACATTTTCGTACTTTTACATAGAAATAAGGAAACTCTAGTTTCATTTTGGAATCATACCTCGGTTTTCATGAGACAATTATTCATTGTATTGTGAATGTTTCTTTTGCCTCAAAGCACAGTGGAATCAGTGTGAGTCCGTGGACGTACCTCGGTCTCGAGGGAACCATGTAAATCTTTGTGTCATATGTTTGCATCTTTGTGTTTATTGTTCTTTCTTCTAACATTAGGCATATAGGATCTAGGTTAAATTTGGATTTTGAGTTTTTGTGTGCTTAAAATTAGCCATCATCAAGGCTATACACATCTCACCTCAAGATTCAAAAAACTTGTTTATTTCGGCAGCTCGAATCCGAGTAATATAAGCAAGCCTAAGTTGTCTCAGTTATAGAACCCTTAAAAGCTTTGCAGACTTCATTCTGACCTAACATAGAGTTTGGTTTGGTGGATGAGAGCTGATTACTTGAAAAAAATTAACTCAAACAAAGGAGTAGGCCACTTGGACAGTCAACATAAATCTAAGGGAGATTTTTATCTCTGATACACTCAATGAGATTTACCTTACCTGCACAGAATCATGACAGAGAAGATTGACTATAAACTTTACTTGTCAACGATACTATACTGCAACCATGCTTGACACATAAGAAACATCACATACCACCTATCCCTAAGACCATAAATAAAGATCCTCATTCACTGTAAAGGGGACAAAAAGTGAGACCTTCAAGAAAGAATTCTCTCTCTCATGCTTGACTTGGGCCATTGATTTACCAATTCATCACCAAGCACAGTTAATTGGTTATTCAAGTTGAATTATTGAGGTGTTTAGTTGAATACTCTTTTAACCAAATTCAGACCACACAGTTTAATGTCAGGATTTGAATGTATTGGATGTGGTTCCATGGATGCAATCAAATTCTTGGTATCGTTTAATTTTGACCCATTTATGACTCGGAGTCATATTCTAATCCTGGGTTGGATATGAATCGTGCATTTGGATCCGGATTTTGGGCAGCACGAGTTAATTCAGATCCGAATCTGAATCTAACTGGATCCAACCCATTTCATGCCCTAAATGGTATATTCATAATCAGTCCAGTACCTGTTTGAGTACGACAGATCAGAAAAAATCTAATCAATCAAATGTTATCAACCATCCTCAATTGCTTATTTTCGAACATTCCGATAGATCCTGTTTGTCTGGACCCTTTCCTTTTCCTTGGAAACGAAATTAGCCATTAGATCCTTGGGTTAACTGTTGATAATTGGTGATGATTAATGTATGTGTTAGTGATGATAGTGGGGAAGCTACCAAAGAACCAGGTGAGCCCGGATCAGGTGGAGAGCTACATGAACCAAGAGAGGGGCAACAGGAGAGTACTCCTTGAGAAGTTCTTGGCCATCTGCTCTGCTTACAAGGTACATAACTAACATATACAGAAATCTTATTTGTATTAGACTTACACAGGATTTGATAATTTACAAAAGACTGAAACAGGTTAAAGTAGACACACTGCTTATCGAGAGTGATCAAATTGCAAAGGCTATACTCGACCTTATTCCCATTCTTAACATAAGAAAGGTAGTGGTGGGGACTACCAAATCCAGTCTGAGGTAAAACAACCACACAAACACTATCTTTGTTGCTTGGTCTCACTGAGATCCAAATTACTGAACCTCCATTTGCTTTGTTTCTCTCTCTTTTGTTAAGAAAGTTGAGGAGGGGAAATGGGATAGCTGATCAGATACTAAAGAATACACCTGATTCCTGTGAAGTTAAGATCATATGCGAAGGGAAGGAAGTGATCGATCAGACGATCGGTTTGTCCTCTCCACGAGGCGGTGATATCACAGAGATCAAGCAGGGAGACCAAAATGAGGATTCCACTTCTTCTTGTGCCTGCTTTACACGCAAGTTTATCTAAAATGTGCCTACTGTGTAATATGTATAGTTTATATTGAATGTTGTTACTTTTGATACTAAACAGCGGGGATAGCTCAGTTGGGAGAGCGTCAGACTGAAGATCTGAAGGTCGCGTGTTCGATCCACGCTCACCGCACTTTGCTGCTACTGGGACTTTCTACTTTCCTTCGAAAATTTTAGTCCAACATTTTTTTAAAATGAATTTTCCTGGAGGAAATTTTTTTTTTTCCTCTCCAAAGCATAAAATGGTTTACAGGTGGGTGTCGGCGGGTAAATTGATGGGCCCGCCGAAAGCATTCGCGCGCCAAATGCTCGGTCAAACGTCATTTGCATGCGTGAATGATTTACTTTCCCCATTTTGTTATTTCCGACGTCAACTATACACAATTGAGATCACTTGAGCATGAGTCACATATTGTGGATCTCTTAATATCGATTAGACAGGGTTGCTTGTCACGGACCCCACTACCTAAAAAATTGTCTGAAATGTTAACCATTTGATGTAGATCGGCAGTAGTGGTGTGGGTCCACAACTGTGTTCTTACTATCATTGGGTAGTAAATGAAATCACTAGTTCACATGGATCTAGATCTGGATCTGGATCGGTCCATTGGATCGTCTAATGGGGTACCAAAAATGCGCCAATTTTGGTTTTGTATGTGGTTTTTCTTGCTCTTCTCCAGATCTGTATCTTAATTGACCAGAAATCAGAAATACCCATTTGATGTAAGCAGTACATGGCAGTCAAAAAGAAATTAATAAAAGAGAAGAGACCAAATCTTTAATGATTATAGATTAAGAAGATTAAAACATTTCTGTTTCTGCAATACAAATCCGGAACTATTCTTGTTACAATAACAAAACACATCATCATGTAACAATATATGAAGAACTCCCACCATCATCATCATCTCTGAAATGTTAAGAAACTCTCTGCATCTTCCCTCCAATACAAACAAATTGCAAATCAGTTCAGGAAATCACTAAAAGAAATCAAACTCGAGATAATTATCGGAACTTTTCTGATCGGGGGTGGCAGCTGCAGCCTTTTCACTTGTTGATGCTGTTGGGACCGGGATCCGTTCGATCTCAACTGGTTTTGGAATCTCAGGTGGGCTTGCACAACGTATCAAAGCCCAGTTCACACCTTCGAAAAATGGGTGTTGCTTTATCTCCGTTGCCCCACGCTTGTAAGCCAAACGATGCTGTGGCTCCTTTACAAGCAGGCCCCTTATCAGATCCCTTGCTGAGAAACTAACGAATGGTGACTCTGGGAACCGCAACGGCTGACCCACGACATTGAACAATGTGGCCCGATTCCCTGATCCCTTGAAAGGAGTTTTACCAAACAATAGCTCATATAGAAAGATCCCGAAAGTCCACCAATCTACGGCACTCCCATGGCCTTCGCCTTTGATGATCTCGGGTGCCAGGTATTCATGAGTCCCGACAAATGACATAGACCGGGCCCCTGTTGGCTCAGCCATGAGCTCAGGCAATGGGCTGACTTGGTTTCCAATCTCATTTTTGGGTTTCCGGTCCTTCTTGGATTTGCTGGAAAAGAGTCGAGGGGAGAAGCATGTCGTGGGGGCTACGCAGGATGGCTGGATACAGGAAGGCTCAATGCAAGCTGGTTGGACACAATAAACAGGATTCCTCCTAAATGGTTCAGACTCAAGGGACGAGGACTTGACCAGAGTTGGGATGACTGCACATCGAAGGGAGAGGTCGAAGTCAGAGAGCATTATGTGTCCGTCTTCTCTCACAAGGACATTTTCTGGCTTGAGGTCGCGGTAGACAATCCCAAGCATGTGTAGGTACTCCAAAGCAAGGAGGACCTCTGCTACATAAAACCTGCATATTGTAATCAAATGGTCACAACCACACATTAAAAAACCACAAGCAAACAAATCATATATACAGTTTTTTCGGATTGATTGCACAGATTAAATGCTCAGTTTCTGGTTTGGGACTTTGCATAGATGCAAGGACTTCAGAGTTTGGATTTGGTATTTAAGTAACAAAAATAACAAGCTAATGCCAGAGGTTGAATGATCTGAATCTGATGCTACCCTTTTGTGAAATAGCCTCTTCCCAACAAAAACTATATCAGTCCATGTGGTTGGCAAATTTACAATTTTACATTAGAAGTTTTAATATTCTAGTTTCAGTACTGATCAGTCTTATAAAAAAAAAAATCCAAGTTTCAGTGAGGAAATCCAAAGGTCTTCCAATATTTGGATGGAGAGGAGGGTTGACCACTTGGTCTAACAAATTGACAATGGTTGATTGAGGTAGAGGTCCCATAGCTCTGGGTTACCCTTAATCTGATATAGTGGGCAAGGAAATCTGAATTCCATAAACCATTTTAGATGAGATTCATTGATACAATCTATGTTCAAAGTTAGCTGTGTGTGCAACCATCTAAAGCACTCTAGTTGAGACGCTAAGGAGGAGTTATCAGAGAATTTGTTGCATACGAATTATTAAAAAAAAAAAACGTTTTATTGAATGATTCGGAAAAAAATAAATAAACAAATTGTAATACGTGACCGAATAAGGCAAAAAAGATTTGTCAAACTTTTTTTTGGTTTTATTTTTAAATTTTTTAACAATTTATTGAATGGCAAACCCAAATTGTGCTCAATTAATATACCACATTTTTGCCATACTCCGAATTGCTAACTATGAAGTTAAATCATCTTATTTATTTTCACTAAATTCAAAAGTTTTATAGACATTATGATATATTTATATTAGCTTTAGCATGAGCCCCATAACTTAAGGAAAAGATCAAACATACAAATTTCAGGCTGATTATATGCCTTAAATTTCATACAACAATGACAAACCCAAAATATTCAATCTCTAGTACTTTGGATACTACTACCGAACTAGTAATAGAATAGCGGACAATACTTCAAATAAGAATTGGACTGGTACATAATAACTTTGCATATGCTGCAACACTACTTGTGACACAATAGCTAGTTACCACAAAATGCGAACAGTTCAGAATAAATAGCTCAAGCAATGTTAAAAAGGGCTAACATGATTATAAAATTGACAGATTCCATCTCTAACAGTATTCCCAAGTTGAAGAAATACTGGGAACACAAGTCTTCATAAATAAGATATTTTATGAGTAATAAACACCAATTATGCAGCCATTTGACAAAGAGTGTGGTTACAAAGCATAGCACAACAAATATGCAATGATGTCAAAGGGGTTTGAAAGAGTTGGGCTCAAAACGCGTGACTAGAGAAAACAGAAAGCATATCTGGTGATCTATACACATATTACATATACAATACATGCAGTTACCACTGAGTTATCGTATCCTTTGTCTAAAAACAAGTTTCCTACCCAGAAGCTACTTGAGTACAAAATATATTACTCCCCATTAAAATAGTAAACGCCAAGGAAAACAATGTTAGTGTCTGGCTGGTAAAAGCATTTTCCGGACATACTTAAAAAGCAGGCTGAGAAGAAAACAGTCACTCAGAATAAATGAGTAGTGCCTTTAAAATGGTTCAGAAAGTATGCAACATTTGTCAATAGAGATGCCTAGCTATTAGTCTTGCAGGGTGTTCCAAAAATAATCGTAAAGTACCAACAAAGAAGGTTGATAGGACGAGTGCTATTAAAATACTACAATTCAAAGCAATCTTAACCCAAACGATTTGAATCTTAGGTATGAATCCTCTGAATAAAAATCCTACAACTTCTATGTGAATCTTAAGATTAGAGTATGATCCATGACTTGAATCTTACAATTCTTTCAATTCTTACGATTCAAATAAAAACATGAGATACGTTTTTAATTGAAAGCGATGACTCCTATGTTTGTATTTTTGTTTTTTCCCATATGTTAAACAGTATAAAAAGGAACATTGGTGGATGTTTTTACTAATTAAACAAATCTATAACATGTTTCTTGATGTGCCTTTCCACATACATAAGCTCATTTTAACATAGTTCCAGCATCAAGTATGAGTCATTTTTTAGTTTTCTGACTTTTATTGTTCCATTTTAATATTTCAACTTATAAAGGCCCTTAAAGATTAAGAAAGAGTTAAATAAAATCATAACAAAGAAATGCAAAGTGGTTAGGGTTAGGGACATGAAAATTCATGAGATATTTGTATTAGTGTTCCACAAATAAGGGAATCATCTGTAGTCTGCTTTCTCTATCTTTGGTCCTTTTTTGAAGGCATTAAGTTGATTATGCATTCAAGTAAGAAGCATAAACCTAAGGTTCTACAATAAGCAATTCTTGCAATACAATTATTGTAGAGAACAGTTTCATTGGTGGTGTTTTCTGCATGAAACACCACCTAACACAGATGACAAGAAATGCACGTCCATGCACGCAATTTGAAAGATTTAGAAATTGAGACTGTTGATGAAAGATGAAAACTTGTTTAATTTGACTATGAATTAGCGATACATGGTTTTGATTTTTCTCTGTGAAAAGAACTTATGTTCGAATAACTATGAGTTGGAACAATGTCTCTATAGGCATTATCAGAACTGAGGTAAAATATTTTTGCTGTCAGTTGTAAATGATTGTACAAAACCTTCTTATGGAATAATAGGCATATTATATATTCTTTTCAATTTTTTGAATATCGTTTCAAAAAAACTTAACAAAGGAAAATCTTTATGAATCTTATGACCCAACGATTTACATCCTGATTTGATTAGAATCCTACTACTTATGATTTTATGATCTGATTCGATTATAATAATATTGGATAACACCATAGTTGACACGACCAGGATAGGGTATAAAAAAGAAACTGGCAGAAAAAGGTGAGGTTAGTTTCAGAAATGATTGCAATGTGTTACTTCCATTCATATTTGGTGATCGATCATTTATACAAGTTTCGGTTGACTTCTGGTTTGATTCGAGTGCGTGTTAAGCTGGCTCGGGTGTATACTAGGCATGTTAAAAGGAAGGAACCTATATCCCCTGAATTTACGCTCTGATTAAACTTTGGGCTTAGGATTTCCCTGGGTTGGACTTAGCATAGGGGGGTTACAGTTCTGATTTTGGGTTAGGACTTCAAAGAGAAGAGTATTTCTATGTATTTTTTAAGGATTAGGGAGAGAGATCTCAAAGTTGCTAAAGATTACAGATGAGAGAAAAGTTATAAGTAAAGCGAGAGATTTGAAAGAAATTAAGCTAAAAGTGAATAATGCATTATTAGGCCTGCTGTGGATTGTTGTAAAGAAGGGTAGGTTAGGTCTCTAAAAACTAGCCAGACAATCATCTATCTGGAAATTCTAAAGTTAAACTGGTCAAGTCAATCCAAAATTTACCCAGCCTTTCGGACTTTTTCTAGGCTCTTAACCATGTTGCTTAATGGCCTATTTATGACCTTTTGAACCTTGCTTTATCCATTTTAATCATTCTAATACAGTTCATATTCCACCAATTTCTTCTTTTTCATTATAGTTAATTGGACCCAAATTTTGCGGCAGAATTTCCTCTTCTAACGATGACTTCCACCGGATCATGGACATTCCTCAAGTTCCGGTCTAACTTAATGAGTGCTGTATGCCATGCTTGGCTTATAAAAATGAGCACAGCAATATCTTCTTCAGAATCACAAATTAAGAGAAGAAAAGGTCATTTAAGAAACAGATTGCTGCAGCAGGTATCTAAAAGAGAAAGATGAGCATGGAACTTCTGGTATATGTCACAATCGTAGAATATTGCGATGGCTCTCCAAAGCAGGACGTCCAAAGAAAGATAATCATATTCTGAAAGAAAAATGACTAATGCATCTAGGAGATAATCTAATTATATGTCAAATTTGATTCTAATGAGAATAAAGGGGGGAGGAGCAAAGGTCATACTTCACTGCCTGTTCAGTAAAATGTTTCCCTGGCTGCTTCTGCCGAAGGGTGTGCAAGTCTCCTCCTGGGCAGAACTCCATCACCAAACATGAGAATTTGTCTGTCTCAAAGTGCGTATATAATGTTGGAAGGAATGGATGGTCCAGGGACTGTAGTATCTCTCTTTCTGTCTGAGCTCGAAGTAGCTTCTTGCGGTTTGCTAGAGACCCCTTGTCCATAACCTTCATCGCAAAATAACTCTTGGTCCCACTCAATTCTGACAGATAGACACTCCCTATGTCCCCACATCCCAACCTCTTAAGTAGTCTGAAATGGCTCAAACCCAAGCCCCCATCTTTAGCTCGGACAGCCTGAATCGCTTCCCATCTCATATCATTCGCTTTGTGAGGCTTGCTGATACTGCTACTTATGCTGCTACATGTACTCTCGTCACTAACGTCACTGCTTGTGCTTCCTCTACATATACTACTCTTGCCACTCTCAACAAAATCAATACGATCACTGATCTTGGCACTTCCACTAGTCTTGGTGAAATTGCTGGTCCCATCGCTAACTTTAGCGGAAGCTGAGCTATCCTTCACGCTACCATGCTCGGATGTTTTCTTTTCTTGATCCCCACCGCTTTCTAATGAGCCCCTAGTCTCATTTACTGCAGGATCTACTTGTGTTTGTGATTGTTTCAGTCCTCCCAAGGAAAATTTTAAACCTAACTTATCGGATAAAGGATCAGCAGATCCCTTTTGAAGAGAATTTGGTGTTTTTTGGTCCTCGGAGGTTTCTGCAGTAACCTCCTTTTCCACAACCTGTTGCACAAATCTTGGTAATTTTTTTGGGGTAGCCGGCTCTGACTTGCTTGTTGTCTTTGGAACTTGCAAAGGTGAAGGCCTGCGAGAATTTGCCTCCACTGTTTGACTACTACCTGTTTTCTGCTGCTGTTCCGAGCAAGCTCGACCACCAGCTTTCGAGGCCATCAGAAGAAACACAGACTCTTTGAATGGATTAGATTAAACAAGCCCATTATTTACGCTCCAATTTCCCCTCCATTAATGCCCTCCAATATTTTCTTCTCTAACTCCATCAACAGCACCTTTAACATAAGACGATCTCTGCAATCAATCAAATTGGCAACACGATCACAAAAAAGTCAAAAACCCATTTATCCTAAACATTACCACTCCACTATGATATGAAAACAAAATCAACTTTTCCACTTCCATCTTCATGATATCCAAATAGAAGGTATAAGTAAAGGAAAATAAGGGGCAATTTGGATTGCCATTTTTGCACAGGAAAAAAGATATCTTTTTGCACAAAAAAGCTTTAAAAAATATATACCGCAAAGAAGGCAATCCAACTGCCCCCAAACCTTTCAATTCCATATAAAGCAATACAATTTATAAATCGAATTACAAGATTTCAGCAAGAAAAGGGGTAAAGAAACAGAACAAACTACAAATCTACATTACCCAAACATGGGATCATATTACCAGATCAAGACAGCAATACCTACCGAATAAAATTAGATCTTAAGCACCAAATAAAGAAATAAAAAACAGAGATCAAGACTCAAAAGCACAGGAAACCTTGCTCCAACGGATCAAAAATGTAACCTTTCATGAACAAGCAGAGATAAAACATAAAACCCACTTAGAAAAAGACAATTTTTTTACACAAGAAGAGAGGAGTGCAAGCATGGAACTGCTATTTCCAGGAAGCGATCAAAAGACCCACCAACAATAAAACGATCAAAATGCATTACATCTACAAACAAAGGGGCATAAAAATGGAAACCCACCTCGAAACACAAGATTTATACGGCAACACTAAGGATCCAAGAACCACCGACACAGAAAAATCACACAGAACTCCAACAAATGCTGTTTTTCAGAAGCTCTCAATAGACCCCCAAAAGCCAAATAAAAGAAGAGAGAAGATTAAACTCAAGCAGTTAAGCAAGATTCAAGGAACGATACAAAAGCAATCCAGATCTCGAACAAAGACCCAATCTTTCATTCAAACCCTACCACCACAGATCCAAAAAAACCCACAAATACCCAGATGCAGAAAACAAAACTAGAGGGTAATAAGGAGCTGAAAACCCATCAGGCAAAATACAAGACCACTTAAAAGTAAAGATAAAAGAAGCTCAAAAGAGTACCTGAGTTTCAAAGATCAGAACTTTAAGGTTTTGCTTTATCTGAGAAAAGAAACACTAATGTTACTGTAGAGAGAGAGAGAGCTCCTCCTGAATCCTGATATCTGTTGAGAGAGAGAGAGAGAAAAAAAGAAGAAAAGAGAGAGCGTTAGAAAGCTTTGGGTGTCTGTGGATTATTATGTGGAGAGTGGGGGGGTCAAAGCTAAAGTAAAGCTTTTCTCATTCAATTATTTCATTGTTTTTTGTCCCCAAACCAAAGGGTCCGAATCAAGCAAATGGGTCTCTACTCTGTCTCTCATGCCCTCATCCCTCTGCCCTACTTTCCTCTATGCACCTTAGGTTTCTTCCCATTGACAAGGATGTCCTTCCTCGCACCCTTTCCCACCCCTAAAGAGGTTTTGCCCTTTCCTGATGTTCTCTTGTAAATCTTATATGACAAAACTGTTTATATAGTCCATTTTGATGCAATTACACCCATTCGATCGATTCCAACAGTTAAATCATGATCGGATGGATATAATCGAACAATCAGGTTTATGGTAGTGGTGGTCCATCGACCAATTGGCTTGTGCAATCAAAGAGTAGGCACCTAATTTGATACCAAAATCTTATTTCTGTTCCCTTGGAACCTTTCAGTAGGTCACCAATATTTTTCTTTCTTCTCCAAAGTTGGTAGGTTGCAATGTGTGTTTTCCAATTAATGTTCCGAATGAGAATTTTTCTCCTTTCAAGCCATTTAGCTTGGAAATTACATTCATTACTATGTGGTGTTGTTGCAGCTAAGTCACATAGGGCCCTCCTTGATTGGCCATTGTTTCGATGCGACACTCGCGTTCGAGTCACCCAATCACACACACACACAAAGGGGGATCACCCACCCCTTACAAGAATGGAGAACTAGAGCAGCAAAGGGAGATTTTAATGGAGCATCAAAAGCAGATTTCATGTCAAGTTTGGTCAAAATCCGAAAAAGGGATATTATTTTATGACAGTGTTTGGGAGGGTGGGGACTGGTTTGAAAGGTTTGTACCAAAGGCTAGGCCGAAATTCATGGGATATAGGAAGGAGTGAACAACTGTATATAAGAGGTCCCAAGGTGGCCACAAAACCTCATTAATTATAACAATCAAGTTGGGTGGAATTCATGGCAATTTATTTCCTACGTTAGGATAACGTTTGAGGATGTTTACAAAAATCTAATATGCTGCCACATCTTTCCTTAGCCATTTGATTCTTCACCTCTTTTCCTTTTGCGCGTGCGAGACAGAAGAACCATTCATTATGTTATATCACAGTGTAATGTTTCCCCAATCTACTATTTCGGTTTTTTTTTTTTAAGGATCTGCTAATTCATTTTATGAGGCAAAGAAAATAAAATTTTCCCTAGAAGCAGAACTGTTGAAACTTCGCAAAACCCATGCAAGAGTTTATGCAAGAACAGGCAAGCTTTAAAAGGGGCCGTTATAACGGTATAACGACTAGGGGAGTTACTGTTTTTTCTGTTATAATGGCCATTATAATGGATTGTAACGCACAGGGGCAAAAATAGAAAAATGGGAAAAGAACGGAAAAAAAAAATGGAAATAACGGAAAATAATGGCACTAAAATTCGAAATTTTAATTTCAACTTTTCAATAAAATTTATAGCGGAAAATAACGGAAATGACGGACTTTTTTTAACAAATTTTTTTTCAGAAAATAACAATCTTTATTTTCGTTACAACGGAAAAATAATGAAAAATAATAGCCGTTAATTTGAGTATTAAAACGGTGCATTACATAACGGGGGAGGTCCGAATCCATTATGATGGCCATTATTTTCGTTATAACGGCCATTTTTTAAACCATGATCGAACAGGTACCCTGAGGATTCAACACTACTCATCAGAGAATTTCTGGTGAGTATGGACATGAACATAAATCCATTTTGTAAAAATTGTAATGCTACTGTGAAAGAATCTGGATCATATCTTTGTTCCTCAAAAAAAATATGGAAGTTTTGGTAATTCTGTAGAAAAACATGGGATGTTTGGGGGCAAAGTCCCCTTGGATATGGTACAAATTATTCCCAATTAATGTACACCACAAAATCTTCTAAGCAAACAAATCAAGAATTTTAATATGTCTCATAGGTACACGATATCATGTACGATTATGCGATGTTCTCGGATCCACCAGTACGTGTAATTCAAAGACCTGATTAATTTTTGTGACTTAGGTGATTCAACAAATCAATTTGGGTCATACCCTTCTTACCTCTGTTTTGTTCTGTTTCTCTTGTCTCACTCGACTTGGTCATCGTCACAGTCGTCACGGTCCAAGTCGTCCGAACATCTACCGACGGGTTGTGACATAGAAATTAGTACTTAAATTACAGTAAGAAAGACTTTATTTGATACTAATACATTTCTAAATGAGATCTTTAAGTCAAAAGAAGACTCTCCTAACAACAGTTAGGGATGCTACCTACCCTTTGGACAAACCTAAGCATTATTATTATAGTTAGGTAATTTTGCTTTTAGACCCCCCATGCCCCCACCTAGTCCTTCAAAGGAAGGGTCTATGTTGAATAAAGCTTTTTCTAGGGTTACATACGACCCATGTTCACCAATTTTAATTACCCATTTATTTAACGGCGTGTTTGGTTGCACGGGTGAATTTTCTCAAACAAATATATCTGGGAAACACCTTAAATGACCGTTGGATTGCACCTGATAACAAATGTTTCAATCATGTAAGAAAATAAAAAAACGTATTTTCAGGTGGAAATGAATTCTCACCTATGTGGAAGGGAAATGGATTCCGGGCTTGGAGGGGTTTTTTCGGGTCCTTCATATTTTCGCGTCACTTTTCACTTTTCTCCTTTATCATGTGAGAAAATAACGGCGTATTTTCAAGTGAAAATTGCAATTTTTTCACTTGGCAATCAAACACGCCCTAAGTCAAAACGAAACAAAACAAGATATTTTTTTTCTCATACGAGCCTATGAATAATGCCACATGATCAATCTCTCTTGCATGGCATCCTGACCAATGAAAACAGTCTGTAAGTATATATAAGGACACGCGGCGCTAAATAAAGACATTTGTTTGGCCCAGTTTTTTCAATGGGTCCCACCTAGTAGATATTCTCTATCAAGAAGAAATTCACAATGTTTTTTAACCATTACAGTTCATTCACGGGTGAAATTTGAAAAGGTGATAATGGAAAAGATTCCCTTCTGGTGTGCTTAGATGCTTCTGGGAAGATGCGTTGCACGTTATTTTAAGCAGCTGGCCTGAGCACGCTCCCTCGAAAATATTGGCATGGCAGCGTAGTATGCTGCTCTAGCTTGCTTTATGCTCTGCATCATCTCTACCACTTTGTCATCATCTAAAGTTAATTCATATCGATGTGCAGCATGCGATCACCAAATTTGCGCGACATTCGCGCATTGGGCGCGTTTTTTTTCCTCCAAATTCGTGCAAGTTCACCGAAAGTTAAAAATTGCGCAAATTTAGAAACGTTTTCTTCATTCACCCAGAAATTGTTGTTGCACCGTCTTTTGACAACGTTTTCTTACATTTTGCAGCATGCAGCATGCAGCATGCAGCATGCTCGCATCTCACATTGGACTTTGATACACTGACATTGGCATGTGGGCCTTACCTAGCCTGTGAAGCCCACCTCATATGTTGACAACATTACATATAGGACCTACTTGACATGTCAGCCCCGTATATCTTGAACTACATTACATGTTGGGCCCACCTTATATTTTGATTACATATTACGTGAGATTCACTTGGCATGTCAGCCCACATCATATTTGAACCACATAACAGTTGGGTCCACGACTTGTGGGACCTTGATACATTGGTATGTGGTACATGGGAGCCGACTTAGCACGTGAGAATCACCTGGTACGCAATATGATTTGATTAAGGTCCACATGTACCACTTGTTTCTTTTAGAGAATGGTGCTACAGGACACCCATACATGTGCGATGTATGTAATGTATTCTTATCTACTGCCTATTTATTTTTCAATCAAAAGCTTTAAACTAAGGGTCAGGCTCAGCGGACTCATATTTTCACACACAATTTTGGTGTACCCACATGGGATAAATCAATGGCTGGTTTTTGGTGAGGATGATCTCGTCACCATATAGATCACCCCTACAAAAAAATCAGCCCATTCTGAAATTTCTAATACCATCAAATGTGGGTTTCGAAAAATAGATGGTCCATAATTCTTCAACTTGTAAACCATGCTATGAATATCAGAATGATTAAAATTTTGGTGAGGGTGATCTCCTCACCATAGAGAGCATCCTCACCAAAAATCATCCCATTCCAAAACTTCAAACTTATATATTGGTCCATGACGATTTTTTGTGTGAAATAGTGTCCCCAACAATTTTTTTTTGTTTGAAATTGAGTAGAAATAGATTCTAGAGGGTGGTTCGTGCATTTGGACATGATTAATATGCAAATTATTGAGATTTATACGCTGTTTTGTATTTAACTAGTGTGTGGCCTGTACCCTCGGCACTCTTCGACAAAGCATTTGCCAAAATCAAGTATGAGTGGCTGAAATTCACTATCCTTTGGGGGATAAGATCTTGGCCCTTCTTTGTTGAAGCCTAAGAGAGGGGGTATAAGTGGGGAGACAACCATTGTGTTTTGTTATTTAGACTAGTAAATGGCGACTCATGCCCACGGCACTCTCCGACAAAAGCGTTTCAAAAAATTGGGTGCCTTCGGCACTCAAATGGTATAACAAATTTGGGGCAATACCATTTTTTCCGTTATAACGGATTTATAATGCACATGCAAAAATGGAAAAATAACGGAAATAACAGAAAATAATGAAAAATAACATCACTGTTGCGTGCAGAGGTCAAAAGAGTGAGAGTGACCGAATAAATGAGGGGGCCGGATTGAGTGGCTGAAATCTAACCATCCACATTAGATGGATGGATTTGATCTCAACCACTCTTTATCTTATGAACCAGGATAAGATAAGAGATAAGTCAACTTCCCTGTTTTTGTTATATTGATAGTTAAGTGAAACATCATTTTTTTTTTATAATCTTGATTTAGGTAGTTATAATGGGATATTTTGAAAATTTAGAAGAAATGGGATGAAAAAAAAAATATAAGTAGTTAAAAGAAATCGTTTTAAAAAATGGATAAAATGACATGGTAAGTACTTTAGTGATTATGAAGGGAACAATATTAAAAAATAAATCTAATCGCACGGGAAGTAATTTAGTTAAATATGACTGTTTTTTTATTCACGGATAAGTTTTTTAAAACCAATATATTTGATTTAATAATGGATGAATATGTTGGAGGGGCATTAATGAACTAATAGGTTGCCTACACAAAATTGAACTAATAAATGCCTAATTGAATGCGGTGTGGTACCCAATAGTTGTGGCTTTAAAATAAGGGTCGGACTCCAGGGACCCCCACTTTGGCATACCCACATAGAAGATGAATCAATGGCTGATTTTTGGTGAGGATGATCTCCTCACCATATAGATCACCCCTATAAAAAATCAGCCCATTCTGAAATTTTTAACCCCATCAAATATGTTTTCCAAGTTACACAGTAAAAATCGACAGTTCATAATTCTTCAACTTCTAAACCAGTCTATGAATATCAGAATGATTTGAATTTTTGTGAGGATGATCTCCACCATAGAGATCATCCTCACCAAAAATCAGCCATTGACTCATCTTCTATGTGGGTATGCCAAGATAGGGGTCAAAAAAGGGGGTCCCTTGAGCTTGTAAAACATCAATAGTCAAGGATATAGAGATCGCAGAGAGAAGCAAAATTAGTAGCAAAACTAACCCATTACTATCTTTCCTTGTAGGGTCGGGCTCAGAGGACCCCCATTTCTGACCCCCTTTTTGACCCCTATCTTGGCGTACCTACATAGAAGATGAATCAATGGCTCATTTTTGGTGGGGATGATAACCTCGCCATATAGATCACCTCAACAAAAATTCAGCCCGTTCCGAAATTTCTAACCCCATCAAATGTGGTTTTAAAGTTACACGGTAAAAATCGACGGTCCATAATGGCTCAGCTTCTAAACCAGTCTATGAATATCAGAATGATTTGAATTTTTGTGACGATGATCTCCTCACCAAAAATCAGCCATTGATTCATCTTCTATGTCAGTACGCCAAGATGGGGGTCAAAAAAGGGGGTCCCTTGAGCCAGACCCTTCCTTATATAAGCATCCTAGTTTTGTTCTCTCGATGAACGATCGGCAGCGATCGATCACAGACACTTTTCTACTAAGATCTTCACAGCTTCGGTAATAGCACCTATGGAGACAATGGTGCTCTTGTTTCAATGCAACTGCATAGAAAATTAAGAACAAACATTAGAACTTCAATTTCCCAACCTTTCCATCAGTAGAAAGCCCACAGAACAGACAACTTTTTCCACTGCACATATTAATTTGGCAAAGTATAAAAAGACAACCCAAGAGACCAGCATTCAATGGATTCCACTTACACAATCTCTTCTCCCACATCAACCCCTCGGGATCCTCATCCTCCTCAACGAAAAGGGAAAAAAGAAACACGAACCCTGCTCCGCGATTCCACTCTACATAGATTAGAGAGCCACCTCTTCCATCAAAGCCTGCTACAAATTTTCTCTCATTCAATCCATTTCCTTTTTGATTATTAAAAATAAAACAAAAAAATATCCATTATCATTATCATTTTCTGCCTTCCCATCATCCTATTAGAGCTTTCATTCTGTGCAAGCGTGCTCCCCCACAAGTGCTGTCAACGGTCATTGTGGAACGTCACTAAACAATCTTGCTGGGATTTATAAACTTTTATGTCAGATGGTGGATTTTATGAACTTCTGTGCCAATTCTGACAGTCCAAATGAATTTAGGCACTGGTTTGTGTTAAGAGTCTAAGTAGAGGTAAGAGTTTGTTAAGGGTCGTAGTTGAGGTCTAAGTATAGCAAGAGTCCATGTTTAGTAAGATTCCAAGTTTAATACTAGTCTAGCTAGAGAATGCTTATACGTAGATGTAATTCCTTCATTATCGGGATTAACATTTTGTATCAGAGCCAACCTCACGCCATGAGTTCAAGTCATGGGAGGGGTGACCCGGAGACAAGGTACTTGGGGGTTCGCTTAAAAAGATAAAGGGAATTTTTGATACACCCCCCCCTGTTATCTTTAAAATTTGACATACCCCCCCTGATTTGAAAAAGCTGACATACCCCCCTATGACCAGTGTTGACCCGAGTTGACTACGAAATTTTCTACTAAAGGACGAAAGTGTCCTTCTCTTCAACTTTAGAACCAGGGTTTGGGTTTAGGCCAAAACCCAAACCCCAAACATGAAAAGAGGAGATTAAAAATAAAAATTAAAACCTAAACTTGAGATTTTTTTTCTGATTTTTGATGAATTAAGCGAATATTGAAAATAAAAAAAAACACCCCCAAACAAAATAGATAAAACTCATGAAGGAATATTTTAAAATTGAGAGAACCCATCTTTCCAAAATCCATTTCAAAAGCTTAAAATATAAATTACTTTGTCTTGCTTTAATTTTCATTTATGTTAATGAAAATTTTAAAACTAAAATTTTATGCAGATTTTTTTTCTTTTTATTTAACCTTGGGTTTTAAATTATTGCCGGAGTAGTGGTCGGCTGACCATGAGACTCCGGTGGGATGGGCGGCCAATCCCATTAGAATCCCTTGACTGGCCATCCACCATAGCCGTTTGTGGGGTTTGGGTTTTTTTCTCAAACCCTTGTGTCAAAGGTTGAAGACAAGTGCATTTTTGCCATTTAGTAAAAAATTTGGAAGTCAACTCGGGCCAACCCTGGTCAAAGGACCGTGGACCAAGTCATAAGGGGGTATGTTAGCTTTTTCAAAATGTGGGGGGGTACGTCAAATTTTAAAGATAACATTGGGGGTGGGTGGGTATGTCAAAAATTCCCAAAGATAAAATATGATACTGAAAAAAATGCCGGGATACAAAAAATAGAATAAAAAGGGTATCAGTGTGAAAGCCGCCTTAGAGTGGGCTACTGTTGACATTGACCTTGGTAGCCTGATGGAATGTTATGACCCAATTGTATAAGGGCTTAGCTTTCCTCTTCATCATCACCAAAGTGCTTTTGGAGTATTGGTTAGGTTCCAAACAATTAGACTCTAGGCACAGAAAGGAACCATTTGTTGATGGTTTAGGTCCCACTCCTCTGCATCTGCAACATATATGCCACCATGCCATTTGCTCCATCCACTCTTATTTTCTAATAAGTAGCAAGTAGTCAGTAGCTTCTGAATTTTTTAGAACTTAGGCTTCTGAGGAGCTTTTGGCAGGATCCTAGGATGCTTGTTTTCTTGACGTGAATATTACTTCAGTTTGCACAGTGCTAGAGCTTTACCAGATCATCATCATCATCTATGCCTTATCCGAAAATGTTTGGCATCGGCAAAATGAATCCTATTTTGCAATTTAACTCTGTGAAAGATTTAACTCCGAGTTCATCCAAGAGGAGAAATCGTGGGATGAAAGATTTCTAGCTGTCCCTCTCAAGAAGGCACCAATCATGGTTGGCCATGGCACGGCCAAAGACTTAGGAGTTTCAGATTGTAATATACTTTTCATTGAGCACCAAGGAACATTGCAACCAACTTGGGGAAATGTATTTATAGAAATTTTACTTTATTGCTAAACTTGAGTAATTACATTGACATACTCACAGCTCTTATATATAGCATTACATGAGTCTAATTTAGAAAAGAAATCCTAATCAAATATAATCTAATCTTAATGAGATAAAATATAATCCTATGATATATATCTCAATCTTGTCATGAGATACACCAATAGTGATATGGTGTATCTTACACAAATTATTATACTATATATATATATATATATATATATATATATATATATATATATATATATAATATTGGTTGCTTGGGAACCTTGGCAGTTTGGTTCCCAAAAGAAGCACAGAGGCACTTCATCTTAGTGACTGAATATATTCCTTCCATGTTTTTTGGCATGTACTTTGATAGTCAATAGAAAAAGAAGACATGGAGATGTGAGTGCTTCTAGCCATTAATGAATTCCAGCTTTTTTTGCTTGCTCAGATCCAATGGCTAGAAATCGCCAATCAGGCTGATTTTTGGTGTGTAGATACACCAAGGGGTGGGCCAAACATCCATGAGTCAGTTCACTTCAAAGAGAGTTTAATCAATGTATCGATCTTATCGTGATTTGTGGAGATTATGCAACTCACGGCCAATGGTCAAGCATTAAAAATAGACTAAATGGGAATCCTGTTTCACAGAAAACATATATATTTATAAAAGGTCATTGATATCAATATTCAGAAATCAAATTAAGATATTATGCAGTTGGAAAAATCATTTTATGTTATTTTATGTTTTTTTATTTCATAAGCTTGCCTCATTGTCAATATGATGCCTTAGTTTTCATATATAACACATAACTTTCATTGAACTCAAGTAGATGTGTGGTACATGATTCATGAGTACAGATCAAATGTTTATAGTCGTTGGATAGAGTCAAATAGTAGACTCCACCTTTTGCATGTGTTCCCAAATATATGGAGAGATCCATCTTAGGCTCGTTTGGCAAATCAGTGGAAGCAAAAAGTAACTTTTAAATTAAGTTGTTGAATTAAAAAGTCGCTATTTAGAAGCAAAAGTTTGTTTGGTGAAACATCGATTTATAAGTCAAAACATAAAAAAATTAGTTTGCCATGAATTAAGTCAAAAAGTCATTTTCTTATAATTTTATATACATATTATTTTTTAATAAACCATCAATAAAGATCATAAATCAATATCCATATATTTTTTTTTAATTTTTTTCAATTATAAATGGTCAATAATAAACGACGGACCAAGTGAGTTATTTTATGGGTAAACATTTTCTCAAAAAAGAGATAGTCTGTTGACCTGCTCCTCAGCAAACCATCATTGCTTTTCCTCCCTTCATAAGATTTTTTCTATCTACACATCATAATGTAAAGCATGGTTTTAAAAACAGCCGTTTAAACGGTTTTAACGGCCGTTTAAAAGGTAACGCCCCAAGCCCGTTTCCGTTAAAACTGTTTAAATGC
This sequence comes from Euptelea pleiosperma, assembly GCA_035048495.1. NCBI lineage: Eukaryota > Viridiplantae > Streptophyta > Magnoliopsida > Ranunculales > Eupteleaceae > Euptelea > Euptelea pleiosperma. Next base: position 2,893,947 of record CM068545.1, read on the forward strand.
GTTTTATCGGTTTTGAAAAAAAGGCTGTTAAAATCGTTTAAACAGCCGTTTAATTTTGAAAAATTTTGTGAAAAAAAATGGCCGTTAAAACCGTTTAATTCCGTTAAAATCCGTTTAATTTTGGTTAAATTCAGTTTTTTTTTTAATTTTCAAATTTCAAAATTTGAATTTCAGCGCCACTTTTACTGTTTTTTTCCGTTAAAATCCATTAAAATCCGTTTAATTCTATTTTTTCAAATTTTTTTCTATTATTGCCCCTGACCGTTTCAATCCGTTTTAACAGCCGTTTAAACGGTAACTCCCCCAGTCCGTTTAACCGTTAAAACGGCCTCCTTTAAACCTTAATGTGAAGATTACAAGGGTAAAACCGACATTTGAAAAGATTCACTTAAAATTAGAAACATTGACAAAAAAAATTTTGACTTTTGCTTCCACTAAAAGCAAGAAGCAAAGATTTTTTGTTTCCACAAAAAACAAGTTTTTGACTTTTGAGAAGCAATTCCAATATGGATACCCAAACAAACTTTTGGAAGCAAAAAAATAACTTATTTCGGTGTTGCTAAACGGGCCCTTAGTATTGCCACACTTTATACAAGTTTATGATTAATTATTAAAAATGCCTATCAATATTCATGCGATGCACGCATTTACTATATTTTTTTATAGGAGAAGTTGAAATTTTCAAATTCCTTCCCAAGTTGAATCATCTAATTTTGCGAATCAAATGGTTAAGATAATTCAATGGAGTCGAAGGGTGGAAACCTCTTGCATATATTCTGATATTTTTCAATTTTTGTTTTTTTAATATAAATATTTATTTATTTCTATTAACTTTTTACTGTTCTATTTATTTGTTGGCTTTATCTAGCCATTATTCACATCATCATCATCCCAAATCTAGCCAATAATTCACCTAATACAAGAATTTAGCCCTAATTAGTCGCATTAAAAAGAAAATAATAAATAAAATATCCTTTAATAAAAAATCCTTCGATTTTAAAATTAATTATTGCGCATTGCACATGGTAAATTAAAATATAGGGGAAGCAAATAAAGAAAAGGTCCCCTTACACTAGTGATCCGACAGCTAGAGCCCTTTATAAAAATATGGTACCTTTTTCTTATATTTTTTTATCGGACGGCTAGAGGTTGTTGTCGAGAATCATACCCTGAAGGCTACAAAATGTGACCTAGAATTTTTAACCCTCAGATCTCCATCGAACCGATTGTGTATATATACGTATCACATATAATATACAATCACGTGGATCATCCAACTTCCAATTCTATATAAGACATGTACCCGTGCGCTGGTTTAGTGCCAACTGCCAAAAGAAGCCCATTTGTTCTTGAACTTGTAGGAGATACCTTCATGGCGGTCTTACAAGGAGATGAAGAAACGTTTGCAGTACAGAAATTCAAACCCGTCTTAGTTCGTCCGGCAACGGGAACTAATGATGGGTTCTATCCCCTATCCAACCTTGATCATACCTTGAATTTCCTCCTTGCGTCGGTATTTTGCTTCAAGGCTGATGGGAAATCAAGTAGTGAGTCTGCGAGTGAAGTGATCAAGCAAGCTTTGGCTAAGGTCCTGGTTCATTATCATCCTTTGGCAGGTCGGCTGATCATGAGTTCAGATGGAAAACTAATGGTGAAATGTACAGGAGAAGGTGTAACATTTGTTGAAGCAGTCGCGAATCGGGAACTTGAAGTGCTAGGTGACGTCGCCATGCTTGAACTCCTGGAACTCAAAAAGCTTATTCACACTGTTGATGGAGCACGGAACATCTTAGAAATACCCTTATTGACAGTGCAGGTATTTTGAAGTGATGAATCATGCAATTTCATGGCACTGCACGCATATAAAATGAATTTTTTTATGTCCTTTACATATTACTTTTGTTACCTTTACATGCATATAAAAATTTATATCCCAATGTTAACATTGTGGTGCATGTACATATATAGATGCAATTATGTGTTTCAGTCACTACAGGAAAACATGGTATTAGCGGTGGCCGGGGCCGCCGCTAATTAAAGGTTAATAAAAAAACTGCTGTCAATACATTTACATACCGAGAGACGGCGATATGGTAGGACGGTGCAAGACAACATGTGAGCCGAGAGAAGCTAGATAGGAGAGGAGGAGAAGTCGCAGGAGCTGGAGCTTGTTGAAGAGGAGGGCGGAGCAGGGACGGTGCACGGTAGAGATTGACAGAGCAGAGCAGAAATGGGAATAGCGGCGAATGGCAACGGCAGGGCAGAGGACATGGCGGAGGGAAAATGGGGGAGAGAGAGAGAGAGAGAGAGGAGGTCTGTCTTTGGCCTTTTCTTATTTTGAGTTTTAGGGGCGACCAATTAGAGCCATCGCTATAAGACATTTTAGCAGCGGTCACAACTTGGCCATTGCTATTACTAACACATATAGCGACAGGCAGATAAAAAACTGCCTCTAAAAGCGTCTATAGCAACAGCTCTTGGCCGTCGCTAAAAGGCAAATTTCCCTCCTTTTTTTTCGCGCCTATTTTTTATAGACCCTATACTGGCCGCCGCTAAAACCAATCTATAGTGGTGGTTTTAGTTGGCCGCCACTACAAAAGGTGTAGGACATATCCGTTATGCTTTGTGGTGTCTGATGGTGCTTAAGTACTATAAAATATAAATCAAGCTATAGTTACCGCTCCTTAAGAGCGATTTTTCGTACTTTTACATAGAAATATGAAAACCCTAGTTTTGTTTTGGGATATGGTGCGAGTCCATAGACATACGTACCTTGATCATGATGGAACCAAATAAATCTTTCCCTTGGTTTTGCATCTTTGCTTTATTTATTCTATCTTCCAACAGTATGAATGGAAATAACAGTGAATGCTCGACAACAAAAAGAGTTGCTTATCAGAAAAAAAAAAAAAAAAGGAATAAAAAGATAATCAATATATATATTTACATTTTCACATGACATGACATGGTATAATTCCTAAATTTTGAGACCTTCCGTTTCTTCAGGTAACCAGGTTTAAGTGTGGAGGCTTTGTTATTGCGGTACGAGTTCACCATTGCATCGGTGATGGGAAAGCACTATTGGAATTTTTGAATTCATGGGCTGAAATTGCTAGAGGCTTACCCTTAACCGTCCCTCCATTTCTAGACAGATTATCTGTACTGAGATCCCGAAAACCTCGTCTAATCGAATTCCCCCATCATGAATTTGCAAAGTCGATGAACAATACTGTTACTGTCGACCAAGAACAGCAAGTAGTACATAGATCCTTTTGTTTAGATCCTGAAAAGCTGACCCAACTGAAAAGAATAGCCATGGAAGAAGGTTATCTAAAGAGTTTCACGAGTTTCGAATTGCTCGTAGCGTTTGTGTGGCGTGCTCGCACCAGAGCACTTAAGATGGAATCTGATCAACAAACAAAGGTTCACATCATTGTTGATGGACGGCACACATTTGGTCCATCATTTCCCAAAGGGTACTTCGGCAATGGAATCGTGTTGACATGTTGTATGTGTAGTGCAGGAGACTTGATAGAAAAGCCATTATCGTTCGCTGTTAAATTGGTGCAAGTGGCAATTAACTCAGTGACGAAGGACTATATTCGATCTGCAATCGACTTCTTAGAAGTTACAAGAGCAATTCCAACATTTGAAAATTCTTTTCTTATCAGTAAATGGACTAGATTGCCTTTCTACACCCTTGATTTTGGTTGGGGAGGTCCAATGAGGGAAAGAACATAATTTTGTCACTGGGTTTACCTACCTCTGCCATGATGATCTTCCAGGAGTTGATGCATGCAAAGGTTATGATAAGATCAAATATTTGATCCGTTGTCCATTAATAAGTCATGTATTCCTACTCTTCTACCAATGACCAACTTAAATATCTGTAATGTCCGTGTCAAAGACTTGTAAGCTTGTTTCCAATCTATGTATCACTTGCTTGATTATAAAAAAGTTGTACGTCTCAAAGAGACGTAAGACATAGCATAGGTTTCATGGCTAGTAGAATGGGCCACGTGGCATACTCTTAAGGACCACTGACCATATGGATGTTTGGCCCATCCATAGAACCTACAAACCTTTGGATCTTTGTACCTCAAATACTGCTCAAATTACCACAGTTGAGATCAACCCATAAAAATAAGTCCAGTCCAACGCCTAGAAATCACTAATTAATCAGGCTGATTTTTTGTTTGTAGGTCCACCTAGGGATTGGCCAAACATCCGTATGGTCAGAGTCCTCTAAGAGTGTGACACATGGCTCATATTGTGTCCTGTAACAGGAGCCGGTCAAAAAAGGTCGGTCCCTGCCTGTAGCCCGACCCATTATAAATAAGCACCTCAATTATTGACAAAAATATTCCTCTATACAAATTATAAATAACAATTTCATCCTTTCATATCTAATGTCCTTCCAAACATGTTATTTCAACTTTTAGTAGGTAACTTCAACAAGTAAAAGTGCTGCTTCTCTTTCGCAATGGATCAACTATGACGATGATGGATGGCTCCCATTTGAGGAAGGAGGCTAGTGTGCAGTCGGTGATGGTATAGGAGGATAGCTCCGGTTTCTTTCCTTATTTCCTCCCTTTTTTTGATAGGAAATCTGAGAGAAGAAAGAGGATTTAATCTGGAATCTGACGGTAACTTGATGATGGAAAGAAGAAGAGTTGATGGTGGGAAAAGTGAAGGGTTGTATCTGAAGCGCAATGGTGAACAACGACCACTAATGCAGGCCTAGAGCAAGGGGGCGAGTTGTCCAATCTCAACTTTGAATTTTTGCACATCCCTTTGAGCCAATGCAACACTCTTACATTGCCCACCCTCAACTTCAATATTTGGCCAATCCCTAGGTGGACATAGTATTTGCCACGTGCAACACTTGTAGAGATCATTGACCGCATGGATGTTTGGCCCATCCCTAAGTGGACCTATATACAAAAAATGAGCCCCGTTAGTGTACGAATTTCTAACCTCTGGATCTAAGTAACCCAACTTATGTTTGAATCCAATGGTTAAAAATATTCCCATTAAAAGAATCAAATTCAACAGTTAGAAATCACAAATCAGGCTGGTTTTTTTGTCTGTGGGTCCACCTAAGGATGGGCCAAACATCCATACCGTCAGTGGTCTCTATGATTGTGCCACGTGGCCCATATTATGGTCCACCATCAATGTTGATGACCTATGTTCGTCGTCACAGAAAAAAATGGCTCCATTAAAAACTTGATGGGCTTTAATTTGCCATTTCTACAAGGGGTATTTCCATTAATTAAAAATGTCATCAGCTGTTATTGACGTTGTCGATTAACTGTCCCTTGCCACAGAAAACAATACAACCTATAATGTTGAGTGGAATTGGATGCTAAAACCAATTAATACCAACCCTCTACTACTCTCTATCTACGATCGACCATTACAAACATGACAGTAGGACACGTGGTGCGGTGCATGTAGAGAAATCAGGCCCAGGTCATACTACCATTCTCATGTACGTGCATGGAACTAGACAGAACTTATATGGATGAATCGGAGTGGCGACAACGCGCGGATTGGCAGTTGAATATATAAATCTAAATCCAGTTAATCCTTTTTTAGCAATTTTCCCCCTATTTCTCGTTAATAAGTTCTTTCTTCTTTTGTAATGGCAATTTTTTATCCTGGTGTTTGGCACCATTACATAAGTGCCACCTATCCTGTGATCCAACTCCACTGTATTAGTCGTACAGCTGTCAGGGAAGGGAATCCAACGAAGAAGAATAGACGGTGGAGGTTGTTCCAGATGCAGTATAACTTGGTAATTCGCTCAAGGCATCCTTTAATATCCAGTCCTGGATCTCGTCGTCTCCAAGTACGTCCCAGAAATCCTCCTCTTGTCTACTGGTTTCTGATGCCACCACCACCGTCTCCGTCTGCGAGTCAATATGCACCGGCAGATCACAGCCTGGTTTCTCAACTTCTTCTTTCACCTTATGCTTCTGCTGCTGCTGTTGGGGTTGGAAATTTTGATTCGGTAACGGGAAGTTGAGTTTCGCCACTTAATGGCTTCCTTATCGTATGCCAGAGCAGCTTCTTCTGCGGTATTGAACGTGCCGAGCCATTTCCGAGCTGGAACTCGAGGGTCACTGATTTCAGCTACCCATTTTCCCCACGATCTCTGTCGAACACCCCGGTAACTATTCTTCTTCTTCCTCCTCGAATTCTCAACTTGGGCTGGCTCGAAAAGATTGCACCCTAGACAACCGTCTATTCTACAGAATTGACACTTTTCAGCATCAGGGAGGAGAAAAACTATTGCTCCTTGGTCAGTGCCGGAGCTACTAGCCGCAGGTGAAAATGTGCTGGCACTTTTGACGGCTGTAGATAGCCGGAATAGTACAGCAATGTGGCCAACACGATCAATGCCGGAAACGACGTGCTTGAGAGCGTCGACCAAGATTGACATCTCCTGTTCTTTGGTCAGACGTTGAATTGTTTGACTTTGAACTCCATCTGCTTTCGGCCTTTTTGAGGATTTCCGCATTTTTTGTGGACCTCCACTCAGATATTTTTTCGAAGACAGATTTTTGGGCGGTTGCTATATCAAATTGGCTGGGCCACCCATTTGCTACTATTTTAAATTCCTGTCTCAAATGTCACGCTTGAAAAAAAACGAGCGAGGTGTCTTATATACTGGGAAAATTGTGACAGCAGTACACTGTTTCCACACGGACTTTGAAGAAGGAAGTTTCATTTTGAACACGTGGATTAAAGTAAGAGTGGTGGGGGTGGGGGTGGGGGTTCCAGACTTCCAGGTGTTACGGCTGCGATCGAGAGGGACAGGAAAAAGGCTTGGAGTTGAGACTTGTCAAACTAGTCGTTGACGAATAAAACTTTGATGACAGGTCTGGCAGCGGTGGGTAACAAAAATGACGCTTCCTCGTGCGTCAAGTATACCTTGTTACATTTTTTGGAGAATTACCATAAAAGCCGTAGTTACGAGCACGTTGGTCGTATCTGACAGTAGAAAAATATTTCGTCCGATTTAGTTATGCTTTATGGTTTGACGGATCAATAAGTCTTCTTTGGTTACTTTTACTATTAAATATATTTTAAATCAGAATGAAAAGACGACAATGCCCTTATCCTTATCCTTGACTGACACTGGTACAATTCCTCGTTTACGACGTTTGAAGATTTAATTCCTTTGAAAAAATTTTGACATCCATTTCACCATTGTTACTGGTTCAATTAATTCACTGAAACTAAAATGGTGTTGGTTCAACCAGTTTGAGCTCAATATTCAAACTTGAAATAAAATTCTGACTTAACAAAATGGTTAGAGAAATAGATAAGGTATTGCAAGTGAAACGAAGTTTTGAACATGTCTTATAAAATAGAAACAGTCAGGGAGATGAAGCTTTGCTCGTAAATCTTAAGGTTTAGTATTCAAATTGAAAATAAAATCGTGAAAATTATAGTGGTTCGATCAAGTTGAACGATTCATTTGACAAAATTTTGTCTGATTTACTATTGTTACAGGGGTTCCTCTTCGTTGTGCATTTTCTCATCTTCTCTTAATTATCATCTAATTTTGTTAGTGATTCAACTAAGTTGTGCTCAATACTTATATTGAAAACGAATACAGGTTTCATGAAAATGGTGCTCGTTCAATCGGTTTAGAAAAAAAAATTTGTTCGATTTCCAACATTGTTACATGAGTTCTTCTTCGTTGAGATGCATTTTCTCATCATCTTTTCATTATAGTCTAACTGTGTTAGTGTTTCAACTAAGTTGAGCTCAATACTCAAACTGTAAACAAATACATACATCATGAAAATGGTACTGGTTCAACCAATTTTGTGAAAATTGTACTGATTCAACCGGTTTGGGGAAAATGGTCCTGGTTCAACCAGTTTCGTGAATATAATTACTAAAACTTGAGAGACGATTCTTGCTTGACGAAAATGAAGTGATAACCATCTTCTTCAGCTTCTTCTTTGAAGATTCTTGTTTAACGAAAATTAAAGCAATAACCATGTTCTTCAGCTTCTTCCTTGCTCCATCTTCACCTTCTTCTTTTTTAACTAACCCTTGAAACCAGCGTCGCCTTCTTTATTCACCTTCAATGGCACATAGACAAGTTTCAAAGAACTGTAGAGGATAACGGGGACACTATAAAATAAATGACTGGAAGGAAATCTTTTAAACTTGCATCACCTTCATCTTTCTTCATCTTGAATGGAGTATAAAAGAGTTACGAAGAGCTATACAAGAAGAAAATGGAGGGAAAGAGCTGTGAAGCAAGAAAATGGAGGAAAAAAGCTGTGGAAGAGCAAGAAAATGGAGGGAATGAGCTGGACAAAACTGACGTTCGGTACTGTGTCGTCAGTCAAACCTCAAATCAAATGAATCTATCAATTCAAACTGATATTAGCTGGAGGGTAGTATGGGCATTTCAAAAGAAAGGCCTTAATGGGCAGACAATTAAACCAAAGTGTCAATAGTTTTGTACATGGGACTAAATGGTCGATATTTTTGTAAATATGGACTTAAAAGTAATTTTCCCTACATTTTTTTCCTAAACAAGTACTAGGATTTGGCTTAGCTGTCGACACGAGTATCTCGAATAAGAGTGTAGACTGCAGAGAGACCTATGACCAATATGCCTTTTTTTTTTGTCTTCTTGCACTGTGCCTTGACTGTCCTCGAGAGCACATAGATGGTTGATGGAACGCCCACAAATCTAGTGTTCAAATCACCGGACTAAACTAATTTTGGTGGGGCTTCCACCCTTCCACACTCCAAATGACTTCCTGTTGAGTAAAAATTCTATCACAGCTAGATCTGACAAATGCTTCTGTTTCAATGAAAATCACAGGCCATGTGGCACACTCTTAGTGGACACTGACCGTATGGATGTTTGGCTAGATCCTCAGTGGACCTCTAAACCAAAAATTAGACTGATTAGTGATTTACAACCTTTGGATCAGCCTGATCAGCCTCATGATTATGGGATACCTTTACTTCCAATCTAACTAAAATCATATAACTAATTACATTATTATTTTTTTTTTTATCAAAGAGATTACATTTGGGCTCTGCTTGGTACGCTGCAAAGGAATGCATTTTGCAAATGAATGCAAATGCATTAAGTTACCATGCATTAGTTTACAATGTATTTGTTTACGGTTGCTTGGTAGGAATTGAGATAAACTTCGTAAACTAATGTATTGTGCTTGGTTAGCCTATGCATTGCGAATAAATGCAACATTTTTGAAAAAAAAAATTAATTTTTCTCCATTTTTTTAGAGATAGAGAGAGAAAAAGGAGAGAAACTAATATATTCTGCATTTAAAAAAATGATTTATGATCATTCCTTCATATATTAATTATCTAGCATTTTTTCGTTAATTTTAACACGCTTAATAGTGGAGAAGACACAGCTACTGTTAGTACAGGCTTAAAAAATAGAGGAACTCAATCATCTAAGCAATTGTTAGAACTTAGACAGCAAATGTAATTAATAATTGTATGTGGGTCAGTTTTAGGAGCTACCTGCACTGGTTAACATTAGTGAACAAGTTTGCTTCAATGGCTATTTCTTCAAGTTCTACAAAATTAAGCAATTTCAGGACTCACAAATTGCTCAAAGTTTAGTGACAACAATTAAAACCACTTGGTCTGGAATTCCTCCATCATTCTCACTTAAGGACTCCTACCACCTTTCTTTTCATCCCGCGAGAGGTCTTCTACCCCTAATGTCGTATTCTATCTAATATAATTGAGTTAGCATGAATTGCAGAGATGATGCTTTGCTGAACTCCTATGGTGATTTGCTGCTCTGACCATGACATCACAATAGGCTTAAAAGTGGATTCCTTTGACATTATCCATACATTTCCAATTTTCTGTCTATTGGGAGGCCTAATCATGGGTTAAGCTAATAAGCAAAGAATGTCTAGCTAGTGTATGTCTGTTAACTTTCTCACCTGCTGTTTAGTCTTTTTGTTGCCAATGTATCATTCCAAAAAATTATTTTCAAATATAAAACTATGGTCATTGCTATAAATTTTTTTTTCAGTTTATTGCACAGAAACCTTGCAGCACAGTTGTACCAATTATGTGAACTAAATACTAGCTCCATTGCTGAGATTCTACCAAGCAAACTGGGGATCCAACCTACCGTCAAGCTTTGACATGCACTAGTAGAATCTACACAATCAAAAACAGGGATGCCCACAACACCCCCGTGTCCCATCCAAAGCCCCTGATAAAAAAAGGATAATTTCCTTCCAACCCACAACCAAACTAGGAGATAATTGCAGTTCAATCCACCCAACCACCAAATCAAGGCTGTCCATCCAATGACTTAATTTTAAAAACCCATGCCTTAACTGTTCTTTTGTTTCATTAGGAAATATCCTATGATTAACATATCCTAATACCACAAGATAGTTAAAATATAGCAACCTACAATGTCAAATGACTAATGGATTCCATCATCTAGATCCCACAATATGTGGAGATTAATCAAAGATGACACAAGCTACACTCTATCAATACTGTGATCCATGTTTTGGAAAAATGCAAAAAAAGTTCCTCTGTACTTATTAGGAAACACAAACACCTACATTCATTAACTAAAGCAAAAAAAAAAAAAAATCAAATACTTCATCTAATTGATCCTAACTTCAGAAAACGCAAATCCCACCAATCAAAAGCTTCATAAAATGCAAAGAAAATAAACAGCTCGGTCTAGAACCAAAGAAAACCTGCGTAATCGAGCTTAGAGTCTTGATCTATGTTGCGAGAACTTCATCTAATCGATCTAAACTTCTTGAGAACTGAAGAGAAGTAGAGATTATCGAAAGAATCCAATGAAGCTTGGATTCGCTATTTTTTCTGATTTTCGGGCCCTTGAGATGATATTCAAAGGCGAAGACACAAGGTTGAGAGAGAGAGGCAAGTTAGAGAGTTGTACAATTAGGGTTTCGTGATAAAGACGGTTCTTCTTCCCGATTTGATTTCAATGAAAGAGATTGGATCTAGTTATTCGAGTTCAACGATTTCTCTGAAGTGAAAGGGAGGGGGAGCGGAAAGATCGAATCGAGAGAGAAAAGAGAGAGACTGCATTGTAATTCCATCGATTTTATCCGGTGTTACAATGCAGCAAATTATTAGGTGAGATGGAATGTGGATGCAATGCTTGGAATTTCAATGCAGTGGGCCCACATTTGCAAAGGTAACCAAGCACCGAAAATTGTGGAACCCACTGTAAACCAATGCAATTGCATTTGTTTGTGGCACACCAAGCAGAGCCTTGATGATGAGAATGGCTAAACATGTGAAAAATGAAAATACATCTGAAGTGATTTCATTAGGAAAAAAAAAATATAAAATTTTCTCGTACAAGAGATATTATGTGTTTGCCTCAGACGAGAGGTTTTAATTTACAAATCTTTAGGGACTTACATAATTTCTCTTTTTAGGACAACGTAGAGTACATGTGACAAATTTTTGTTTATATGCCTATTGTACATATGTACAAGATTTATAAATAAAAATTACATATTCTTTCTCCCATTGCCTTTATTAGAGGAAGGAGTTGGCTTCTTGTCACATGTACTAATCTATATCGGGATGACGCTACATAACTCATGATCGCCATGAATTGTTCCAGCCGAGGTTGGTAATTAAGATAAGTGGCCTGGGACTCGGCTGCCAGTGTCGTAACATAGCACCAAGTAATCTCAAAGTGATTGCGCGGGACTGTGCATAGGAGAGTTTGTTTGAGTAGCTTTATCATGTTGATTAGTGATCATACATGTTTTTTAGGATAAACATGCATCCCAAACCCATACAATTGTTGTCCAGGTTCATACTGAAAATTTCTGTATATGGCGGAATGGGAGGTTACTAGCCGTTGGATTTGATCATTTTCATTGGGTGCTTCAAGCAATTGAATTTGAGCATTTTTTGATGCACAAATCCAATATATAGAAATTAAAACACCAATCAGGCTGATTATTGGTGTGTCGATACACCAAGGGGTGGGCCAAACATCCATGGGTCAGTGAACTCCACAAAGAGTTTAATCTCTAATGTATGAAATGTATCTTACCGTGATTTGTGTAGATGATGCAACTCGTGGCTAATGGTCAAGCATTAAAAAAAGGCCATTGATATCAACATTGGGAATCAAATTAAGATACTATGCAGTTGGGGAAGATCATTTTTTGTTTTTTAATTTCATAATCCAGCTGCCTCATTTAGGAATTTTTAAATATAAAAATTTGTTTATTTCTATTAAACTATACTGTGCATTAAAAAGAAAATAATAAATAAAATATCCTGTAATAAAAATACCACAATTTTAAAATTAACAAGAAAACCCCTTACATGGGATCCGACAGCTTGAGGCCTTTATAAAAAAATAATTGGTATTTTTTTTTGGGATCGGACGGCTAGAGATCTTTGTTGAAAATGATACCTTGAAGGGTGTAAAATGCGATCTTTAAAATTTGTAACCCTCAGATCAATATGTTTACATATATACAATCACGTGGATCATACAAAATTCCTAATTAATAGAATAGGGTGACTAAGATCTCAGCAAGATTGCAGGGAATAAGGCCTCATTAGCTTGTAATAAGCTACTTCTTACAAGGAGATACTTTCATGGTGGTAATACAAGGAGATGAAGAAACATTTGCAGTAGAGAAGTTCAAAGCTGTCATGGTTCGTCCTGAAACAAGTAGTGACTCTGCGAGTGAAGTGATCAAGCAAGCCTTGGCTAAGGTCGTGGTTCATTTTCATCCTTTGGCAGGGCGCCTGATAATGAGTTCAGATGGAAAGCTAATGGTGGAATGCACAGGAGAAGGCGTAACATTTGTTGAAGCAGTCACGAATCATGAACTTGAAGTGTTAGGCGACGTCACCATGCTTCAATCCTTGAAACTCCAAAAGCTTGTTCACACTGTTGATGGAGCACGGAACATCTTAGAAACACCCTTATTGACGTAGGAGGTATTGAAGTGAATCATGCAATTTCAAGCGCTTGTGTGAAGAGAAAATTTTTGAAGCGGTGATCAACTGCCAATGATCGTGCCCTACATATACCCATGTTACTTTTTAAAAAGTTTTTTCAAACCAAATCCCAGGTATATGTGGTGGACGATCATTGGGCGCATGATCGCCTCTTCAGAAATCCCTCTGCTTCAAAAATTTTCTCCACGTGATATAGATAGAAATTAAATATATGGAATTTTTGTACTACGTTGGTAATTTCTGAATTCAAATTCTTAGAAATCACAAATTATAGAATTCTATTTTCAATTCCAAATCCCCGTCTGCTTGCAAAACACACCATAAGTGTACTTTTTGAGAACTCGAAAAGTGAACGCCGGCTCACTGCTATCAATCGCCATTGGATCTTAGAATCTACACCTTTTTTTTTGTAGTCACCATCGTGGGAGGGGGAGGGCCCCACGGATTGGCAAGTACGTGAAACTTGTATGGACCCAATCAAGCCGATAAAGGGGATTTCTACTCCTGGCACACTGCTCAAAGGAGGAAATCTACCAATGTGGGTTTGACCCCACGACCCCTCTCGAAAGAGGAGGATACACACCAACCATTTGAGCTGCATGTTGGGTGTCTTGGAATCTACACCTAATAAGTGAAAAATGTGACATGCTGATTTGAAAACTTAAGTGAAACTTTTATAATATCATATTTGCCCCCATTTCAACTATTTTCAATAACAAAAGGGAGCGCATATTTGCACACCCATTTTTTGTCGAGTCAAAGCACATCTCAAAAATAGAGATTTCGCTCTAAAATGAGTAAAACTTGGTTGATTAGTGCAAGGGTCACTGACCGCCCACAATATGAGCCATGTGACACATTTTTAGAGGGCACTGACCATATGGATTTTTGACAAGGTGGACCTACAAATCGAAAATCAACCTCATTACTGATTTCAAATCTTTCGATCCCTTACCCAAAATAATGGCGGATAATGCTCAAATTCCCATGTATAAAATCAACCTAAGAAAATGGCTCCAATCCAATACTTAGAAATCACTAATCAGGTAGATTTTTTGTCTGTAAGTCTAATTAGAGATTGGCCAAACATCCATACGGTCAGTGTCCTCTAAAAATGTGCCACGTGGCTCATATTGTGAGTGGTCAGTGACTGTGGCACCGGTCAACAAAGTTTTACTAGTTTTAGACAGAGATCTCTGTTTTTAGGGTGTGCTCCGACTTAGGACTCTGCCCCGACAAGAAATGGAGTGTGCAAATATGCGCTCCCTAATCACTCTAAGTCTGTCTTTAGTACAAATTATAAATGACCAAACATATTTTCACTTTCAGTAACTTGCACAACTATTAGAGGTGGCTAACCGTATCGATGTAGAACTTTGCTCACGGATCACATTATGAGCCACGTGGGAAAATATTAGAGGTTGATGACCGTGTGGATGTTTAGCCCAACCTTAAGTAGAGTTTTTAATTTATTTACTTTTAGCTGCAGACCAAAAATTAGCCTGATTAGTGATTTCTAAGTGTTGGATTGGAGTCGTTTCTCAAGCATTATTAGGGGTACAAAGATCCAAATGTTTGAAATCACTAATCAGGCTGAGTTTAAGTATGTAGGTCCACTTAGGGATGAGACAAACATCCATCCGGTGATTAATCTTTAAAAGTCTGCCATGTGGCTCATGCTGTGGTCCGTGGTCCGTTGTCCGTCAGCAAAGTAATGCTAATATATTGTCATCAATCACTAGAATGTTTGGCGCACCCTTAATGAACCTATTTGCCAAAAATCACATATCAACCCTGATAGATGATTTTTAGCCGTTGGATTTCGAAATTTTTTTCATCACGTGCTACATAAATGGTCCCATAAGGATAAAATATCAAGAAGCCCATATAATCACAACCATCTGATTCAAGGTTGAAAAAGAGTTGGCAAATATAATGCTCCATAAAAGGTCTACAATCCGAATGGTTTTACACCCCTTGATTGCTTTGATTTATTACATATAGGATACATATTCTTGAGATCTGATAATCTGGATGGCCAACCTACTGAATAATCCATTTCCACCAAATGAATAGTCCAGATCGATCCATAAATGGCAGACCTCTCAACTGTGGCCTACATAAGGTGGTACAATGTGTTGGCGACACTATGTTCAATCCGCTACTGTATAATCAAACCATGTCAAGACAGTGTTAACAAGAAAGCAATCAGGGTGACGGGTCCCACCAGGGAGATCTAATACGACAGAAAGCGATTGGATGCTAAATCCAAGGGATCAGATATCGGAGTAGGACACGTGGTGCGTGTAGAGAGATCAGACCCATGTACGTCTCTCGCAAGCCATTCTTTTCGGGTACCCCTATTTGAGACCCTAGGCCTAGGGCCCTAGATAGTACTTGCATGGGGTGAATAAAAGGCGAGTAAAACTTCTATGACAGCGGACTGTGAGCAAAACTGCTGATGACTACCAAAGGAGTGGTGACTACGGTCTACGGATATACTCCCTTCTTATGACTCGAACTCTATTGTGGAAACTCTAATCCTACGGGATTCAACTCCACTGTATCAGTCCGACTAAAAGTTCAGTCACAGTGCGTGGTGACCGAAGCCGGTCACAGCCTACAATACGACCCACGTAGCACGCTATTCGTGGACGCTGACGTATGGATGTTTTGCCAATCACTAGGTGGACCTACAAACCAAAAATAAACTTGATCAGTGATTTCTAAGCACTGGATTGAAATTTGCGCATTATTGAGCTTTATTTGGATGCAAAGATCCAAAGGTTGTAAATCACTAATCAGACTGATTTTTGGTTTGCAGTCCACCGAGGCATTGGCCAAAAATCCATACAGTCATCGTCCTCTAATAGTGTGCCATGTGGCTCTTATTGTGAGCTGTGACCGGCTTTGGCCACCACGCATTGTGGTCGAAGTTTTACTCGTATAAGTCGTACGGCTATCAGTGAAGGGAATCCAACAGAGAACGATAGACGGTCGTGGTTGTCGTAGACGCAGTGTAAAATTTTGATGACAGCGCGTAATATAGGCCATGTGGCACACTCTTAGAGGACTCTAACCGTATGGATGGTTTTCCAATCCTTAGGTGGACCTACAAAACAAAACCCAGCCCGATTAGTGACCTCAAATAATGTTCAAATTCCCACGGTTAATATCAACCCATGAAAATAACTCCAATCCAACGGATAGAAATAACTAACCAAGCTGGGTGTTGGTTTGTAGGTCCACGTAAGGACTAGAAAAACATCCATAAGGTCAGAGTCCTTTAAGTGTGTGCCACGTGACTCATATTGCGTCGATGACAGCGCGCTGTCATCAAAGGTTAACTCCAGACGCAGTATAACTTGGTAATTCGCACAAGTCATCAGTTAATATCCACTCGATCTCGTCGTCTCCAAGTACGTCCCAAAAATCCTCCTCTTGTCTACTGGTTTCTGATGCCACTGTCTCCATCCGAAAGTCAAAATGCACGGGCAGATTACTTCCTGGTTTCTCGACTTCTGGTTGCACCTTATCCTTCTCCTCCTGCTGCTGCTTCTGCTGCTGTTGATTCCTGGTTTCTGATGCCACCACCACCGTCTCCGTCTGCGAGTCAAAATGCACCGGCAGATCATTGCCTGGTTTCTCGAATTCTGCTTTCACCTTATCCTTCTGCGGCTGCTGCTTATGCTGCTGCAGCTGCTGTTGGGGTAGGAAATTTTGATTCGGTAACGGGAAGTTGAGTTTCGCCCGGGACCCACGACACTTAATGGCTTCCCTATCGTATGCCAGAGCAGCTTCTTCTGCGGTATTGAAGGTGCCGAGCCATTTCCGAGCTGGAATTCGAGGGTCACTGATTTCAGCTACCCATTTTCCCCACGGTCTCTGTCGAACACCCCGGTAACTATTCTTCTTCTTCCTCCTCGAATTCTCAACTTGGGGTGGCTCGAAAAGATTGCACCCTAGACAACCGTCTATTTTACAGAATTGGCACGTTTCAGCATCAGGGAGGAGAAAAACTATTGCTCCTTGGTCTGTGCTGGCGCTACTAGCCGCAGGTGAAAATGTGCTGGCACTTTTGACGGCTGTAGATAGCCGGAATAGTTCAGCAATGTGGCCAACACCATCAATGCCGGAAAAGACGTGCTTGAGAGCGTCGACCATGATAGACATCTCCTGTTCTTTGGTCAGACGTTGAATTGTTTGACTTTGAACTCCATCTGTTTTCGGCCTTTTTGAGGATTTCCGCATTTTTTGTGGACCTCCACTCCTTAGATATTTTTTCGAAGACAGTTATTTGGGCAGTTGCTACATCAAATTGGCTGCGCCACCCATTTGCTACTATTTTAAATTCCTGTCTCAAATGTGTCGCTGGAAAAAAAAAAAGGGAGGTGCCTTATATACTGGGACGTTGAAATTGTGACGACAGCTGTACATTGTTTCCACACGGAATTTGAAGAAGGAAGTTTCATTTTGGACACGTGGATTAAAGTAAGAGTGGTGGGGGTGGGGGCTCCAGATTTCCAGGTGTTACGGCTGCGATTGAGAGGGACAGGAAAAAGACTTGGAGTTGAAACTTGAGGTCAAACTAGTCGTTGACGAATAAAACTTTGATGACAGTATAGAGACCCATGCCGGCCTTGGTCGGTTAACTATAGAAATTTGAGAAAATATTTGCTGTCACACGCGGACAGTGGGATGCAACAAGTTATACGTGACAATGATTGACGTGAGGGAGTAAAACTTTGATGACAGGGCGCAATATGAGCGATGTGGCACACTCTTAGAGGACTCTGACCGTATGGATGTTTGGCCAATCCCTAGATGGACCTACAAACCAAAAATCAGCCCGATTAGTGATTTCAAACCTTTGGATCTTTGTACCTCAAATAATGGTCAACAATGTTCAATTTTCTCACGGTTAAAATCAACCCATTAAAACAACTCCAATCCAACGCCTAGAAACTACTAATCCGGCTGACTTTTGGTTTGTGGGTCCACCTAATGATTGGCCAAACATCCATACAGTCAGAGTCCTCTAAGAGTGTTCCATGTTGCTCCTATAATACCCTGTCATCGGCCTTGATGACGTGGCCTGTCGTCCAAGTTTTATCCCTAAAGACCCATGCGGTCAGTAGGCCCATATATGGCAGCTTTGGGTAACAAAAGTGACGTTCCTCACGCGTCAGGTATACCTTGTTACATTTTTTCCCTAAACAAGTACTAGGATTTGGCTTAGCTGTCGACAGTAAGGAAGCCAATGACACGAGTATCTCGAATAACATGTGTAATGTGCAGACTACAGAGTGTAGACTGCAGAGAGAGAGAGAGAGATCTATGACCAATACGTCTTTTTTTTTTTGTCTTCTTGCACTATGCCTTGACTGTCCTCGAGAGCACGTAGACGGTTGATGGAACGCCCACAAATCTAGATTTCAAATCACCGGCCTAAACTAAATTGGGTGGGGCTTCCAGCCTTCCACACTGTAAAATTTCTATCACAGAGTTCTGACAGATGCTTCTGTCACAATGAAAATCATAGGCCACGTGACACACTCTTAGTGGACACTGACCGTATGGATGTTAGGCTAGACCCTCAGGGGACCTCTAAACCAAAAATCAGCCTGATTAGTGATTAACAACCTTTGGATCAGCCTGATCAGCCTCATGATTATGGGATACTTTTACTTCCAATCTAATTAAAATCATATAACTAATTACAATATTATTTGATGATGAGAATGGCTAATCATGTGAAAAATGAAAATACATCTGAAGTGATTTCATTAGGAAAAAAAAATATAAAATTTTCTGGTACAAGAGATATTATGTGTCTGCCTTCAACGAGAGGTTTTGATTTACAAATCTTTAAGGACTTGCATACGTAATTTCTCTTTTTAGGACAACTTAGAGTACATGTGACAAATTTTTGTTTATATGCAATTATTATACATATGTACGAGATTTATAAATAAAAATTACATATTCTTAATTTCTACCATTGCTTTTATTAGAGGGATGAGTTGGTTTCTTGTCACATGTACTAATCTATATCGGGATGACGCCACGTAATTCATGATCACCGTGAATTGATCCAGCCGAGGTTGATAAGATGAGTGGCTTGGGAATCGACTGCCAGTGTCGTAACATAGCACCAAGTAATTGTGCGTAGGAGACTTTGTTTGAGTTGCTTTATCATGTTGATTAGTGATGGTACATTTTTTTAGGATAAACACGCATCCCAAACCCATACAATTGCTGTCCAGGTTCATACTGAAAATTTCTGTATATGGCAGAATGGGAGGTTATTAGCCGTTGGATTTGATCATTTTCATTGGGTGCATGCTTCAAGCCATATATTGAATTTGAGCATTTTTTGCATGCACAAATCCAATGTATAGAAATTAAAACACCAATCAGGCTGATTATTGGTGTGTCGATACACCAAGGGGTGGGCCAAACATCCATGGGTCAGTGAACTCCAAAAAGAGTTTAATCTCTAAAAGTATGAAATTAAATGTATCTTATCGTGATTTGTGTAGATGATGCAACTCGTGGCTAATGGTCAAGCATTAAAAAAAGGCCATTGATATCAACATTTGGAATCAAATTAAGATACTATGCAGTTGGGGAAGATCATTTTTTGTTTTTTAATTTCATAATCCAGCTGTCTCATTTAGGAATTTTTAAATATAAAAATTTATTTATTTCTATTAAATTATACTGTGTATTAAAAAGAAAATAATAAATAAAATATCCCGTAATAAAAAATACCACAATTTTAAAATTAACAAGAAAACCCCTTACATGGGATCTGACAGCTTGAGGCCTTTAGAAAAAAAAATAATTGCTATTTTTTTTTTTTTTTGGGACGGGACGGCTAGAGGTGTTTGTCGAAAATCATACCTTGAAATCATAGGGTGACTAAGATCTCAGCAAGATTGTAGGGAATAAGGCCTCATTAGCTTGTAATAAGCTACTTCTTACAAGGAGATACCTTCATGGTGGTAATACAAGGAGATGAAGAAACATTTGCAGTAGAGTAGTTCAAACCTGTCATGGTTCGTCCTGTAAATCTTACGTCCTAAGAGCATCTCCAACCGAGCTCTAAATCTCTAGTTTAGAGATAGGAGATATTCTAACCGTGCTCTATATGAGGTCTCTAAAATAGAGATCCCATTTTGGGTCTCTAAAACAAATCTCTACTACTGTTCATAGTTAATAAATGTTTACACTACCCTTTTGTTTGCACTCATGTACATTATTATTTTTAATGTATCCTTTATAATTTCAATTATATTTTACTAAAAGTGATATAACTTTTAATATATAAATATATTTTTTTTAAAATTATTATCATTGGAAAGGTATCGTCGATACCTTTAAAATGAGACTAATATTTATGTTTAATGTATATTTTAAAAATAATTTTTATTATATATTAATTAAGGTTTAGAGGTGTCAATTTTGCTCATTTAATCGGAACCGAAAACATCGATTTCGGTTCTACATTTTTGGGAATGGATTAAAAAAGAATTAGAATTGAAACTGAATCGAAAAATAATGGTTTTGGTTCTGAGTGGTTTAGTATATAACCAAAATCAATAAGACTCGGAAGTGAACTGATAGGAATCGATATGAACCGGAGTCGATGTAGAGGTATAATGTTAAAATTCTCATATTATTGAGATTGGAACGAATATACTCGGAATCGTAACTGACAGAAATCAAATAATCGATTCCGGTTCCGAGTCCATCATTTTTAGAACTAGAGTCGTTAAGAACTAAAACTAATAAGATCCATAACTAGAATTGTTAGTTCCGATTCTGTCCACCTCAGGAACTGAAACGGAACTGGACATAATCGGAACTGATCCATTGATACCTCTACTGATTAGGACCGATCCGATAAAAAAATATATCGATCCGAATCCGATTTAAGATATCGGATCACATAATCATGATCTAGAACTGATCCAATAAGTAGAATAGAGTTCTGAACCCGATCCGATTCGATCCGATTTGCTAAATTATTTTATAATTATTTAAATTATATATTTTATCCATTCAGAATTGAATTATTGTACACCAATAAGAGGAAAATTTAAATTTTGGAGAGATAATTTGAATTTTAAATTTTTGAGGGAATTTTGAATTTTCGCGAAAATTTTGAATTTTGGAGGAAAATTTGAATTTAAATCGTAATTTGAATTTTGGTGGAAATTTTAAATTTTGAATTTTGGAAGAAAATTTGAAATTTCAAGGAAATTTTAAATTTTGGAGAGAAATTTGAATTTTGAATTTTGGGGGGAAATCGATTGAGTTTTTGGAAGAAATAGTTAAATAGTGTTTATAGAGATAGGTGAATAGTGTTATAGAGATGTGTTGGTTGGAGTCATTGTGAAAATCAATGTGCTCCAAATGCACTTTTTAATATAAAATAGTATTTTGGGTCTTTAAAATAGAGACCATGGTTGGAGTTGCTCTAACCCCAAACATTTGCAGTAGAGAAGTTCAAACTATTAAAACGACCGTTCGGTAAACCATGAACCAAAGATTTAAAAGGTCAATGGGCCCTAAAGAGGACTCCACTTGGCATTTTGGGATGGACTTCAAACTTTGAAACATCAAACTCGGACTCCTGTAAATCTTACGTCCTAACCCCAGACATTGGGTGGTCCCTCTATTGCCCATCATTTCATCAAACCTGCAATTCTGACTATTCCAAGTTTTTTTGCCTTGAGTTGCTACGACTTTCAGATGGGTCCCTCCAGTGGCGGAGGCAGGATTTTATTCAAGGGGACCCAACAATATGAGCCACGCTATACACTTTTAGAGGACGCTGACCACACGGATGTTTGGCCAATCCCTATATTGGCCTACAAATCAAAAATCAGCCTGATTAGTGATTTCTAAGCGTTGGATTGAAGTCATTTTCATGGGTTTATTTAATTGTGAATTTGAGCATTATTGGCCATTATTTGGGTACAAGGATCCAATGGTTTGAAATCACCAATCGGGCTTATTTTTGTTTGTAGGCCCATGTAGGGATTGGCCAAACATCCATGCCGTTAGAGTCCTCTAAATGTGTGCCACGTGGTCATAATGAGGGCAGTAATCAGGAGCGATTATCTAAGGAGGTCAGCAACGTAGTCTTAGAGACAACTGACTGTATGGATGTTCAGCCCATCTCTGTGTGGACTTGCAGACCAAAAATGAGCCTGATTAATGATTTCTAATTGTTGGATTGGACTCTTTTTCGTGGAATATCTTTAACCATTGGATTTGAGCATTATTTGAGGTACTCAGATCTAAAGGTCAGAAATCGCTAACGAGGCTATTTTTGGTATCGAGGTGGGCCAAAAATCAATACGGTCAATGATCTCTAAGTCTGCTGCACATGGCTCATACTGCATGGTTCATCTAAGCCGGGCCAAACTTTCAAAATTGATGGGGTTTGGCAAAACCCCCTGGGTCCCTATAGGGGCACCCACGCACTCTCTCTCCCCTTTTTGTTTTATTTTTTGACAAAAAAGCCACCACTTCTATGGGTAGCCATGCACCACTCTCTCTTCCTCTCCACCGCACTATCACTCTTTCACTCTCTCTCACACACAAACTCTCTCTCTCGAACAAAAAAAATTCATACTGCCGACATGGATTTAGTGGTGTTGGCAGGCCCTATTTACATGGATTAGGTGGTGTCGACAGGGCCTGCCATCACATTGGCTATGTTGGCAGTTCAGAGCACAGTTTAACTTTTTTGTTCGTTCAATCAATCTATTGAGAGAGAGAGAGAGAGACGAACGAAATGGGCCGGAACGAAATGGGCGGGGCATTTTTCTCAAAATAAAGAAGAAAGAGAATGAGTGCCAAGATTAAGTGCGTGGGTGCGTAGAGAGATCCCTTCAGATTGGCCATTAATTGTAAACTAATCTTCCCAAAGTGCCCTTTGTTGTTTCTTCCAAAAAAAACCTTACATTGATGCCAATAACCGGCATGACATTCCTTTTTGTATCAATGGAGCTTACCTAAGTAAAAATAATTTGGCTTAGCTGTCCACAATGAGGAAGGCAATGACATAATTATCTTCAATAACATGTGTAATGTGTAGAGTGTAGAGTAGAGAGAGAGAGAGAGAGAGTGGGTCCCGATGCGAATGTAGAACAACTGTAAGGAATGACCAATGTCTTCTCTGCACTCTTGGACTATACCTTGACTATCTTTGAGGAAAATTATGCCGTTGATGTGATGTCGACAGATTATATATAGACAGCACTATTCAACAAAGAGTTTACCAAAATTAGGTGAGTGGCTGAGATCCACCATCCATTTGAGGGATTAGATCTCGGCCCTTCTTTGTTGATGCCTATAAGAGGAGCTATAAGTGAGGAGACAACCACTGTGTTTTGTTACATAGAACTAGTGGGTGCCTCCTTGACAAAGAATTTGCCAAAATCAGTTGAGTGGCGGAGATCCCCCATCCATTTGGGGGAGGATTAGATCTCGGCCCTTCTTTGTTGATGCTTATAAGAGGAGGTATAAGTAGGGAGACAACCAATGTGTTTTGTTATATAGAATAGAAAATGGCCCATGCCCACGGCACTCTCCGACAAAAACGTTTGCAAAAATTGGGTGCCTTCGGCACTCAAACGGTATAACGGATTGGGGCATTACCGTTTTTTTCATTATAATAGCTGTTATAACAAATTGTAACGCACAGAGGGAGAAATGGAAAAATAAAAGAAATAACAAAAAATAACGGTGTTGAAATTAAAACTTTGAAAAATTGAGGTCAAATGAGGCGGATTGAGTGGCTGAAATCTAATCGTCCACATTAGATCAATGGATTTGATCTCAACCACTCTTTATCTAACCGTCCACAGTAGATGGATGGATAAGATAAGAGAATACAACTGAGTTGTCTTGATATATGCGTGGGCGGCCCGTGCCCGCGGCACTTTCCGACAAAGTATTTGTCAAAATCAGGTGGGACTTAATCTCAGCCATCGATATGAAACATAGTGGATCTCAGCCACTCATTATTAAAGCCATATAAAATAAGAGGGGTATAAGAAAGCCATTAAATTTTTGTTAAATTTTATTTTATTTTAAATTTTTAATTTTTAAAATTTGAATTTCAGCACCACTTTTTTCAGTTAAAATTATTAAAATCCATTTTTTTCATTTTTTCCCCTGGCCGTTTCAATCCGTTTTAACGGTAACACCCCTCTCGAGGCATAAAAAGTGGGGCTCTTGAGCCTGACCCTTGGGCTATATGTAAATCCAACCCATTTCATTCCATATATATAGGTAAATAGTAGGTGACCCATGCCCACAGCAGTCATTGACAAAGCGTTTGTCAAAATTGGGTGTGAGTGGTTGAGATCCACTATCCATTTGGTGTGATAAGATCTCGGCCATCCTTTATGAAGCCGGATAAGAGGGGGAGACAACCGTCCTGTTTTGTTATATAGATGTAAAAAAATCTAGTGTTCAAATTACTGGACTACAACCATTTTTGGTGGGAGTTTTACACTCTAAATGATGTCATATTCTCCCAAATGCAGGAGTGAACTATCAAACACAACTATGTGGCCGCATTGATTGATTGTGATTGGATCTTCGATGTAGTCCATAGATCAAACAGGTGGAGTTGCAAGCAAAACTTTCGTCCAGTTTTGTTTCATCGGTGGCCACGAAGAAACAAAACATCAACCATACGATCTCTGTCACAACACTCTTAAAACCATAGGATAAACAAACGGCATCGGACCAAGAAAGAGATTAACCATCTCAAAGATGAAAGAAACAAATAAGTTCCTCTAGGCGTGCTAGAAATTTGTTAGTTTCCAAATTTCGAAAGAGTTTCAAAATATGGATTATCAAAATCAGTTTGATTCATCTCATTCATTGATTTAACAATTAGGGTTTTTGATTTATTTATGGGAAACTTCACTTCAAATCTGATTAAGATCATATCATTATATAATTACATTTTTTTAGTTACCAAAGTAATGAGCGTCATGTGGATTATTACTTGGTAGTTCGGCTTGATCCAATATGGAAATCATCAAATGGCTCACCTGGTTGGGAGCATCGAATGGTCGCCCTTGTTCACTGTTGCGTCTGATAAAATTTAATGGATAGATGGGTTCGAAAGATAAAAGTGAGGTATTTTAGAATACCTCTTTCTCTTCTTTCTCTCTTCCTCTTGCTTTACCACGCCTTGATCCCTTGACCACGAGGTTGCGTTCCAACCTCTTCACCAATATAGACAAGGGGACGTTGGTGACAAAACTCTCCATACTTTTTATTTATTTCCTCGTACTAAAAATAATGGTTGAATCTAACGGCTATAATCAGGCCTTAAATAGTACTAAAATCTAATGGTTAACGACTACCAATCAGGGCGATTTTTGGTGTATATAAACATCATGGTGTGGGCTAAACATCCATCCGGTCAGTGGGCCCAGATGGGAGCGGTAAGTAACTAAAATCATCAAAGAGCGCGAGGTATGCCTTGTTCCATAAGAGAGACCGTAGCCTGCCTGCCCGTTAAAAGTGACACAGACCTTCAAATGTCTTCTACACAAACATGCGCACACACACACAGATGCAAACATCCTTTTTCCATCAATCTGGAAAATTATATCATTTAGGGCGTGTTTGATTGCACAGAAATTTTTTTGGAGAAATTACATCCAGGAAATGCTTTAGACGGTTGATTATTACAACTGAGAACACATATTTCAATCATGTGAGAAAATAAAGACGTATTTTCAGGTGGATGAATTCTCAGGATGGGAAATGAATTCCGAGCTTTGTAGGAAAAATTATCCAGATTTAAATATCTTGGTAAGGAAAATTATACAGATTTAAAATAGCCATCTAACAAGGGACAGTTGTGTTTTCCCAAGAAAAAATAAAATTTTCTCAATTGGCAATGAAACACGCCCTTACTATAAAATAGAGTCAAGGTACAAGGCAAAAATAATTCAAAGTTTGTGATGTACAACTTTGTATATCAAATACTTGATTTTAGCCTGACGTTTGAGTGAATCAAATCTTGGAATATCTTCATGGCAGAAACAGGCAAACACAAGGACACAATTATGCTGTGCTTCTCCTTTGCATTAGGAACAAATACAGCCCAGTTTTGATCGATAGTTGCTGGTCCTACCCGTGTAGGATCTCCCCAACCGAAATCAGCATCATACAACGGAAGTTGAGTCCATTTACTGATCATAAAAGTATTCATCAATGCTGTTCTTGATCTTGTTACTTCATAGTAATCAATTGCTGATCGAACATACTCCTCTGTTACCAATTCAATTGCCTCTTGTACTAATGTAACAGCAAAAGATAATGGTTTTGAAATTAATTCCCCTGCACTACAAATGCAACATGTGAACATGACGCCATTGAAGAAACTCCCTTCGGGCAGTGGTGGATTGAGTTTAGATCGTACGTCTACGGCGATGAGAAGCTTCATTTGTTGGTTGGATGCCATTTTAAGCACTCCTGTTCGAGTGCGCCACAAGAATGCTGAGAGCACTGCAAAGTATGTGCAGTTGTTTATGACCCCATCCTCCATGGCTATCTTTCTCAATTGGCTTAGTTTTTCACGGTTGAAGTAGAAGGATCTATATACCATTTCTTCTTGACCAAGAGTAATGTCGTTTTGTACTTCCTTGTTCTTTTCAAATTCGTGGTGGGGATATTTGACCTTGGGGGGTTGTCTAGATCTCACTGTGGATCTGTCTAGAGATGGAAGAATGTTTAAGGGTAGACCTTGCGCAATTTTAGCCCATGATCTAATGAACTCCATTAAGGATGTAAGATCAGTCATGCAATGGTTCATCCCTACTCCAAGAACAAACCCTCCACACTTAAACTTTGTCACCTGAAGATGCAAACAAAAAAAATTAAAAACAAGCCCCAAATATGTATAGATGCAAATTAAATCTAGTGAACCTATTGAAGCACTTTGGGAGATTGGTTCCAACTTCCAACTATAGATCATTATGCAGCCTACGGAAATGCTTTAATAAAAAAATTAAGGGTCGGGCTCAAGTAACTCCCTTTTTACTGACCCCTCTGTGCTTGGCCGTTGGATTCCAAGAATCCAAGGGTGGTTGTCAACGCCAAGCTGGCATCACTTTCTCACTTTTTGTGGTGCTGACAACCACCGTTGGATTCGTTAAATCCAAGGCCGAGCGTGCGATCATTGAGAGCGGTCATGGAAGGCTGAGCCAAAAATTACCACACGCACATAAATTAGTACATAAAGAATAATGATATTTTTTTTTGTGTAAACAAGAATAATGCAGTTGTTGCCTCATGGATCTCTTGAATTGTGTCCTAATCGAAAAACTATGTCCTATCTTAACATTCAGCCACTACATGATGTGGTTTTACTTTTATCATACCTGTACGGTCAACATAGGTAATTCTAAGACATTATTTCCTTCGTCAAAGGTATGAATAAGCTTTCGTTGTTTCAAAGGATCCAACATAGTAACATCACCCAACACATTGATCTCGTGGTCAGCAATTGCTTCAACAAAGGGTACACCTACTCCCGTGCACTTCACCATTAGCTTTCCATCTGAACTCATCATAAGACTTCCTGCGAGCGGATAAAAATGAAGCAAGACCTTAGACAAGGCTTGCTTCATCACCTCACTAACATTCTCACTTCTTTTTCTTCCATCTCCCTTGTAGCAGAATACCATTTCAACAAGGTAGGCCATGTTCTGATCCAGATTCGTCAAGAAGTAGATCCCATCATAGGTTTCCGCCGCAGGTCGGACTAAAACTGGTTTGAACTTCTTTAATGTAAACGACTCTCCCTCCATTAAAATAATCGGATGGTTAAGAAAATTACAAGCTCACAGTGCAGAGAAAATACATATACCATAACCCAATCTTCATTCTATATATATAATGAAACCCTTGATCGGGTTGTACACGTCCTGTTTTTCTGAAAAGCTTTAGAAATGAAAAACGAGGAAAACTGAGTGGTCGAGGATTCGAATGATACGTACGTGCTTTTACTTTTCCTGTGTCTCCACCACAAAGGTTGTCGGATGAGGGACAACCACATATTGTGCGCCACGTGTGCAAGTTATTAAGATATTTTTCGAGTCGAAATTTTAGATGCCGAGGACTTTGGATGCAGTCGACGCAGAGGGGTTTCGTGGCCCTACATGACTCATTTTTTTGGGTCCACTAACCGCATGGATGTTTACCCCACCCCTTGCTCGATATGCATACCAAAAATCAACTTGGTCGATAATTGCTAGCCATTGGATTAAGAGCCCGAAAAAGTGACATGCTTGAATCCAACGGCTACAATCAATCTTAAAATCTAGCCATTGGATTAAGAGCCCAAAAAAGTGTTAAAATCTATGGCTCGAGAAGATTAATGAGACTGATTTTTAGTATATATACCCACCAAGGGGTGATGTAAACATCCATGCGGTTAGTGGGCCCAAAAAAGAGATATGTAGGGCCTCGAGACCCCTCTACATAGAATGCATCCAAAGACCTCTCTAAAAAATTTTCCTACTTGTAGTGACACACAGTATGAGCCACGTGACGTGCATATCAGTGATTGTATGAATGTTTGGCCCAATCCTAGGCGGATCGAACTACAGAACAAATTAAAATCAATGATTTCTAGCATTTGGATCTGAATACCCCAAATAATATGCACAAAATCCACGGTTAAAGTTGTTAAACATAAATCATGGAAAGACATCAAACGGTAAGAAATCACAAATCAGACTTAATTTTAGTATGTAGGTCTGTCCACCTAGGGATGGTCCAAACATCCATACGGTCAATGGTTTCTACCAGTGTGTGTACATAAGGACATTACAAATTTCGAAGAACATTAATAGTATGAACATACCATGATGTGTTTCATCCTACCGACAATACTAAATTACCTTCAATCCCTTCCCCAAACTAGGGTGAGAACTTAAAAAACCATCTCCAACACTAATTCTAAAGTGCACCCTATTTTATGGTAACCTAAAATCCAACTCTCAAGTCAAGGTAGGATTTAGGTTGAGATTCTAAAAAAATGTTTCGGGCCTTCTTCTTTTTTTATAAATTCTATTCGACGTCCACCGTCTTTTCACTTAAAGCCCCTTATGTCTCTCTCCTTTCATACCACTACTCCAATCCCCCACCACTTGATTACAGGTCCCCACATGTCAACCAATAATGACCGCGTAGGTTTAAGAATGCAATATGACGCCTACCTCACGTTTATTCTTTCCCTCCAGTCACCATTCACCGGAAACAATCTATCTCTTTCAGCTTTTTCGTGATCTCTTTCTTTTGGGTGGCGTTATTTGCACACACCTTTTTTTTGAGTGACACCCACATCATATCTACCATTATAGCACAAGTCTAACTTGTATAGGACTGGTTCCTATACAAAGTTGGATAGGACCCCTCCCAAAGTACCACGTGGCTCACTCCTTTGGGCTACTGAGCTCATAAATGCCCCCACCCCTTAGTGGATCTACATAGCAAAAGTCATCCTGATTGATTGGATTTTAGATTCTTTTTTCTGCCACGGGCTTCATGGGAAGTCGTCCCAATAGACCATTCATGAAGCCCATGACCTAAAAAAGATTCAAATCCAATCGCATGCAATCATCAATCAGGCTGATTTTTTGTGTGTGATGCACCATGGGTGGGCCAAACATTTATGGGGTTAGTGGGACCGAAAGATTAATCCACGTGGAATTTCGACAAATATCCGATGGGTTGTGAACAACGTTAAACAATGCTCTTCGATGGGAACGAGGGAAGGTATATCTTCGTGTCTCTCGTCCACTAACGTTATCGGGGAGGCACAAAGCAAGGAAAATGTGTTTTTTGAAGTGGGTCGCTCTCAGTGTGGTCGCGTAAAAATGTAACATCAGTCGGTAGTCCTAAAGAGTGTGCCACTTGCCGTATAAAATAATTTCCAAAGCAACCCCGCATTGTGTACCATGTGCGGATGTTATCAATAGCTTAACATTGGAGTAGACCTGACGACCATCGTCTACCTTAGATCACATTGCTGGGATAAAGATCCTCGAGATGTGCGTCATTCAAAATTCAAATACAGCAGCCACCCTTATTTTAGACCCAACAAGCCGTGACCACTCTAACATAGGGTTGCCATGTGACAACACTACCAAACAGTTTTAAATTAAAGCTTTACTATATAAACTATAATGCGAAAGGTTGAGAAAAAAGGACGACCTTTTTTCGCAAAATTGTCCTTGAGTATAAATTATTTTATTAAAATAACAATGAGAAAATCAATATTTTAGCAGACAGAGTGAATGATTATATAGTTTGTCGGGTTCGGGTTGGGTCAGGTTGGGTCGAGCCCTCAACCCTAGCCCAAACCAATTTGATCAAGTTACCAAAAAACAGGCCCAAGCCCAACCCAAATTCTGAAAGGGCTAACCCAACTCAACCCTAACGTTGGGTTCAACCCGTTGGGCTCGGGTTGAGCCCGCCCAAGTTGCAACCCTATAATGGATGCTTTCTTTTTTTAACCGTTATATATGTTTCTTTGAAAAATAAATTTAAAAACTAATCAAATAATAATATTACTATTATTTTTTTTTTTTTAACTTTGATTTGAGCTGAATATAACAGAAATGTCCGTTGTAACTCATAACAATCCACACCTTGATTTCGCTCAGCCATTGTTGGAGCTACACCGATACTCGGCATGATTAGTGATTTCTAGTTGTTTGATTCGAGAATTTCTCAAAGTATGATTTAACCATTGTATCCGATAAATCTTTTGAGGTACTCAAATACAACAACACTTTAATGTCAACAATCAATTCGAGTTTTGGTGGGTAGGTCCACCTAGTGGGCCTGTCCAAAAGAATATGCCACGTGTGGAAGGGGGCCTATACACCAAAAATCATCTTGATGTGTTTTTTCTATCCATTGGATTTTAACATTTTTCATCTGGTGGTGTCACACCGTTGGATTCAAGCATATTTTCTTTTTGGACACTCAAATACAATGGCTAGAAATGATCATTCAGGTTGATTTTGGTTCGTAGGTCCACTAATGGTGGGTCAAACATTCACTGGTCAGTGGACTTAAATAAGATAGTGGATTGTCTTCACCAATGAAGCTGATGATGTAGTCGACTGGATTCTGACGACGAACTTCGTAAAAAGCTTCTCTCCATCTCCTTCTCTTCTTTACTAATTTATCACTTTATCAATGTATGTGTGAATCTCGAGGGTAATCCAACGACTACATCCCGCAATATTTTGCACCCACATATTAAAGTGGTTTTCATGGATTGATTTTTAAACTTGGAATTTGAGCATTGTTTGGTTGCAAAGATCCAAATGTTTGAAGTCACTAATTAGGCTGATTTTTGGTATGTAGGTCCATCCACCCAACGATGGGCCAAACACCCATACGGTCAGTAGTCTCTAAGAGTTGTGTCACGTGGCTCATAGTGTTAATCGTTATTAATGTTGATGATGGAAGGCATCGATTAAGTTCTACTTAGTGAACTTTCTTCACTAGGACTTTGAACAGACCCTTGCATGGGCCCTTGTGCCTATGCATGAAGCCCATGATAAAAAATGGTTGAAGTCAACAGCTAGAAATCACCAATGAACCTGATTGACTTGAATGTTGTTCATGAACCCACCTGCCATGGGCAGATCCCACAGTCCCTGATTGGACACATATCTCATCAAAAATTTACACAAGCCTATGGTATTACACCCCTCGGCACTCAACCACCGGCAAAATCAAAATAGTCCAAAATACCCTCAATCGTTCTTAGGGAACATTTTACAAGTTCTTTCTTTTTATCGATACTTGGCCAAGTCAATGATAACTTCTAGTGCAAAATGCATGCTTTTGACCGTATCCAATGATGAAGCTTTGACATAGTTTAACTCTAGTAAATATATAACAAACAAAAGGAAAAGCAAATAAAATGCTAAAAGTTAAGGCCCAACGCGCGGTGGCAACACTGTCTACCGAAGAATAAGTGTAATCAAAAGGAGAGCTTAATCTCAGAAGATCAATGGCTCTGATACCATTTTAAGAAAATGAGATTTTATTGATGAACTGATTGATTATTCGAGCTCTTACATAGATCATTACAACAAGAAAAGAAAGCTAAATCTTAATTTATAGAACCAAATCTAATGACTATCCTACTTGATAATCATACTAATCTTAACAACTAGGGGAATATGCGATGAGATACATCGATTGTGATATGGTGTATCTCATGAACTTTATTACAATTTATGTTTTATCTCTAATAGCCTTGTGTATCAAATACTTGATTTCAGCTTGACGTTGGATTGAATCAAATCTTGGAATATCTCCATGGCAGAAACAGGCAAGCACAATGACACAATTGTGTTGTTGTTCTCCTTTCCATTGGGAACAAATAAGGCCCAGCTCTGATCAATATTTGCTGGTCCTACTTGTGTAGGATCTCCCCAACCGAAATCAACATCATACAACAGAATTCGAGTCCATTTACTGATTGTAAAAGTATTCGTCATCGATGTTCTTGATCTTGTTATTTCATACTAATCGATTGCTGATTGAACATACTCTTCTGTTACCAATTCGATTGCCTCTTGTACTATTTTAACAGCAAAAGATAATGGTTTTGCCATTAATTCCCATGCACTACAACGACAACATGTGACCATGATGCCATTAATGAAGCACCCTTTCCGCAGTGGTGGATTGAATTTAGATCCTACTTCTATGACGATGAGAAGCTTCATTTGTTCGTTGGGTCCCGTTTTAAGTGCTCGTGTTCGAGCACGCCATAAGAATGCTGAGAGCACTGCGAAGTATGTGCAGTTGTTTATGATCCCATCCTCCATAGCTATCCTTTTCAATTGGCTTAGCTTTTCACGGTTGAAACAGAAAGATCTATATACCATTTCTTCTTGACCAAGACTAATGACGTTCAGTACCTCCTTGTTCTTTTCAAATTCATGGTGAGGATATTTGACATTGGGGGGTTGTCTAGATCTCCCCATGGATCTGTCTAGAGATGGAAGAGTGTTAAGGGTAGGCCTTGCGCAATTTTAGCCCATGATCTCATGAACTTCATTAAGGATTTAAGATCAGTCTGCATGCAATGGTTCATCCCTATTCCAAGAACAAACCCCCACACTTGAACTTTGTCACCTGAAGATGCAGAAACAATTTTAAAACAAGTATTATCATTATTAGGATAATAATATATTACTTGTCAAAAATATATATATATATATATATATTATCACACGCACACATACATATATATGTATCTATATAACATAACAGGGAAGTTGTCTTATCTCTTATCTTATCCTGCTTCATAAGATAAAGAGTGGTTGAGATCTATCCCCCTCATTTGACCTCGTGCGCAACATATTGAATTCTTTTTGAAATTTCATCAATTTGAATTTAGTGCCATTATTATTTTCATTATTTTTTTATTTTTTTATTTTTGCCCCTGTGTGATACGGTAACGCCCCCAATCCATTATACCGTTTGAGTACCGAAGGCTCCTAATTTTTGCAAACACTTTTGTTGGAGAGTGCCGTGGGCACGGGCCATTTACTAGTCTATATAATACGTGACAGTGGTTGTCTTCCAACTTATACTGCCTCTTATAGGCTTCAACAAAGAAGGGCCGAGATCTTATCCTCAGTTGGACGGTTGATCTCAACCACTCACACACGATTTTGACAAACACTTTATCGGAGAGCGCCGTAGGCACGGACCACCTACTAGTATATATACAATTTCGGGTCTATATCAAACATGGTTCGAAGTCTCGGGATCGGAGGCTGGATCGGTGGGCCACGATCCCGATCCAGATCGAAGGCTGGATCGGTGGGATCGGCCAACTCGCCCCGAGATGGTGTGGAAATCCTTCAGGAAACAGAGAACTCGTGTGATACAGACATGGTTTGGATCGAATCAGTGGGCTCCTATCCCGATCCAGACCGGGATCGGCCAAGACTTTGAACTATGATATCAAACTACCCAGAGTTGGAACCGTTATTTTCAGTTCGATTCCGATTTTGCTTCATTTTTAGTCAGTTCCCAAAAATATAGAATTGGAACTGATTTTTTCGGTTCTGGTTCCGATTCATTTTTTCCACACTCCGACATGTGTAGAAGGGGTGGCTATCGTTCCCAAGGAGAAAAAATTCGCTTCAAACTTGGAAGGTCCCCTCCCAAAATGTCTGACACCTGGTTTAACATGGGTTAGGTTAAGGCCTTGAGGTACATGCATGTCACACATTTGATCGTGCCGCAGGACCAGCGAATTTTTCATCGGGCCCCAGGGGTACTAGTCGGGTGCTCTAAGAGGCCCGGATACCCTTAGAGATAAAATGGCAAAACAGGTAAAATGACTATTTTACCTTCAGAGATACCCTCGATTGTCAATGGTCTCCATCAGACTAAAACTTCCATCAGAGCGTTTACAAGCCACGTGGCACACTCTTAGTGGACGCGGACCATATGTATGTTTGGCTAACCTCGGTGGACAAGAAAATCTTTGAAGCAGCGAAGCAGTGGCCAATCACATGGCACCACAATCGCCTGTTCAAAAAGTATTTTTGGGTTTGTAGGAAAGCAACAGCAATTGTGGTGCCATGTGATTGGCCACTGCTTCGCTGCTTCAAAATTCCACTGCTTCAAAAATTCTGTTGGACTTGTAAACCAAAAATCAGCTTTATTAGTGATTTACCGATGAGAACTTTAACAAAAAGGTGTTATCTCCGTCAGCTTCTTCAAAATAGCCGAGAGATGTATTAATCATGGTTTTAAAAATGGCCGTTTAAACGGTTTTAACAGCAGTTTAAACGGTAATGCCCCAAGCCCGTTTCCATTAAAACCGTTTAAACACGTTTTAACGTTTTTGAATTTAACAGCCGTTTTTTGTTTTAACGGCCGTTAAATTCTAAAAAAATTTGTGAAAAAATGGCCGTTAAATCCGTTAAATTCTATTTTTTTTTATAATTTTCAAATTTCAAAATTTGAATTTCAGTTCCATATTTTTTCTGTTAAATTCCTTCTTCTTTTTTCTTTTTTTTTTTCATTTTTTCCATTTTTGCCCCTGGCTGTTTCAATCTGTTTTAACAGCCGTTTAAACGGTAACGCCCCCCCGGCTAAACCATTAAAACAGCCTCCTTTAAACCTTGGTATTAATATGACCAAAATACCCTAAAACTTTTAGTAAAATTCAAGAGAGGCATCCAAGAGACGTGGACACATAGCACACTCTTAGGGGAAAACTGACCGTACGGATGTTTGGACAACCCTTTGGAAATTCTTAGAAAATGTTACGCCCACCCCTTCTACATATACCCATGTTACGATCATTGGTGGTTGATCGCCGCTTCAAAAATTTTCTCTTCACACAAGTGCTTGAAATTGCATGATTCACTTCAATATCTGCAATGTCAATAAGGGTGTTTCTAAGATGTTCCGTGCTCCATCAACAGTGTGAACAAGCTTTTGGAGTTTCAAGGATTGAAGCATGGTGACATCGCCTAACACTTCAAGTTCATGATTCGTGACTGCTTCAACAAATGTTACGCCCACCAATGATCGTGCCCTACATATACCCTTGTTACTTTTTAAAAAGCTTTTTTCAAACCAAATCCCAGGTATATGTGGCCGACGATCATTGGACCCATGTTCGTCTCTTCAGAAATCCCTCTGCTTCAAAAAGTTTCTCCACATGATATAGATAGAAATTAAATATATGGAATTTTTGTACTACCCCTATAAAATTGTTGATATTTGCATTACCGTCCCATGGTTTCAGTTTGTTGCGTCTCCCCAAACTGAAATTATTGGTGAGGAGATCATCTTCACAAAAATTCAAATCATTCTCACATTCGTAGACTGGTTTAGAAGTTGAAGAATTATGGACCATCTATTTTTTCCGTTAACTTGAAGACCACACTTGATGAGGTTAGAAATTTCAGAATGGGTTGATTTTTAGTATGGAAGATCTATATGGTGAGGAGAACATCCTCACCAGACATTGGTTCATCTTCTGTGTGGGTAGGTACGCCAAAAGTGTTGTAAAAAATGTTAATTATGTCCATGCACATATTATTAATTTTTGTTACATTTACATTCATGCATAGATAAATGTATCCCAATGCTAACATTGTGGTGGTGGATGTACATATGTAGATTCAATTATGTGTTTCAGTGCTTGCATGCATGCATGCATACATCTAATATGTGCATATGAAGCTAGCGTATTGCGACTAATGACGGGTACTCGGATGCATGTATTGGTTACTTGGTGTAAGTATTGCATACTAAAGGAGTTGTGCATGAATGAACAAATTAAAAGCGAACATGTTATATATGATTCTTAAAATTTTGAACCTTAATTTGTTTCTTCAGGTAACAAGGTTCAAGTGTGGAGGCTTAATTTGTTCTTGGAACAGGCCGGAATACACCATTGCATGAGTGATGGGAAAGCATACTTGGAATTTATGGATTCCTGGGCTGAAATTGCTAGAGGCTTACCCGTAACCCTTCCTCCATTTCTAGACAGATCTGTATTGAGATCCGGAAAGCCTCGTATAATCGAATTCCCCCATCATGAATTTGCAAAGTCGACGAACGATACTGTTTCTGTCCACCAAGAACAGCAAATAGTAAATAGATCCTTTTGTTTAGATACTGAAAAGCTGACCCAACTGAAAAGAATAGCAATGGAAGAAGGTTAATTATATGAAGAGCTTCACAAGTTTCGAATTGTTCGTAGCTTTTGTGTGGCGCGCTCGCACCAGAGCACTTAAGAAAGATTCTAAGATTCTCTAGTAAGTATTATGTAGTACCAAAGATGATCAAGGATCGTGAGGATCAATCATGGAAGACATAGAAAGGGACTAGGACCACCACATGTCTGGACCTACTTGGTCGACTTTATATGTACTGTTTATCATATTATGTCTGACCATTTAAAAGAATATGCTGGATAAGACGGTTCCAATCATCTGACCAGGATGATTTTGGTTAGGGCCGTGATGTAACAAGGCATACCTGAGATCTTTTCAAATGCGGAAGCGGCATTTTTGGCAGTTGCCGCTGCCATCTGGGTCCACTAATCGCATGGATGTTTATCCCACCCCTTAATAGACATTGATACCAAAATCAGCTTGTTTGATGATTTCTAGGCGTTGATTTTAGTACTAAATAAATGGTTGCATTCAACGGCTATAAGAGCGCCTTAAAAAGTGCTAAAATCTAATGGTTATAGATTACCAATCAGGATGATTTTTGGTGCGTATGTCCACCAAGGGGTGGGATAAACATCCATGCGGTCAGTGGGATCAGATGACAGCGGTGAGTAACAAAATTTGTGCTTCCGCATTTGAAACAGTTTCAGGCATACCTTGTTAAATCTTTTTCCTTTTGGTTATAAGGGCTCTCCTGGTTGGGAGCCATCGAATGGTCGCCCTTGTCTACTGTTGCGTATAAAAATTTAATGGATAGATGGGTTCGAAAGATAAAAGTGAGGTATTTTAGAATACCTCTTCTCTTCTTTCTCTCTACCTCTTGTTTTACCACGCCTTGATCCCTTGACCACGAGGTTGCGTTCCACCCTCTTCACCAATAAAGACAAGGGGACGTTGGTGACAAAATTCTCCTTACCTTTTATTTATTTCCTTGTACTCAAAATAATGGTTGAATCTAGCGGCTATAATCAGGCCTTAAATAGGACTAAAATCTAATGGTTAGTGACTACCAATCGGTGATTTTTGGTGTATATATCCACCATGGTGTGGGCTAAACATCCATCCGGTCTGGTGAGACCCGTAGGCTACTCGGGCCGGGCCTCAGTCTAAAACTCAAACCCAGGTCCAGCCCTTGGCCCGATCCATAATCGGGCCGTCGGGCTTCGTTATGGGCAGGGGCCTCGGGTTTGTAATGGGCTTCGGGCTGGCCACATGAGACTGACCCTAATCCAACGCTTAGAAATCACTAATCAGGTTGGTTTTTGGTTTCTAGATCCTTATAAGCATTGACAAACATCCATATAATTAGTGTACTCTAAAAATGTGCCATGTGGCTCATATTGGACCACCTATTTATTAATTTTTGGTTTCTAGATCCACCTAGGGATTAACCAAACTTATGGATGTTTGGAGTTGGACCACCTCTTGGTGGACCTACATACCAAAGATCAACTTGATCAATCATCCAAAAAAAATCCAGATTCAACGGTAAAAAATAATGTTAATAAAAAATCATGTCTTTTTTTCAATCTTTATGCGCTGCCAGCCTTTGAATTTTACCTCAAAGGTATGACTCAATAGGTATACCTATATAGTTAAGGATCAGGATTGAGAGACAACCATTTTTCACAACTATTTTTGACAACAATTTGGAGGACCCACATAGAAGATGAATCAATGGCTGATTTTTTGTGAGGATGATCTCTATGGTGACGAGATCATAATCACAAAAATTCAAATCATTCTAATATTTGTAGACTGGTTTAGAAGTTGAAGAATTATGGACTGTCTATTTTTTACATGTAACTTCAAAACCACGTTTGATGGGGTTAGAAATTTCAGAATGGGCTGATTTTTTTGTTGGGGGATCTATATGGTGAGGAGATCGTACTTACCAAAAATCAGCCATTGATTCATCTTCTGTGTGGGATCGTCCAAATGGTTGTCAAAAATAGTTGTAAAATATGGTTGTCCCCCCGATCCCGACCCTATAGTTAATATCAAAATATATAAATCATTTGATTTGTTAAAATTTACTCTTATTCCAAAGTAAACCATAGAAAAAGGCAAAATATTTCGTAAAGTATTTTTTTCTACCAACTTGTGTTAAAAGGAACTTTTATACAAAAAGAAAAAAAAAATTGCCATCAAACACATGCTCAATATGTGGGCGGGCTTGGGCCGGGCCGCAGACTGGGCTCGGGCTTTTTTTTAAACCCAAACCCAACCCAACATATTTAGGGGCTGGGCCGGGCCGGGCTCAACTTCGGGCTGGGTCGGGCTTGGACCTAGATAAACGGGTCGGGCTCGGGCCGGGCTGCGCACCAAATTGCCACCCCTAATTCTGCATGCCCGTTAAAAGTGACACAGACCTTCAAATGTCTTCTACACAAACATACGCCCGCACACACAGATGCACATCCTTTTTTCCATCAATCTGGAAAATTATATCATTTAGGGTGTGTTTGATTGTACAGAAATTTTTCCCAAGAAAATACATCTGCGAAATGCCTTAATTGGCTGAGAACACATATTTCAATCAGGTGAGAAAATAAAGACCTATTTTCAGGTGAAAATGAATTCTCACCTATCTGGATGGGAAATGAATTCCGAGCTTTGTAGGAAAAATTATCCAGATTTAAATATCTTGGTAGGGAAAATTATACAGATTTAAAATGGCTATCTAACAAGGTAGAGTTGTGTTTTTCCCAAGAAAAAATACAATTTTATTAATGGGCAATCAAACACACCCTTACTTTAAAATAGAGTCAAGGTACAAGGCAAAAATAATTCAAAGGTCGTGATGCACAACTTTGTATATCAAATACTTGATTTTAGCCTGACGTTTGACTGAATCAAATCTTGGAATATCTTCATGGCAGAAACAGGCAAACACAAGGACACAATTATGCTATGCTTCTCCTTTGCATTAGGAACAAATACAGCCCAGTTTTGATCGATAGTTGCCGGTCCTACCCTTGTAGGATCTCCCCAACCGAAATCAGCAACAATACAACGGAAGTTGAGTCCATTTACTGATCATAAAAGTATTCATCAATGATGTTCTTGATCTTGTTACTTCATAGTAATCAATTGCTGATCGAACATACTCCTCTGTTACCAATTCAATTCCCTCTTGTACTAATTTAACAGCAAAAGATAATGGTTTTGAAATTAATTCCTCCGCACTACAAATGCAACATGTGAACATGATGCCATTGAAGAAACTCCCTTCGGGCAGTGGTGGATTGAGTTTAGATCGGACGTCTACGGCAATGAGAAGCTTCATTTGTTGGTTGGATGCCATTTTAAGCACTCTCGTTCGAGTGCGCCACAAGAATGCTGAGAGCACTGCAAAGTATGTGCAGTTGTTTATGATCACCCCATCCTCCATGGCTATCTCAATTGGCTTAGTTTTTCACGGTTGAAGCAGAAGGATCTATATACCATTTCTTCTTGACCAAGAGTAATGTCGTTCAGTACTTCCTTGTTCTTTTCAAATTC
Source organism: Euptelea pleiosperma (assembly GCA_035048495.1). Classification (NCBI taxonomy): domain Eukaryota; kingdom Viridiplantae; phylum Streptophyta; class Magnoliopsida; order Ranunculales; family Eupteleaceae; genus Euptelea; species Euptelea pleiosperma. The sequence continues at coordinate 2,934,287 of CM068545.1, forward strand.
ATGGTGGGGATATTTGACCTTGGGGGGTTGTCTAGATCTCACCGTGGATCTGTCTAGAGATGGAAAAATGTTTATGGGTAGGCCTTGCGCAATTTTAGCCCATGATCTAAAGAACTCCATTAAGGATGTAAGATCAGTCATGCAATGGTTCATCCCTACTCCAAGAACAAACCCTCCACACTTGAACTTTGTCACCTGAAGGGTGCAACAAAAATTTTAAACAATACTAATAATAATTATTATTATTATCATTATTATGATAATAAAAACTACTGTGTCAAAAAGAAAGTACCGATAAAAGACTTTGATGACAGGGCCCTGTCATCAAGGCCGATGCCAGGGTGTAATAGGAGCCACGTGGCATACTCTTAGAGGACTCTGACCGTATGGATGTTTTTCCAATCCCTATATGGAACTGCAAACAAAAAATCAGCTTGATTTGTGATTTCAAACCTTTGGATCTTTGTACCTCAAATAATGGGTCAATAATGCTCAAATTTAATTATACGGTTAAAATCAACCCATGAAAACAATTCCAATCCAATGCCTAGAAATCACGAATCGTGCTGATTTTTGGTTTGTAGGTCCACCTAATGACTAGCCAAACATCCATACGGTCAGAGTCCTCTAAGAGTGTTCCACGTGGCTCATATTGTGCCCTGTCATCGGCCTTGATGACAGTTACATGGTGTGGTTTTATCATACCTGTACGGTCAACAGAGGCAATTCTAAGACATTCTTTGGTTCGTCAAAGGTATAAACAAGCTTTCGTAGTTTCGAAGGATCCAACATAGTAACATCACCCAACACATTGATCTCCTGGTCAGCAATTGCTTCAACAAAGGGTACACCTACTCCTGTGCACTTCACCATTAGTTTCCCATCTGAACTCATCATAAGACTTCCCGCGAGCGGATAAAAATGAAGTAAGACCTTAGACAAGGCTTGCTTCATCACTTCACTAACATTCTCACTTCTTTTTCTTCCATCTCCCTTGTAACAGAATACCATTTCAACAAGGTAGGCCATGTTCTGATCCAGATTCGTCAAGAAGTAGATCCCATCGTAGGTTTCCGCCGCAGGTCGGACTAAAACTGCTTTTAACTTCTTTACTGTAAATGACTCTTCTTCGTTCACACGTAAGCCCTCCATTAAAATATTGGATGGTAAAGAAAATTAAAGGCTCGCAGTGCCGAGAAAATACATATGCCATAACCCAATCTTCATTCTATATATAAGGAAACCCTTGATCGAGATGAATACGTTACGTGCTGCTTTTCTAATAGAATTGTAGAAATGAAAAACGAGGAAAAATGAGTGGTCGAGGGATTGGATTGATACGTACGTTCTTTTTCTTTTCCTGTGTCTCCAGTCTCCGGCCACCAAAAAGGTTGTCGGGTGAGAGACAGCCACACATTATGCGCCACATGTGCGCATTGTTAAGATATTAATTTTAGAGTTGACGGACCAACCCTAGGCGGATCGTCCTACAGACCAAATTAAAATCCACGCATCCACGGTTAAAGTTGTTAAACATAAATCCCGAAAAAGACATCAAACGGTTAGAAATCACTAATCGAGCTTACTTTTAGTATGTAGGTCGTCAACCAAGGGATGGTCCAAACATCAATACAGTCAGTGGCCTCTACGAGTATGCCACGTGGTCCATCAAAGTTCACTCTAACAACTAGAGGTTCTCAGAGCCCGGCCGGTTGACGTCGACATCTGAGATTCAGTCATATGTTTTCATAAGGGGAATGTTAGTCATGTTCTGAACAGAGGATGACGTATGTGCTATAGTCATCCTAACCGTGGTTTTAAAAACGGCCGTTTAAACAGTTTTAATGGCCGTTTAAACGGTAACACCCCAGGCCCGTTTTCGTTAAAACCGTTTAAACGCGTTTTATTGTTTTTGAAAAAAATGGCCATTTTTTTGTTTTAACGGCCGTTAAAATTGTTTAAATAGCCGTTTAATTTTGAAAAATTTTATGAAAAAAACGGCCGATTAAACCATTTAATTCTGTTAAAATCCGTTTAATTTCCGTTAAACAAGGCCTTATAGACTTTTTGCCTTAGGCCCCAACTTGTATGGAGACGGCCTGTCCTTACAACTGGCAGATTAAACCAGTGAACCAACCAATCTACCGGGTCAATGGCCGGTGTTTCAAAGCATTGAGGACGACATGTGGTCATTATTGCTTGACGTGTGGGGACCTGTAATCAGTGGTCGAGGATTCGAGTAGTGGTATGAAGGAAAGAAAACATTCGATGGTCCTGGGATCCTTCAAACTTTGAAGGTCCCCCTGCCAAAATGTCTGACACGAACATTAAGGTCTAAACCCAACCACGTTAACACCTTGGTTAGTTGGGTAAGGGTGGCTAACAAAGGGTACGTGTCAAACATTTTGGGAGGGGACCTTCAAAGTTTGAAGGACCCAGACCAGCGAAATTTTTCTCGTATGAAGGACATCAGCTCCAGTCACCATTCACCGGACATCAGCTCCAGTCACCATTCACCATTCACCGGAAACAATCTATCTCTTTCAGCTTTTTCATGATCTCTTCTTTTTTGCCACAAATGGTCCCGGGTAGAGCAGAATTTTGTTCCTTATCTTCCAAATTGCCACGTTTCAAATTCTACGGCAGCCATAAATGTTTAGCTGACCTCTTGGTGTACCTACACACAAAAAATCAGCTGATTTCTAATTGTGATCGGTGCTTCATATCCACCATTATAGCACGAGTCTAGCTTGTATAGGACTGGCTCCTATACAAAGTTCGATAGGACCCCTCCCAAAGTACCACGTGGCTCACTCCTTTGGGCTACTGAGCTCATAAATGCCCCCACCCTTAGTGGACCTACACACCAAAAGTCATCCTGATTGATTGGATTTTAGATTTTTTTTTCTGACACGAGCTTCATGGGAAGTCATCCCCAAAGACCTATTCATGAAGCCCATGGCCAAAAAAAAAAGACTCAAATCCAATCGCATGCAATCATCAATCAGGCTGATTTTTCGCGTGTGATGCACCATGGGTGGGCCAAACATTTATGGGGTTAGTGGGCCCGAAAGATTAATCCACGTAGAATTTCGACAAATATCTGATGGGTTGTGAACAACGTTAAACAATGCTCTTATTCGATGGGAACGAGGGAATCTCTTTTGCCTTTGGTGAAAGGTCTATCTTGGTGTCTCTCGTCCACTAACGTTATCGGGGTGGCACAAAGCAAGGAAAATGTGTTTTTTGAAGTGGGTCGCTCTCAGCGTAGTCGCGTAAAAAATGTGCCACATGGTTCGAAACCACGTGATCCTGTATGGATGTTTGGATTTGACTTTTTTCCTAGCTTGATTTTTAGCTGTGGGAAATCAATAATCAGCCTGATTTTAAATTTTTAAGTCTATAGGTCCACAGAAGGGTGGTCCAGTAGTTCCACCAGAGGGTGGGCCAAACATCCATACAGTCGGTAGTCCTAAAGAGTGCGCCACTTGTTGTAAAAAATAATTTCCAAAGCAACCCCGCATTGTGTGCCATGTTCGGATGTTATCAATAGGTTAACGTTGGAGTAGACCTGACTACCATCGTCTACCTTAGATCACATAGCTGGGATATAGATCCTCGGGATGTGCGTCATATTTCAAAATTCAAATACAGCAGCCACCCTTATTTTAGATCCAACAAGCCGTGACCACTCTAACATAGGGTTGCCATGTGACAACATTACCAAACAGTTTTAAATAAAAGCTTTACTACATAAAGCGAAAGCTTGAGAAATTAAAAAAGATTTTTTTTTAACAAAATTGTCCATTGAGTAAATTATTTTATTAAAATAACAATGAGAAAATCAATATTTTAGCAAACAGAGTGGATGATTATATAGTTTTAACCGTTATATATGTTATTTTGAAAAATAAATTTTAACCGTTAATGGATGCTTTCTTTTTTTAACCGTTATATATGTTATTTTGAAAAATATATTTAAAAACTAATCAAATAATAATATTACCATTATTTTTTGTTGTACTTTGAATTGACCTGGATATAACAGTAATGTCCGTTGTAACTCGTAACAATCCACATCTTGGTTTCGCTCAATCATTGTTGGAGCTAGTTGTTTGATTCGAGGTGTACATGCCAAAATACCCTTAAGGGTCTGTTTGGCAACCAGACACGGATTTGGAATTGAAAATAAAATTTCAGGATTTGTGATTTTTAAGAATTTCAATTCAAAGAATTGAAATTTCTTGTGTTTGGTTGCACCAGGAAAATTACTTGGAATTCCCAATGGATTCTAATTTTAGCTGTTTCAACATCTAACATAATTGAAAATTTTATCCATCTACATAAGAGAAATATCATCTCATGAACTTTAAGTTATAACGACTACTATTTTTTTTGTCATCCGTCAATTAAATGTTATCGATGCTAATTTAAAGAAAATATTTTAAAAATAATAATTAAAATTATTTTGATAATTTTTTGACTATGATTAACCCGTGTCAAAATATCAATGGCTAAAGCCTAAGTGGCACATGATGCAACAAATACAGATGTCCATCACCAACACTAATGATGGACGACATTCTGAGTGCGCCATGTAGCACGTTATTAGAGACAATAGACTGTATTGATGTTTATCCCATCCCTAGGTGGACTTACATACTAAAAAGTAAGTTGATTAATTATTTATAACTTTTAGATTTGAGTACCCCAAATAATGCTAGATATCCCATGGTTAAAAATCAACCCATAAAAGACACGAATCCAATGATTATAAATCACTAATACCGTATGGATATTTATATCAACCCAATGTGTACCTACATACTAAAAATAAGGTTGGATGGTTGGTTATTTATAAGCTTTGGATCTTCATACCCCAACTAATGCTAGAAATCCAACAGTTAAAAATCAACCTATAAAAGACATCAATCCAACAGTTAGATACATCCCAAGGTGGACTTACAAACTAAAATCAAGCTGATTAGTTATCTCTCAACTTGGATCTTTGTACCCCAACTAATGTTATACACATCCTATGTTAAAAATCAACCCATAAAAGACATCAATCAAACAGTTATAAATTTGTAATCCGTTGATGAGGGAACAAAATATGAGCCATGTGGCACATTAGTAGAGACCACGGACCATATGGATGTTTGTCACATCCGTAGGTGGAGGACCTACATGCTAAAAATCAAGTTGATTAAAAAAATTTAACCTTTGGATCTAAGTACCCCAAATAATGTTAAATATCACACGGTTAAGAATCAACCAAAAAAAAAATACACAAATCCAACGGTTTCAAATAACTAATATTGTTGATTTTTTATTTATAGGTCCACCTAGGAATGAGCGTAAGAGTTGTAGCGCAAAAAAATTCTTTTGAATCTCTCCGCCCGGAAATAGAATTTCAGGAATTTGAAGTTTCTTTTCCCTCTAAAACTTTTAATTCTGGGAAAATCATGGAATTAGAAATATAATTCTTGGAATTTGGTCGTCCCAAACATAGAGATTTGTGATTCCAAATCCGGCTCAATTTCGAGTTACCAAACAGACCTTAATAGTTCTTAGGGAACGTTTTAAAAGTTCTTTACTTTTACCGATACTTGGCCAAGTCAATGATAACTTCTAGTGCAAAATGCACGCTTTCGACAGTATCCGATGATCGATGAAACTCTAACATAGTTTAGGTCAAGAAAATATATAACAAACAAAAAAAAAAATGGAAAAGCAAATAAAATGCTAAAAGTTAAGGCCCAACGCGTAGTGGCAACACTGCACACCGAAAAATAAGTGTAATCAAAAGGAGAGCTAAATCTTAGAAGATCAATGACTCTGATACCATTTTAAGAAAATGAGATTTTATTGATGAACTGCTTGATTATTCAAGCTCTTACATAGATCATTACAATACTCCAACAAGAAAAGAAAGCTAAATCTTAATTTATAGAACCAAATCTAATCACTATCCGAATTGATAATCATACTAATCTTAACAACTAGGGGAATATGCGATGAGATACATCGATTGTGATATGGTGTATCTCATGAACTTTATTACAATCTATGTTTTATCTCTAATAGCCTTGTGTATCAAATACTTGATTTCAGCTTGACGTTGGATTGAATCAAATCTTGGAACCATGGCAGAAACAGGCAAACACAATGACACAATTGTGTTGTTGTTCTCCTTTCCATCAGGGACAAATAAGGCCCAGCTCTGATCAATATTTGCTGGTCCTACTTGTGTAGGATCTCCCCAACCGAAATCAACATCATACAACGGAAGTCGAGTCCATTGACTGATCGTAAAAGTATTAGTCATTGATGTTCTTGATCTTGTTACTTCATAGTAATCGATTGCTGATTGAACATACTCCTCCGTTACCAATTCGATTGCCTCTTGTACTATTTTAACGGCAAAAGATAATGGTTTTGCCATTAATTCCCATGCACTACAATGACAACATGTGACCATGATGCCATTAATGAAGCACCCTTTCGGCAGTGGTTGATTGAATTTAGATCGTACTTCTACGACGATGAGAAGCTTCATTTGTTCGCTAGGTCCCATTTTATTAAGTGCTCGTGTTCGAGCACGCCATAAGAATGCTGAGAGCACTGCGAAGTATGTGCAGTTGTTTATGATCCCATCCTCCATAGCTATCCTTTTCAATTGGCTTAGCTTTTCACGGTTGAATACAGAAAGATCTATATACCATTTCTTCTTGACCAAGACTAATGACGTTCAGTACCTCCTTGTTCTTTTCAAATTCATGGTGAGGATATTTGACATTCGGGGGTTGAATAGATCTCACCATGGATCTGTCTAGAGATGGAAGAGTGTTTAAGGGTAGGCCTTGCGCAATTTTTGCCCATGATCTCATGAACTCCATTAGAGGGCGTGATTGGTAATTTTAGTAGTTCGATTTTGGTATCCCTAATAATGATTCAATTAGAGGGCTAAAAATCAGCCCATGAAAAGATCAAATCCAACGGCTATAAATCATCAATCGGATGATTTTCATCCTATATCCACTTGGGACGGGCCAAACATCCGTACAGTCAATGGTCTCCAAGAGTGCGTGGCACGTGGAACATGCAAGAAACTTTTGTTTTAATGTTTTCCAACTAAAAGGATAAAATGGTAAAGGTCTCATAGCTAGGGAGATATAGCTAATGAAATAGATCTCCATATTTGGATACGAGAGCGAGGTGTGCTTTTAGCTAATCTCCAAATATGACTAAGCAATTGGGGATATTATTGGAGAGTATTTTTGGTGTGTTTTTCACTTTATTTTGAAATGGCTAACTATTAAGTACAATCATATGAAGTCAAAAACAAATTTGTTGTTGTCGGGATTAGATCGATCAGCTATATATTCTTTTTTTAGATTGAGATTTTCAATTTGTTTCTAAAAAAATGAACAAAATAGTTTGTTTCTAAATATTACAAAAACCTATTATTTCTGGATCAAAACTTTCATATTAATTTAAAATTCCATTTAAATTCATAAATGCGATCATAGTTTATTGATAAAAGAGAAATAGGTGAAAAAAAAAAACTGCCTTAAACTTTTTTTTTTTAAGATAAATGCAAGTATACTTGGTAAGTCATTGGGGACAGTGGCGAAGCCAGGATTTTGTTCGAGGGTGGGCAAGGTAACAAGCGACTCCTAAAGTGGGGTAGCTAGGGTCGAAAAAATATTTGATCTTGGTAAAACAGTAAAACCTTGGAGAGGGTGGGCACTGCTGCTGTTAAGGATATGGAAACAACGGTCCCAGAATTTCCAGATTCTTCTCTAGAGATTTATCTTGCCAATCCTAAACGTTGTCTGCTCCAAAAAGAAGCTGAGAACACCAATTTAGGAGTTTCCAACCTTGAGGAGTTCTCATATTTGACAAACAGAGTTGCTAACTATGGTGGCAGAAATGACGCTCTCCCATCTAAATAAGGAATCATTATTTCCTTCTTGGATGACTGCACCTCAAAACAAGGTCACCCCGTATCTTATTCCTTGGGTGACTGCACCTCAACTGCCTTGTGTGGAAAAGCACAGTTGTGAAGAGTCGTCCACCATTTGCACGACAAATACCGCGAACCAAACTGATGAGTGTAGGTAAATATTTGATGACGGACCACAGAATGAGCTATGTGGCATGTTATTAGAGGCTACTGACTATATGGATGTTTAGCCCATCCTTAAGTGGACATACATATAAAAATCAGTCTGATTAATGATTTCTAACCATTGGATTGGAGTTTTTTCATGGGTTACATTTTTAAGCGTGGGAATCGAGCATTATTTTGGGTATTCAGATCAAAGGTTATAAATCACTAATCATGCTGATTTTTGGTATGTAGTTTACTAGGGATGGACCAACATCTGTACGGTAATTATTCTCCAAGAGTGTGCCACGTGGCTCAATATGTGGCCATCCATCAAAGATTTATTCGGTGATGTGGATAAGATTGGTGAAGTGTGAATCGTATGGGGAGTGGACAAGGGATGAGTGGATAAGGGATGAGTGTTTCACGTGGGACATTGACTCCATGGACTTAAAAACCGTCATAATGGTTCGAGAGGTGTAAATTTAATGTGGCCCGGGCTGGTCCCGGCTCGTTAAGAGAGCTTGGCGGGTCTAAGAGTGACTGACCAATAAGTTTTGGGTGGCATTATTTGCACCACCATTTCCATATTTACGCACACATCTAATCTACACGTAACATACCATAAGTTTCACGAGGGACATTGAATCAAGCTGTACGTCTTAGGTCGGCAGGGGCATGAACTTAACAAACATCCATGTAAATTTGGCCCGGGGCCCAGCCTGGCCCGTTAACAGTGCTACGCAGGATGATTGGAGGAAGTTTCGGAGTAAAGAAGACAACCCGCAACAAACTTCTTAATATCGAATCAAATTGGCATGTGAAAATATATGTATCACATATAATATACAATCACGTGCATCATCCAACTTCCAATTCTATATAAGACATGTTCCCGTGTGCTGGTTTAGTGCCAAAAAGCCCATTTGTTCTTGAGCTTGTAGGAGATACCTTCATGGCGGTCTTACAAGGAGATGAAGAAACGTTTGCAGTACAGAAATTCAAACCCGTCTTAGTTCGTCCTGCAACGGGAACTAATGATGGGTTCTATCCCCTATCCAACCTTGATCATACCTTGACTTTCCTCCTTGCGTCGGTGTTTTGCTTCAAGGCAGATGGGAAATCAAGTAGTGAATCTGCGAGTGAAGTGATCAAGCAAGCCTTGGCTAAGGTCCTGGTCCATTATCATCCTTTGGCAGGGCGGCTGATCATGAGTTCAGATGGAAAACTAATGGTGAAATGTACAGGAGAAGGTGTAACATTTGTTGAAGCAGTCGCGAATCGGGAACTTGAAGTGCTAGGTGACGTCGCCATGCTTGAACTCCTGAAACTCAAAAAGCTTATTCACACTGTTGACGGAGCACGGAACATCTTAGAAATACCCTTAGTGACAGTGCAGGTATTTTAATTTGAAGTGATGAATCATGCAATTTCATGGCACTCTGCACAAATATGAAATGAATTTTTTTTATGTCCTTTACATATTACTTTTGTTACCTGTACATGCATATAAAAATGTATATTATTGTGGTGCATGTACATATATAGCTGCAATTATGTGTTTCAGTCACTACAGGAAAATAGGGTATTAGCGGCGGCCTTGGCCGCCACTAAAGGTTAATAAAAAACTGCTGCTAATACATTTACATAGCGAGAGAGGGTGATGTGGTAGGACGGTGCAAGACAACATGTGTGCCGAGAGAAGCTAGAGTGGAGAGGGGAAGTCGCAGGAGCTGGAGCGTGTGGAAAAGGAGGGCGGAGTAGGGCCAGTGCACGGTAGAGATTGACAGAGCAGAGCAGAAATGGGAATAGCGGCGAATGGCAACGGCAGGGCAGAGGACATGGCGGAGGGAAAATGGAAGAGAGAGAGAGAGGAGATAATAGGGTTTGGGTTTGGCCTTTTTTAATTTAGAGTTTTAGGGGCGACCAATTAGAGCCATCGCTATAAGACATTTTAGCGACGGTCACAACTTGGCCATTGCTATTACTAACACATATAGCGACAGGCAGATAAAAAACTGCCTCAAAATGTGTCTACAGCAACAGCTCTTGGCCGTCGCTAAAAGGCCAATTTCCCTCCTTTTTTTTGCGCCTACTTTTTATAGACCCTATACTGGCTGCCGCTAAAACCAATCTAGAGTGGCGGTTTTAGTTGGCCGCCACTACAAAAGGCGTAGGACATATCTGTTATGCTTTGTGGTGTCTGACGGTGCTTTATTACTATAAAATATAAATAAAGCTACCGTCACCGCTCCTTAAGAGTGTTTTTTCGTACTTTTACATAAAAATATGAAAACCCTAATTTTGTTTTGGGATATATACCTCAGTTTTCGTGATCGTTATTGTACTGTAAGTTTGTTTTGTCCTCAGAGCAAGTGGACTTGGTGTGAGCCCATAGACGTACGTACCTTGATAATGAGGGAACCAAATAAATCTGTGTCGTGGGTTTGCATCTTTGCTTTATTTATTCTATCTTCCAACAGTATGAATGGAAATAACAGTGAATGCTCAACAACAAAAAGAGTTGCTTATCGAAGAAAAATGAATAAAAGGATAATCAATATATATTACATTTTCACATGGCATTGTATGATTCCTAAAATTTTAGACCTTCCGTTTCTTCAGGTAACCAGGTTCGAGTGTGGAGGCTTTGTTATTGGGGTAGGAGTTCACCATTGCATCGGTGATGGGAAAGCACTATTGGAATTTTTGAATTCATGGGCTGAAATTGCCAGAGGCTTACCCTTAACCGTCCCTCCATTTCTAGACAGATTATCTGTACTGAGATCCCGAAAACCTCGTCTAATCGAATTCCCCCATCAAGAATTTGCAAAGTCGATGAACAATACTGTTACTGTCCACCAAGAACAGCAAATAGTACATAGATCCTTTTGTTTAGATCCTGAAAAGCTAACCCAACTGAAAAGAATAGCCATGGAAGAAGGTTATCTAAAGAGTTTCACAAGTTTCGAATTGCTGGTAGCGTTTGTGTGGCGTGCTCGCACCAGAGCACTTAAGATGGAATCTCATCAACAAACAAAGGTCCACATCGTTGTTGATGGACGGCACACATTTGGTCCATCATTTCCCAAAGGGTACTTTGGCAATGGAATCGTGCTGACATGTTGTATGTGTAGTGCAGGAGACTTGATAGAAAAGCCATTATCGTTCGCTGTTAAATTGGTGCAAGTGGCGATTAACTCAGTGACGAAGGACTATATTCGATCAGCAATCGACTTCTTAGAAGTAACAAGAGCAATTCCATCATTTGAAAATTCTTTTCTTATCAGTAAATGGACTAGATTGCCTTTCTACACCCTTGATTTTGGGTGGGGAGGTCCAATCCAAGTAGGGTCAGCAAATTTTGTGGATTATTTTGTTTTTCTTCAGTCTCAAAACAAGGAGGGAAAGAACATAATTTTGTCACTGGGTTTACCTACCTCTGCCATGATGATCTTCCAGGAGTTGATGCGTGCAAAGGTTATGATAAGATCAAATATTTGATCCGTTGTCCATTAATAAGTCATGTATTCCTACTTTTCTACCAATCACCAACTTAAATATCTGTAATAATATTGCGTGTATCTCTAATGTCCGTGTCAAAGACTCGTAAGCTCGTTTCCAATCTATGTATCCCGTGCTTGATTATAAAAAAGTTGCACGTCTCAAAGAGTCGTAAGACAGCATAGGTTTTACCGCTAATAGAATGGGCCACGTGGCATACTCTTAAGGACCACTGACCATATGGATGTTTGGCCCATCCATAGAACCTACAAACCTGTGGATCTTTGTACCTCAAATACTGCTCAAATTACCACAGTTGAGATCAACCCATAAAAATAAGTCCAGTCCAACGTCTAGAAATCACTAATTAATCAGGCTGATTTTTGGTTTGTAAGTCCACCTAGGGATTGGCCAAACATCCGTATGGTCAGAGTCCTCTAAGAGTGTGCCACGTGGCTCATATTAATATTGTGTCCTGTAACGGGAGCTGGAATCAGTGGCAGAGCAAGGTGGTGAGTTGTCCACCCTCAACTTTGAATTTTTGCACATCCCTTTGAGTGAGTGCAACACTCTTACATTGCCCACCCTCAACTTCAATGTTTGGCCAATCGCTAGGTGGACATAGTATATGCCACGAGTAACATTTGTGGAGATCACTGACCGCATGGATGTTTGGCCCATCCCTAAGTGGACCTATATACAAAAAATGAGCCCCGTTAGTGTACGAATTTCTAACCTCTGGATCTAAGTAACCCATCTTATGTTTGAATCCAATGGTTAAAAATATTCCCATATGAAAAGAATCAAATTCAACAGTTAGAAATCAAAAATCAGGCTGGTTTTTTTCTGTGGGTCCACCTAAGGATGGGCCAAACATCCATACGGTCAGTCGTCTCTATGATTGTGCCACGTATTATGGTCCATCATCAATGTTGATGACCTATGTCCGTCGTCACAGAAAAAAAATGGCTCCATTAAAATGTTGATAGGCTTTAATTTGCCATTTCTACAAGTGGTGTTTCCGTCAAATGTCATCAGCTGTTATTGACGTTGTCGATTGACCATCCCTTGCCACTTTTCCCACCCTTGAACAAAATCCTGTTGGCTCCACCACTAGCAGGAATAGGGACAGAATCGAGAGTTTATTCTTAGAAAAACAATGACTCTAATACTATCAAAGGAAATTATATTATTGATAAAACTTGAATGAATTATATTGACTACCTAAGGGTTTATATAGTAATAAACAAGATCACAGATAGAAACTAATCTATTAGAATATTCTAATTAATAGTAGATATTATCCTAATCTTCCTAATCATGATAACTGGGAGAAAGAGGGAGTAGAACTTTGCTGAAGGATGTTGACGACGGACCATTGTATGAGCCAAGTAGGACAATCATAGAGATCGCTCATGACCGTGTGGATGTTTGGCCCAACCTTAGCTGGACCTACAAATAAAAAATTTGCCTGATTAGTGATTTCTAGGTATTGGACTGAGTCATTTTCATGGGTTGATTCTTAATGGTGCAATTCAAGCATTATTTGGAGTACAAAGATCCAAAGGTTTGGAATCACTAATCAGGCTAATTTTGGTACGAAGGTTCATCTAGGGATGGGCAAAACATCCATACCGTCGGTGGTCTCTAAAAGTCTGCTACGTAGCACCATCAGCAAAGTTACGTTCTACTCAAATATATTGTCACGTGTCATACTTTTTGAGTCCATCAATCCCTTGAGTGTTTGGCCCAATCTTGATGAAGGTATTTGCCAAAAATCACCCAGATAGGTGATTCTTTATGGTTGGATTTCAGCATTTGTTTTTTTATTTTTCCGTCTTGTGCTTCATAATCGGTCCCATAAGAATAAAATACGAACATCTGGTTCAAGGTTGAAACTAGAGTTGGCAAATGCTCCATAAAATCTCTAGTTGGAGTTCTGATATATGGTCCACCAAAATGAATATTCCCCCATCCATTAATGGCAGACTGCAGACCTCGATCTCAATATCATGAAACATGGTTCTGTGGCCTCCATACGTTGGTACAATGATGGCACTAAATTCGGGTCGGTCTACTATGCAAACATTGTATCCATCATTGAATGCTCATTGAAAAACGTGTTTTTAATTTATAAAATACATTTTTAAAAAAAAATTAAAATAACACATCTTTCAAGGGACATTCAACAGTACTGACTATGTTTGCATACATTTAGGTATGCAAATGGTTGCATACTAAATTTGTCGACTAAATTCAATCCTCTATTGTGCACTCGGACAATGCAAAGAAACGTATTTAAAGAAGGGTCGGGTTCGGGTGACCAACAGTTTTGACCAACACCTTAGTGTACCCTCGTAGAGGATGAATTAATGGCTAATTTTTGGTGAGATGATCTCCTCACCAAAAAGATAACCCCAACAAAAAATCAGCCCATTTTGAAATTTCTAACCCCGTTAAATGTAGTTTTCAAGTAACACCATAAAAATCAACGGTATATAATTTTTCAACTTCTAAACTAGTCTATGAATATAAGAATGATTTGAATTTTTGTGAGGATGATCTCCTCACCATATAGATCATCTTCACCAAAAATCAGTCATTTGATTCATCTTCTATGAGGGTACACCAAGGTGTTGGTCAAAACTGTTGGTCACCGGAACCCGACCCTTTAAAGAAAGCAATCAGGATCACAAAATTTGATGGGTCCCACAGGGAGATTCAATATACGACCGAAAACAATACAATTAATAACAACCCTCTACTACTCTATATCTACGACCGTTACAAACATGATAGTAGAACACGTGGTGTGGTGCATGTAGAGAAATCAGGCCCAGGTCATACTACCATTATCATGTACGTGCATGAAACTAGACAGAACTTGTATGGATGAATCGGAGTACTGGCGACAACGCGCCGATTGGCGGTTGAATAAATCCAAATCCAGTTAATCCTTTTTTAGCAATTTTACCCCGATTTCTCGTTAAGTTCTTTCTTCTTTTGTAATGGCTATTTTTTATCCTGGTATTTGGCACCATCAGCTAAGTGCCACCTGTCCTGCGATCCAACTCCACTGTATTAGTCGTACGGCTGTCAGGGAAGGGAATCCAACGAAGAAGAATAGACGGTGGAGGTTGTTCCAGACGCAGTATAACTTGGTAATTCGCTCAAGGCATCCTTAATATCCAGTCCTGGATCTCGTCGTCTCCAAGTACTTCCCAGAAATCCTCCTCCTGTCTACTGGTTTCTGATGCCACCACCACCGTCTCCGTCTGTGAGTCGAAATGCACCGGCAGATCACTGCCTGGTTTCTCGACTTCTGCTTTCACCTTATCCTTCTGCTGCTGCTGTTGGGGTTGGAAATTTTGATTCGGTAACGGGATGTTGAGTTTCGCCCGGGACCCACGACACTTAATGGCTTCCCTATCGTATGCCAGAGCAGCTTCTTCAGCGGTATTGAAGGTGCCGAGCCATTTCCGAGCTGGAATTCGAGGGTCACTGATTTCAGCTACCCATTTTCCCCACTGTCTCTGTCGAACACCCCGGTAACTATTCTTCTTCTTCCTCCTCGAATTCT
Source organism: Euptelea pleiosperma (assembly GCA_035048495.1). NCBI lineage: Eukaryota > Viridiplantae > Streptophyta > Magnoliopsida > Ranunculales > Eupteleaceae > Euptelea > Euptelea pleiosperma. Next base: position 2,949,484 of record CM068545.1, read on the forward strand.
CAACTTGGGGTGGCTCGAAAAGATTGCATCCTAGACAACCGTCTATTCTACAGAATTGACACGTTTCAGCATCAGGGAGAAGAAAAACTATTGCTCCTTGGTCAGTGCTGGAGCTACTAGCCGCAGGTGAAAATGTGCTGGCACTTTTGACGGCTGTAGATAGCCGGAATAGTTCAGCAATGTGGCCAACACCATCGATGCCGGAAATGACGTGCTTGAGAGCGTCGACCATGATTGACATCTCCTGTTCTTTGGTCAGACGTTGAATTGTTTGACTTTGAACTCCATCTGTTTTCGGCCTTTTTGAGGACTTCTGCATTTTTTGTGGACCTCCACTCCTTAGATATTTTTTCGAAGACAGTTTTTTGGGCGGTTGCTACATCAAATTGGCTGCTATTTTAAATTCCTGTCTCAAATGTGACGCTCGAAACAAAAAAGCGAGGTGCCTTTGTATACTGGGACGTCGAAATTGTGCCAGCTGTACACTGTTTACACGCGGATTTTGAAGAAGGAGGTTTCATTTTGGACACTTGGATTAAGTTTTATTCAAGTAAGAGTGGTGGGGGTTCCAGACTTCTAGGTGTTACGGCTGCGATTGAGAGGGACAAGAAAAAGGCTTGGAGTTGAGACTTGAAGTCAAACTAGTCGTTGACGTCATTATAGAGACCATGCCGACCTTGGTCGGTTAGGAAAAATTTATGATATCTACTTCGGTGTCAAAATTTTGATGCCGAAGTCTCTCAATTTGCCACGTAGTAGACTCTTTCGGGCCCACTGACTCCATGAATATTTGGCCCACATCTTGGTGGACCCACACACCAAAAATCAAGCATGATTAGTGATTTCTAGCGATTGAATTTGAGCACTTTTACATCATGGGCTTGGAATCACTTCTGGAATCACTTCATAGGCATGTTCATAAAGCCCATGATGAAAAGTGCTCAAATCCTACGGCTAGAAATCACCAATCACGCTGATTTTTGGTGAGTGGGTCCACCAAGATGTGGGCCAAACAGTGGGATGCAACAAGTTATACCTGACACTGTTGGACGTGAGGGAGTAAAACTTTGATGACAGGGTGCAATATGAGCGATGTGGCACACTCTTAGAAGACTCTGACCGTATGGATGTTTGGCCAATCCCTAGATGGACCTACAAACCAAAAATCAGCCCGATTAGTGATTTCAATCCTTTGGATATTTGTACCTCAAATAATGGTCAATAATGCTCAATTTTCTCAAGGTTAAAATCAACCGATGAAAACAACTCCAATCCAACGCCTAGAAACCACTAATCCGGCTGATTTTTGGTTTGTAGGTCCACCTAATGATTGGCCAAACAGCCATACGGTCCGATTACTAATGATCGGCCTTAATGATGGGGCCCTGTCATCAAAGTTTTATTCCTAAAGACCCATGCGGTCAGTAGGCCCATATATGGCAGCCATCGGTAACAAAAATGACGCTTCCTCACAAAAAAAAGTGTGTATACCTTTGTTACATTTTTTTCCTAAACAAGTACTAGACGGAAAATTTTCGAAAGGAACCCAAGTTTAAGGGTATTTTTAAAAAGAACCGTATTTTTTAAAATTTATCAAAACAAACCTATGACGCCAAACTGTTTGGCGTATGCTCAAAAAATGCTTCAATGGCAGATTTGCCCTTGTCTTGTTGCGTCTTCTCGCCTGAAAAAAGGTCATATTGCTGTCAAACGCCATACTGTTTGGCTTTGGCGACTGTTAATAGTCGACGCCGAACAGTTTGACAACTGTTAATAACCGTCGCCAAACAGTAAGGTGTCTGACAGCAATTTGACCTTTTTTCATACACAATTTTGGTGTACCCAAATAAAAGATAAATCATTGGCTGATTTTTGGTGAGGATGATCTCCTCACTATTAGATCACATGTTCTGAAATTTCTACCATCATGAAATGTGGGTTTCAAGTTATCATGGTAAAAAATAAACACCAAACAGTACGGCGTATCATTTTTTGAACCTCCAAACGGTTTGGCGGTTCACAAAATGATACGCCATACTGTACAGCGGCTTATAACAACATACGCCAAACCTTTTGGCGTATCGTTTGAAGAGGACATTTCGGCAATTTTAAAGTTTCGTGAGAATACGCCAAACGGTTCGGCGTCCTAGATTTGTTTTGACAAATTTAAAAAAATACAGTTCTTTTTGAAAAATAGCCTTAAACTTAGGTTCGTTTTGAAAATTTTCCGTTAAAAGTTCATTGATGACCGCATGACAAACCTTTTGGAGTAAAACTTGTGTCACAAGATGTTGCGACGGAAGCCAGTCACAGCACTCAATATGAGCCACGTGGCACACGATCAGAGGGGGATGACCGTATGGATGTTTGGCCAGTCCCTCGGTGGACCTACAAACCAAACTCAGCCTTATTAGTCATTTAAAACCTTTGGATTTTTGGACCCAAATAACGCTCAATAATGCTCAAATTCTTACCGTTAAAATTAACCCATGAAAATAACTTCAATAAAATCGGTTAGAAATCACTAATCAAGCTGATATTTTGTGTGCCGGTCCACTGAGGGACTGGCCAAACATCCATACGGTCATCATCCTCTAATAATATGCCAAGTGGATCGTATTGAATGCTGTGACCGGCTTCCGTCACAACATCTTGTGACACAAGTTTTATTCAACCTTTCGTACATATAAGTACAATAATTTGGCTTAGCTGTCGACAGTAAGGAAGCCAACGACACGAGTATCTCGAATAACATGTGTAGAGAGAGAGAGAGAGACAGAACCTATATGCCTTTTCTTGCACTATGCCTTGACTGTCCTCGCTCGAGAGCACGTAGACGGTTGATGGAGCGCCCACAAATCTAGTGTTCAAATCACCGGCCTAAACTAAATTCGGTGGGGCTTCCACCCTTCCACACTCCAAATGACTTTCTGTTGAGTAAAATTTCTGTCACAGAGTTTTGACAGATGCTTCTGTCACAATGAAAATCACAGGCCACGTGGCACACTCGTAGTGGACACTGACCGTATGATTGTTTGGCTAGACCCTCAGTGGACGTCTAAACCAAAAGTCAGCCTGATTAGTGATTTACAACCTTTGGATCAGCCTCATGATTATGGGATACTTTTACTTCCAATCTAATTAAAATCATATAACTAATTACATTTTTTTTTTTTTTTATCAAAGAGATTACATTTATTTTTTTTGGTAGTTAAGCCTGTTTTAAAAGAGACCAGTAACTCAGTGAAAGTGGGTTTTGAACCCAGGTCTATGGTATCATCACCCACAAACTTTACCAACTGAGCAAGCTGACACCTTCAAAGAGATTACATTTGATGATGAGAATGGCTAAACATGTGAAAATGAAAGTACATTTGAAGTGATTTTAATTAAGAAAAAAAAATATAAAATTTTCTTGTACAAGAGATATTATGTGTCTGCCTTCGATGAGAGGTTTTGATTTACAAATCTTTAGGGACTTGCATACATAATTTTTCTTTTAGAACAACCTAGAGTACATGTGACAAATTTTTGTTTATATGGCTATTGTTCGTATGTACAAGATTTAAGGCCCAACGCGCACGGTGGCAACACTGCCCACCACAAAATAGGTGTAATCAAAAGGAGAGCTTAATCTCAGAAGATCAATGGCTCTGATACCATTTTAAGAAAATGAGATTTTATTGATGAACTGATTGATTATTCAAGCTCTTACATAGATCATTACAATACTCCAACAAAAAAAGAAAGTTAAATCTTAATTTATAGAACCAAATCTAATCTCAATCTTACTTGATAATCATACTAATCTTAACTAGGGGAATATGCAATGAGATACATCGATTGTGATATGGTATATCTCATGAACTTTATTACAATCTATATTATATCTCTAATAGCCTTGTGTATCAAATGCTTGATTGTGATATGGTATATCTCATGAACTTTATTACAATCTATATTATATCTCTAATAGCCTTGTGTATCAAATGCTTGATTTCAGCTTGACGTTTGACTGAACCAAATCTTGGAATATCTCCATGGCAGAAACAGGCAAGCACAATGACACAATTGTGTTGCTGTTCTCCTTTCCATTGGGAACAAATAAGGCCCAGCTCTGATCAATATTTGCTGGTCCTACTTGTGTAGGATCTCCCCAACCGAAATCAACATCATACAACAGAATTCGAGTCCATTTACTGATCGTAAAAGTATTCGTCATCGATGTTCTTGATCTTGTTATTTCATACTAATCGATTGCTGATTGAACATACTCTTATGTTACCAATTCGATTGCCTCTTGTACTATTTTAACAGCAAAAGATAATGGTTTTGCCATTAATTCCCATGCACTACAAAGACAACATGTGACCATGATGCCATTAATGAAGCACCCTTTGGGCAGTGGTGGATTGAATTTAGATCGTACTTCTACGACGATGAGAAGCTTCATTTGTTCGTTGGGTCGCATTTTAAGTGCTCGTGTTCGAGCACACCATAAGAATGCTGAGAGCACTGTGAATTATGTGCAGTTGTTTATGATCCCATCCTCCATAGCTATCCTTTTCAATTGGCTTAGCTTTTCACGGTTGAAACAGAAAGATCTATATACCATTTCTTCTTGACCAAGACTAATGACGTTCAGTACCTCCTTGTTCTTTTCAAATTCATGGTGAGGATATTTGACATTGGGGGGTTGTCTAGATCTCACCATGGATCTGTCTAGAGATGGAAGAGTGTTTAAGGGTAGGCCTTGCGCAATTTTAGCCCATGATCTCATGACCTCCATTAAGGATTTAAGATCAGTCATGCAATGGTTCATCCCTATTCCAAGAACAAACCCCCCACACTTGAACTTTGTCACCTGAAGATGCAGAAACAATTTTAAAACAAGTATTATCATTTATTAGGATAATAATATATTATTTATCAAGAAGTAAAAAAAAAATATATATATATATATATATATATATATATATATATATATATATATATATATATATATATATATATATATAGGGGAACAACAATTTCATACAACATTTTTTACAACAAAAATTGGCACGGGCCAATGTATAAATTAGAAGTCTTGCAATGGGGTGATTTTTTGCGAGGATGGTCTCTATAGTGAGGAGATCATCTTCACAAAAATTCAAATCAATCCGATATTCGTAGATCGGTTTACAAGTTGAAGAATTATGGACCGTCTATTTTTATAATTAACTTGAAAACCACATTTGATGGGGTTAGAAATTTCAGAATGTGCTGATTTTTTGTAGGGGAGATCTATATGATGAGGAGATCATCCTCGCCAAAAATCAGCTATTGGTTCATCTTCCATGTGGGTACGCCAAAATTGTTGTCAAAAATGTTGTATGAAATTGTTGTCCCGTGATCCTATATATATATATATATATAGGGGATGACCCGTGCCAACGGTACTCCCTGAAAAAGCAATTGCAAATAAACGGGTGCCTTCAGCACTCAAACCCACTTCCTAAGAGAGGAAAATCTTAATAGTACTTGTGCCTTCGGCACTCGAACCCATTTCCATAAGCAAGAGATGGGAGTGACGAAAAATATTAGAAAAAAACCTAAGAGAATGATTGATAAGCACAAATCTTAAGTTCATATGGCTTGTAATTAATTTGCTCAAACATTAAAAAAAATGCAATACCAACACCAACAATATATGAAGCGAAATATTTCCTTATCAAGTATTGAAACCTGTCTTAGATCACAAATTCAATTCAAACAACATAACAAAACCTACCTCTCAAAGAAAATAACATATCTCTGGTTTTGTGGGACCCTAAAGAGCTTCTCCAAGTAACAATCTCTCTACTTCAATCATAGTAGATTCTCCCCAGGCCACTTGCAGTATGACAACTGAATCAATTGCAAAATAATAATGCCATCTCAACTTATAAAACTAAGATAATGAATTGATAATAAACATAAAGCTAGTTATTAAAAATTTACAGAATTAAGCAAAATGTGTAATCAACAAAATAAACGAGTACATTACATTCACGATGAAGCATGCATTCACGTTAGTTATTCTGAATTCGGCCCCATGTTGTCGTTGAATTTACTTTACTCAACCCGATCAAACCCAATTCCTCCATTCCACTGTAAGCTTCTGACCCAATTATTAAATTATCTCAGTTAATGAAAGAAACTAACAATTAAGTAGAACTAAACATAGCCCAAGAAACATGACTTCTTATATCCTAAGAATGAATGAATGCTTCGAAACCCAGTCAAGAAAGAATGGACGAAACATAAATTCGTTGTGAAATTAAACAAAACTGAACACTTATGAAGGAAATTAGTTAATGCAATGTGTAATTTGACAAAACCTCATAAAGAATAGTAGTTAAAAATAACAAATCGTGAGTTTGGATGTACAAAGTAGGCCTAAATGTATGCAAAAGTCTTTCAAGAGCTTGGATGTACAAAAATCACATACGAAACTCTATACAAATAAAGATAAAGCGCCCAAACTAACAAAAACAATACTGGATGTAACCTTCAAGCGACGGCCATAAACATTCAGTTGTTAGAGAGAGAAGGAAAACTGAAAACTGAAAACAAAAAGAGAAGGAAAAATGAAAACATAGAACAATGAAGCAAGGAGTAAGGAGAGTATACACACCCACACCTATGCAACACTTTGTAAGTTTGGATCTCCACCAACAGACTACTGAAAAGAATCTCTCCAAACATTTGCTTCAATGACCCACTGAACTTGTGTCTGGTTGGCGACTTCCAACCATGTTATGTTAGCTGAAGTTATACGTACACTCAGTTGCAAATTTTGCAGGTTGTCTTTGAGTAAGGCTCAAGATGCACCAACTCCTTGCTCTTGTTGTCGAAGGCGTGCTCCAGATGCTCTGCATCCATGAGTCCTTATTATTCTCGATATTCATGGGCTGCAAATTTTGACACGTGAATTAGAGGGACTGATGACAACATATTGCTACCCCAATCTAATAACTGAACTTTTACGAAGCAAATTTATAGTGCTTTCTGACATTTTCATATTAACATAAAATAGTTGCTTTCTGATTTTTCAGATCATCAACATTCTTGGGTATTTTCATACCTAGATATTGAAGGTAGTGTAATAATAGACTAAAATGTATATTAAAACATTGCATAAAAATCATTCTCTTTTCAGGTTGGTTGAGACAATTGAACTACTATAGCTACTAATTTCAGAGTTTAAAATTGGTGAGATTTTGAAGGTAGTTTCAAGAGAACCCGTTGAACATCAAAGACCGCTAATTTCTACTGAAAATCTCCCTGCTACAAAGAATTTCAGCAGCTCAACTACCCATCCAGAACCAGCCATCTACTTATATGTGTATCCAACCATATAGTTATGTTGTCTTCTAACAGCATCTATAAATTAGAAACTATGAAAACATCAATGATTGAATATTGCAGGAAAAGTACTCTTGGCCTCAAAAAATAAAAGTGAAAAAAGGAAAAAAGAGACACCTAACAATCCAACAATTTTGGCCTCATCTAACAATCCAGCAATGGTGAGGCATCTCAGATTCTTGTTGATCCAGACCTCGGATGAACTTACCAATCTTGTGGATGGGTCAAAAGAATTGATCTCAAAATACTACATTCACCGTTCAAAAGAATGAGATCTGTCCATTTGTTAGAATCATCGGAACCAACCATTACAGACAACATGATGCATAACCATTTGATTGAATGGTCACTTGACAAAAATCACCTTTAACAACAATCCCCAACCACACAAATTCAGACCAAAACCCATTAGAACATGTCATTGTCAATCCCAAAACAAAACCAATCAAACCAAAATACAAAACCCCAAACCCAAAAAAACAAAATCCCAAACCAAAAAAAAAAAGAAAATACAAACATCAACCCCCCAAAAAAAAGGGTCAGGTTCGGGGAACAACCATCATTGGCCGATTTATAGATCACCCCAACAAAAAATCAACCCATTCTGAAATTTCTAACCCCAACCCCCAAAAAAGAAGGGTCAGGTTCGGGGGACAACCATCAATGGCCAATTTAGAAAATCCGAAGAAATTTCAGACTCAGTCCAACAGTTTGAACCGATCATCTTCACCATATTTGACAGGGTTAGAAATTTCGGATTGGGCTGATAGAAATTGGGCAGATTTTTTCTATTGGTCTTCACCAAAAATTACCTCAGTCCAACATTCTCGTTAGAAATTTAAAATCAGCCCATTTAATCCCAAACCAAAACAAATCAAACCAAAATACTGAACCCCAAACCCAATAAAAAATCCCAAACCAAAAAATATAAAATACAAACCTCAAACCCCAAAAAAAGGGTGAGGTTCGGGGGACAACCATTTTTGACAACCATCAATCAGCCCATTCTGAAATTTTTAACTTTCAGACTCAGTCCAACAGTTTCTAACAATCAGCCCAATCCAACATTTTGGTTAGAAATTTCGGATTGGGCTGAACCGTCTAGAACTCAATCCAACATTGAGAACCCTAAACCCTTAGCTCAGACCAACAGGGTTAGAAATTTCGGCCTCAGATTTTTTCTATCTATTTTCACCAAAACCAAAAACGGACAGGAAGAAAGAGAGAGAGAGAGAGAGAGAGAGGCTTACCTGAGGGTCACCGTCGGGCGAAGGAGGGAGCGAAGGAGATGCAGATGCAGCAGGTGGGAGCGAAGGAGGGAACCGGAGCGAGAGAGGGGCAGGAGAGTGAGAAAATTAGGGGATTTTGCAAGAAAGGGGTTCTGTTGAGAAAAGGGCGGCCAAACTCCCGCCTAAAGCATAAACGGGGAGCAAGATCTCAACCGTTGTTTGGGCGAGATCTCAACCGTTCTTTGTGAAGCCCGAGACAAACTTTGTGCATTGTTATATAGATATATATATATTATCACACGCACACGTACGTATATATATATATATATATATAACATAACATAACATAACAGGGAAGTTGTCTTATCTCTTATCTTATCCTGCTTCATAAGATAAAGAGTGGTTGAGATCTATCTGATGTGGACGGTTAGATTTCAGCTACTCAATCCTCCTCATTTGACCTCGTGCGCAACATATTGAAATTTTTTTGAAATTTGAATTTAGTGCTATTATTAATTTCGTTATTTTTTCATTTTTTTTTAATTTTTGCCCCTGTGCGATACGTTAACACCCCCAATCTATTATACCGTTTGATTGCCGAAGGCTCCCAATTTTTGCAAACACTTTTGTCGGAGAGTGCCGTGAGCACGGGCCATTTACTAGTCTATATAATAAGTGACAGTGGTTGTTTTCCCACTTATACCGCCTCTTATAGGCTTCAACAAAGAAGGGCCAAGATCTTATCCCCAGTTGGACGGTTGATCTCAACCACTCACACTCGATTTTGACAAACACTTTATCAGAGAGCGCCGGACCACCTACTAGTATATATACAATTTCGGGTCTATATCAAACATGGTTCGAAGTCTTGGGATCAGAGGCTAGATCGGTGGGCCCCGATCCCGATCTAGATCGGTGGGATCAGCCAACTCGCCCCAAGACGATGTGAAAATCCTTCAGGAAATAGAGAACTCGTGCGAGACAAACATGGTTTGGATCGGATCGGTGGGCTCCGATCCTGATCCAGATCGCCCGATCCAGACCGGGATTGGCCGAGACTTTGAACTATGATATCAAACTACCCAAAGTCGGAACCGTTATTTTCAGTTCGGTTCCGGTTCTGCTTCATTTTTAGTCGATTCCCAAAAATATAGAATTGAAACTGATTTTTTTGGTTCCAGTTCCGATTCATTTTTTCCACACTCCAGCATGTGTAGAAGGGGCGGCTATCGTTCCAGGGAGAAAAAATTCGCTTCAAACGGAAGGTCCCCTCTCAAAATGTCTGACACCTGGTTTAACATGGATTAGGTAAAGGCCTTGAGGTACATGCATGTCACACATTTGATCGTGCCCCAGGACCAGCGAATTTTTCATGGGGCCCAGGGGGAACTAGTCAGGTGCTCTAAGAGGCCCGGATGCCTTAGAGATAAAATGGCAAAACAGGTAAAATGACTATTTTACATTCAGAGATACCCTTGATGAATATCTCTTGTATCGTGTCAATTTCGGGTACATATCAAAATAGATATGTAACGTTGACATTTGTACTAGCAATATTCAGTACAGCTTAGTTACTACATGATGTGGTTTTATAATACCTGCACGGTCAAAAGAGGTAGTTCTAAGACATTCTTTGCTCCGTCAAAGCTATAAACAAGCTTTCGTAGTTTCGAAGGATCCAAAGATGTAACATCACCCAACACATTGATCTCATGGTCAGCAACTGCTTCAACAAAGGGTACACCTACTCCTGTGCACTTCACCATTAGTTTCCCATCTGAACTCATAGTAAGACTTCCTGCGAGCGGATAAAAATGAACCAAGACCTTAGACAAGGCTTGCTTGGTCACTTCAATAACATTCTCACTTCTTTTTCTTCCATCTCCCTTGTAGCAGAATACCATTTCAACAAGGAATGCCATGTTCTGATCCAGATTCGTCAAGAAGTAGATCCCATTGTAAGTTTCCACCGCAGGTCGGACTAAAATTGGTTTGAACTTCTTTAACGTAAACGACTCGCCCTCCATTAAAATATCGGATGTTTAAGTACAAGCTCACAGTACAGAGAAAAGACATATGCCATAACCCTTAATCTTCATTCTATATATAATGAAACCCTTGATCGGGTTGTACACGTGCTGCTTTTCTAATTTAATTATAGAAATGAAAAACAAAGAAAAATGAGTGGTCGAGGATTCGAATGGTGATTTTCGTTATCGGATGAGGGCGGGCCAGGATAGACACATTGTGCGCCACGTGTGCACGCAATTATTAAGATAATAATTTTAGATTAGACCTGACAGCAAGTATTGATCGAGCCCGGGTGGTTGAGATTAATTTTAGATTAATTAGACATTTAGACCTGAAAAGCAGTATTGTCCGAGCCCAAGTGGTTAAATCGGTGCCCAAAATGGTCCAGGTCATCATCAATCCAGAAATCTGAGATTTAATTATATGTTTTGAGGTAAAAAATTTAGATGCAAAGGACTTTGGATGCAGAGGGCTCTCGTGGCCCTACATAACTCAATTTTTTGGCCCTCAAAAATCAAATTCTTTCCTTAGACCTCCTCCACATTGAACATCGAAAATCTGATTGTTAGAAAATGGATCTTTGTTAACTAATGTGTTATGTACAAGTTGAATGGAGATAACACACACCATCTTTTGTTGCATTGTGTGTTTGCCAGATAAATTTGTGCATATTTTTTGGATCTAGTGGGTCTACTTTGGGTCATACTAGTATCTATTAGGGATTTGCTGGGAGGGTGTGGCTCAAGATTGCACTATCTACTAGGGGAGAACTCTTGTAGAGGATGGTGCCGTGTGCGGTGATTTGGGGCATATGGCTGGAGAGAAATAGGAGGGCTTTTAGATGAAAAGATGGCCAAACATCGAGGTGTGATATCTAAAAGTCTGCCACGGGGCTCAGACTGTGGTCCTTTGGTGACGGACGTCCATCAGCAAAGTTCTACCCACCTGAGGACCAGTGTTGTTAGAGCCCAGCAGAGTGAACCGGTCCGTAAAATAGTCCAGCCATCAAGGTCGACATCGAACCAGAAATCTGAGATTTAGTTATGTGTTTTGAGAAGCAACTAGAACGCCGTCCAATGTCTTCAAGCCATTGTTATTTTGGGAAATATGTCTACATCTAGATAGGAGATAGATACCATTTTGAGATAGGATGACGTGGTACATTGGCCTATGGCCTACGTACGGTACTAGCTGGTGTTCCGACTAGACCACCAAGTCAATGGCCTATGTCCTACGTTTGCTGACGACCATATTGGACATGAGGAGACCCTCAATCGAGTGGTGGAGAAGTGGTATCAAGTTATCAACGACAGCTCCAATCAGTATTCACGGGAACCGGTCCTATAGAAGCTAAAATGTATAGTGCATTGCTTATCGTTTCGAATCATTGGGAAATGATATTACGAAAAGGAAAAAGATGTGCCTGAAACTTTTTCAAACGAATCACGACGTTTGATACTCACCACTGTCATCTGGGCCCAGTGACCGCATGGATGTTTATCCCACCCCTTGATGGATATACACACCAAAATTCACCCTGATTGGTAATTTATATCTATTAGATTTTAGCACTTTTTAATACTTTTTAAGGCGTTCTTATAGCCGTTGAATGAAACCATTTTTTTCAGTACTAAAACTAACGGATCAAAATCATCAAACAAGCTTATTTTTGGTGTGAATGTCTACTAAGGGGCGGGCTAAACATCTATGCAGTCAGTGGGCCCAGATGGCAGTGGTGACTACCCAAAATGCCGCTTCCGCATTTGAAAAGATATCGGGTATACTTGTTACATCACGACCCTTAGGAAAAAGATGTAACAAGATATACCTGAAATTCTGGCTGTGCACGATTTTTGTTAATCAAGGCTGCAATCTGTGCCCATTGATCCACATGGATTTTCAGCCCACCCCTTTATGAAAATATACACCAAACATCACCCTGATTGGTATTTTCTAGCCATTAGATTTTACTACCTTTTAAGGCATTTTTATAGACGTTGGATTCAACCATTATTTTAGTACTACAAGCAACGTTTAAAAGTCAACAAAACACGCTGATATTTATATAAATGTCTACTAAGGGGCGGGCTAAACATCCATACGGTCAGACTCAGATGGCAGTCGTGAGTAACGCCAAATTCGTGCTTCTGCACACCAAAAAGATTCAGGTATACCATATTACATCACTACCCATGATATTATTGTGACGATGGTACTGTAGGTACAGATTGTCAATGGTCTCCATCGGAGTAAAACTTCTACCACGGCGTTTCTGTCACAAAGGACAATACCAGCCGTGACACGTTCTTAGTAGACTCGGACGGTATGGATGTTTGGCCAGTCCCTTGGTGGACCTGTAAACCAAAAATCAGCCTGATTAACGATTTATCGATGAAAACTTTAACAAAAAGGTGTTATTTCCATCATCCTCTTCAAAATCGCCAAGAGATGTATTAATATGATCAAAATGCCTTCAATTTTTTAATAAAATTTAAGAGAGGCATCCAAAAGACGTGGACACACGGCACACTCTTGGGGAAAACTGACCGTATGGATGTTTGGACAACCCTTTGGTGGACTCACAGATTTAAAAAAAAAAAAAAAAAAATTCAACCTGATTGGTAATTTTAGTGGTCGGATTTCAGTATCCCTAATAATGATCCAATTAGAGGGCTAAAAATCAGCCCATGAAAAGATCAAATCCAACGGCTATAAATCATCAATCGGATGATTTTCATCCTATATCCACTTGGGACGGGCCAAGCATCTATATAGTCAATGGTCTCCAAGAGTGTGTGGCACGTTGGAACATGCAAGAAACTTTTGTTTTAATATTTTCTAACTAAAAGCGTAAAATGGTAAATGTCTCTTAGCTAGGGAGATATAGCTAATGAAATAGATCTTCATATTTGGATGTGAGAGCAAGGTGTGCTTTTAGCTAATCTCCAAATATGGCTAAGCAATTGGAGATATAATTGGAGAGTATTTTCCTAGCGTTTTTCACTTTATTTTGAAATGGCTAACTATGAAGTACAATCATATGAAGTCGAAAACAATATTGTTGTTGATCAGCTATATATTCTATTTTTAGATTGAGATTTTCAATTTGTTTCTAAAAAATGAACAAAAATAGTCTAAATATTACAAAAGCCTATTATTTCTGGATCAGAACTTTCATATTAATTTAAAATTCCATTTAAATTCATAAATGCAATCATAGGTGAAAAAAAAAAAACTGCCTTAAACCTTTTTTTTTAAGATAAATGCAAGTATACTTGGTAAGTCATACATGGGGACAGTGGCGAAGCTAGGATTTTGTTCGAGGGTGGGCTCGAAAAAAATTGATCTTGGTAAAACAGTAAAACCTTTGAGAGGGTGGGCACTGCTGCTGTTAAGAATAATATGGAAACAACGGTCCCAGAATTTCCAGATTCTTCTCTAGAGATTTTTTCTAGAGAAAATCTTTCCAATCCTAAACGTCATCTGCTCCAAAAAGAAGCTGAGAACACCAATTTAAGGAGTTTCCAACCTTGAGGAATTCTCATATTTGACAAACAGAATTGCTAACTATGGTGGCAAAAATGACGCTCTCCCATCTAAATAAGGAATCATTATTTCCTTCTTGGGTGACTGCACCTCAAAACAAAGGAACCGAGACTCAAAACAAGGTCACCCCGTATCCTATTCCTTGGATGACTGCACCTCAACTGCCTTGTGTGGAAAAGCACAGTTGTGAAGAGTCGTCCACCATTTGCACGGCAAATACCTCTAACACTGCCCTAAGCCAATTGAACTTAACCCTAATTGCTAACACTATTCGCGAACCAAACTGATGAGTGCAGGTAAATATGTGATGAGGGACCACACTATGAGCTATGGCACGCCTTAAGTGGACATTCATATAAAAAGTCAGCCTGATTAATGATTTCTAACGATTGGATTGGAGTTTTTTCATGGGTTACATTTTTAACAGTGCATGGGAATCGAGCATTATTTTGGGTACTCAGATCAAAGGTTATAAATCACTAATCATGCTGATTTTTGGTATGTAGTTCACTAAGGATGGACCAAACATCTGTACGGTAATTATTCTCTAAGAGTGTGCCACGTGGCTCATAATATGTCCAGCCATCAAAGATTTATTCGGTGATGTGGATAAGATATGACGGTGAAGTGTGAATCGTATGGTGAGTGGATAAGGGACGAGTGTTTCACGTGGGACATTGACTCCATGGACTTCAAAAACCGTCATAATGGTTCGAGACAGTGGCGGACCCAGGATTTTGATCAAGAGGGGGCAAAATCACAAAAAAATTGTTTAAAGGAAGGTAAATCACAAAAAAAGAAATACCAAGGGGGGCAAATTAAGGAAAAATGTACTTGAGGAAGTAAAAAAAATTATTTTTTATAAATAATTTCAAAGTTGATTGGGGGGGCCTGGTTCGAGAGGTTTAAATTTAATCTCGTTAAGAGAGCTTGGAGGGTTTAGGAGCGACTGACCAATAAGTTTTGGGTGGCATTATTTGCACCACCATTTCCATATTTACGCATACATCTAATCTACACGTACGTACCATAAGTTTCATGTGGGACATTGAATCGAGCTGTCTTAGGTCGGCAGGGGCATGGACTTAACAAACATGCCCCTGTACGGTAATTATTCTCTAAGAGTGTGCCACGTGGCTCATAACATGGCCAGCCATCAAAAATTTATTCGGTGATGTGGATAAGATACGACGGTGAAGTGTGAATTGTATGGTGAGTGGATAAGGGACGAGTGTTTCACGTGGGACATTGACTCCATGGACTTCAAAAACCGTCATAATGGTTCGTGACAATGGCGGACCCAGGATTTTGATCAAGGGGGGGCAAAATCACAAAAAAATTATTTAAGCGAGGGTAAATCGCAAGAAAAGAAATACCAGGGGGGGCAAACTAAGGAAAAATATACTTGAGGAAGTAAAAAAAATTATTTTTTATAAATAATTTCCTGGGTCTGCACTGGTTCGAGAAGTTTAAATTTAATGTGGCCCGGCTGGGCACGGCTCGTTAAGAGAGCTTGGAGGGTTTAGGAGCGACTGACCAATAAGTTTTGGGTGGCATTATTTGCACCACCATTTCCATATTTACGCATACGTCTAATCTACACGTACATACCATAAGTTTCATGTGGGACATTGAATCGAGCTGTCTTAGGTCGGCAGGGGCATGGACTTAACAAACATCGGTGTAAATGTGGGCCATGGCCTGACCCGGCCCGTTAAGAGAGCTTTGCGGGATGACTGGATGAATGGTTTGGACTTTGGAGTAAAGAAAACAACCCGCAACCAACTTCTTAATAACGAATCAACTTGGAATGTGGTACACATTTTTCAGTGATGGCCTCTCATTGTGATGTAAATGCAACGAATACAGTGGTTGATCTATTAAAAAACCACCACGTGTATACGAACCGGATCACGGGTTCAGTTTTTATATAATGGGGCATTGGTATGCATGTGAAGCACACATCTTAATGGAGAGATCGAAATAGCTCTTCTGGTGAAGCAGACATCTTAATGGAGGGCTTATATGGACGTACCTCAATCTAGAGGGAACCACGTAAATCTCTGTGGTGTGGGTGATTGCATCTTTGTTCTTTTAATTGTTTATTGTTCTTTCTTCCCAACAGGGAAGAGAGAAAGAGGACATCTTAATGGAGGGCTTAGATGGACATGAAAAATTGTTTACAGTGAACAAATTCAAACCTGTATTAGTCCGGCCTGCCGCAGAAACATACAACGGGGTTTACTTTTTGTCGAATCTCGACCAGAACATGGCATACCTCGTTGAATTGGTATTCTGCTTCAAGGGAGATGAAAGAAAAAAGAGTGACAATGTCGTTGAAGTGATCCAAAAAGCCTTGGCTAAGGTCTTGCTTCATTTCTATCCATTGGCGGGAAGTCTAATGATGAGTTCAGATGGGAAACTAATGGTGGACTGCACAGGAGAAGGTGTACCCTTTGTTGAAGCAGATGCCGATCATGAGATCGAAGTGTTGGGTGATGTTTCTATGCTTGATCTCTGGAAACTACGGATGCTTGTCCATACGTTTGATCAGGAAGCAAAAAATGTCTTAGAATTACCTCTGTTGACCGTGCAGGTATGATCAAAACGCATCCATGATAAGTCTATGAAGCTGACCTTTCTTTCATCACTAGTAAAGTTGACTCATGTATTCTTACTTTTTGATAAAAAAAATATTTTATTTTATTTTGCATCTTCAGGTTACAAGGTTCAAGTGTGGAGGGTTTGTTCTTGGTATAGGCATGAACCACTGCATAATTGATATTGTGTCCTTAATGGAGTTTATGAATTCATGGGCTGAAATTGCACGAGGCCTACCCTGTACTATTCTTCCATCTCTAGATAGATCCATATTGATGAGATCTAGACAACCCCCCAAGATCAAATATCCCCACCATGAATTTGAAAAGAACAAGGAAGTACCATTCACTCTTGGTCAAGAAAAAATGGTATACAGATCCTTCTGTGTCAACCCTGAAAAGCTAAGACAATTGAAAAGGATAGCCATGGAAGATGGGGTCATAAACAACTGCACATACTTCACAGTGCTCTCAGCATTCTTGTGGCGCGCTCGAACTAGAGTGCTTAAAATGGAACCCAACCAACAAATGAAGCTTCTCATCGCCATAGATGTACGATCTAAATTCAATCCACCATTGTCTAAAGGGTGTTTCCTCAATGCAATCACATTCGCGTGTTGTATTTGTAGCGCGGGAGAGTTAATGTCAAAGCCATTATCTTTTGCCGTTCAATTAGTACAAGAGGCAATTGAATTGGTAACAGAGGAGTATGTTCGATCAGCAATCGACTACTATGAAGTAACAAGATCAAGAACGTCATTAATAAATACTTTTATGATCAGTACATGGACTAAACTTCCATTGCACGATGTCAATTTCGGTTGGGGAGATCCGACACAAGTAGGACCTGCAACTAGTGATGAGAAAGGAGCTTTGCTTGTTCGCAACGGAAAGGAGATCAACAACACAATTGTATCATTGTGTTTGCCTGTTTCTGCCATGGAGATCTTCCAAGAGTTGATGCAATTTAAAATCAGGCTAAAATCAAGTATTTGATATACAAAGCTGTACATCGCAACCTATAAAGTTTACTGCTTGTACTCGTACATCTATTTGTTTTCTATTATGATGGAGGATGGACGACGTGTGTCCGTGTGTGTAGTCCTAGTTACTTGAAGATTGTATTTATAAGATAATTTTTTTATATAGAAAATAATATTAGAAATTAAAAAAAAAAAGTGGAATCTTTGGTTATCTTAACTAGGCGATGCCACGTGATGCACGTGCACCTTACACGTGGCACACTCTTAAAGACCACTGACCATATGGATGCTTGGTCCATCCTTAGGTTAATCTACATGCAAAAAAATCAGCCTGATTAGTGATTTCTAAGCATTAGATTGGAGTCATTTTCATGGGTTGCTTTTTAACTGTGTAATTTGAGCATCACTATTTAGCATGCATCTCGAGGCATATTTTTGGCCAATAAAAAAACGACACCACCATGCACATCCATGGAGGACCACATGATCATTACCCTTTTAATAATATTTTTGTATTATTTTTGCTACGATTATACTCTAATATTTTTGTATTTATTTTTGCTACGATTATACTCTAATATTTTTGTATTTAATATATATTTAAGTTTGTAGACAGAGAAATGAGATCTAGAACTCAGAAAAGGCCAGGTAATTGATCCTCTTTATTGATGTAATCACTTTAAAACATAAAGCAACATAGCTAGAAGCAATTTTAAAGAGGAATCCATAACATCCGATTCTAGAGTTATGCCGACTAAACGGTTATAAATATCACAAAGAATGAAGATGAAGAGAAGAGGCTAAGAAGAAATGAACATAGTAAAAGATCAGGGTAATACATTGGCTCTGGTATCCTCTTTTCCTTAAATATCTCCTCATTTATAGTGGAAGGTTGAAGATTAAGATGGCACGATTATAATAAGTGTGGCAATTTTCATCGTGCGTCTGTATTGTGCCACGTGGATCAGAGGTGGCGCCATCGTGTTTGATTACGACCTTTTGATCGAACATGTGGTATGTTACGATGCCTCCATGCAGCCCAGACAACAGTTGATCAAGCAAGTATCTTGTTCCCACATACTTTAGCCGTTTTGTGAACAAGATTGTCTCTGATCGACATCTTATACCCTTACCCCGCCAATCCTACGATTTATCTTTGACCTCCATGCTAGCGCGCGACACTAGCTAGCCTGGCAAAAACATAAATTCCTATTAGCAGGCACATGACCCTTGCGCGAGCTACGTTATACGCAACTACCAAATAGGTACTTTGTAAGTGAAAGATATCAGTATACATCATCGTCTGACGTGCGGGTGCCATTTGGTAGATAGTTGCATGTGCAGGTGCCGTCTGGTAGGCAAGCTCTACGTGCGGGTGCTGTCTGATAAACAAGTTGCATATATGGGTGACGTCTGATAAATAATCTCTCTTGCGGGTGCCATTTGATCTTTGCTTTGGGATATCTACGAAGTAACAACAAACGCATTAAGGGATAATTTTTGGTGCGGGTGATCTCTCTACCAGGGAGATCGTCCTCACCAAAAATCAATAATTTTTAAAACTTCTAACCCTACCAAATACAGACCTAAATTTAACGGTGAAAATGGATGGTCCAAAATTTTTCAATTTGCAATCTACTTTTCACAAGGTTACAAATGTTGGAATGGGCTGATTTTTTGTATGGTTGACATCCACATTGATAAGAATATTATCACAAAAAATCATCCCCTTAACTCATCCGCATGTGGGCCCCACGTCCATTAGTAAGAATATTAGTAAGAATTCCATTAGTAAGAATATCCCAGCCCTATATATATAGAAGTTCAATAGAATTCTTTAATAACAATTGCTTATAGATAAATAATTCAAATGATTGGAAATATAATAGAACATAACTCTTGAAACCTTATTTCCGATGCTTATCAGAGTCTGAAGTTATCCTTATAGTTTCGGAGCCTGATATTCGAGTGTAGAGAAAATTAAACAGGTTGTAAATCACCCTCAAGATCTATGTCAAATTTCGGGGCGTGAGGCTCTTTTTTTAATAGTTGTAGTATATCTACAGAGATGGTATGCATCTTTTTCAATGACTTGGTGTTTAGGTTCGATGAAGTTCTGACGTAACTATCTGTTTTGGCTTTCCTTGCATTTTTCTTTTCCCCACTTTGTACTTTTTAGAAAGATCGAGTCTCGATCTCGTCTTTTAATATATCTTTTTGGACTTATCAAAAATCGAATCTTCCCCATTTTGAAAGCCATGTGTTTTTTTTAGTACTTTCCTAATTTTTCTCTTCAATTCAAACCACAATAACACCAATATGTTTTCTCCATAGTTTTAGAATTGGTGGCTCATTGAGCTCCGGTTTAGCCGTGGAATTAAAAAATAAACCACTGGTTCACTCTCTTTTACCAGTTCTTGAGAAACCGAACCACGAAATTTTAAATTCCGGTCAGACCATCAGTCAAGTCCGGTTTTCAGAACACTGATATCGACCGGTTCAATCTCTGGCTATGTTTTCTAGATTTTAGTCGCAACCGCAAAACACTGTACAAGCATAGCTGCTCATACAGTACAAAGCATCCTATACAAAGCAATCTCGCACGTGACCTTGAGGCACATTACAGTATTACACCACTGGACGTATGAATGTTTGTCCCAATCCCTTGGTAGACTTACAAACCAAAAGTCATTGATGACTTCTAGCCGTTGAATTTTATATCATTTTTTCTTGGGTTGATTTTCGTTGATGATTCGAACATTGTATATGGTACTCAGATCCGACGGCTAATAATCAGAAATCAGGCTAATTTTTTTTGTCTGTAGGTCCATCTGGGGATGGGCCAAAGCCGCCAAACATCCATTACGGTCAGTGGTCTCTAAGAGTGTGCCACGTGGTTCGTACAGCCGCGACCAAGAATGGACACAAATTCGATTGATCTTTGTGAGTAAGTCACTCTCTCTATTTCCCGCCAGACTGCGATCCCCTGCTTTTCCGAGCAGAGAAAGAAAAAGAAAATCTCGATTTCTCTACATCTCCCAAGGTAAACACTGAAAAGAAATGCTGAATTTGTTTCTGGTTCTCTGCTTATCTTCTAATCTAAAATTGTAGTTTTTGACGAATATTTCGTAGTTTTTCAGTTTGAAGATCTCGTTAGAAGGCATTCGATTTTCGAAAGAAGGTAGGGTTTACTTGCAGAAGATAGATTTCTAGGTTTTTGAATGAACGAGTGGGAACTGTCTTGGAGAGAAAGAGAGAAAATAGAACAGAAACAGTTTTGGAGGGAGAGCGTGGAGAGTGGGGTTGTTATTTCCACATTGGTTGAAATAAACCTCGAAATCGAAATTTATTTCCTCACTCGAGGGAGAGCGTGGAGCCCGTTTTTTTCTTTAGGTCAACACAAAGTATCGATCTTGATCTGCAATTTGAAGCATTTGAACAAATTGGCCGCAATAAGCTCTGCCTGGAAAGTATTAAACACATTATTTACTTTGAAGATGATGGAACTAAAATTGATTCTCATTGCTCTGGTGACATGAAATTGGACAGTAAATCTTTTTTCTGAAGTTGAGAGGTCCAGCTCATTCAAGACCACCTTCCAAAAAGAATTGATACTGATGTCATCATGTATACAAGTTGCAGTACGGGGCTACCAAAGGTTGGTTCCATCTTCTTTCTTTTTCCATACATTACACAATTGTTTGTCGATGCCCCACAAAATGACATGCCCAGATACTCTAGTTGCATTTGTTGGTTCTTAATGACTGGGATGAGAATGAGCTGAAAAGAACATAATTTTGAATATAGAAATTTTGAATTGAATTTATGCCTCTGCTTGCATGCCTAAACTTAGACAAATAATTAGAATATGTTGTACTGTTTTTTTGTCTGTCTGATACTACTGAAGCTTTAGTAAAGATACAATGATAGTTCAAATTGCATGCTTCCTTCTACTCTCGAATATGGTGTCATGGCACCCTACATTCTCAAACATGACTTTTGTGGGACCAGAAATCTGGACAATATAGATATAGAGTGGTAAACAGATTGGCCCTAGTCTGCCTGGATTTGACACGATTAACGATTAAAACATAATCATGTGGATCCAAAATGCTTCTTCAGACCCAATCCAAACCGGGTCTTTTGAGCCGATCAATTTAGAGAACTTGACAGTGTAATATGAGCAAGTGAGAACAAAGTTGTACCCTTTGTAATTAATAACTTAATTCAACATACCAAAGTAAAACATTTAAAACTAGCGGAAGATTATAACACACCACAGAAGACTATAAGCATGCAGAGATCATTGTTAAAACCAAGATTTAGAGCTCACTGCTGCTTTCAAGAAGGTAAGACACATTCTGTTGTCTCAGTTGGTTCTAGCACCAACCTAATGACTAGCCATTGCTTCTGGCTGAATTAAGATGCTGAAACAGAACTATGCCCAAAAAGAACCTAATGTAAACAAAAGCATAATCCCCAATTTACCATGTCAAACAAAAAGAAAAAATGGCAAAATTTCCAAAAAAAAATCCAAAATGTAATTTATCAATTGTACAGTATAGCAAAACGACAACCCAAACAAATACCCAGAAATTGCAAAAATACATAGGAAGCAAAAGAAAAAGAACAAAAGATAAAGAAGAATTTCATGGTGAAGCAACCAAATTAAACTCGAGAGTGATAGTAAGAAAAAAATTTAACTATGAGTCTATGACTGAATAGATTGAATCATTAATCTGAATCTATCTTAATGCAATAGTAATGACACCACATGGGCTTGCATACTAGTAGAGCCACATACACCGAATACGTTCCTTCACATCAAAAGTTGATCTCTTCAAGAGAAGTAATCTGAAAATTCAATCACCGCACATACACAAATCTTGGCATGTAATAGTAAACAAAACAATATAGAATCCAGCTTGGCATAAACCATATTCACCTCCAACACCGAATCAGACCCTCATGTTCTTCAATGGCCCAAAAAAGTCAAGCTTTGGAGGGAATTCTTTGTCTGAACTTCCACCAGAACTTCATGCAGAATGAGCTAATGCAATGCAAATACCCTGTAATTTAGGGCAGAAAAAAAAAAAAAAAAAAAAAAAAGAAAAAAGAGAGGAAAAAGATCAATACAAAAGCAGAGAGAACTATTTAAACCCAGATTTGATGATAAGCAGTAATAAAACAACAAATACCAAAGATAATTTCTATGAGAAGTGTAAATACATTATTGTATATCCGTCAAATCATCCAACTATAACTACCATAAGAACATAAACAACTTATCTGTACTTATAAAAAAAAACAACTTATCTGTCAATCAAAAAAGCTATAAATAGAAAAGAAAAAAAATATATATTATGCCATTTTTCAATAGTTCAAAATGTATTTTCCAAGCCAATCACCCCAAATCCAAATCAAAAGGAGAGAACTATGTCAAGATGAATCTCAACCATCTGTCAAAACTAAAACCAAAAAAGCAGATACAAGACTATACGACCAATAAAAGCTGTAGAAAGAGAGTAAAATTCTCAAATCAGCATCACATGACATAGAACTACCCAACTATAAATCAAAACAGACAACCCATAAAAATGATGAAAAACTGCCAAAATAATAATAATAATAACAATAACAATAATAAAGCACTGTAAATTAAGGTTATAATCCAAAACTTGAGAACAAAGATCAACTTTCCACTTCGATCTAGAGAAGCCATCCCCAACAGATTAAAAACAAAAACCAATCAAATTCTATTATTTTAAAAACAAAAACAAATACCCTGAAAATCAAATTTTGATTAAAACAAATGAAGAAACGAACAACAAATGTAAATTGATGTCAGAAAATTATTAGCACGATTTTTATATATAATAGAAACAAGAGAAAATAGAAAGGAAGAATGGAAAGCTAACCTACTTTCGTCCATCCACTCCGGTTCACATCTCAAGTGTCAACCAAGTTTTTCCCAAGAGATGTTATTCCCATCGTAGACTGAATTGCCAATCGAAACAACAGGAATGTGTTGGATCATCCAATGGTCCTCTCCTCCTGCTTCTTCACCTTCACGGCAGCGGCGCAGCCTCTGGATGAAGTCCTCTGGCATGTTCACTAATGCTAAATCTTCAAGAGCTTTGAGGTGTTGAAAGCCATGGGGAAGCTTCTTCAACTTTGGGCAGAGTCTAAACCGGAGAAGTTGGAGGCATGGCATCGTTATCCCTTCCTCTATCTCACTCAACTCCTCCAACTCAGGCATATCCCTTAAACATAATTGTCTGAGTTTGGGAAACCGTTTCCCTAGCCCTCCCTCGCTGCCAGTGCAGCCCCAAATCACCTGCCTTCCCATGTAAGCCTTATCTAATAACCTAAGGACCTCCAAATTAGGCAATTGTGCCAAGGTGCCAAATGGATCCTCCATCAACTTGCTTCCTTCCAAGAAAACTGTGTGGAGACAGTTGATAGAGCCTATCCATTGCGGTAACCGCCCTTCTCTCATAATCCCTAACAAGATTAATTTCTCAAGATGGGGTGGAGGTGGTGACATGCTTTCCAAATCAAGAACTTCGTAATTAATTTGTACTATTATCAAAGAGCGAAGATGTTGCATCTTCTTAATAGCAGCACACAGCTCTAAGCAATATTCTCTTTTCACTGTATAAATATTTAATTTTCTAAGTCCGGTTAAGTAACCGAGTTCACGTATTAACTGCTCATTAGCTAACACTCCCGACAGTGTTTGAAGTAAGCTGTTATGGTTGGCAATGTCATTGCTTCTTCTTGTAGCAGACGTAATTCCCAAATCGATCGAGATCTCCCGGTAATCATATCTTGCACTTACCAGGAGAAGATGCCTCAGTTGTGGAAACATTACTGCAATTTGCATGCCACTGGGCAAACTCACCACCTCTGTATTTCGAATATCTAAAGTTTGTAAATTGTGTAACTTATGCAACGAAGCTGGAAGTACTTTCACTCCTGTCCACCTCAAACTCAGATACCGCAAGTGAATCAACTCACCCACCTCACCAGCCAACAGCCCCATTTTCGTTCCCGACAAATCTAGCACCCGCAACAATTTTAGATTCAATAGCATTATGGATGGAAGAAACTCATTATTATTGATGGAAAACGTGAGCATAGTACGGGCTTTCAGATCAACTGTGTTTGTGTTTGATGGAAGAATCCTAAATGAATTGTTATGAATTGCCACACGACGTAGTCCCCCAATGACCACATTATCACTCCCCACCAAAGTCTTCCCTCTTAAACATGTCAATGGCAATTTCTCGCATGAGATCATGCACTCTACATGCACCCAAACCAACATTGTGATCTTTATTGTCAACCTGGAGCATGCTCCTATCAATGAGCTGAATAAGGTGGTAATTTGCAACCTCCTCTGGCGTCTTTCTAGGATGGTCCTCGATGAAACCTTCAGCCACCCACAAACGCATCAATCTTGTTACCTTGATTCGATAATCCTCCGGGAATATACAACAATACAAGAAACAATATTTTAGGGCTGGAGGTAAATAACTATAGCTCGTCAACAAAACTTTGTTTAGTCTTTTAAGATCTTGATTACGATTCAATTCCCAATCAAGATTCTTAAGTACATTTTTCCATTCCAATGGATCAATGCCCTTCTTCAACATAAGGCCCCCAATGGCCACAAGCGCAAGTGGTAAACCGACACACTTTTTCACCATGGTCTGTCCCATTTCTTTCAATTCTTGAGGGCAACATCCCCGTGGGTTGCTATTCCTGAATGCCTTTCTACAAAAGAGGTCCCAAGCCAATTCATAAGACAATGGCTTAAGATTGTGAACATAAAATGTCTCATCCACAGGAGAAGCTATGTCTGTTATGCGGGTCGTGAAGATAATCCTACATCCACCTTCACGTGGCAAAGCACATTTAATGCATTCCCAATCATCAACATTCCAAATATCGTCAAGGACAAGGACAAGGACGTACCTTTTTTGTTGCAGGTAGTTGTGGATTCTCTCTTGCAACTCTTCTACATCCATCGTCTCCATGCCACTTAGAGGCTCCTCCTTTCTACTCTCACGAAAACCTTTGAGCAGGCGTTTTAAGATCTCTCTTGGTTGAAAGACTTGGGACACAGACACCCAAGCATGACATTCAAATTGGCCCTCGACACTAGTGTAAACTTTTCTGACGAGAGTGGTCTTCCCGCAACCACCCATTCCAACCACCGAAATTATTGTGCGTTGATGGACATCTTCTTCTTTATTCAACAATTCATGTAGGTGCTTCACATCTTTATCGATCCCTACGATGTCAGCTTCTTCGACAAAAGCAGAAGATGCGCTGTAATCTCTCATTGTTTCTTCTTGGAGACTTGAGCTGGTTCCTTCTTCTTGCAGGTTGTATTGCAGCCTTCTCCTAGAGATGTCTTCCACCTCCTTCTTGATGCTTACAATCTGAGAGTGAAATCGATGTCGAACTCCCATCTGCTTAAAGAAGCTGGGTACATAGGAAACGCAGAACTTGAGATCTAGACAACCTGTGGATCTTCTAGACTTGAGGAGCTTCATTCGAATAAGGAACTCCTCCAGAACTTCCTCAACTTTGTAGGCTTCATCTCTCACTTGTGACACCCACTCGCTAACGAGATCACCTCTCAAACTTCTCCTCTCTGCATCCTTTAGGAAGACCTTCATAGTAGAAAGCTCACCCTTGATGAAATTAATGTCATGACCAACTCCCAATTGGTGCTGTGTTTCTACAACAATTCCTGCAATAGCCATCTCTCCCAGTTTTGAAATAAGAGACACTACTATTGTTTCTGCCATTTCAAATTTGCAATTCTCTTCTGGCTGGATGGATGGATGGAGTATAGAGACTCACAAAAAACACAAACCTCACCAAAAAAAACCTTTGCTCTCCGCCGTTGAGTCCAGTCTCTACCAATTCTTTCTTCTTCTACCCCTCAGTTGCTTAAGGCCTCAAGCAATAGATCTCCACTTCTGAATTCTGATGTCCTTAGTGGGGTCCAAGCCAAGTGGTGCTAAAATTTAGTAATCCTTGCATGTAAAATAACACAGAAAGCAGAATAACTGCAGGTTGATCTCGTTGAGTAAAACTTGGACGACAGCACGCAATATGAGCCACGTGGCACACGCTTAGAGGACTTTATGGATGTTTGGCCAATCCCTAGGTGGACCTACAGACCAAAAATCAGCCTGATTTGCTGATTTCAAACCTTTAAAGTTTGTACCTCAAATAATGGTCAATAATGCTCAAATTCCCACGGTAAAAATCAACCATGAAAATAACTCTAGTCTAGAAAAACATCCATACGGTCAGAGTCCTCTTAGAGTATGCCACGTGGCTCATATTGCATGGCCCCAATGACAGAGCCCCATCATCAAAGTTTCACTCGATCTCATCCTTCCCATGTTTACATCGAACTTGGCTGTGTGAGATAAAAATTTTGTTTCTCTAGTCTAGAAAAGAAGTGAATGATGTGGCATTTTCAACTGTCCGGCTGGTCTGACTATTGAGTATACACCATCGAACAAGTGGCCCTTCGGTGATCAATGATTCTAACTGTAATGTGCATTATATTATGTGTAGAGTGAATCGAGTATGATGGACCTTAGGTACACCTCCTCGTAACACATTGCAGTGTCGCACTTTGCCTCTATTTTTTCAGTTTGGTGAGCAATCAAATTTGAATGATTCCAAGGGCCGGTGCATACAGCGATAGGGTGATCCCACCACGTGATGCACACAGCTGTCTGTGCCAGCCACGATTGACTATTTCAAAGTTTGACGGACGGCTCTTGCTTTCAAATCCCGATGCGCAGACTTTGAAAAGTCACCTCTACACATTAGTATGAATCTATTCTGATCTAATACCGATGTCCAAAGTCGCCACTACAAGTTAGTATTAATGAGTAAAACTTTGACGACAGCCGACTGTCATGAGGCCGATGACAACCTACAATATGAGCCACGTGGCACACTCTCAGAGGACTGACCGTATGGCTGTTTTGGCAATCCCTAACTGGATCTATAAACCATAAATCGGGGAAAAATTCGCTGGCCCTTTGGGACTTCAAAGTCCCCCAGTACCCTTGTTAACCACTAACCAAGGGCTTAACGCAGGTTGAGTTAAGGGACTGGGGTACTTGTTTTTTTTGTTTTTTATGAAATATAATAAAGAAGGAGATCCAGAAGATCTCAAAGTACAAAAAGATGGATCGAAACAAGGGGCCAAAAAAATTAAAAAACTAACTATCCAACAAGGGATTGGGGTACTTGTTAGACACTTTGGATTTGGAAGTCCCCAGGAATGGCCAATGTTTTCTCAGATTGGCGAGTAAAACTTTTATGACAGCACACAATATGAGCCACATGGCAGTCTTAGAGGACTCTGACCGTATGGATGTTTGGCCAATCCTTTGGTGGACCGTGGACATACAGACCAAAAATCGGGCTGATTAGTGATTGCAAACCATCTATTAAACACAACAAAATGAAACGGGTTATTGCAAATATTTCTAATTTTTCAGTGTATTACAAATTTGCCCAAAAAAATTCCCTAAAAATTAGTAATCATTGTATGTAAAAACGTTTAACTTACCTTCACCCTTTTTCGTTTAGGGTCGGGCCCAAGGGACCCCCTTTTTTGACTCCCATCTTGGCGTACCCAGGTAGAAGATGAATCAATGGTTGATTTTTGGTGGGGATGATAACCTAACTATATAGATCACCCCAACAAAAAATCAGCCCATTCCGAAATTTCTAACCCCATCAAAGTGGTTTTAAAGTTACACGGTAAAAATCAACGGTCCATAATGCTTCAGCTTCTAAACCAGTGTATGAATATCGGAATGATTTGAATATTTGTGAGGATGATCTCCTCACCATAGAGATCATCCTCACCAAAAATCAGCCATTGATTCATCTTCTATGTGGGTACGCTGGGGGTCAAAAAAGGGGGTCAGAAATGGGGGTCCCTTGAGCCCGACCCTTTGGTTTAAACCGTGCGTCCTAACATGAGTTCATGCTTCCTAGCACCTCTTATGCCCACATAGCAGATATGCAGCAGATCCTGACCATCCAACTGGTGCAGGAAACTTTGCCAATATGCACATTCCAATGATCCCAACTTATCTGACGTTCTCAACGGTCCAGAGAAGAAATGTCAACTTATCAGATGGTCCGATGATCGCCCCGCATTGTATGTTAACAGGATATGTGAACAGCTTTGCATCAATGTGAGTCATACAAATCAAGATTCTGACAATTATATACGGGAAAAACCATCTATTACGTACATTGTCATCACAGGCAGCATACACGAGCAAGGGAACCCCCAAGATCGTGTTTGGTCAAAATCATCGTGATTTTGACAACTCAACCTCTCAATCATCGTATAACGAGTCCTTCATTTTGAACGGTTGATTCAAATCTAATACGTAAAAAAGAGTAGTGATATCCCCAGATAGATCTCACGCATCCCTCTGGGTCCACTGACCGCATTGATGTTTAGCCGACCCCTTTGTAGATATTCATATAAAAAATCAGGTTGATTGGAAATCTCTAGCCATTAGATTTTAGCACTTTTTATGGAGTAATATAAGGAAATCTATGGCCAAGAGATTTAGTAAAATTATTATTTTATCCTTTTTAAATTATAAAACAACTTTTTATCTTCGCATATATATATACATTTACAAATGGGTAAAATGGTAAAGTTTCAAATGGTGGAAAGATAAGAGGGAAGAAATTTCCTAACATTGGTAGGGTGGAGAATTTTTTAACTAATCCCTCAAAATAGCGAGGTTAGTGAGGCTAATGTAGGACGAATTTGGGGACTTTTCTCTAAACTTTAGTTTGGAAAACAAAGATGAGGACGTGCTGGAGTTGCTCTTAGCCAGCCATTGACAATGTTTTCTCAAATCGGCGAGTAAAACTTTGATGACAGCGCACAATATGAGCCACATGGCACAGTCTTAGAGTACTGACTATATGGATGTTTGGCTAAGGAAAAGTCGGTCTTACGGGTTTGGGTGCAACCCAAAAACCAGTTGTTCCCTGTTCTGTTAAGAAGCCAATGGATATTTGCAACAGACACGCCTTGGTTCAGAATAGTCACTTTTCTATCTAACTATCTACTCTTCTCCCGACTGTTTTTACAAGTTACCCTTATATTTTCTGCAATTTAAAGAAGTATTTATTTGGTGAACTTTTGGAAAACATGGTTTTTATCAGTCTATAATTATATGCCATGGGTGATTCTGTTTGGCAGACACAAGTATCGACCTTGATCGCAATTGATTAACACATTATTTACTTTGAAGATGATGGAACGAAAATTGATTCTGGTTGGTCTGGTGATACGAGCAATATGATAGAATCATCTATTGCATGCATCCTTCTACTCTCTAATATGTCTGTCATTTTTAATTTAGGTAGTCATGACAGTCTTTCCCAGAAGCAGCAGTTATGACAGTCGTTCTTGTTATGTTATGTAGAGACTGATGATGCTTGAAGCACTGTACATGAAGGCACAATTCCGAGGGTGTTTTCATAATTTCATCTTAGAGATACGGAAACCCTAATTTATTCTTGGGGTTAGAGATGAACATCCGATCATTGTACTCTTAGAGTTTTGTTTTTACCTTAAGAGAATAGTGGAATTGGTGTGGATCCTAAACTTACCTCAATTTAGAGGGAACCACGTAAATCTTTGTGTTGTGGTTGTTTGCATCTTTGTTTTGCTGTTTGTTTATTGTTCTTTCTTCCCAACAATTCCCAGAATAGGAAGCAGTGATGTTCCCCAACTCCTGTTTTTGAACTAGCAGCCGAGGTCCTCAGATGTGAATAATTCTTGTATCCATGTGGCAATGAAATTGGTTGTGTAGTCCAGGCTGTGATGTTGTCTGGTTCAGCATTGACTTTAATTGACTCTTCAAATTCATTAATAAAGTGTTTATTAATGAATTTGAAGAACATGAGTGATCTACCACGAACAGTTTAAGAAGTCTATGGAGATGGTCACTGGACAGCACTTGTGAACTTGCTAAACTTGATGGGGTATCTACCCAAGAAGTTGAAAACCATGCTAGATATATCCCCCACAATCAAGCAGAGCGTTTGCTTGGGTTCATATAATAAGGATTTAGGGTCTCGGAGTAGCTTGCTTTAGCATCTTCCTATCTTGAATCTACAGTTCCCTGCTTCCTTTTCAGTCTAATGGGAATCTGTAGGAAATTCCTTTACGTGGACACATTAACTGAAATCCCCAATTTATAACTCCATGTCAGATAAAAAAAATTAGCACAACAATTCAAAAAATTGAAGTATCAAAAAGTATAGTATAGCAAAATGACAACCCAAACGAAGAACCAGAAATTGCACAAATAAAAGGAAAGAAGAGAAAAAAAAACAAAAGATAAGCATGGTGCTAAACAACCAAAATAAATTCAAGAAAGAGAAATATCAGAAAAAATTGAACTATGAGTGAATATATTGAATCATTAATCTCAATCCATCATTCTGCAATTTTAATGACACCACATGGATTCCTTCAGATACTTAAAAAGTTGAGATCACTTGAAGAAAATCATCTGAAAATTCAATCATTGCACATACACAAATCTTGATTTGTAATCTTAAAGTAAAGATTGTCCCGAACCATATTCACCTCAGTCACCAAATGAGACCCTCGTGTCCTTCAATGGTCCAAAAAAGTCAAGCTTTGGAGGGGAATTCTTTGAACACATCCTGTGAGTTTCCCACCAAAACTTCGTGCAGAATGAGCAAATGCAATGCAAATGTCCTGTAATTTAAGCAAGAAAAAGATCAAGACAGAGGCAAAGAGAATCACTCAAACCCCACTTTGATGACAATTTCTATAAGAAGTTTAAATAAATTATTGCATATCCATTGAATCATCCAACTCGTAACTACCATAAGAACAAAAACAACGAATCTGTCAATCAAAATAGCTGCAAATGGAAAAAAGCAACATATTATTCTATGTTCCAATATTTCGAAACAGTTTAAGAATCAAACTTCAAACATGTATTTTCCAACCCAATCACCCAAATCAAAATTATTAAGATGACCTTACTGCCAATAAAAGCTGAAGAAATAGACTTTATAAACTTCTCAAATCAGCATCACATGACATCGAAGTACCCCCACAACAAGTCAAAACAGACAACCCATAAAAAATAAAGAACTGTAAATTATTCTTATAATCCAAAACTTGAGAACAAATATCAACTTTCCACTTCGATCTCTTTCGATGAATACATTGATGATCGATCCATCACCGACAGACTAATTTAAAGTAGGCACCCAAGAGCATCAAATGCCCATTGAAAGGACAAATATCAGACACAACCCTAAATAATCTTGAAAGAAAAGTCATAAATCCCACTTCAAACTTGTGTAATATATTCATATTCAGGTCCAAATCAAATAGATAAAAATAAAATGATAAAATATAAAAGGCTAAAAGGAGCAGTAAATGCAAAGAAAAAGGTTTTTCTTTTCTTAATGCAAAGAAAGAGGTAATCATGGAAAACCCAAAATAATAACCTCAAAAAGGAGTAAAACTTGTGTCACAAGATGTTGTGACGGAACACAGTCACAGCACTCAATACGAGCCACGTGGTATACTATTAGAGGACAATGACTGTATGGATGTTTGGGCAGATGGACTGGTACACAAAAAATCATTAGTGATTTCTAACTGATTCTATTGAAATTATTTTCATGGGTTGATTTTAACGGTAGAAATTTGAGCATTATTGAGCGTTATTTGGGTGCATAAATCCAAAGGTTTTAAATCACTAATCAGGCTGATTTTTGGTTTGTAGGTCCACTGAGTGACTGGTCAAACATCCATACGGTCAAAGATCTCTGATAGTGTGCCACGTGGCTCGTATTGAGTGCTGTGACCGTGTTCCATCACAACATCTTGTGACACAAGTTTTACTCCTCAAAAAGAACTCAAATGTGGAAGCAATCGATTCTATAAAAATGATAAGGAAAAAAACCATAAAATCCCTAAAGATATTACGTTTACCATTTGCAATCTATTTGAATTTGAACTGTGTCTATTTGAAAAGTAAGATAGGAGGAAAAAATAATTGCTTTACATTTATTATTGACAGCAGCAACCAAATACCCTAAAACTCAAGTTTTTGATGAAAATCATGAAGAAGAAAGAAATGTAAATTGATGTGAGGATTATTTTCTGGAAGAGAAAGCAGTGGAAGATAAAAACTTACTCTCATCCATGAAGGTTTAAAATTTCGGTTTCGGTAGTCATTTCGGTGTGGCCCAAAACCGAAATTTCGGGATTTCAGCAAATTTCGGCTTAAAAACCCATATTTCGGGGATTTCGGTACCCCCCGAAACCGAAATTTCGGACCGAAATTTCGGCCGAAACGCCGAAATTTAAAACCTCCATCCCTATTCCCAATTTCCCATCCACACCACTTCATGTTTATTTCTTCCACAACTTTTTTCGGATCTCTCAGCTGTCGAACTTTTCCCAAGAGGCGTAATCCACATCGTCCACTGAATGGCCAATCCAAATAGCAGGAATGTGTTGGATCATCCAGTGGTCCTCTCCTCCTACTTCTTCACCTTCACGGCGTTGCCGCAGCCTCTTCATGAAGTCCTCTGGCATGTTCCCTAAACTGAAATCCTTAAGAGCTTTGAGGTGTTGAAAGCCATGGGGAAGCTTCCTTAAATTTGGGCATTTACCAAAAAAAATTGGAGGCATGGCATCGTTGTCCCCTCCTCTATCTCACTCAAAACTCAACTCCTCCAACTCAGGCATACCATTTATACCTAAAACTCTGAGTTTGGGAAACCCTTTCCCTAACCCTCCCTCGCTGCCCCAACCCATTTGCCTTCCCATGTAAACATTATCGAAAAGCGCAAGGACCTCCAAATTAGGCAATTGTACCAAGGTGTTAAATGGGTCCTCCGTCAACCCGCTGGAGGCCAATTTAAGTGTGTGGAGACATTTGAGGGAGCCTATCCATTGCGGTAACCGTCCTTGCCCTTCCGTCAGAATCCTACTCATCAAAGTTAATTTCTCAAGATGGGAGGGGAGGTGGTGACATGGTTTTCAAATCAAAGACATCGTCTTCGTTAATTCCCGTTATCGACAAAGAGCGAAGGTGTTGCATCTTCTTAATAGCATCACACAGCTCTCCCCAATATTCTCCTTTCACTTGTTCAATATTTAATTTGTGAAGTCGAGTGAAGTAAGCAAGTTCACGTACTAACCGCTTATTAGCTACCACTCCCGACAGTGTTTGTAGGTTACTACTCTTTGACACTATTCCCAATTCGATTGAGACCACCCGATCATATTCTTTATTTGTCATCAACAGCAGATGCCTGAGCTGTGGAAACATTGCCACTTTTATCCCACGCGGCAAACTCACCACCTTTGTATTTCGAACATCCAATGTTTGTAAATTCTGTAACTTATGTAACGAACCTGGAAGTTTCTTCACCCACGTCCACCTCAAACTCAAATATCGCAAGTGAATCAAGTTTCCCACTTCACTCGGCAAATGCTCAATGTTCATGTTTGACAAATCTAACACCGGCAACAATTTTAGACTCGATAACATCTGGCACAAAGTGGATGATGGAAACTCGTCTATCATAAAAAATGAAATGGAGCGAGTTTTTAGATCAATTGCATTTACGTTTAATGGAAGAATACTAAGTGAATTGTCATGAATTGCCACACGACGTTGTCCCCTGCTAACCATATTATCTCTTTGTTTTCTGAAGATCACACCAAAGTCTTCCTTCTTAAACATGTGAATTGAAATGTCGTGCATGAGGTCATGCACTCTACATGCTCTCAGACCCACATGATAAAACTCGTTGTCAACTTGGAGCATGTTCCTATCAATGAGCTGAATGAGGTAGTCATTTGCCACCTCCTCTAGCGTCTTTCGAGGGTGGTCCTCAACGAATCCTTCAGCCACCCACATACGAATCAATCTCGTTACCTTGATTTTATATTCCTCCGGGAACAAACCGCAATACAAGAAACAATATTTTAGGGCAGGTGGTAAATATTGTAGCTTGTCAATAACACTCGGTTTACTCTTTCAAGATTTTGATTGTCATTCAATTCCCAATCAAGATTCTCAAGTACTTTTTCCCATTCCAATGGATTAATGCCCTTCTTTGACATAAAGCCCCCAATAGCCACAAGCGCTAGTGGTAAACCGGCACACTTTTTTACCATACTCTCCCCCATTTCTTTTAATTCTGGAGGGCAACATCCACGTGGGTTGTTATTCCTGAACGCCTTTTTACAAAAGAGATCCCAAGCCAATTTATAGGACAATGGCTTAAGATTGTGAACATAACATGTCTCGTCCACAGGAGAACCTACATCTGCTATGCGGGTCGTGAAGATAACCCTACCCCCACCTTCACGTGGCAAAGCATATTTAATGCATTCCCAAGGATCAACATTCCAAATATCGTCGAGGACAAGGACGTACCTTTTTTGCTGCATGTAGTTGAGGATTCTCCCCTTGCAAATCGTCTATATCCATCGTCTCCATGCCAATTAGAGGTTCCTGATCCTTTCTACTCTCACAAAAACCTTTGAGCAGGCGTTTCAAGATCTCTTTTGGTTGGAAGACTTGGGATACAGACACCCAAGCATAACATTCGAATTGGCCCTTGACACTAGTGTAAACTTTTCTGACGAGAGTGGTCTTCCCAGAACCACCCATCCCAACCACCGAAATTATTGTGCGTTGCAGGGCATCTTCTTCTTTATACAACCATTCATGTAGTTGCTTCATATCTTTATCGATCCCTACGATGTCAGCTTCTTCCGCAAAAGCAGAAGAAGAGCCGTAATCTCTCCTTGTTTCTTCTTCGACACTTGAGCTGGTTCCTTCTTCTTTTTGAAGGTTGTATTGCAGCCTTCTCCTTGAGATGTCTTCCATCTCCTTCTTGATGCTTACAATCTCAGAGTGGAATCGATGACGAACTCCCATCAGCTGAAAAAAGCTGGGTACATAGCAAACATAGAACTTGATATCTAGACAACCTGTTGGTCGTCTAGACTTGAGGACCTTCATTCGAACAAGGAACTCGTCGAGAACTTCCTCAACTTTGTAGGCTTCATCTCTCACTTGTGACACCCACTCGCGAACGACATCATCACCTCTCAAACTTCTCCTCTCTGCATCCTTTAAGAAGACCTTCATATTTGAAAGCTCACCCTTGATGAAATTAATGTCGTCACCAACTCCCAATTGGAGCTGTGTTTCTGCAACAATTCCTGCAATAGCCATCTCTCCCAGTTTGGAAATAAGAGACGTCACCAAAGCCTCTGCCATTTCAACTCTATTCTGGATGGAGGGATGATGAATGGGTTCACACACAACACAAACCTCGCAAACGATGCTCTCTAATGTTGAGCCCAGTCTCTCTTAATTCTTTCTTCTTCTATTCCTTAATGGCTCGAGCAACTAAAGTTAAACCACAAGATACTTTGCTTAAGAACTTCACTTCTCTTTCAAAAAGAACTCCCCC
Source organism: Euptelea pleiosperma (assembly GCA_035048495.1). Classification (NCBI taxonomy): domain Eukaryota; kingdom Viridiplantae; phylum Streptophyta; class Magnoliopsida; order Ranunculales; family Eupteleaceae; genus Euptelea; species Euptelea pleiosperma. The sequence continues at coordinate 2,985,853 of CM068545.1, forward strand.
CATCCAAGAAAAGAAATAGAGAGACTAAGCCCACGCCAACTGATGCTGGCGTGAGCTTCTACAATAAACGTACTAATTACTTAACACGAGCCTGGGACTGACCCAATCAGACCTTGGGCTGAGATGCATTTGAGTTGCACTACCCCAAATTGGGTCATGGTTGGGAACGAGGTTTAAAACTCGGCCGTTATAACGAAAATAACGGCTGTTATTTTCCATTATTTTTCTGTTATAACGAAAATAATGACTGTTATTTTCTGGAAAAAAAAGATGTGAAAAAAACGGCCGTTTTTTTCCATTATATTCCGTTTTTTTTTTTTTTCGTTTTCGAAATTCAAAATTTGAATTTCAGCGCCCTTTTTTCTGTTATTTTCCATTTTTTTTCCATTTTTGCCTCTAACGGAATAAACGGTAATGCCCCCAGACCGTTATACCGTTATAAGGGTCCCTTTTAAACCTTGTTTGGGAATTCAGAACCTAAACTATACAGTTGATGGTAGGACTGTAAATGGTCCGGCCCATGAGAGGTTATGGGCCTAAATTTGACTGCATTTTGCTGGACCCCAGACTCAGGTCTATTCAATGTTAACAAAAACAAGGCCCAGACTTGGTTCAGTTGCAGCCTTATTTTCGGATATAAAATCATGGAACAGCTTCCGAGGACTCATCTTTTCTGACTCGTCCTTGGAACTCATGTTCTCGGCCGTGGATTTCACGAATCCAACAGTTTGTTTTGGCAAAAAGTGAAGCCAGCTCAGCACTATCAACCACCGTTGGATTCTCGGAATCCTTGCCCCAGAACACGAGTGCAAAAACGAGTCAGAAATGACTAGTGTGCGGATCCCGACCCTAAAATCATAATGCCCACAACAACTTTGCTTCAAAAAAGTGTCAACTAATTCTTTGGCATCTTGAGCCTTCACAAACATTTGTACCCCAAGTCATACCTTATTTCTTTTAGGGCAAGGAGGGCTTCGTTGGAAACTTCTAGCTATTAAACACAATATACTTTTCTGCTGAGTTGCATGATTTGCCAGAAATATCAGCTAACCTATCAGATTCTCTTTATAAATTTATATAACAAAAGAAGGGCCAAGATCTTATCCCCAACTGGACGGCAGATCTCAGCCACTCACATCCAATTTTGACAAAAGCTTTGGCGAGGAGTGCTGTGGGCAGGGCCACCTACTAGTTGTAAACATTTCACTGAGCAAAACGACTAAAAAGAGAAAAAAAGAGCCACGGACTCCAAGTTACACCAATCAAAGGATCCAGATTATTCTCTAATATTATGATTCCGGCGTTGTGATGTCTAACACAAGCTAATGAGTCCATGCTAATGGCCCACAAGGAAGAATAAGCTAGGCTTTTGGGAAAAATCAGAGGCTGTATCAAAATTTTAATGCAGAAGTCCCTCAAATTAACACGTGGCACTCTTTCGGGTCCACCAATCTCATGAATGTTTGGCCAACAACTTGGTGGACCTAGACACCAAAAACAGCATTATTGGTGATTTCTATCCATTGGATTTGAATACTTTTTCATCATGGGCTTAGAACCAACCCATAGGTCTGTTCTTGAAGCCCATAATAAATAAAACGGAAAATTTCTAAAAAGAAAATAAACTTTAATCTATTTACAAAAAAGAATACAACTTTTCGCAAATCCCAAAAAAGAAAACGAAACGCCCTTTCAAAGAGCGTTTCATTACGTGGCACATGTTTATCAAAAAACGCCCTTTAAAAGGGCGTTTGTCAGTAAAAAACGTCATTTTAAAGGACGTTTTTCAGTAATAGGCGCCTTTTTAAAAAACGTCTGTCAGATCTCTGACAACTGACAGACGTTATTTTAACGTTATTTTAAAGGGCGTGTGTCAGTAGAAAACGCTCTTTTAAAGGGCGTTTTTTACTGACAAACGCCCTTTTAAAGGGCGTTTTTTGATACCCCAATTTTTACGCCCACTTTGGCGTACCCAGAAGATGAATCAATGGCTGATTTTTGGTGAGGATGATCTCTACGTGAGGAGATCATCCTCACAAAAATTCAGATCATTCCGATATTTGTAGATTGATTTAGAAGTTGAGGAATTATGGGACTTTTTTTAAAATTTCTCAGGAATAAACGCCCTTTAAAAGGGCGTTTGTCAGACGTGTCAGCCATCAGTCATTCATTAGTCAGTCGGCAGCCGACTGACTAGACTGACAGCAGACGAAACGCCCTTTGAAAGGGCGTTTCGTTTTCTTTTTTGGGATTTGCGAAAAGTTGTATTCTTTTTTGTAAATAAATTAAAGTTTGTTTTCTTTTATGCAATTTTCCGTAAAAAAAACCCCTCAAATTGAGTAGCTAGAAATCACTAATCATGTTGATTGTTGTTGTGTAGGTCCGCCAAAAAGTGGGCCATGCATTGGGTCAGCGGGATCCAAAAAAGTGACTCGTGGCAACTTCAGGGACTTCTGCATCAAAATTTTGATAGAGTTAAGTATCATAGAACGGCTCGGGCTTTTGTGGTGTAATGCTTGATTTCAGGAATGTGCCGAATCCTCGGACAATCTTTGATGTCTTCTCCACACAGCCTCTCTGTATTAGTTCTGCTACATAGATACGGATATCAACCAGTCGGGTACCAGTATGTTCAGACCAAAAATACTTGCCAATTCGGTCTAAAATGGATCCAACCCCAGACAAGATGGGATTAGGTCTATCAGATATCGGACCAGTGAAACAACACCCAAACACCACGAGAATTAATTGGGTCTAACATGATGGACATGGGCCTTGTTAAATCTGATCAAGTAATCGGGGGTTTGAGATAACAATGACAGTTTGACAATCAAATTCACTCAAACACAGTATATTACCAATTTAAAATCATAATTGCCAGAAGGAAAAGGTGCAAGAAACGATAAGAGAAATGGAAATGGGAAACGGCCCCTTTATAGGATATAGAAAATGCTCATAAGTTTTCTGTGAATTGTACTTAAATAAATGCATATAATTCCACCTTGGGAGCAAAGAGGGAAAGTGTTTTCCTTGCATGTAACTAATATTTTCTGCGTATAAATACATGCAACTATGAATTTTCAAGTTTTTCCTCACCCACTCGATCTCATCCTTCTTAGGAATGGCAGGTTGATTCCCACTGCACAGTAGAAATGAAAAACCCATTAATCTAAGTCTCCTGTGGTCTTAGTTGAGGTTAGAGATATGGGAACTGCTGAAACTGGTGGCCGCAAGACAAGATATAAAGCAGGACCCAAAAATGGAATCAACGTTAAGGGCAGAATCCAAGAACCTTTGTTTGACCTGCAAAAAAAACAAATACATTTCAAGTTTATGCAAATTTATATTTCGTTCCAAAGGAGATTAAGCTGAACTGTACAAAACAAGGTCTCATAATGGAGTGGCTTAGGAATGTTCCTTCTTAGAGGGGTTTCGAGATCAAGTCCCATGTAATCCCTTCAATGTAACAGGTTTCAGTTTGCAGGAACCAACTTTCGAAGTAACAGAGTTTTGTTCTGCCTAAACCAGTAAACTGTTACAGGTTTTCATCTGCCTAAACTGACTTAACTACCTAACTAACATAAGGAGCTAACGTATACAAAGAGGCATAAGTACAGTCCTTACCATTTCCGAGCTGTCATATCATTATAGACCCAGAAAGGAGCGAATGTCGATAGTAGACTGAAATCAAGGCATGTGATATGGATCTGCAATGTAGATGAGAGATCGATCAACGGTGCTCATTACTCCATGTCGAGAGCCAGTGTCAACGGTGCTTAGACCTCACCAACCCCAATCATTAAGGGTGCCCAAGTGGGACCACCATCTTGAACTAACTGACCTGTACATGTGGTGCACATGCAGAGGTGTTGGGACGCATGATATGGGTCAGACCCAGGCATATCCATCTTCAAATCCGAGTTTGAATTAGTGGATCCGGATCCAGGTCCGACTCAAATCCATATCTGAACCAATATCTGTACAACAGGATCCATATCCGACCATATATGGGTATAAGGTCGGATCAACTCCAATTTTTTTTCAATAAGGATCCAAGGCCAAAAGGTGGGTCCGACCCAATTCGAATGTCTAACAAGAAGATCAAAATCCAACCTGAATACATCTCTTAGTTTAGATCCGTATTCAGCCTGTTTTATATTGGATCTTGTTTCAATGATCCAAACCCTCAAAATATTCAAATTGGAGCTGATCTCAGGTCAGATTCATACCCTAAATCCCACCTACGAAATCTCCTACAAAAAATGGTTATATATTGTTGTGTACATGAAATGTCCAAGTGATTCTGTCATCCTTTAAGAGATTAAGCAGTATTAAATTATCCCTGACAATGCGAGAAAATGAAAGTACCATGATTCATGACACTCACAAATTTGCTTTCCCTAAAGTACTGGTAGAATTCCTTCCACACGTCCCCATTAGCTAGACCGGCGTATGTGATTACACCTAATCCTGCAGCAATCAATACCTGATGTGCATAGAGTTATATTTTCCTTCAAATAAAAGCAACTAATTTAAACTACACACACTTGGGTACTACTATTTCTATATTGAATAAAAAACGTAACACAACATAAAGCCAAAATGACTGAGAAGCCAACTTCCATTCTGATACATTTCAGAAAATTTAAAGTACCCATTAGGCAGACCCTAAGAACCAATCCAAAAGGTTATCAATAACGGTAGCACACATCCAGGGGATTGTGACCATAGTCACAAAGTCGGGATTCGGCAATAAATCGGAAAGGGGTCAAGTCGGGAAAACTCTGATAAACATTTGATGGGCCCCACTCCAGGAGATCTACAAGTCAAAAAAATCAACCTGTTCGTGATAATTATATGTAAAATGTCCAGTCAAAAAGACTTGACGAGTTCATGATTTTGATCATATGACAAAATTGATTTTTAGCCAAGGAGAACTAGGTGGGACCAGTCGAATGGTGGTACACACTGCCATGTCCACTGGTATGCATTGGTTTTGGTAGACAGTCCTTGGCATCAACCTGACTAGTAGTTAGATATTCCAATATATTTTTATCAAAAAGATTAACTGTTTTTGATTATTAACAACTTCATACCCCAGCAGTTAATTTTGATTCCAGAAAGTTTAGAGGCCATCTCCCGAGCTCAGCTTCTTCAACAAGAGGTGGTGGTGGTCTCCAAAGAACAAAATATGGAAGAAGAGCATATGCGCCGCCGAAGAATGAAAGCACTAGGAATAGCCAAACAGGAACTTTGCTTCTTGAGCTGCACATTCAAGATTACTGGATACATCAGGCTCATTTTAGACTTTAGCATTTGTAAAGAGGAATCCTTGCATCAGGCGAGACAACAGCTCCCTGTCTCTGCTGTAAAATGTCACACACGCAAGGGGTTGAGACTGAGACACACCAAAAGATAAGTCTCATGAAGGAGATACCCCGGGCAGAAGATTGCCCCATCAGCAGTCCTAACCATCCCATCATTGCTTCACTTGACAGACCGAAAACATATGGAAAATGGTCCAGAAGAACATCTCTAGATAGGATGGTTATGATCATCTGATTAGGTTGCTTTTTTTACCTGGGAAACTGTTTTGATCGAATTAAAAGCTTTATCATGTTTTAGATTTGGTTACGGATAAATCTATCGCATGCTAATCACACCTAAAACAAGGTTAGGACTCACCATTCAGTTGGTCCCATCTAAGAGATGTCTAATGCAAAGATCTACCCAATTGGATGATCCTAACCATACAAGCTATAGAGAATAATATATTGACCTTTCGGTCCCACTGAAAGGTGCCCAACCCCTCTGCACAGTCAGAATGATAGCTTTCTAACAGCCATCAATCCAGACTTCCATATTCCTCTATATAAGTGAAAGAAAATGTTGAAGTGTGTGGAATCATGAAATTACACTTCAATTAAGCATTGGTAGTCACCTTCTACCACTTGGAAGCAGAAGCATGCTATACACTACGGGCCACAAACCCATTATGTACCACAGCGACACGAGCACCTCATTCATCCTAAAGCCATCATCTCCCTTCAAATTCAGGAGCTTTTCCAAGAAATACATGTCCCTAGACTGGAAAAGTTCAAAAGTTAATCGAAATGAAATTAAATGCAAAAAAAAAAAAAAACAAGCAAGTTTAGAATATAATATTGTGTGGATGCTCTATGGTCCAACTCTAATAGACAGCAAATAAAATCTACAAGTGGCATAGGAGTAAACAGCAAATAGAGTCTACAAATGGCATAGGGGGAAACCGCCATTTGATGAGTCCTACCTGAAAGATCTTCTATGTCAAAGCTAATCCAGACTGATGATGATAATGATCCAATATTTGAACTACTTTTTGGTTCACTCACATTTCTTTTAACTGCTGAGGAATATGACAGATTGGATTGTCTCAATCATTTAATAGGGTTAATATCATTTGTTTTTGCTTTTCTTACCTAGGAGGTCTCCTAGGTTGATCCCACACATACGTCTATTCTATGATGTCTTTTGGGTGGGTAAGTTGGGTTCGAACCCACGACCTCATGATTGCAGTGCCGTACGTCAACAAGTAGATTCTTGGTGGCTAATCTGGTAATTGAGAATAACCAATCAAACAAATGCTTCTAATGGTTAATCCCAATTTTTCATAAATAATCATCATTGGAACCATAAGCAACCAAAAAACTAAACGGGTTTCCACTACTCTTTTCATGTAGCATTTGTAATTCTAAAAATTTATCAAAGGCAATGAGCAACAACAAGAATAAGATGATTAAAATGAATCAAATAAATATACCCAGATAATGAAACAAATAATTACACAATTAAAACAATGCACAATTGTACAAATGATTCCAAAATGACCTGAAATTTCATTGTAGTTTATGGCATCCAAAAGGACCAAAACACTAAGCAATGAAGAAGTCTATAGATGAATTTGTATTAATTCTGTGTTTTAGGGTGTTCCCATGTTTACTTATGATAAGCAATGAGATAAACAACAAGAATATTAGAATAGGAAGTAAATTTACCAAACCAACTGTTAGAAATTAGTGAATTTCCTTGCACACTAAAACGATTGTAAATAATATAATTTGAATTAAATTCAAATCAAAGCTTGGAGGCACATAAATGCTTCTTAAAGATAGTTGAAGCCTCCCAAATGTGCAAACATATAGGCAGTTCTAACAAAGGGGCTGGACTCAATCAAATTTCCCTAATTGGTATGGATGGATATCAAGTGAGACGGCAATTGTTAATTCTACATTTTAACATATTCTTATTTTATCAAAAGGTGAAGGAGAGAAAAGTTGATTCTAACAATTTACAAATTTAAGATAGACAGTTCAGTGGATGATGTTTGTGCTTGGACCCTCAATGGTAATAGTGGTTCTTCTGTTCGTTCCTTCTATTTGGCATTAGATCTTTCTGACAGATCTCTATTTCTGACCACGTGTGTTTTGAGACCAAGGTCCCATCTAGAGTTGCCTTCTTTGTGTGGTGCAAAACCTTGGAGAAGATTTTGACAACTTGATAAAGCGTCATCGATATATAGTTGACTTCTGTTAAACGTGTAGGGCTAATGGAGAGTCGGTGAATCATCACCTTCTGTGTTGCCATGTAGCAAGGGAAGTGGGGTGTTTGTTACTTTCATCTTTTGATATTGCTAGGGTTATGCTAAGTTCCTTGAGAGAGCTCCATAGTTCTTGGTATATTTTCGTATTTCTTCATGTGGTAGGCAGTTATAGAGCATTCTCCGATGTGCGGTGATGATAAGTTCCTTGAATCTCCTACACTTACTTATATTATATAATTAATTTTATATTAGAGTCGTGCTACCCCTCGGATAACCAGCGTATTTTTTTGTTTGTCCAGTTATTCGTGGGTAGAATTTTCCTTCAAATTAAAACAATACCAATACCAATACCAATACCAATACCAACACCAACCACATCCAGACAATTAGCAATTAGGCTCTGTATCGTGATCAACAAAAAGTTTTACAGAAAAAGGATTTGTATGTCAGAAAGTGTTGATACAGAAATAGTTTTATGACTTTTGTAGTCAAAAATCATTTCTAGAAAACTTATTCAGGGCAAAAATACAGATCCTCAAATGAAAAAACAGATACAACAACATTTTATTTCAATGAATTTACGTGGCCCAGTGGTCATACCGGAGTCTGGTTCGGTGTGAGCATGAAAACATAGTACATGAGTGCAGCCCATAAACCGAAGAGCAGAATCGAAGTCGTCCAGTCCCTTCCATCCCCACCATTTCCACCACCAAGCTTATTTTCCACCGAAGACCCCTCTTCCAATAGTGGGTCTTTCGAATTCTGACTATTTAAGGAACTCTGACAGATTTCAAGGATACCCCGTCTATTAAATGTGGTTAATGCAGGAGGGTGACTACAGGTTTTAAGAGAAATTCTAGGGTTTAAGGTTCTGAAAAATGAAATTATATGGCTAGGGTTTTGGGGTTTGGGAGGCGATTGAATTGAAATTCTAGAGTTTGGGGATGTTTTGGGCAGGAGAGGGGGAGGGAAGGAAAAATTGCAGGAGATGAGGTTGGGGTTGGGTAACATGTTTGGAAAACAGCGAGAGGTGTGAGTAAAAGAAGTTTCTTTCCATTCCTTTGTTTATGATGATAGGGCGAAGAGTATCGTGGGGGAACGACGTGGTGAATCTGGACCGTCCGTCTGATAGAGGATTCTCCATATTGACCACGGAGAGAGTGCCCACAATACGAGCCACGTGGTACACTACTAGTGGATGCTGACCGTATGGAAGTTTGGACTTTGGAGTAAAACTTTTATCACAGCGTTACAGATGCTTCTGTCACAATGAAAATCTCAGGCCACGTGGCACACACTTAGTGGACTCTGACCGTATGGATGTTTGGCCAGTCCCTCGGTGAACCTGTAAACGAAAAATCAGCCTGATTAGTGATTTCTAACCGTGTGAATTCGAGCATTATTGACCATTATTTGACGTACAAAGATCCAAAGGTTTTAAATGACTAATCAAACCACTTAGAGAGGATAAAACTTTGATGACCGGGCCCTGTCATCAAGGGAGATGACAGGGCAGCAGATCTCAGCACGTGTATTTTGTACGGCGGACACCTCGGCCTCACCACACACGTACCCAGGTGAGCTCTAAGACACTCACTTGTGTACGTGTGCGGTGAGGCCAAGGTTGTCCGTCCGTACAAAATACACAGGCGGAATACACGGGCGAGATCTGCTGCGCTGTCATCTCCCTTGATGATAGGGCCTGTCATCGAGGTTTTACTACACTTAGAGATTGGAAAAACATCCATACGGTCAGAGTCCTCAAAGAGTATGCCACGTGGCTCATATTGGCCCCTCTTATCTGCCTCGATGACGGGACCTCCTGTCATCAAAGTTTTACTAAACAGAGCATATCCATTCAATCAAGAGTAATGGTCACATGGTCCGGGTCCATGGACATTGACTCATGGGACCCGATTAAAACTTTGAGGGCCGGGCTTTTCATCAAAGGAAATGACAGGGCTGCAGTTCTCGTCACGTGGATTTTGTAGGGCTGACCAACTCGCCCTGTCATAAAAAAAGCACTCGAGTACACTTGGGTACGTGCGTGGTGAGGCCGAGTTGGTCAGCCCAACAAAATCCACGTGCCCGAGAACTGTAGCCCAGCCATCTCCTTTCATGACAGGGCCCACTCATCAAAGTTTTACTCGTCAAGATCCTGGACTCTACTCTTAAAACTGATTTCGTATACTTTTGAACAATGACAAAATGACACCACTGTACACAATAAAAAAGTTACTACAGTTAAGATTGAAAGGAGTGATCCCTAGAATGGACGGTCCAGATTGATGCTGATTACCTCCTTTTTCCTTTACACAGTTTAAATTTGGGAAAATTTCTAAAAGGAAAAAAAACTTTAATCTATTTACAAAAACAAAAATGAAATTTTGACAAGTCCAAAGAAAGTGACTAAACGCCCTTTCAAAGGGCGTTTCTCCGTGATAGAAATAAAAGGTGAAAAGATTGATTGAAAAAGCTGACAAAAAGGCTGACAAACACCCTTTTAAAGGACGTTTGTACTTGACAGATGCCCTTTAAAAGGGCGTTTCCCATAGATGAGTAAAACTTTTGTCCCAATACGAGCCACGTGGCACACTCTTAGCGGACATTGACCGTATGGATGTTTGATCAGTCCCTTGATGGACTTGCAGTCCAAAAATCATCCTGATTAGTAATTTACAACCTTTGGATCTTTGCACTCAAATAATACTCAAATTCTAACGATTAAAATCAACCCATGAAAATAAGTTCAATCCAACGCTTATAAACCACTAATAATGTTTCTTTTTTGGTGTGTAGGTCCACCTAGTGATTTGCCAAACATCCATACGGTCATCGTCAGATAAGAGTGTGCCATGTGGCTTGTATCGGGACAAAAATTTTACTCTCTATGGACAAACGCCCTTTAAAAGGGCGTTTGTCAGCATGGAGAAACAGTCAATCTCTTTTATATCGGAAAATTGCAGAAAAGAAAACCAACTTTAATTCATTTACAAAAAAGAATACAAGTTTTCGCAAATCCCAAAAAAGAAAACGAAACGCTCTTTAAAAGGGCGTTTCATGACGTGGCACATGTTTATTAAAAAAACGCCCTTTAAAAAGGCGTTTTTTCTGACAAATGCCCTTTTAAAGGACGTTTTTTAGTAATAAACGCCTTTTTGAAAAACGTCTGTCAGTGTCAGTCCGACATCTGACAACCTGACAGACGTTATTTTAAAGGACGTGTGTCAATAGAAAACGTCATTTTAAAGGGCGTTTTTTACTGACAAACACCCTTTTAAAGGGCGTTTTTTGATACCCCAATTTTTACGCCCATTTTGGCGTACCCAGAAGATGAATCAATGGCTGATTTTTGGTGAGGATGATCTCTACGGTGAGGAGATCATCCTCACAAAAATTCAGATCATTCCGATATTCGTAGATTGGTTTAGAAGTTGAGGAATTATGGGACGTTTTTTAAAATTTCTTAAGAATAAATGCCCTTTCAAAGGGCGTTTGTCAGACGTGTCAGCCATCAGTCATTCGTTAGTCAGTCGATGACTGATTGGACTGACAGCTTCGTTTTCTTTTTTGGGATTTGCGAAAAGTTGTATTCTTTTTTGTAAATAAATTAAAGTTTATTTTCTTTTCTGCAGTTATATTTGTCAGTAGAACGTTTAGTTATTTTTTTTGGAAATGTCAAAAATTTATTTTTGTTTTAATAAATAGATTAAAGTTTATTTTCTTCTTTGAAATTTTCCGTTTAAATTTCGTTATTTTAATATCTCTTCTCTGTTTTAGGTCCTTCAAAGTTCGAAGTAGAGAGAATCCTCTGTCGGACCTTGCGGCTTAAAAATCTCACCTCTTCTCCTTCTCTTCTTAGCTCACACTTTCAGCTTTCAGGGTCGCTTTTCTTCTTGTTCTTCTCTTCTTTGCCCCTGAAATGGAAACAGCTTCCGTTAGAGCAACAACGCCTAGGGTTTCGTTTCTGGACGTTTCTGCTCTGAAATGCAGACGAAATTTCGTGTTTAGAAGTTCGATTCCACGATTTCTAAAGGACCGAAGGACAAATGTTTATCTTCGCTGCGTTCGAGCTCAACAGGTCAGTAATGATCTTGAAGTTTCCCAAAGTTTGATATAGCTTTTGCGTTGGATGTTAGTTCGAATTCGATTGAGAAAATTTGAGTTAGAACTGTTGAAATTTTTTTTTTGCTATAGAAGAAAAATTGAGGTGCATATGTTTCTGTGTTGTTATGGGGATGATGCGATCGGGTTTATTCGGTGTTTGGGATTGATTTTGGGATTCAGTTTGGGCTTTTTAGCTTTAATTTGTTGCTTGAGACATGGGGAAAAAAAGGATTAAAAGATAAGGCTTGTGCAATATTCTAGTTTGATTTTTGCTACATGCTGATTGTTATTTATTGAAAGAACAATCAGAAATTTTACTCGACAGTGCTCCAAAAAAGACTGTAAATTTCTATGGCATTCTCCTTTTGAAACACACATTCTATAAGAAAATTGCAATTTTTTGGAAGAAAAAAGAGTTCTTTTGTGCAAAATTAGGTCTGCAACATCATAAAGTCTTTGTTTTTTCAATATTTGTTAGAACTAATTTACTTGAAGTTCTAAAGTAATTCCCAGCATTGTAGAAATTCTACCCCCAAATGGGTACTTGGGTAAATCACCTAAATAGTTCTAAAGTCATGGCATGTTTGGATTGGTTTTTGCAGTCTGACGCAAAGGATGGTTCTGCTATACTTACCCCAGTAAGTGAGGCTGAGAATGCCCTCAAAATTAAGGAATGGGAATTGGCGAGGTTCCAAGATGAAATAGCTGCCAACCAGGGAATCAGAATTAGAAGACGTCCACCTACTGGACCCCCTTTGCATTATGTTGGCCCTTTTGAGTTCCGATTACAGAATGAGGGCAACACTCCTCGTAACATTCTAGAGGAAATAATATGGAACAAGGACGTTGAAGTCTCGCAGGCACTTCCTAATCCTGTTTCCAAACTAAAATAGATTCTTTCTTACCTTTCTGTGTTGGGTTGGCTGTAATGTTTGTTAAATATTTTGCTCTTTCAGTTAAAAGAGAGAAGTCCTCTGTCCGTGTTGGCAAAAGCACACGAAAATGCTCCCCCTGTTAGAGATTTTGTTGGAGCTCTGAAGGCATCTCACCTGCGAACAGGTTTACCAGCTTTAATAGCTGAAGTGAAGAAGGCGTCTCCAAGTAGAGGGGTATTGAGAGAGGATTTTGATCCGGTAAATCTGCTGCTGTAGCTCGTTGTTAATCTTGTTGTTAATTTTTCTCATATTTCTTCATTCCTATTTCAAACAAATTTTTCATCCTTGGAAGATAAGCATCTTAAATTGTCTCTATTTCTTTTCATTTGCTGAGAACAATCATGGCTTACTACCCCTCCTATGTTGGCCCTTGCTTCTATTGCTATTACTTCCCACTTATCTCTAGGTTGATTTTTCTTATTTCATTCCTTTTGAATGACCGTAAAGCAGAACAGGCTTTCGGTAAAAGGCCCCAATAAGTTAGAAAACATGTATTTGGAAATGAATAGTCTGTTTCATGCTACCTATGCTGATGTTGAGAGCAATAATGGAATCAGGATTTTAGGTCTTGAAAGAAATTGGAACCTCTCGATTTATACACTTTGGATGACTATGATTGGTAAAGCTTCCTTTGTATGTATTACTTTAGTTCATCACGTGGGCTTTGGTTTGATTCTTAAACAGGTTAAAATAGCTCAAGCTTATGAGAAAGGTGGAGCAGCATGCCTCAGTGTTTTGACAGATAAGAAGTACTTCCAGGTAAATTCTCTATTTGACTTGACCATTTCTAGATGTTCTGAGTTTATGGGTGGGAGGCTAGTCAAAAGCTGAAACAAATAAGTAAATTTATTTTGCTAACCACCTTTTTCTTTCTATTTTTTTTAAGGGAAGCTTTGAAAATCTGGAGGCAATACGTAGTGCTGGAATAAAGGTTTGCCTTTTTTAATGCCTTTTGTGTTGCTATTCCTGTACTAGTTACTTGGTGCTGGAATAAAGGTTTGCCTTTTTTAATGCCTTCTGTGTTGCTATTCCTGTACTAGTTACTTGTATCTTTGATTTTATGGTTTGTTTGTATATAAACTTCTGATTAAGCAAGAAATGCAGTGCCCTCTTCTCTGCAAGGAATTCATCATTGATGCGTGGCAAATTTACTATGCTCGTACAAAAGGGGCAGATGCAGTTCTTTTGATTGCCGCTGTATTACCTGATCTTGACATCAGATACATGACTAAGATATGTAAAATGCTTGGAATGGCGGCACTGGTCGAGGTCTGTCGAATGCTTTTCCCTTGTCGCAATTTGTACCTGAATTGTTTAGACTATAATCTTGCATTCCTTTGTTGAAATACAGTCATTATTTATCAATGTTCAGTTCCTTGGCACTAAATCCAGACTCTAACTGGTCTTGAGTCTAGTCATCTTGTCCGCCTCAACCGAGTCCTTCAATTTATGTTGGTTGAAATTATTGCCGTATTGCGTGCAAGTCTTTCGCGATTAATTTGAATTGATGACCGGATTGCTCTCACTATGATCAAATTTTCTAAATTTTAGCTTGCTCAAGTCAAAATGAATTATCTTCAGTTCCTCTTACTACAAGCTTGGTCCATTAGATTTGTATCTCAGTTTCTGATTGGAAAGGAAAAAAATAGTATCACTCATTCGCTGAATCGTTGAATGAATCTGTTATATCTACTTCTTTTCAAGGTGCACAATGAGAAGGAAATGGATCGTGTTCTAGAAATAGACGGGATTGAACTTATTGGCATCAACAACCGTGACCTTGGTAAGCTGTTGTACCCCTTTCTTGGAGAAACGCCTTACTTTGTGAAATTTAAATGATCCATACCAAGACCTCAAGTATATGACGTTTGGCTTACATTCATCGTTGTTTCCTTTTACTTTGCAGTTTGTTAATAGTCACGTCACGCACATACACATAATATATGTTTGAATTTATTGTAAATAAGTGCAGTGAAATTTTAATTTTGGCTTATACACAGAAACATTTAAGGTTGAAATCAGTAACACAAAAAAGCTTCTTGAGGGAGATCGTGGCCAAATGATCCGTCAAAAAGACATAATTGTAAGTAATCTTTTCACGTACCCATGACTGTCCACTAAAATCGTAGATGATAAGAACATTGTATTTACTTTATCATGGGCATGAAATCTATTTTCTTGTGACTCTTCAGGTGGTTGGGGAATCTGGGTTGTTTACTCCTGATGATATTGCTTATGTACAAGAAGCAGGAGTTAAAGCGGTAAGCCCCACAGATTCTACACTTCTACATACAGGAAGTTTTTCCTTCCCCTTTTTTTGGGATGTACTGGATATGAATTTAAAGGGAGATGTGTGTGGTGATTCCACTTGTGGCAATCCTGAAAACCCAACTAGTCCACATGATTGTCTTGAGACTGACAACGTCTCCTGGTCCTGGTCAAAAGCAGGTTGCCTATGCTTTTTGTTAATGGAGGAGATGTCGACCAGTCATGTCTCTTGGGGATCGATTTCCTGACTTTGTGCGAGGAAATAATCCCCATATGATATTTCTGTATACCTAACGACAAGATTAGAAGACAAATGTATTGTGCTTTAGCTTGCTAGACCAAGCGATGTTTAATACAGTTGTAACAGTAGACAGTGAACACAGACCCATGCCAAATGTAGGATATGCATGAGGCATTGACTACATTTGCGCATATGCCCATGCCAATATTTGCCAGACGTGTGCAAATTAGTGTAGAGAAAGTACAAATAAAAGTCATAGCCTGCGGTGTACCCGCAGCAACGCTTTTGCTGCGGTGTTTCTCCTTTGTAAGACACGTTACTTAAAAAAAAAACAACCTATGTTGAACCCATGATAAAAAAAAAATAATAAAAAGAAACCTCAGTCTAGTTTAAATTGATTTAGAGCATCTTTAGTTGTACATGTCCTGCAAAAGTGATCCCCGTCGCATAGTGTTGCTGCGGGTACACTATTGCAAAGGCGGACTTTTTGCTTAGGTGCATTGATATTTATGATGCCTCACTATAACTGTATTCTGCCTGCATTGATGCATATGGTAATTTTTTTTTCAATAGCATTGATGTATGTAGGTTGCGTTTGCTTCATAGATGCATCCATGTGTGTCGAAGTTGTCATGTTTGTGCTAGACTGCTAGTTCTAAGAAGTATATCCTCGCAGGTTTTGGTCGGGGAGTCCATCGTCAAACAAAATGATCCAGAGAAAGGAATTAGTGGACTTTTTGGTAAAAATATTTCTTTATGATGACTTCAGATTGTGCTGTTACAAGAAGGAATAAATTGTTATATGTTCTTTAAATATATATATATATATATATATATATATTTATATATATATATATATATATATGTTAATGAATAATAAAAAAAGTATTATCCAGAATGCGTGCACCTCCAGGTCAGTGTGCTTGTTTCGGGTTTATTTCTTTGATGATCTTCGCACCAGAGATCCTGCTGCTTTCATGGTTTCTATTCAAGTTAGAGACGTTTATCTGATCCAGAAAGTTGATTCGAAGAAGTGTTGCTCATGCAACACAATAGGATCTTTGATTCAAAGGTGAGCATCACCGTCTGATCATTATCAGCTGGTGATCTATCCATTCCCCTGGTGGCACACAATTCAGCTTCTGTGCAGTAGAGCATTAGGAAATCATATGATCTAATAATTGAAGATCCCAAAACCATTTCTGTTATGCTACAGATGCATACTGGTCGTATTGGTAGCATTTTGTTCCGCTGTCAGTTTTAAAATCAATACACTCGGTCATTTTCCATCTAAGAGTGAGGTGACCGAGTCCATGTATCAGCATGCCCTATTTAGCAGTATTTTAGGGAACGTGGTGCGCATGCAATGGTTAGGACACCAGTCGGGTCCATCCACCAGGAGAGCTCTTAGGTCAATAGTCGACCTATTCGAATGATCAAGGCCATCAATCCATTGACTTTTCTAAGAACATTTGCCATATTTGCTCGACCCTTTTGAAGATAATACAAAAGAATCTGGTGGGTGATCACCTCCTGCATGTGCGCACGCACACTTACTTCTGGCGCTCGCTTTGATCTCTTAAGTACACGCAGGTTTGAGTATTTAGTTAGTGTTTGGAAGATGGCAAACCATGAAGGAGGATGTAGCTCACAAGCTGGAGGATCCAAAGAAGAGCATGGTGAGAAAGAACCAAACGTTGCTAGCATATCACCATCCTACCGATTTAGTGGTCACACTTATCCAACGCCGTCCGATAGCCAGAAATTTGATTGGAAAGATGATAAAATCGGAGCTGAAGATGGTTCGGGCGATGTTGGAGAAGGATGTCCCGGTGTGACCCAGCAAACCGATCACTTCAGGTGTGTCGACTAGAAATGAGTTCTCTGTAACGTAACATATATAGAGATCCGACGGCGAGTGTGTGTTTGGTTTAGCTGAATGACTTCTATGCCTGTGATAAAGTTGAAGAGTCAGATCGTTTGTGACGTTCTTCACATCCCGTTTGATCTTGATAGACAGCTAGCGTCTGGACTCGGGAGGTGTTCTTGTATGATGGTTCGTTGTGAATCTAGTTGAGTCTTTGGAGCGCTCACACACACAAATACACCAGCTTTAAACTCGAGAAATTTTTTGTTTATGATCCAGCATCCTTTTTAACCGTTAAGTTTTGATCTTTTGTTTTTTTTTCTTTTTGGTTTATCTAGTTGGAGTTTAAAAAATATGAGTTATTACAACTACAATATGAGCCACGTGGCAAACTCTTAGAGACCACTGAGCGTAAGGATGTACGGTCCATCCTTAAGTGGACATACATACCAAAAATTAGACTGATTAGTGATATAAAACCTTTGGATCTTTGTACCCTAAATAATGCTCGAATTCCTTGACAACACATCACGACACGCGTTTGTGTGTTTGAAATTGGGAAGCCCAAAGGCTTCCACTACTTGGTCCAATCTTCAAATATACATCTCACAAAACATCTTGTTCCTAAGTAATGTGGGACTACAAATTTTTTATACGAAAGTTATCAATTGAGTGAAAATCATTATATGTGCCCTAAAAAATTTAATTCAATTTTTTATTAGGTTTTGAAATTAAATTAGACAAAATGAAACTTATTTTATAAAGTAAGTCAATAAATTAAACCTAGGTTCAAGAGCTTTTAGATTCAGAAAAAAAAAAAAAAATCCTATTATCAAAATTATTAATAACAAATGACATTACAACCTTTTAATACAAATTTGTCAATACATCTTTTATCATTCCATGACTTTTATAAAATTATATATATATGGGCGGGGATAAAATGACTAATGGAATTCTTACTAATGGACATGGGGCCCACATGCGGATGAGTTAAGGGATGATTTTTGGTGAGGGTCATCTCCATGATGAGGAGATCACCCTCACTAAAAATCAGTAATTTTTAAAACTTCAAACCCTACCAAATACGGACCTAAATTTAACGGTGAAAATGGATAGTCCAAAATTTTTCAATTTGCAATCTACTTTTCACAAGGCTACAAATGTTGGAATGGGCTGATTTTTTGTGTGGTTGATATCCACATTGAGAAGAATATTATCACCAAAAATCATCCCTTAACACATCCGCATGTGGGCCCCACGTCCATTAGTAAGAATTTCATTAGTCATTCTATCCCAGCCCTATATATATATATATATGTGTGTGTGTGTGTGTGTGTGTGTGTGTGTGTGTGTGTGTGAGAGAGAGAGAGAGAGTTTTGTTAATCTCTATAATGTTAGATGGTCAGAACATCTCATACCAGGACCTCAAATTCTAGCTTAGAAAAGCATCTTCATCAAATTTGAAACTAGAGACATCTTCAAAAAAGGGTTGAACTCCAACCAGCTCTAACTTAAAAAAAAAAAGCATCTTTTACAAAAATGACACAAAAAGCATTTAAAATTTGTTGATAAAATATAGATGCTTTTGAAAAGATACAAGAGTATCAAAGTTTTTCAAAATAATACAAAGAAGATAAAAATGAAATTCCGAAAATTAAAAAGTATGGCTCTATATTTGAAGCCAAGAATAGAGTTATAGAGCCCGGCTACAAATTTGAAGCCAGATATAAAGTCGGGTGGAGTTGGATTTTGCAAAATCTTCGTCAAATACGAAGATAGAGACTTGGTTGGAGATTCTCTCATAGCCCCCAAAACAAAGTCCAAGCCCCCTTTTGCCTCTTGTGAACAGATTTTTTTTTCCAGATTTTCAAGCTATTTCCCACTTAAGAAACAATAAGAAGTTTTATTTTTTTATTTTTTAAGGTGTTTGTTGAATTGCGCCCACTACATCGTGACCCGGCCACTAGATCCAAACAAGATATGTGTATAAGTTTAACCCACTTAAGCATTGTTATTGTCAAGACTAATTCACGCAACCCTTTCGTACCCTATTGCGAGTGGAACTTTGCTCAAGGAACGGATGTCATTATGAGCCATGGAAGACTCTTCTTGATTGCTGACGGTATGGATGTTGGACCCAACCCTAGATGGACCTACATACCAAAAATCAGCCTGATTAGTGATTTCTATGCGTTGGATTGGAACCGATTTCATGGGTTGATTTTCAATTGTGGAATTTTATGCATTATTTGGGGTACAAATATCCAAAAGTTTGAAATCACTACTCAGGCTATTTTTAGTACCAAGGTCCACCTAGGTATGGGGTCAAACATCCAACGGTCAGAGATCTATAAGAGTGCACTATGTGGCTCATACTGTGACCTGTCGTCAACTTGATGATATTGGATTAGAATTTTGCTGACCGTAAGGATGTTTGGCTCATCCCTAAGTAGACCTACTTACAAAAAAATCAGACTTATTAGTGATTTCAAACCTTCGGATCTTAGTACCCCTAAATATTGCTCGAATTCCACGATTAAAAATCAACCTATGAGACGACTCCAATCCAACTCCTAGAAATCACTTATGAGACTAATTTTTGGTCCATAGGTTGCCTGTTAACTTGAAACCCACATTTCATGGTGGTAGAAATTTCAGAATGGGCTGATTTTTTTGTAGGGGTGATCTATATGGCAAGGAGATCATCCTCGCCAAAAATCATCCATTGATTTATCTTCCATCTGAGTACACCAAAATTGTGTGGGAAAATATGTGTCTGCTGAGCCTGACCCTTTTTTTAGGGAGCTCATATTTGCTTACCCCATTTTCTATCCCCGTGGACTCCTAGTTGGGGCACACCCAAAAAAGAGAGATCTCTCTAAAACTTAGCTGACCGGTGACCAGCACTGACCGCCAACAAAATGAGCCATGTGGCACATTTTTAGAGGACACTGACCATATAGATCTTTGACCAATCTCCAGGTGGACCTCATACAAACAAAAAATCAACTTGATTAGTAATTTCCAAGCGTTGAATGGAGCCATTTCATGGGTTGATTTTACCGTGGGAATTTGAGCATTATCAACCATTATTTGGGGTACAAGTTCGAAAGGTTTCAAATAACTAATCAGGCTGATTTTTTGTTTGTAGGTCCACATAGGGATTGGCAAAACATCCATACGGTCAGTGTCCTCTGAAAATATGCCATGTGGTTCATTTTGTGAGGCGATCAGTGACCATCACCGGTCAGCCAAGTTTTAGATAGAGATCTCTCTTTTTGGGGTGTGCCCTGACTAGGAGTCCACGGGGATAGGAAATGGGGTGTGCAAATATGAGCTCTCACCTAACCCAATACTTGATGCAAAGTATGTCACTGCGTATTGAGTTGTAGTAAGCCCAAAGACTTTTTGAAAACGATATCTGTCACACCATGTAGTCCACTTTAGAACGTCTCTCGTCAGACCATGTGGTCCACTTAAGAACAGCTCTTTGAGGTGAAATTTACGTCAATATGAGCCACATGGGACATTTTAGAGACCGCTGACCATATGGATGATGTTTGGTCCATCGCTAGGTAGAGCTACAGACCAAAAAATCAACCTCATTAGTGATTTACAACCGTGGCTTGGAGTCTCTTTCATTGGTTGATTTTTAATTGGAGTACTCAGATCCAAAGTTAGACATAACTAATCAGGATGATTTTTGGTATGTAGGCCCACTTACGAATGGGACAAACATCCATACGGTCACTGGCCTTTAAGATTGTTCCACGTAGTTCATACTATGGTACCTAGGAAATTATTCTCACCAAGAATTTGTCGCTCATTTATATGTGGGCTCCATGATCGCAATATTATGTGTCACAACACCATGTGTCAAACCTATCTAACCCTATTTGATATCCTTTCCAAAATGGGATGTTGTAAGCATGGTTCAATATCTTGGGATTGGAGGCCAGCTCGGGCTCCAATCCAGAACGGGATCAGCCCATCTCATCTGAGACAAAGTGAGACTCCTTTGGGAAACAGTGATCTTGGGGCGAGACGATCCATTTTTGACTCTGATCGGTGGGCTACAAGCCCGATCCGCATCCCCCCGATCCAGAATCATGGTTTTAGGTTGGATTCTCGTATTTGGGTCTGTACCCGTTTTTTAAAAAAAATATTGTAAAATTATTATCTTGTTATGTGGACCACCCACGTGATTTTGCAAGAGAATATTTTGAAAAGGAGCTCTACAACTCCAAATTCAAAAAAAATAAAAGATTTTCTCCATCCTCGATCTTATTAATTTTGTTCTCCATCCAATCCATGCACCCAATAAGCAATGCCTGATCTTAATTATCTTGGTAATACTTTATAATATTTTTTTTTTATAAGTAATACTTTATAATATTATAATGCATCAATGGGTAACGTTGTCGTAACGCTAGATGATGAATCCAGGATTGCCGGTCGTATGGATAATAATGGAAAATATGATAAAGACAAAAGCTTGTTGTCGCTTATTTATTTTTTATTTTTTATTTGATTTGTCGGTTATTAAAGAAGTAAAAAATCTTCGTTATAATTTATTAACGTTTATTTTTTTGATTTATTAATATTTACTGTAATTTAACCGATCATGGATAATGTCGTTTATGTTGATATCGTTCATAACATCCAAGAACCGTCGGGAGAGGAGACTATGTGGCATTTGACTATGTATTTTGCTATAAACTGTGTCTGTATGCGTGTGTCGTCGTCTTCTTTTCTTATTTCTGTCACTAGTAGGCGGCACGTATGTTGTTGAAAGTGCACAAGTAGTGGCGTGTTTTTTTTTGGAAGAAAAAACAAAATAGCTAAGTTTTTATCCGAAGAATAGTTTTGGAAGACTAATTCAGCGGGGTGAATTTGAAAATTATGATAACTCAAGACACAGTTAGAAAAAATACAAAAAGTGGAAGACGTGGAAATTTTTGAATCAGTCCATGTCAAAAAAAAATGAAATGAAAAACAGAAGTTTGGAAAACCAGCCCACTTAGACAATTGCCTTAATAGTATATAGATCACGGTTTAAAGGGGCCGTTATAAAAATATAACGGACTGGGGGCGTTACTGTTTTTCCGTTTAACGGATTGCAACGCATATGGGCAAAAAGAAAAAAAAACGGAAAATAAAGACACCAAAAGTTAAAATTCAAATTTCAAAATTCAAAATTTGAATTTCAAATTTTCAATAAACTTTATAAGGGAAAAATAATGAAAATAACAGGCATTGTTTTAACAATTTCTTTCGGGAAACGAATCCATTATAACGGCCATTATTTTCATTGTAACAGCCGTTTTTTAAACGATTGTATAGATAAGCATCTACGAACACGGTGTGTTAATCAAAAATTCGGCACAAGTTGCTTGTACAGTTGTATTGGTTATCAAACCCATGTATGCCTTATGACCAAAATACCGAATCAACTAGACAGTTGGAACAACACAATGTATTGACCATTCGTTGATGGTTGACCCCACACAAGGATCTTTGGCCCAATATTGAAGGACCCGCACACCACAAATCAGCTGATCATTGGTGATTTCTAGTTGTTAGATTTGATTGTTTTTCGTGGGGGTGATTCTAGCATTTGGAAATTCAAACATTTTTTTGGGTACAAAAATCCACTCCTAATTAGACACGCTGTCACGGGATCAAATTCGATGTCGTAAACCTGATGTAATACAATGTGGCAACTCTTTGGGGCCCACTGATTTATAAATGTTTGGACCATCAATTGGTGGACCTATACAAGCCCCAAAATCAGGCTGATTGATGATTTCTAGTCATTTGATTGGAGCATTTCTTTGTGTGCGTATCAATGAACAAAAAGATTTGCTTTTAACTTTTGTGTACGTACACCCAACATGGCAGCTCAAATGGTTGGTGTGTATCCACCTCTTTCGAGAGGTCGTTGGGTCAAACCCACACAGGTAGATTTCCTCCTTTGAGCACTGTGCCAGGAGTAGAAATCCCCTTCCCCGGCTTGACCGGTTCCAGGTTTCACCTGTCGTGGGGCCCTTCCACCATGGTAACGTACACAAAAAAAAAAAGAAAAAAAAACTTTTTGTGTACGTTGTAAATAGAAGGTCAACTTTGCAGGAGTGAAGAAGACAAACAAATTGGGAGGATTTCTATTCAAGGGGACCATCTTTCGGCAACCAAACCTGACACCATTTGACTGCCGCCTTCTATGATTCTATTTTTAATTATCATTCTACTTCGTCTGATATATGACTTAAGGTAAGACTCGGTCATTGTTATATAAGATAGTTCATAGTTGTGGTAGACTTTTGGTTTTTCGGGTAGGCAATGTCGGGTCAGTGGTTAATGGGTGAAAACGGGTTTTGAACCGTGGTATCAAAACTCACAAACCTTAGATGTGCCATTGATCCGGGTCATCTAATTGACTATCCAATGGGGTCGACTGTTGACCAGTCACTGGGTAGTCATGAAAAGTTATGGACAATAACGATTAGAACAATCAGGTTGGTTTGATTTTGGGGCTATGCCCCATGAATTGGCAATCAGGAATGCTTCTATTATCACCCAATGGGTGTCTAATAGCTGTCTATACCATTTTGTTAATGCTGTCAAATTCGGGAAATTTTTAGATGTAGAGATCTCCCAATGCCATCAATGCAGGACTCGTCGCCCTACATAGCTCATTTTTTTGGGCCCATTGACCACAGGGATGTTGAGCCCACCCATTAGTGGATATACATATGAAAAATCATTTTGATGATTTCTAGCCATTGGATTGGATTTTGTACCCAAAAAAACATGCTTGAATCCTCAGCTTTAATCAATCCAAAGAGAAGTGCTAAATTTTATGATTAATGATAACCAATCAGGCTGATTTTTGGTATGTATATCCATCAAGCGGTGGGCTAAACATCCATGATTTTTTATTTGTGGCTTACGACCACAAATCAGAAGTTATCTATTCTACTGTATAATGGACGAAGGTCCTTCTTGCGTGCCTCACGATAAACTCCAATTATGCCCAAAATGCCTCTCTTTTGTTTCTTTTCATTTTCTTGATTTTTTTTACTTTGAAAGGGGTTTTTCGGTCTTATTGGTGTCAAAGACACATCACCCTGCAACTCTTCAATGCTCTCTTTTATTACAAAAAAATTAGGGGATCGCCACGTGGGATGCACGTGCACCTTACACATGGCAGCACCTTAGAGGTCGATGACCGTACATACATTTTTCCCATCCCTAGGGGGATCTACATACGAAAATTCATCCTGATTAGTTATTTTTGTCCATTGGATTAGAGTCTTTCTCATTGTTTTTAACCATAGATTTTGAGTATTATTTGGCTAGTGACAAAATGACACCACTATACAGCATGATAACATCTATGGCTCTTGAACCATGTGATCATTACTATTTTAATAATGAAGTATGTACAGGTAGCTTTTGGTTTTGTTTTTATTTTTAAAACATCCAAGTTGATGATAGACCATATTATGATTCACGTGGAACACTCTTAAATACCACTCACCGTATAGATATTTTTATCATCCATAGTTAGATCTACGTATCAAAATTCACCCAGATTAGTAATTTATAGCCATTGGATTAGAGTCCTTTTCATGGATTGCTTTACACCGTATATTTCAAGAATTACGATCAAAAGGTTAAAAATTACTACTCAGGCTTATTTTTGTTACATAAGTTCATTTAGGGATGTGTCAGACATCTATATGGTTAGTATCCTCTGATAGTGTGCCATGTAGCTTACAACATGGGTTCGATCATCAACTTCGATGATGGATCTATCATCTAATTTTTTTTAATGAATAGTTTAAGTGCCACATTAAATGTAATGATTGCTTCAACAGCTGCGTTGGAATGTAAAAATATTGAATGACCAAAGAACCCTTATCAATTAAAATAATTTCTACACCTGAAAGAAGTCATGCTTGTTAATTTAATGAACTTGAGGGTAATATTAATAATAAGATTTTTTTATTTTTTGTAATAAATGAGAACATTGAAGAGTTGTAGGGCTGACGTGTCTTTGACACCAATAAGACCGAAGAACCCCTTCCGAAGTAAAAAAAAAATTAAGGAAATGAAAAGAAACAAAAGAGGGGTATTTTGGGCATATTTGGAGTTTAACGTGAGGCACGCAAGAAGGATCTTCGTTCGTTATATAGTAGAATAGATAAAAAAATCTTATTCCTAATATTACCCTCAAATTCATTAAATTGACAAGCATTACTTCTTTCCGGTGTAGAAATTATTTTAATTGATAAGGGTTCTTTGGTCATTCAGTATTTTCACATTCCAATGTAGCTGTTCAAGCAATCATTACATTTAACGTGGCACTTAAACTATTCATTAGAAAAAATTAGATGTTAGATCCATCATCGAAGTTGATGATCGACCCACATTGTAAACTACATGGCACACTATCAGAGAATTCTAACCAAATGGATGTCTGACACATCCCTAGATGAACTTATATAACAAAAATAAGTCTGATTAGTAATTTCTAACATTTTGATTGTAATTCTTGAAATACACGGTGAAAAATAATCTATGAAAATGACACTAATCCAATGACTATCAATTATTAATCAGGGTGAATTTTGATACGTAGATCTAACTATGGATTGGTATCTAAGAGTGTTCCGCGTGGATCATAATAAGGTCCATCATCAACTTGGTTGTTTTAAAAATAAAAACAAAACCAAAAACTACTCATACATACTTCATTATTAAAATAGTAATGATCACATGGTTCAAGAGACATGGATATTATCATGTTGCATAGTGGTGTCATTTTGTCACTAGCCAAATAATACTCAAAATCTACGGTTAAAAACAAACAATGAAAAAGACTCTAATCCAACAGACAAAGATAACTAATCAAGATGAATTTTCGTATGTAGATCCCCCTAGGGATAGGCAAAATTTCTGTACGGTCATCGATCTCTAAGGTGCTGCCACGTGTAAGGTGCACGTTGCCATCCCCTAGTTTATTTTAATGGATGATTGTAGTGTCCAAAAGGTCTCACCCACGGAGCCACGCCCACTGCATTGTTCATTTAATGGACAAAAAAACCGTCCAACACTAACGAAATGGAGCCACGTGTACATCGAAAATCTGAATAAACCGCCGTACTGTCATTAATGGTTTTGGACGCTTCCGTGACCCTGCAGCAACCACCCATTTTTAATTTGCTTCGCCTATCCATATGTTATATATATATAGAAGGGGTTACCAGTTACCACCTCAAGAAACAAAGTCGGAGGTGAGAGAGGGAGAGAGAGATGGGCAGGCAATGGCAAGGTGAGAAAGATGGGTCTCTTCCTCTATTTGAGACCAAGGAAGCAAAGGGTAGGGTAGCTTATAAGTTGTTTGCAGCTACTATTTTTGTGGGTATTTGTTTGATTTGGGTTTATAGGGTTAGCCATATCCCAAGATCAGGAGAACCAGGAAGATGGGCTTGGATCGGATTGTTCAGTGCCGAACTCTGGTTCGGTTTCTACTGGATCATCACTCAGTCCGTTCGTTGGAACAATATCTATCGTCGCACTTTCAAGGACAGGCTATTACAGAGGTAACACACTCATATCCGTGGGAAAGCACGACTCTTTAGTTTTTTTTTTAAGTCAGTAGAACATGGCTTACATGTCTTCTCTATCCTCATTCCTCCACTATTGTTTTTTATTATTTTATGGAGCAGATATGGGGACAAGTTGCCGGGCGTAGACATTTTCGTGTGCACCGCGGACCCCACAATGGAGCCACCAACGCTGGTGATTAATACGGTGTTGTCAGTGATGGCATATGATTACCCGCCCGAGAAATTGAGCGTTTATCTCTCTGACGATGGTGGGTCAGATCTGACTTTCTATGCTCTCTTAGAGGCCTCTCGTTTCTCTAAGCATTGGATACCCTTTTGCAAGAAGTTCAAGGTGGAGCCAAGGTCGCCGGCGGCCTATTTTGATGGAAGATCTGACCCACATGATACCATCAACGACCAAGAATGGCTGGCCATGAAGGTAATCTAAATAAATTTTAAAAGAGTTAACCATTTCGAATCGCCACGTGGTGCAATTCAAACTGGTTTATCCTAATTAAAAAAAAATTTACGAGTCCACGATGTGATGCATTGGGATCTTTTTTATGAGTCGAAAATCCAAATCTCGATGACTCAATGAGTGGTCGTCAGTTTACACAAAAAAAAATGAGTGGTCGTCTAAAGATGCCACAAAAAATGCATGTGGCAAAGATTCAAATCCTATGGTTAAAAACTACCAATCAGGCTGAATTTTGGTCCGCAAGTCTGCATGGAGATGTTTCAAATATTTGTACAGTCATTGATCTCTAAAAGTATTCCACGTGGCATTTATAGGTGTGCGGCCTGGATTAAAGGGAGCTCATATTTGCACACCCCATTTCCTATCCCGGTGGACTCCTAGTCAGGGCACACCCCAAAAAGAGAGATCTCTCTCTCTCTAAAACTTGGCTGACTGGTGACCATCAATGACCGCCCACAAAATGAGCCACGTGGCAAATTTTTAGAGGACACTGACTGTAAAGATGACCAATCCCTAGGTGGACCTACAAACCAAAAATCAGCCTGATTAGTGATTTCAAACCTTTCAATCTTGTACCCCACGAATTCCCACGGTTAAATCAACCCATGAAAATGGCTCCAATCCAATGCTTGGAAATCACTAATCAAGTTGATTTTTGGTTTGTAGTCCACCAAGAGATGGGACAAACATCTATACGCTCAGTGTCTAAACTTGTGCTATGTGGCTCATTTTGTGGATGATCAGTGACTGTCACTGGTCAGCCAAGTTTTTAGAGAGAGATCTCTCTTTTTGGGGTGGGCCCGGACTAGGAGTCCACCGATATAGGAAGTGGGGTGTGCAAATATGTGCTCCCTAAAAAAAAATGCTAGGATCAAATTTTTTCTCATGAACGAGCAAAAAAACTTTACAAACCACGTGGCATTTATAAGTAGGTGAACATCTTGTGAATCCCCTGAAGCGTCGTGCCCCTACCCAGGTTTTGGCTTTAAAGTAGTAATAGATTATGAGCTCAAGCAACTATTGAAAAGCGAAAGATTTATACACTAAGGGCATGTTTGATTGCACAGAAAATTTTCTCGAGAAAATACATATGGGAAATGCCTTAAATGGCTGATTGATTGCAAATGAGAACACATATTTCAATCATGTGAGAAAATAAAGGCGTATTTTCAGGTGGAAATGAATTCTCACCCATCTGGATGGGAAATGAATTCAGGGCTAATGAGTAGGGAAAATTATCCAGATTTAAATGACTTGGCAGGCAAAATTATACAGATTTAAAATGACTATCTAAGAAGTTACAGTTGTGTTTTCCCAAGGAAAATACAAATTTCCCACTTGGCAATCAAACAGGCCCTAAAGTATCAATAGCTATTCTTTTTCAATTGCTTTAATAACACCATAATTTTAATCTCTATTTGTTATAGATATTATATGAAGATATGAAACACCGGATCGAAGAAGCAGTTGAATTGGGTAAGATCTCAGAGAAAATAAGGGAACAACACAAAGGATTCTCAGAATGGAACTCGAAAGTAACTAAGCGAGATCATCAGACAATTCTCCAGGTACTTACTATTTTATCCTCCTAAAAAATTTGAGAAAACGTGTTACAGATTTAACTAAAAACCCTAATCAGAATCGAATAGCGAAATATAGGATTCATGTTGTCGATGATCGACATGCAATCACTTACTATGCATTTTTACATTTTTATGTTTGTAGATATTGATTGATGGGAGAGATCCAAATGCAGTGGATACTGAAGGACATGCATTGCCAACTTTGGTATACTTAGCACGTGAGAAGAGACCCCAATACCCTCATAATTTCAAAGCTGGGGCCATCAATGCACTGGTAAGGGTGTCATCGAAGATAAGCAATGGACAGGTGATTCTGGGTGTGGACTGCGACATGTATTCGAACGATTCAGAATCGTTGAAAGATGCATTATGTTTCTTCATGGATGAAGAAAAAGGCCATGAGATTGCTTTTGTGCAGTATCCACAGAACTTCAATAACGTCACGAAAAACGATATCTATGGTACTGGGTTAAAGGTAGTTAGTGAGGTGGGTATTAAGAAATATATAAAGTTTCAAAAAAGTTGTATAATTTGATAATTATTCTTTGTAATAATGGCCTGATTTACTTTTGTTGTATTGATCGGTAATGAAGGTGGAGCTTGGCGGTGTAGATGGATATGGAGGGTCCATTTATTCTGGTACAGGATGTTTTCATAGGAGAGAGAGTCTCTGTGGAAGGAAGTACACTAAGGATTTCAGGGGAGATTTGAATACAGAAGTTGATACTAGTGTTGGTGATTTAGAAGAGATATCAAAGGGTCTTGCAAGTTGTACTTATGAGGAGGGTACTCAATGGGGAAAGGAGGTCTCTCTCTCTCTCTCTCATGGGCTTCATGTTGTGCTTCTCTTTCTCTCTCTAATGGGCTTTATGTTGTGTAAGTTTGCAGATGGGATTGAAGTATGGGTGTCCAGTGGAGGATGTGATAACTGGGTTAGCAATCCAATGTAGGGGTTGGAAATCTGTTTATTACAATCCGGATAAAAAGGGGTTCTTGGGTGTTGCTCCTACAACATTTGATCAGGCTCTGGTGCAATATAAGAGATGGTCTGAAGGTTTATTTCAGATTTTCATCTCTAAGTACTGCCCCTTCGTGTATGGGTACGGAAAGATAAAGCTAGGCCTCCAAATGGGATACTGCGTTTACTGTTTGTGGGCTCCGAATTCCTTCCCAACAGTATACTATTTGGTTGTCCCTTCTCTTTGCTCCCTTCATGGCATTCCCTTATTTCCAAAGGTATCTCTCTCTCTCTCTCTCTCCGAACATGGGCTATTAAAGATCCATTTACAGGTCCATTAGTTCAATGTTCCAGGTTAGGGTCGTCTCAATTCAGCTCATCTAGCTCACAGTACTAATAGTTAATTTTTACTTATTTATTTTGCTGCACTGAGTTCTTCATGTTGTGGAGCACATTAAATGTGCCACATGGCACTCATTCGAGCCCACTGACCCATGCATGAACACACCCCCCCCCCCCCAAAAAAAAAAAAACCTTGATGGACCTACACCAAAAAACAGCTTGATTGGTGATCTCTAGAATCATCCCATGAAAACGCTTGAATCCTACAGTTAGAAATCACCGATCAGGCTGATTATTGGTGTGTAGATCCATTAAGGGGTGGGCCAATTCATTTATGGGTCATTCGGCGTGTGCCATGTGGCACTGCACTCCACAACGCTGCAACCATAGGTAAAAAGAAAAAAAAATTCCTAGTTCCTCATTTACTAAAAAAAATTGTCCTAGTTGATTATCCAAAATGTTTATGGGCCTGGGCTTAGATGAGGCCCACACCTTAAAATCATGGCCTGTTTTTTTTATAGATCTTGATCCAATTCAATCTATCTGTTGACAACCATGTCCCTCTTGGACTAATCCAGTGGCCTCTCTATTAATTTCTTCAGATGTCTAGCCTATGGTTCCTGCCCTTCGCATATGTGTTCGTCGCTAAAAACGCATACAGCCTAGTTGAGTCACTCTGGTCTGGAGACACATTCATAGTTTG
The DNA here is from genome assembly GCA_035048495.1 of Euptelea pleiosperma. Taxonomy (NCBI): domain Eukaryota; kingdom Viridiplantae; phylum Streptophyta; class Magnoliopsida; order Ranunculales; family Eupteleaceae; genus Euptelea; species Euptelea pleiosperma. Next base: position 3,016,531 of record CM068545.1, read on the forward strand.
GTGGAACATGCAAAGAATATGGGTGATACGAAGGATAACGTCGTACCTATTCAGCTTCATCGACACCATCGTCAAGCAATTAGGTTTCTCCGAAATAGGGTTCGACATCACAGCCAAGGTGACGGACGACGACGTTTCGAAGAGATACAAGCAAGAGATGTTGGAGTTTGGCAGTTCTCCTATGTTTATCGTCATAGCAACCTTAGCATTGTTAAACCTCTTTAGCTTATTCGGGGTACTCAAGAGAGTGGTTATGGACATGGAAATCAGGGTTATTGAGGCATTTATCTCGCAGATTATTATTTGCGGGCTAATCGTCATCGTGAATGTACCCATCTACGAAGCAATCTTCTTTCGGAACGACAAAGGCCGCATTCCGACATCCGTTACATTTAAGGCGATTGTTTTAGCTTCATTTGCATGCCTGATGCCCATGTATTAGAATTTACTGTATACTAAACGTGAAGTCTCTCCCAACTCCCAAGAGGATTTGGTCTTTATATGTGATCGCTAGAAATTATGTAAAATTCATATCTGATCAAGTCGATTGTGTAATATTAAGGAATGACTGAATGTGAATCAGACGTTTCAGGATAGCGCGTCTAATGAGGTCGTGACATATATATGGTCAGATCAATGTCATAACGGTTTAATTGGATGGTCTGGATTTTTCAAATTAAAGTTAATTTTTCATAAGGTTAAGAATGTTGAAATGTCCTGATTTTTTGGGACTCCAATGTGCTAGTAAAAGGAACCTCAAGAAGTTGAATATTGAGTTGGACGCAAAAGCCTTAGTTGAAGAGCTCTCGTTAGGCTCTGCTGAGCTGGGGTGGACCTCCTCCACGGTTGGAGTTGACATATTAGACTTACTTAATCTTTTGGATCGTGATGTAACAAGGTATACCTGAGATCTTTTCATTTGCGGAAGCGGCATTTTTGGTAGTCACCACTGCCATCTGGACCCACTGACCGCATGGATGTTTAGCCCACCTTTTAATAGACATTCATACAAAAAATCAGATTATTTAATGATTTTTAGCCGTTGGTTTTAATACTCAAAAGATGGTTGTATTCAACGGCTATAAGAACGCCTTAAATGGTGCTAAAAAGTGTTAAAATCGAATGGTTATGTATTACCAATCAAGGCGATTTTTGGTATGTATATCCACCAAGGGGTGAGATAAACATCCAAGCGGTCAGTGGACCCAGATGGCAGCAGTGACTACCAAAAATGCCAAATGAACAGTTTCAGGCATACCTTGTTACATCTTTTTCCAATCTTTTTTCTTCTGTCTCCTTTTGTCATATTCCTCAAGCTTGTGATGTTATTGCTCATGCCACTGCCCCAAGAGCAAAAACTTAAGACTCTCTTCAGCTGTGGGTCGGTCCCCCACCTCCGTGGCTAGGGGACCTTGTATAGTTTGGTTTCCTTTTTTGTATTTCAGTCACTGATTACAAAAAAAAAAAACACCATAGTATGAAAAATTCCCTGTGCGGTTGGATTGTCCAACATGATCTCCATGTGGGCCCCACCAATGGGTGTTAGAACTGGACGTAAGAAATTGGTGTAGCTCTGGACGGACTCCTATTATAATGCGTGTCGAAACACATTTAGGGTCAACATGTTGCCAAATTTTCACCTTTAGGGTCGGCACGATTTTTGTCACTTTTTTATAAATGTCCTTATAATATTCAATACTTGTTCAACATAAACAGCCGATGAACATTGAATGTTTGGCTCCTCTCTCGGTGGACCACACAATATGAGCCACTACACCATAGTTGTTGACCACCCTCAACTTTGAATGTTTGGCTCATCCTTAGGTGGACCATAGCAAGGTTTAAAGGGGACCGTTATAACGGTATAACGGACTGGGGGCGTTACCATTTTTTCCGTTATAACAAAAAAAAAGCTCGGGGGCAAAAATGGAAAATAACGGAAAAAATGGTGCTGAAATTCAAATTTTGAATTTTAAAATTTGAATTTCAAATTTTCAAAAATGGAAAATAACGGAAAAAAAAAAAACGGAATATAACGGAAAAATAACAGAAAAAATGGAAAAATTTTCAGAAAATAACGGTCGTTACTTTCGTTATAACGGAAAAATAACGGATAACGGCCGTTATTTTCTGGGCGTTTTAACAGTCCATAACGTAACGGGGTAGGTCCGAATCAGTTATAACTGCCGTTATTTTCGTTATAACGGCCATTTTTTAAACCTTGGACCATAGTATGAGCCATGTGCAACGCTCGTTAGAGACCACTATATATCAAAAATCAGCCTCGTTAGTTATTTCTAACCTTTAGATCAAAAGTACCCCAAATAATGCTCAAATATAACAGTTAAAAATATTCCCATAAAAAAGAGTCTAATTCAACGGTTAGAAATCACTAACCAGGCTGATTTTTGGTATGTAGGTCGACTTGCGGATGAGCCAAACATCCACACAACATTCGTCATCAAAGATTTACTCCAAAAAATTGATTATTGAGCGTTGGAAAATAATTTAAAAGGGTCAGGTTCGGTAACCAACACCTTGGTGTACCCTCATAGAAGATGAATCAATAGCTGATTTTTGGTGAGGATGATCTCCTCACCATATAGATGACCCCAACAAAAAATCAGCCTATTCTGAAATTTCTAACCCTGTTAAATGTGGTTTTCAAGTTACATGGTGAAAATCGACGGTCCATAATTCTTCAACTTCTAAACCAGTCTATAAATATCAGAATGATTTAAATTTTTGTGAGGTTGATATCCTCACCATAGAGATCGTCCTCACCAAAAATCAGCCATTGATTCATCTTTTACAAGGGTAAAAAAAGGTGTTGGTCAAAACTGTTGGTCACCGCAACCCAACCCAATTTAAAAAGTTAATAAAAAATGATGGATTTTTTTTTTATTTGTCCCCACCCACACCTTGACCGCCGCCTTGCCCACCCACCCTTGAACAAAATCGTCGTTCCACTGGCGGGCGTAGACACGTGTATAAATGTACTTGAACCTTTAAATTGCAAGATTTTATTTCTTCTCTCTTTATTTTTTGGGTAATAAATCTCTCTCACTTCCTCGTCCATTATTTAGTCCAATACTTAGTGAGGACCAAGGTTTAAAGGAGGCCGTTTTAACGGTTAAACGGACTGGAGGTGTTACCGTTTAAACGGCCGTTAAAAAGGATTGAAATGGCTAGGGGTAAAAATGGAAATAACGGAAAAATGGAATTAAACGGATTTTAACAGTTTTAACGATTTTAACGGAAAAAAACAGAAAATGGCTCGGAAATTCAAATTTTGAAATTTGAAAAAAAAAAAAAACAAAATTTAACGGAAATTAAACAGATTATAAGGAATTAAACGGATTTAACGGCCGTTTTTTTCACAAAATTTTCATAATTAAACGGCTGTTTAAACGATTTTAACGGCCGTTAAAACAAAAAAATAGCCGTTTTTTCAAAACCAATAAAACGTGTTCAAACGGTTTTAACGGAAACGGGCTTGGGGCATTATCGTTTAAACGGCCATTAAAACTGTTTAAACTGTTGTTTTTAAAACCATGGTGAAGACTACCAGCTGGGTCATCATCTTGTCTTTTGCCATGTACACCATCTTCTACGTTTCTTTCTCTTAACTAAACCAACTTCTTGTGCAAAGGATAGAGCTGGAGAGACCCTTTTCAACGACCTACTCATATATCTATATTATACTAGGAATCAATAGCCCTTGCTTAGCACACAATAAAAAAAATAATTATATGAAAATAAATTTTTAATGTACAATTATTTCTTTTTTTTTATATTTATATAATGTAAAAAATTTAATTTTTATTATGTTCATCGATTATGAAATTAATTATATTTTTTTATAATCTTTTATTTGTGTAACCATTTGATGGAGAAAAGATAGCAATTAAGTTACATAATAATAGGTAGAGAGATTTTATGGATGCATAGAGATTTTAGGAAGATAATTGTATTGTCCAACGCTAATAAAAGTAAAGACACGTGTAATTAAGGAAACAGGGAGGCAATGCAAACCGGTTTTCCCCCTTCTCATGCATATATGTTTGTCTTCTCAAAAAAATAATCATGTACCAATCCATTTTAAGGATATAGATGAGAGAGAAACACGATTTAGCTGGGTTGGTCTGTTCATTGGCGAGTGAGATTAAAATACACAAATCCATTGGCTCTCTCTCCACAATTGAAAGATTTTCACTAATAAACAATATTATCTTCAAATGCTCCAAAACGATCTCAATTTTTCAATTAAATTCATAAATTCTGAATTAAAACTAACAAATTTGTTCTTCTTCAACTCTATCCTTGCTAATATATGCTGCTATCCCCGATCTCCACGGCGATTGACATTCCAAAATGAATTTGAATCCTTGCAACAACAAAACTCTAAGTTTAAATCCAAAGTAAAAAGTAAAAAGTAAAATTTTAAGTTCTAAAATATGAAAGTGTTTTCCACGTATAGAAGATGCAACAACAAAATATTGCAACCATCGGAGAATCTCTAGTTCGGCGAACAGTTGGATGCGTAGATTACGCAGCACTTTCGATCTATTTGTCTCTTCCTTTCACGAGGCTTGAACACATAGAAATTCTATAGAGGATTTGAAGGAGACAATAAGGGGATTTCGAATCTCTCTATAAATGGAGAGAGTACCACGTCAAGTTTTTAAGAAATGAATAAATAGGTTTTTTTCTTAGAGACTTTAAGAAACTGTGAAAGTTTAAGAAATAGTGAAGGAAATTAATAAGTCATTTTAGGAAGTCTTGATATTAAAGAAATTAATTAGAGTTGTTTTAAGAACATTTGATATGAAATTTGTAAAATCACATTTATGAGAGATGTTTTGAGAACCGAGGAGTCGTTTTAGGAGAGGAATTTATAGGGAAAGTTTTGAAAAATGAGGAAACATTTTGGGAAGGAGGGAAGTTTTGGAAAATAACAAAAGGGAAAGAAGAAGACATTTTAGTTATTTCAAATTTAATGTTTCTCGGTTGTTTGGGGGAGAGGGAGAGACGTTTTGGCAAAGGGATGGTCTAAAAGAGAAAAAGGCTTGCATATGGGGTATTTTTGGAAAAAAAAAAAAGGAAGAGCACCACCTCAGCAATGCTGAGCTTTAGTATAGATAATAGATAATAGATAATAGATAATAGAAAGATAGCGAAACCACCCCACATTAGTGAAACTTTGATGACAGCCCACACTATGAACCACATGGCACATTCTTAGAGGATGCTGGACCTATAGATGTTTGACCAGTCCCTAGGTGGACCTACAAACCAAAAATCAACATGATTATTAATTTCTAGACGTTGGATTGGAGTTATTTTCATGGGTTGATCTTAACCGTCGGAATTTGAGAATTATTGACCATTATTTGGGGTACAAATATCCAAAGGATTGAAATCACTAATTAGGCTGATTTTTTGTTTGTAGGTCCACTTATGGATTGGAAAAACATCCATACGGTCAACGTCCTCTAATAATATGCCACGTGGCTCATATTTTTGGTTGTCGTCGGCCTCGATGACGGTCAGCGGTCATCTCTGTTTGTAGCTCACGTGGAGACATCATAAGATCCACGAAGCGTATTGTGGGCTGTGATCGGCTTTGCTAACAGCCCGGTGTGAGCGAAGGTTTACTCCACAACGGATGCTCGACGACATAAGATATCATTTTTACTGTCGGGGTGGCGTCAATTTATATTATAAAGATCAGTCGTTCATATACGACAAAGCTGCACCATTTGATGGGCCTCCTGTGCCCAATGATCGCGACCACATGTACCCATGGTTACTTTTTTAAAAACCAAATGGTAAAACCAAGTATATGTGGCCCGTGATCGCCGCTTCAAAAAATTTCTCGTCAGGGACGGTGTACTTGCTTTATATCAATCAGAAGAGTCGCTTAGTGTTGGAAAGAGATAGAGAGAGATGGGAAGAAGTGGAGGGGGAGATGGGTATCTTCCTCTGTTTGAAACCAAGCAAGCGAGAGGTCAAATTGTTTATTGGTTGTTTTCAATTTCAATATTTGTTAGTATATGCTTGATTTGGGCGTATAGAGGAAGTCATGTACCAGGAGTAGAAGGAAGATGGGGTTGGATCGGTTTGTTTTGGGCTGAGATATGGTTCAGTTTCTACTGGATCTTCACTCAATCTGCTCGCTGGAATCGCATCTACCGTTACACTTTCAAAGATAGGCTCTCACAAAGGTACCAAAACCTCTCCCTCTCTCCTACTGTGTTTCGTGGCCTACTGATTTAAACTGCACATTACATAGCTACAGCCCATCAACTGTTTCACCCATCCAACTAGTGGTAGAGATGATTCATATCATATAAAACTTGAGTTGTCTAGAGTATGTGTTTTAAAACTCGTCCAGTCAACTCGGATGAATTTTAGTTGACTCGGCATAAACTCGAGTTTTGAGTTGATTCGGTGAGTTCTCGAAAAATCGAGTCTTAAAATTTTGAGTACAAAAATGACATTTATAGGTATAAAGGGTCGCGCTCAAGGAACCCTTTTTTTCGGGGGTGGCTTCCATGCGCCAGGGTCGTACGTACCAAACAGAACGGCCTGCTCAAATTGTGACACATCAAAAAAAAAAAAAGTAAAATAACCGTGCAATTACAAACATAAACGCAATCCAGTTTAGTAAGTTATGTTGGGAGCACGGTTATTTTAGCTTTTTTTGCTAACGTGTCACAATTTGAGCGTTTCTGTTTGGTCCGTACGGCCCTGGCGCATGGAAATCTGGCATCACTTTTTGCGCTGAAATCTAAGGCCAAGCGCGCAAACAAGGAGAGGGGTCAGAAAAATGGGGTCTTGAGAGTCTGAGCCATACATAAATATTAATATGTTATTCGAATCGAGTTGTTTCGAATCTTTGAGTTAACTCAACTTAGCAGACTTTCTGAGTCGAGAGGAGTTTTCAAATATAATAGTCCAAAGATGTGTCATTTCGAGCCGTGCATGCTAAAGTCTTCTTGAGTAATACGGTCATACTTATGTCCATACCGTTGGATCTATTCTATGGTCTGGATCCATGTACAACCATACGTGTACAGTCTTATCTTGCATCTTTAGAAAACATTTATGTCTCAGCTTGTTCATCTTGAATTACTTGAAACAGATACGAGGACAAATTGCCGGGCATAGACATTTTTGTATGTACAGCGGACCCCACAATAGAACCACCAACGCTGGTGATCAACACGGTCTTGTCGATCATGGCGTACGATTACCCACCGGAGAAGCTGAGTGTGTACCTCTCCGATGATGGTGGGTCAGATCTGACATTCTACGCTCTCTTAGAGGCCTCTCGTTTCGCTAAGCATTGGATACCCTTTTGCAAGAAATTCAACGTGGAGCCAAGGTCACCGGCGGCTTATTTTTCAACAATGTCTGGCCCACGTGGTCCTATCAAGGGTGAGGAGTGGTGGTCCATCAAGGTAACGTTTTCTACAATGTCCTTCCAACAACTTATTATATACTATAATAAAATACTAGAGCTGGTACTCAAAAATTGACTCAGTCTCAGGGACTCGCCACCTGATTTTGAACGAGGATTCCTAGCCTACGGTGTGTTGTGCACTTTGCAGCGGGTTCTTCTTTTGTAGGACACGTACATAAGAAGACAATCATTTGTTTCCCATTGTATAAGATGAAGTGGACCAGTAGCTTGCCACTTGCCACCAACCCTTCCACGTGGCTATCGAATACGGATGTTTCAAAATAATCTAACCAAAGGATGAGTCCATTTTGCTTGCGCACGGACGCTCACCGACGTCCTTATGAGCCACTATGACACACGCGCTTTGTGATCACTGGCCGTCTGGATGTTTAGCCCATCCCTTAGATGAACTTACGATCAAAATTCAGCCTTATTGGTGACTTCTAACCATTGGAATTAAGTCTTTTTTCGTGGGTTGTTTTCATCCATTGGATCCAACAGATGGAAATCACCATTAGGTTAGTTTTGCTCTGTGGGTCCACCTAGGAATGGGCCAAACATCCACATAGTTGATGATCTAAGAGTTTGAGATGTGGTTCATATGGATGTTGGTGAACGTCCGTGAGCTAAGACATTTGTGAGCAAAACCCGACTCGTGGCAGATGGTGTCAAGCAAATTAAGGGCAGCCCATCAACAATAGAGCAGAACTATGCTGATCGTTGACCAACCACAATATGAGCCCCATGGCATATTCTTTGCTGATCGATGGCCAACCACAATATGAGCCACATGGCATATTCTTAGAGATTTTTGACCGTATGGATGTTTGGCACAACCCTAGGTGGACCTACAGACCAAAAATTAGCTTGATTAATGATTTCTAAGTGATGGCCTCGAGTCGTGGGTTGATTTTTGAACCGTGGAATTTGAGCATTATTGACCATTATTTGGGTACAAACTACAAAGATCAAAAAGTTTTAAAATCACTTTTAAGGCTGATTTTTGGTATGTAGGTCCACCTAGGGATGGACAAACATCCATACGGTCAGCATCCTCTAAGACTGAGCCACGTTGCCTGTATTGTGGTTCGTTCATCAGCAAAAGTTGCTGAGGAAGTTCTACTATTTGAAATATTCTCTAGTCAAATCATATGACCCCACCTCTCAATCATAGTAATAATTATTGACCAACGAAAGGAATTAGACTTTTTTTTATTTGAATGGGAATAATTTTCAAATTACGTACTGTATCCAAATAATGCATGAATATTGAATACGATTAAATTGGACCGAAAAATGGTCGTTTCAAAAAGGATTAAAAAACAAAGAACCCTAAATATTTTTCCTTCACCCGAAAATCGTGAAAAACCACATGTTAGGGTTTTATATCATATGGTTTCAGATTTTAAAATTGTTGCAGAAAGGATTAAAAAAACCATTGTTGCAAAAAGGATTAAAAAATAATTAAAGAACCCTTTACCTGAAAATCGTGAAAAACCACATGTTAGGGTTTTAGAGCCTGAAACCATATGATATAAAACCCTCTTGATTCCTAGGACGTACATATATCCATATTAGGGTTTAAGGAGTTAGAATTAATCAATTAATTTATAAACAAGAAAATCAGTATACATGTAGTCATTTAAGGCATTTTCCAGATGTATTTTCTCGGGAAAATTTTGTGTAATCAAACACACCCTTAGGGTTTTTTTTTCAAAAAATTTCTTGTATAATACCTCCTTTTGTACTTGGATGAGATTTTCTTAATCTATTGGCTCTGCAAATCCTTGATCGACAACATCCCATAGCTCCTGATATACAAATAGAACATGCATCTAGATTCTCTAATGCTCAAAGTTCTTTCTATCAAACTTTGGAAGCTCTCACTGAAACAAACTATTACCGATGCCATCGATATTCGAATGATGTGACTCTTTAGTAAAAAAATACAAAAACGTTATTGGCACTTCACTAAAAGATGTCAAATAATATATCATTGGAAATATAATTGATGAGATTCTCTATGACTACTGCCACTAAACTTACCCAACTCTAAGTTTCATCACAATTACAACTTTCTTTTGCTTTGCATTTTCTTTCTTGTATCTAGAAATTATATGAAGAAATGGAGAATCGGATTGAAATTGCAACTAAGTTGGGTCGAGTTTCGGAAGAAATCCGGACAGAGCACAAAGGATTTTCTGAATGGACTTCAGTGGCATCTCCGCGTGATCATCAAACAATTCTTCAGGTAATTGTATTTTTATCAATATAGCGACAAATGCTTCCAACCATTAGACAAAAAAAAAAAACATGTAATCCTTATTTCTTTTGTTAAACGTTCGCCTTTTATTTTTGGTGTCCTAGATATTAATTGATGGTAAAGACCCCAAAGCCATGGATAATGAAGGATGTCCATTGCCGATGCTGGTATACTTGGCCCGTGAGAAGAGACCACGACACCCCCATAACTTCAAAGCTGGAGCTATGAATGCATTGGTAATGCATGTGATACATACATACATTCATAGATATGCATACATACCAACAGACATACAAGCTTACATTCTTACATACACAAATCAATTATGATGATCATGCATGATCATATAATTATTATTGATCATCATCTACAAATGTGCAGATAAGGGTTTCATCAGAGATAAGCAATGGTCAGATCATTCTCAATGTCGACTGCGACATGTACTCAAATAATTCAGAATCGGTGAGAGACGCATTGTGTTTCTTCATGGATGAAGAAAAGGGCCATGAGATTGCTTTTGTGCAGTTTCCACAGAACTTTGATAACGTCACTAAGCATGACATTTATGGGAGTTCCCTTCGCATAATTAGTGAGGTCAGTATCAATAAGATACAGTTGCGAAGTAGATTAATTATTTGGTTTTCCTTTTAGTTCACTTGTTCATTCTCTTGGAATAATGTTGGTGATATAGGTGGAGATGTTTGGTTTGGATGGTAATGGAGGGCCCCTTTATGTTGGTACCGGGTGTTTTCACAGGAGAGAAACTCTTTGTGGGATGAAGTATAGTCAGGAAAACAAGGGAGAATGGAAGCAGAGAGAAATTATGAGAAATGTAGAAGAAAGTGTAGGTGAATTAGAAGAGAGATCAAAGGGTCTTGCAAGTTGTACCTATGAAGAGAACACTCAATGGGGAGATGAGGTCTCTCTCTCTCTCTCTCTCTCTCTCTCTCTCTCTCTCTCTCTCTCATGAACTTTTATGAACTCTCATGAACTTTTATGAATGTGGATTCACAGATGGGATTGAAGTATGGTTGTCCAGTAGAGGATGTGATAACAGGATTATCGATTCAATGTAGGGGATGGAAGTCTGTCTATTTCAGTCCGGCCAGGAAGGGCTTCTTGGGTGTTGCTCCTACCACATTGGCTCAGACCCTAGTGCAACATAAGAGATGGTCTGAAGGTGATTTTCAGATTTTTCTTTCTAAGTACAATCCGTTATTGTATGGACATGGAAAGATCAAGCTAGCACTTCAGATGGGATATTGTACCTACTGCCTATGGGCTGCTAACTGCTTAGCGACACTATACTACCTTGTTATTCCACCTATTTGTCTCTTCAAAGGCATTTCCTTATTTCCAAAGGTATCTCTCTCTCTCTCTCTCTCTCTCTCTCTCTCTCTCTCTCTCTCTCTCTCTATATATATATATATATATATATATATATATATATATATGAACCTAAATTTAATGGTGAAAATGGACGATACAAAAATTTCCAAACTTCAATCCACTTTTCATAAGGCTACAAATGTTGGAATAGGCTGATTTTTGTGCGGTTGATATGGATGTTGGGAAGAATATCATCACAAAAAATCAGCCATTAACTCATCTTCATGTGGGCCCACATGCAGATGCATTAAGGACTGATTTTTGTTGATGATATTCTTCTCAACATGGATATCAACCTCACAAAAAATCAGCCCATTCCAATATTTGTAACCTTCTGTAAAGTCGTGGATTGGAAGTTGAAAATTTTTGGACTACTAATTTTCACTGTTAAATTTAGGTCCATATTTGATAAGGTTAGAAATTTTAGAAATTGCTGATTTTTGGTGAGGATCTCACAAATAATCAGCCCTTAACTCATCCACGTGTGGTCTCCATGAGCTCGTGTCATTTTATAAGTCAAAAAACACCATTGCACCAAGGCTAATGTGAAGATTGGACTAAATATCTTGCTATCAGATTTCAAGCCCATGGTTCCTACCATTCATGTACTTGATCATCGCCAAATACACATACAGCTTGGGTGAGTTCCTCTGGTTTGGCGGCACACTCGTAGGTTGGTGGAACGAGCAAAGGATATGGATGTTTAAAAGGACAACATCCTACCTCTTCGGCTTCATTGATGCCTTCCTCAAGCTATTTGGGATTTCAAATTCAGCATTCATCATCACAGCCAAATTGGCCGACCAAGATGTGTCCCAAAGGTATGAGCAAGAGATCATGGAGTTTGGAACTTCCTCCCCCATGTTTACCATCATAACCACACTTTCATTGCTCAACCTTTTTAGTTTGGTTGGAGGACTCAAGAGAGTGATCCTAGATATGGAAGAAAGCGTTTTTGAGGCCTTGTTCTTGCAAATTTTACTATGTGGGCTTGTTGTTGCTATCAACCTACCTGTGTACCGAGGTCTCTTCTTTCGCAAGGACAAGGGCCGGATGCCCACCTCTCTCACATTTAAATCACTTATTTTAGCTCTACTGGTTTGTATATTATCCTTGTATTATTAGATTATGTTTCTATAGGCAAAGTGCAAAGTTTCATTTTGTAATAAAACACTCTGTATCGTGTGAGATTCTGAATGAATGAGAATCGTCAGTTTGGTGATGAGAGATTTATATGGCGTGCTCTGCTAGTTTTTGTTGGTGGTGTAGCTAGCTTTCAGATTGTCCTTGAAATCACTTTGCTTAAGCAATATAGGACCATATTTGTTGCTAAGCACTTAGCTTACCTCCAACAATTCTGTTTTTAATATTTGAAAATTGATTTCTAATTTTTGAAATATGGGTTCTTTCTAAAAATAGAGCTTTCAGGGGTACATGTCAGGTGGAGACCTCCCCTGTTACGGTCTGTAATGTCTGTTTCCGTTATAACGGCTGGTTAGAAATACCAAATTTCATTATCGTAAGACACCCATGATTCATCCTCAGTTACAATACGTTTATCCCAACTATTTGGGATTGGTAAAATGAATTTTGTTTAGCCATTCAACTATTTTTTTTTTCCACAGAGGTATGTATCTTCAAATCTTTGCTGTTGCACTTTCAAATCATTAAGGCCCTGCTTGGTTTGTTGCACTAGGATGCATTTTGCACTCCAATGCAAATGGAGTGAGTTGCATTGCATTCGCTTGCTACAGTTTTTGAGCTGCAGTGGCTTGCATCTATTTTGTTAAGAAGTTTGTAACGGCTTCACAGCTATACTTGCACACCAGCTCATTTGCACGTCTCCAACCAATCATGTACAATCCCAAAATTGTCGCGAGTGAGTGCAGTTGCATCCCAGTACAGCAAACCAAGCAGGGCCTAAGCTACATTAGGGTATTCCTTCTCACAGATGCCATCATTGGTCTTTGATGTACTTTCTTTAGTGTGATAAGACATTATGCTATATATCAGAAAATCTTTCGATGAATAGATCATCTCTTTGATAGGCCATAGCCCAAAAATATACAAACCCGATGGCCTAAGAAAGTTATAATAGATGAAAATTCCATATATAAAATTGAGGGACGAAATATGTAAGAAGGGCCCACAATTTGAATGATCCAAATCAATACACACTTTTGATGAAATATCATTGACTGTAATCAAGGGTTTATATAAAAAATAAACCTTTCTAAAACTAATCTTAATCAATCTAATCTAAGATTCTTAATTGATATGATTTTATCATAATTAATATAGACAACCAATAGAATATTGTATGAGATGAAGGTGCCAGCTTGCTCAGTTGGTAAAGTTTGTGGGTGATGATACCATAGACCTGGGTTCAAAACCTGCCTTCACCGAGTTACTGATCTCTTTAAAAAACAGGCTTAACTACCCAAGAAAAAAACAAAAACGAATATTGTATGAGATACACCAATAATGATATGGTATACCTCACACAACTTATTACATTACTAAAACTAATCCAACCGGATATATACTCTAATAGCACATGAATGTATGGTATATCCCTTAAAGATGACAAACCATTTCTATTTTGTTAAATTATAGAAATACACACCATATATACATACACGCACATTATTAAAGACATGCTTGAGATAAATCTATGGAATGACCCACTACAAGAGGTGCATCAAAACACCAATGGCTCGATTTCAATTCTGTGTAAGAAGGTGAGTAGTTGAAAGGCTCAATATTGCTATAGTGTTGACAATGGAGATGCTTTTGAGTCTTGGCTGGAGGCGCGAGTTTCACCAATGTGTAGGTCTCATTCTGTTGTAAACTTAAATTATCATCTGCACTTGTTTTACTATCTACAGCTGAAGGCAATTATTTGGCATTTGGAGGAAGAAGATAATGTAGAGAATTTTTATTTTGAAGTTCTTGTATGGAAAAACCTATAAGGTGACGAATATAAATGTATATATATCTGTTAATGTGGTCCTATTTAACAGGATGTGGAAATGAAGTTATTATGTAATGGCTAGCATAACGGTCATTTTATTGACCAATAAATAATTTTAATATGAAAAAAATTAATGTTTCCAACCAATAAAAAAAAAGAAATTGACCAACCCAACCAACCTGATTGGCTTGGGCTTGGATTCACAGCCTTGAAAGTCAGTTGGGCTAGAAATGACGTCCTACCCGTACGATTTGCAGCCCTAATTTAAGTTGGACGGTCCATTTAGTAATACATAATCGCGTATCAAAAGTTTGATACAAGAACCCCTCAACATGTCATCAGGTACTTTCTAACCCACTAACTTGGTGAATGTTTGGCCATACCCTTGGTGGGCCTACATACAAGAAATTAGCTTGATTGGTGATTTCGAACTGTTGGACTCGAGCACTTTTTTTTTTATAATGGGCTTCATGAACATGCTTATGGTTGAGTTCCAAGTCCATTACCACCAATCACAAGGCTAGAAACCACCAACCAGGCTGATTTTTGGTGCTTAGTTTCACTAAGAGGTGGACCAAACATTCATATAGGTTAGTTGGCCGAAAAGAGTATGCCACGTGGTATTTTGAACAGTTTTAGGGGTACCTGTCGTGCAAAGGTACACCCCTGACTTACAAGAGGTTGGCCCCACAAAACCAGTAAACTTTGCTCACACTTACAGTGAGCGAAGCCGATCACAGCACACAATATGAGCCACCTGGCATACTCTTAGTGGGTGCTGATGGTATGGATTTTTGGCCAATCACTAGGTGGACCAAAAAACCAAAAATAAACCTGATCAGTTATTTCTAAGCGTTGGATTAAAGTTATTTTCATGGGTTGATTTTAACCGTAATAATTTGAGCATTATTGAGCGTTATTTGGGTGCAAAGATCCAAAGGTTGTAAATCATTAATCATGCTCATTTTTGGTTTGCAGGTCCACCGAGGGACTGGCCAAACATCCATACGGTCAGATCCCACTAAGAGTATGACACGTGGCTCGTATTGTGTGCTGTGATCGGCTTCGCGCACTGCGTATTGTGAGCGAAGGTTTACTCCCACAAAACGATCGATAGGCTTGCAACGTGTTCGGTAGATCGTACGAGGCGCAAAATCTTTTCTTGTCCTTGTTGGAAACAGAAGTAAAACTTCGATGACAGGGTAGCAGATCATGGCACGTGGATTTTGTACGGGCAGACCACCTCGGCCTCACCACCCACGTACACAGGTGAGGCGTCCAGGTGAGTGTTTTTGGCAGAAAGCACTTCAGAACCCACCTGGGTACGTGTGTGGTGAAGCCGAGGTGGTCAGTCGTACAAATCCACGTGCCGAGATCTGCTGCCCTGTCATCTCCTTCGATGACAGGGCCCGGTCATCAAAGTTTTATCCGTCTCACCCCTTTAAAAAATAAAACCTCGACATTAATGCAGCATCGTGTTGATGTCCGTTTGAGCGTATCTTGTTATTTTGAGTCTTTGACAAGTTATTGGAGCTTGAAGGGAGGATTTTTTCTCAACTTTTCCTTCGATTCTTCAAATCTAAAAGTTTCCTCTCAGATCCTTCAAATCGAAAGGTAATTTCTGTTCTTTGGTTTCTCATGCTTCCATCGTTTAGGGTTTCAATTTTGCTTGCAGAAATTAGATTCATGAACAACCCTAGTACATTGTAATTTCGATCCCTAAATCTGATTCGACTTCGTTTCTTTGCTTAATCGCTTAAAATTTTGAGGAAAAAAATTATCTTTAATTCAGTGTTAGTTCTTTGTTGTTTCATATTTTCTGAATCTAATTCCCCATGAATCGCTTTATTAACTGTTGAAAATTTGAACTTTTGATATCTGGAGTAGAAACTCTAAAATTAACGATCTTGGTATTCATGAAATCTGATGGAAATGAGGTTTCTCTTGATGCCTTAATTTCTTAATAATGGTTTTGTCATATTTTTCCCTCCTGATTTCGAAATTGGGGTTTAGATAGTGGAAAAAGGAAAACTCCAATCAGTTGGTCTTATTCTTTCTACGGATAATTTCTGATTGAGGATTTGGTAATGTTGAAATTCTTACTTTCGGAGAACCAAACCATAACCTTTACGTTTAGATTTAGTATACTTTGGAGCAAAATGATGATGGTGCACCCACTTCATGGATCGGCAGGCCTTTTAGTGGAAAAAGGAGGTGGGCCCACCAATACAAGGTGGGTCCATGCTTATGGGACCTACCCGATGTTACACTAAAAGCTTGCTACCCCATGAGCGCAGTGCCCCATTGTAGATTTCACCTATACTTCCTTTTAAGACGTCATATGGGTTTGGTGTTTCTGTTATCTTACCAATCTTTTGTTTTCCGTGGATGTTTAGTGTTGTGAGTTCATTGGATTGTCATGCCTTAATTTAAAATTGTTGTGTTCAAATGTACAGATGGAATTTTGGTCATCGAAATTTGTTGTTATTGTAATACTGGCACTTCTATCAAGCCTGCAGTCAGCAATTGGGATTAGATTCGTGATTGACAGAGAAGAATGCTTCTCTCATTCAGTTCCATATGAAGGGGATACAGTTCATGTTTCTTTTGTTGTGATTAAAGCTGATGCGCCATGGCATTCTGGTGAAGAAGGTGTGGATCTTGTGGTAAGTTTTACCCGTCCCTTCGATGGTGCTAGTGGGGTTTATCAAGTTTTGTAATTTTTTTTATATACCACTATGTAGTTTTTTCAGTTGTACACTATCACTAGGTATTCAACCTGGCTGATTTTACAAGGTTTCATATTTTTGGAGACTAAAAAACACCTAGTTGCAGTGATCCGGATGCAATGTCCAATAACAGAAAACATTGTTGAACATAATTTCCACCTCCAGTGTTTGGATGGGAAAAAAGACTGTCTTTAGCATTTTTTTTCCCTTAATCATTCGTGTACTGAAGGAGTTCATTTGTACATGAATAGTAGTGTAATACTTCATATAACATCCCGCGGCATGATTTCTTTTTTTTTTTTTTTGCTATTAGAGCTAGCTGGGTGGGTTAATGCTATTATTGGAAGTTCTTCCCAAGGAGCATACCTAGTTGTGTGTGTGACCAAAGGATATGAATATATGATGAACTACAATGGGCTAAAAATGTCTCGAGCAAGTTATGAACTTTCCAGTTGCTTGAACTTCAGGGGTAAAATTTGGGTGTGTGAAATTGTAAGCAATGAATCCTCAAGTGTATTGCAATAGACCATAGATAGGGGAAGCTGATTACCTTCCGTTGCCTTGTATTTGACATTGCAATCTAAAGATTAGGATGTCATAACATATTTACGACCTGCAAGATGAGCTTCAGCAATCTTTCCTTGGCGAGTATCCTAGGGTGTGGTCTTGGCAGCTTTCCGATTACGTACTTGGGTCTTCTTTTAGGGGCTAGCTACAGATCTAATTATTGAGAGATTTGGGTACAGAGGATCAGATTTCCCTTCAAGGGAGAATCACAAAATTTGTTTTCTTGTCATAGGAGCACGGACCTTAGAAACAAAGGACTTCAACTTCTTAGGTCCTCGTCTTGCATCCTCCCCAACTGGAGGGCACCACGCTTCTTCTTCTAATCATGCTTAGGGGGGATACCAAGACAGGCTAGCTTCTTAGAAGTCTAGGTACCTCTATAAAGGGGGTAAGCTAGTGTTAATTAAGAACACCCTTTCAAGTTTGGCTATCTATTATTTGTCGCTCTTATACATCCCCAGGAGTATTGCGGATATTCTGGAGAAGTTCATGACGGATTTCTATAGAATGGAAGAGATGAGGTTAACAAATTCCACCTGGCCGACTGGAAGACAATGTGCAGTCCCAAGATTCAAGGGGATCTAGGGATCAAGAACATCACTGTGATGAACAAGGCCTTGTTGAGCAAATGGTTGTGGAGGTTGGGAGTGGAGATATCTAGCCTTTGGAGGAAGGCGATTGAGAGCAAATATGGGGTCTCGAAATTTGGTTGGGATGGCAGAGCAATTCATTCGACTTATTGTTGTAGTGATGGGGGGGGGGGGGGGCATTATGAAGCTTTTTGAGAAAATTTTCCAAGGGTGTTTTATACAAGGCAGGGATTGGGGATAGGGTCAGATTTGTGAGAGGACAGGTGGTGTGGAGAGACACCTCTCATGGAGGAGGAAGACGTTTCTTGCAGCTTTTGGTTCAGAAGAAGCCTTAATGATTGGGAGATTGAATCTGTGGCATATTTATTTACTCGTCTTCTTGGTTGTCATCTCTCACCTGGGAATCTAGACAAGCATCTATGGAAATGATCAAGAGATGGCCTTTTTAGGTTCATTCTTTTTATTAGGCATTACTTAGGCCTTCTAGCAATAGTTATCCGGCCGCTTTTGTTTGGTTATCCAAAATCTCTTCCAAGGTTGCGTTCTTTTTGTGGACATCTTCATTTGATAAGCTTTTGACGACAGATCACTTGATTTCTAAAATCATGATTTTAGTCAACTTTTGTTTGATGTACAAGCATTACGGGGAATTGATTAACCACCTTCTTTTGCATTTGGGTGATGTTCGATGTTCGATTTTAGTTGACTTTTGTTTTCAAGTGTCCGGAGCTCATTTTTAGCAGAATCTGGGATGTCTTGGCTGATGTCGAGTTATGTGTTTAACGTTGTCTCTAGTTGGCACTCATATGCTTTTTCTTCTGGAGGGCAAGTGTTGTGGAGGATGCCCCTTTTGCGATTTGTTGGGGACTCTAGAGGAAAATGAATTATAGAGTTTTTGAAGGCAAGGAAGAAGAGGTAGCCAGTGTTATTCACAATATCGAAGGCTTATTGTACATGTGGTCTAAAGCTTTTAGCGAGTGCAAAGGTCCCTTCTTTGAGGATTTCCTATTTTGATGGGATTTTCTTTGTTTCTAGAGAAGGCGGTTAGTTTGTTTAGCTTTCTTTGTGTTTTGTTATTTCTGTTTGTTTGCCCTTTGTAGGTCATCTCGACCTCGTAAGCTGGTGATGTAATTTTTTTTGGCATCTCTACCTCTTAATAAATTCTACAATTATTAAAAAAAATTTATATATATACACTGAGGGAGAGAGATGGAGGGAGCCGTTGTCCTTCTTGAGCTTCGGATTACATTTTTAGAGAACTTTGGTTTTAGCCCAAGCTCGTCTCTGAAACCATAAAGAAAATGCCAAAGAAAATCAATGCGATCAAGGATTTTCTTCCCTGGGGAAGAAAGAAAGATGCACATTCTGTCTAAATAAAATGGAGCAAAGACGTGGTCAATTTCAACGTCCGCTGCTCCAAGTACTTAAACATGCTCTGCTTCCTTCCTCCAAGTTTGATTTTCTTTTAGATCTCTGAACATGGATAAGAACTGAGGGTGTTTGACGAGCACTGGTGGACAGGAACTTATTTTTTGTAATCATTTGCATTAGTCGCATCTACTTTCACGTGTTATAGGTTTTGATTTTGGATTTTATACTACCGAGTGTTGGAAGACATAATATTTTGATCTTGTTGTAGTGTTATATGTTGATTTGATCTGATTCAGTGTAACAAAGTTGCAAGGCTCCTAAGATTTTTTAGGTTCATCTGGGGATGCATTAAAGTCTAAACCTCCTTTTCCATTCCTCAAAAACCCTATTTTCTGGAGATTTTCAATTCCGTTAACCTATGGTTCTATCAGCTCAATAGTCAAACGCTGGTCTAAGAAAAACTGCCAGTTCGTGAGAAATAATGGTTCCTAACAAACTAGACCAAATATTTTGTAAATCCCAGTCGAACCTGGTCAGATTATCAGTCCAGTCTGGTTTTCAAAACTTTGGCCCAAACCATCTCAATTGACTTACCTTTATTGTATCCGCTCGTGGTGCTACTCTTAAAATGGAACATTTGTGTAAAGTTAGAACGAAATGAGTTTAGGCATTGGGAATCTGAGGTAAGGATAGGGTCCTAGTCAAAGTATGTCTTACTATCTTAGGGAGACGAGAGGGGTTTGAACTGAAGAAGGTTTGTTATTGGTGCTTAGGAAGTTCTTTTAGAAGATAGGAGAGAAAAGGGTTAGCCGTCTTATTTTCAAAACAATCTCAGTAGGAAAATAAGAGAATATACAGGCAAAAAGAATGAAGAATTGTCAAAGTAGTTAGTAAACGACATTGATTGTTAGAGTATCGGATGGTGGTTTCCCAACTTCAGATAAGGAAAGCTGGTCTTTCACCACCTCAGCATCTTCCCACATGGCAAGTTTTAGTCAGTACTACTACACCACATGGCAAAGAATGACATGTTTCTTACGCTTCTTTTCTATTAACACATTGTATGCTATAGCCATGTAATATGGAGAAGGATACTATCCACTGCTGCTGCTGCTGCTGCTCCTTTTTTCTAATAAATATAGGTTTTTGCACCTGCTTCATATTGCCTGTAAATAGTTTCACTGATTTCACAACTGTGTTGAGATTATCAGGTAAAGGGACCTACTGGTGATCAAATTCACGATTCTCGTGACAAGACAAGTGAGATGTTTGAGTTTGTGGTTCACAAAAAAGGGCTGCACCGCTTGTGCTTCACTAACAAGTCTCCTTATCATGAAACCATAGATTTCGATATACACATTGGCCATTTTGCGTACTTTGATCAGCATGCAAAAGATGGTAAGAGAACTTTGTTTCCAGGTTCCTCTTTAAATGGAGAAAATGGACTTCCTGTAACCTTCCCGAATGTATGCAGAGCACTTCAACCCCTTGTTGGAACAGATCGCAAAGTTAGAGGAAGCACTTTACAACATCCAGTTTGAACAGCATTGGCTAGAGGCTCAGACTGACCGCCAAGCAGTTGGTATGTCTTAAAACTCTTAATATTCTTTTTTTACTAACGAAATGCAGAACCAATTGGTTATCAGGAACTTTCTGTTTCTTCTGAGGTCACGTGGATTTCCAAAATAGACCAGTCACTCTTGATCCCCTTTTTTTTCCAAAAATTTTTTGGACAAGCATCCTTCTTCAGAGTTCAAACCAATTAACAGTTTTCTTAATTTACTGGATGATTGCTCTATTTTGTACTATGGATAAATAGTCTATATATGAAAATTTATTGGACTTTGGCCACTTTGGGAATTTTATTATTATTATTTTTTGAGGCCACCTAATAATAATAAGGCAGTAGGCTATACCAAACTCTGAAAGATCAACATCACCCTTTTGAAATACTTGCAAGTCTAAACATTTTGTTTCAAAAAGTTCCCAAGCATTTCAAAACATGCCTCAAGTTTGCATGCCAGAACCCTGGATTGTGAGAGGTTCACGCACTAACTATGCTAGGGACCAAAAAACTAAAAGTATAATAGATGTATCCGACTAATCACTTTGTGAGAAAATAGCTTTAAGATTATTCTTCCTTGTAATGGATAAACTTTTTTTTGGTAAGTTTGTAATAGATAAACTGATAAATGTAAAGTTCCATTCATCTTGTATTTTTCTATAAATAAATTTTGTTTTTCCAATTGCGCGGCAGTGAATGAAGGAATGAGCCAGAGGGCAGTCCACAAGGCCATGTTTGAATCAGCAGCACTCATTGGGGCTAGCATTCTCCAAGTCTACCTCCTGCGCCGCCTGTTTGAACGGAAGCTCGGCACATCCAGAGTTTAGTATTGACATCACTGTGGTGTATTTATTGTGTAGGTTTAAAAGCAGAACCGGGTTCTTATTTTCTCTCTCGTTGTATAAGTAGAAAATCATAATTTGGAGCTCATTCCTCCATGTTTAGTTTCCCAACAGGAAAAACATGTACAGTAACTATTTACAAGGAGCTTATAGGAGATATGGATTCTTGACCCTTTTGGTGATTACATTAGACGAGATAGTTTTTCTATTGTTTTGAATTTCAGAAGGGACAGGGATGCATGCCTCTGGCCAGTCATGTAGGTTTGGACTTCAGTTAGTAAATAAAGTGGGAAACAATAAATTAAGTCAGAAAAGAACCAACATGAGTGAGACAAGTTTCATTTATATTAAATATATAATGTGATGCCCCGGAATTTCCAGTGAACTTAATAGTGTTACCATAGGATACATATCCCTCTTTGAAATTCAGAAAATAGCATGGTCCTTATTGAATGGTCAGGATGATTCAGTTGGAGTGTGGCCAATAAGAGTTATCAGTTTCAATTGAATTGCCATCTAAGCATCTCAAGCAAGTGTTGGTAAATATGTAAGCATAGCAGCTTCTCAGCTGAGTTAGAAGCAATCCATGCTAACTTCCGTCATTGATAGAGGAGTTTCAGGGAGAAGAGGTTCATTAGCAATTTCACATTGGTGGTGCAAATGCAGCTTCTTAGCTCCCAATTGATAGGGAACAAGAACTTGAACGAGATTGCTTTGGATCCACTAGTTGGGGTCAGATCTGATGACGCTGAGTTGCACACTGAAGGCAATTCGATGCAGGCTCATGCTCAAACAATGAATCTAATTCTAATCACTGGTCAACCCACATGACATCCATTGTCATTGTGAACATAATACTACTTTGAATGGCTACCAACTTATCATATGTGATTTATTACATTGGTAACCTTTGGACAAGATTTTCTAAGTGATGTTACATAGATGACACTCAGTTTTATGCCGCATCACAGTATTGAAATTCATACTTCCTTGCCAATTTGCAAACTCGACGGGCTCATGCTGATATGCTCCCATCAGCTAGCTAAGAGATCTCCCAACGGAAGGAAAAAAAGTGACTGCTAAAATGAATTGTGCCGGTCCTCTTTGAACCATCATCCACTGCAATAAACACAGGAAATATGCAATTACAATCCAAAGTTCCAAATTTTCCATTGCATATCCATCGCAACCAGTATTTTGTTGTGTTTTCGCTTGAGTTGTGATGGCATTCTCATGTATGATTCTCAAAGGAGTCAAATTGGTTTACCTATCTCAATGAAGTAAGCTTATCTATTTGCCAATCAAACTGATTTTGAACTGATCAAAATGTAAGATCAGCATCGAGCAAAGGAGCCAAAAAATAATTCCTGATTCAGATGTGAGCGTGCAAAATAAGATGACACAATTAAAATAATCAAGCATGAACCAACACTGTGATCCTTTACCAGAAAACCATCACCCACAGCGCATAGAACAGCCCATCTTCTTTTCAAATCTCATGTTTTTTAAAGATGGTTTATTATCTTTGAAAGAAGAGAAGGGAGCGTCATCTGCTGCACTGGTACAAATGCGAAAACCAAACCCACTCTAATAATACACCAAATAAAAAAGGTCACAAACAAAAGCAGCAGCTCCAACAGCAAAGAGGAATGGAGAAAGATAGCAGAGCTAAGCTTCTAATATCCACCAGTCAGAATATATAAATACAACAAAACATTCTTCTTTCATCCTCCCCTTTCCCAAACCCACCTTTCTCATCAACCAGTTTTACAGCACACCAAACAGATTCCAGAAGAACCCGTCACAGCTTTCTAACTACAGCTCCAGTCTTTTGGAAAATATGAAGGAGCCGGATATAGATGATCATGCTTTTCTATTGAGGCTTTTACCAGGTGAAAGCCCCCGCATCAGGACTCCGCGTGAGCAGGTTGAAAGCAACAAAACCATTTTTTCTGCAAATCAATCCATCCTAAATGTTAAAGCACAGTAGGTTTCGTATCGAAGCAAATCAGAGGAGCAAAATGGTAAACCTAACTGTCAATTCCACATGGCATTATTCACATTTTTTCCCATCCAGTCCAATTAGCAGATCACAACTGATTCAAATCGCCAATTGATAGGCCAGCTCTCGATATAGCCATAAAAAATCGCACCAACCAGGATGAACTTAACTATCCGACCAGTTGCTCTTATGGTCAAACCTGTCCATAAGAGTGAGCAGGTTGAATAAGCATTAGATCAACTCGATGAGTTATGGCAAGCAACCCGAAAGCTCCCATCAGTTGTATGAACCGGATCAATGAGATAGTCCACCACTTGGATTGCAGATGGGGAAAAGCATGAAATTCCATATATAGTGCAATGGAAAGGTAGCCTTGTATTTGCACTTTGGGAGCACCAGACATTTTCACGCAACACAAGAAACCTAACTAATCAACATAAAAGAAAAAGACCAAGGTCAGAACATCTGCCTCCATCCTGAACTAAATGCACCACAAACATGGTGCACATGCATGAGTCAAGATTGCTCAAGACCCACCAGTACATATATCCCATCTAGTGGATCTCCCAGGTCAACAATTGAAACAGTCAGATGAGACAACCAAATCTATTGTGTTTTCTGTTGCATTTGCCATTTTTCTTCCATTTTTTGGTAGGCAAGACGATTCAGGCTTGGACTGCAAGAACAGCTGGCCAGTAGGCAGCCTATACCTGCAGGAAGCAAGGTGGGCTTTACCCACTGGATAAACCATCCAAGGCATGACTGTACACTGGGAAAGTCTTGAATCTGAGACCTCCCACAAGAGGGGCTCGCATCAACCATATAGCCAAACCAGTGGTTTGTCCATATTTTTCTGATCATCCCAATTACTGAAATAAATTGGATGGCTAGTATCATCTAATTGGATTAATTTTTGCTTGGGGATTCCTAGGTGGGACCCACCATTCTGTGAATCTGAGTTAGTCCTGCGTGCACACAATGTGTAAGACAAACGTAGAACGGGTAGTGGTTAGAACCTACCTGAAGTAGTTATTACTCTTTTGACAGAAATGTACTCAAAATGTTGAAAGCAGACCCTTTAAGCAGATCAAAGTGGTAACTACAAGGGTGAATGAGCAAAAGAACAACTTACAGTCTGGGACTTGCCAGCATCTGCTCCATTCTTAAAGGTAGAGTCATCCTTTCCTGGTGAGTCAGGCTTGCTGCCCGTCTTCTTTTCATTCCTGGCCTTGTTGAAGATCACAGTAAATCCCTCAGCTGAAGCAGGGTCATTGACATCCCATTCACCAAACTTTGGCAACGGCTGACCCTTGTCCTGTTGAAAATCAATATTCTCATAAATATTCAGAAAGCTATCTATTGCAGAAGAACAGACATAAATTCAAATAAATGGGGAGCTATTTTCATAAATATAATCCATAAACAAAGACATCCGGATTTAGGGCATGTACAACCTCCTCACATGCTTAGTTTTCTAGCTTAACACTGCTCATATGCAGAAGGTTAGAATTAATGATCTCTTCCACAGACAATAAGCTAAGGCATTTAACTTCATCCAAACAGTGCTTATGGTTCATATTTACTAGTAAATAATTGCGCATCAAGTAAATAAAGTAGCAAATGATTTTCTATAATGCATTTCACATCTATATAACAAAACAGGGAAGTTGTCTCCCCCTCTTATAGGCTTCGTAAAGAAGGGCCGAGATCTTATCCCCCAACTGGACGGTGGATCTCAGCCACTCACACCCAATTTTGACAAACGCTTTGTCAAGGAGTGCCATTGGCACGGGCCACCTACTAGTAGTTAACATATAAGGGAGCTCAGTTGTCTCCCCCTCTTATAGGCTTCAATAAAGAAGGGTCGAGATCTTATCCCCCAATTGGACGGTGGATCTCAGTCACTCACACCCGATTTTGGCAAATGCTTTGTGGGGGAGTGCCGTGGGCACGGGCCACCCACTAGTTCAATATAATTGAAAGTCTTAAGCTATATACTACAAGATAGATGTCCTTGAGGGTACTAAATTCACCGTGGACATGTGCTAAATGTATTGCAGCTTACAGTATTATACTCCATGTACACAGATTCATGGGATGCTGCCATAGAAATGTTTTTGCAATCTACAGCATCTCTCTGATACGGGAGAATAGGCTCACAGATCCAGAGTCCAATCATGGGCCCATCTAGAAGATCCACATACCCCGGATAAACTATCTTAACCATCCGATTAATTGCATTTCTCTGGCAGTCAACAAAGTCCATCAATTGGATAGTTAAGATCATTAAATCAGGTTGACTCATGGGCTACAAGAACTCCTTAGCTGAGAACACTGATGCATCGCTGCCCCACGTGCATTTGAGATACCAAGGTATCATACAGTGTAATACTAATATAGTATCCCATCACTCACCTTAATGGAATTATATTACATCAATACAATGACATGGCACAACAGTTGAAGATCATTGCTATGTTAAGAGACAGGAGAAGTCGAATGCTAGGCAATAAAATGGTAATTATCACATATTGGTGTGCTTGCACAAAGAGCTACCTTCAGCACCTAAAACTTCAACTTCTTGCAATAGCCAATGGTGTCACACTGGTGAATCCCGTGGATGGAACCGCAGGTAAATAATTGTGTCAGAACATATTAGCATTCTACAAGGCATAGTTGCCAAAGCCTGATAAGGACACAAAACAGCAAACTTGGTATAATGAAACATTCTCCAAAAACTAAACACCTCATGACCAAAGGGAAGGTCATGTGCTGTCTTAGAATAAGTGAGTGCCGCTTCTGTAACAACAGGATCGCCAATAATGGCAGCAAATATAATTTCAGATTGAATCACCAAATATATTCAGACTGAAAAACTAATGAAAACCACGTAGAGGTACAGGTCCCAGTTACAACACATGTATTGGTATTTAGATACACCACACTCAAAAGGAGATACATTGGTATAGATATGTCATTACTTTTGTAGGTAATCTTTATATGTTTAAAAAGTTATATATGAGTAATTTAAAGAGGAGTAGCAACAATGTATAAAGTTACATGGGTCTTTGGAAAACGACGTTTTGAAAGCTTGCAATTAAAAATGCTTAGGAACTTGGACTGGGTACATTGGGTTTGGGTTTGGTGTGGATAATGAGAGAGTACATGGGTCTTTGGTCTTTGGAAAACGATGTTTTGAAAGCTTGCAATTAAAAATGCTTAGGAACTTGGACTGGGTACATTGGGTTTGGGTTTGGTGTGGATAATGAGAGAGTACATGGGTCTTTGGTCTTTGGAAAACGACGTTTTGAAAGCTTGCAATTAAAAATGCTTAGGAACTTGGACTGGTACATTGGGTTTGGGTTTGGTGTGGATAATGAGAGAGTACATGGGTCTTTGGACAACAACGTTTTCAAAGCTTGCAATGAAAATTGCTTGATTTGGTGTGGATAATATGAGAGAGAGAGAGAGAGAGAGAAAGAGAGAGAGAGACTTTCTTTCCTGGTCCTTGTTTATAGATTTCCGTTTTAAATGGAGTCCGCAAAGAGCCCATGCCCCACATTAAATACTCATCTGTCATTCTTAATTCATCACAATTAAGTGCTAATGATAGTCTTGTCCCCTTAATTCCTTTGTATCACCGTATCCTTCCTTCTATACATAACTGGATCTAAGGCATGAGACCTCAGAGAGTACTTACCTTCCTCCATGAAGAGGGCTGCAATCGACAGCCATATAGCCAAGTCCCATATATAAAACATCCCGCATAACCTAATTTGTAATCCAACTCGAATTAAATTCTCAAATCTAGTTATACCCTTCATAAAGTGTTAATATGAGAATCTTGCCCCTTATATTCCTTTCCAATTATTGGTCCTCCTTTGTACTTAACTGGATCTGACCTCAGGGATGAGACATAAAATATATTGCCTATTCTATGAAGAAACCTGCATCAAATAACCACTACTCAACTTCGTGATAGGATGCCTGGCAAAAAATAATAATCACAGTAACTTAGTGACAGGAAAAATCCCTTCTCTATAAGCCTGTCAGAGACCAGCATGACCTCACCAAGACAAGCAATTTGTTATATCAGTCGAGTTACATCCACAACTCTACTTATACCTTAACACACCTACCCACTTATTAAGTGAGGTGATCTCACAGAAAATGCTTTCTAAAGTAGCATAGTTTCATAAAATAGTTTGCAAAATACACAACTAATCACTCAATGACACCATGATTGCTAAGCAAAACAAATGTGCACTGACTACCTTACTTCAGTTCAGTCCAAATGAGCCATTCAATCAAGTACGTCTTCCAATGGATCTTCCCCATGTAATTTTGAAATTAGCCGAGATGTTGCTGGTGCTATCCCATTCCCAAATGAGCATGTTACTTGCCCCTCCTAGGAAAGAATTTAACCTTGAGAACTTTGAGGAGAGAGAAACACTCCACAATTTCTCAATCCACATCAAAGCATTCCTCCACCAAAACCTTTTTTTTTCTGATATCTAACCCCCATCAAAACTTAATAAGCTCCATAAAAAGGAATTTCCACCTGCTATACGTCCTTCCAAAGTCTACATAAGTCTCATTGACCAACCCATACTCCTCTTGTACCTTGGCTTTTCAAGGCTCTCAACAAGCCAATTTTTAACCAAGATTTAGTATTTGCTACCCACCATCAATCTCCTAAATGTCTCTAGTTCATTGCCATATCTTTGAAGCATTTTCCTAAAAGATTTCACTTAGTCTTCTAATCTAACCCACCAAGTTGTAATTTCTTCAGGATTCCTCTCCCTTCTGTAATTCTGCCTCCAAGCCAACTTTCCTTTGGATTTTCCAACTAGTTGATCCAAATAACTTCGAAAGGGGAGAAAAGTAACTTTTTAGATATTACTAAATATAAAACTTCATAGCCACCAAATCAAGGAAAATCTGTCAAGTGGAAACAATGATAAAAGTCCCATGGAGTTACTACGAATGCCAATGACTAACAAACTGAAAGAAATGCAACTATTATGGAGAACAGGTATAATGACCATTTACCAAGTAAACACATATCCAATCAAATAGTAAACAAAAACAATATATTTTGTTTATGGAAAATTTCACCTCATATATTTCACTAGAACAGAAAGCACCATAAACATCAAGGTTATTTTCCCAGAATTATCCTCAAACACAAAATGAATGAAATGTCTTGAATTATAGGATCCATACAGGCATCTATTGGCAACAAATTAATTGGCAGGGGTCAACCTGCTACCAAAACTGTCAAACATGAAGATTTTATTTGGTGAAATAAGTACTAAAGTGATATTTATTCAATTATTTTCTGTGGTTGTGGCCTTAGTTGCACAGAATTCTTGAAATGAGCAAAAGACCTATATTCAATCACCCACAAGGATATGGGTGTGTGACTATATGATTATTTTTATTTTTTCATTTCCTCATAATATAAATATAAGTTCTACCTTTCCCAAATAAACAGATGTTATATGGAAAACATACTACTATGTTTATATATGTTCTCATCACTATTTTACACAACATAACCCAATCTATATCCCATTATTATATAAAAAATGTAGTTTAAGTGACGAAAAAAAAATCCCGATTCCTAATCGATGAGATTGGCCAAGCATGGCACTCCATACCAATGTAAAATTCCTCCATTTGTATCCACATGTGTGCCACGTAGGCTACTTATAGGGTCAGTGAAACAGCTTTTAAGTCTGTTGTAAAGCACTCCACTGAAGACCTACACACGCAGGTTAGCTAGTAACCAAAGAAACCTGAACTGGGAAATCCAATTAACTTAATTCTGTATTTGAAGCCAGGTGAGTTAGATGGGTACAACTGGCATCTCCATTAAATTCATTTAGGCCAGGTGAGCAGAGATCAATTTTGGGGTTTCAGGAATCACCGAAAATTTAGCAATCAAACTGACTTTTTATATATAAAAAAAAAAACTGACTTTTTATATAAGAAGAACCGTCCTCGCGGAACTGACAAACAACAGTCTGCCACATAAACAATAATAACATAGAAATCCCTACTGAAACATAGAAAAACAAGCTCGTCCCTAGCTTTATATCTTTCAAAAAATATCGGAGACTATATGATGAACAAGATCCATTTTCACTAAGGTGGGTTACATAAACATACATCAAACAACAAGTCCTCCACCAAAGCACAATAAACAACAATACAGAAGGCCTCCTTGAATATAGAAAATAAACTTTACATGGACATACAAAAGAGAAACAGAAGCATAATTATCAGAATTCAAAAAAAAGAAAAAACCAGCAACAACAACAAAGTAAAGCATAAAATTCACAAAATCAACTGCAAAGTGTTACGTTCTCCATCCAAAATCGGAAGTCTACCATAAAATGAATTATTACGTTCTCCATCCAATCCATCAAACTACAAGGTAAAGCATAAAATTCACAAAATCAACTGCAAATTAATCCCAAAAGAAACCAAATAATTTGATCCAAACCAATAAAACTGCAAACAAACATACACATAAAAAAAAGGCACCTTTTTGCCAAATATCTACAAAAACTGACACAAAAAAACCTCGCTCTGCAAATTTGAATCAAACGGTCTCGCAAAATCGAAATCGAAGCGAAGTGAACTTCCATCTTATCGATCGAATCAAAATCGAAGCGAACTTCGTCTTATCGATCGAATCTCGAATCAAATCGAAAATTAAAAAAATAAAAATCAGAAGAAAAAAAATTTTAAATCTAGGATTTTCAGGGATACAGAAACTCCAGTTTACGTACCGACATGAATTCCTGAAAGAGATTCCTCAAAAATTGCCTCCCCTGCAGTCCGCAATTGAATGGAAGAAATGAAAGCGAGAAGGAGACGTATTTAACTATTTATGTCGTCGAGAAGGTGGGCCGCTTCTATTAGTTGGGCCAGAAAATGAGCATGTGAAACGGGAATGTGGGACCCAACAATGGACGCCGTTATGATTTATAAATGAACGTAATGGAAATCCGTCCCGTTACCGTCTCCATCTGCGCATGGCTTACGTTTTGCTTTGTTGCGCGAGAGCGGCGGCTAACGGACCGTGTGGCGAGGTTACCAGCCAAGTCGGGAAGAGTTGGATGACAAATCAGCATACCTTGCTGTCATTGTAGGAAGAGGCGTTGACGGTGACTTCACGGCTTTCGTGGTTCCTCTCTTTCGTCTTCGCGTTCTCTTCCGTCTCCTAAGAACACGTTAAGAGTGGCGCTCCCATGAGGTGTCCCGTTTTAAGTTTACCATAAGGTGCACTCGGTCTTCTTCTCATTGGACAAAACTTTTGTACGATTCGCTAAAGTGTATCAATATATTATTCAATGAAAAGGGCACACAAGGACACCTAACGAAAATTTAAAAACAGGACACCTGATGGAATCTCTTAAAACGTAAAACCATGGGTGACAGTGAAATGTTTTGGCGCCGTTCTACTTGACAAGTACCCCTGTTTTAAATATTTGAAATTTAAGGGTACCTGTTAAGTGGATACGCGTTTGTCACAAAAAATAAGAAAAACATGTTGACTATCAACTATCACATTGTGATAGTGCCGTGTCATGTTTATGAGTTGTAGGGAAATGAAAGACAAAAAAAACGAACTCCATTGTGGACGGACCTGGACCCACCAAATGGTGTGTTCCATGTTTAACGGTACGATATCTTCTAGATTAAAATACACCATCTTTAGCTTAAACATGGGCCTAACCAAGGTTTAAAAAACGGCCGTTGTAACAAAATCAACGGCTGTTATAACAGATTTGGACCTCCCCTGTTATGTTATGGGCCGTTAAAACACGCAAAAAATAATGGCCGTTATAACAAAAATAACGGCCGTTATTTTCCGTTTTAACGACCATTATTTTCTGGAAAAAATTGTGAAAAATTATTTTTCCGTTTTGAATTTCAGCTTTCCATTTTTGACCCTGAGCATTTTTTTCGTTATAACAGAAAAAACGGTAACACCCCCAGTCCGTTATATACCGTTAAAACGGCCCCCTTAAAACCTTGGGCCTAACAAGTCATAAACTGGAAGATTTCGAATGTACCAGCTTTCTAAGTCGGTAAGGTTTGTGAGTCCTGATAACACAGACCTAGGGTTTGAAACCTGCTTTGCCTACTCAAAAAAAAAAAAAACTAAAACTGAACCATTAAATTGGTTGGCCAACTGTCAGATGAGAGAGAAGCGAAAATCTCCATGATTATATATCCAAAGGTTGATTTAAGATTTTTTAAGTGAAATACTCGTATCACTTAAATGGCACTTAAATAGTTTCATTAAAAGTAAATGGGCACCTTCGACTTTTCCAACTTCAAAATTTTACTCTCACTTGAGTTGTTACAATTTTTAGATCTTCACCTCCAAATTAATCTTTTAGAATTGGGTAGCTCTACAGGCACCCACCTCTTCAAGCTAGACACCCACATTTGACGGGCACCCACTCCAATTTTAAGACACGTTTATGCACCCATATTTGTATGGACACCCACATATTTTCCATCTCCATTTCTCATTCTCCTTCTTGAATAAGAACACTGAAACGGCCAACCAAATCGCAGGGAATTTTTTAGGCCTTAGGCCTTCCTCTTCTCGAACGATTATAATCTTTCTGTCATCCCCTATTACTGATTCAGAACTTCTCCGCTTCGTTTTCTGGAGATCCCAAGGAATTTTAGGTGATCTTTTTTGTAATTAATAAGCTCCTGTCGTTTGAGTTCTAATGCTTTTTCACCTATTTGATATCTTTCGTACATGTGAAGAAATAGTTTGTATCCCACCTAGGACTGCCATTGATGAGTCTGGAGTTATCTTTGATATGCGTACCATTTCTCTTGTTTGTTTTCTATAGAATATCTTCTCTGAGAAATTCTTCTAAAACTCATTCCCAAAAAGCACTTATAAAAAAAAAATCCATTTGCTCTAAAAAGCTAGCCTTTTATGGAAAGCTGAATATAAACGTCATACAAGTTTGTACAACCTCTATCCTCCAACGAGAGTTTTCATTATTTTGGGACAACTCTTGTACGAGATGCTTACTTAGTTTTCTCTAGTGAGAGAACCACTTAGATTCTTTATATAAGGGAATTTGGATAAATCCCAAGGTCATCAATCCTTGTTTTTGAGACTTCAATTCTCTAGATAATAGTATTTTAGTGTAATTAACCGTCTGACCCTTATTTTTGAGACTTCAATTCTCTAGATAATAGTATTTTAGTGTAATTAACCGTCTTTGTGTACGAGGAGGTTTGCCCATGTTGACATTTGTCGACCTGGGATTGGTCCTCCTTTTATAAAGGCGACCATGATTTGACCTAGGTAACTAGGCCTCCACCACAAATAACACATGTCATCAATAGATTGGGTGGTCACACCTTGCGGTAGTATGCCACCGCAAGGTGTCATCATCACCAACCATAGGGCTGCTGCAAGTTCCACATCATCACCCACAACAGGGTTCCCATAAGTGCCACATCATGCAAGGGGCCAAAAGAGCTCCGAGTAAAACCCTCTTAAAAGTGCCGCCATGGACGTCAGCTCGGAAGCATAGTGGTTTATTACGTGCCTTTGGTTAAGTAATTAGATTTCCTGCTCCTTGACATGCCAGTCTTTTGAGGAGTATTTGTTGAGGTAATTATCAGATTTATCCGAAGCAAAATACAAATCTATACAATCTCCCAAAAATAAAGCTATAAACCATATTAATCCGTCATTTATTCATTTCAGTAGATGCTAACATTCACAATCGTAGTTACCATAAACCTCCCCCCAGGAAAAAGGTGCCAGAGAAACCCACAAGGGCGGAAGAGAAGGATTGGACCAAAAGCGGATCGGTTACAAGAGAGGGGAAAAAAAAAGTATAAACAGGGGGAGGGAGAAATATGTCATTATGTATACTTCCCGAAACAGGCAAAATGGTGCGAAGCTAAAAGCATACAATTTTCAAGCTGTTGTTGTCGCTGCCATCTGGTCAAATCATCATCTGCTCTTTAGCAAGTGTGAAAGCTTCAACCGCTAATCTTTACGGCATGGAGAAGCTTCCACACTATGAGACCCATTCAAACACCATTTGAAATTTTCTGCCCGGGAATTCCAGCCATTGCTAAGTTATAATCCCAGTCAGTCTCAATCAGTTGCCTCTGTATCTGCACAAACCACTCTTTGGTCAGAACTATGTTTCCATGGTGCAATTGGTAAATACAACGTATTCAGAATGTGGAACACAATCACCATTAGATAATTACTCCAATTTTTGAATGCAAGAACCAAACAAGAAGTCTTAAATTAAGTAAATGTTGAGAGTTTGGAGCTCCAAGTAATTTGTCAAAATAATACTCTGAAAGATCCAATTCAAGGGAAACTCGTGTGTAACTAACCTGTACATGGCAACTCGGCAGAGATTGCTGGCTTCGCCGGCATAAAGTCATCTTTAAGAAACTTCATTAACCAAAACCGAAACCTTCGCTAGCTTCGTGGATAGCAAGTAGCAAGCGTTCTTGAAGCTGGTCTTTGGAGGAGTACTCAGGAAGGTCTAGTTGGTTGAAACTGAAGAGAGGAATTCAGAAGTTAAATGATCATCAGCAACTATCTAACTGCCATAAGACCAATAACCAATTTACTTCTATATTCAATCTGTCATATCATCTGAACACTAACCAGGTATGAGCAGATGGCAACCTCTCCGGAGCTCCATATGCCTTGTGAATCTGAAACCGTTGAGGACCAGAGATACCTTGTAGTGCTTTAAAACCCTCCAAGGGTACCTGATAATCCCATCAAATAAACTGATATTTTAGTGGCTTACAGCATAGCTGCTATCTTGTGAATTTTGCTCATGTTTCCATACAGAGAACTATGGTTCATTTTTTTTTTTTGATAAGTAACTATTGTTCATTTTCCCAAGCTCAGAGAATCTAATATAGTTGTATAGCTAAAACTTCTAACAAAAAAAAGATAAACCAAATATTTGCAATTGTATTTTTTAATGCATCGATGCATCTGTAATATAGGCAAGTCATAATCAAAATTTGAATCTATCAACCAGAAAAGAACTCTGTATGCAAACACCATAAGGAAGTCACAACCCGGGTTTGAGCTCCTCAAACAGCACTTTTACAGAGCAGGAAGGTATTTGTCAATCCTAAGCAGTTATGAACTCACACTCAGCACTTCCCACAGAGAAATTTAGTCTGCAAACGTTTGCAGACTTAAAAGTATTCAAAAATTGTATCCACCGCTTAATGCTCTTTCAAAAACGTGTTTTTAAAGTATAAATTTTTTTTTATAACATTGAAATTGCACGTTTTTCAATGAACATCCAACAGTGCTGATAATGCTTGCATACTTTTAAGCCTACAAACGAATGCAGACTAGATTTGTCCACTTCCCACATACCAAAAGACACAGAAGGTCCAGAAAAGTTTCACCTAATATTAAAAAACCCAACAGAAGATTCATTACTGTAACAGTCATAATTCTCGTGTTGCAAAATATAAAAGTTTTACCAGTTCTCTCACAAGGAAAAAAAATCTCCACCATCATCATAGGCCTTATCCCAACGATATGGGGTTGGCTGCACGAATCTTGTTCCTCCATTCAATTCTGTCTAAATCCATATCTTCCTTTAAGGCAAGTTTCTTAAAATCTCCTTTCAAACCTCACTACACGTTCGTTTTGGATTTCCCCTCGCCCTTTTAGACCATTCGACTTGCACATTCTTCCTTACTACTGTCATTGGTCTTCGTTGTACATGACTAAACCATCTTAATCAACTTTCCCTCATTTTGTCACTTATTGGGGCTACTCCTATATTTTCACAACTGCATTCATTTCAAATTTTGTCCTTGTCTTACCACACATCCATCTCAACATCCTCATCTCGGTTACACTCCTTTTATTAAAATGTTTTTTGATTGCTTAAGCATTCTACTCCATAAAGCACCGCTGGTCTTATTGTCGTCTTATAAAATTTTCCTTTTAGTTTGCTTGGAACACGTCGATCACATAGCACTCTGGAAGCACATCTCCACTTTTGCCACCCTGCTCTAATTCTATGGGCAACATCCTCTTCAATCTCAGTCCTTTATGAACAATAAAACCAAGGTAATGAAATTGATCACTTCATGGTATCTCCTGATTGTCAATTTTAATTGGTGGATCATCTCTATGTGCATCCTTACTAAAATTACATTCATATACCCTGACTTGGTTTGACTTATTTTAAAACCATGGATTCCAAAGTATTTCACCAGAGTTCTAGTTTTGCATTTACCCTTTTTTTTTTTAAATAAAATAGAAAAAATAAAATTAGTATTATGTTTTGTCTTTTGACAATCTCAAAGACTAAAAAAGAACTTTAAAGATATTGGAGATATTTGTGAAAGTTCTGTGACCCATCACATTTACCTTTGATGTTCCTGTGACAAACTGAAGCAACCTTGCCATGTCCTCCTTGCTAAATGCTTTGACAACTTCCCAGAACCATTGAACAACACTAGATGCAGCTGTGTAACCAGTATACTCAGTATTGGCCTTCAGATCATCCACTGCAAAGACAAAGACAAACACAATTGATTTAATTTTTTTATGAGAAAGACAAACACAAACGAGACAATTGATTTAATTTTTTTATGAGAAAGACAAACACAAACGATCAAAAATAAAAAAGTCGAGTATAAAGTGTCCATGAAATAGGTGAAGGGAAAGCCAACTCACAGTCAATTTCTGGAAGCCCACTGATGAGAAGCTCAAGCTCTTTATCATTAAATATCGAAATAAGCTCTCGTGGGACCAATTCATTGAAACCTTCCAGGAAGGAATTGATTTGAGGACAGATGGCATTCGTCAAGATGTGTCCGGCCACAAGGTCTACATACTCATGCTTGGTTTCTTCTGTGACCCTGATATTTCTTCCTCCAGGAATAAGCTCATAATCGGTAACCTTTTCGAAGTAGGAAATTACATTGAATAAGTACGTAATACAAGAGGCTAAAATGGAAAAGATCAGTTGAAAACTTGAAATAATTAACTGCAAGTAGCTCAATATAAGGTCAGATGTGGTACAGAACTTCAGGAATTTTAGAAACTCATCAGCAACCATGGGGATGATAACAATTTTGAAGTAAAAAAAACTGCTCTTGCATTTCTATGATTTGGCATCTTACCTCAGTTTTCTCATAGAGTATGTGCTTCTCCTCATCGGCATCCATGCTAAATGTCAAATCAGGTATGTCACTCACATCATTCTGTTAACAAGACACTAAAACATCATTATTCCCATCTACCAACCTTGTGAGATGTTTGTGTATGAGCACAAAATGGATATATCTTTAATGAAGTAACTAACCTCCAGCATCCACTTCAAGTTCTTGTAGTAATCCGGATCAACAGCCTCTATATCATGGTAAGTCACCTTCACACCAAGAATGTGCTTGTAGAAGGAGCGAGTGAAATAAACATCTAAAAGTTGGCCATCGAAGAGTGCCTTAGCAACCTGCAAAAGGCATTATAACAAGAGACAACACAGCTTGAAAATGGTAATGAAAACAAAATAAAGATCCCAGTTCAAGAATGCAAAAGGGTCGAAGAAGAATTACCACACGGCCCACAAATTTGAAGTAAGAAAGATGCTCAGTTTGGTAGCCAGAATTAGGGTTTGGTTGGAATGTCGCATTGTTCCCCACAGTAGTGAAAAGCAAAGCTCCTTTGTCAAATATGACCCTAGACAGCAACTGATACCATTCTCTTGTCAGACCACCAGCATCAATCCCCTCTTCACCTTGAAACTGCACAGTTATACGTCCCTTCAAATCCTGACTGGGACGCATTCGTAACTGATTATAGGAATCCTCTAGGACATACGCACGACGAACATTTATGCGTAGCGGGGCAGAAGGATGTTGCTCATGCTGTTGCCTGATCCTTGAGCGGAAATATGCTCTCTTATTGTCAAAATCTATCAGCCTCGGTGCCTTCAGCATCATAGAAAGTGATTTCTCCAGCAAGCTTGGATTCTGTCTGATGAAAGCATTCAGAAGGCGCCGGTGCTTCTCAGCAAACCTGGCAAATGTCACAGCACCATCAGGTCGTCTCTGGACAGCTCCACCAGATTTCATGGACGGTGCCGATGAACTCTCTGCAGACTCTTTGACTTCTCTTGCGGTAACATTGATATGATCTTGCTGCACGATGGAATGGTTTGCTTGTAGCTTTTCACACAAAACAAAGAAAGCCTCAATAAACGGCAAGAGTCGCTGGGTACCCGGAGGAAGAGGTGGAGACAGAGAAGAAACACCTCCTACATGGTCTCCAGCACTTGGATTTGATGTAGGAGAAGAAGAGGGGCACTGCACAAGCTTTATCTCGGTTATGCTTATACAGTCACTCAATTCTTGCCACAATGGCTCAAGTGCAACATTTAACTTCCACATGATGGTTTGCTCTTCCTGTTCCCCATCATTCGCTTGACCCTTATTCACATTGATAATCGAAGAAGTGAGTGTGCTAAGTGCCTGTAGCACACGTAAGATTGCAGCTCCAGCCATGGAACCAGCACTCAACCCCAGCATGTGTGTACTCCTCAGAGTAACAAGCTCACCCACGGCTGAACTACTCAAACCATGAGCTAAATCTGCCAACTCAGAAGTAAAGAACTTCCGATGGGCAGCAACAAATGCCAACTTCTTCAGTACCTCAGCTGCAAGCGAATAGACTTTATCTGACAGCCTAATGATTTATAAGTTCAAATTAGTAATCCTGCTTTCCGCAACATAAGTGAGAAAGAATGAAAGAGAAGCTAACAAAGAGCATGTCTAATCATTGACAGCATTCAAAATTAAGAACTGATTGACGAAAATTACCCCTCATGAGCAAGAAGGCTGCACAGATTGCGCAAATCAGACTCAGGGAGCTGCAAGAAGATATCGTATGGATTAACAGTTCTCTTTCCATCCAATTTGGATATCTCCGCACTGTTATTATTATCTAACTCTTGATTTGGTTCCGATTCTGCTATAGGAGGATCTTTGCCAATATCACCTGATTCTTCATTAACAGGTAGAATTTCAGAATTGGTTGCACCCGGTCCAAAATGAG
This sequence comes from Euptelea pleiosperma, assembly GCA_035048495.1. Taxonomy (NCBI): domain Eukaryota; kingdom Viridiplantae; phylum Streptophyta; class Magnoliopsida; order Ranunculales; family Eupteleaceae; genus Euptelea; species Euptelea pleiosperma. Next base: position 3,055,423 of record CM068545.1, read on the forward strand.
GTTGACACTCTACCCTTGATGCGGCAGTATAAACAACTACCTGGAGCAGCCCCATGACCTGCACAACAGGATTAGAACCAGAATGGATACAAGCTATTTTACGAGGCAGGGAAAATAGCCTTCTTTCACCATGTGCCTATTAATACCTGTTCAAGATGAGCACTACTGCGTAAAAATAGTGGTTGATTCAAGAGCTTCAGGAATAATATTAGAGGTATATCCCCCTGCTGAGATGTTTCCAATGGGCTTGATGAAGCAGTTCCTTCCAATATTTTCTCTTTCCCTTTCTCCTTTGTGGCTTCTGAATGAGTCAAACTTGGAGATTCGGGGATCAGTGAAGGATCAAAATAGAAAAGGATATCTGCAACTGTCGAATGATTTGTGGCCAGATATGTTAAAATCTCAAGAATACGACGTGACACCAGGGGTGGCAGACCTTCATAAGAACAATGAAAATTCAAGTTCAAAACTCTTGGATTGAAAACTAAAGGAACTGCAAAGAAATGAGTGGTAACATCAGAGAAAAGCAGTACCATCCAACAGCTGTGATCGACCATACACAACATTCGACTGACAGCCATAAAGCCTCTGCGAATTAACTGCTGCTGATACACTGACAAAGCCTTCAGCTTCGGGTTTAATCATATCGAGCAATAGGCGAAGTAGAACTGCCCTTGTAACACTATGTGCACATAGGTTCAACAACAGTCTCTGAAGAAGGCCTTTTCCAAGTGGCTTCCCATGCAAAGGAAAAAAAGAGAGAAACAAGAGAGCACCACGTTAGCTGAACATTCTAATGCAGAGATAAAGTGATAACCCTAAGTGAGCTATGACATCAGATCTGTCAAAAATGAGGATACTCAAAGAAGGTCCAGAATCAAAGTGTATTAGAATCACACTCCGACCAACAAAAATAATCCTTACAGTAATATGCAAGTTCATGGAATCATTTAGGGAACTGCTCCTTGACACATACATTAATCAAAAGGTGTCTGACTTCAACAAACACCTGCACGCCCAACTTGGTCTGGCCCTGCCTGACTAATAGTGACTAACTCACGTCAGGTTTATTTCTCCATATTATGAGCATCTCTGAATTTTCTTTAGGGGTTTTTCTACAGATCCCCCTAGGTTTTACTGTATTTGTATATCTCTCCCTGTTTTTAAAGAGGAAGCTAGTTCTAGCTTTCCTCTTTCCTGTTTTCAATAAAATTTCATGTGATTACCGATTCATATTCAATGTTTTAAAAAGCGTGAGGTTTATGAGGCATTTGGCCTCTGTGAGGTGAGGTATAACCCTCAAGGCAGTAAGAGGCATAGGTCTCAAAAAAATAAAAATAAAAAAAGCCTTTACAAACCCATAGAGAATGAATCAATTAAAGAAATAAATAAGAAAATAAGTAGGGAACTCTTCTTTTGGATAATTTGCCATAAAAATCACCATGCGGGGGGCTTTCAGCGAACATAATAACGTTGACAAGCATGGCGGGTTGCTAACTTATTTGAAAGTTTATTAATTTCAATTTCAAGAATCTTTATCATTCTCGCATAGAACTCAATTATTAAGAGTTTAGCACTCTAGCATTTTTGGTTTCTCTACTATAGAAATGCAGTCACTTAGAAACACTTCCAGTTGAAGCCATCCAGACCACGTAAGTCATATTAACTAGTATAGAGTATAAACAAGAGGAAGGTGAATTTACATCATCTCCATTAGATTGTTTTTAGTATAGGAGATAAATTGGTAAGGTATATTGGGGAAAGAAATGAAAAAATTAAGTGAAAAAATTTATCATATGTTTGGCCTGTGTATTTGCCAGCATAGTCGAGGCTTAAGCCTCAACTACACCTGACACCTTGAGCTTCAAGGCTTAAGCCTCGACTTGTTTGCAAATTTATCCATGAAGTATCTTCATCGACGGAATCATCTAACTCCATTAATGCCTATCACTTTAAATAATAAAATGTCTAAACCACCGGTGATCTCTCTCCAACAAAATCACTATTTTGCTCTTTAAATCCAACAAATAGTTCCATCGCAGTGAGCGAAGATATGCAAAAAATATAGATAACATTGGGGGGTATTTACAAAGTTCCAAAAATTCAGGGAAAAATATATTAATAAGGTAAACTTTGGTTGGTACGTACCAAACCGCTTCTTTATTTGTTGTTATATTTGTCCCAAACTGTTACCAGTTTTCATGTTCTATCAATTTCATTCATTTATTTCAAAGACATTTACATGTTAACTACATTCTCCATCGCTTCCTCCATGACCTATAACTTTACCCAACCTTTTTATTTTTTTCATATTTTATTCTTCTTATTAGATATAAAGAATACATGTTAACATATGAATACACATCTTTATATATGTTATTCAGATGAATCAAGAAAGTATTAAATTGAATGCCGGAACAGGTTTCACATGTCACACACACTAACTTATAAGAGAATTATAGGTTCATGTTGCCGACCCAAATAGTGATAAGGCAGTGTTAATGATGATGATGATTCAGCTGATCAAGAAAAAACATAACTTTCCCACAATAACAAGTCAAAGCTCCCAATTCACAATCTTTAAATAGAATAGAACATTACCTGCGCTAACCTTAGGAGCCGAATCAATGCTTTCAAAGCATCCGAATCCAAAAGAGGCGCACCTTCAATTTCCTTTACCTTCAAGCTGTCTGCAATGGCAGAAACTGCCCTTCGACCTATTGTAACTCCAACGCCCCTATCCATCACTGTCTGCCTATCAAATCCCAGACTATTCCTCCTTCCACTAAACCTGTGCGTGCTTCCAAAAAGGCTGCGAGCCTGATAATGGCTCATTGCTCTATCCCTGAGCATCTGGGCTTCAGCTAGTAATGGAGATGGTAAAGCCGATAAAACTGCTTCTGAAGAAGTCAAAAGAACCTGAAACAGAAGCAAAAGACAAAAGGTCAGTACAAGTCAACAAGGAAGCAATGAGAGGCAGAGTTTAAAATATAAACCTCTTCACGCAAATCAGCAGGAAAAGTAGCTATGATCGAAGCATTATCCATGTCAACTGGTTGTCCTTCAGCTTGCTGAGACTGTACAACCCTTTGTGCCCGTTGTTGTGCCAAAACTTCTGCTTGGATATCTGGAGGGAGAGCAGCTAAAAACTCAGGATCAATATCTTCTGCAGGAGGCGGTGCATAAGCCGCACCTTGAACAGACTGGGCTTGCTGGGAAGCTAGTACTTCTGCACGCAGATCTTCAGGCAGTGCCTCCAAAAAGGTTGGATCAATAGTATTTGCACTAGAAGCCTCATTATTAATACTAGTTTGATCAGCCTGAGTAGCATCTTGAGCAATTACAGTGTTTTGTTCAGTATATTGCTGATCTGCACCATCGTCAGGAACAGGAATTGGAAGCTCAGCTGGATTTCCCCCGGTGTCTGCACCATCCATATTAACATCAACACTCACACGAATCAAAGAAGCATGACCATCACTTGCATCAGGCATTTCTGAACCAGAATCCACACATGCATGAATACTAGACTGGCTATCCGTTCTTGAAGGTCCATCACAACATCCACCCTGAAGTGACGAATCATGGAGATTTGCAAGCACAGCAGAACCACTCTGAGCATCCACACCGGGTGAATCAGTTGATGGTGTAACAAACTCAGGGATTGTCTCTAACTGTCCACCTGTAGCACCATGTCCCTCACCGATTTCCATGCTTTCATCCCCATTTTGTATATTGTCCAACACATTCGGATGTCTTGACATAGGTTCATGCACCTGTAAACCTTCGTCTGCTTCTCTAGCAACAGACTCTGCATTGACTTGTCCACCGGATGATTCAGGAAGATGAGAATCATTTTCAACCATCGGATTATGTTGATGATGTGTTGATTCAGTACCAAATTCTTGATGCTGGACTTCACTTTGTTGACTACCAATGGTATCACCCGCCACCAGCAGTTGACTATCAACATTTAATGGCGGGACATCTGATTGTAGCTTCTCCTGTGGTCCTGAATTCTCTGACTGCCTCTGAGCAGGACTGTTGGCAGGAGCCACACTACGCAACTGAGATATGAACTGTTCCTCTACTGCATGTGCAATGGTGGCAGCTTGGCCACCTGCTTGTGGCTGACCATCATCAGTCCACCGACCATCACCTGGCCCTCTTCGTCCCGCCGAATGCAAGGGGTTCATGCCAAGAGAAAAATCAATCAAAGGTGGCGGTGCTGCACCAACCACACGGTCACCAAAGAGAGAAGCAGATGTGTGTTCAGAGGGAAGAACAGGAGCATCCAACATATAGAAGTGAGCTACATCAAAACTTCCAACCGGTAGAGCTTCCAAATCTCTGGATGAGTTTCCCGCCGAGGACCACATCGACACAGATGGATCCCCTGACTGAGATGGCCTCAGGAGGAGCGGATGTTGAAAACCACTTCCATCTAGACCAGAGCGCTCAAGGAAAGTCCTATTACCAGTTTGACGGCGTCGTTCAACACCTAAAGGCCTGCGAATACCAAATATGTCATCAACATTTACCCCTTGAAAGGGCTCTGCTGCAACATCAATGAGACCACCTGCATGTCCAGGTCGCCCAAGAACCTGCAAATGATCTAAGCCATCCAGGCCCTCCCTCCACCTTACTTCTATAACACGGTTCTCATGGAAATCATCATCCTCTTCATCAATCATCTCATCATTGTACTCATCCCCCAGACCATTATCATCATGGTCCTCCACATCAGTATCTGCTAGAGACATCAGGGCGGCACTCTCTTCCGCTATATCCTCGTCCTCCTCATCTTCATCGTCATCTTCATCATCATCTTCACCGTCATCTCCCATGTCCTCATCATCTTCATCACCCATATCATCATCCGTTCTATGCTCAACTCGGAAAGTCATCTCAACTCCATCAGTATTGTGTAATACACCACCTTCTTCCATCTCCTCACGCATGAACTCCACTCCATGTTCCATAGGTGGGTTAGTGGTCAAGGTCTCTTCCACTTCTATTCTCATATCTTGCTCCATAGACTGATTTGGATTTGCATCACGATCCCCTTCATTATGAGTTCCCTGAAGCTGTTGTTGTTCAGTTTGCGCTGCATCTGTGCCTTCATGTTGACTGATCCTATTCTGATCATTCTCCACAATTTCACTTGCCGACAATGCATTTGTCTGATCTTCAGTTCTTCCATTCGTAACCATAGACTTTTTCTTGTTCGGCCCATCCAACTTGAATAATTGCTCACTAGCATTAGCAGCCCTTGTTAAGCTCTCCAAAGCCTTGAGTATAAGATTCACAACTTTTGGAGCATCAGGATGGTCCAAATCAATCACCTGAAGAGTACTGGTTAATGACTGCACCATCCCTCCATCTATCATGGTCTTTGCTAGGTCAGGTGAGCAACCAGGACCAGGTAAATTGCTGGAAGATGAATTTTTTGACAAAATGGAATTGACCAAGTCAGCAAAAGCTAGAACCTTCTTATTTGGCAATAAAATGTTATTGGAGGAATTGCTCTCCAAGTTTGAGAATGAAGACAACGCTCTCACGATTTCACCAATCACACGTCTACGCCCTTCACTAGAACGACCAGATAACACTACCAAAAACCATGACGCTTTTTCAGACAACTTGTCCCTCCATTCATCAGCTGCTTCAGCAGTTTTATCTGAAGATAAGGGAAGTAGCCGATGCAACACATGATACAGTATCCCACCATGTTCAGGGCCATCTACTTGACCGGATCCCCGAAGTTGGCAGGACTCCAAATCCCGTCTCAAAATAACCCCAACTGCATGTACATACATGAGAAGGATATCACTCATCAGCTTGAGGACAAAAGTCACCTTTGCTAGCCCGGCTGATCTTTCAGAGCAGCTATCACTCTCCATATTCTTTGTGTCATCAACTTTTGATTTACCCTTTTTCCTTGTAGCAGGTTCATCTATTTCCATAGGAGTTGAAGAGCTAGTACACTCTTCCTGTTCTTTTAGTGAAGGGTAGCTCATTACTATTTCAAGAAGCTGATCAATTACTTGAGTGAGATTCACAGGAACCCTTTTGTGGCCTTTAGAACATTTACCTGGTCCATCCTGTTGCTTATTTTCAGGAATCCGTACACAATCATTAGAAGAGACTCCAACTTCCACACCAGATGCTTTTGATTTGTCCTTTTCCTTCTCCTTTTCCTTTGATAACACAACGTTCATCCTCACTCCAGTGGTCTCCAACTGACAAACTGCAGCTGCAGCTCTCATGAATATCACAGGATCTCTACAGATAACAGGTGCCATGGATGTCAAAAATGCCCGAGGTGAGAGACGACCAGATTGCCGGCTGAGAATGCCAGTCAGAGTTTGGCGAATCTCCAACTCCATAGCCGTTTGTAGGGTTTGAGGATCTTCAAGTAGGTGTCGAATAATAGCAGATGCCACACTGTCATACCCAGGGAAGAAACAACTTCTTGGAAGACTAAAAAGAGCAGCCAAACCTCCATTTTCAAGGAATTGCATAGCTATAGCATGTGTTTTTGTCAAGCGGGCACACAATTGAAGAACCGCCTGCATGACCATGGCTGGGACATGCTGTTTTATAAACTCACAAGCAACTGCCAGTACCCTGTGACACTCCTCAAAAGTCAGGTAACCAGTAGGCTTCCCTAATATCTTCTCAAATGCATCACCGGATTCTTTTTCCTGGGCATCTGAAGCAGCTTTCCTCTCTGTAACTGATGCTGGAAGGGGTAATGAAGCACTCTCTTCAGATGAATCTGCTATAGATCCTGAAAGAATTCCTTCTGTACCTTCAGGAGAAACTCGGGGTTTGGATTGCAACATGTCATCCAGGATAAGCAGTAAAGCACTAATACATTTTGGGACCGGAACCAGTTCTCCTGATTCACTTCTCACCTTAAAGTTCGTCAAGATATCTAGTGCAGCAGCAACAATGCCATTTTCTGCAGCAATTTCTCGTGTACTGCCATCTTCAGAAAGAAGCAAGGCCAAAATATGTGATATCGTACACAATGCACTAGTAGTATCCTTTGAGAAATCTGACGGACAAAGCTTTAGCTGCTGAATCAGATAGGAGACCACTCTTGGACGATCTTCTCCTTTATTCCGGTTGCAAAGAGTCACAAGCAAATCTGTCAACGAGAATGCCATTGAATCGCTACTTTGAAACAACTTCATTGAAGAAGCAAGAATATCATCAACTGGAGGTGCTTCTGTCCCTCTCTCTTCTGTCGGCACATCTTTCATCTTATCAGAACTATCCTCTTTAGATGTTTCTGATGAATTTCCCAGTGACAACGCAAGTGCCCGAGCCAGCTCATCATCTTCCTGCACAGGATCTTCAGCATGGCTAAATAGCCACTCCATGGCCATCTCAACACTGTTTGTTTCCACCCGTCTCAGTGCTTCCTCTGCTCTGGTCCTAGTAAAACCCATCTCAACTATAGTAGAAATAGTAGCTTCGTCAGGAGGGGGACCCATGAACCGTTGGGCTGTGCTTCCTGCAATACCATTGCGTCCCCGCTTTACATCTCCCACGCCAGAGTATATATGAGTAACAAGGGAAACCAGGGAAGTGATGAAAGCCGAACTGCAACTAGGAAACATGGGGTGGTTCCATACAGGCAGGATGACATCCAGAACCTGAGACTGCAACATACGAACAAAAGCTTCTGGATCCCTTGGAATAGGAAACAAACCAATTGACAATCCAGCTGCAACAGGCTGAACAAGCAGCTGAGCTTGAGATGAAGAGGTTGGAGATAAAAGCAAAGCAGAATTAACAAAATACTCCAGCATACGACAATAACTCCGTAACGTATCAAGCAACCATAAACTGTGAGTCAACTTGGTTCCTTCACCTGCCTTCTCTTGATCAAACCCAGATGAGGGAATAGAATAAGGTAGTGTCCAAAGCAACTGGCTTGTCGCCTCAAATGTGGTCAAAAGCTCCTTGAAGGTTCCATGGACATAAAAGTTATTCACCAGGACTGTATTGCATGCACGTCGTCTGCTATCAAAAGTGAGAGTCACCATGTCATCCACAACCTTTCCAAGATATCGACATTTCACGGACAGTGACATTTCAAGGCCAGCAGAGGTAGAATGTCCTGAGAAACTCAGAGCCTCATGGAAGATTATAGCTAGGGCAGTAGCAAGGCTCTTAGAAGCAGAACTCAATGAACCAGAGTCAGCTCTACGACGGTTTGGAGCTGTGAATCCCTTAACAAGAATCACATAGAAAGAACGCACAGCAACAGCAAGCTTATTCAGATTTTCCAAGACAATAACATCAGGGCTTTTTGTTTTAGCATCTTGGACAGAAGAACTCTCTGATACATTTGCTGAACCTTCTGAATCAATGTTCGAAGCCTCCATCTGTCGACCAGTCCTTCCACCCCGCATCCGTGTCAACCCATGTCGACCATGACGGTGTACAGCTTCACCAGAACGAACTGCCGCCAGGAACTCCTGCTCTCCACTCCAGTTGGATTGAGAACCATTCCTCACTGAGGCAGGATTCATGTAACTGGCCATTGGAACAAGGTTTCCATCATCATCACTTCCAGCAACATTAGATATGGTCACATCAGTAGTTCCAGCTTCTTGATCGTCCTGCTTCTCGTCCACCTTGGAATCACTAGATAAAGAAATTTGCCATAGTATTTCCTTGTAAGCCCTCCCAAGATCCTTCAATATATCAGCATCGGCAGTGCCCAATTCAGATATCATAGTAGTAGACCCCTTCAACAGAAAATTGGAAAAAGACAGAAGACCTTCAAGAGTAGAAAGACATCTCGAGACTTTCGTTTTCTTTGCACCTTCCAACTCAGCAAGCTGAGTCCCTCCAGCTGAAACTAATATTTCATTAGTTAACTTCAAATGTTCTCTCAAGAATGTGCATACTGCCCGAGCTAAAGCAGCAGAATGCTGAGGTGAGAAGTTCTTAAAAGCGACAGATAAGCTCTGACCAACCGAAGCAGAAAGAGGCATTAACGGCAAAGTAAACAACTGCAGAACAGCTTCAATTCCCTTCTTCTCAATAAATATACGGCATGTATCAGCATTCTGAAGAATGGTTTCAAGAAGGCGAGCAGCATTGCTTATACAGTCAGGAAGGAAAGACTCAATATTCACCAACGAACCATCCGAAGACACCTCAGCTGTCTGCTCAGAACTTTCCATCTTGGACGATTCCCCATCATCTGATGAAACTAAATTCGTCTCTTCTGCATCAGTTTCCATTGGAACAACAGCAGAAGAGCACAGGGAATCAGTGGACATGGAAGGAGCTTCTACCCCATCTCCAATCTTCAAAATGGTATTCAAGATCTCAATCAACATATCCACTCCAGGGACACGCAATGAGGATGCATGGCGCATCAGTTCATCCAAGCCAGTAGACAAGGATCCAGGAGTATCACCACTAAGGGCACGTATATATGTTCTAGAAGTAAATATTTTGACAAAGCACCTCAATGCATTACGATCCTTCACGGCCTGAAGGCCATTGTTGTTCAGGCACAATGCGTCCAAGCACTGCGGTATGCATGTTACTGCTTCCGCAGAGCAAAGAATTCCACCCATTATAGCATCCAGGAAGGTAGAAGGCAGATCAGCAGCATCTAAGACAGGAAAACAGGTGGGATCTTTGTGAATGAGATCACTCATAACAGTTGCTGCAAGCGAAAATACTCCACCACCAAATTCTTTTGCTCTTCTGAAAATAATACACAAGCAATGTGGCAACAAACTCTCTTCTGAACCATAAAGGCGAGCAGTGCTCCCAGGGGCATATGTTCCAAGTGATATAGCACGCAGTAAAGCTTTCATCAGTAACCGCCTATGATAAGCAACCAATGCTTCAGAGTAAAGAGGCTGCATATTATCTAGCTCATCAGAATTACCGAGGATGACTTGCTTGCCTTTCTTACTACATAGAGAGTCTTCACCATGTTTATTTGAACCCTTTTCTACATAAGACACTTCTACCTTCAGACGTGCAATAGTGTCATCTAAACCCCCTAAATCTCTGAACAGGGCAGCAGCTGGGTTACTATAGTCCATAAAAGCTTCCAGAACATGAACCGCAGTACTGACCAAGTGTAAATGTTGGGGTTCTGTATCTCTAAGAAGAGGAAGAAGAGTAGGTATAAATCCTGCTTCTCGCAGAGCTGAGCAACCAGAAGATGATGAGACCAAAACAGTGACAAGCGACAAGAGAGCCTCAGCAAAAACAACAGACCATTTTGAGGAATCACTGGTAATAGAATCAATGGCCTTCTGCATGAGACTGGGTAGGATTCCACGGTGGCCGCCTGACGTCACAGCATTTAATACTGTTGGCTGGCGGGACCGATCTTGGCAAAGAGCAACCAATGATAGAATACCCAGAATGCGAATTTTTTCAGGAACTGCATCTTCATAGCTTAATAAGGATACCAGTTCACTGATGAACTCGGGCTCATTATTAAAAAAAGCAGACAAGTCATCGGCATCATTGCTTGCTTGAACAAGTACCACAAAGGCATACAGGCGAATACATGTGTACTGCTGTCGGGCAGCTAAAGAGCCAAAAGCCCTTGCGAAACGCAATCTTGTCAAAAGCGAAAACCTTAAATTAGGAGGTACATTGTACTCTGTCACTAGCTTATTCAGCAGCTCCAGATCATTCTCTTGACAGACGTTGATGTTAGGCAAATGAATGACTTGTAAACCTTGGGTCAACTGGTCTGTAGTTGTGGCCTCCTTTGATAAATCATTTACTGCATAGAACTCGAAATGGAGGGTGCAACCTAACTTATTCGCAACTGAGTCAGACCCATTCTGTACAGAGCATGCAATTAATCCAAGGCCTTCTTCCTTGCCACCCCAACCTTGTGAAAAAGCAAATAACTTTGAATTCAGAGAAGCATCTCGTATAGAGCATTTCCCAATTGTTTTCTTCAAGAATGCAGCCAAAGTCTGTAGACTTGCCTCTACCACATCCGCATCAGTAGAAGCAAGCAGAGATGAAAGATGCTGCTGCATAGACATAAGAAAGAAAAATATAAGAACGGACAACCAAGACTAAAACAGAGGATAAATAAGACATCCTGTTTGAGTTTTAAATATATATTGGACTAAACAATTTATCACAATTCACAAGTAGACTGAAAAACTTGTAATGTACCTAAAATAGTAACTGACCAAAAAAAACAGAAAATGAAATCATCTGGGAATAAATCATAAAAAATAAAGGGGAACTTGACAAGATGACACATACCTCATAAGAACTATAAAAGTGCTTGTTTGTGCAATTCTCCAAGATGATCCTTATAACACGGAGAATTTGAAGAACAGCTTCTTTAGGGAATGGAGGATCAGCTGCCAAAAAGTTATCCTCAACCTGCAAATCCTTCCTCGGTTTTATGTGCTTCTCAAAGAATGAATCAAAATGATTAAAAAGATCAACCCAATGATGAAAATCTCCCTGTGCCAAAAAAAAAAAAACATGAATAAGCATCAATGAAATTGTGTGCCAACAGCCAAAAAATCATCATGTAAAGTTTAACAACCCACCTTATCAAACTCCCAAACAAAACCTTTTAGGGGTTCTTCTATATTCTCAAATGGAACAGCAGTGACGCTGTTGATAAAGGATCTGATTTTTGGAGGCTGAAACCAAACAAAAACTATTAGCATTCGTTATATTTCTTAGACAATTGAAAATGCTTGAATGGCAAATTAATATCTCTAAACCTAAACATGAGTGACAAAACAACTAGAAGTAAAATGAGATGAAACAGGCTATAAAACTTGATAAGTAACTAAATGGAACCATAAAGAGCATCCAAATTGTAACCATTCTCATAACTCATAACATCTCCAGAAACAGAACTGACAACAACTACAAGATCAGGCATCTCTCATCCACACTGTATAATGGAAAGGATGCATTCATTAGGCTTCCACATTCCTAAACTGAATAACGGCACCCGCTTAATGAAGAAGATGCGTCTGAGCTGTACATAGCTGAAAAAGCTATCCTTTAAAGCAGATAGCAAGCACCTCTATAAATCCTTCCGACCATTCTAAATAAGTTTCATTGCCTTCTTAAAATTTGAAATACTCCTCCGGTACTCCATCCACTTTCAAAACAGGCAGCTAAGCATAATACTGTTAGCTGATATAAAATTATCCAAAAAAGAATGGCATGTTAAGTTAGTGCCTCAGCCTACTAACTTCAGTGTACAAACAGTACTTAGTAGTTAAGACACATCATAAAGCAGGCCAAAACTAGGTGCTACAAGGATCTGATAGAAGTGCCTTCACAAGTGACCGTCCCAACCACCAACCAAATGAGTGTACAGAAAAAAAAAATGTTGTTTGTTACAGGAATAATATTTCGTATTTATTGTCATTAGTTACAAAAATAGTATTAATTTTACCGAGAAAATTCTAGATAAGAAAACGTGGAGGGCAATTTAAGGCCCGAACTGACATTGAATACCAAGGTAAATCAGATTAAAAAAATTGCCCTAAACAGTTAGGTTTAACTCCTCTATCAAAGTTACAGAGCTATTTTTCAACCATCTATTTAGAAAGTTGCAGATCTTTTACAACTTAATCATTAAATTTGTAATTGTACGAACTACCATTGGCACTCTACCTAACTATTTGTAAATTTGTTCTGACCAGCAAATATATAATGTTCATGCATATGCATTGAGGCTTGCACAAAAAATACCCGACACTCACACGCTTTCACAACTGACCAGTATGTACACCATTTGCTTACAAGTTGTAGATGATCTTATCCAATCCCACAAAATTTGGCCAATCATGATTTCCTCGTTTCCTGCTCTCTCTTGTTATTGTTTTTTCAAATTTCTATTCCTAAAAAACAGCCAATCTAGCTAAATGTGGTGGCTTCTGTTATTTCCAGGTAGTTCGATTAGCACAATCTCATTTGCACTAGCTTCTTCTCATGATCCCCACATGCACCGAACATCTCTTGTGCTTTACGAACTTCTTTGGTGACCAAGGCTGACTGAAAAATTTCCCGATGAATTACATATATTTAGAATAATGTGTTTGGATCAAATTTGAATCCATGCCAAGCACTGCGGGTGAATAAAATATGCCAAGCTTTCCAAAAATTGAGGGGGGCATCCAATATTTTTCCCAGTGAACCTAAACAACCATAACAACATAGCAAATCCAAAGAACCAATCAAGGATGACAATATCCAAATTGAAGAATATATTTCCCTGCAAATATCATACAAGTATGCACACATGGGATAGGACAATACATGTGGTTCCACTAATATCCCAATTTTTTATGATAGGTTCGCATTTCAGAGAGCTCCTACAAAGTACTACACTTCTCAAAGATTTCGCATAATGCTACAGACATCTAAACTCCTGGGTTTACTGTATTGGGAGATACCAAAAACCCAATTAAATTCTCCCAAATGCAGTAAAGTCGAATAGATCAAAAAAATAAAACAAAACAAAACAAAACGGTTCCCAAGTAAGTAAATGCAAGCCCTTTCATTGAACTGGACTGCCAAAATAAGACCAAACAGAGCAACTTTATGCTGTGAAAAAACAATAAACCCCAACTGATTCACTTCGTAAGCAATCAAAGTTATAAAAAGTACTTTCATGCTGAGAACAATAAGATAGCAACCGATCAACAAAAAAAACATTTTTGATCAGATCAACAAAAAAAACATAAACCCTAACAACGGGTTCACTTGAATTAAATCCACTTTTCATGAAATTAAAACAGCAAAGAAAGAAAGAAAATATCAATGAACCAAAATCATGAATTAGGAACCTCCATGTCACTTCCAAAACCTTCCTCCTCTTCAACAACATCTTAAATTAACCAGAGGAGAGCATTGCCATAATCTAAAACACAGCCAAAAACCATCGATTCTCGTCTCCGCCGAAAATTGATCCAAATTGGAACCCCAATTCAAACAAAAATATATTGAAGAATCAACCAAAGAACAGCTGAAGTGAAATAGGGTTATTTTCCTTCTTTCTCCAAAAGATCGGATCGTTGAGAGAATGAACGAACGATAGTGTGCGAGAGAGAGACTGAGATGAATAAAAAGGGGAAAAATTCTAAGAAGAAAGTTAAGAGTTTTTGGAGAAGGGTTTCGTTTGCCGATCCAATCACAGAGAGATAGAGAGAGAGGGATTCTAACTAAGAGAAGCTAGAGAGTGACGTGTTTATAGATAGAAGAGAAAAGAAAAGAAAAACCCAGAGAGAAGGAATGAGAAATAGAGATAAAAGTAAAATTAAAATTTTAAAATTTTCCTATAATACCCTTGTAACATTACAAAATTTACGAAAGTGGTTTCTCTTGTCTAATAACACAATTACCAAATTAGCATGATTAATGCTAGGAACTTAAAAGAGGGTACTTTCCTTGCAAGGAATCAGCATCCAAATTGATGACAGGAAATCAGGGAGGCAACAGGTCGAGTTTGGGTTGAAGTTCAATCTGGTGTTAGGGACCTTGACCCGAAACTAATCGGGTTGAGATGAGAACACAAAGCTGACCCACAGGTTAGAAAACCTCCACTCTAATCGGGGAAAAATACAGGTTGGTGTATTGTTCAACTATTGGTTCGGTTGAGATTGGAATGGAGTAAGCATCAACAAAACATTTGTGACATTTGAACCAACCTGCAAATCAGAAACCCCCAACCCTAGCTCAGAAAAATTTGAGGACATTCAGATGGGTTCAGTAGGTCGGGTCAAGGATTATGCCTATTTAGAAAGGTGTGCCTATGATATTTGCATGGATGCACCAATTCTTGGAAGTCCCTATCATGTCTCTGCACCCAACCACCCCTTAAATGTGCAAATTTTCGATGAGCTACCATATTCAACTCTGCTAGGGTGCATGGAAAACAGCTTTCTCAATGGACTTCAGAAAGTTTTTCTTTTGGATTTGCTGTAATTTTGTGTGTAGATAGATGTGAAGATCAAATCAAAAACTCTGGGACAAAGTGAGGAAAATTAACTCAAATTTGTCTACAGCCTATGATCCTGCAAATTAGTTTAAACTCTTGCTATTATTTTTTCAAATTTCTATTCCCAAAAAACAGCCAATCGCTAAATGTGGTTGCTTTGGTTATTTCCTAGTGGCTCTATTAGCACTTTCTCATATGCACTAGCTCCTCCTCATGATCTCTACATGCACCGAACAATCTCTTGTGCTTTACGAATTGTGCCTATGATATTTGCATGGATGCACCAATTCTTGAAAGTCCCTATCATGTCTCTGCACCCAACCACCCCTTAATTGTACAAATTTTCGACAAGCTACAATATTCAACTCTGCTAGGGTGCATGGATAACAGCTTTCTCAATTGACTTGGGAAAGTTTTCTTCTTTTGGATTTGCTGTAATTTTGTGTGTAGATAGATGTGAAGATCAAATCAAAAACTCTGGTACAAAGTGAGGAAAATTAACTCAAATTTGTCTAGAGCCTACGATCCTGCAAATTAGGTTAAACTCCTGCTATTAATTTTTCAAATTTCTATTCCCAAAAAACAGCCAATCGCTAAATGTGGTTGTTTGGTTATTTCCTAGTGGTTCTATTAAAGCACCCGTCTCATATGCACTAGCTCCTCCTCATGATCTCCACGTGCATCGAACAATCTCTTGTGCTTTACGAACTTCTTTGGTGACCAAGGCTGACTAAAAAAATTCCTTATTAATTACATATTATTATCATAATATGTTTGGATCAAATTTGAATACATGGCAAGCACTGTGGGAGAAGAAAATGTGTCTAGCTTTCCAAAAATTGATGGGCATCCAATGTTTTTCCCAGTGAACCTAAACAATCATAACAATGTTGCAAATCCAAAGAACCCATCAAGGATTACAATATCCGAATTGAAGAATATGTTTGCCTGTAAATATCAAGCCAATATGCACGCTTGGGATAGGACAATACATGTGGCCTCCATAATGTCACAATTTTATATGATAGGTTTGCAACTTCGCATTTCACAGAACTCCTATAAAATACTACGCTCCTCCTCAAAGATTTCTCCTAATGCTACAGACATCTAAACTATTGGGTTTACTATATTGGGAGATACCCAAAAACCCAATTCAATTCTCCCAAATTGCAGTAAAGCCAAACAAATTTAAAAAATAAAAGAAATGAAAGAAAAGAATTCCCAAATAAGTAAATGTGAGCCCTATCATTGAACTGGACTGCCAAAATAAGACCCAATATTGCATTGCCAGACCAAAATCCATGCCGAGGGACTAATTCCATCATGCAATACAAACAAGTTATAAAAAGGCAAACTTTTATTATTTTAGACATCAACATGCAATGCAAACAGCTTTACACATCAAAACTGAATGGCGTCTGAGCCTAAATTTCACTTTTCAAGATCGCCAATACCTAATTTTAAAGTCATTACTAAAAAAACTCAAAGTGGATTTGTTCTAGCAATCCAGAACTTACAGGAAGAACAAACAAATTAATAAAAAAAAAGGAGCAACTTTACGCTGTGAAAAATCAATAAAAAAAACCCCAACTGATTCACTTCGTAAGCAATCGAAGTTATAAAAAAAAGTACTTTCATGCTAAGAACAATAAAATAGCAACCGATCAACAAAAAAAGCATAAACCCTAACAACAAATTCGCTTGAATTAAATCCACTTTTCACGAAATTAAAACAGCAAAGAAAGAAAAAATGTATCAAAGAACCAAAATCACAATTGGGAACCTACGTACCACTTCCAAAACTCTCCTCCTCTTCAACTTCATCTTGAATTAACCGGAGGTGAGCATTGCCAGAATCAAAAACACGGCCAAAAAGCAATCGATTCTCTTCTCCACCGAAAATCGATCCGAATTCGAACCCCGATTCAAAAATAAATATACTGAAGAATCGGCTGAAGAACAGCTGAAGTGAAGTAGGGTTATCTTCCTTCTTTCTTCTCCGAAAGATCGGATCGTTGAGAGAATGAATGAATAATAGAACGAGAGAGAAAGACTTGAGATTAATTTAAAAAACAGGGAAGAAATTCTAATAAAAAAGTTAGGGTTTTCGGAGAAGGGTTTCGTTTGCCGATCCGATCGCAGAGAGAGGGAAAGAGAGAGAGGGGAATTCTAGCTGAGGGAAGCTAAAGAGTGTCGTGTTTATAGAGAGAAGAAATGAAAAGCACGGAGAGAAGGAGCGAGAAAGAGAGAAAATAGAGAAAAGTAAAAATTAAAAGATTAAAATTTAAAATTTTAATTTCCTATAATACCCTTGTAACCAGTACAAAATTTACCATAACACAATTACCTAATTAGCCTGATTAATTTTCTTGCAAGGAAACGCCATCCAAATTGATGACAGGAAATAGAGTGATCGTATGGTCCGGAGTGGTGATCATATGGTCCGGGGGGTCCATGTAGTGCTGGCACATTTCGATTGTTGTTGCACTATTATTTTATTATATTTGAATTTATATTTTAGTAGCCCAAGGTGTGCAACACCAATCAAAATGTGCCACCAGTTGGGCACCACATGGACCCCCGGACCATATGATCACCATTCTATTCGATATGTGGTTGAAAATGAGATAAGGGCAGTCTAGAATATAGCATGGGTGTAAGGGTGTTTTAGTAATTCAACTACAACACCAGTTGCTTTAAGGGAGAAAGTGTGCTCTGGATTTGGGCCTGAGCTCATGGGCCACTGCAACGAGTATGTTGGGGGCCTTTTTAGTTTTTTTTTTTTTTTGGAGAAACTGTGTAACGTAGCTCAAATAATTCACATCGTTTAATCTGCCCTAAGCATAGATCAAAAAGTACATTAAAAAAAAAAAAAGTAAATTTCCTTCATCGCACAGTTGAAACACTATTGATAGAGAACCTGTAGTTTAGAGTCTTTAGACCCGCGGGACAATTTCATATGGTAGCTCGCAGAATAGCACGTTGTGCCTATAGTGAAAGAACCATGTTCCACAAATAGTTCAGGACAAAAAATTCGCTGTCCCCCAGGGTACTGCACAATTTGAAGTCCCCCCTCCCAAAATGTCGACACGTACTACTACGTTTAACTCCCCTGACCAAGGCTTTAACCCAACCCACGAGTTAAGCCCTTGGTTAGTTGGTTAAAAGAGTTAACAAGGGATACGTGTCGACGTTTTGGGAGGGGGGACTTCAAACTTGCAGTCCCCCAGGGACAGCAATTTTTTTCCTCGTACTAAGAATGTCTCACAATTGCAATTTAATGCGTCACACCCGAATTATGACGGGTTTGGTGATATTCGTTAGACCCGTCATCAGATGCCTACAAGAGGAATACAAAGAATTTGTGGATCCCACCGACAGTCAAAGGCATGACATGTCCTGAGAAAAGATATAGCTTTAAATAGAGTCGAATGGTGAAATATGATTCATGTTACCAAACTCACTTCTTTGATTGCAAAACTAAATCAGTTATCTTCGATCCTTGTGCTTCGGCCAGCCAACATTAGTAGGCAACTTGATGAAGCCCATTAGAACTTGTGCTGGGCTTCGAATTCTGTTTTTAGGCCCATCATCCGATGCCCACATACATAATTTAGATGGTGAGAAAGAGATTAAAATAAAATAATTTGAGATCCTTAGCAAAGGTATAGATTTCTTGTTACTTTGGAAGATGGATTCCTTTCCTAAAGACCTTTTATTGTAGTACAAAAGGTGCCAGGGTGGGGGGAGGAATAAAAGTTGATTTTTCTTTTCTTTTTCTTCCTTTTTCTTTTTCAGAATATGTTGCCGTGCTATTTTTTAATTTTTGTGGGTAAACTTAACAGCTAAGCAAGGGTTCAAAATAACTAATGGGCATACATAAAAAAGAATTTACCCAATTTTACATGTGGAAATTCTCAAACTGTGACTGGTAAGTAGGGAAATGGCTGGCTGTGCTGCTACACGTGGTAAGGATGGACAATATGGATGCTGTATCTAGCCGTTTTTTACGGCTACAGAGTACACACAGTGGGGTTCTGCAAAATGTGGACCCAATTTGATGTGAATGGTCATGATTGACCAAAGGTTTCATGGGTGTAGGGGTATTTTGGTCCAGCAAAATAGAAAAATGGTTTCACACTTTCACCAACCGTCACAAGATCTCATGGGAAATCTCCTGGTATCAAATGCAGGGCCGTCTCTGTGTTAAGGCCATTAAGTCCCTTGAGGAGAGAAGGCCCCCGGGCCAAGAGTAGCAACATAGTCGTGTGCTCAATGTATCTCCTCTGGTCTGAGCGATTTTATGCTAATCAAAATTTTGATACAGATGTCCCTTAAAATGCCACGTAGCACATCCTTTTTGGGCCTATTAAGTTGACCCACACTTTGGTGGACCTGTATAGCAAAAAATCAGTATGATTGGTGCCATTAGATTTGAGCATTTTTTTAATAATGTGCTTCATGAATAGGCTATGGGTTATTCCAAGCCCATGAAAAAATGCTAAAATCCAATGGCTAGAAATCACCAATCATGCTATTTTTGTTGTGTAGGTCCTTCAAGGTGTAGATCAACCACTCATGGGGTCAGTAGGCATAACAGAGTCCGCATGTGGAACTTTGGGAGAAGTATCAAAATTTTGATAAAGAATTATGTATCATAGATTTTCCCCTTGGTTCTTTGCTCTTGCATTTAGACTGTCACTTAAAATTACTGTTGTGTCCATGACCGTTATAACAGGTAACATCTGAGTAAATAAAAAATGGTTATACTACTAATATTTTGTTATTTTTTAAAAATTTCCTCGATAATGGTAGAAAATGTTTTCTTGTTTCAAAATCAGTGTTATTTTTAGGGCATAAAAAATGATATTTTCTGAATAGCGCACAACCTTGGGAATTACCATATTATCATGGCGCCGTTACTTTCCTTATACCAACTGTTTTTTAAACCATGGTTTTTCAGCTGTAAAAAAACGAAAGCCAAAAAAAGAGAAGCTCGGTTTAGATGCCCAGCCGACATAACTGATGATGATCGGACCGTGTGAATGTCATCCATCATGATTGTAGTTGAATGATTAAAATGTTTAGATTTAAATGAGTGAGTTGGTAGTGTAGGGTATGTATATGATAAGAGGCGCAGGTTCCATCGTAATCCAAGAATCGAATAAATACTCAAGTATTCCAATATCGAATGAAAGGTCTCGTGATACCATATTTACCCCATTCCGAAATTTGGCGTCAGGCATCTAGGTAGGACCCATGTGTACTTCTGGAGGACCTCAGATTTCCCATAAAATGAGAGAGAGAGAGAGAGAGAGAGAGAGAGAGAGAGAGACTCCATTACAATTTGGCTAGATGATTTAAGTGAACAAAAGGCTACAACTGGATCTTATATTTCTTAAAGGGATCCAATTTTCCAAATACACTTTTATTGGAGAAGAAGAAAACAAAAAGAAATAAAGAAAAAATTGCACATCTGACTATTACTAGGACGTCACATCGGAGTAGTTCAGCCTCATAACAAGGAAGGACCTACGTTCGCAACTGGCCTGCAACACACAAAATGCTTTAATAGGCTAAAAACTATAAACAGTACTCTGAACTGAAGTAAGATGATTGAATTTGGAAATTACACAATATTGAGTATTTTACATTTTCATGAAAATAATGGCACCATTTTTTAGGTCTAGGTAGCGATATAATCAAACAACAATAGAGAAATTTGAATTGTGTTGAGCATACGAATCTTACCGAATGTTAACAGCTTAAACGAGCTCTAGAACAAGGGCAGATGCTCCTCCTCCACCATTGCAAACACCACCCACTCCATATTTCCCATTTTTCTGTCTCAAAACCTGCCATACGCCTATACCATTAAACCTAGATTGATATAAAGCAAAAGAACAGAGACCCACTTTTCCTTGAGGGAAATGTTATCCTAAGTTGGTTCGAGGGAACTAATTACCATAGCCAACCTAGTATTGGTCAGCATTCCTTAGCTCAATGGATGTTGGCCAATACAAGTTCAGCCATGCCCTCGGTCAAGTCATGAGATAATGCACTTTTCATAAAATAACAGGTTATAAACAGCACAAATGAAGTAAATACATTCTCATGTTTTCTTAAGAAACTGACCACAATCATCTCAAACAGTTTTTGACATTAAAAGGGAGGAAGAAACAGAAGGCCGCTTCCTTTCGTTACTTTGCATTTGCAAGGGTATATACTAATCATGTAGAACAAATAAAGCTAAATATATACCCCTAACAGTGTGACCAAGATACGAGCTCCACTGCAACCTAGAGGATGTCCCAAAGATACGGCTCCACCATGCACATTCACTTTTTCCTGCATGCACAAGTAGATATGCAATTTACAAAAGTGGAACACTACTTGAGCAGATTAAAGGGAAACAAAGGGAATGTACAAAATTAAGTAAACCAAAAACTTGATGCAACGCCTGTCAAGTATTCAGTTCACGCAAAGTGATGGGGTCAAAAAGCAAACTGCCTAGGGATGTTTGAGGACTCACAGGCTTAAGCCCAAGCAGCTTCTGATTTGCAAGAGCCACAACCTGTAGAGAAGAGGCAGGAAGATAAAATCTGCTAAGTATATAATCTTGATAAATAAGATGCTTTTATTATTTTTTCTTTGATTAATAGAAGTATCAACTAAGATGCTTTCGTTATTCAAAATCAACGCATGATCTTACAGCAAAGGCTTCATTTATTTCATAGTAATCAATTTGAGAAGCCTCCAAGCCAGCATTTGAAATGGCTTTTGGTATTGCAAGGGCCGGAGCAGTTGTAAATAACTCAGGTGCCTGCACAGCCATCTCATTTCAGCATAGAGCAGTATGGGAATTCAAGGACAGAATAACAAAACAGAAAAAGGCAAAAATGAACATTAAGATTAGGAAACTCCAGATTCTTAGCAAATAATCAGCTACCCTCGATTCCGCACATAGTACATCCATTAAGTAAAAATGCCTAAAGTGCCTTTCCCAGAGCTAGAAAGGTTCTATAATCTTCTCCAACATACCTGAGCAGCATCAGCGTACCCTGTGATCTTTGCAATCACTTGCAGTCCAAGCTTAAGTGCCTTCTCTCCACTCACTAACACTAATGCGGCAGCACCATCACTGTTAATGAGAGCATTTTCAGCAAAGAGATCAGTTTCGCGTATAAATTAGATTCAAAATGCTCAAGAAAATCATAATTTCACATTATTGAGTACCAGATCAATTAATAAAACTTGAAAGAATGATTATATTATTTAATATTATATAATTTTATCTTATAAAAGAAGAGAAATATCTAAGGGGACTGTGAAAAAGCTATAAACAAACTACTTATGGTGAAAATGGTTAAGAATACCCTCATTTTTGCTAGAAGCATGTGGTTTCGGCAGTTTAGTATCTCACGGACAACATTAAGCAACCCAATTAAGAGTTGCATGAAGCATTCTCAAAAACAAGTAACCACCTCTAAAATTTTTAATGGTCCCTGTGACGCTATCCAACACCCAGTACCTAAGTACCTACTCCTAGCAACCCAGTTCACAGGCACCAGTTTAGACAGAACAAATGCCCCATCTTCCTGAAAGATGTAGATTCTGAGCTCTCATTGTCGGCTAGTGAGGAGATAAGCACATATGGAATAGAATCAATGGCTTATTAAATTGTAGATTCTACATTTCCACTATGACTTAGGAGAAAGCTTTATCCAGAATAGCACCAGCACACAGACACTAATCACATCAGAAGAAATGACCCTATACGTTAACTAGCGCTACAACTTCCAAAATGATCAACTTAGGCACCCTGAGGATCCAAGGGCGCCTTGGCTAAAGAACACAGGGATAAAGCAGCAGTTTTACAATAAACTAGTTCATTCAGATTATGAAAGTTACACTGATTATACTTGGCAAAATCAAGAGAGTTTAAGAATATAATATAGTTATGCTAGCAAGATAATGGAAATATAGAAGTAAGAGTTATAGAAATTTCACGGCATAGGTAGGAAAGGTAATACACCTTATACTAGAAGCATTGCCAGCAGTAACAGAACCTCCACTCTCCTTGAAGCTTGGCCGGAGCTTCCTTAGTTTTATAGGATCAAACTGGCAGACACAAAGGCAACAGGTCAGTATACTAATACTAGAGCCGGTCAGCAACATCAAGCAAGTAGAACGAAATTGACAAACTCCACTATGTTTATATACTATGAATTATGTTAATATGCAAGAGCAGAAATATGCAGATAAGGAAACAAATGTCTGGAAAAAGAAAAACCCTTTGGTGATCAGATTCTTTTAATTTGGTTTTGGGCAACCATTTTGGGTGATAAAGGATCATGTGATACAGGGTGAACATGGAGGATGCACACTAAACTGAGTGAAATTCAGTATACCAAGATGCCAACAGATTGAAATAATGAGATGCATAGCTGATAAATGAAAGGATAACGAAAACTTACCTACCAAAAAGAAAAGAAAAGATAACAAAAATTTGGAGAATCGTCAAGAAAAATCTAGGGTACAAGAACATATTGCAACTGAAGCAGTTGTGGATCCAGCAGTTCATTCCAAAATCACATGGAAGAAACTTAAATATCTTCTACTCCCTATTATTTCATGGGAAAATGTTAACAATTCCATTTACACATAAAGAAAATGGGCAAATTTGCTAGGAAAATTGGCATCTCCTTTCTGCTGCAAAGCTATGTAACGAGGACACTGCACTTTTAGAGTTTTTGCCATGTCGGACACCTCGACACCCGGACACGCGTGTCGACACTTCCCGACACACATCTGGACACTTATGGCTGTGTCACCCCTTGTTTTAGTAATTTTTAATATAAAACTGATTTTTAAAAGCGGGTTGGTGTGTTCCATCCTCCATACAATAATAAACTAATACATATTATCTACTTTATTTTTTATTTTTGTTATTTTATTAATAATTTTAAGCATTCATATATGTTAATATATTTTAATAAAGACATGTACGGACATGTCTCCGTATCGGATTTTTTTAAGTTGCCATGTCAGACACCTAGTAATGCAGGGACATTTTCACACTGGGCTCGAGTGGGGCAACCTGCGTATATGAGGCACACTCAAGGTGAGATGGCCCATGTGAAATGGGACCCACGAAGGAGGGTTTGACCGAAGGCCTGGATCATGGGCTATGAAATAAAGGAATTTAATCTCACGCTTCCATTAGTCGCGGCTTTTGGGGAATATTGGTTAAATGTCCTGCATCAAAGTGGTATCAGAGCAGGAGGTCTTATGTTCGAGACTCCTCACCGGAGGTGATTAATGCAGGGGCATTTTCACACTGGGGTCGAGTGGGGTAGCCTGCATATATGGTGCACACTCGGGGTGGGATGGCCCATGTGAAATGGAACCCACGAAGGAAGGTTCGACCAAGCGCCTGGATCATAGGCTATGAGATAAAGGAATTTAATCTCACGCTTCCATTAGTCGCGGCTTTTGGGGAGTATTGGTTAAATGTCCTGCATCACCTAGTATCCGTGTCGGACATCGACACCCGTGTCAGTGTCCTTGTTACATAGCTGCAAAGGAATTTATTCTTGAATTTGCATCTACATTACCTAGAAATAACTTGAGCACAACAAATATCTGTTCGCAATCTATAGACAGCAAGAAATATAATTGATATACATTTAATCTTGTTACCATCAATATATTTTTACTTTACCTTATCTAAACCTTCATCCCTATCAACTTGTGTGGATGGTTTTCCTCTACCCCCAGGAACTTCAACCTGTATGGCACAAAGTCATGGTAAATAATGACAATCTAACACATAATATAAAATTCACTACCATTTAACATAGAACTAGAAGACTAACCGGAGCTATTTCCCATGCAAAAGCACCACCATCTCGAGCAGCAATACCACGCTCAAAGCTCTGAATAGCATAAGCATCCTGGACGAGTCGGATAGAGATATCTAAGTCAAAAAGCCTTTACATAAGGCCAAAAAGAGAATTTGCAATGCACTGTTTCTATTGAGCATGGGTTGGTCTTTCAATGTGCATGGATTCAATAATGGACTTTGTGATAACTGGAAGCAATTAATACGGATGGAATTGCACCAAAAAAAATTATGTATACCCTCATAGATGAGGAGGGTTACAAGCTTAAACTGAGGAACAGGGCAAAGCCAAAGGTAGTAAAAATTGAAGAAGTTTTGTTAAATATAATGGATCTGATCTTCTAGTCCAAAAGGTCTCAGGAAAAACATTAAGACAGCAGAGATGGCTTTAAAAGAATACCTGCTCTTCTCTTGTTACTGTATGTTGATCTGCACATATTTCAGCACACACTCCCATGCCACAATCATTATAAACATCCCAGAGACCGTCCTTGAGCATCCCATCAACAAGGGTATCATGTCCCAGTCGAGATCCCTTCCTGTATGACAGATAGGATTATGATACTTTACCAAAGGTATTGCTCCTTTAACACTTTATCTTAACTAAGAAAAAAAGATTGTTGTTATGGTAAGACGAGATAATAACAATCAGCTGGTCTAGAGTCACTAGATTAAACCTCCATGTAGTTGCAAACCCAAATACATAATAAAAGAAATAGCAACCAGTGGCGGAGCCAGGAAGGGGCCAGGGGGGGCAGTTGCCCCCCTCAACTTTGAAAAGTCTTTTGAAAAAAAAAGAAATTTACTTCCTAAACTATCCTTTTCCTTTGGTTTGCCCCCCTGGTTTTTCTTTTTGGCAATTTTGCACCCCCACCCAACACACACACACACACACAAGGAAGAAGACATAGGTAGCCAAAGTAGCAAGTCAACTCCTTCAACTTATAGTTCTTCTTCCTGTAATTTGATTTTGCACTTTCCAATAATTTTCTTGAGCAAGTTATCAGGTACAGACTGTCTCAAGCCCACTTAAACAATTTTCAGTTGACAGCTGCTGGAAGGCAAAACAAAGGTGTATATTAGACTTGGATGATTAACCCAATTCAGTATCTCGCCTCATTTATTGTCTCGTTGTCTATCTATTTTACCATTTATTTGATTCCAGACTCCAGAGAGAAAAAACAAAAGGAATAGAAGAAGAAAAAACGGAGAGAGAGAATCCATCGTGAAACAGAAGGTACACTAACCTTGCTTCCGCTATATATTTAGGCACATTAGACATGCTTTCCATGCCACCAGCCACAACAACATCATTGATACCCAACTGAATACTCTGTGCTGCAAGCATTGTCGCTGTGATGACCAAAAAAGAACACATCAATTACACTTCTATATTGGCATATTAAACAGAATTTTCTGTTTGATAGAGATAGTATCCTCACCCTTCATCCCTGATGCACAAACTTTGTTAATTGTGGTGCAGACAACTGAATTAGATATTCCTGCACCTATTGCGGCCTGTCTAGCTGGAGCCTGCCCTAAATTTGCACTCAGAACATTTCCAAAGAAAACCTCTTGTACAAGTGATGGATCAACATTTGCTCTCTTAAGAGCACCTACAAGTTGACATCAAAATAACATTTCAGACAACCTTTTGAAAGTGCCATTATAATAACTCCATAGATCAAAAGAGATAGAAGAGGAGGGCTGTAATCTTACATTCAATAGCTATAGACCCAAGCTTGGTGGCTGATAAAGATGAAAGTGACCCAAGAAAGCCACCCATTGGTGTACGCGCAACACCAACAATACACACATCTGTCCCAGATTAACCAACAAAGCAAATCAAACTAACAATCCTCTAAGACATTACTCTTCTAATAAATTCTGAGAACAAAAACATTCATCTCTCTACAGGTTATAAAATCCCATTATGTGCAGCCATAAAGGCTCAATACATAAAAAAAGAAAAAAGAAAAAAGAAAATTGAACAATATGCAGGCAAAGACGGGGAAAGTACAGCTTCTGGACTAGAAGAACCAAAACCAATCTTTCTTCATTTTGGTGTAAATTTTGATCACCAACTTTTTTGATGTCAAGCAAATATAAGGGCTTGTTTGGATCACCAATTTTTTGGTGTACAAATGTTTGGTGCTGCCACTGGGTAAGCCTGTCTTTTATGAGATCAATAACTGAATGGTACAAAAGGGTTTTGGATGGCCATTTTGCACCGAAAAAAAGACAGAAACAGGCTCTAAGACTTCAAGCCAAACCCAATAATAAATCCATGAAGAATCCACACACCCATTAAATTTATTATGCCAAAAGCTAAGTAATACATTAATCAACTGATGACCCCTGTTTCTTCAATTAGCATTTTTTTTTTCAAAATTGTAAGAAATCAAAGCAAATACAACACCTTGAGGCTTTAGTGAATCAGAAGTGGCAGCCGCTGCTGGAGCCATGGAAAGATCGAGACAAGTCCTGCACAGTATCAATTCAACATATTAGTTAGATTTCTGTAAAAAGGAAAAAAAAAAAAGACAATTTAGCATTCTGACTTGTACAAATTACGCTCGATCCTAAGGGCCTGTTTGGATCCCCATTTTTACAGCAAAAATAAAAGATAATTTTGCTCGGATTTAAAGATTCAGTTGCCTAGTGCAAAAATTGAGATCCAAACAGGTCTATCATGTGATCGCTCAAACAGCGCCAAAAATCAGATCATGCGTATTATATGCTTTGCAAATTTAAATATGTTCAAAAGAAGCTGCTTTTTACCGGACTCGTTAACGGTTTTTTTATAAACAAATCAACAGTAAAAGAGAAAAATGAGAATTTTCATCCAAAGTACTCGAAACCTATGGCTCTCCGCTTAACTAAAAAGGCTAATTGAAAAACAAAACGAGTTCAATACAGGGAAAATCACGCTAAAAAGAGCTAAAAAAAAGAAGCAGCAGCAGAAAACAGATCAAGATCCATCGCGAACGAATTAAAATCAGCGCAGAAATACTCCTTATCTCAGAAAACTGAGAACATTAAAAGAACATTACATGAATCTAACGAGAAGATTGACAGAAACACAGAAAATCGACGAAGCTCTGAAATAAAATTTTACACAAACTATAAGAACTAAAGAGGAAATCAAACTCGGAAATCAGAGAGTAAAGACATACCTGAAGCTTTTCAAAACCGGAGGGAAAGAGAGAGAGCTTCACCTCTCTAGGGTTTTCTCAGAGAGTGAGAGTAAGAGAGATATGGTCAGCAGAAACCCATGCTCAGATACATTTATAGAGAGTAGAGAGAGGAAGGAGGCTGGAGGCTGGACTCTGGAGGCTGTAGTTTTGGTGCTGCTGCAGTGTGGAAGCATTATTATATTAAGGCCCTTCAATTGAAAACATTGACCGGCCTGTTGAATAATTTGGTGTTTTCGGATTAGTTTCTAAGCGTTGGATTCGAGTCATTTCATGGGTTGATTTTAACCGTCCGAATTTGAGCGTTATTGACCATTATTTGGGGTATAAGGATCCAAAGGTACTAATCAGACTGATTTTTGGTTTGTAGGTCCACCTAGGGATGGGCCAAACATCCATACGGTCAGCGTCCTCCAAGAGTATGTCACGTGGCTCATATTGTGGGCGGTCAGCGGATTTGCTGATTCATCCAAGTTTTCCTCCATGTCGACCTATAGGACGATCGTGCGCAATGACAAGATGCATGTGAGGGACGGACGGTTTAATGTGTCCACCTAAGTTGTAGGCAGTATAAAAGGATGGGATAGGTCACATGGTATTGAATTTCTACGTGTGTAGCTAATTTGTTAAGCAGTTGGACCTTCTTTTGGGTCTACCTGACGGGGAGTACGGACTCGGGGGCATTTTTGTCAATTAAATATAGAATGAGATTTCCCGTCCTTGCGGAATAAATCTCCGATACCGGACGCGCACAGACCGTATGAGCTGCGTGGCACACTCTTAGAGGCCAACTAACTGTATAGATGTTTGGCCCATCCATAACTGAGCCTACTGAGCAAAATAGCCAGATTGGTGATATCTAACCGTTGGATATGAGTACCAAATAACATCGAATCCACGGTTAGAATTCAACCCAAATACTCAAATCCAACGATTATAAATTACCAATCAGGCTGTTCACTAAGAGTGTGCCACGTGTCAACGAGGTCCGTGAGCGTCCATTAACAAAGATTTATTCGTCCTTGTGTATGTCCTTTTTGTACAGGCTCGTGCATCTGTGGGAGTAAGACTTGCCTGACCGCCCAAAATATAAGCCACGTGGAAATTTATTAGAGGACACTGACCGTATAGATGTTTGACCAATCCGTAAGTGGACCTACAAAACCAAAAATCAGCCTGAGTAGTGATTTCAAACCTTTGGATCTTTGTACGGAAATAATGGTAAATAATGCTCAAATTCCTACGGTTAAAATCAATCAACCAACATGACTTCAACTAACGCTTAGAAATCACTGATCAGGTTGATTTTGGGTTGTAGGTCCACCTAGGGATTGGCCAAACATCTATACGGTCAGTGTCCTCTAATAATTGCCACGTGGCTTATATTGTGGGTGGTCAGGCAAGTCTTACTCCATCCGTGGGGTGCGGGAAGGTTAGGCAATAAAAGAGTGTTGGGACTCGGGAATATTAAAAAGGGCCCTGAAATTATCATTTCCTAGTTCCTACCAAACCACTGTGGAATCCTGCAACTAGACTGTAAGCATCACGTGGTTCAGGTTCACTAGAATACTCTATTTTAACTCTAGACACGAGCCTCGAGCAATCGCAAGTTGACTAATGATATTACGCTGAGAATAAAACTTCGCTGACCGTGCCATAGTTCCACCATGATCAATGGCAAATGCCATCTATCGGCCAGTCATCTTACCTGTATACATCACTTTGGAAGAATACGGTGATTGGATCCATGATATTGTTGGCTGTGAGCGTAGCCGATCACAGCCAACAATATGAACCACGTGGTACTTCTTAGTGGATGCTGACCATATGTATGTTTGGCCAATCACTAGATGGACCTATAAACCAAAAATAAACCTGAACAGTGATTTCTAAGTGTTGGATTAAAGTTATTTTCTTAGATTGATTTTAATCGTAGTAATTTGAGCATTATTGAGCGTTGGGTGCAAAGATCCAAAGATTGTAAATCACTAATCAGACTAAATTTTGGTTTGCAGGTCTACTAAGGGACTGGCCAAACATCCACACGGCAACGCCCTCGAATAGTGTGCCACGTGGCGTGCATAGTGGGCTGTGATTTTACAAGATGAATGGCCCACAATTGATGGACATGATTGGTGAATGTGACGGGCAATTGTTGACAAATTGAGGGCGAATCATGTAGTCTGATAGGATTGGATTATGCACCACACTCTATCGTTGTTTTGATTAATTTAAGTTCAATCATCCGACTTATGGGACTCTGCTGTGGCTATGGCATAAAAAATAAATAAATTTAGATACCAGACATCTGAACCAACTTTGCTAAGAATATATAGGGTCGGGCTCGGGAGCCCCCTTTCTGACCCCTCTTGGGAATCGGACTCGGGACAGTGGATTCCAAGAATCCAACGGTGGGGCATTCACTTTTTTCATTAAGTAAATGCCAGCATAGCGCTACCAACTACCATTGGATTCTCGAAATCGACGACCCCGAGTCCAACTCCTGAGAGGGGTCCTCCGAGCCTGAGTCCTGATGACATTTTCTTTTCTTGTGGACCTTGCGCCATATTTTGCCGATTACCAAAAAAGAAAGCCATAGGGTAGATTAGGCAAAATCATCGGTTCAAGTAATTTTGGACAAATCAGATTTCCTTGGTGGGATCCACTCCAGCGCATATCTCAACTAATAGGGTTATATTGCACCCTACCTTGAGTTCCCAAAAAATATTAAAAATAAAAATAAAAACAAGCCACATGGTACTCTTAGGGCCATTGACCCATCCCTTGGTGGACAATTGGCCTACACACCAAAAACAGCATGATTGATGTCTTTTACCATTGGATATAAAGTTTTTTTCCTCGTGCTTCACGAACTGGCCTATATATAAGTTTCAAGCCAATAATGAAAAAACTGTTCAAATTCAATGGCTAAAAATCACCAATCAAGCTGATTTTTTTGTGTTGGTCCACAAGGAGGTTGGCCAAACATCTATGAGGTCAATGAGCACGAAAGAGTATATGCGATGGAGTGTGAATCACACCCATGTTTCAATTGAAATTGAGATATTGTTATTTATCCGTGTTAAAAGATTTATTTAAGGCAATAAATCCTGGGCTTACCAATATTATAACGGTCTCTTGACGTTACTCTTATTACCACCATAACAGGTCATATCAAAAAATAATAATAATCTCATAAACAATGGCTGTTATAACGCTCAGTCCCTTTTTTTGGATTTGGCGCTATTTTCAAAATATCGGAATGGGGTTGGCGCATTACAGTTATTGTAGTTATAATGGCCGTTTTTTTTCAACAATGCTTTAATTTATCTATTTATTGGGTGTGACAGTTCACATACATATTAGAATTGTGTTGGTGGAGGAAATTATTCATTTTATACCGAAATGTGTAGATTGACTTGGTGGATTTTTTTGGTCAAAGTCGAGCCATCAAGTATGAAAGTTTTTATTCAAATTGATGCCGGAGCGTAGAAAATTTCACTAGAGGACATTTTTGACTTACTAAATTATAATGTCCACTGGGACATTTGCATTTAGAACGTGAACTATGTTACATTTTCTAACAAGTCAGGTCATCGATGAAAATAAAAATGAAATAAAAGTCGGGTTTGAGTGTTTTCATGCCCAAACAATAATTTGATCAGGCTTGGGTGCCCTGGATACAAATTTTCCTTTTTTTGTTCTTTTGGTAACTGAGATCTAGTTGTGCAGGACCTGGCCAAATATAAAATTCAATCCTAATATACTCTTCCAAGAAATTTTTTTTAGTGAATTAAGGATATTTATATATAGGACTACGCAAATTTTCATTTTCACTAATTGTTAGCTATCGGATGGTGCGTTCCTACGCACGTGTTATGTTGACCTGTTGGTATATATAATTGTTTTGTTGTTTCCCAACGAGTCATTTTTTTAGGGCAAATGATTATTTAATATGGTCTCAGAGTTTAAGGCCTGGAAGGTCGTGGGTTCAAGTCTCCAACAGATTGTATTCCTGTTGAGAGGCGCTTTGCAAAACAGTGATCTCAGGGCGAGACAGAGCCTGGTTTGGATCAGATCGGTGGGCTCCAATCCCAATCCAGATCACTCGATCCCAGACTAGGATCGGCCGAGACTTTGAACCATGGTCACATCATTTAAAGATAACATACCATTTCCCTTGCCTAACGAACTGGCCAGTGGAAATGTTGTTTTGACTTTGACTTCCTCCGATTTTTCCTATTTATGTCATGCCATCTATGATTGACTTTCTAGTCATCAAATTCCTCGTAGAGGCGCTTAACTTGATAAATATATATATAGCTGATTATACCTAAAAGTATTTAAATATATGCCAAAGGTATTATATCTGTGTGTATATATATACATATTGGATCGGACTTGGAACCAATCTAATCATATCGGATCAGTTTCAAAACTGAATATTATTGGTCCAATCAGATCCAGATCGATTAGAATTCTTATCAGATTGGTACCAAATCACTACTAATCCGACTCAAACCCGATCCATTGCCAGTCCTACTATGGAGAGCCCTCCCTAGACATGTAGCTCAGATATTTATTCATCATAAGTCAAAATCAACGAATTTGGATTCATACGAAGATATTTGACATAATTTTTACACGGCTTGTGACCTTCCTTTATATTGGCCTGAGACTAGAAATGTAATGTAAATATCGACAGTGTTATGGTTGACTAAAATATCACTAAATCTTCTTGACAAAATACTCGTTTTAAACGATAAAAAATATTGGACTTTGATTTCACCTACCTCCTTAAATAGCAGGTTGTCCGTTTATTAAAAGTATAGCAGGTGGAGGCAGGCTAGGCACTCCCACCAACCTCCGTAGTGATAGGACCCACCTGCAATGTTTTCTGAAAATTGGACCAACCCACAACCCGACGAATTAAAAATCCCACGTGTTTCTCTAAGATTGGCTGGCCAGAGTGGGGCCACTCTATTTAATTGGGGAATCAAATAAACCGGATTGAAAATTGACATTTTGTCTCTTGTTCATATTGTTCACATGTGAACCCAACAACCATCTTTCTTCATTCATTCACAGTAGCTATCCAACCAACCAAAAACAGATCTCTTTTCATTGCGCGTGTTTTGTGTTCCAATTTCCAATTTTTTTGGAAAATATTAACATGTCCTTTAGCCGATATGCCATCATCATTGTCCGGATGTTAAAACCATTGGATGTTCTTTGAAATTTGTTTAGTGGTCTTTGAGATTCGGATGAGAATCTCGATGAGACTGGACATTGGGATGATGTGGCTATTTATTGTTCTCTCTACCACTCGACGATGCTAACACGCCTCTTGTTTATGAGTATAACTTTGCTGACTGTCGCCGGTCACCAAAGTTACTTACCGCTCGCAATATGAGCCACATGGCATATTCTTAGAAATTTTTTACCTTATGGATGTTTGGCCCAACCCTAGATGGACATAAGATAAAAAATTAGCCTGATTAGTGATTTCTAAGCGATGGATTGGAGTCGTTTTCATGTGTTGATTTTTAATTGTGGAATTTGAGCATTATTGACCATTATTTGTGGTACGAAGATCTAAAGGTTTAAAATAACTAATCAGGCTGATTTTTGGTCTGTAAGTCCACCTAGGGATTGGCCAAACATCCATACGGTCATTGTCCTCTAAAAGTGGGCAATGTGGCTCATATTGTGGGATGTCAGCAGCTTTGCTGACTGGAAGCGGTCAGCAAAGTTCTACTGCTTGTTTATATGCTCACATGCTTATTGGATTCAACATCAGTATGAGTTAAGATACATAGAGTGGAAGAAGTAAAACTTGTGTCACAAGATGTTGTGACGGAAGCCGGTCACAGCACTCAATACGAGCCACGTGGCATACTATTAGAGGACGATGACCGTATGGATGTTTGGCCAGTCAGTCGGTGGACCGGTACACAAAAAATCAGCCTGATGCGTGATTTCTAACTGATTCAATTGAAGTTATTTTCATTGGTTGATTTTAACGGTAGGAATTTGAGCGTTATTTGGGTGCAAAAATCCAAAGGTTGTAAATCACTAATCAGGCTGATTTTTGGTTTGTAGGTCCACCGAGGGATTGTCCAAACATCTATACGGTCAGCACCCTCTGATCGTATGCCAGGTGGCTCGTATTGAGTGCTGTGACCGGCTTCCGTCACAACATCTTATGGCACAAGTTTTACTCAAGTGGAAGCACAGGAGGTAGCCTAAAAGGCAGACCGAGTTTTAGTTGGATTGGAAGGTTAAGATCCTGCGTTGTGTTTGATAACAGTTTGAATCAATGGAGCTGATCGAGTGTTATGAAATCTCCACGTTGCCTTTGACCTGATTGAACATGTGTCAAGCATCACTTTGGGCAAAAATAATTTCATCCAAGCTAAGCTTGTTATAGTTTGGGACATTAATTTCAGACCAGGCATCGGGTTGTTATTGTTTCAAATTAATGCCACTCATGGGCCCATTCATTTAACATGCCTTAAAGATCAAGTCGAGGGTAGGTGCAGGCTGATGCTCAAGCCTGGTCTAAAACCCCCTTGGTTAAATTGATGGGGTCTGTTGATTCCTGACATCTGTAGGCAGGGTCGTCTCGATACAAGTTGAGGCGTAAGGCGAAAATCCTATATAAGGCTTTTTTTATATTTAATATATTTATATATATGATATTTGTTGAAAAATTAAACTCTATATTATTGAAAATCTTTGTATAAAAACTATTTTTGGTAATAAAAAACTAGGGAGAAAAAATTCAGATGCAGAGGATTCCCGGTGCAATTGATGCAGAGGACTATCGTTGCCCTACCTAGATCATTTTTGTCCCAATGACTTCGTGGATGTTCAGCTCACTTATTGGTGGATAAACACACTAAAAATCAGCCTGATTGATGATTTCTAGCCATTTGATTTACTACCCAAAAAACATGCTTGTATCCAACGGCTAGAATCATGTCCTAAAAAGTATTAAAATATATGGCTATAGATAATCAATCAGGATGATTTTTGGTTAGTATATCCAATAAGGGGTGGGTTAAAAATCCATGTGGTTAGTCGGATCCGGGCTAGGGGCCTTCTCTCACTAAGGGACCTTAAGCCACCACCTTAATGGCCTTAAGGTGGAACCGGCCCTGTCTGTAGGGACCCATTTCAGTGGATTATCTGAAACCCCGCAAAGTCACCTTCATCGACAATCTCAGAAGAGGTCGGAACACACATTTGAGGGGTGCCACCTAGGAGATCTCCTACGCCAAAAATTAGCCTGGTTTGATGATCATAGTCATCAAAATCATATTGCATTTCATGGAAGATCAGGAAAAATATGGCAAAAGGGAAAGCGAAAAAGTCTATATAACAATTTTTAGGACCAACCAATCAGGTTGAGTTTGATCTATTAGCTGAGAACCATTAAATGCTAGGTTACATTACACCCCTCTGCTGCTCTGCACATGTACCACATTGCTGCTGTAATCTTGGCATATTGTCCTAATAATGCATCCGGTAGGTACCTTAGATTCCTTCAATCACCACCATCAGTAACCTCAAAAACAATGTTTCTAACAGGTGAAGATGAGAGTTTTTGCACATTTTGATTGGTAGACAGAGACTGTCGGTTTCTTCTTAGATGTGAGATGTTCAAAATGGAAGAAGAAGCTGCCATGAGAAAGAACAAAGAGAGAAATTGACAAAATTTGCTAACAGTCATTAGACGTGTAGCTCTTATACCCTGATAGCTGAAAAAACTTTCTTGCTTTTCCTTTTGTTTACAACGTATAAGATAGACATCGTTACAATCAAGATCTCAATCAAGATTCCTGATTCGAGGGATTTCATTCATCACGGGAGAAGGGTTGTTGCCGAATCACTATTAAAACTATGAATCAATAGCTTGTGCTCAGCACGGACACAATTAAAAAAATATTAAATGAATAAAAGTTTTTTTTAACATTAAAAGAAATGACCCTTAAAAGAAAATTGATTTTTTTGATAATCTAAAATAAAACTTTTATGTTCATGAATATTGTGAGATTCACATTAATAAACAAATCATTCTTTTAGAAGAGAGTAAGTTCCTTAATGTCGTGTCCAAACTAGAGTTGACAATGGATCGGATCAAATCTGAGATCCAATCTGATCTGAAAAAATCGGATCCAGAACTTTAATTTTTGTTATCGGATCGGTACTGGATCACAAATAGTCAATCCGATCTCTTATCGGATTGGTACTAGATCTACTTTGTTCCGATCCGATAATGATCCAATATATAGACCATATATATAATATGTATATAAGTATGTGTGTGTGCATTATATATACACACACAACGGCAATCTTGCTCACCTCAACGAGAATATTGCGGAGATATCCAAAAGATCATCTCCTACCATATTTAGGATATCTCCACAATATCCTTGGGCATTATACTCGTTGGAACAAGATTTGCACGTTGGAGCAAGGAGATCTGCTACCATATTTAGGAGATCTCCACAACATCTTAATTTGGGCAGTAAGAAATTTGTTGAAACTTATCATATTTAGGAGACTTCCACCATAGGCGGTAAGAGATTTGTTTAAACTAAACCTACCTATCAGATTGGACCTGAAACCGATTTAATTATATCTGATCGGTTCCAGAACTAATTTTTATCGTTTCAATCAAGTCCAGATTGATTGAATTTCTTATCGGATCGGTACCAAATCAATACCAATCCGACCCGAACCCAATCCATTGCCAGCCTTAGTCCAAACCGTAGAAAGAAAAAACACAACTGCATAATGAAAGATTCAATCTTTTATGCGCAAAAGAGAAAAGAGATTATCGGTCAAAATTCTAATAAACTTTACTTAGTGTCGTTTTTGTTTGAATCATCAACATGGCCGTCCATTGTGAATATCTCCTACAAATAATTAGGAATATCTCCTATAGAAATCCCATAATTTACTTAGGTAAAATATAAAGAAGTTTTTCTGGATGAAATGAACACATTCTTATATTCTTTCCAATCACGCTAAAATACATGTATAAATAATTTAAGCCTTAAAAGTGTGATGATAAATTTTCTAGATTGTTCGAAAATATCAAACAGGTTGTCACTAGTTCAACTCCAACTTACCCACCCAAAAAAAAAAAAAAAGTTAAACTGAGTCATTTTAGGCGCACGTAGGGCGGGGTTGGTTAAAATCCCATTTAAAAAAAAAATTATTTATCAATACAAGTCATGATCCATAGCTGTGTAGATTTTATTAATTAACTATACATATCAAGTGGTAAATTTTAGTAGTAGTCTGCATTAACAGCAAGCAACTAGTTATAGAACCTTCATAGAATAACTAGTGTTATTGTCCCGTGCTTAACAATTAATGTATTAAAAAATCATATTAAAAAAAAAATAAAAAAATAAAGTATAATAATTAAAAAATTAGAAAAGCAACTAATTAAGAAAGAATAGGTTATCAACCGTTCAATGAAACAAAAAATTTAATACAAAAGTCCCTAAAATTGATTTGTAGGCCTATTGATCCTAGTGTGAGGCCAAAAGAATATATATTTCTCTATCATAAATTTTTTGTAAATGCCCGCTATCCTAAAAAAAATCTCAATTAAACTCTCAACTAAATTATAGATAATCAATTGATAAGCACTAAAACATATATAAATGTGAATAAAATAAAATAAAAAATAAAAGTCTGACAACAATATAATTTGTTCAACATAATCAATCAAGTCCATCCTGTTCAAGTTAGAAGAAGATCCCAAGTTCGGAAAAAAGAGATCATGAACATCAAAAGAAAGAATAAGAATGGGTTTATCGGAAAACAAACGTGACGGAGAAAGTTATAACTAGAATTTTAGAAGTACCAAAATCTTTCAAAAGTATGCTTTTTTTTTACTTGAATTAGGTGTATTGGGAGGATAATGTTAAATATTTCTCTAAAACTGAACCCCGAGAACACAATATTATATAAACCTAAGGGTGTGTTTGATTGCCAAATGAGAAAATTACATTTTCCTTGGGAAAACACAACTGTCCATTGTTGCCATTTTAAATCTGTATAATTTTCCCTACCAAGCCATTTAAATCTGGATAATTTTTCCTACTAGGACCGGAATCCATTTTCCGTCCAGATAGGTGAGAATTCATTTCCACCTGAAAATACGCCTTTATTTTCTAACATGATTGAAATATGTATTCTCAATTGCAATCAATCAGCCATTTAAGGCATTTCCCAGATGTATTTTCTTGGGAAAATTTTCTTTACAGTCAAACATGTCCGAAGTAATCAACATTATAAGAATACGTGGGGGAATACAAATTTGTTGCAGAATGTTGTCGGGTTAGAGAGATTGTAGGAGATGGGCCCACTGACCATATGGATGTTTGGCCCCCTCATGGTGGACACATACACCAAAAATCAGCTTGATTTGTGATGTATAAAATTTATACATTAACAAAAAACAAAAAACCTCAAAATCCAATGCCAATCTAACTCTAGATATCACCAAATTTCATTTTTTGGTGTAAAGGTCATTGAGAGGAGAATTTTTTTAATCCTGGCATTATTTGATCGGTGCGTCAGGCATGTGTAGCGTTGGATCTGTTTATCCCAAAATAATGCTCGAATCCCACGGCAGAAAATCAATCGATGAAAAAGACTGAAATCCAACGGTTAGAAACCATTAATCTCAATTGATGAAGAAGACTGAAATCCAACCATTAATCAGCCTGATTTTAGGTTGAACGTCTACAATCACTCCTAAAGATGTATAAATATCCATGTGATTGGTGGGCCTAAGAAAATACATTAAGTAGGGCCATGAGATTCCTCTGCATCCACTGCATCGTAGAGACCGCTGACCGTATGTGGATGTTTTGCCAATCCCTAGGTGTACCAAGGTACCAAAAATCACCCTGATTATAGATTTTTAACCTTTGGAACTTAGTACGCTAAATAATGCTCAAAATGCCATGGTCTGAATTTCAACCAATCCGGTGTAGGAGAATGATGGAAATAACAAATAACAAAATGGTAAAACATAAAAAAATGGAAAATATTTTTCCGAATTAAGGAACAAACAGGTAAATGATGATGCGTGAATACATATATCAAGTGGAAGCACTGGAGGTAGCCCAAAAGGCATACTGAGTTTTAGTTTGATTGGAAGATTAAGATACTGCGGTGTGTTTGATAACAGTTTGAATCAACGGAGCTGATTGGTGATGTCAACATCATAAAGCGTTATGGGTCATTGAGTGTGATGACTCAAGGTCTATCATGGAATACCCACATTGCCTTTTAAGTTCCGTTTTTTTTTTTTTTTTTTTTTCCATGCGTGTTTTTGGTCGTAAGGTACAAAGAGGCCTGATTACATACTTTCGCAATGGGAGGCTATAATGCTGTCATATGGTGATGGCAAAACTCATCAAAAATATTGTATATACATATACATTACTGCAACTTGCAAGAATAACCACTTCAACCTCAATTTTCTCTGCAAATTCATTTGTCTCATTTGTATCCCATACTTTCCATCTGAAGTTTATCTCCTCCAAGGGTCTGCAACTCCGGTAATTTGGAAATTCTTAACCGCTCAGTAAATCTTTGTTTTTCACAGAATACAGATGGGACCTCTCTAAAAGCAATGCGGTCTGTTGATTCCCGACCTCTGTAGGGACCCATTTCAGTGGATTATCTGGAACCCTGCAAAGTCACCTTCGACGCCAATCTCAAAGGAGGTGAGAACGCACATTTGAGGGTTGCCACATAGGAGATCTCCTAGACCAAAAATCAATCTGGTTTAATGATCATAATCATCCAATCAAATTGCATTTCGTGGAAGATAAGGAAAAAATGGCAACAGGGCAAGAGAAAAGTCTATATAGCAATGTTTAGGACCAACCAATCAGGTTGAGTTTGGTCTATAATACCTTTAGCTGAGAACCATCAAATGCTGGGTTACACCCCTCTCCTGCTCTGCACATGTACCACATTTGCTGCTGTAATCTTGGTATGTTGTCCTAATAATGTATCCGATAGGAACCTTAGATTCCCTCAATCATCACCATCAGGAACCTCAAAAACAAGGTTTCTAACAGGTGAAGATGAGAGATTTCCACTTTTTGATTGGTAGACAGAGATTGTCGGTTTCTTCTTACTTGCAGAAATCCCGAGATCATTTGCTGCTAGGACGAGACGTTTCCCAACTTCAGTTCTTCCAAGCTTGCCCCTTGAAGTTTCAGGACTTGGGTCAGCAGGCAATGGAAGACACAGCATTCTAGGTGGTGTTTTGGTTGTACACTGAGGTGTACCATGAACTAGTACTTTTGAGCAGTGATCATTCATTTCAGTCATCGAAGGCTTGCCTAGGCGACCTTCATAGGTTCCACAGGCTCCAAACTCATCACCAATGTCACACCCTGAAGGGTTATCGAATGACTTCACCTCATCAAACTCGGGAAAATATCTTGTGATAATACCCGTCACCGATACTTGCTCATATTTGCTCATAGCAATATTTGCTCATAGCAATATTTGCTCATAGCAATATTTAACAATGTTTGGTAGGTGTATGAGCTAGCTCACTTCAGCTTACTTCATTTTTTTTCAATTTGAGTGGGTCCCACATATCAAAGTAAGTCAAAAATAGGTTGGGTCAGTGCGGGAACCACATATTATGTCAAAGAATAAAAAAAAATTTATTTTTATCTTTTTTATATATTAAAAAATTAATTTTTATTGAAAATAGTGATTTTCCGGTGAGAAAATATTTTCACAGGGGGGGGTGATCAAATGTTTTCCCGCCGCGGAGGGCAAATATGTGGGCCCGGCTAAATATTCGCCAAGGGCGGGTGGCTGCCAAACACAGCCGGGCGAATATTCGCGCGGCTAAATATTTTATTTGCCCGCCGCGGTGCGTTACAAAACAGGCCCTAAAAGAAATGACCCTTAAAAGAAAATTAGTTTTTTTGATAATCTAAAATAAAACTTTCATGTTCATGAATATTGTGAGATTCTCATTAATAAACAAATCATTCTTTTAGAAGAGAGTAAATTCCTTAATGTCATGTCCAAACTAGAGCTGACAATGGATCGGATCAAATCCGAAATCCGATCTGATCTGAAAAAATCGGATCCGGAACTTTATTTTTTGTTATCGGATCGGTACTGGATCACAAATAGTCAATCCGATCTCTTATCGGATCGGTACTAGATCTACTTTGTTCCGATAATGATCCAATATATAGACCATATATATAATATGTATATAAGTATGTGTGTGTGCATTATATATACACGCACAACAGCAATCTTGCTCACCTCAACGAGAATATTGCGGAGATATCCAAAAGATCATCTCCTACCATATTTAGGATATCTCCACAATATCCTTGGGCATTATACTCATTGGAACAAGATTTGCACGTTGGAGCAAGGAGATCTGCTACCATATT
This sequence comes from Euptelea pleiosperma, assembly GCA_035048495.1. Classification (NCBI taxonomy): domain Eukaryota; kingdom Viridiplantae; phylum Streptophyta; class Magnoliopsida; order Ranunculales; family Eupteleaceae; genus Euptelea; species Euptelea pleiosperma. The sequence goes on from CM068545.1 coordinate 3,097,003, forward strand.
TAGGAGATCTCCACAACATCTTAATTTGGGCGGTAAGAAATTTGTTGAAACCTATCATATTTAGGAGACCTCCACCATAGGCGGTAAGAGATTTGTTTAAACTAAACCTACCTATCAGATTGGACCTGAAACCGATTTAATTATATCTGATCGGTTCCAGAACTAATTTTTATCGTTTCAATCAAGTCCGAATCGATTGAATTTCTTATCGGATCGGTACCAAATCAGTACCAATCCGACCCGAACCCAATCCATTGCCAGCCCTAGTCCAAACTGTAGAAAGAAAAAACACAACTGCATAATGAAAGATTTAATCTTTTATGTACAAAAGAGAAATAGATTATTGGTCAAAATTCCAATAAACTTTACTTAGTGTCGTCCTTGTTTGAATCATCAACATGGCCGTCCATTGTGAATATCTCCTACAAATAATTAGGAATATCTCCTATAGAAATCCCATAATTTACTTAGGTAAAATATAAAGAAGTTTTTCTGGATGAAATGAACACATTCTTATATTCTTTCCAATCACGCTAAAATACATGTATAAATAATTTAAGCCTTAAAAGTGTGATGATAAATTTTCTAGATTGTTCGAAAATATCAAACAGGTTGTCACTAGTTCAACTCCAACTTACCCACCCAAAAAAAAAATAAAAGTTAAACTGAGTCATTTTAGGCGCACGTACGGCGGGGTTAGTTAAAATCCCATTTAAAAAAAAAATTATTTATCAATACAAGTCATGATCCATAGCTGCGTAGATTTTATTAATTAACTATACATATCAAGTGGTAAATTTTAGTAGTAGTCTGCATTAACAGCAAGCAACTAGTTATAGAACCTTCATAGAATAACTAGTGTTATTGTCCCGTGCTTAATAATTAATGTATTAAAAAATCATATTAAAAAAAAATAAAAAAATAAAGTATAATAATTAAAAAATTAGAAAAGCAACTAATTAAGAAAGAATAGGTTATCAACCGTTCAATGAAACAAAAAATTTAATACAAAAGTCCATAAAATTGATTTGTAGGCCTATTGATCCTAGTGTGAGGCCAAAAGAATATATATTTCTCTATCATAAATTTTTCGTAAATGCCCGCTATCCTAAAAAAAAATCTCAATTAAACTCTCAACTAAATTATAGATAATCAATTGATAAGCACTAAAACATATATAAATGTGAAATAAAAAATAAAAGTCTGACAACAATATAATTTGTTCAACATAATCAATCAAGTCCATCCTGTTCAAGTTAGAAGAAGATCCCAAGTTCGGAAAAAAGAGATCATGAACATCAAAAGAAAGAATAAGAATGGGTTTATCGGAAAACAAACGTGACGGAGAAAGTTATAACTAGAATTTTAGAAGTACGAAAATCTTTCAAAAGTATGATTTTTTTTTACTTGAATTAGGTGTATTGGGAGGATAATGTTAAATATTACTCTAAAACTGAACCCCGAGAACACAATATTATATAAACCTAAGGGTGTGTTTGATTGCCAAATGAGAAAATTACATTTTCCTTGGGAAAACACAACTGTCCATTGTTGCCATTTTAAATCTGTATAATTTTCCCTACCAAGCCATTTAAATTTGGATAATTTTTCCTACTAGGACCGGAATCCATTTTCCATCCAGATAGGTGAGAATTCATTTCCACCTGAAAATACGCCTTTATTTTCTAACATGATTGAAATATGTGTTCTCAATTGCAATCAATCAGCCATTTAAGGCATTTCCCAGATGTATTTTCTTGGGAAAATTTTCTTTACAGTCAAACACGTCCGAAGTAATCAACATTATAAGAATACGTGGGGGAATACAAATTTGTTGCAGAATGTTGTCGGGTTAGAGAGATTGTAGGAGATGGGCCCACTGACCATATGGATGTTTGGCCCCCCTCATGGTGGACACATACACCAAAAATCAGCTTGATTTGTGATGTATAAAATTTATACATTAACAAAAAACAAAAAACCTCAAAATCCAATGCCAATCTAACTCTAGATATCACCAAATTTCATTTTTTGGTGTAAAGGTCATTGAGAGGAGAATTTTTTTAATCCTGGCGTTATTTGATCGGTGCGTCAGGCATGTGTAGCGTTGGATCTGTTTATCCCAAAATAATGCTCGAATCCCACGGCAGAAAATCAATCGATGAAAAAGACTGAAATCCAACGGTTAGAAACCATTAATCTCAATTGATGAAGAAGACTGAAATCCAACCATTAATCAGCCTGATTTTAGGTTGAACGTCTACAATCACTCCTAAAGATGTATAAATATCCATGTGATTGGTGGGCCTAAGAAAATACATTAAGTAGGGCCATGAGATTCCTCTGCATCCACTGCATCGTAGAGACCGCTGACCGTATGTGGATGTTTTGCCAATCCCTAGGTGTACCAAGGTACCAAAAATCACCCTGATTATAGATTTTTAACCTTTGGAACTTAGTACGCTAAATAATGCTCAAAATGCCATGGTCTGAATTTCAACCAATCCGGTGTAGGAGAATGATGGAAATAACAAATAACAAAATGGTAAAACATAAAAAAATGGAAAATATTTTCCGAATTAAGGAACAAACAGGTAAATGATGATGCGTGAATACATATATCAAGTGGAAGCACTGGAGGTAGCCCAAAAGGCATACTGAGTTTTAGTTTGATTGGAAGATTAAGATCCTGCGGTGTGTTTGATAACAGTTTGAATCAACGGAGCTGATTGGTGATGTCAACATCATAAAGAGTTATGGGTCGTTGAGTGTGATGACTCAAGGTCTATCATGGAATACCCACATTGCCTTTTAAGTTCCGTTTTTTTTTTTTTTTTTTTTCATGCGTGTTTTTGGTCGTAAGGTACAAAGAGGCCTGATTACATACTTTCGCAATGGGAGGCTATAATGCTGTCATATGGTGATGGCAAAACTCATCAAAAATATTGTATATACATATACATTACTGCAACTTGCAAGAATAACCACTCCAACCTCAATTTTCTCTGCAAATTCATTTGTCTCGTTTGTATCCCATACTTTCCATCTGAAGTTTATATCTCCTCCAAGGGTCTGCAACTCCGGTAATTTGGAAATTCTTAACCGCTCAGTAAATCTTTGTTTTTCACAGAATACAGATGGGACCTCTCTAAAAGTAATGCGGTCTGTTGATTCCCGACCTCTGTAGGGACCCATTTCAGTGGATTATCTGGAACCCTGCAAAGTCACCTTCGACGCCAATCTCAAAGGAGGTGAGAACGCACATTTGAGGGTTGCCACATAGGAGATCTCCTAGGCCAAAAATCAATCTGGTTTAATGATCATAATCATCCAATCAAATTGCATTTCGTGGAAGATAAGGAAAAAATGGCAACAGGGCAAGAGAAAAGTCTATATAGCAATGTTTAGGACCAACCAATCAGGTTGAGTTTGGTCTATAATACCTTTAGCTGAGAACCATCAAATGCTGGGTTACACCCCTCTCCTGCTCTGCACATGAACCACATTTGCTGCTGTAATCTTGGTATGTTGTCCTAATAATGTATCCGATAGGTACCTTAGATTCCCTCAATCATCACCATCAGGAACCTCAAAAACAAGGTTTCTAACAGGTGAAGATGAGAGATTTCCACATTTTGATTGGTAGACAGAGATTGTCGGTTTCTTCTTACTTGCAGAAATCCCGAGATCATTTGCTGCTAGGACGAGACGTTTCCCAACTTCAGTTTTTCCAAGCTTGCCCCTTGAAGTTTCAGGACTTGGGTCAGCAGGCAATGGAAGACACAGCATTCTAGGTGGTGTTTTGGTTGTACACTGAGGTGTACCATGAACTAGTACTTTTGAGCAGTGATCATTCATTTCAGTCATCGAAGGCTTGCCTAGGCGACCTTCATAGGTTCCACAGGCTCCAAACTCATCACCAATGTCACACCCTGAAGGGTTATCGAATGACTTCACCTCATCAAACTCGGGAAAATATCTTGTGATAATACCCGTCACCGATACTGTTTTGGATGAGCTCACACAGGGGGTCTCAACTGTTAGCCTAGAAGTCCATTCTTCTCTATGGTCCATTTGTTTCCAGGAGTCCAAGTGAGAGAACTGCCCTTGAGAAGAAATACCATGGCCTTCCTCAGTTGCACGAAGACATCTTTTCTCGCTTCCATCCACTATTTCCTCAGGGAAGCGCTTTTCCTTTATTCTCCTCCTTTTCTTTTTCTTTGCAATATAAACAGGTGTTAGAAGTTCTTCTAGTAGACCTTCGAGGCAAATGGATCTTTTCCTCTTCCTTTTCCTAGCTTTACTTTGTGTGTTATTATTATCTGTGCATGTAATATGGCTTTCGGGTTTTTGAGAATCTGTGAGATTGCTGCCATTAGAAACAGAGTGCCTGAATTCAGCAACCAAACCTTCCGATAAATAAGGCTTATCAGAATCATTCACAGGAGTCGCATCTATGCGAAGATACCAAGTTCCTTTCAACCCCTGAAAGGCATTTTTAATTTGAATCGAGTCTGGAAGGTGGTAAAAACATGATTTCCTTTTCACCTACGAGGCCCAAAAAGAACATGAGGTCTACAAAAATTATAAAAAAATAAAATAAAATTGAAAGTTAAAGACCCCAAGCACTTAAACGTCATACCATCAATCCACTGACCCTGATCTCTCCTAGATTTGGGAAACAAATGGAATGCTCCCTTCTGAGTTCTCCTAATAAACAGTTTTGACAATGTTATCTTCTTTCAGATAATAGGAGAAGGAATATAAACTGCATCCACTATATAGAAAAACGATCGGGTGCAATCAAAGTTTAAAATACCATTTCGTTTCATTGTCTTTGTAAGCTGATGGAACGAGACATCTCAACCGAGATGAAACAAGACAGAACTATAAAATGGAAAAACAGTAAATGTCTTGATAAGATTAAATCTTTTTTAATGCTTAATTGGCAACAAATTGTTTTTTTTTTTAGCATTTATATGTGTTATAAACAACACATATACCATGAAAATAAGCTTTTAAACCAATGTTAGTACACAGGCTTTTGGTACGAGACAATATTCCCCAATGTATCATCTTGGTACATTACTGGAACAAGACATCTCAGCTGGGACAAGACAAGATTTTGAACCCCGGGTACAATATCTAATAGGTATATAATCACTAAGTTAGTGGTAGCAGATTATTAATGTTCATGGGAGAAGTTATGGATTCTCCCAAGAGTGATGGGAATCAGCAAGCCAGATAACTTCCACACTTGATCAGAAGTGACAGAAGCAGGGTTAGCACAGCAATATAACTAGAAAGTAAGCTACTTTTATGAAAAACTAAAATACCATGAAGGAAAGACAACAAACACATTAAACGCAAATGCAGTTTAATGGATTGATAGACAAATTTAAAACAGGAGATCAATTACTGAGGTCCCCACCCATACACCTCCAATCAGCTAAAACTTTCAAGAATCAGTCAACCATCTCTTCACCCAAGTTGATCTTCTATTTGTTTACCAAGGAATATTTAAGTCATGACGTCCAACCTCTTCCCTATCTTACCTATGATGTCTACTTGGTGCACATGCAAATGGGTCTGGACCCATTGTTTGATGGGACCCACCTTCGAGAACTCCTTCGTAAAAAAGTCAACTCAATTATATGACGATCACAGCCATCCAATTTATAGCCTTTTTCCACAGATTCTTGCTGATACTTTTTCTCAGCCTAAAGGAATGCTAGACATCTGATAGCTGGAAATTGGGATCATTCGATAAGATTGAATTTTGGCCTAGGAGATCTCCAATGTGGGACCCATTGAATGGTGGGTCCGAACTTGTTTTCATGTGCTCCCGTAGGTTGAGTGGAGGTTGGATGTCTTGTGTCTTGGATGAATATTTCTCTTTTTCTCCATTTGCTGCTAGTAGCTCAGTGAAGCCCAGCCAGGACCTCAGGCTGATCTAGGTTATAGATAGGCAGCGCTCAATTGAGCTTTGGGCTTTAACTCCTTATAGAAGTATGAATGTTGTAGCTCAAACTCTAAATGGAGAACTTGGATGTGTTATACTTCACGACGGCCAATACATTTTTTCTCTTTGATGCATGAGCAATGACTAAACCCCTGATCATAACATTATACGCCTGGAGTAAAAACTTATTATGTGTGATGGCAAAGAGGCCAAGAAGCCCTCACCATGATCCCAACCATTCAATTCCACAGCAATATGATGCTTGAAATGTGGCGAAGTTGCGAAGTTGAGAAGTTTTGGTTGAGCAAGTACGCACAATGTCCTTACTCCTACGAAGGTCTCTGAACTGAATTCAATTAAAAGTAGATTTTCAATTAAAGACCAAAGAGATTGGTCAAGGTTGTGAAGGGAAAGTATGGAATTAGCTAAGTGACCATGAGGAAAGATAATTTTTTTTGTGGTATGTCTTTTCCTTCTTTCTCACTCTGCGGCAAACCGGAACAAGGTCTATGAGGATAACCATGAGGTGTGTCTCACCCCATCAACGCATATCCACTCTCTCCACCCCCTAAACCACCAACACATGCAGGAATTTTTTTATAGAATCCAAGTAATCAGCGATATCATCAACTTATTAGATCAGAACTAACACATGTTGGTAAAATGCCTCCCGTTCCCTCTGGCCTCCAGGGCACCCTAACTGATCAACACCTCTGGCTAAAGAAACAACAACCCATTTACAGGAACGTACTTGTAACTTGCACACCAATAACATCACTCATTAACCAGTTTACTGTATAAATTTGTACTTCATACAATAAAACTATAACACCCACAGAGCGGTTTTTGTAATTTGTACACCAAGAAGGAGAGAAAAAAAAAAAGCAAGAACCCATCTCAAAGAATGACATCAAAAACTGGTTTTCACTGGAAAACAAAGCATAAACAAAATAAATAACAAAAGATAAAGAAAGACAAGGGGAATCAAACAAAGAGGTGGCATTCAGTCTTAAAAGAGATGATCAAATTAGGTCATAATGGAAGTGAGAATAAAAGGTTTTCTTACTTTTGAGATTTTCTGCTGTAATATCTGGAGAGACAGCCATGGCTATGTGGGTGCCCAGGTTGGTGTCTATGAAAACGGGGACTTCAACAGACAAAGCCATTGAAGAAGTGGAATGCTTCACTAGTTTTCCTCTCAAGGTACTCTCTTATTGTACATTGTGCGTAATGCGGATCCAGCTGTTTTCTTTATGATGTTTGGCTGCAGCTGTACGTCTATACTGGATAGATTACCACCCCCACAAGTGAAAAACATGCTTATGCCGGCCGTAAATGTGCCAAAAAAAACGCCTTCCTTCAGGATGTGTTCTATAGCCCCCCAAAAAAACCTGCAAGCCAAACAATGAATAGCTCTTCTTGTGTGGTGGTAGTCCATTCATAATAAACTTATGGCCGAAACCAAATACCCACATTAAATAAGGCCACGCACAAACAAGACGCTTGTATGCTTTTGGTCCAATTATTGGATATGTTTATTGATCCTATTCGAGGGGCTGAAACCAAACATTGTATCACTCAATTGATCCTAACCATCTTAATGACCGGAACCTTAGCTTTTTTTCTTCTTTTTTTGATAATGTGAAATGCATTGATAAAACCAAATCTCCCAAGTGATCTTGCAGTGTAATAGCAAATGATTCACCAACTCTCCCGTTTCCTTATACATGTAGCAATAGTTGGCCATCACCCAATTCCTCTTGATAAGGTTGTCTACTGTGAGTATCTTCTCCAGCGAAGCATTCCAAACAAAGAAAGCCACTTTCTGAGGGACTTTAGATCCCCACACCTTAACCGTCAGGTAGTCAAGACTCCGGGATGTGTTAGAATCTGACAGATGGGGGAAACCTTACCTCTCAATCATCTTGTAGAGAGAGTGAACAGAAAAATTTCCATTAGATCTACCATTCCACCAAATAGCACCCTCTCTTGTTCTATCGAAAGACACCCCATCCATTTTTCTCAGAAGGACCATCATCTTTGGGATTTTCCAGTCATTCAAATGGCGTCTAAAGCCAAAGTCCCAAGAAAGAGTGCTGCCCTCCCTCCTGAGAAGATGTACCATGGTCCGTGTCTTGTTTCTTGTCTGAGATGTCAAAGAGATTAGGGAAGTCCTCCACGAGGACCTTGTCACTACACCAAATGTTACTCCAAAATCGAACCCTATTGCCAATACCCACTTTGAATATGATGCCTGCGAGTATTAAAGGTGATAGTTTCGAGATCCCTTTCCAAACACCACAGCTTAAGGTTCTTGTTCCTGTTATGCAAACATTTGTTGGATGTTGCCTCACCAAGTACACAAACATTTGTAGTGCTACTAAGCAAGGACTAAAATAAAATCCCGCTGCAAAGAGCTGCCATCGTGGGTATAAAGCTCCATATATATACAGTAAGGTAATTCCTAGTTTGGGTGAGAATTGCATTTCACAACAATTTTACCCCTTTTTAGGAATAAGGTTAATCAAAGAATTGCTACACATATGTGGTGGCCAAACAACAAATATTCTTTTACTATTTGGTAGTCCAATTCAGAATAAACTTGTGGTAGTTACCAAACAACTCCCAATAATTCTCTAACAGAAAGGGACACATTCTTAATTTCTGCGACAACTATATTATCCACTTCTCCATGCGAGTCCTATCGTCTTGTTGATTTTTCTCTGAAAATGGAGGGAACCCTCTCCCGCGTTTATTCTCTATTCTCCATCTCTCACTCGAATTTCTATCTCTGCGAGAAATTTGAGTCTCAGTTCACAAAACCGCCGTTAATGGCGGATGTGTTTTCTCTACGAGCCATTAGTTCTGCCGAGAGAGATCAAGTTTCAACTTCGAGGCCTTTGAAGTTCGCGAAGAGAAGTCGGCAGGGGAATTCGGGGATTTCTCCTCGCAGGAAAGGTAATCCCAGTCGCTTATATAGAGTTCAGTTGAGTTTTATATTGGTAGTTCATCTCCTCCGGCGCATTTTAGTCTCCCCTCTTGCCCATTTAGTGCCACTGGATTCTTGACTTGAGTCTAACAATATAGACCATTTGGGCAAGTGGTGGGGTTTTCTTTTGGCAGTTTGTTTCCTCCGGTGCATATAGTGTGATACGTTGCATTTAATAACATGCGTATGAGTCTCCCTGCCCTTAGATGCTGGTAGACTGTTCTTAATCAACTTATAGAATTTGAATTTCAGGACCTGTCAATCCTGCGAAGAATCCCCATAAGCTGAATTTGGAGGTTTCGCCTCACAGAGCAGGTACATCAAACATTTCTTCTTTGTGGGCTTGATTTAGCTAGTTTGTTCAATAGTGCACGTTATGTTCATTAATGCGGTTTTGCTAATGTGCCTTCTGCGGCGATAATGGTGCATTTTAAATGCACTTGCTGTTACACTGGATGATGGCTCAGTTCCTCTGTGTCTGGTTAAGTATTTTACTCCACAAGCAGATATTGAAATTCTCACATTTTAAATATATCTACGTATGTTTGTTTTGTGGTCATAGTTTCTGCAGTGAGATTGATGCGGATAGAACTAGGGGGCGCTTTTGCCGATCTTTTGAATGAGAAAGGAAAAGGTTCTGGGGACAATGAGATGGGATATGTTGAAAGAACACTCGGGTTTCGCACCCGGGACTTGGAGGATAGAGATCTCAGATTGGTATTACTCTCTCTCTCTCTTCATACATATTTTTTTTTGGTGGATAAGCTTGGGGTTAGGCGAACCCCTACCCGACGTTAAAAAGAAAGAAAATTATATTCGAGGGTATTTACATCCCTTGGCATCCTTTTTTACAAATTTACAAAGTGAAAGATAAAAATTAGAAGGTTGGATAGTAATTTCTACATCACTTGAAAAAAAGGAAGCTACAAAGTCTGCTGGTTTATTGACCTCTCTTCACGTGTTTGATATCTCCCAATTCTCCAAGTTTGCAAGTAACTTGGGAGTTTTAATAGCAAGTAATCTTCCTTTCCAAAAACCCTTGTAAGGGTTTTTCAGCAAATCAATAGCATTTGATTTACTTATCAAAAAAAAAAAAAAAGCATTTGGGGAGTCAGTATATATAGACTACTTCGGAATGCCCATATCCATTGCTATAACAACTCCCCTGTATATAGCTTTGAGCTCAATTACATAGATAGTGGCTACCACCCATATCCCAGAAAAAAGCAACCATTGAAGTGCCATCAACTCTTCTAATAATACCTCCAAAAGCAACATCATCAACTCTGACTGATCCATCAGCGGTATGCGCATAACCTGTCCTTTGAGGTGCAATCCATTTACACCATTGGATAATAGGATCTTTGGTAACTAGAGTAACCCCTGTTGAGCTAGACTTCTCTGGTCTCAGGTAAGTTTTCGATTTCCTTACCTGCAAGAAAACATTTGGCCAAAACATCCAAAGTAATTTTGTGAATTAGTTGCTAAACTGTTCTAGATCTACCTTTGAATATCCTCTGATTTCTTTCATCTCAAAGGTAGTAAATAGTAGCATAAAGACTCATTTTATGAACTAAAGTGATGATTTTGTCTCCTTTAAACTTTCTGGACAACCACACGATCTCATCAACCTACAGGAAAAAGGAAGATCAATTAATACCAGATTTGAGGAGAATACCAGATTTTTATAGGTGATGTAATTTGAGGAAACATGATGCTTTCCCTTAAAGTTGTATTGGATGGTTTTTTCAATTTTCAAAGGTGTTGCATTAATTTTTTTCGGAAAAAAATCGTGCATAATCGATCCCATATGAGTCTGACACTATATACCGTATCCCTTTCAACCAATTTGGATATATGTGCTTTTTTGTAGTTCCTCGGACTACTTAGGACTTTCTTTCATTGAGTTCTATCATAGATGTCTTTTTCATAGTTCCTTACATTGTTGGCTTACGCCATTTATGACTTTCTTTGAGTTCCATCTACATCATAGTTTAAAAGAATAGAATATGGGAAATGGTATGTTGGGTTTCGGTTGTGGCATTAAATTCTCACTTCTCTTTGTTATAGGTGACAGACATTGTTGGAGGTGCTATTCGTTGGAGACGATATCTTGATCATCTTATAGTGTCATTATGTCATGACGAGAGCACATTTAGAAGGATGGAACCTCTTCTCTTGCAGGTATAATTCCTCTACACACATGAATTCTTTAAGGTAACAAGAATCATGTATAGAGGCACCTTAACCATCTGATATATGGACTTTTTCTCTCAATTGCACACCGACTTTTTCCTACTTTTAACCGTCGATATTTTATCAGATGGTAGGGTTATCCCATTGGTGAAACCTTTGGAGGCTAAATGCTTTGAGTCTAAACCAACAGAATTGTTTGCTGGTTTACAAGGAAGCCTTAGAAGCTACTTCAGATATTGGAACTTTGACTTTCGAATAGTATCTCATTTACTTATCTTGAAATGCTTTTTTTTTCCTACTTATAGATTCTCCGAATTGGTTTCTATGAGATTGTCAAGCTGGATATGCCACCATATGCTGTTGTAGATGAGGTAAATTTCACTTTTTCCAGATTTTCTAAGGTTAATATATTAGAAGGCAATGATGTGGGATTCTTTCTTAATTAGAAATAACCATTAAGTTATGTTAGACACCAAGTGGGATATAGAGTACCATATTCTTTTATGAGGAATACTTGGGCCCGCAGTCAGGTCATCTACAAAACCTCCACCCAGACTGATCTGTATTATACATCTGGCACACATGCTGAGCCTTATATACCACCATTCTGTGTGTTCTAGCTTGAGATCTCCTTCACCAAAAAAATTGACCAAATTGGATGATTTTCTCCATCCAAACTATGATTTGCTTTTGGACAGAAAAAAAAAAGATAGTATAGATGGTAGGGGAAAATGTCTTTAGATTTGATGTTTAGAGTCTTCCAAATTTTTTTTTCTTTTTTGGCAAAGGAGATCTCCTAGTTGCGAACGTATGAATGGTAGAATGCACCAAGTTTGCCTTGCAGGTGCATCGGGGGCTGAGGTCAGATGCCATGACTCAAGTATCTCTCTTCTTTAAGGGCTTTGTGGACATTCATTTCTTCTAGTCATTATTAGTATCTTCTTTCCGTTGGTCTCCTGTCATTGTGGTTTGGGTTATGTAATTGATGCTTTTGGTTTTTGCATGTGTTATAAAATTTCAGAATGTCAGGCTTGCAAAGGTTTCTCTGAGGCCCGGGGCAGGGAACATGGTGAATGGGATTTTGCGGAAGCTAGTTTTACTTAAGGTTTAGCAGCTTCCTTACACATGCTTCATGTTGTGCTCACTCATAACTGAAGTTTGTCAAATGCCTTAGTCTTTGTTCACTATCTCTTGATTCAGGAAAAAAACTCCCTTCCTCTACCCAAACTGGAGGGCGATGATCGCGCACAAGCACGTGCACTTGCCACACTTTATTCCCATCCAGTTGTAAGTTCATGTTCCCCCAGCTTTTTTTTCTTTTTTAAATTTCAGTTGATAAGTTGGGATCAAGCTCCCTCACTGTTGCAATACAGTACACTGCCTGATTGAGCTATAGACCTGCTTGATCCAAGTAGCTTAATTCTGAGCATGATGATTCTTCTAAGGATAGGCATATAAAAATTCTTTTACCATGGGATTTCAAGAAAGAAAAAACAATATGACAGCCCCAGTGTTATTATGTACTAACCTCACATCTCTACTCCACACATGGTGCATACATTCATTATTCTGATCCAACCTATGGGTACATGGTCCATAAAATAACCGATATATCCTAAACCATTTGATCCAAGATAGGGCCACACAATGCAAGGGGAGACAATCGATTGGATGCTCTAGATTAATGATAATGTTCTCCATGTGTCCTGTAGTCACCCTGGGGTCATTACATTACAATGATCTCCAGGCTATCGCATCCTTTCTGTTTGGAAATTGCAGTTTTTAGTAATGATTAATGAGGGGTTATTGACATTTTCAGGAGGTTAATTTTCTGTCAAAAAGAAATAGTTTCAATTTTCTTATAAGTTGCCCATGTAACCTTTGTTACCTGATAACCTCGAAATTGGAGTCGTACCTGTGTCCGACACTTCACTTTTAATTGTAAAATGCTATGTCCATGGTGTTCCCTTTCCGTACCCGTCTAACATAGCATGTAACAAGGGTGAACTAAGTTAATTAATCTCTGATATAAGTTTTTATGGTTGCTTCTTTTTGTCTAGTGGATGGTAAGGCGATGGACAAAGTATCTTGGGCAAGAAGAAGCCGAGAGACTGATGATGTGGAATAACAGCGATCCCAGTTTCAGCCTCAGGTTCTTAAAAACATTTCATTTCCTTCGGTCAATAATATCAAATGGGTCACTGATGTTATGGCTGATTCGCAGCCACCTCTTCTAATTTTAATGTCAGGGCAAACACCAAGAAAGGTTTTACAAGAGCTGACCTTGTGATGCGGCTTAACACGTTGAAGGTGCTTTGCTTCTTTTTCTATTTGGGCCCACTAAGGGTAGCATTACCTGTAATTAATGCCTGCTTACAGGAAAAACAATTCTGAAGTTTAGAAGTATCTGTGATCTTCACCACTTAATATGTGTATATACACACGCAATATTGTACACATCGCCCACGTATGACTTGATCTGGACCAGTGGAATAGCAAAAGCCCACATGTTTCATACAAATCGGACAATCCTAAGATCCCTAACTGACTGAAGTCTTGGCTTTTCTCTCAGACTGTTGAACCACTGATTTAGCTATTGTCTATGTACAATATAATCCAAAATGCCGCTTGTGAACCTGAATGCCAAGAACTTGTTCAAAATTTTAAATACTCCATCTTGGAACTTCTATTTTTGAATTTGTTCCTGTACTAAACCATGATGTTCTTTGCGACCAAAGTGTCTAACTTAAGTATTCTCCCAGTTTTTACTTGTCTCTGTAGTCTGTACATCTCTTACTGTAGGAAAAGACAGTTGCTATTTTTCTTTATTTATTTGTTTACTTCTGTTGCATTACAGGTTCCGCATGAGCTTTCTTTGCATTTGGATAATTTTGTTCGCATCACAACTGGGATGCAGGTCTGTATACAAATTATTTTGTTTTATAAGTAGGCAACATGGGAGTAAACATCAAATATTAATGCAACTATGGAGGAAAGTTGAATTTGCATTTTCCACAAAATTATGAATGTGAAAGTTATCTGATTCTTTTTTAGGTCATTTTGTACATCTGTATTTTTATTGTTGGGGTTGTCTAGGACCTTTGAGGTTGAGCCTGTAGCTCAATTGGACAGTGCTCTGTGTTGCAACTCCCAAGTACAATCCCAATTTATTGATAATAATAATAATAATAATAATGATGATGATGATGATGATGATGATGATGCATTCTCTGTCTATGTTACATAAATGCCATCAATTTTTTCGAAGGCAAATTAAACATATTACTATAATACTAAAAGTTGATAATAAATATTAACTGTCATTGTTATTAACTGCTTGACTTTTGAACTATTTTCAAGTATTTTATGGCCTCCTAACGTTTCTATATCCTGCTGCTAGAGTGTCATACAAGCTGGATTACTGAAAGAAGGTCTATGTTTAGTTCAAGATGAGAGTGCAGGTCAGTCCTTTATCCTGATTTCAGTTATGACGTTGTTTAAAGTAGGTGGAGGCCTCATCCAATATTTGGTGCCATACTGAAGTGGGTATTGAGTTATATCTTCTGTCAAGGCATGTGTCTGGAAAACGTTTCTTACTACCTCAAGCCATGTCATTTTCGGCCTTCCTCTCGCCCTTTTAGAGTCTTCTACATGCACCAAAGCGCTCCTTCTCACGGGTGCCATTATCGGTCTTCATTGTACATGCTCAAATCATCTCAATCGACTTGCCTTTGTTTTATCCTCTATTTGGGCTATTCCTAGATTTCTTTTGGGCGTGTTCATTCTGATTTTGTCTTTCCTAGTCTTTCCTCTTGTCCAACTCAACATCTTCATCTCCGCTACACCCATTCTATGTACCTGCTTTATTGTATGAATATGTTGATTCTTGGTTGCAGAACATTCGGCTCCATGAGGTATAACTGGTCTTCTTGATGTCTTGTAAAAATTTTCCTTTAATTTGTATGTGTCAGTCCATAACACTCTGGAAGTGTGTCTTCACTTTAGCCACCCATAGAATTAGTTCTAGTGGTATCTATTATGAATCGTGATTTTGCCGGTGCTGGTACTTCATATAACCATATATATTGAGTTAAATGATCATGATTTTGCTACAGGTCTGGTGGTGTCTATCGTGGATCCACAACCTGGGGAGACCATCATTGACTGCTGTGCTGCACCTGGAGGGAAGACACTTTTCATGGCATCACGTTTGAGTGGCCAAGGTGATCTTTCAACAGAAAAACTGCATCTGTTTATTTGACAAGAAGGGCTTGCATTGTTATTCTAAGAAGTGGGAGAATCATATGTGAGTGTTATACCATTTAGTCGATGATATTGTCCCCTGTTATGCATCCAAAAGGTATCCATGCCATCAATATATATATATATATATATATTCTTGTGTTCTTGAATGATTCAGTTGCAGTTTTGAACAATTTCATATATGCCTTACTGAGATGCAGGTATGGTATTTGCAATTGACATAAACAAAGGCCGTTTAAGAATTCTCAAAGAGACAGCCAAGTTGCATGAAGTTGATGATGTCATCACCACTATTCATTCTGATCTTTGTATTTTTGCTGTAAGTTATCACTCCATATTAAATTATGGCTAGCATTTTCAGAAATATTTTAATTTTTATTTAAAATATTTTAAGCTAAGTCCTATCTCTTTTGCAGGAGAAGAATCCAGTGAAGTCTGATAAAGTTTTGCTGGATGCCCCCTGTTCTGGATTGGGTGTTCTCTCCAAGGTATTTCTTCCACAGAAGCACTCTGAAGCTTAAAGAATGGTATTAGTTGCAGCGAATCTAACAATGTGGCTGAGATTCTTTCTTATGCTTTCTTTTTATTAACTTTTTTCCCCTAAATAACATGTGGAAAGGTCTCACTAGATCTTTCTTTCTTCTGTAATCATTGTTGAAGAGAGCGGACTTGCGTTGGAACAAGAGATTAGAAGATATGGAACAGCTTAAGAAATTACAGGATGAGCTCCTTGATTCAGCTTCCATGTAAGAGCCCATGACTTCTCTTCTAATTTGTATATCTATGTCTATCTGTCTACCTACATGAGACACAGCAGTAGATGTATTAAAAAAAAAGCGTAAGGCATCATATGATGGACATGAGGTTCATCATCCTAGTGGACCTTACCCTCCGTATGTCCAACTAGCTCATTTGTAAAGGATTGAGGCATATATTTTATTGTTTATCAATATTTTTATATATTTTTCCTGATTGCGTTTATAGGTTGGTGAAGCCTGGGGGAATACTAGTGTACAGCACTTGCTCCATCGATCCTGAAGAAAATGAGGAAAGAGTGGCTGCATTTCTTCTTAAGCATCCTGTAAGAACTTTTGACTGTAAAACTTTAATTCTATAGTGTAGCTAGCTCATCAAATGTGATTTCTGACCTTGAAGTTTTCTCTATTAATAGTTAATTCACTTACTCATTTCTCCAATTTCATGTTTTCTCTTTTAATCTTGCTTTGAAAGAAAGAAAACATTGCACTGTAGAGAGAATTTTGAGGAGAAAAGTTGAATCGATTAGCACAGACAAATTTAGACTAAGTTGGTAATTTAGATACAAGATTAGGTGATGCACCAAACGACAAAAATGAAATCTCTCAACTAAGTAATATATGGTATTTTTTTTAGATTCAAGGGAATAACATTAAGATGGTTCTTTTTGCAGGATTTCCAAATAGATTCTGCTGATGGATATGTTCCACCAGATTTTGTAACAAAGAATGGCTTTTATTTTTCCAATCCAGTGAAGCATTCTCTTGATGGGTCCTTCGCAGCTCGTCTGGTTCGATTCTTATAAAACATTATCTAGGTAAAGCAACCCTGATTAAATTTGGACTCTCTTGAAGTTGCCATCTTCTTTCCAAAGGAAGCAAAGTTCCCATGTCCTTTACAGCCATAAAAACTCATTGGGATAATTGCGTTATCAATGGGCTTGTTTTTCGCAGGAATGCACCAAGGCCAAAGCGGTGAAAGGTTTCATAATGGGATTGAAACAGCAGAGGGTTTGAACCATTGTCTTTGCTAGACAAGAACAAGCAAAGGGATCAGTCTTCTGAGCATCATTGATCACGTAGGTGGGCTTGAACCAAATGAGCCATTCAAGCGGCTTCACTGACTAAAGCTACCAGAGAAAAAATGGATCTTACTTGATTGCAGGTGAAACTGAGATCATTCCCCTCGTCAAAGATCACATTTCTGAGAAATATTAACACTCGTAGGTCACATTTTTCTGTATCATTTAATTGGCTAGACGGGTCAAACAAGTCAACCATATGTTGCATGAGTTATCGATGTATCGAAGAAATACATCCAATTATGTTACAGATTATAATCAGTGGTAAACCTAAGAGGATAATGAGGAAAGTGCAAGTGTTTTCTTGTCTTCCATGATATTCTTTAAAGGCCCAGGCTCTAGGACCCCCATTTCGTGACCCCTCTCGGGAGTGGTGTGTTCCGCCATGGATTTCGAGAATCCAACGGTGGTTGAGGGCTGGCAAAAAGTGATGCCAACTCAGCACTATTAATCTCGGAATCCACGGCCCAGCTACGACTCCCCGGAGGGGTCAAATTCTGTAAATGTGGGCCACCTTTTAATTGGTCTTTACTGTTCAACTTTCCCCCACTAACGGGAAAAGAGTGATTCAAAATAAAGATGCACACACATT
Organism: Euptelea pleiosperma; assembly: GCA_035048495.1. NCBI lineage: Eukaryota > Viridiplantae > Streptophyta > Magnoliopsida > Ranunculales > Eupteleaceae > Euptelea > Euptelea pleiosperma. Next base: position 3,114,842 of record CM068545.1, read on the forward strand.
TTCTGTGACAAAAGACCTTGTTCTCAACGCCGTCTCCAACTCCACCTTCCCATTCTTCTTGTTTTCGCAGAACAATTCTGCATGTTGCATGCCCACATCGCACCACAAAATGGCATCATCTTCTCAGGAAATACTCCTCGCGAGCTCTCCTGATAGTCCCATCGCAGCCTATGATGCCTCCACCGGTGCCATCCTCGCTTACTTCACCGGCAGTCGATCCCCACGTAAAGGCCTCGCCCTTGCTGGAAATACCCTAATTGCCGCTTCTCACATCTCCTCAGACACCGCCTCTGGTTCTGTCCGCCTCTACAACTGGTGGTCGTCCATCGCTTTTCACCACCTTCCCGTTCCCGAACCTGTTGCCCCCTTAGCTGCCACTCCCGACGGCTTATACCTCTTTTCTGGTGGCCTATCAGGCCATATTTACGCCTTAACGCTTCCATCAGGTGATCTCCTTCGCTCGTTTCCTGCTCATTGTAAGCCCGTCTCTTGTCTCACCATCAACGACGATGCTTCTCTTCTCATCTCGGGCGGTGATGACGGAACCATATGTGTGTTCCCGATCCTACGCCTCCTAGATTCCTCATCCAATGATAATTCCAGTCAGTTTGCATTGTATAGTTTCCCCGGACACGCTTCATCCGTGACCGCTATCGCCACCGGAATGGGTGGTTGCAACTCGACTATCATCTCATGCTCATTGGACTGCACATGTAAGTTGTGGAGCTTAGCACACGGTTCCCACCTGCGCACAGTGCGGTTCCCGTGCATGATTTGGGGTGTTGCAATGGATTCCACCGAGTCAGATTTCTATGCCGGTGGATCAGACGGTCGTGTATACGTTGGGGTTTTGAAGGTCAATAGAAGACAGCCCATGAGTAGTGATGCTGAAGTGGTGGCCTGGGTCCCGGAGCACGGTGGAGCGGTGACAGCAGTGGCAATGGCGAACCAGGGACGGAATCTGGTGTCGGCTTCAGAAGATGGGAGTGTTCGAGTTTGGGAGGTGGAGTGTGGTAGGGTGGTTAGGGTTCTTGGGCATGAGAGGGGAAGCATCAGTGACGTTGTGGTGGCAAAAGGGATTAGAGAGGGTAGTTGTTTCGGTGTCAGATTTGGAGGTGGTGGTGGTGGTGGTGGTAGTGGGTTTGAATGGGGAGGTCAAAGTTTAGGGTTTTCGGGTAGAGAGATAAGTAGGCCAGTGAGGGAGGTGGGTGAGATGGAAGATACGTTGAGTGTGGTGGCGAAGGATAGGAGGAGAGCTATTGATACGCTTGAAGCTGCAATTGGGACGTATGGGAGGCTCTTGGAACTCATACTCAAGGAAGCCAAGGGAGGCGGTACTAATAACAACAATACTGATGAAGAGGAAGCCGAGGGGTAGAAGTAAAACCCCTCTTTGTAATCCTAGATATCTTCACTCTGTAAGTAGTGGAGCGGGACCCCAGCACCACTCTGGCCATTGGCAGGATGGTGAGTCCACCAAAGCATAGTTGTCCTTGAGGTACATGTTGCCCGTGTCAACTTTGGTTGGTTCATCTTCAAGCTTTAGCACCTTGAAATACTAGCTTAACTTGCCACAGGCACATGTGTTCCCAACAAGTGCTAACATTTCTCTCTGTCTGGATTTTAGGCTACTGTATGTGACCCGTCAATTTGTGGTCCATCAAATCTACTATCTGGATAAATGGATGTGTGGGTCTACGGGCATACACGGCTTTAAGCCGGGCACCCATGTCATGTCGTCTGGCCCAGCCTAACCAACCCACCAGGGCTGTCATGTGGTACACCATGTTGACATAGCCCAGGACATCTCGGCTTGTAGGTGCCCAACGACTTGGGTGCCCGTAGAATCACCCTTAACAAAAATGTTATCTAGAGTATTAACAGGTAGATAGTTAGCCGACTACCCTACGGACCTGGACCCAACTGGGTGGGTTTGAGTCCATCTAATAATTAGTTCGGGTCTGCGTATACCCAAACCAACCCTTTGGCACCCCCCAAGGGCCCATAACAAGATGTAGGTACAAGTCTATCAAAAGTGTTAATCACTGCAATAACAAATTAACAATTAAAGAACTATATAAATAAATCTTTAAGATGTATAATCCATTAAAAAACCTTAGTCATATTAAATCAAAGAAATATCCTAAGAAAACACATCCAAGAAGATCCTACATAAACAAATAAAGAATGATCACCATGGCCACAAGGGCAGTCATGAAATAAGATCCAACAGACAGTATAGTAGTCGAATTTTGTGTTGGTGGTCCCAATCCACCAGAACCCGAGCCTCCCCCACTTCCTGACCCGCCACTTGCTGATGGAGGAGGAGCAGATTCTGGGGGCTCAACACCGGGGTGCACCATTACCCGGATGACCAATCTCTGGCCGGATTCACAATGCTCTGGCTCCCCACTAGTGAAGTAGAAGAAGCCGTAACGATCAAATTGGAAAACAGTGTTTCCATCTCTGAATTTGGAGACCGGGTTCGACACATTGCAGTTTATGTAGTCGGAGCGGTTCACTACTAGCACCGAGTCATTCTCGTACTTGAAATCTGAGACAAAATTAAAAATAAAAACAACGACGATAATGAAGAACAGAGAAGTAACTCAATCTTAGAATTCATAATAAGAAGAGAGAAAGGTCAGAAAATTACATATGTAATCTCCAATATGAAATCTGTTCCTGGTCGCCCACTCCTCGTAGACCTTGGTGTCATTTTTGGTGGGTTTAATCCAACCTCTTGGACCACCGATTTGAAACTGATAAGCGGATGTAGGGACCACGGCTATGGAGATCAAGATCAGTGAGGAGAACAAAAGGTTGCAGACCATGGTTGCCAAATGAGAAGCCATTAGTGGAATCACTGTAGAGTAGAAGCAATGCTAGTATGAAGAAAATGAAGAAAGAGAGGAGAGTGAGTTTTTAAGGTGGCAAAAGGAAGGAACGGCAGTTAAGTTAGTTACATTTTCTCAAGTTCGGATTAGAGAGGGGGAAGTGGGGTGTGAACAGTTACACTGACTCAACAAACACGTTGCTTCGTTCCACGTAATTATAGATTTCGGTCCATTTTTTTTTGGATGTATGAGAGTTTAAATCAATGTGGTCGTAGATCTCAACCACTTGATCTGTTCCATTCTCAGATAATCATAATTTGAAATCTCGGGATCAGAGGCCTTATTGACGGGCTCCGATCTAGAACGGGATCAGCCCATCTCACGGTCTCACCCGATACAAAGTAAGACTCCTTCGGGAAACAGTGATCTCGGGGCGAGATGATCCATTTTTGGATTGGATCGCCTGATCTAAAATGGGATCGGTCAGGACTTTGAACCATGGAGATAATAGAAGTCTATAAATCAAACTGTTGCAATCATCTGATTGTGTTGACTGTTGACCGAAGTTGGACCTATTAAGTGATGAGTACTGGCCGAGCTTTTGTAGCATGTGTCCAATGGTTCGAAATTTCGGGATCGAGGCCGGATCGGTACGATCCACAATAGGATAGGCTCATCGCGCCCAAGACAAAGTGGGACTCCTTTGGGAAACGGTGATTTCGGGGTGATACGATCCATTTTTGGATTGGAGCGGTGGGCTCAGATCTTGATCCGGGATCTTGTGTACGGAGGTCCTTGCTTCAATGTGCTTATCGCGTAACACTGCCATCTGTAAAATTTTGATTATATGCTAACTCTTTTTCTTTTCACCGTAATGAAACCCAAGAGTATTGTAGACTTAGAAACCAATGTATAATAACCACAATATTGGACATCAATCAAACGTTGATGGCCAGCAAAAAAAACCACGTGGCACACTCTTTTGGGCTCTCTTGTTAGTGGACTTACGTACTAAGGCTGATTGGTAATTTCTAGCCATTAGATTTGAGTACCAAAGAAATATGCTTGAATCCAAAGATGAGAAATCACTCGATGAAAAATTAATGTACGATTCAATGGCCATAAATCATCAATCCAACTACTTTTTGGTTTCTATAAGGGATGTGTCAAATGGCCCAAATATATATAATATAGGGTTGGGATAGAATTCTTACTAATGGACGTGGGGCCCACATGCAGATGAGTTAATGGATGATTTTTGGTGATAATATTCTTCTTAATGTGGATATCAACCACACAAAAAATCAACCCATTCCAACATTTGTAGCCTTGTTAAAAGTAGATTGCAAATTGAAAATTTTTGGACCATCCATTTTCACCGTTAAATTTAGGTTTGTATTTGGTAGAGTTAAAAGTTTTTTAAATTACTGATTTTTGGTGAGGGAGATCACCCTCAACTCATCCGCATGTGGGTCCCACGTCCATTAGTAAGAATTCCATTAGTCATTCTATCCCAGCCCTATATATATATATATAGGGTCAGGATCGGGAGACAACATTTTGACAACAATTTTGGTGTACCCACATGAAGATGAATCAATAGTTGATTTTTGGTGAGGATGTTCTCCTCACTATATAGATCGCCCCTCTAAAAAATCAGCCTATTCTAAAATTTCTAACCCTATCAAATGTGGTTTTCAAGTTAACAATGGATGATCCATAATTCTTCAACATGTAAACCAGTGTATGAATGTCGGAATGATTTGGATTATTGTGAGGATGATCTCCTCACCATAGAGACCATCCTCACCAAAAATCATCCCATTCCAAGACTTTTAATATATATATTGGGCCGCAGCAAGTTTTTGTTGTAAAAAATGTTGTATGAAAATGTTGTCCCCCGATCCTGACCCATATATATATATACAAAACATTTTTGACAACAAAAATTGACGCAGGCCAATTTATAAATTAGAAGTATTGGAATGGGATGATTTTTGGAGAGGACAATCTCTATGGTGATGAGATCATCCTCACAAAAATTTAAATCATTCTGATATTTGTAGACTGGTTTACAAATTGAAGAATTATGGACTGTCTATTTTTATTGTTAACTTGAAAACCATATTTGATGGGGTTCAAAATTTCAGAATCGGCTGATTTTTTGTAGGGGTGATCTATATGGTGAGGAGATCATCCTCACCAAAAATCAACCATTGATTCATCTTCTATGTGGGTACGCAAAAATTATTATCAAAAACGTTGTATGAAATTGTTGTCTCCCGATCCTGATCCTGACCCTATATATATATACACACACATGCAAACGCATGGCACTCTAGCAACTTATATCAAATTCCCCACTTTTTTAATCTCATCTACATCAATCTGTATTTCAGTCCCATTGTCTTACTATCCAACCAACTGACTCACAAATTTTTTTTTTTTTCTGGATCAACTAAATAAATAAATAGTGGCTGCTTGGGTTAGGGCCTAAATAAATAAATAAGTAAAATGTATTATTAGAATAAACTCAATAAGTTTCCATGGTAAGTGTTTCAAGACAAATCAACCAATTCAGGACTCCCGATGTGTAATCAACGGTCTGATCAATATTGAACGCATGCATCCCATATTTATCATTTATGGTACTCTAAATAACAAGTACAAGGACGACAAAAAAGGCTGTTAGATTAAGGGTCGGGGGGTCGGGCTCTAGGGATTGGCTTTTTTTGACAGGCTCCTGTTACAGGACACAATATGAGCCACGTGGCACACTCTTAGAGGTCGCTGACAGTATGGATGTTTGCCAATCCCTCGTTGGACCTGCAAACCAAAAATAAACCTGATCAGTGATTTCTAAGTGTTCCATTGAAGTTATTTTCATAGGTTGATTTTAACCGCAGGAATTTGAGTATTATTGAGGGTTACGCTCCCAAATAATTCTCAATAATGCACAGATTTGTACACGGTGACTTTTGGGAGTATGAGGAGTAAAACTTGTGTCACAGCATTCTGACAGATGCTTCTGTCACAATGCAAAATATAGGCCACATGGCACGCTATTAGTGGACGGTGACTGTATGTTTGACCAGTTCCTCGGTGGACCTATAAACCACAAATCAGCCTGATTAGTGATTTACAACCTTTGGATCTTTGCACCCAAATAGAGCTAAATAATGCTTGAATTCCTACGGTTAAAATCAACTCATGAAAATAACTGCAATCGAATCGCTTAGAAATCACTAATCAGACTGATTTTTGGTTTAGAGGTCCACTGAGGGACTGCCCAAACATCCATACAGTCAGTGTCCACTAACAGTGTGCCACGTGACATATATTTTGCATTGTGGCAGAAGCATCTGTGAGATAGTTGTGATAGAAGTTTTACTCGAGTGTGAGCATTGATTTTTCTGAGATTCCTTAACAGCAAAAAGTTTCTCGTTACGTTCACATGATGCGTGATTCATACGAAATAACCAAAAGAAATTAGGGTACGTGTATTTGTTTATAGAGAAATAGATGCCGAGTTCCCAACTTTTGACATTTCCGGCAATACAAAACGAGCCTAAAAGATTGAGATGACCTCCACAAGGCTAGAAGGACTACAAAGGGAAAAGACGAACTAATGACGTCTTTGTTGTGATAGAAGTTTTACTCCCTGTCGTCAAAGCTAATGACGGAGGGCCATCATCAAAGCTCAACACCAAAAAAACGTTTAGAAATCACTGATCAGTAATTTTTTGTCTGTATGTCCATGAGTAAAACTTTGATGACAATGTACGTCATGACAGTTCACAATATGAGCCGTGTGGCATACACTTAGAGGACTCTGACGGTATGATTGTTTTGCCAATCCCTAGGTGGACCTACAAACAAAATATCAGCCTGATTAGTGATTTCAAACATTTCGATATTTGTACCCCAAATAATGGTCAATAATGCTCAAATTCCCACGGTTAAAATCAACCCATGAAAATAACTCCAATCCAACGACTAGAAATCACTAATCAAGTTGATTTTTGGTTTGTAAGTCCACCTAAGGATTGATAAAACATCCATACTGTAAGAGTCCTCTCAAGTGTATGCCACATAGCTCATTGTGTGGACTGTCATCGGCTTATATGACAGTCCATTGTCATTAAATTTTACTTGTATGCCTATCAAGGGTTGGGCCAAACATCCATAAGGTCAGAAATCTCTAAGAATATGCCACGTGGCTCATATTGTTGGCAGTCAATAATTTTGCTGACCGGTGGCGGTCAGCAAAGTTCTACTCTCTCAAAACTTTTTTTTTTTTTGATAATTGAACTGTTTTATTAAAAGGGACCCATGGAGGCTAAAGAGGCCTACCAAGAGATCAAAAGAAATACAAAACAGAAGAAAGAGACCAACAAAAAGAAAAGATCAAGCTCAAAACAAACCGAAACAAACGAACACCCACCCCTAATTGTTCCCCCTACAAGCTAACTCAAACCATTTGAACACCATTTCCTCAAAAAAGAACCCCTTCCCTTCTTCAAACAATTTAACCCACATATACACCAGACCTTTAATTTCCATAACCAGATTTTCCATATGAAGACTCTTGCCCTCAAATACTCTGTTGTTTCGCTCCCTCCACAATCCCCAAATAATCGCCATGGAGGACCTACGATGAATAATATAGATCTTCTAGACATTAAACAAATGTCAGTGTCCATCATAATAATATCAAGTATCAACTATCAAGATAATCCACCGTCATAGTTTTTTAACCGTGCGGAGCCCACCCAAGTTCGTTTTCAGCCACAACTGGCTGGCCGCTGGGGAAATACAGCCTTTTTCAATGATTCGCGATGTAACAAGGTATGCCTGAAGTGAACAGTTTACGGAAGCACCTTTTGATCGTTGGATCTTTTCATTACGTATCCCGATGTATCAGAACTCATTTAGGCATTAACGACTCTTAAAGTTTTTCCGTCTCATTTGCTTGCTGACGTGGACTGCCAACAAGGATGGACTTAAAAACAATTTATTCAATACAAATTTAATCTCTAAGATTATTTCTTACATCCAGGTAAATTTCCCCCCTTCAACAAACATCGTCCTCACTCCTCTACCTTCCACGCTCTACTCTCATCGCCACCGCCGTCATGCTTAGCCCCTGTACTGCCACGCTTTGACAATGGTGGACGAAACCCTCTTCCTCTTTACCACCTATTTGAAGGAACCCAACTATGGAAGGAGAAGGGGGAGATAAGAACTCTCTGCCATTAAAACCTTCAAAATTCTTGATTTATCAGAACCTGGTCTTATTGGCTGCCCTAATGGCCAACAGTCACCGCCCTTCGATCTCCATATTTCTATGCATCTTCTCAGTCTCCACTGCTTCGGCATTTTCTCCTTAACATCGTTTCTAGGTATGACCATTGCTGCATCTTCATAAAAATTATCGATTTTTGGGGAGGTTCTGCGTCAGATGCTTGAATTAGAGAAGCTAGGGTTTTTCTGAGACTTTAATTACCCCCAACGAATTATTAAGCGGGATTTTAGAATTCTTGAGATGTTCTGTTTCAAAAATGGGAATTAGGGTTTTGCAAGGGTTTTGAAAAGGTTTATGTTTTCTAACATTTTCTTCTTCAAATTCAACGATTGCAAATACTTTTTGGGTCGTGATGCAACAAGGTATTCCTAGCTAACGCTTTTTGGCGTGAGGACGCACGATTTTTGGTACTCACCACTGCCATCTAAACTCACTCACCGGATGAATGTTTAGCACATCCCTTGGTAGACATTCATATCAAAAATCAGTTTGTTTGATGATTTTTAGCTGTTGGTTTTAGTACTCAAAAACAATGGTTGTATCCAACGGCTTACACAATAAAAAAAATCAAAAGGTTAGAATCACGCCTTTAAAAGTACTAAAATCTAATGGTTAGAGATTACCAATTAAGATGATTTTTGGTGTGTATATCCATAAAGGAGTGGGCTGAAAACAGTGTAGGGATACTCTGGACTGTCAATGGGCCATGTGTTAGGTTCACGCACCTTATAGCACCATAAATTTTTTGTATGTGCCTTTTTGTGTTAAACACATTCTATCTTAGAAAACAGTTTCTCTTCAGGGTGGTAAATGGTAATGAGTTCCTTTACACCTTTTCACTGAGAAGAATAAATAATTGATTTACCATATTGAAATTTAGAACCAAGCTAAAGAATATGAAAACTCAATTTGGCAATTAATATTATTGGTGTTGGTTTTCATTCAGGTGATGATCAAAAATCTAAGAATGGAGATGGCCATGCCTGAAGAACCAAAAAGTTGACAATATCTTCATTCAGGAAACCACGCAGAACTCGTTTATCTTGGGCTGCTTCCTTTTTCCAAAATTGCAGGCGTTGGCTTGGTTTTATGTTTGGTTCTGAAGCTGTGCAAGGAGCATGGCCTGTTCTTTCTCTGTTTTTATTGGGTTTGTAATTGTCCTAAATTTTTTGGGTTTGGAGAAAATAGAGTTACCAATCCACTGTGCTCAAGCAAGGAGATTGGGAGCATGTAATCTTAATTTTCATTATATTCTGTCTCAATGGGTTTGTTTGTTTGCCCCATGTATTGAAAAATAACATTCATGGCTTTTGCCTGTGAGGAAATTGTTGTGTGATGTAGTCTTCATATTTGTTTTTTTTTTTTTTGTAAACTTCGTATTTGTTTTTAATACTCCATATAATGATAAAAAAAATGTTGGATTGTGAATAAGTCGTGATGATTTGGAATGTGCACCTAAAATGTTAAAATGAGACATTTTCACAATAACCTTGATCGGATGGTTGTCAAATGCGGGGATAGTATAAAATCAAAGATCATCTCACATGAGTCTCTCGTCTCTAGAGCCAAATCAAGAGCTGTACAAATTCACCCAGAACATGGAACTGGACCAAGTGAGTTGATATATTTGACTTGGGGGATCTCTGGATGGACCATTGATGTGCCAACCCCCTCTGCATGCGCACATGAACAGCACAAGTCATATAGATGGAATTCTACCATCTGGTCACCCTGACAAGTATTCATTGTATCAAGTAGCTACATGATTCCTACGATGAACTTTATCAAATAAGTACCAACTGACCTTAATATGCTAGCTCTCATGTGAAAAACCAGATTCAACATTAAAATGAAAAATACAATTAAAGATGAGAGCTAAAAAGAGAATATTATATTTCCATGAGTATTAAAAACACTTTCGCACTACTTCAGTACTACAACTAAAATCATGGGCTGATTCACATTCCTTTCTTCAATAAAAACTTTGTAACTTTACAAATGTGTAACTTTACAAAAAAAATTCACCACTTCTAGCTTGTATACCAAGATTTCATGATCTGTAACTTTACAAAAAATTTCACCACTTCCAGCATGTATACTAAGATTTCATTATCTGTAACTTTAAAAAAATTCACCACTTCCAGCATGTATACTAAGATTTCATTATCTATAACTTTACAAAACAATTCAGCAACTGCCTTCAGCTTCTAAAGACTTTCAGCTCTACTCACCCCATATTTAGCTATCAATCCCCATCTCCATTTCCACATTGTCGATTCTGAATCCAAAATGCATATAAGATTTCACACATTCTTTTTTTTTTTTTTATGTCAATTAAGCTCAGATACCATGACAAGTTCTTTTTCCAAAATGGTTCACTTTGTGGTCTCGAGTCTTAAGTTGCTTTTTTCTTCCTGATTCATATCATTGAGATCAATACCCATGTCTCCATGATGGTGTGGTTTCAGTGTACAAGGCGAAGTAGTTCCCTACAAAAATGAACATGTACAATATTAATAAATAGAAAACACTAAAAAATATCATATTTAATTATATGAATACCTATCCAAATTGGTGGATTGTAGAAATGGCGATGTAAACATGTCGTTGGGCATGGAAACTACCACTACCTACACCATCGTCATGGCATTGTGAGGTTCTCTGTTGTCTAACCCATGAAGATTCCTGTGAGATCAATTAACCTTGATTACAATATTTTGTGAGACCAATTAACCTTCATTAAAATATTTTATATAAAATAAATGTACTTCTTTTACAATATCTAAGTTAGCAAGTTTTTGAATGTGATACCTGGCTCAAATGGTAAGGTTGATGGCCATGTATAATAACTGGATCCATGCTAGTCATAGACGGATAATATACATTGCTGCCACCATGTCCTTGTGCATGGAAACTACTACTACCTACACCATCATCATGGCATGGTAATGTTCTCTGTTGTCCAACCCATGAAGATTCCTGTAAGACCAATAAACCTTGATTATAATATTTTTTTATATAAAATAATGTACTTGTGCAATATCCAAGTCAGCAAGTTTTTCATTGTGATACCTGGCTCAAATGGTAAGGTTGATGGACAGGTATAACAATTGGATTCATGCTAGTCATAGGGAAGCCCCGCAAAATTGCTTATCATGAATTAACATTATAATAATAATAATAATAATAATATTACAAAACAATGTGTAGTTTACGAAATAAATGTACTTTTGCAATATCCAAGTCGGCAAGTTTTTCAAGGTGATACCTGGCTCAAATGGTAAGGTTAATGGCCAAGTATAACAACTGGATTCATACTAGTCATAGCCGGATAATATACATTGTTGCCACCACTAGAGAAGAGACATGAATCAGATGGATAAATAATGAATTTTTAGATATTTTATATTATAGACTAGAACAATGTAGTAGATTAAACTAATTGATACCTGACCATATTAGGAGACTGATAAGCTTCATCTGTATAAAGAAAACATAAAAAAACCACTTTCCTCATAAGAGTTAGACATATATATTGTCAATGCTTATGAACTTCAACAAGTTGTAAACACAAGCAAGAACTCAAAAAGGTAAAAATACAAGAATTAATGACAATAACAATTTTCAACCTACTTAATGACTAGTATGGGGAATCCGCAACACTATAGGTAGACCAATAGATGTTACGAATTACTTTCAAGTGGTGTGAATCGTGGCACCGGTGCATGAAAATATCTCAATATGGATCCATCTCACATGAATGTTCTTCCTTTGTCATATGTGCAAAATTCATTTATAATTTCATTGAAAATTTCAATGATTTTCCCGACTAAACCAAAAACAAAAGGAAAACAATAAGAAATTCATTTAATGATTTTCATTTTTTATTGAAAAGATGTTTTTGAAGAAAAATATTTTACTGAACCAAATGCAGCTAAAAAGAATCCAATAAAGGAGGAAAAAACATCAAATAGACCACAAGCATCTAAAGAAAAGGTAACATAAACAAAAGCAACCAACATAATTTTCCAATACAACAAAAAAAATGAGATGGATAATGCCAAATCAGTGGATATAACCATTTTGGTCAGAGTGAAAATGATGATGACGATGAGAATGGCCAAGATCAGATCAACATGAATAAAGCAGCTTAAAATTTGAGACATAGTATATAATTGCAGACATAAAGCACAAATGAAGAAGTGGGTCATCAAAAATCAATGTAGAGAACGTCCCTAATTAATCTCCGAAATATAGATTGTATTCTAAGAAACGAAGTTCCTCTCAACGACTAAACATAACAAATATGATTCAGCAGAGAACCAATAGCAAGTCGAAAAAATATGATCAAGTAGAGAACCAAAAGAGGTCGAAGCATTCCAACAACAAAGAATTGATTAAAGCTATTCTTAAGAAAGAGAGAGGACTAACTTCGAAATTGATTGAGATTGGGGGGCCAACAAGCTATTCAACTTAGTTGGAGGGTGCCTGTAGGCGGTGGCGGAGCACGACGGTGGTGACAGGCCGCTTATCACGGCAGTGGAGCACAACGGCAGCAAGAGCTCTTATTTCCCCCTTCTCCTTCCATAGTTAGGGTTCCTTTGATTAGGTGGTAAAGAGGAAAGGCGGTGACGGGGGCTGAGCATGACGGCGGTGGCGATGAGAGTAGAGCGTGGAAGGTAGAGGAGTGAGGACGACGTTTGTTGAAGGGGGGAAATTTACCCGGATATAAGAAATAATCTGTGAGATTAAAATTTGTATTGAATAAATTATTTTTAAGTCCATCCTTGCTGGCAGTCCACGTCAGCAAGCAAATGAGACGGAAAAACTTTAAAGAGTCGTTAACGCCTAAATGAGTTCTGATACATCGGGATACGTAATGAAAAGATCCAACCATCAAAAGGTGCTTCCGCAAACTGTTCACTTCGGGTATACCTTGTTACATCGCGACCCTTTTCAATTAGCACCACTAGGCGTGGACCACTTGACTTTTCAATGCGTGGACCACTTGACTTTTCAATGCGTGGACCACTTGACTTTTCAATGCTAGGGGCCTTGAGCTACTGAGGGGTAGAAGAGGAAAGAATTAGGCGAGACCAGGCTCAACTGCATTGGAGAGCAAACTTTCTTTTTTCAGTGAGATTGTGTTTTATGTGAATTCATCTAGAAGAGAATTCAAAAATTTTAATGGCAGAAACAATAGTAACGTCTCTTATTTCCATGCTAGGAGAGAGGGCTATTGCAGAAATTGTTGCAGAAAGTAGGAACCAATTGGGAATTGGTAACGACATTAAGTTCATCAAGGATGAGCTTTCTGCCATGAAGGCCTTCCTAAAGGATGCAGAGAAGAAAAGTTTGGGGGGTGAGATCGTGAGTGAGTTGGTGGCACAAGTGAGGGATGAAGCCTACAAAGCTGAGGACGTTCTCGAGGAGTTCCTCGTTCAAATGAAGGTCCTCAAGTCTACAACACCAGCACGTTAATGGCAAGGTTTAAAAATCGGCTGTTATAACGAAAATAACTGCTGTTATAATGGATTCGGACCTATCCCGTTACGTTACATACCGTTAAAATGCCCAGAAAATAGCGACTGTTATAACAAAAATAACAGCCATTATTTTCCGTTATTCTGGAAATTTTTGTGAAAAACGACTGTTTTTTCCCGTTATATTTCATTTTTTTCCGTTATTTTCTATTTTTGAAATTTTGAGAATCAAATTTCGAAATTCAAAATTTGAATTTCAGCGCTCTTTTTTCCGTTATTTTCCCATTTTTTCCGTTTCTGCCCCTGAGCTTTTTTTTTCTCGTTACAACGGAAAAAACAGTAATGCCTCAAGACCGTTACAACGGTCCCTTTCAAACCTTGGTTAATTGTCTCCAGAAATCGTCCACGTGGAATTGTGAGACCTCCGTCAGCAAAGCTCTACTCCACCAAAACTGGATTAATCGTGCTCCCATGGATAACCGGAGAGCCATAGACTGTTTAGAGACCACAAGTTTTTTAACTTTTTGCAGTTGTTGCCCCGTAGACGGTAGATTTCTTGAATCCATTGGTCAATAGCCTCAACCGCATACTTTTTTGTCCGGTTATCCTTGGTGTAGCATTTTATTAATTGAGGCTGATTGGTCTGTGGTCAATATTAATGGACCCAAAGATATTACATAACCATGCAGTAACTTTGAAATTATTTCCCGACTGATATGCTGATTGGTTCATGGTCCATATTGTTCGGTGAGCTACCCCACGGATAACAGGAGGAAAACACTGTTTGGTTGTAGCCATGGACTGATTCGATTCAAGAGATTCATTATCCACAATGCAACAAGTATTTTACTTTTGTAGTTGCCCCAGTAGACGGTAGATTTCTTGAATCCAACGGTCAATAGCCTCAACCGTATACCTTTTATCATGTTATCTGCGGTGTAGCATTTTCTTAACTGATGCTGATTGGTCTGTGGTCAATATTGTCTGAGTGGACCCAAAGATATTACATAACGATGCAATAACTTTGAAATTATTTCCTGAGTGATGCTGATTGGTCCAGTGGTCTATATTGTCAGTGAGTTGTGCTACTCAGCGATAACAGGACAAAAAAAATGTGTGGTTGAGGCCATGGACTGATTCGATTCAAGAGATTCATTATCCATGAGGCAACAAGTATTTTAGATTTCTTGAATCCAGCGGTCAATAGCCTCAATCGAATACTTTTTATCCGATTATCTGTGGTGTAGCTGATTGGTCCGTGGTCAAAATTGTCGATGAGTGGACCCAAATATATTACATAATTATAATGCAATAACTTTGAAATTATTTCCCGACTGATGACAATTGGTTCATGTACGATATTGTTGGTGAGTCTTGCTACCCCACGGATGACATGACAAAAATATGTGTGGTTGAAGCCAAGAATTTTACCATTTGCAGTTGCCTCTTAGACGGTAGATTTCTTGAATCGAGTGGTCCATGGCCTCAATCGTATCCTTTTTGTCTGGTTATCCATGGTGAAGCATTTTCTTAACTGATCCTGATTGGTCCGTGGTCTATTTTGTCGGTTAGTGGACCCACACTCAACTAAACCTAGGCAGTATTTTCTAGGCAGCTCCACTAAACCTAGATTTTCTAAGAACTAATCTTCAAAATCAAGCTTAGGGATCAAAACTACGGATTAATTTTCTATTGATTGAAAGTAGGATTTCAAAATCAAGCTTTGGGTTTGTATATCTGGAGACCCCTTGTGGATCTATATAAAAAGTCTTCATTACTATTTACAATATTTAAATCCTCACATTACCCTTTTGATTCTATTCACGTATGGTATGATACCGAATATATCTTTTTACATTTTAAAGTACATTTTAATAAAATGAATATAACTTTTAAAATATAAATCTATTTTTTTTAAATTAGAATCATTGAAAAGGTATCGTCAATACTTTCAAAATGAGACTAATATTTAATATTTTTAATGTATATTGATAAAAAAAATATTTTTTATTATATATTAATTAGGGTTTAGGGGTGTCAATATTACTCGATTAACCGGAACCGAAAACACTGAATCCAGTTCCACATTTTTGGGAACCGATTAAAAAAGAATTGGAATCGGAACTAGAACTTAACAGAAAATAAAGGTTCCGCTTCTGAGTAATTTAATATGGAATCGAAACTAATAAAAATCGGAAGCGAACCGATATGAATCGAAACCGAACCAATAGGAACCGAAATCGATGTAAAGGTATAGTGTTAAAATTCTCATATTATCAAGATTGGAACCAATATACCCGGAACCGTAACTGAAAGAAACCAAATAATCAGTTCCGATTCCGGGTTCGTCATTTTGAGAACCAGAGCCGTTAAGAACCAAAACCAATAAGAACTGGAATTGGAACTGAATCGGAACCGACCCATTGATACCCTTACTGATTCAGACCTGATCCGATAAAAAAATATGTTGATTAGGCTCCTATCCGAAGATATCGGATCACAGAATCGTGATCTGAAACTGATTCGCTAGATAGAATAGAGTTCTGAACCCGATCCGATTCGATCCAATCCTTATTTTTGATTTTATCGTACTTCACTTTTGTTGTACTTTGTTTTTCAGTAGAAATAAAAGATATTTTAACAAATAAATGAAAATAATTATTAATTGAAACACATAACCATTATGTAAGTATTAAATTAATATTTTACATTAATAACCATCTACATTAAACTGTAGCATTACCATTTGAGGAAAATTTAAATTTTGGAGAAAAATTTGATTTTTGAATTTTGAATATTAGAGTAAAAATTGAATTTTAGAAGAAATTTATTAAGTATTTGTAAAGTTTTCGGTGGAAAATAATTAAATAGTGTTTATAGAGTTGTATTGGTTGGAGCCATTGTGAGAACCAATGAGCTCCACATGCATCTTTTAATAAAAAAATATATTTTGGGTCTCTAAAATAGAGACCATGGTTGGAGTTGGTCTAAAGCATCTTCTTAGCATTTGCCTTTTTAAAAAAAATGAATTTAAAGGTATTCTTGACGTTCACGGATAACAAGAGCCATTTTGGAAATTCCTCCCAAGTATTTTAGTGATTTTGTTTGTTTGTTTTTGGACAAGTTTGAAGCAACAGTAAACAATGTCAATATCTTTGATGCTTTCACAGATAATGAAATGGTCAGGGTTGAAAGGTAGTCAGGATCAATGGCTGAATCTACCAATGGATAAAGAGGAGACAACCCTACCATTCACAGATAATGAATTGGTTGGGATTAATTGATTATAAAATTAGATTAGAGAAATGAACAAAAAAATAATAATTTATTTTAAAAGAGAATCAGAGATTTAAGCTTAAATTATATAATTTCAAAGATAGGGATAACTATCAGTAGAAATATATCAATCTTTTACATTACCTTAAGGCTTTATATATGAATCTTAGAACTAAATACCAAATATTAACTAAATCCATCAAAAAAGGACAAAATCAAGCGATTTTCATATGTATATATTGGGTCGGCTTGCCAGAGTTCTGAGCCCGACCCAAGCCTGACTCGAGGTTGGGTTGAACCCGTTGGACTCGGGTTGAATATGCCCAAGTTGCAACCCTACCCACCACGCCATGCACACTTCAAGTGTTAGATGCAGGGCCTATCAAACTATTTTGAAATCATAATTGCAAAATTACAAAGTAAGGGTCATGGTGCTTATAGAAAATAAAATAAAAATTTTAAAATAATGCTAGTGGAAGAAGAAAAATAAAAATAATCCCTTACCTAACTAGAAAAGTAAACGAAGAAAAAAAGAAGTGATAACTTCTCATCTATCTTTTATTTATTGGGAAAACACAATTTTTCGTCCTAATCCGGAATTCATTTCCCATCGAGAATCCAGATAGGTGAGAATTCGTTTCCATCTCCAAATATGCCTTTATTTTCTCACATGATTGAAATATCTGTTCTCAGTGGCGCCATTATTGAAAGTCTTTGAATCGGTATTCGAGTAGAATAGATTAATACTATCGTGCAGTGGTGATTATTTTAAAATCGCACATGTTATTTTCCATTCTCTGAATTGACGGTACAGATTGATGAGTTGGTGGCTGAGCATGTGGTGGCGGGGGGGTTTGGGTGCATTGAGAATGAAGAACCCGATGTCCATCATATGGCAAAGTCAAATTTGTCGGTGAATGGACCCACTTAAATGACATCACGACATATAACGAAAGCCCACCGTCATAGTTTTAATTTTTTATTTATTTGTATAGTGATGTCCCATATGGATCTCACCGAAGGCGTGAGATCTAGCAATTTTTATTATTCACCGCTTCCATATGGCCCCATTGACGCCGTGGATATTCATATAAAAAATCATCTTTATTAATGATTTCTAACTTAGTTCCCAGGGTTGAATCAAATGGCTAGAATCACTCCTTAAAAAGTGCTAAAATCTAATGGCCAGAGATTTCAACCTGATTTTTTTGTATGAATTTCTACCAAGGGGGTGGGCTATAAACATCCATGCGGTAAGCGGGCCCAGAGGGCATCGTGAGATCTACTGGAGATTCGGGGATATCACTACTCTTTATTTTTCTGTTTTTTATAAATTAGATTTCAATCAACGGTTCAAAATGAAGGACTCTTTTCAGTTAGCCCCACTTGGCATGGACCACTAAGGATGTCCGTAGAGGAAAACCTTTTTAAATATGAAATGATTTGCCGGTATTGACTTTCTATTACTTTAGGCCTCTAGCTGCTGAGGGGTAGAAGAAGAAAGAATCAGGTGAGACCTCGACTGCTTTGGAGAGCAAACTTTTTTTCAGTGAGGTTTGTGTTTTATGTGAATTCATCCAGAAGAGAATTCCAAATTTGAAATGGCAGAAACAATTGTAACGTCTCTTATTTCCATGCTAGGAGAGAGGGCTATTGCAGAAATTGTTGCAGAAACAAGGAACCAATTGGGAATTGGTGACGACATTAAGTTCATCAAGGATGAGCTTTCTGCCATGAAGGCCTTCCTAAAGGATGCAGAGAAGAAAAGTTTGGGGGGTGAGATCGTGAGTGAGTGGGTGGCACAAGTGAGGGATGAAGCCTACAAAGCTGAGGACATTCTCGAGGAGTTCCTCGTTCGAATGAAGGTCCTCAAGTCTACAACACCAGCACGTTGTCTAGATATTAAGTTCTATATTTGCTGTATACCAAGCTTCTTTAAGCAGATGGGAATCCGTCATCGATTTCACTCTCAGATTGAAAGCATCAAAAAGGAGGTGGACAACATCTCAAGGAGAAGGCTGCAATACAACCTTCAAGAAGAAGGTACCAGCTCAAGTCTCGAAGAAGAACCCATGGGAGATTATGGCGCGTCTTCTCCTTTTGTCGAAGAAGTTGACATTGTGGGGATCGATGGAGATGTGAAGCAACTACAGGAATGGTTGATACCTGAAGAAGAGGCCAATCAGCGATTGATAATTTCAGTCGTTGGAATGGGAGGTTCAGGGAAGACCACTCTCGTAAAAAAGATTTACAATGATCTCAAGCGAAAATTTGATTGTGATGCTTGGGTCTCTGTGTCCCAAGACTTCCAAGTAAAGGAGATCTTAAAAGGCATGCTTCAAGGATTTCGTACAAGTAGAAATGAGGAGTGGCCTCTAATTGACTTGGAGACAATGGCAATCAATAGGCTGCAAGAGACAATCCACCAGTACTTGCAAGATAAAAGAAGGTATGTCCTTGTACTTGATGATATCTGGAATCTAAATGCTTGGGAACGAATTAAATATGCATTGCCACTTGAAGGTGGAGGTAGGGTTATCTTCACAACTCGCATAATAGACGTAGCTTCTCCTGCAAATGAGAATTGCAACGTTCACAAACTGGAGCTGTTGTCCAATGAATTGGCTTGGGATCTCTTTTCTAGAAAGGCATTTAGAAATAACAACTATGCTCCAGGATGTTGCCCTCAAGAATTGAAAGAAATTGCAGAGACAATAGTGAAAAGGTGTGGCGGTTTACCACTTGCGCTTGTGGCCATTGGGGGCCTAATGGCGAAGAAGAGCACTAATCCATCGGTGTGGGAAGATGTACTTAAGAATCTTGATTGGGAATTAAATCAAAATCAAGATCTTGAAAGAGTAAAACGAGTGTTGTTGACAAGCTACAAATATTTACCCCCTGCACTAAAATATTGTTTCTTGTATTGTGGTATGTTCCCAGAGGATTATCAAATCAAGGCAACAAGATTGATTCGTCTATGGGTTGCTGAAGGTTTCGTGGAGGAGCACCCTCGAAAGACGCAAGAGGAGGTTGCATATGACTACCTTGTTCAACTCATTAATAGGAGCATGCTCCAAGTTGATAATAATAACCCAAACCATGTTGGTGTGAGAGCGTGTAGAGTGCATGACCTGATGCGTGACATTGCCATTCTCATGTTTAAGAAGGAAGATTTCGGTACAGTTTTCACAAGCCAAAGCAATAATATGGTCATGGAGGGACAACGACATGTGGCAATGCATAACACCTCATTTTCTACTCTTCCATCAAGTGCGAACGCAGTTGATCTAAAAGCTCGCTCCTTGCTCATGTTTTCCATGGACAACAATGAGTTTCCGTCGTCATCGTCAACTTTGATGCTCCAAATGTTACTGAATCTAAAATTGTTGCGGGTGTTAGATTTGTCGAACACGAACATTGACCATTTGCCGAGTGAAGTGGGAAACTTGATTCACTTGCGATATTTGAGTTTGAGGTGGATGCGGGTGAAGAAACTTCCTGGTTCGTTACATAAGTTACAAAATTTACAAACTTTGGATGTTCGAAATACAGAAGTGGTGAGTTTGCCACGTGGGATAAAAGTGGCCATGTTTCCACAACTCAGGCATCTACTCTTAGCAACTGGTATAGTTGATGATCGGGTGGTCTCAATCGATTTGGGAATAGTGTCAACTACTTCGTACAGTAGTAACCTACAAACACTGTCGGGAGTGATAGCTAATAAGCGGTTACTTCGTGAACTTGGTTACCTGACTCGACTTCAGAAATTAAATATTCATGACGTGAAAGGAGAATATTGCGTAGAGCTGTGTGATGCTATTAAGAAGATGCAACACCTTCGCGCTTTGCTGATAGCTGGAATTGCTGTAGAAGAAATCCTTGATTTGAAAACCATGTCACCACCTCCCCTCTATCTAGAGAAATTATTTTTGGTTAGTAGGATTATGACAGAAGGGCAAGGACGGTTACCACAATGGATAGGCTCTCTCAAATGTCTCCACACAGTTCAATTGGTCTTCAGCAAGTTAACGGAGGATCCATTTAGCACCTTGGCACAATTGCCTAATTTGGAGATCCTTGTGCTACATACTGCTTACATGGGAAAGAAGATGGGTTGGGGCAGTGTGGAAGGGTTAGGGAAACGGTTTCCCAAACTCAGATTTTTATTTATACATGGTATGCCTGAGTTGGAGGAGTTGAGTGAGATAGAGGAGGGGACAACCATGCCATGCCTAAAAGATTTTGCAATTGGTGAATGCCCAAAGTTGAGGAAGGTTCCCCATGGTTTTCAACACCTCAAAACTCTCCATGAATTAAAAATAGGGAACATGCCAGAGGACTTTAGGAAGAGGCTGAGGCGACGCCGTGAGGATGAAGAAGCAGGAGGAGAGGACCAATGGATGATCCAACACATTCCTAATGTTTGGATTGGCCATTCAGTCGATGGTGTGGATTACGCCTATTATGAAAAGTTTGACAGTTGAGAGATCCGAAAAAAGTTATGGAAGAAATAAACGTGAAGTGGTGTGGATGAGAGTAAGTTTTTATCTTCCTCTGCTTTCTCTTACGCTTCCCTTTTAATATAAGAAAATAATAAAATTTGATTAATATGAGTGTATTTTTTAGCTGCTGTCCAAAATCGTAGGTCATCTAATACACAGGAAATGAACGTAATATCTTTCTCTTTCTTTCTTTTAGGAGCTTACTGCCGAAAAACAATGGATACTATAGGAAATGAACGCAAACGAACTTTTCCATTTGGTAAGTTCTTTTTCTTTGTTTTTCTTTTATATGAGATTGCCTTTCACATTAGAGTTCTAATATCTTTTTTACCACAAGTTAAATATTCATATTGATTTTCTATTTGATTTGGACTGGAACTTGAATATCAAGAATTAAACAAGTTTGAGGATTATGATCTTTCAATTTTTGGTGGGTTTTCTGACCTCTTTCAAGATTATTGAGTATTTGGTTTGCGATTTGTGTT
Source organism: Euptelea pleiosperma (assembly GCA_035048495.1). Taxonomy (NCBI): domain Eukaryota; kingdom Viridiplantae; phylum Streptophyta; class Magnoliopsida; order Ranunculales; family Eupteleaceae; genus Euptelea; species Euptelea pleiosperma. The sequence continues at coordinate 3,136,730 of CM068545.1, forward strand.
GTCAAAGGGATTTGATGCTTTTGGCGCCTACTTATCATGCCTGATGTTCAGTATTGAATCAATTTTTAACTTACAATATTAATTATCGCATCATCTACAATGCATTTGTTGAAAGAGATCCGATCCAAGTGGAAAGCTTGTGTTTTTTCTGAAGTTTTGGCTTACAAGCATAATTTACTGTTCTTTACTATTATTTTTAGGTACTTCATAATTACTGTTATGGGTAGTCAGTTTTGATTTTTGAGTCAATAGTGTATGTCATGTGATGCTGCTTTAAGAATTTTGGTTTCTTATTTGAGCTTCCAGTTTCAGAAATTTGGTTTCTTATTTCAGAATTTTGGACAACGTACACATTTTCACACTTTGATCCTTAAAAATTTATGACTACATTGAGATATTGGAAAATGACATAAGATCTTGCTTCTCCATTTTCAGTTACGATGATTGACAGATTCATTGTTTTTGTTCATATGGTAGGTTGTAGTTGGATAATTCCATATATATGCAGTAATGTATTTAAACTTCTCATAGAAATTATCTTTGTTAGTTGAATCATTATTTATTCCAAAAGAAATTTTTTCTAAGAAGTTCCAAGTTAGAAAATTTATCTTGAGAGCTGAGAGAATGCAACCATTTTGATTTAATTTTGGTTTTGTAAATGTTTTAATGGTTCTCTCTGCTTTTGTCTTGTCTTTTTTTTTTTTTTTTTTTGTCTTAAATTATAGGGTGTTTGCGTCGAATAGCTCTTTCTGCATGGATTATGGTTATAATTCAAAGGATGCAATGTGTTGCTCAGTCAAAGAAGTCCCCGCCCCCAAAGTCCGTCTTTTTTGGAACATTGAAGTACATGACGGGTCTCGTTTGGTGATGGAGGCGAATATGGTTTAGACTAGCTAATCTGTATTCTATTTTATTGTTGTTGTCTACTGCTTATCAAGATTTGTGTATCTGTAAGAAGTGAACTTTTAGATGACTTCTCTTCAAGGAATCTCAACTCTTGAAGTAATTGAAGGAACCCATTGGTGTAAGTCACTTTACTGGAGTGCAGATCTATCTGGAAAGCAACTCTGTTGTTGAATGCTCATATTACACTCTCCCTACTGCCTAATCCTTCAAATTGGTCTCCCTGATTCTAGCCAAATCAAACCCGATTTGGTTCGATTTCTCCTTGTCGATTTTTGGGTGTGCGAGCATTGATTTTCACTTCACTACCTGACCATAAAGGTTGTGAGAGACCATATATAGTACGGAAAGACATCTTTTGCAAAATTGAAGAGAGATGCTATAGTTTTTCTTTTCTTTTCTTTGATGGGTAAACTAAACTAGAGATGCCATTGTTGCTCTAGGGACTCCAATTTGAGTGGATCCATGTGTACAATGAGAGTTGGCCGACCGCTAGGGCGATGCAACTCGAGCGGGTTGATGTCAGGCTCAAGATTCTCAGCTCAAGCCCAACCAGATCGAATTTGGTCGGGTTGGTGATTTTCCATTGAAATGCATGCATTAAAACACTAGATTAGCAAAATGAAAAAAAAAAAAAAAAAAAAGGATTTAATTTAAAAAAGAAGCACATATTTAAGCTTAAATTATATGATTTCAAAGATGAGGATGGCTATTAGAAGAAATAAATAAATCTTTTACATTACCTTAAGGCTTTATATATGAATCATGGAATTAAATACCAAATATTGACGAAATCCTTCAAAAGGACAAAATTAAGTGAGCGATTTTCATATATATATTGGGTAGGGTTGCCCGAGGTCTGAGCCAGAGCCCAACCCAGATAGTCAACCCAAGCCCTGACTTGAAGTAGGGTTGATCAGCCCGTCGGGTTGAATCCGCCCAAGTTGCAGCCTTACCCACCACGTCATGCACACCTCACGTAGGGCATGTCGAACTATTTCAAAAGCATAATTGCAAATTGCAAATTGTGAAGTAATGGTGATGGTGCTTGTAGAAAATTTAAAAAAAAAACAATGCTGGTGGTAGAAGAAAAATTAAAATAATCCCTCACCGAACTAGAAAAGTAAACAAATAAAAAAACAGAGATGAACTTCTAATCAAACTTTTATTTAATGTTAAGACAATGACCTGTAACACAATGAACTCCTCCACTAATTGGAAAACTTACCCTGTGACGTGCATGACAAGACAAACAATTTTTAAATTTAACGGCATATGCTTGATATTAGGACATTTTTGGAAGAAAAAAGATGGTGGTGATCGCTTATGAGATTGGCCTACAGTTTAAATGCTTGAGTATAATATAAACAGGTTTTACACTTACCAAAATGCCTTTATTTATATTCAAAATAATGAGTATTGTACTTATAAAAATAATAATAATAAATATTGTACGTAGATTTTTCAAAAAAAGGTAAAATTAAAAAAACATTATAACTTAAAGGGTAGTTTTTGAAAATTACAGAGGATAGCTTAGGAAATTTTGCAATAAAAAAGACAGAATTCGTGAAATATCAATATTTTTAAATTTTGAGGCAAGAGAAGGGGTAATTTTGAATTTTTTTTTAATAATTGTGGTAGGTGTAATCAAGGTTTAAAGGAGGCTGTTTTAACGGTTAAACGGACTGGGGGCGTTATCGTTTAAACGGATTGAAACGGTCAGGGGCAAAAATGGGAAAAAAAATGGAACTAAATGGATTTTAACGATTTTAACGGAAAAATGGCGCTGAAATTCAAATTTTGAAATTTAAAAATTAAAAAAAATAGAATTTAACGGAAATTAAACGGATTTAACGGCCATTTTTTTCACAAAAATTTCTAAAATTAAACGGCTGTTTAAACGATTTTAACGGCTGTTTAAACGGTTTTAACGGGCGTTAAAACAAAAAACGGCCGTTTTTTTCAAAACCGATAAAACATGTTTAAACAGTTTTAACGGAAATGGGCTTGGGGCGTTACCGTTTAAACAGCCGTTTTTAAAACCATGAGTGTAATCATTGCTAGAAAAAAAATGTAGAGTAAGTTCGATGACCGTTTGATGCGTCGACGAAAAACCCTTATAGGCTAGATAGAATAGATAAATACATTTTAATAAAACACTGGATTACAAAAATTAAAAAATAAACTTCTCATTCAATTTTTATTTATTGTAAGATAATGAACTCACCTAAGAAAAGTCACCATGTGATATGCCCGACAAGAAAAACAGTTTTTAAATTTAATTACACATGCTTCATAATTTATTAGGACATTTTTAAAAGAAAATACACAGTCGCAATCACTTATGAGATTGGGTAGTTCCATGCTGAAACAGTCAAACTTGGCCGGCATCTACAGACAGCTGTGTGCATCTACAAACATCGATATCTGGCGAGTCCCTCGTTGGACCTGCAAACCAAAATCAGCCTAACTAGTGATTTCTAAGCATTGGATTGAAGTTATTTTCATGAGGTTGATTTTAACAGTAAGAATTTGAGAATTATTGAGTGCTATTTGGGTGCAAACATCCAAAGGTTGTAAATCACTAACCATGCTGATTCTTGGGTTGCAGGTCCATCGAGGGACTGGCCAAACATCCATACGGTCAGCGCCCTCTAATAGTGTGCCACGTGACTCGTATTGTGTGTTGCGACTGGCTTCCGTCACAACCCGTTGTGACCGAAATTCCACTGGTGAAGAATGAGATCGACCAATGAGTCTGACTTCGGTGTAATTTTCCATTATCTGAATTGCAAGGTACATATTGATGAGTAGGTGGCTAAGTATGTGATATAGAGGGTTTAGGGTGCACTAAGAATGAGTAAACCTTGGATGACACATGCAATCAACGGGGGTTGTTGATGTTGGTGTTCTTCGCGGAATAGAATAATAACACCGTTAAAACGAATCTAAGATTTAACACATGCAATAAAATAAATAATCTGAAATAACAAAGAAACACATACTCTGATTCGCTTCCTTGAGATTGACTGTGATAAATGTCTTACCTCGATTAATCGGAACCAAAAACACCGATTCCGGTTCCACATTTTTGGGAACCGAATAAAAAGATAATCGAAATCGGAACCAGAACCAGAACTTAACCGAAAATAATGGTTCCGGTTCTGAGTAGTTTAATATGGAACCGAAACCAATAAGACTCGGAAGCGAACTGATAGGAATCAAAACCGAATCAATATAAACCGAAATCGATGTAAAGGTATAGTGTTAAAATTCTCATATTATCAAGATTGGAACCAGTATCCTAGGAACCGTAAAGTTTATTAAGTTTTTGGAGGAAAATGATTAAATAATGTTTATAGAGATGTGTTGGTTGAAGCCATTGTGAGAACCAATGAGCTCCACATGCACTATTTAATAAAAAAATATATTTTGGGTCTCTAAACTAGAAACCATGGTTGAAATTACCCTAAAGCATCTTCTTAGCATTTTTCTTTTTGCCTTTATAAAAAAAATGAATTTAAAGGTATTTTTGTTCACGGATAACAAGAGCCATTTTGGAAATTCCTCCCAAGTATTTTAGTGATTTTGTTTGTTTGTTTTTGGACAAGTTTGAAGAAACAGTAACCAATGTCAATATCTTTGATGCTTTCACAAATAACGAAATGGTCAGGATTGAAAGGTAGCCAGGATCAATGGCTGAATCTACCAATGGATGAAGAGGAGTAAAACTTCTATCACAACAAATTGTAAATCACACAATCACAAGCCAATGAGTTCTCGGCACGTAAACAAGTCAATTTGCAACGTACCCATGTGCTTATTGCTTTGAGGTGTACGTGTGAGAACTCATTGGCTGTGATTGTGTGATTTGCAACTTTGTTGTGACGGAAGTTTTACTCGATAAAGAGGAGACAACCCTACCATTCACAGATAATGAATTGGTTGGGATTAATTGATTATAAAATTAGATTAGAGAAATGAACAAAAAAATAATAATTTATTTTAAAAGAGAATCAGAGATTTAAGCTTAAAATATATAATTTCAAAGATAGGGATAACTATCAGTAGAAATATATCAATCTTTTACATTACCTTAAGGCTTTATATATGAATCTTAGAACTAAATACCAAATATTAACTAAATCCATCAAAAAAGGACAAAATCAAGCGATTTTCATATGTATATATTGGGTCGGCTTGCCAGAGTTCTGAGCCCGACCCAAGCCTGACTCGAGGTTGGGTTGAACCCGTTGGACTCGGGTTGAATATGCCCAAGTTGCAACCCTACCCACCACGCCATGCACACTTCAAGTGTTAGATGCAGGGCCTATCAAACTATTTTGAAATCATAATTGCAAAATTACAAAGTAAGGGTCATGGTGCTTATAGAAAATAAAATAAAAATTTTAAAATAATGCTAGTGGAAGAAGAAAAATAAAAATAATCCCTTACCTAACTAGAAAAGTAAACGAAGAAAAAAAGAAGTGATAACTTCTCATCTATCTTTTATTTATTGGGAAAACACAATTTTTCGTCCTAATCCGGAATTCATTTCCCATCGAGAATCCAGATAGGTGAGAATTCGTTTCCATCTCCAAATATGCCTTTATTTTCTCACATGATTGAAATATCTGTTCTCAGTGGCGCCATTATTGAAAGTCTTTGAATCGGTATTCGAGTAGAATAGATTAATACTATCGTGCAGTGGTGATTATTTTAAAATCGCACATGTTATTTTCCATTCTCTGAATTGACGGTACAGATTGATGAGTTGGTGGCTGAGCATGTGGTGGCGGGGGGGTTTGGGTGCATTGAGAATGAAGAACCCGATGTCCATCATATGGCAAAGTCAAATTTGTCGGTGAATGGACCCACTTAAATGACATCACGACATATAACGAAAGCCCACCGTCATAGTTTTAATTTTTTATTTATTTGTATAGTGATGTCCCATATGGATCTCACCGAAGGCGTGAGATCTAGCAATTTTTATTATTCACCGCTTCCATATGGCCCCATTGACGCCGTGGATATTCATATAAAAAATCATCTTTATTAATGATTTCTAACTTAGTTCCCAGGGTTGAATCAAATGGCTAGAATCACTCCTTAAAAAGTGCTAAAATCTAATGGCCAGAGATTTCAACCTGATTTTTTTGTATGAATTTCTACCAAGGGGGTGGGCTATAAACATCCATGCGGTAAGCGGGCCCAGAGGGCATCGTGAGATCTACTGGAGATTCGGGGATATCACTACTCTTTATTTTTCTGTTTTTTATAAATTAGATTTCAATCAACGGTTCAAAATGAAGGACTCTTTTCAGTTAGCCCCACTTGGCATGGACCACTAAGGATGTCCGTAGAGGAAAACCTTTTTAAATATGAAATGATTTGCCGGTATTGACTTTCTATTACTTTAGGCCTCTAGCTGCTGAGGGGTAGAAGAAGAAAGAATCAGGTGAGACCTCGACTGCTTTGGAGAGCAAACTTTTTTTCAGTGAGGTTTGTGTTTTATGTGAATTCATCCAGAAGAGAATTCCAAATTTGAAATGGCAGAAACAATTGTAACGTCTCTTATTTCCATGCTAGGAGAGAGGGCTATTGCAGAAATTGTTGCAGAAACAAGGAACCAATTGGGAATTGGTGACGACATTAAGTTCATCAAGGATGAGCTTTCTGCCATGAAGGCCTTCCTAAAGGATGCAGAGAAGAAAAGTTTGGGGGGTGAGATCGTGAGTGAGTGGGTGGCACAAGTGAGGGATGAAGCCTACAAAGCTGAGGACATTCTCGAGGAGTTCCTCGTTCGAATGAAGGTCCTCAAGTCTACAACACCAGCACGTTGTCTAGATATTAAGTTCTATATTTGCTGTATACCAAGCTTCTTTAAGCAGATGGGAATCCGTCATCGATTTCACTCTCAGATTGAAAGCATCAAAAAGGAGGTGGACAACATCTCAAGGAGAAGGCTGCAATACAACCTTCAAGAAGAAGGTACCAGCTCAAGTCTCGAAGAAGAACCCATGGGAGATTATGGCGCGTCTTCTCCTTTTGTCGAAGAAGTTGACATTGTGGGGATCGATGGAGATGTGAAGCAACTACAGGAATGGTTGATACCTGAAGAAGAGGCCAATCAGCGATTGATAATTTCAGTCGTTGGAATGGGAGGTTCAGGGAAGACCACTCTCGTAAAAAAGATTTACAATGATCTCAAGCGAAAATTTGATTGTGATGCTTGGGTCTCTGTGTCCCAAGACTTCCAAGTAAAGGAGATCTTAAAAGGCATGCTTCAAGGATTTCGTACAAGTAGAAATGAGGAGTGGCCTCTAATTGACTTGGAGACAATGGCAATCAATAGGCTGCAAGAGACAATCCACCAGTACTTGCAAGATAAAAGAAGGTATGTCCTTGTACTTGATGATATCTGGAATCTAAATGCTTGGGAACGAATTAAATATGCATTGCCACTTGAAGGTGGAGGTAGGGTTATCTTCACAACTCGCATAATAGACGTAGATTCTCCTGCAAATGAGAATTGCAACGTTCACAAACTGGAGCTGTTGTCCAATGAATTGGCTTGGGATCTCTTTTCTAGAAAGGCATTTAGAAATAACAACTATGCTCCAGGATGTTGCCCTCAAGAATTGAAAGAAATTGCAGAGACAATAGTGAAAAGGTGTGGCGGTTTACCACTTGCGCTTGTGGCCATTGGGGGCCTAATGGCGAAGAAGAGCACTAATCCATCGGTGTGGGAAGATGTACTTAAGAATCTTGATTGGGAATTAAATCAAAATCAAGATCTTGAAAGAGTAAAACGAGTGTTGTTGACAAGCTACAAATATTTACCCCCTGCACTAAAATATTGTTTCTTGTATTGTGGTATGTTCCCAGAGGATTATCAAATCAAGGCAACAAGATTGATTCGTCTATGGGTTGCTGAAGGTTTCGTGGAGGAGCACCCTCGAAAGACGCAAGAGGAGGTTGCATATGACTACCTTGTTCAACTCATTAATAGGAGCATGCTCCAAGTTGATAATAATAACCCAAACCATGTTGGTGTGAGAGCGTGTAGAGTGCATGACCTGATGCGTGACATTGCCATTCTCATGTTTAAGAAGGAAGATTTCGGTACAGTTTTCACAAGCCAAAGCAATAATATGGTCATGGAGGGACAACGACATGTGGCAATGCATAACACCTCATTTTCTACTCTTCCATCAAGTGCGAACGCAGTTGATCTAAAAGCTCGCTCCTTGCTCATGTTTTCCATGGACAACAATGAGTTTCCGTCGTCATCGTCAACTTTGATGCTCCAAATGTTACTGAATCTAAAATTGTTGCGGGTGTTAGATTTGTCGAACACGAACATTGACCATTTGCCGAGTGAAGTGGGAAACTTGATTCACTTGCGATATTTGAGTTTGAGGTGGATGCGGGTGAAGAAACTTCCTGGTTCGTTACATAAGTTACAAAATTTACAAACTTTGGATGTTCGAAATACAGAAGTGGTGAGTTTGCCACGTGGGATAAAAGTGGCCATGTTTCCACAACTCAGGCATCTACTCTTAGCAACTGGTATAGTTGATGATCGGGTGGTCTCAATCGATTTGGGAATAGTGTCAACTACTTCGTACAGTAGTAACCTACAAACACTGTCGGGAGTGATAGCTAATAAGCGGTTACTTCGTGAACTTGGTTACCTGACTCGACTTCAGAAATTAAATATTCATGACGTGAAAGGAGAATATTGCGTAGAGCTGTGTGATGCTATTAAGAAGATGCAACACCTTCGCGCTTTGCTGATAGCTGGAATTGCTGTAGAAGAAATCCTTGATTTGAAAACCATGTCACCACCTCCCCTCTATCTAGAGAAATTATTTTTGGTTAGTAGGATTATGACAGAAGGGCAAGGACGGTTACCACAATGGATAGGCTCTCTCAAATGTCTCCACACAGTTCAATTGGTCTTCAGCAAGTTAACGGAGGATCCATTTAGCACCTTGGCACAATTGCCTAATTTGGAGATCCTTGTGCTACATACTGCTTACATGGGAAAGAAGATGGGTTGGGGCAGTGTGGAAGGGTTAGGGAAACGGTTTCCCAAACTCAGATTTTTATTTATACATGGTATGCCTGAGTTGGAGGAGTTGAGTGAGATAGAGGAGGGGACAACCATGCCATGCCTAAAAGATTTTGCAATTGGTGAATGCCCAAAGTTGAGGAAGGTTCCCCATGGTTTTCAACACCTCAAAACTCTCCATGAATTAAAAATAGGGAACATGCCAGAGGACTTTAGGAAGAGGCTGAGGCGACGCCGTGAGGATGAAGAAGCAGGAGGAGAGGACCAATGGATGATCCAACACATTCCTAATGTTTGGATTGGCCATTCAGTCGATGGTGTGGATTACGCCTATTATGAAAAGTTTGACAGTTGAGAGATCCGAAAAAAGTTATGGAAGAAATAAACGTGAAGTGGTCCTCAAGTCTACAACACCAGCACGTTGTCTAGATATTAAGTTCTATATTTGCTGTATACCAAGCTTCTTTAAGCAGATGGGAATCCGTCATCGATTTCACTCTCAGATTGAAAGCATAAAAAAGGAGGTGGACAACATCTCAAGGAGAAGGCTGCAATACAACCTTCAAGAAGAAGGTACCAGCTCAAGTCTCGAAGAAACCATGGGAGATTATGGCGCGTCTTCTCCTTTTGTCGAAGAAGCTGATATCGTGGGGATCGATGGAGATGTGAAGCGACTACAGGAATGGTTGACACCAGAAGAAGAGGCCCATCAACGATTGATAATTTCAGTCGTTGGAATGGGAGGTTCAGGGAAGACCACTCTTGTAAAAAAAGTTTACAATGGCCTCAAGGGACAATTCGATTGTGATGCTTGGATCTCCGTGTCCCAAGATTTTCAAGTAAAGGACATCTTAAAACGCATGCTTCGAGGATTTTGTAAGAGTAGAAAGGACGAGTCACCTCTAAGTGGCGTGGAGACAATGGCAATAGATGAGTTGCAAGAGACAATCCACCAATACTTGCAAGATAAAAGGAGGTACGCCCTTGTACTTGATGATATTTGGAATGTAAATGCTTGGGAACGAATTAAACATGTATTGCCACTTGAAGGTGGAGGTAGGGTTATCTTCACAACTCGCATAACAGACGTAGCTTCTCCTGCAAATGAGAATTGCAACGTTCACAAACTGGAGCTGTTGTCCGATGAATCGGCTTGGGATCTCTTTTCTAGAAAGGCATTTAGAAATAACAACGATGCTCCAGGATGTTGCCCTCAAGAATTGAAAGAAATTGGAGAGACAATGGTGAAAAGGTGTGGCGGTTTACCACTTGCGCTTGTGGCCATTGGGGGCCTCATGGCAAAGAAGAGCACTAATCCATCGGTGTGGGAAGATGTACTTAAGAATCTTGATTGGGAATTAAATCAAAATCAAGATCTTGAAGGAGTTAAACGAGTGTTGTTGACAAGCTACAAATATTTACCCCCTGCGCTAAAATATTGTTTCTTGTATTGTGGTATGTTCCCAGAGGATTATCAAATCAAGGCAACGAGATTGATTCGTCTATGGGTTGCTGAAGGTTTCATCGAAGACCACCCTCCAAAGACGCTGGAGGAGGTTGCATATGACTACCTTATTCAGCTCATTAATAGGAGCATGCTCCAAGTTGATCATAATAAACTAAACCATGTTAATGTGAGAGCGTGTAGAGTGCATGACCTGATGCGTGACATTGCCATTCACTTGTATAAGAAGGAAGACTTTGGTACAGTTTTCACAAGCCAGAGCAATAATATGGTCATTGAGGGACAACGACATGTGGCAATGCATAACGCCTCATTTTCTACTCTTTCATCATGTGCAAACACAGTTGATATAAAAGCTCGCTCCTTGCTCATGTTTTCCGAGAACATTGAGCATTTGCCGTCGTCATCGTCTAATTTGATGCGCCAAATATTACTGAATCTAAAATTGTTGCGGGTGTTAGATTTGTCGGACACGAAGATTGAGCATATGCCAAGTGAAGTGGGAGAGTTGACTCACTTGCGATATTTGAGTTTGAGGTGGACGGGGGTGAAGAAACTTCCAGGTTCGTTACATAAGTTACAGAATTTACAAACATTGGATGTTCGAAATACAAAGGTGGTGAGCTTGCCGCGTGGGATAAAAGTGGCAATGTTTCCACAGCTCAGGCATCTGCTCTTGCTAAGTAATTCAGATGATGATCGGGAGGTCTCAATCGAATTGGGAATTGTGTGTACTACTTCAAAGAGTAGTAACCTACAAACACTGTCGGGAGTGGTAGCTAATAAGCGGTTAGTACGTGAACTTGGTTACTTCACTCGACTTCACAAATTAAATATTTATGGAGTGAAAGGAGAATATTGGGTAGAGCTGTGTGATGCTATTAAGAAGATGCAACACCTTCGCTCTTTGTCGATAACGGGAATTAATGAAGACGATGTCTTTGATTTGAAAACCATGTCACCACCTCCCCTCCATCTTGAGAAATTAACTTTGATGAGTAGGATTCTGACGGAAGGGCAAGGATGGTTACCGCAATGGATAGGCTCCCTCAAATGTCTCCACACACTTAAATTGGCCTCCAGCGGGTTGACGGAGGACCCATTTAACAGCTTGGTACAATTGCCTAATTTGGAGGTCCTTGCGCTTTTCGATAATGTTTACATGGGAAGGCAAATGGGTTGGGGCAGCGAGGGAGGGTTAGGGAAAGGGTTTCCCAAACTCAGAGTTTTAGGTATAAATGGTATGCCTGAGTTGGAGGAGTTGAGTGAGATAGAGGAGGGGACAACGATGCCACGCCTCCAATTTTTTGCCATTGGTAAATGCCCAAATTTGAGGAAGCTTCCCCATGGCTTTCAACACCTCAAAGCTCTTGAGGATTTCAGTTTAGGGAGCATGCCAGAGGACTTCATGAAGAGGCTGCGGCAACGCCGTGAAGGTGAAGAAGTAGGAGGAGAGGACCACTGGATGATCCAACACATTCCTGCTATTTGGATTGGCCATTCAGTGGACGATGTGGATTACGCCTCTTGGGAAAAGTTTGACAGCTGAGAGATCCGAAAAAAGTTGTGGAAGAAATAAACACGAAGTGGTGTGGATGGGAAATTGGGAATAGGGATGGATGAGAGTAAGTTTTTATCTTCCTCTGCTTTCTCTTCCAGAAAATAATCCTCACATCAATTTACATTTCTTTCTTCATCATGGTTTTCATCAAAAACTTGAGTTTTAGGGTATTTGGTTGCTGCTGTCAATAATAAATGTAAAGCAATTATTTTTTCCTCCTATCTTACTTTTCAAATAGACACAGTTCAAATTCAAATAGATTGCAAATGGTAAACGTAATATCTTTAGGGATTTTATGTTTTTTTTCAAATAGACACAGTTCTTATTGAGATTATTGTTTTGGGTTTTCCATGATTACCTCTTTCTTTGCATTAAGAAAAGAAAATAGATTTTTCTTTGCCTTTACTGTTCCTTTTAGCCTTTTATCTTTTCATTTTTATCTATTTGATTTGGACTTGAATTGAATATGAATATGCTACACAAGTTTGAATTGGGATTTATAACTTTTCTTTCAAGATTATTTAGTGTTGTCTGAGATTTGTGTGCTTTCAATGGGGATTTGATGCTCTTGGGTGCCTGCCTACTTTAAATTTGTCTATCGGTGATGGCTCGATCAACAATGTATTTATCGAAAGAGATCGAAGTGGAAAATTAATATTTGTTCTCAAGTTTTGGATTATAAGAATAATTTACAGTGCTTTATGTATTTATTGTTTTGAATTGTATTTCATCCTTTTCATTGGTTGCCTGTTTTGACTTGTAGTGGGGTATTTCGATTTCATGTGATGCTGATTTGAGTAGTTTAGTCTCTTTCTTCAGCTATTATTGGCAGTATTGTCATTTTGACATAGTTCGCTCCTATTGATTTTGATTTGGGTGATTGGGTTGGAAAATACATGTTTGAATTTTGATTCTTAATCTGTTTCGAAAATATTGGAAAATGGAATAATATCTTGGTTTTTTCCATTTGCAGCTATTTTGATTGATTGACAGATTCGTTGTTATTGTTCTTATGGTAGTTACAGTTGGATGATTCAATGTATATGCAAGAATCTATTTAAACTTCTTATAGAAATTATCTTTTGGTATTGGTTATCATTAAAGCGGGGTTTGAGTGGTTCTCTTTGCCTCTGTCTTGATCTGTTTCTTGCTTAAATTACAGGACATTTGCAATGCATTTGCTCATTCTGCATGAAGTTTTTGGTGGGAAACTCACAGGATGTGTTCAAAGAATTCCCCTCCAAAGCTTGACTTTTTTGGACCATTTAAGGATAAAAGGATCTCATTTGGTGATGGAGGTGAATATGGTTTGGGACAATCTTTACTTTGAGATTACAAATCAAGATATGTGTATGTGCAATGATTGAATTTTCAGATGACTTATCTTATTTCAGAATTTCAGACTTTGATTCTTAAGAATGTACGTTTACATTGAGATATTGGAAAATGGCATAAGATCTTGCTTCTCCGTTTTCAGCTTTGTTGATGGACAAATTCATTGTTTCTGTTCCTACGGTAGGACATAGTTGGATGATTCCATAGATATGCAGTAATGTATTTAAACTTCTCATAGAGACTATCTTTACTATTTGGATTATTATTATATTCCAAAAGGAGTTTTTCCAAGAAATTCCATGTAAGTTAATTTATTTTAAGAGTTGAGAGAATGCAACCATTTGGATTTAATAATGGTTTTGTAATTGTTTCAGCTTCACCAAAGTCAATACAATGTAGAAGGAAGGTGGTATCTTGTTGTTTTAGGAATTGGTTATCACTAAAATTGGGTTTTAATGGTTCTCTCTGCTTTCATCTTGATTTTATTTTTGTCTTGAATTACAGGGTGTTTGTGTGGAATAGCTCTTTATGCATGACTTATGGCTGTAATTCAGAGGATGCAATGTGTTGCTTTATGCATGAATTATGGCTATAATTCAGAGGATGCAATCCCTCCCCCCCCCCCCCCCCCCCCCCCCCCATGTCTGGCCTTTTTGAAACATTTAAGTACATGACGGGTCTCATCTGGTGATGGAGGCGAATATGGTGTAGACTAATCTGTATTCCATTTAATCGTTGTTGTCTATTGCTTATCAAGATTTGTGTATCCGTTATAAGTGAACTTTTGTGTATCCGTTATAAGTGAACTTTTGGATGACTTCTCTTCAAGGAATCTCAACTCTTGAAGTAATTGAAAGAACCCATTTGGTGTAAGTCACCCTACTGTAGGTCCATTTGGTGTCACTAGAATTGCAGTAAAATAATGAAGTTAATGATCCAATCTATATACTCATGGTTCAAAAAAACTTCAATAGTACTGTCACTCTTGAATTTTAATTTGGTTGTCATAGCACCATGAAATTCTACCTTATTCTTTTTTCTCTTTATTTGTACCTGACATTTAGATTTCCAAGTTCTAAGGTTCCAAGACTGCAAGTTGATGCTTTGTGTTATATATAGGGCACTTTCCCTCGAAGGTTTTAGCTTCGGACTGGGTGGTTTTGTTTTTCTGGTCTTTTGTATATATTTTGTTCTTTTCTTTCATTTCCTTTTGTTTTGCATTTTCTGGTTTGGCTTTTCTGCTGATAAGGAGTTATAAATTGGGATAATGCTTTGTTCTTGTTAGTTTCTTGAATTCGACTCTCTATTTCTTGGGTTATTATCTGATTATTGGGGATGTGCTTTTGGCTGTTGATGGGAAGTTGATAATTTTGACTGCATACTGTAACGATATTCACAAAATTGACATCTTAATTATGCAATCTTATTTCCTCTTAGTAGGCCCCACCACCTTGGTTAATGAGTGTGATATGTGGAAAATGGTGGGACTATAGTTTCATTCATAGTTACCAGGAAACTCATTTCCTCCTCGTTTAAACTGGTGTTGCCCACGCGCGGGCGCGCACACACACACACACACAAGATGAACCAATGAGCACACATACATGGGTGGGACTTCTTAAAAAAAATTATGACTAAGACTCTAACCTAATATATCTCTTTGTTGGTATATTGACATGGTAAAATCAACTTGTTTACTTTAACCATCATTCCCTATCATTGTCAACCAGTTAATAAATAAACTCCCTATCACATTATTTGGGTGATCATTGAAATATGATTTTTAATTAGTCTAAGAAATGTACAAATATTACTTTTGAGAGTCACCTGTGTAACTGAGAATATTAACTTCTTTTTTTCAGTATAAATTCTATGAGATGACTACTAAAGTTCACTTTAACATAGTCATTTCTAGCAAAATGTCAAGTGGTTCACAGTTTCATTTGTTTCCCAACAAAATTAAGAAAGAATTTTGTGTTGTTGCTCTAAAGCACCATCATCAGATGATACTTATTTGATCAATGGCTGTGGCATTCTCAGAGGTGCATAATTGATTGAAAGGTCAGGATCAATGGCTGAATCTACCAATGGGTAAAGAGGAGAGAACCCTACCATTCACAGATAACGAAATGGTGAGGATTAATTGATTAAAACATTAGATTAACGAAATGAACAAAAAAAAGAATTTATTTTTAAAAAAGAATCAGAGATTTAAGCTTAAATTATATAATTTTAAAGATAGGGATGACTATTAGAAGAAATAAATCAATCATTTACATTACCTTAAGGCTTTATATATGAATCTTGAAATTAAATACCAAATATTAAATAAATCCATCAAAAGGACAAAATCAAGCGATTATCATATGTATATATTGGGTTGGGTTGCCCGAGTTCTGAGCCCGATCCCAACCCGAGTACTCGGATCAAGCCCGCTGGACTCGGGTTGAATCTGGCCAAGAAGCAGCCATGCACACTTCACGCATTTGATGCAGGCATATCGGACTATTTCAAAAGCATAATTGCAAATTGCAAAGTAATGGTCATGGTGCTTATAGAAAATAAAATAAAAATTGAAAAATATTGCAAGTGGTAGAAGAAAAATAAAATAATCCCTCATCACCTAACTTCTCATCTAACTTTTATTTATCGTAAGACAATGAACTCCTCAACTAATTAGAAAAGTCACCCTCTAACCTAACGCACGTCGAGTCGAGACAAACAATTTTTAAGGGTGCGTTTATTGCCAAGTGGGAAAATTGTATTTTCCTTGGGAAAACACAACTGTCCTTGTTAGATAGCCATTTTAAATCTGGACAATTTTTCCTACAAAGTCTGGACTTCATTTCCACTCGAAAACAAGTCTTTATTTTCTCACATGATTGAAAATGTGTTCTCAGTTGCAATCAATCTGCCATTTAAGGCATTTCCTAGATGTATTTTTTTGGGAAAATTTTCTGTGCAATCAAACACACCCTAAATTTTCTGTCCAACCAACCAATTAAAATAAACAGTTTTTAAATTTAATTGCATATGCTCCATAGTTTATTAGGACATTTTTAAAAATAAAAAAGACGGTGGTGATCACGTATGGGAGTAGAATTGAAAGTCCAACGTGCAGTGGCGATTATTGTTTGGAAGCAAGAAGCTCTCTGCCAAACTTTCTTCGCTAGAAAAAGAAAAAAGTATAAGAAATGTGTGAGCACTGCCATGATTTCTGATGTTGTGTCATACATTACACCTATGGTGCATCATCCTCAGCTTACGATTGGATGATCTATCACAATCATACTCTTTATTAATCTAGATCTGAGTAAAACTTGTATCACCCATTCTGACAGATGCTTCTATCACAATGAAAATCACAGACCATGTGGCACACTCTTAGTGGACACTGACCATATGGATGTTTGGCCAGTCCTTCAGTGGACCTCTAAACCAAAAATCAGCTTGATTAGTGATTTCTAAGCGACTCGATTGAAGTTATTTCCATGGGTTGATTTTAACGGTAAGAATTCCAGCATTATTAAGCGTTATTTGGGTGCAAAGATCCAAAGGTTGTAAATCATTATTTGGGTGCAAAGAGCCAAACATCCATGCAGTCATTATGCCCAAAAAATGATCTATGTATGGCCTCGAGAATCATCTACATCTACATTTTTCCCTAGCTTTTGATTATCATAAATAGTTGTTAAATAAGATTTTTAACTTATATAGAGTTAAAATTCTTAGTACCATATATATTAATATAAAAAGGACTAGGCTCGATAGAATAGTCTTTTTGCCTTTTTGTTTTCTTAAGAGTACTTGTATTAAAAGGGTGAAAAGGGAATATACAAAGATTCAAGTACACAGAAGAAACCCATCATCCTGAATACAAAGAAAAAAAATGAAAGAGAAAAAGAAAAGGCAAGAAAGAGAACAGAAAAAAGAACATCAGATCTGAAATCTATAGTAGACTCGAGACGGGTCTTCCATTGTACTTAAGAAAAGTGGATGGTCATCCCACCATTGAGAAGTCTCATTTGGAAGATTAGCTCCAAGTTTAGCACAACTATCAGTACTTAATTTAATCCAGCTGAATTCAGACTTGATGGAATCACATTGTGCATGAACTCAGGCATCTGCTCGTAACAAGTGGTATAGTGGATGATCGGTTCGTCTCAATCGATTTGGGAATTGTGTCAACTACTTCATATAGTAGTAACCTACAAACACTGTCCTGAACTTGGTTACTTGACTTGACTTTAGAAATTAACTATTATCTATATCTATACTACTTCTAAATGTCTGCATCCTGGAAATTTTTTTTTTCTTATTATATCCTTGATTTTTTCTTCTTTTCTCCAAACTTTGATGTGGCACTCTGTCCATCTTTTTTATATTTTCACAAAATACCCCTTAAACTTTAATTCATTGGCATTTCTATCGAAGGGTGTTTTAGACTTTGCAACAAAAACTTCTCCTTTGCTCCTCCGTCCAATTCTCACTTTTCATTTACAAAAAAAAAAATTCTCACTTTTCAAGGGTGTCTTTCTCTCTACCCAATGTAGTCTCTCCCCATTCGTCGTTTATCTTCCCAATTCTCTCTAAAAATAAAAATTAGGGTTTAATTCTTCGCATCTTCTTCTTCCAACGTAAACGCATTCCTTCCAAAATAAAATGTCTCTTCACAAATAGTTCAGTCCTTCTCTAACAGAACAAAAATTTAGGGTGGAGTCGGGCCAAGAGGAATCGACATTCGTCTTCCCAAAAGAAGAAGAAGAAGAACTCCTATCTTCCCAAAGAAGAATAAGAAGAACCAATTTTAGAAAAGAAAAAAGTCCAAATTTCAGGCACCCGTAGAGATTTCCTAACCTTTGCCAACTCAACGCTCTCGCCGTCGTCATCGTCTTCCTCATGGGCGGTATGGAGCTCTCCTGGCTCTCCCTATCCCATCTTACAAATCCGAGACGACACGGAAAAGGGGAAAACATGGATGCCTTGGATCAAAATTAACTATATATTGCGATCATTTTGTTGTGGATTCTCCTTCAAAGCTTAATTAGGATCAGTGTTCCTTATGGATTCAATAATTTGATCATAAGAAGAGTTTGGATTTTGGCCCATTTTAGTTGATCGAGTCTCTCACATTCTCTCTCTCTCATGACGCATTTGGAGAAAACCAGAAATTGAGAAAGGAATAAAACACAAAGCTGGTACTCTCTCCTTCTCTTTCCCTAGATTTTTTTGGCTTTAATCTGGTGTGCTGTTTTCTATGGATCGGATGTGAGCACATTGTGTTCTCATTTTTATTAGAATTTTTTTCCTATATTTGTTCTCCATTTTGACTTTAGGGTTTATATAACATGTTGTAAACATGAAAGCCCTGCTCGAAGTTGAGTTGAGATAACCTATATTGTTTTTCCTTGCAATTTTCATTATTTATTTCTTTTAATTCTAACCTTTACTGACTTTTGATTTAATTTTAAGCATCATTTGCTTTTTAATGGGAATGAGGTAAAGATTGGTAATTGACTTAGTGCTCTCAGCGTTAGATATGGTGATTTAGTAATGACAGTCTCAATTGCATCTAGGTATTTTTTCTTTATTTTGTTGTTGGTTGGACTTTGTTTTGTTGATCAGAACCTATTTTGGTTCAAGGAAGATAAATAGATTAGTGGAAAATTTCTGTAATTTTTTTTCCTCTTGAATTTGTTATCGCTTATAATTCAAGATTACAAAATGTTTCTTCATTGCCTATGGCCCTATAGCCACCATACACCCACTGTGCCACTTCATCCTTCATTTGTACCCCATTAACACTCTCCTATGTTTTGATGGCTATGTTGCATTTATAAAGGTAAGAGTTTTAGAAGTCCAATACGGGTATAGAGTGAGAAATTCTTTTAACCTTGAAAAATATGATTTCTGGACTTGGCAATATGCTTTAAAGTAATTTTTTATATAATGATAAGGATGCAAACAGATTATTTAATATGATGTGCTATAATTTGTATCATGCACCTATAGACAAGAAAATACATAACATAATTTTATATTTGCTACAGAGAAAATTTCAATTGGAATATAAGACAAAAAATAAAATTTCAATTGGCAAAGGTAGACCTCTAATCTATGGTAAATGTTTGGTCTGTGTGGAAACCCAAACATGGTTGGTATTTCAATTAATTTTAGAAATGCAATGCTATCCAATGGAAACAACTTATAAACACTAAATAATACACATAAACGATATAAAATCTCTATCTAACAGAACTGCCACCACTGTTTATCCCTATAAGAAGTACATATTTTCCTTTTGGTCACTTTTCCAAAGAACAAAGGGTTTTTAGCCTTAAACCACGCTTCAGATGCAAATCAAACACCCATCTCTTCTTAAACCAAACAACCATTGTTATAGCCATTGTTATTTGCATCTGTATCAATCAAGAGAATATATACTAACATAACAGTCTCCAACAGCACCAAAGAACTGGTCCCTACAACAAGTTTCACAAAATGCATGTCTTTCTTATAATCCACAACATCAGTGCATTTTTAACACACCCTTTCTACTGTACTCATTTACTGGAAAAGTCCTTCTATAACCCAGAGACCTCATCAATTGCACTTTT
Organism: Euptelea pleiosperma; assembly: GCA_035048495.1. Classification (NCBI taxonomy): domain Eukaryota; kingdom Viridiplantae; phylum Streptophyta; class Magnoliopsida; order Ranunculales; family Eupteleaceae; genus Euptelea; species Euptelea pleiosperma. Next base: position 3,156,691 of record CM068545.1, read on the forward strand.
CATGCAACTACCACATTTCTACTGCACTCAATTAATCATAGACACCATACAAGATTCATGGTAGAAGCAAGTTGGTGAATAGTGGTAGTGAGACCACAGGTCTCCCTAAAGAAACCCTAAACAAATATACAGATAATTGGAGAAAATCCATCTTCATAACCCTATCATATAATCAGAATACATGTTTCACTAAAGAAACCCAAATCAGATATAACCCATCAAGACATATCATATCATAGAGTGCATTCACATCTTAATTTTAATCTGGTTTGGGTCATTCACATCTTAATTTTGAGATGGTTTGGGTCATTCAATATCCAACTCTACTTTCCATTCACGTCTTAATATAACCCAACAGTGCATTCACTTCCTAATCAGAGCAACTGTATTAAAACATAGGTACAAAAACTAATGGTGGTAACAAGGGAAGCTGTGTTCAATTTCAAGAGTCCCTTCTGATTTGGGTCATGGAATAGTAAAAAAAAAATAGAAAAGCAAAAATTTCAATAAAACACACAGATAACCACCAATATAGATAAAATCATAATGCATGTCATGCAAAACCTGATCCTAAGGCTACAGATCTACTTGACTGCCAAACTACCAGAGTCCATAACAAACATAAAATTGAATAGCCACCGCATTGCATGCAACATGAAATGTGTATTCAAAACTACTCCCATGATCTTAATATCAGCTTCACATGTTTTTTTTTTTATAATTTATATCAGCTTCAATCATTCCTTAAGTTTTCCTTTTTCCTGTTTTTAGGAGGTTAGAAATCAGTAAGGGGAAATGTAAACCTATAAGCTGAGTCAGAAAACCTGAACTCAGGACCATGGCATCAACTACAACATATTCCTCGCCACTGGCCCAAAGTACATTTTCATTCTCTTCATAAATAACCAAGTTGTGTAAACTTCAAAACATCATTTAACCAACCAAAACACGTCAAACAAAATGCTCTTACCAATAAGTTTCTGCTATACAGTCAGACCTGACTACATGTCATGGACGTTGGCTGTATAGCAACACCATTCATCGTTCTCCATGCATTTCCTCTATTTAATACCTTGGAGGAATTGGAATGTTCCCCTCTAATCAAATTCTCCCTGTATGATGGATAAATGAAGCAATGGTTGAAAGGGCAACACACCAATAACACATTTTTAACTCTCTAATTGTAGATTTTGGAATGTCAATCTTAGTAGCTTTGATAAACAATGCACTTGCAGTTATGTTATTTTCTTCCTTTTTTTTCCAGGGATGTCACTTTTGAACCTAGATATCGATATCCTCAATGCAAGTGATCCTACTCAGATCCATTTCAAATCTAATATTATTCCAGATTAATCTTTTATTCTTTTTCCAGTGGTAGATGAACATTCATCACTACAAACCCGTTCTGCATGTAGCAGCTCAAAGTTCCCATTGCATGGTCATGGTGTCCTAACCACACAATTTGCAAGTAAAATGAAAGCCCGAAAAAATAAAGCACACCGGCTTCAAATGCCTCAACTTCTGCCAGTTTAGAGGCAAGCAGTTCTGAGGATTTATGGCAAGATTTCAGTACAAAAAGCGGAGTAAATATCCCAACACCAGCTCTGGATGAGTTTTGTGAAAAGTACTTCAGTTCCTTGAAGGGTAAGAATGTGGGTTAGAGCAAGGAGGACGATATATATGTTTGTAGTTTCAAAGGTTGTCAAAACAATAGTAACAGCAAACTTGTTGAGCAGTATGGGAACCTGCCTAGTGCTCTACCTCCTGCTTATAGGTATTTTTACCATGATGACCCATGTATTCAGAGATTAGTCCGTCACCGCTTACCTAATTTTTTCCCTCTCGGTGTTGTGAACAACAGTGGAAACTGATATTCGCTTAAAAGTGCGTATTTTCCACTGTTATCTTCTAAGCGTTTTCACACTCTCCTACGTTAAAATGCTCTATTTATCTACTTTTCTACGTAAGCGTATCTTTTGTCGCGTAGAACACATTTTTTCTGGACAAAATGGTATATTTGCATGCATTAAACATATTTTTGAAAGTCTAGATATAAAGTCATTCTGATTGAGACTATTACGTGCTTTCATTGTTACAGGAAACCCGATCGGACAAACCTTGAGATATTCAGGCCAGTGATCGACTACAGAAGCTCATTAGCTTAAAGAGCCAGCGAGAAGATGTGGACCAAGTACAAGTTGAGCTGAAGAATCACATAGTCGGACCAAGAATCAAGAGAGTGGAAGAGCAGAAACCTAAAAGAATTGACCTGGGTGCAGACCGAGTTGGCAGAAATAGTGGGACCTTGATCATGGACCACAAGTTATACAATACAATTGATTGGACCACTAATGAAGTTGTTGGATCATTATCGAGCCAAGATAGGGCCATGGTGTGGACTTTAAAGAACAAGTTGATCGACTGTGTAAGCAATATGATGATATTTGAATGGCAAAGACATATTGGCACATAAGGCCTAGAGGTGTGGACCAAGAAAATTATCCATGTTGTGGACCTTGGTGATAGACAAACATGCATGCAGACCATTACATTGGGACACGTTGAAGAGGCCAAGTTAACGAGCCATGCGGGTCGTAACAATCGTTGGCAGTTGATAAGTCTCCATCAAAGAGTTTTCAACTAGACAAAATAAACGGCTAGCATTTACAAAAGTATGCACGAGGAATGCACTGAATATGAATGATCCCGATCATATGTTTGATGGTTGTAGTTTACTCGAGTGGTAGCCACTAAACGGTGGCTCAATTATGAAGGTTTCACAACAAGAAAATATGGGACCCATGCATGTGGGTCCGAAGTGGGGAATATGTATACGTAGCCAGATGTACTGAGTTGTGAGTCGGGTGTGCACATACACGGTTGCTACACTACATGCAAGGATGAGGTGGCAAGTGCTTAATGGTGGAATGGGGTAGATAGTTGCACATCTTGGCTGACTTGGCAAAGTGCTTGAAAGAAGAGTGTTTGGAAGGTGGATGATTGCTAACTTTCCATGTTAAGGAATGTGCTAATAGTGATTACTTGACAAAGTTGATTTGGTTTCTCAAATGGATGGCCATAGCAAAATAATGATAGACGGTTGGAAGATCAAGATGCTGGATGATGGGACCTTTGAAGCAAAGAAAGGAAGGGCTTTGACTATATGACAAAAGAGGTTGGGTTGAAAAGCATGGGATAACTTCCCAATGTATAATGATCTAGCTTGCCAAAGAAGAGGTGGGCCCCATGCTAGGTATCATCATGGAAATAGGTGGGGTCCACAAGCTAGATGGAAGGCTACCATACATTCCAACCTCCTCCCCAAACCCTTATAGACAGCACTATATAAAGAAAAGAAAAGGAGGAAGACGGTCTCTCATGACTGCTCCCACTTCACTACAGCCCCATCTCTTCCACCGCTCCCAAATCACTGCCGCCCCTATCTCAACACCATCCTGCCGCTCCCTCTCTTCTCCACGTTTCTATCCCAGCCGCTCTCACAATCCATCTCTCCACCACAGTCGCCTCCTCCATCGTCTTCAGCCATCCACCGGTTGTTGTGGTGAAAAACCGGTGCTGTAAACCACTTCTCTTCATATAAAAAAATTCCAGCAGCCACACCAACCATTAACGCCCAGCGCCTCCATCTCTTCACCATATAAGTCTAACGCCCCATCTCACCCTCTCTTCCTCTTTTTCCCCATTTTCTTCCAAGCCCAGCCGTTGGAATTAAAAAACAAAAAAAGAAAGAAAGAAAGAAATAGGAAGAAGAAGGAAAGAAAAAGAGGAACGCCTCCTACCTGTTGGTGTGCAAGCCCAGCTCGCCCCCCCTTCATCTCCTTCACCATTGCTGCTGCCTCTACTCACAGACCATTTCAACATCACCATCAGCACTTCTTTAGCCACCACAGTCCTCACCAGCCACCACCACGTTGCTGCCTCCATGGAGTAGCAGATTTGGAGAGTCAAAGTTTCACTTGCTGCATCACTCCACCACGCTCCAACAGTTGCCTCCACCATCTCCCTTGCCGTTGCTGCTCATCAAAGCAGCACCGACTACCTTCTCCATCTCCTTTGATCTCTCTTCCCTCTTTCTGTTATTCAAAAAAAAAAGAGAAAAAAAAAAGGAAAGGAGAGAAAAAGAGGAAAGAAGAGAAGAAAAAGAAGGGAAGAGGAGAGGAGGCTTACCTCTACGCTTCCTCTCTTGCACCCCAGCCAATGCCCTGCATCTCCACCTTGGTCTGCTCCTCCACGTTTCTTTTATCAGAGAACCAGCGTTTCTTTGCTGCTGGTGTGAACGCCTACTTGATGTCCCTCTCTACCTGGTTTTCTATCGCCCCACAACACCAAACTCCAGGCTGCACTAGCAGCAACTCATCCTCTCTACCGCCTCCTTCCAAAGGGTGACAACCAGCGGCCTGAACCAATCCACCTGCTGTTGCACGCTCCACCTCTTCACAGCTCCAACCACCATTCGCATCCTTGCAAGAGCACCTGTAGGTCCCCCACGTAGACCAACCATTCTTCTCCTCTACACCCTGTTACTCACCTGTTACTCACTGCCGATGTTGCAGGCAGCAACACCGGTTCCCTAATACTCCGGGGTGCAGCCAACCTTCTCACCATTACCGCCTCTGCCTCCCTCCCTACCTGCGAGTTCACCACGCGTTCAGTCGGCCGTTCCCAAATCACGGTAAGTTAGTGGTAAGCTTGTCTCTCTCCTCTTTCATTTCTCTAGGCTTCTCTTCACTTTCTCTCTCTTCTTATCCTTTCTCTCTCTAAATCTCTTTAGTTTCTCATCTTTCTCTCTCTAGGTTTAGTATTATTTTTTTTCTCTCTCAAGTTTTCTCTCTCTAGCCTCCTAATTTCTCTCTCTAACTCTCACGCCAATTTTTATTGCTTTTTAGTTGGGAATTTTTTATTCAAGCAATGTATTTCTTTTTGTTTAATTTGATTAATAAAATAGTTTATTTTCAGTTCAATTTATTGTCTTCATTATTTCGTATGCTTTCGATGGTCCATAAATTCTCTCTCTAAAAATATCATGTTTTAAAGCGAACAACCACTCTCACCCCTCCATCATTTCTTTTTAGCAATTTCTGTGGAAAATTTTGTTATTTCATGCTCTGAATCGCGCTAATCTAACTAATTCCGAGTGCGGATTCAACTCCGACTTTCCACTGTGCAAGCAAGTTTCTATTTTGCAGGAATAAGTCTCGGATAATTAAAAATGTGTTGAAATTAGGGTTTCCGTAACCAACGACACGGAAAAAGCCTACTTTCATAAACCAGCAACCTGATGCTGCAGTTATTGATTACATGTAATTCATCTTATCCATATTGTTAAATTGCTTACATATTGGAAGAGCTTTGTTATGTTTTTGTTGTAATACTTTATACTATTGTCCCCTCAGGAGTCAATTCGGTCAAAGAGAAAATCCTACTCAGTTTCATGTAACTGGGAAAAAGGGCCTTGAAGGTAGCTATACTCAGCTTCATGGAACTAGGAACAAGGGCCTTGAAAGCTGTTCTAGAAAGGACAAAAAGAATTCAAAAAAGTCAAATTCTAAAGAGGTCTCACAAGCTTCAGGTGACTAGGTGAACCCAAAAGTCGTGCGAAGTATGTTGGCAGAAGACGAGTTCATGCAGATGGCCATTCTATTGGGCGCTGGTATACAGGCCAAGATGGAAGAAAGGTAACTAGAAATGATATAACTTTTGGTCTTTCATATATGTATTATGGCTCAAGTAAATTTTAGCCGATTTCTTCTGCTTTATTTCTCAAGTATATTTAGGCAATTAAAGGTGATCATTAGTTACACAACTTTATCTACACACACACACATGAAAGTTTGACAGTTAAACACCCTATGAATCAAAAGAAGAACTGGGGTATTTTTATGGTATTTTCGTGAAATGGGGAGTAGTTTGCAAATGTATATGATCTATTGTGATCCACCTCCAAATTTGATGTGTAGCAACTCTTAGTCATAGTTGTCAGGTGTGGGTTCCACTTGATATCCGTCTGAAGAAGGCATACAACTGTAATAGATTTAATAACAGTTTTCAGCATGGGCTTGAACCTACCCCTTACCCATATTTACATTTTTTTTAATATTGTTTTTGTCCGGTATGTTTATCCTTGCTGTGTGAGTTCATGCATGTTTGCCTCTGTATTGACAATTTATGACCTTCTGCTGACATACTCTCTTAATCTTCTCCAGGTTTATGTCACTAAAAATGGAGAAGAGCTGACATGTCAAATTGCCTGTAGGCAATTTAGGAAGGTAACTATAGGAAACTTTCATGCTGATATTGTCGTGTAACATTTCATGTTTATATAATGCATGCAAATGTTTTAGATCTGTTCTTTTTTTCCTGTTAGTTCTTGATTGTATGGTTTTGCCAACCAAAGCTTGCTTGTTTTCTTGTTCTTTGAACATCAGCATCAACTTTACATAAAGTTAAAGATGACAATGTTGCTAATTTGTAGGACAACCCCGTTACCTCTAGCATTAGATCTTGTTTATGCTTTTATACTAGCAATTCTATCTATTAATTACATGTCATAGAATCTACAATTTACCTTGAATTGACATTGATAAGTGATGAGGCAAATTGAGGAAATGGACACATGAAATACCTGAAGGATCAAGGCTTGTTTGGAAGTGAGAGTAGCAAATACTACCCTTGACAGATTTGGAAATGGAAGTTCTGGGTATAAAGTGTAAACAAAGGCACTCAGTGATTATGTGATTGTTGCTTTCTATGCCAATGGTTGATGGACTTAGATTTCTTTGTGTTACTCAAGTGGCTTGATTAGTAGAATTTTCAGGTATACCTGGCTTTTGCCCCTTATTGGTCTCAAAAGCTAGCGTATCGGTGTAGTGCACCTGAAACTTCCTGTCTTTTGGTTATGTGGGGATATAGATCAAGAAATTGTGAAATGTTGCTTCATGTTGAAGAGGCTTCTCAAGGAATTGGATTGGGGTTGTCAGCTGTTTCGTGATTAATGTGAGTCCGTTGTCATCACTGAAGAACTGTAAGAGCATATGTGGCTTCGATCTATGTTAGTTGAAAGATGGTCATGAGTTTTTCATGCAATCCAAGTAATGAGCAGGCAGCAGCAGATGTTCCTTTCGTGAAGTTGTGTAAAGTCCTACAGATTGTATAACATGTTCCTAGGATTGCTGAGTTCTTGTATATATCATTCCATATAACTGGCATAGTACAGTCAGCTAGCTCTCTGTAAAAATTTTCTGTTTGATTTTTATCATCCAAAAATATGCTCCAATATCAAGTTGAATGCTGCATTAGGAACATGTAGGAAAAATTATTTTTAAAAAAAGTCAATTTAGGTTTAGGCGTTACCCACGTCCCTTAAATTGTACAATATAATGGTTCAAAGTATCGTCTTGTCTCAGAATGTCTTGGCCTAGATTCTCAGTCTCAGATGTACTGAACTGATACATAGGTTGTTTGTCTCGCTTTATCTTGGTTTGTATTGTATCGTTCAGGTCGAGATGTCTCATTTTTCAACTGACCAGAAATCCAAAATCTATTATTTAATCACATTTACAGTTACTAAAACCCCTACTAAGGGAGAATGATGGAAAGATAAAGAACAAATAGAAAAAGGACCAATACATGACTTCACACCTAAAATTGACAAAATAGGCATCTGTTCCACAGACATGGCTCGTCACTGGTAAACCTGTATTACTATCTAAAGGACAGTAAACTTAGATATTCCCTTTGAATTGAGTAGTAAGGTTAATGTGGTGGTGTCAATATTATTAAACTTTAATTCTACATGTCATAATTGAAAGACGAATTTTACTGTTATATGGACTTACGGGTGATCTATGATGTACTTTTGTTGATGACAGGAGAGTGGGACAGGGTTAAAATGGTCGAAAAAGAAAGCTACTTCCAAGAATAAATCAAAGTGCTGAGGTTTGAGTGAAGATACATGTTATCTATTGCACATACATTTCATATCTGGTAGGTTGTAATTACTGTAATTCTTGAAATAAACAATATTCAATTGCATTGAAGTTGTTTCATCTTCTCGCTAATTGTCTTTCTTCCATCTTCTTCCCTTTACGACACCAATCTCATTCTGAATCTATAGGGCAGAATGGGTTGTGAGGTTTTATCTTCTAGAGATCTGACTCCATGAAAACCTTCATCAACCTTTCGAAGGGAAAAGGTTCCAAGTGTCATCCTCCAAGGTAATTACATCCACTGAAAAATTCATCATGGTCTTTTTTTGGCATGAATGCCGAGTGGTGTGCTACACTGCCATTCTATATGCCACTGCACCATCCTTCCCCCTCCATTTGCATACACATCGTTTCATCCAGGTAGTCCAATTGGACCACCCCTAAGGTGGTGCAGTGCACCATTCGCCATACTGTCTTTCCTCTTGGCGCTATAATTTAGGTTGCTAAAACCCTTTATTTCTCACCATATTTGTATCTTAGAACCCTTTTGAAGTCTTTACATTCTTCAAACTTCCATCCTGGTATTCCAATTGGATCCACCCCTTGCTGACTGTTGTGTGAGGTGATGCAGTGCTGTGCACCATGTGCCACTGTCCTTTTTCTGAGCTATAATGTACGTAGTTAAAACATTATTTCTCACAATCCTTGTATCTTAGAACCATTATGAAGTCTTCACATTCTTCAAACTTTTTTCTAAAGCAAGTTGGGTATGGGAGGATGGAGCCGTTCTAGGATACTGAATTCTGTATCAAAATCCCACGTGGAATACTGTTTCAGGTCAGTTCACCCATGGATGTTTGGCCCACATCTTGGTTCATCTACACCAAAAATTATCATGATTGGTGATTTTTTCAGGTTGGATTTGATGGAAAAATTTTAGATGCAGGGGACTTTGGATGCAGTCGATGCAGAGAGGTCTCGTGGCCCTACATCACTCAATTTTTGGGGCCCACTAACCGCATGGATGTTACCCCACACCTTGGTGAATATTCATACCAAAATTGAACTTGGTTGATAATTTCTAGCCGTTAGATTAAGTGCCCAACAAAATGCAAAAAAAAATGCTTGAATCCAATGGCTTTAATCAATCCTAAAAAAGTGCTATAATCTATGGCTAGAGAAAATCAATGAGACCGATTTTTGGTATGCATATCCACCAAGGGGTGGGCTAAAAATCCATGCGGTTAGTAGGCCCCAAAAAATGAGCCATGTAGGGCCACGGGGCCCTCTGCATCGACTGCATCCAAAGTCCTCTGCATCTAAAATTTTTCTGGATTTGAGCACTTGTTACCGAGTTGCACCCCTACCCATGGGACCAGTTAAGGGAGTTCATCCAATTGAATGGTATAAATTGATCAGCCATGTGTACATTCTAGAGTTTGGATCTACAGTAAGTGCTTCAGAAAGATGGTAGAAACAGAAGGCATATGGTGTGTATTTTTACCAGTCGTTATTTCTACTGCCTCAACTGGAAAGCTGACCAGGGTGGGATTGAACCCACTACCTCCCACTAAAGGAGGGTACATTACAACCAACTCTACATGCCCGTACACTCATATCCACGTGTCATTATTTAATGCCGCAGCTGAACAATACATGGCCAGCACAGCATGACCAAAGATTGATTCATTTTTCAATTCTTTGTTGGTGGCAACATTAGTGCTTTTGAATGTATTTTTACCTATTTTTTTCCTTCATGTTTCAATCTACTTCAATTTGTAAAACAATTTTGAAGCAGCGATCATGCGTCCAATGATCACACGCCACATATTCCTATATTTTAGGATTTTGGTTTTCTTAAAAAAGCATTTTAAAAAGTAACATAGGTATGTGTGGCACACGATCAGCTTCAAAAAAGAATAAGAATAGGAAAAGAAACCACTTCACGGGTGGGGACCTCCTTTGATTAATTTTCAATTCAAATTTTACATACTTTCCTTTTTTCCTCTAATTACATTAAATAGATCAACATCTTTCTAACGAGGTGATCTCCTACAATCAAGCAACCAAATAACTCATAATCAAGCAACCGGCGTTTAGAAAGGGAAAAACTTTTGATTTCCAATATTCACACTATTAAAAACGATAAAGATATTTCGGCCTTCTCTCCAATATTTACTCTCGGCCTTATAAAATTCATTAATGTTCATATCCTCAGTCCAACTCTAACTCTCCATGTGCAACGCATGTAGGCACCTACTAGTAAGTGTAAAAGGAGAATATTGCGTAGAGTTGTGTGATGCTATTAAGAAGATGCAACACCTTCGCCCCTTGCTGATAGCGGGAAATGCTGAAGAAGAAATCCTTGATTTGAAAACCATCACCACCTCCCCTCCATCAGTCCATCTAGAGAAATTATACTTGGTTAGTAGGATTATGACAGAAGGGCAAGGATAGGCCCTCCCAAATGTCTACACAGTTTAATTTCTCTAGATGGAGGACCCATTTGAAAACCATGGATAGGCCCTCTCAAATGTCTCCACACAGTTTATTTGGCCTGCACCAGATTAACGGAGGACCCATTTAGCACCTTGGTACAATTGCTTAATTTGGAGATCCTTGTGCTACATACTGCTTACATGGGAAAGCAGATGGATTGGGACAGTGTGGAAGGGTTAGGGAAACGATTTCCCAAACTCAGATCTTTAGTTATACATGGTATGCCTGAGTTGGAGGAGTTGAGTGAGATAGAGGAGGGGACAACGATGCCATGCCTCCAATTTTTTGCCATTGGTGAATGCCCAAAGTCGAGGAAGCTTCCCCTTGGCTTTCAACACCTCAAAGCTCTTAAGGATTTCAGTTTAGGGAACATGCCAGAGGACTTCATGAAGAGGCTGCGGCAACGCCGTGAAGGTGAAGAAGTAGGAGGAGAGGACCATTGGATGATCCAACACATTCCTGCTATTTGGATTGGCCATTCAGTGGACGATGTGGATTACGCCTCTTGGGAAAAGTTTGACAGCTGAGAGATACGAAAAAGTTGTGGAAGAAATAAACATGAAGTGGTGTGGATGGGAAATTGGGAATAGGGATGGATGAGAGTAAGTTTTTATCTTCCTCTGCTTTCTCTTCCAGAAAATAATCCTCACATCAATTTACATTTCTTCTTCATGGTTTTCATCAAAAACTTGAGTTTTAGGGTATGTTTGCTACAGATCAAAAATCGGCCTAATTAGTGATTTCAAACCTTCCATATTGTACCCCAAATAATGGTTGATAATGCTTAAATTCCCACAGTTAATTCAACCCATGAAAATGGCTCCAATCCAATGCATAGAAATCACTAATCAAATTGATTTTTGGTTTGTAGGGTCCACCTAGGGATTGGCCAAACATCCATACGGCCAGTCTCCTCTAAAAATATGCCACGTGGCTCATATTGTGGATGGTCAGTAACCAATAACCATAGCCGGTCAGACAAGTTTTCGAGAGACATTTCTCTTTTTGGGGTGTGCCCCAACTAGGAGTCCACCTCGATAGGGAATGGGGTGTGCGAATATGCCCTCCCTATCATTTTTATATATTAGATTGCTTTGACATTTGAGTTCTTTTTGAGATTATTGTTTTCGGCTTTCATGATTACCTCTTTCTTTGCATTAAGAAAAGAAAAAGTTTTTTCTTCGCATTGTCTGTTCCTTTTACCTTTTATCTTTCTTTTTTTATCTATTTGATTTGGAATTGGGATTTATGACTTTTCTTTCAAGATTATTTAGTGTTGTCTGATATTTGCGTGCTTTCAATGGGGATTTGATGCTCTTGGGTGCCTACTTTAAATTTGTTCGTCATCAACAATGTATTTATCGAAAGAGATCGAAGTGGAAAATTGCTATTTGTTCTCAAGTTTTGGATTATAAGAATAATTTACAGTGCTTTATGTATTTATCGTTTTGAATAGTTTTTCATCCTTTCTATAGGTTGTCTGTTTTGACTTGTAGTGGGGTACTTCGATTTCAAGTGATGCTGATTTGAGAAGTTGTCTCTTTCTTCAGCCATTATTGGCAGTATGGTCATCTTGACGTAGTTCGCTCCTATTGATTTTGATTTCGATGATTGGGTTGGAAAATCCATGTTTGAAGTTTGATTCTTAAACTGTTTCAAAGTATTGGAAAATGGAATAATATCTTGCTTTTTTTTTTTTTTTTTGCATTTGCATTTGCCGCTATTTTGATTGACAGATTAGTTGTTTTTTTTCTTATTGGTAGTTACAGTTAGATGATTCAATCGATATGCAATAATTTATTTAAACTTCCTATAGAAATTATCTTTTGGTATTGGTTATCATCAAAGTGGGGGGTTTGAGTGGTTCTCTTTGCCTCTATCTTGATCTGTTTCTTGCTTAAATTACAGGACATTTGCGTTGCATTTGCTCATTCTGCATGAAGTTTTGGTGGGAAACTCACAGGATGTGTTCAAAGAATTACCCTCCAAAGCTTGACTTCTTTGGACCATTTAAGGATACGAGGATCTCATTTGGTGATGGAGGTGAATATGGTTTAGGACAATCTTTACTTTGAGATTACAAATCAAGATTTGTGTATGTGCAATGATTGAATTTTCAGATGACTTATCTTATTTCAGAATTTCAGACAACACATTTTCAGACTTTGATTCTTAAGAATGTATAATTACATTGAGATATTAAAAAATGGCATAAGATCTTGCTTCTCCGTTATCAGCTTTGTTGATTGACAGATTCATTGTTTCTGTTCCTATGGTAGGATATAGTTGGATGATTCCATAGATATGCAGTAATGTATTTAAACTTCTCAGAGAAATTATCTTTAGTATTTGGATTATTATTATAATCCAAAAGGATTTTTTCCAAGAAGTTTTATGTTAGTTAATTTATCTTGAGAGTTGAGAGAATGCAACCATTTGGATTTAATAATGGTTTTGTAATTGTTTCAGCTTCACTAAAGTCAATACAATGTAGAAGGAATGTGGTATCTTGTTGTTTTAGGTATTGGTTATCACTAAAATTGGGTTTTAATAGTTCTCTCTGCTTTCGTCTTGATTTTATTTTTGTCTTGAATTACAGGGTGTTTGCTTGGAATAGCTCTTTATGCATGAATTATGGTTATAATTCAGAGGATACATGATGGGTCTCATTTGGTGATGGAGGCGAATATGGTGCAGACTAATGTGTGTATTCCATTTTATCATTGTTGTCTATTGCTTATCAAGATTTGTGTATTTGTAATAAGTGAACTTTTAGATGACTTCTCTTCAAGGAATCTCAACTCTTGAAGTAATTGAAGGAACCCCTTTGGTGTAAGTCACCCCATTGGAGTGTAGGTCCATTGGTGTCACTAGAATTGCAGTAAAATAATGAAGTTAATGATCCAATCTATACACTCATGGTTCGAAAAAAATTCAATAGTACTGTAACTCTCGAATTTTTATTTGGTTGTCAGAGTACCATGAAATTCTACTTTATTTTTTGTTCTTTATTTGTACTCGGCATTTAGATTTCCAAGTTCTAAAGGTTCGAAGACTGCAAGTTGATGCTTTGTGTTATTATATATAGGGCCCTTTCCATTGAAGGTTTTAGCTTTGGAGCTGGGTGATCTTGTCTTTTGTATATCATTTATTCTTTTCTTTCATTTCCTTTTGTTTTGCGATTTCTGGGTCTTCGTCTGGGTTGTCTTTCTGCTGATAAGGACTTATAAATTGGGACTATGCTCTGTTTATGTTAGTTTCTTGAATTTGATTTTCCATTTTTGACCTTTAACTCATCTCCTCAGACTCTGCCCCACAAATTCTCAAACAAATATACTGCACAACCTCACCATCTAGAACTTACATAGCTCTCTCTAACCAGGCAGTTATCGCTATCAGGAACCACTGTTCTTATCCTCATCCCCCCTGCTGAAGCCAGTAGGACCCGTTTCAGCCTTGCCACCGATGCTATGTGTTGAAGGATAAGTTGTGCATCTCCCATCTTATCAATCTGCCTTGAACAATTGAACCAGTCTTTGTCGAACACCTACTCTGGAAGAGCAAACAGTCATGTTTATGTTTATATTGCTGTTATCATCATCCATGTTTACTTTCTTTTTTATGATTTCCACCAAAATGAAATGTGGCACACTCTTTTAGGCCCACTTTTTAGTGGACCTACATTCCAAAAATCAGGCTGATTGGTGATTTCTAGCCATTACATTTGAGTACCAAAACAAAAAAAAAAAGCTCCAATCCAAAGGCAGGAAATCACTGGATGAAAAATGCATGAATTCAACGGCCATAAATGACCCACCAAACTGCTTTTTGGTTTGTAGGCCCACTATTGGGCCAAATATTCACAGGAAGTGGGTCCAAAAGAGTATGCCACGTTGCATTTTTGAGGGTGGACATCAAAGTTTTTTCTCTCGGTATCATAGATTTTTACCACTCATCGTCGGACTCCCAGTGACAAATGGACAAGCAGGACCCACCATTGCCAGGTCCCACGAGGAAAATTGCTCCACATCAAAAATTTCTTGGCAGTGTGTGTTTACTGAAAAATCGTATTTATTGAGTTCCCGAGGGGTAGAAGAGAAGGAATTATTTGCGAATTACTTTTTGGCGTCAGCTACTGCATTTTTGTCACTCACCGCTGCCATCTGGGCCCACTGACCGCATGGTTGTTTAGCCCACCCTATGGTAGACATTCATACCAAAAATCAGTTTGTTTGATGGTTCTTAGCCGTTTGATTTAGTACTCAAAAACATTGTTGGATCCAACGGCTAGAATCACACCTTAAAAAGTACTAAAATCTAATGGCTAGAGATTACCAATCAAGGTGATTTTGGTGTGTATATCCATCAAGGGGTGGGCTGAACAACCATGTGATCAGTGGGCCTAGAGGGCAGCCATTAGTAACAAAAATCGCGCTAGATGACGCCAAAAAGCGTTGGGTATAGCTTGTTACATCTTTTTCCTTTCAAATATTGGACCTTCTATATGATCATGGGAAAGTATCAAGTTAGGATCTGGGGTCCATTGATCCTATGAATGTTTGGCCTACTTATAGAAATTATCTTTTGGTATTGGTTATCGTCAAAGCGGGGTTTGAGTGGTTCTCTTTGCCTCTGTCTTGATCTATTTCTTGCTTAAATTACAGGACATTTGCAATGCATTTGCTCATTCTGCATGAAGTTTTTGGTGGGAAACTTGCAGGATGTGTTCAAAGAATTCCCCTCCCAAGCTTGACTTTTTTGGACCATTTAAGGATACAAGGATCTCATTTGGTAATGGAGGTGAATATGGTTTAGGACAACCTTTACTTTGATATTACAAATCAAGATATGTGTATGTGCAATGATTGAATTTTCAGATGACTTATCTTATTTCAGAATTTCAGACTTTGATTCTTAAGAACGTATGATTACATTGAGATATTGGAAAATGGCATAAGATCTTGCTTCTCCGTTTTCAACAGATTCATTGTTTCTGCTCCTATGGTAGGATATAGTTGGATGATTCCATAGATATGCAGAATGTATTTAAACTTCTCATAGAAATTATCTTTAGTATTTGGATTATTATTATATTCCAAAAGGAATTTTTCCAAGAAGTTCCATGTTAGTTAATTTATCTTGAGAGTTGAGAGAATGCAACCATTTGGATTTAATAATGGTTTTGTAATTGTTTCAGCTTCACCAAAGTCAATACAATGTAGAAGGAAGGTGGTATCTTGTTGTTTTAGGTATTGGTTAGCACTAAAATTGGGTTTTAATGGTTCTCTCTGCTTTCGTCTTGATTTTATTTTTGTCTTGAATTACAGGGTGTTTGCACGGAATAGATCTTTATGCATGAATTATGGTTATAATTCAGAGGAGGCAATGTGTTGCTCAGTCAAAGAAGGTCTCCCGCCCCCCCACAATGTCTGGCTTTTTTGAAACATTGAAGTACATGACGGGTCTCATTTGGTGATGGAGGCGAATATGGTGTACAGTAATCTGTATTCCATTTTATTGTTGTTGTCTATTGCTTATCAAGATTTGTGTATCCGTAATAAGTGAACTTTTGGATGACTTCTCTTCAAGGAATGTCAACTATTGAAGTAATTGAAGGAACCCATTTGGTGTAAGTCACCCTACTAGAGTGTAGGTCCATTTGGTGTCACTAGAATTGCTGTAAAATAATGAAGTTAATGATCCAATCTATACACTCGTGGTTCAAAAGAACTTCAATAGTACTGTCACTCTTGAATTTTAATTTGGTTGTCATAGCACCATGAATTTCTACCTTATTCTTTTTCTCTTTATTTGTACCTGACATTTAGATTTCCAAGTTCTAAGGCTCCAAGACTGCAAGTTGATGCTTTGTGTTATATATAGGTCCCTTGAAGGTTTTAGCTTCGGACTGGGTGGTTTTGTTTTTTTGGTCTTTTGTATATATTTTGTTCTTTTCTTTCATTTCCTTTTGTTTTGCATTTTCTGGTCTGGCTTTTCTGCTGATAAGGAGTTATAAATTGGGATAATGCTATGTTCTTGTTAGTTTCTTGAATTCGACTCTCTATTTCTTGGGTTATTATCTGATTATTGGGGATGTGTGGCTGTTGATGGGAAGTTGATAATTTTGACTGCATACTGTAACGATATTCACAAAATTGACATCTTAATTATTCAATCTTATTTCCTCTTAGTAGGCCTCACCACCCTGGTTAATGAGTGTGATATGTGGAAAATGGTGGGACTATAGTTTCATTCATCATTACCAGGAAACTCATTTCCTCCTCGTTTAAACTGGTGTTGCCCACACGCGCGCGCACACACAGACACACACAAGATGAACCAATGAGCACACATACATGGGTGGGACTTCTTAAAAAAAATTATGACCAAGACTCTAACCTAATATATCTCTTTGTTGGTTTATTGACATGGTAAAATCAACTTGTTTACTTCACCATCATTCCCTATCATTGTCAACCAGTAAATAAATAAACTCCCTATCACATTATTTGGGTGATCATTGAAATATGATTTTTAATTAGTCTAAGAAATGTACAAATATTACTTTTGAGAATCACCTGTGTGAGAATATTAACTTCTTTTTTTCAGTATTAATTCTATGAGATGACTACTAAAGTTCACTTTTACATAGATAATGATCGCAGTCATCAAACCAATTGCTTGCTTTAGAGAAAGATGGTTAGAGTCAGAGAGAGATAACCCTATGTATTTCAATCCTCCATTTCTAAATCCTTTGCTAAGGTCAACCTTCATTAATACGCTCTACTTTGATGGAACAGCAGAAGCAAGAGAAGGATGATCAACCCATTTGAGCTTCAACTCCATCTCCCCCGACTCCACCCCACAAAGCCTCAATCAAGCATCCTGCACAACCTCACCAGCTACACAGCTTACACAGCTCTCCCTAACCAGGCAGTTATTGCTATCTGGAACCACTGTTCTTATCCTTTTGTCTCCTGCTGAAGCCTGCAGGACACGTTTTATCCTTGCTGCCAACGCTATCTGTTGAAGGATAAGGTTTGCATATCCCATCTTATCATCTGTTTTGATAAGATCTTTGTCGAACACCTCCTGTGGAAGAGAGATCCTGACATGTTAATGTGAGTCTCATTTCTAGCAAAATGTCCAGTGGTTCACAGTTTCATTAGTTTCCCAACAAAATTAAGAGAGAATTTTTTGCTGTTGCTTTAAAGCACCATCATCAGATGATACTTATCATCAGATAGGAAACTCAATGCCCATGTCAGCGGTATAGTTTCACTAGTCTGCACCTTCTTGGCATTTTTCTTTTTGCCTTTTTTTTTTTTTTTTAAATTGAAGGTATTCTTGTCGTTCACAGATAAACAAGAGCCATTTTTGGAAATTCCCTCCCAAGTATTTTAGTGATTTTGTTTGTTTGTTTTTGGACAAGATTGAAGAAACAGTGAACAATATCAATGTCTTCGATGCTTTCAAGGTTAAATTGGGAGGCAAATTTGGACATTAACAGAATAGCAAACCGGGCAGAATGTAACTCCTAGAGAATGTTCTCTCAGAGCTTGTAGGCTTGTGAGGCAATTTTTTTGTTGTTTTGGTTCTTTCTTTTATTTAATATAAATTTCTTTTATTGACCAAGGAGAAGAAATGAACCTTCAATAAATCGTAGATATTTGATTGATGTACACCAATCAGTTTATGTACACATAAATCAAGGTCATGCATTCATTTGATCAATGGCTGTGGCATCCTCAGAGGTGCGTAAATGATTGAAATGTCAGGATCAATGGCTGAATCTTCCAATGGGTAAAGGGGAGACAGCCCTACCATTCACTGTGGGGCCCATTCCATGTTACATTTCCTCAATCAATGGCATGTAAGTTAATCAACATGGCACCTAGGCAGACTTGTAAAGATAACAGTTATGCATGCAGTTATAGATTATGTTATACATTTCTGTGTTTCATCAATAAATTAAAACAGAGTCTTTGTTCCTTCTGGGTACATGACAGTCGACCAAAATGGAACAAGATAATGGCAGGACTAATTGCTGTGGATGAAACAGCCATGTTGACAAAGAAATATTTCAAACTTCCTGATTCAGGTTGTATTGTAGCAAAAGGTCGTGAAAAAGCAATACAGAGAAAACCTTTAAAGGTCGTGAGAGACCATATACGGAAAGAAATCCTTTGCAAAATTGAGGAGATGCCACAGTTTTTTTTTTTCTTTGATGGGAAAACTAAATTTGCTAGAGAACAAGAAAGGATACAAAACTGCTTGAGCCCAAGGAAGGCTGAACAAGCAAAGAAGATAGATGTCATAGTTGCTGACTTATCGGCTAATAAATTTGCCTTAGCTTAAAGTTCAACATAAAAGGGGATTAGGCAGGCACATCCAACAATTCCATTTTTAACCCAGCTTGACCGTGACATAAGGGTCGCTGGTCCTGAAATCCCGAACTACCAGTTTTTTCCCTTGCAGCACAATCACTTTTACCAGCCCAACAGTCTCCCCCATATATCTGCTTCTACTAAGACGTCAATTTCGAAATGATTGCCATCCCTGCTGAAATACGAAGTCTAGTGTAGTTCAAGATAAGGTAAATCTAGATTTTCAACAAGAAGACTTAAATATAAATCATCGTTCATCATCATCATTAACAGTACCTTATCCCTACTACTTCATGTTGGAACCATGAATCCTGGTCTGTCGTTCAATTCTGTTTAGAAAATAACGGACTTCAATTTAGATAACAAAAAATAGCATTTGTTCACTGATTAAGATCATAAAAGCTAAAGTGTTGATCTCGTGTTTGTTCTGGAAGGAAACAGCTTCAAACAAAAAACCAGGGGATGAGATATCTATAGTTTTTTTACTTAAATTTGGATATATATATACTAAAAATTGGAGTAAATATGAACAAAACTAACAGAAATTAACAATACGAAATCAAATTTATAAAAGAAAATCAATCAACTTAAATTGCAACTAAGGGCCTGTTTGGTAACGCACCGCGGCGGGCAAATAAAATATTTAGCCGCGCTAATATTCGCCCGGCTGCGTTTGGCAGCCACTCGCCCTCGGCGAATATTTAGCCGGGCCCACATATTTGCCCTCCGCGGCGGGAAAACATTTGATCACCCCCCGCCCCATGAAAATATTTTCACGCCGATTATGCTTTGGTGAGAAAATTTTATTTTCTCGTCGGAAAATCACTATTTTCAATAAAAATAAATTTTTTAATATATAAAAAAGATAAAAATGAATTTTTTTTATCCTTTGACATAATATGTGGTTCCCGCACTCGCCCAACCTATTTTTGACTTACTTTGATATGTGGGACCCACTCAAATTGAAAGAAAATGAAGTAAGCTGAAGTGAGCTAGCTCATACACGTACCAAACATTGTCAAATATTGATATGAGCAAATATTTAGCCAAGATAATATTCGCCTGGCTAAATATTCGCCGTCGGAACTCTTTTTCTCACGTACCAAACAGAAAAGATCAAAATAAGCCCAAAAGAGCGGAAAGACAACTAGAAGAATGAGACAAATGGGTAGGGCTGGCAATGGATCGGGTTGGAGTCGGATTGGTACAGATTTGGTACTGATCTGATAAGAAATCCAATTGATCCGGACCCGATCGGATCAATAAAATTGAGTCCCAGAACATATCCAATATGATTAGATCGGTTTCGGGTCCGATCCGATCCGATAGCATACATACAAAACAAACATAAAAACCCAGAAAACCTAAACCCCCCCAAACCCTAGTTCCTCCGTTGCAAATTCCACCGGAAGCACCGTAGTATCACGGCGTCCACCACCACTGTAAACACCGCCGCCACCACCACCGTAAAGGCCACCGCCGATACGGAATCCTCCCCCATTGCTTTACCTATTTTGGACATCGTTGATGGTGATGCTACACCATGTTAGAATTGCATGGCTCATTTGGATGGGGTTATACAGAGAATTTGGGGTGCTTTGGGTTCCTCCGAAATCGATAAAAGAGTTATTTTTTACATGGCGAGCGAAGGGCCTTGGTAAACTCGGGAAAAGAATGTGGACTTTGACACCATTAGCAATTATTTGGGGTTTATGGGGGGAGAGGAATAACAGGGTATTTGAGAGTAAATGCCCAAGGTAGATCAGATCATGTTGGAGATAAAGTCTTTGGTTTACCTTTCGGTAAAGTTGTATGAGAAAGGGAAATAAATATGCTTCGAGGATATGGTATTCAAATGGCACGATTTGGTTAGCATGGGGAGGGAGTAGGGGAGGATTTTATGGTGGGGGAGGCTTTTTTCTTTTTTTAGTGGCTAAATTTTGTTTATTGTTGATTTCTTGTATTTTTTTAGACTTTTGGTAGGCTTCCTTAACCTCTAATTGTCTCAATCGAATAAAATTTTATACTTACTAAAAAAAAAATGGTGATGCTACGCCCATCAAGGTTCGGTCCATTCATCCCTTCGATGGCGTCCTTCGTCGCTTGTTCGTTAGTGAAAGTCACGAACCCAAACCCCCTCGATCTACCAGTCAACCGACGAAGCATATCGGTATTCAATCTACAGCCGCCATGTCTAACAAGAGAAAGGAGAACAAAAACCCAGCATATCAGTATTCAACCTGTCGCGACCCGAACCCGGGACCCATGACCCGACCCAGAAGAATATGGATCGAACCTGGTATCCGAGGCTAAGGCACGAAGTGCGGATAAAAATAATATTAATGAAATAGTGAACATGTATCTGAGTCATCACACAAATCAAAATGAATCAATCTCATAACGTAAATTTGAAACTTATCTCCGATTACATTCCAAATGTCAAATAACAACCTACTGAGATAACTAGAAATTCAAATGACTAGAAGCAAAACCTAAACATAATTTCTAGGAATGCAATAAAAGTGCTAGAATCCTCTGGCTCCTATCACTGAGCTGCTGGTCCATCCGGTATCTCTGCAAAAATGTTAGAATATAGGCATGAGTTATCAACAACTCAGTCGGTTCACTCCACCACCCATACTTCTATAGGGATGAGCGGTTAAAACATGATAAAAACCATACAATGATCAAAATATGCATCAATGCTATCGACAATCAAATACTGGACTCATCGGGTAAATCCCAAAACCCCAATGAGTCAAAATAATAATGAGAGTGCATGGTTGGGCTAAACAAGTGGCTTTCTTACGGGAGGGCCATGCCGTTAATTCCACCACAAGGATCCAGGGATGTTTCAGGTCTTTCACCATTGGGAGCAGAATGTCTCCGTTGCTTTTTAGGCATGCTCTCGGAATTTGAGAGAGCATCCAAGGGGTCGTGGTCCTACGATACATCCGAACCCTCAAAATGATAACAACGAAATAATAACAACCAATGCATCTCCAACAATAATTAACAATCCAGAATAATATTCAATGAACGATCATGTTTCAATACATGCAGATAAATCAACGGAGATGCACGAAAATCGATATACATGCTTTTTAACATAAATTGAAATAAATTTTTTATTTTAAACACATGCATTTAATAATATAATAATAAAAATGCATCCATAAAAGTAAGAGATCGGGAACAGAATCCTACCTTAACTTCGCTATCCGATTAATTTTATTTCCTCAACTTTGTTTCCTTCGCGTAAATTCGAATCAAAGGTGATATAACCTCAATGGTGTGGACGATTTAAGTTAAATGTAAAATCATTGCCTGTAAAGTAAAAGATAACTCTTAGGTGTGTTTAGTGGCTTTCACATGACTGTGTGATTAATAGTATCTTGAACCATTTGTGACCTATGTTAATAGTTTTAATACGCTATAGTCATCTGATTCAATCAAGTTCTAATACGGAGTGAAACTTGGTATTTTCAATAGTAGTAAAGATGAGTTGCTGGACTGGTTTGGTAAAGAGACAGTCGTTCGAATGTTTGACTAATAGAGGCTGTCCGATTGCATATTCGACGGCTATGCAAGGCTGAGATCGTGTGCGATGTAACTGAAGGTGTGTGTGAGTTGCTATATGTGAAACGTGCCCGCACAGGTTATCATCTTAACAAAATTGAGGTGCTGCAATCCGACGAAAAAATATAGACCGAGAAGAGAAAAAGTTGCAAAATGGGTTGAAGATAGTTGCTGGTTGGCTGGTGGTGTGGCATGCACGATGTATGGTCGTGATGCAAGGAATCCCATCAACATTGTTGATTCAGGATGGGAGGAGCTCTTTTATTCTCTTGATCGAATAAGAATGAAAACAGAGGCTCCGCCCAATGGAAGATAAAGACGACTTGGTGGCCCATGACTATAGGTAATCATCATATGGGTTGATGCATCCATATGGTAGAGATCTGAGATGGGTTGTTGATCTACACCATTCATCAGATGGGCAACACCTAGAAGTTGGGTAGTTCCCTAACGTTCTAACAGGTGTGTTCAA
Organism: Euptelea pleiosperma; assembly: GCA_035048495.1. NCBI lineage: Eukaryota > Viridiplantae > Streptophyta > Magnoliopsida > Ranunculales > Eupteleaceae > Euptelea > Euptelea pleiosperma. Next base: position 3,179,574 of record CM068545.1, read on the forward strand.
GAAGGTAAGGACAATATCACGTGAATGGGTTACAAGAGATGATAATTTCATTGGTTTTCAAAATATATATATATAAATATAATAAAGAAAGAAAAGATTAAAAAAATATCAAACTAAGATAGATGAAAGGGACCTTACCTGAATAAGAGAAGTTGTCGTTCAAAGAGGTACTGCTGGTTGAAGAGATGAAAGTGGAGGTGTTTCAGTGTTACTCAGCTGCCGCCTTCTGGACTGCAGCTCTTAGAAGCCGTCTGGAGATCCTCTTGATGGAAGTAAGGTTGAAAAGATTGAGGGGCAAGTAATAACGTCGATTGGTCTGCAACTCCTCAACGGATTGCGTGATAGTGATGGAAGCAAGAAAGGAATGGAGTTGATCTCAGGTTCAAGGGAAGAGGAGCAACAATTGAAAAGGAGTGTGTTTTTTTTTATGCACGTGGATATGTGCGTAACAGATGGGCGAGAGAGACTCGTTCGGCTGTTGAATTTAGCTTTATCCAAAACAAGGAAACGATATAGTATCCTGGTTGGTTTGTTGTGTACAGGTGAAACACAAAGAGATAGCGACACGTATACAGGTTTGTTACGATTTTGGGGGTTTAAACAATTAGGTGTTTACCGATTAGTGATTGGTTATGTGAGTTCTGAACTTTTGTTGATTAGATAATCAGTTGGGAAGAGAACACGTGTTATTTGAGAGAAGACGTGGAGAAAATGTGGGAAGGCTTGGTGGAGTAATGGATTTGGTCAATCACCGATTCAAAAGGCTTGGACGGTTATTAGTGGTAATGGTTTGAGTAACAAAAAAAAAGGTGGGCATAGGTATTGGGTTTTGTTGTTGTGTTTGTCAAACACTAAAGGATAGTTTTGGGTTGGATGGTTAGGATGTTTTCAATCAAGAGAAAAGGAAAATAATAAAAATTAAAGTGGTCACGTATGGTTAGTATATTATCCAAGCTAAGTTTGATTAAAGTATAAGATAGGATAATTAAATAAGTTGGGTTAAAGTAAGATATATTAATATTCATATAGTTTGGATTTTAATTAAGACCTTATACTTAATCTCTAGGTAATGGGTTACTTGTTCCCCAATAATTATACTTGATGTGATTAATGCATGCAACTTATAGTTTAATATACATGTGAGTGTTGTGTCAATTATACATGTATATATGTATACATATACTTACCCATTAAATAATAGACAAGATATTTTAAACTCCATATTTACATTAAGTTTGATTATACTTGTAATGTCTAAATGATCTGCTCAACATGTCGGACTCATATCAGTCCACAAAATGTGTGGTTCTACTGAATCCATGTGGGCCCGCACAAAACGGCCCTTAAACTCTCGAAATTTTAATTTTTTCGAAATTGAACGAAATTTCACGTGGCTATTCTAATAGTTGGATAATTGTGTTTCGTAAAGGAAAATGTATGAAAAATGGTCAAGAAATTCAAAATGGTCCAAAATACCCTTTAAGGTTTTTTTTTTTTTTTCGGGTTTTACACAACCTGCAGCCGCCATGTTCAACAAGAGAAGGGAGAACAAAAACCCTAGAAAAAAAAGACAAAAGGAAATAAAAAAAAAAAAAAAAAAAAAAATATATATATATATATATATATATATATATATATATATATATATATCGGTTCAATATTGGATCGGTATAGGGTCGATCCGGTACCGATCCGATAAGTAAAAATAAGGTTCCAGACCCGGAATTTTCGGATCGGATCGGATCTCGGGTTTGATCCGATCCATTTCCAGCCCCACAAATGGGGCAAACGAGAGGTGGCCCATCACTAGGGCTGCAACTCGAGCTGGTTGGGGGTCAACCTGACCTTGGAGGTACTTATCCCGAGCCCGAGGCCAACCCAATGTCGGGCTCAAGATTCTCAATCCAAGCCCAATTAGATCGATTTTGATCGGGTTGGTGATTTTCCACCGAAATGCATGCTGTAAAACATTAGATTAGCCAAATGAACAAAAAAAGAATTTAATTTAATTTTTTTTTGGAGAATCTCCAAAGAGGCAGGAAAGATTTATTGATTGAGAGACAAAAGTACACCTAGTCAGGGGGGCGTAAGTACCTAACCCCTCAAAATGTTAACAATAAATGAAAAGCAAATGCATACTAGCAGAGGATATATACATGGAGGATCCAGCCTCATCTCTAATGTAGGGAGTATCGATCATATCCAGATGGATAAAGCCGATGAGCCGAGTAGGAACAGAGTCTTTAAATTCTTGATATGATCTGACGTAAAGGCCCTGAAGGGCCATATAATCCGCAACGGCATTCGACTCTCTCTAGATGTGAATGACGGAGAGTAATCAAACTCTTTAAGAATGTCTAAGATTTTCCACCACCACTATTTCAAATGCCAAAGAATGAGAACGGGTTTAGTGATCTAAGAGACCACAAGCTTAGAGTTTAACTGAATATTGACTTTGTAACGCCCGATCTTCTTACAAAGCTTCAACCCATCAAGGATAGCTCTTAGCTCCACAAGGTTATTTGTCCTCTTGCCATAAAAAGAGTGAAATGCCATAAGAAGATTACTACTATGATCTCTGATGAGGCCTCCACCATTAGCAATATTTTGGCTGGAAGATGCGCCATCCACATTTAAAGCAATTTCATTAGCATTAGACTTCTCACAGTGTAAACAGTACTAGCCCTTCTAGCAATAACTCCAAACTCCCCCAAGTTGAGATTCTCAAGAATATGTTGAAGATGCCCATCATTAGGCTTAGTTGAGGAAATGTTAGAGTTGATATCTCAGATCCAATACCAGATTTTTCTCCTGATGAATGTGAAAATTATTACAGTTCCCCTCATACTTTCCTTTGTTCCTTTCCAGCCAAAGAATCACTAAGGGAACGATAATGTAAAGATTACCTGGTTGGGACTTTCTAGAAGTGATAGAAAACCATTTCCGTAACATAGCGCCAATCCCCACACATTTGCAAAAATTAACGCCAAATGTAGTATTGAAAGGTTCCCACACAACTTTACCTAACTCATTGTCCAAGAACATATGCTTGATATTTTCAATGCTAGGAGAAGAGTAGCGGTGGCACTTGGAGGCAATATTAACAAAATTCTTTTGTATCACAAAATCAACTAGCTGGATAACACATTTTTCTCTACGATCTCATTGATGTTGAAATTGTTGGCAATTAAGCTTTTTCTAGACTAGTTCTCAAACCAGAAGTTCATACCCCCTTCCTTAATAACCCATGTAGAGTTGCGACATAAGAATTCTAAAGATTTTAAAGAGACCCTCCACATCTGGGACACACCCACCTTAGCGTCATCCAAAAAAATAAAGCCTAGATTTCTCAAATATTTTTCATGCATAAACCGAGCCCACAACAAATTTATTTTACTAATTTTCCACATTCTCTGCATCTTGAAACATTTCATAACCTCAAAGATATTTTTGAAAAAAAAAATGAATTTAATTTTAGAAAGAATCATAGATTTAAGCTTAAATTATATGATTTCAAAGGGAGGGATGACTATTCGAAGAAATAAATCAATCTTTTACATTACCTTAAGGCTTTATGTATGAATATTTGAATTAAATACCAAATATTAATGAATTCCATCAAAAGGACAAAATCAAGAAATGTTCATATGTATATATTGGGTAAGGTTAATTGCCTGAGTTTTGAGCTTGAGCCCAACCCGAGTAGTCAACCCAAGCCTGACTCGAAGTTGGGTTGAGGCCGTCAGACTCGGGTTGAATCCGCCCTAGTTGCAGTCCTACCCACCACGTCATGCACACCTCACGCATGAGAGATAATGAACTACTCAACTAATTAATTAGAAAAGTCACCATGTGATATGCCCCACAAGAAAAACAATTTTTAAATTTAATTGCACATGCTTCATAGTTTATTAGGACATTTTTAAAAGAAAACAAGACGGTGGTGATCACTTTTGAGATTGGGCCTGCAATTTAAAAAGGTGAGTATAGATCTAATTTAGATCATCCAAATAACCTTTTAACGTGCTGACTGGGCCAATGATTTATGATGTTTTGTCATACATTACACCTATGCTGCATCATCCTCGGCTCACTATTGGATCATCTATTGTAATCCTAATGTTTATTAATCCAGATCTTAAATAACTGCCTGTAAGTACAAGGAGGTCTCTATAATCGTTTCTAGATTTGATTCCATCATCTAAAAGTTTGGATCATCTGGAATTTTGACCAAGGACATTTTTCTGTCGGGACCTGTTCAACAATGGGTCCTCTCACCCTACAGATGTCATTCATCAAATGGGAGATTACGGTTACATGTTGGGAAAATGGGAAACTACCAAAAATGTGCTCGTCTTCCTCGCGTGCCCTGCATGGAAACTGCGGCTGGACCAATCCTTTACCAACTCAGAACAACTAAGGAATTTCATATAACCTTTCTATTCTATTTCTAAGTTAAAGTTAAGGCCGAGTTACCGCCCTAAAATGACAGGCTCCGGTTACAGTACACTTTTTGAGACACGTGGCATACTCTTAGAGGACTCTGACCGTATGGATGTTTGGCCAATTCCTAAGTGGACCTACAAACCAAAAATTAGCCTCCTGATTAGTGATTTATAGGCGTTGGAATGGACTTGTTTTCATGGGTTGATCTCAACTGTGGGAATTTGAGCAGTATTTGAGGTACAAAGATCCAACGTCTAGAAATCACTAATCAGGCTGCTTTTTTGTTTTTAGGTCCAACTAGGGATTGCCCAAACATCGATATGGTCGGAGTCCGCTAAGTGTGTGCCACGTGGCTCACATTATGTCCTGTAACCGAAGCCTTGTCATTTTGGGGTGGTACATGGAGCCCGACCTTAAAGTTAATTGATTTCCATGTTACAGTTTGTAAATTACGCTTATGAAACAGTCAAATGTGGTCGGCATCTACAGACAGCTGCGTTGCATAGGCTGATTTTTGGATTACTCACCTAACCAGAATCATTCTAATTGGATTCCTCACCTAACCAGTTCACATAGGCGGTGTCCCACACTGCAATGGCGTTATGAGGAGGTGTACCTAAGGTCCATCATACTCAATTCACTCTACACATAATAATATGCACATGGCCGTTCGAATCATTGTTCAAAGCCGTTCAGCTGTAGGGTCACTTCTTGAATGGTGTATAACTCAATAATCATACTAATGAGACAGGTGGCATATTATTAGAGGGCGATGACCGTATGGACGTTTGGCCAGTCCAATCATTGGACCCGCAAACCACAAAATCAGCCTGACTAGTGATTTCTAAGCGTTGGATTGAAGTTATTTTCATGGGGTTGATTTTAACCGTAGGAATTTGAGCATTATTGAGCGTTATTTGGGTGCAAATATCCAAAGGTTGTAAATCACTAACCCGACTTACTTTTGGGTTGCAGGTCCATCGAGGGAGTGGACAAACATCCATACGGTCAGCGCCCTCTAATAGTGTGCTACGTAGCTCGTATTGTGAATTGTGACCCGCTTCTATCACAACCTGCTGTGACCGATCTTTTAATCTTGAAGGATGAGATCAACCAGTGATTTTGACTTCTGTGTAATTTTCCATTCTCTAAATTGAATGGTAAAGATTGATGAGTGGGTTATGTGGTACGGGGTTTAGGGTAAGGTTTAAAAATCAGCCGTTATAACGAAAATAATGGCCGTTATAACGGATTCGGAACTACCCCGTTACGTTACGTACCATTAGAACGCCCAGAAAATAACGGCCGTTATTTTCTGAAAAAAATTGTGAAAAAAAAAGGTCATTTTTTCTATTTTTTTCCGTTATATTCTGTTTTTGAAATTTTGAAGGCTCTGGGACTGTTTCGTAACCCAAAATTGAGCCGGATTTGGATTTGTGATTCTCTGTGTTTGGGAAGACCGAATTCAAGGAATTATATTTCCAATTCCGTGATTTTTCCGGAATTAGAAGTTTTTGGGGGGAGAAGAAACTTCTAATTCCTGAAATTCTATTTCTGAGCGGAGAAATTCAAAAGAATTTTTATCGGGCTCCAACTCACACACTCATCCCAAGGTGGACCTATAAATAAAAAATCAGCAAGATTAGTTATTTAAAACCGTTGGCTTGATGTATTTTTTGGTTGATTCTTAACAGTGTGATATCTAGCATTATTTGGGGTACTTAGATCCAAAGGTTAGAAATTTTTAATCAGCCTGAATTTTAGCATATAGGTCCACCTACGGATGGGACAAACATCCATATGGTCCGTGGTCACTACTAATGTGCCACGTGGTTTATACTGTGGTGCATCGTCAATGGATTACAAAATTGTAACCGTTTGATTGATGTCTTTTATGGGTTGATTTTTAACCGTGGGATCTATAGCATTACTTGGGGTACAAAGATCCAAGTTGAGAGATAACTAATCAGCCTGATTTTAGTTTGTAAGTCCACCTAGGGATGTATCTAACCGTTGGATTGGTGTCTTTTATGGGTTGATTTTTAACCGTTGGATTTCTATAATTAGTTGGGGTATGAAGATCCAAAGCTTATAAATAACCAACCAACCTTATTTTTAGTATGTACACCTAGGGTTGGGATAAATATCCATACAGTATTAGTGATTTATAAACACTGGATTCGTGTCTTTTATGGGTCGATTTTTAACTATGAGATATCTAGCATTATTTGAGGTACTCAAATCTAAAGGTCAGAAATAACTAATCAACCTGATTTTTAGTATGTAGGTCCACCTTGGGATGGGATAAACATTACTACGGTCTATTGTTTCTAATAATGTGCCACATGGCGTGCTCAGAATGTGGTCCATTAGTAGTGTTGATAATGGACATCTGTATTTGTTGTTTCATGTGCCACTTAGGCTTTAGCCATTGATATTTTGACATGGGTTAATCATAGTCAAAAAATTATCACAATAATTTTAATTATTATTTTTAAAATTTTTAATTTAAAGTAGCATCGATAACATTTAATTGATGGATGACAAAAAAAATAGCAATCGTTATAACACAAAGTTCATGAGATGATATTTCTCTTACGTAGATGGATGGAAATTTTAATTCTGTTAGATATCCAAATAGTTAGAATTAGAATTCATTGGGAATTCCAAGTAATTTCCACAATGCAACCAAACTCCAGAAGTTTCAATTCTTTGAATTCAAATTCTTAGAAATCACAAATCCAAAAATTCTATTTTCAATCCCAAATCCGTGTCTGGTTGCCAAACAGACCTGAGCGGAAAAAAAAAAAAAACAGTAACGCCCCCAGACCGTTATAACGGTCCCTAGTCCCTTTTAAACCTTGGTTTAGGGTACACTTTTAAATTACAAAGTAAGGGTCATGGTGCTTATAGAAAATAAAATAAATATTTGAAAATAATGCTAGTGGTAGAAGAAAATAAAAATAATCCCTCACCTAACTAGAAAAGTAAACGAAGAAAACAAGAAGTGATAAGTTCTCATCTATCTTTTATTTATTGTAAGACAATGAACTCCTCAACTAATTAGAAAAGTCGATCACCCTCTATTTTTAACCGAGTGCATGTTTGATTTTGCCAAATGAGAAAATTGTATTTTTCTGGGGAAAACACAGTTGTCCTTATTAGATAGTCATTTTAAATCAATTTTTCCTCCTAATCCGGAACTCATTTCCCATCTAGAATCCAGATAGGTGAGAGTTCGTTTCCACCTCCAAATATGCCTTTATTTTCTCACATGATTGAAATATCTGTTCTCAGTGGCGCGATTATTGTAAGTCTTCGAATTGGTATTCGAGTAGAATAGATTAATACTAACGTGCAGGTGGCCAAGCATGTGGTAGCGGGGGATAGATTAATACTAACGTGCAGCCGTGCAGGTGGCTAAGCATGTGGTAGGGTGGCGCGATTGTTGAAAGTCTTTGAATCGGTATTCGAGTAGAATGGATTAATACTAACGTGCAGGTGGCTAAGCATGTGGTATGAATCGGTATTCGAGTGATGTCCCATATGGATCTCACCAAAGCCGTGTGATCTAGTAATTTTTATTATTCACTGCTTCCCTATGGGCACATTGACCCCGTGGATATTCATATAAAAAATCATCTTTATTAATGATTTCTAGCTTAGTTCCCAGGGTTGAATCAAATGGCTAGAATCACTCCTTAAACAGTGCTAAAGTCTAATGGCCACAGATTTCAACCTGATTTTTTTATATGAATTTCTACCAAGGGGGTGGGCTATAAACATCCATGCGGTAAGCGGGCCCAGAGGGCATCGTGAGATCTACTGGAGATTCGGGGATATCACTACTCTTTATTTTTCTGTTGTTTATAAATTAGATTTCAATCAACGGTTCAAAATGAGGGACTCTTTTCAGTTAGCCCCACTTGGCATGGACCACTAAAGATGTCCGTAGAGGAAAACATTTTTAAATATGAAATGATTTGCCGGTATTGACTTTCTAATACTTTAGGCCTCTAGCTACTGAGGGGTAGAAGAAGAAAGAATCAGGTCAGACCTCAACTGCTTTGGAGAGCAAACTTTTTTTCAGTGAGGTTTGTGTTTTATGTGAATTCATCCAGAAGAGAATTCCAAATTTGAAATGGCAGAAACAATTGTAACGTCTCTTATTTCCATGCTAGGAGAGAGGGCAATTGCAGAAATTGTTGCAGAAACTAGGAACCAATTGGGAATTGGTGACGACATTAAGTTCATCAAGGATGAGCTTTCTGCCATGAAGGCCTTCCTAAAGGATGCAGAGAAGAGAAGTTTGGGGGGTGAGATCGTGAGTGAGTGGGTGACACAAGTGAGGGATGAAGCCTACAAAGCTGAGGACGTTCTCGAGGAGTTCCTCGTTCGAATGAAGGTCCTCAAGTCTACAACACCAGCACGTTGTCTGGATATTAAGTTCTATATTTGCTGTATACCAAGCTTCTTTAATCAGATGGGAATCCGTCATCGATTTCACTCTCAGATTGAAAGCATCAAAAAGGAGGTGGACAACATCTCAAGGAGAAGGCTGCAATACAACCTTCAAGAAGAAGGTGCCAGCTCAAGTCTCGAAGAAGAACCCATGGGAGATTATGGCGCGTCTTCTCCTTTTGTCGAAGAAGTTGATATCGTGGGGATCGATGGAGATGTGAAACAACTACGGGAATGGTTGATACCTGAAGAAGAGGCCCATCAGCGATTGATAATTTCAGTCGTTGGAATGGGAGGTTCAGGGAAGACCACTCTCGTAAAAAAGATTTACAATGATCTCAAGGGAAAATTTGATTGTGATGCTTGGGTCTCTGTGTCCCAAGACTTCCAAGTAAAGGAGATCTTAAAAAGCATGCTTCAAGGATTTCGTACAAGTAGAAAGGAGGAGTGGCCTCTAATTGACTTGGAGACAATGGCAATCAATACGTTGCAAGAGACAATCCACCGATACTTGCAAGATAAAAGAAGGTATGTCCTTGTACTTGATGATATCTGGAATGTAAATGCTTGGGAACGAATTAAATATGCATTGCCACTTGAAGGTGGAGGTAGGGTTATCTTCACAACTCGCATAACAGACGTAGCTTCTCCTGCAAATGAGAATTGCAATGTTAACAAACTGAAGCTGTTGTCCGATGAAGTGGCTTGGGATCTCTTTTCTAGAAAGGCATTTAAAAATAACAACGATGCTCCAGGATGTTGCCCTCAAGAATTGAAAGAAATTGCAGAGACAATAGTGAAAAGGTGTGGCGGTTTACCACTTGCGCTTGTGGCCATTGGGGGCCTAATGGCGAAGAAGAGCACTAATCCATCGGTGTGGGAAGATGTACTTAAGAATCTTGATTGGGAATTAAATCAAAATCAAGATCTTGAAAAAGTAAAACGAGTGTTGTTGACAAGCTACAAATATTTACCCCCTGCGTTAAAATATTGTTTCTTGTATTGTGGTATGTTCCCAGAGGATTATAGAATCAAGGCAACAAGATTGATTCGTCTATGGGTTGCTGAAGGTTTTGTCGAGGACCACCCTCGAAAGACGCTAGAGGAGGTTGCATATGACTACCTTATTCAGCTCGTTAATAGGAGCATGCTCCAAGTTGATAATAAACCAGGCGATGTTGGTGTGAGAGCGTGTAGAGTCCATGACCTGATGCGTGACATTGCCATTCTCATGTTTAAGAAGGAAGATTTCGGTACAGTTTTCACAAGCCAAAGCAATAAAATGGTCATGGAGGGACAACGACATGTGGCAATGCATAACGCCTCATTTTCTACTCTTCCATCAAGTGCAAACAGGGTTGATCTAAAAGCTCGCTCCTTGCTCCTATTTTCCATGAACAACAATGAGTTTCCGTCGTCATCGTCAACTTTGATGCTCCAAATGTTACTGAATCTAAAATTGTTGCGGGTGTTAGATTTGTCGAACACGAACATTGACCATTTGCCGAGTGAAGTGGGAAACTTGATTCACTTGCGATATTTGAGTTTGAGGTGGATGCGGGTGAAGAAACTTCCTGGTTCGTTACATAAGTTACAAAATATACAAACTTTGGATGTTCGAAATACAGAAGTGGTGAGTTTGCCACGTGGGATAAAAGTGACAATGTTTCCACAACTCAGGCATCTACTCTTAGCAACTGGTTTAGTTGATGATCGGGTGGTCTCAATCGATTTGGGAATAGTGTCAACTACTTCGTACAGTAGTAACCTACAAACACTGTCGGGAGTGGTAGCTAATAAGCGGTTACTACGTGAACTTGGTTACTTGACTCGACTTCAGAAATTAAATATTCATGACGTGAAAGGAGAATATTGCGTAGAGCTGTGTGATGCTATTAAGAAGATGCAACACCTTCGCACTTTGCTGATAGCGGGAATTGCTGAAGAAGAAATCCTTGATTTGAAAACCATGTCACCACCTCCCCTCCATCTAGAGAAATTATACTTGGCTTGTAGGATTATGACAGAAGGGCAAGGACGGTTACCACAATGGATAGGCTCTCTCAAACGTCTCCACACAGTTCGATTGGTCTTCAGCAAGTTAACGGAGGACCCATTTAGCACCTTGGCACAATTGCCTAATTTGGAGATCCTTACGCTACATACTGCTTACATGGGAAAGCAGATGGGTTGGGGCAGTGTGGAAGGGTCAGAGAAACGATTTCCCAAACTCAGAATTTTAGGTATACTTGGTATGCCTGAGTTGGAGGAGTTGAGTGAGATAGAGGAGGGGACAACCATGCCATGCCTCAAATATTTTACAATTGGTGAATGCCCAAAGTTGAGCAAGGTTCCCCATGGCTTTCAACACCTCAAAGCTCTCCATGAATTAAGAATAGGGAACATGCCAGAGGACTTCATGAAGAGGCTGCGGCGACGCCGTGAAGGTGAAGAAGTAGGAGGAGAGGACCATTGGATGATCCAACACATTCCTGCAGTTTGGATTAGCCATTCAGTTGACGATCAGGTTTACGCCTCTTGGGAAAAGTTTGACAGTTGAGAGATCCGAAAAAAGTTGGGGAAGAAATAAACATGAAGTGGTGTGGATGGGAAATTGGGAATAGGGATGGATGAGAGTAAGTTTTTATCTTCCACTGCTTTCTCTTCCAGAAAATAATCCTCACATCAATTTACATTTCTTTCTTCTTCATGATTTTCATCAAAAACTTGAGTTTTAGGGTATTTGGTTGCTGCTGTCAATAAATGTAAAGCAATTATTTTTTCCTCCTATCTTACTTTTCAAATAGACACAGTTCAAATTCAAATAGATTGCAAATGGTAAACGTAATATCTTAGGCATTTGTTGGTTTTTTTCAAATAGACAGAGTTCTTATTGAGATTATTGTTTTGGGTTTTCCATGATTACCTCTTTCTTTGCATAAGAAAATAAAATAGATTTTTCTTTGCCTTTACTGTTCCTTTTAGCCTTTTATCTTTTTATTTTTATCTATTTGATTTGGACTTGAATTGAATATGAATATGCTACACAAGTTTGAATTGGGATTTATGACTTTTCTTTCAAGATTATTTAGTGTTGTCTGAGATTTGTGTGCTTTCAATGGGGATTTGATGCTCTTGGGTGCCTACTTTAAATTTGTCTATCGGTGATGGCTCGATCAACAATGTATTTATCGAAAGAGATCGAAGTGGAAAATTAATATTTGTTCTCAAGTTTTGGATTATAAGAATAATTTACAGTGCTTTATGTATTTATTGTTTTGAATAGTATTTCATCCTTTTCATAGGTTGCCTGTTTTGACTTGTAGTGGGGTATTTCGATTTCATGTGATGCTGATTTGAGTAGTCTAGTCTCTTTCTTCAGCTATTATTGGCAGTATTGTCATCTTGACATAGTTCAGTCCTATTGATTTTGATTTGGGTGATTGGGTTGGAAAATACATGTTTGAATTTTGATTCTTAAACTGTTTCGAAAATATTGGAAAATGGAATAATATCTTGCTTTTTTCCATTTGCAGCTATTTTGATTGATTGACAGATTCGTTGTTTTTGTTCTTGTGGTAGTTACAGTTGGATGATTCAATCGATATGCAAGAATTTATTTAAACTTCTTATAGAAATTATCTTTTGGTAATGGTTATCATCAAAGCTGGGTTTGAGTGGTTCTCTTTGCCTCTGTCTTGATCTGTTTCTTGCTTAAATTACAGGACATTTGCACTCACAGGATGTGTTCAAAGAATTCCCCTCCAAAGCTTGACTTTTTGGACCATTTAAGGATACAAGGATCTCATTTGGTGATGGAGGTGAATATGGTTTAGGACAATCTTTACTTTGAGATTACAAATCAAGATTTGTGTATGTGCAATGATGGAATTTTCAGATGACTTATCTTATTTCAGAATTTCAGACTTTGATTCTTAAGAATGTATGATTACATTGAGATATTGGAAAATGGCATAAGATCTTGCTTCTCCGTTTTCAGCTTTGTTGATGGATAGATTCAGTGTTTCTTTTCTTAAAATAGGATATAGTTGGATGATTCCTTAGATATGCAGTAATGTATTTAAACTTCTCATAGAAATTATCTTTAGTATTTGGATTATTATTTTATTCCAAAAGGAATTTTTCAAGAAGTTCCATGTTAGTTAATTTGTCTTGAGAGTTGAGAGAATGCAACTATTTGGATTTAATAATGGTTTAGTCATTGTTTCAGCTTCACCAAAGTCGATACAATGTAGAAGGAAGGTGGTATCTTGTTGTTTTAGTTATTGGTTATCACTAAAATTGGGTTTTAATGGTTCTCTCTGCTTTCGTCTTGATTTTATTTTTGTGTTGAATTACAGGGTGTTTGCATGGAATAGCTTTTTATGCATGAATTATGGTTATAATTCAGAGGATGCAATGTGTTGCTCAGTCAAAGAAGCCCCCCCAATGTCTGGCTTTTTTGAAACATTGAAGTACATGACGGGTCTCATTTGGTGATGGAGGCGAATATGGTGTAGACTAATCTGTATTCCATTTTATCGTTGTTGTCTATTGCTTATCAAGATTTGTGTATCCGTAATAAGTGAACTTTTGGATGACTTCTCTTCAAGGAATCTTAACTCTTGAAGTAATTGAAGGAACCCATTTGGTTTAAGTCACCCTACTGGAGTGTAGGTCCATTTGGTGTCACTCGAATTGCAGTAAAATAATTAAGTTTACGATCCAATCTATACACTCATGGTTCAAAAAAACTTCCATAGTACTGTCACTCTGGAATTTTAATTTGGTTGTCATAGCACCAGGAAATTCTACCTTATTCTTTTTTCTCTTTATTTGTACCTGACATTTAGATTTCCAAGTTCTAAGGTTCCAAGACTGCAAGTTGATGCTTTGTGTTATATATAGGGCCCTTTCCCTCGAAGGTTTTAGCTTTGGACTGGGTGATTTTGTTTTTCTGGTCTTTTGTATATATTTTGTTCTTTTTTTTCATTTCCTTTTGTTTTGTATTTTCTGGTTTGGCTTTTCTGCTGATAAGGAGTTATAAATTGGGATAATGCTTTGTTCTTGTTAGTTTCTTGAATTCGACTCTCTATTTCTTGGGTTATTATCTGATTATTGGGGATGTGTTTTTGGCTGTTGTTGGGAAGTTGATAATTTTGACTGCATACTGTAACGATATTCACAAAATTGACATCTTAATTATGCAATCTTATTTCCTCTTAGTAGGCCCCACCACCCTGGTTAATGAGTGTGATATGTGGAAAATGGTGGGACTATAGTTTCATTCATAGTTACCAGGAAACTCATTTCCTCCTCGTTTAAACTGGTGTTGCCCGTGCGCGCGCGCGCGCACACACACAAGATGAACCAATGAGTACACATACATGGGTGGGACTTCTTAAAAAAAATTATGACTAAGACTCTAACCAAATGTATCTCTTTGTCGGTTTATTGACATGGTAAAATCAACTTGTTTACTTTAACCACCATTCCCTATTATTGTCAACCAGTTAATAAATAAACTCCCTATCACATTATTTGGGTGATCACTGAAATATGATTTTTAATTAGTCTAAAATATGTACAAACATTACTTTTGAGAATCACCTGTCTGAGAATATTAACTTCTTTTTTTCAGTATAAATTCTATGAGATGACTACTAGAGTTCACTTTTACATAGATCAATGAAATAGTAATAGACAATCTCTACTATGAGACTCGGCCCAATTAAGCCATCAGTAATGTTAATTGTAACTTTCGTTTCCTGAAATACCCCTACAAACATTTATGGGTTATTGGTTGTAAGAGATGGTATTTTAGTCTTTAGAAAAACCAAATAACTAGTTAACTACTCGATGACTCTTCCAAACCAAAGGGTTTATAACCGTAGATTGAAGATCGTTAGTAGCTTTTTTCCGTCTTTTTCGAGTAATATAGCAGATGGTTCGTTGATTGTGCACGGGTTCTTGTGGCTGAAACTACATTACAAACTACAATCATACTGAAATACATAGATTCTTGAATGGGCCATTTACCCAAAAATCATACTAAACTAATGATCGCAGTCATCAAACCAATTGCTTGCTTTAGAGAAAGATGGTTAGAGTCAAGAGAGAGACAACCCTATTTATTTCAATCCTCCATTTCTTAATCCTTTGCTCAGGTCAACCTTCATTAATACACTCTACTTTGAGGGAGCAGCAGAAGCAAGAGAAGGATGATCAACCCATTTGAGCTTCAACTCAATCTCCCCCGACTCCACCCCACTCAGTCTCAACCAAGCATCCTGCACAACCTCACCAGCTACACAACTTACACGGCTCTCCCTAACAAGGCAGTTATCACTATCTGGAACCACTGTTCTTATCCTTGTGTCCCCTGCCGAAGCCTGCAGGACACGTTTTATCCTTGCTGCCAATGCGATCTGTTGAAGGCTAAGGTGTGCATATCCCATCTTATCATCTGTTTTGATAAGATCTTTGTCGAACACCTCCTGTGGAAGAGAGATCCAGGCATGTTTATATGAGTCTCATTTCTAGCAAAATGTCAAGTCGTTCACAGTTTCTTTAGTTTTCCCACAAAATTAAGAGAGAATTTTGTGTTGTTGCTCTAAAGCACCATCGTCAGATTATACTTATCATCTGAGAGGGAACTCAATGCCCATGTCAGCAGTATAATTTGCCTAGTCTGCAAACAAGAATTTTCTTCTGTTGCTCTAAAGCACCTTCTTGGCATTTTTCTTTTTGCCTTTTTAAAAAAAAAAAAAAATTAAGGTATTCTAGTCGTTCACATATAAACAAGAGCCATTTTGGAAATTCCTCCCAAGTATTTTAGTGATTTTGTTTGTTTGTTTTTGGACAAGATTGAAGAAACAGTAAATAATATCAATATCTTTGATGTTTTCAAGGTTAAATTGGGAGGCAAATATGGACATTAACAGAAAAGCTATCCAGGCAAAAGTAACTCCTGGGGAATGTTTTCTCAGAGCTTGTAGGCTTGTGGGGCAATTTTTGTTGTTGTTTTAGTTCTTTCTTTTATTTAATATAAATTTCTTTTATTGACCAAAGAGAAGAAACGAGCCTTCAATACATTCTAGATATTTGATTGATGTACACATAAATCAAGGTCATGCATTCATTTGATCAATGGCTGTGGCATCCTCAGAGGTGCTTAATTGATTGAAAGGTCGGGATCAATGGCTGAATCTGGGTAAATAGGAGATAACCCTACCATTCACAGTAGGGGCCCATTCCATGTTACATTTCCTTAATCAATGGCATGTAAGTCCCACCCATGTATGTGTTACAAATATGGCACCTTGGCAGACTTCTAAAGATAACAGTTATGCATGCGTTTATAGATTATGTTATACATTTCTGTGTTGCGACAATAAATTAAAACAGGGTCTTTGTTTCTTCTGGGTACATGACAGTCGACCAAAATGGAACAAGATAAAGGCAGGACTAATTGCTGTGGAAGAAAACAGCCATGTTGACAGAAATACTTCAAACTTCCTGATTCAGGTTTTAAAATAATACAATTTTTTTTGGGAACATGTATGATATAAACAGCATTATATAGCATGGGGAAAACATGTTCAAACATGAAGAACGTACCAAGTTTAGAACTCCAACAGGTTCTGTAACGGAGAAGGTTAACTCTTCATTCCAAACGGGATTAAGGCAACTGTTAATAACCTTGGTCTTTGCAGTCTGGTCAGAAGATAAATAATGAGTCAGTAATATTAAGTGTAGTAAGGAAACAGGAGCTCATGCATGGAGACTCTACTGTAAAGTGCCTACTATTCATTTAAAAATTATCTCAGTTTCTTAACTTTGTTAAATGAGCTTACATGTTAACGTTCAGGTAATCCTTATATATAAATACATACATATATTGCATAAAAATTTTATAAAAAAAATATATAGGCATATGTAATAGAATATACGTAATGGATGAAACACAAGAAAAGAGTTACATTTGATATAGCCCTACGATGTGTCTGCATTTGTCCGACATGGTGACGTTTCTAAACACTTAAGCGTTCATTTAGTTAGGCAATAATGAGACTGGATGTTTCAATGTAAATGACAAAATGGCATCAGAAAGGTCATTCCTTTACAAACGATGGAAGATCTGGATAAATGCATTTTATTATTATCTTTTCAGGGAAAAATTATCTTGTACAGTTATTTGTATCAATAAACATTACTAAGACGTGAAAAAGCAATACAGATAAAACCTCTAAAGGTCGTGAGAGACCATATATAGTACGGAAAAACATCCTTTGCAATTGAAGAGAGATGCCATAGATTTTTCTTTTCTTTTCTTTTCTTTGATGGGTAAACTAAATTTGCCAGAGAACAAGAAAGGATACAAAACTGCTTGAGCCCAAGGAAGGATGAACAAGCAAAGAAGATAGATGTCATAGTTGGCTGGCTTATCGACAAATAAATTTGCCTCTATTGTAGTTTGAAGTCCAAATTATTACATGATCATTTCTAAATCTTTCATGTCTTATGGATTCTTGGGCAATATTACTAACCATCTAAAAAATAAAAGCAAACATAAAAGGGGATTAGGTAAGCACATCCAACAATCCCATTATTAACAGAGATGAAAGAATCCTAGGAACTCAAAGAGACCTGATTACCCAGCTTGACCACGACATAAGGATCGCTCGTCCTGAAATCCCGAACTACCAGCTTTTTCCCTTGCAGTACAATCACTTTTACCAGCCCAATAGTCTCCCCCATATATCTGCTTCTACTAAGACATCAATTTCGAAATGATTACTGCCCCCGCTGAAATACAAAGTCTAGTATAGCTCAGGATAAGCCTAAGTGAAATAAAAAATTGCAGCTAAATGTAAATCTAGATAATCAACAAGAAGACTTAAATATAAATCATCATCATTAACAGTGCCTTATCCCTGATTCCCTACTACTTGAGGTTGGAACCATGAATCCTGTTCCGCCATTCAATTCTTTTTAGAGAATAACGGACTTAAATTTATATAAAAAAAATAGCTTTGTTCACTGATTAAGATCATAAAAGCTAAAGTGTTGATCTCTTGTTTGTTCTTGAAGGAAATAGCTTCAAACAAAAAGCCAGGGGATGAGATATTTATAGCTTTTACTTAAATTTTGAACTAAGGAAAACCAGAAAGGTAAAAATATATATGTAATCAGCTAAAAGAAAGGTAAAACTTTTTTGCAGTAAAAACTATCTTTTTTAGCGCAAAATGAAGATCCTAACAGGCCCTAATATATTTTACATTGAATCAAAACCAAGAACTGAAATTGGAAGAAATATGAACAAAACTAACAGAAATTAACAATACGAAATCAAATTTATAAAAGAAAATCAATCAAATTAAACTGCAACTAAAATTAAAAATATCAAAACACAAAAAAGGGGGACAAAACGACTACAAGAATTTTGCAAATAAGAAAGAAAAAAAGATCTTTTATTCCCTTTTGTTCATGAAAAAAGAGTAAAGTGTGGAACCCTAGATCTTCAATTCAAGTATAACGGCTCCAATACAAGTGTGTGTTAGATAAAGAACCCCTAATTATCGCAGCAATCTGCAAGAAGAGCTCAAAAAAATGTAAAACACACAGAACAAAAGGCAGCATTAAAATTTTTACCCAGAAAACCAAATTTCAATATAAACAAAAACAAAAACGGAAGCACCATCAACGAAACCACTCCATTTTATTTGGAGAAAAGCAAAACCGCGATCGTACAGACCCAAAGAAGCAAAACCACCATTACTTCTCTCTCTATTCGAAACAAAACTCACCAAAACAAAACAAAACCTTCATTCAATATAGAAAACCAAAAAAAAAAAATAAAAAAAATTTTGGAACAAAACTATATCCATTTGGTACTTCACACCGAAACAGAAAAAAGGAAACCAACTAAACGTCGGAGAGAGGAGAAGCAAAATCGCCATTTACCACCAAAGGAATAAAACCAGAAACCTCTTAACTGGTAAAACCGCTGTCGAAAGAAAATAAAAGACAACATACCAGCCAAGCTCGCCCTCTTGTTACTTTGTTAGTTCTCCTCTTGCTCTGTTCTGTTTTCCTTTAAATTGGCCGAAAAAAGAATCTGATTTTTTACCTAGCAATTAGATTCACCGGCGATTCCAGGTCACTGATGAAAACCGGGTTCCAACTCAAAACCATTTCGACCGACAGTTGTCGGTCACCGAAGACTCCACATCAAACTTTGGTGGTTAATTAATTGGGAAATTCTATTTGCACCCCACAAATTCCATTAACACCCCATTTGGGTACTTTTGGGCCAAAAATACCATCAGACAAAAAATTAAAAAAACAAACAAAAACAAAAACAAACACCCCACTCTTCGTCCCTCCCTCTCCACCTCTGTCTCTCTGTCACCAAGAAAAACAAAACCTAAAACAAAAGAAAAAAAGGAGGTTGCCACCACCATAAGTACGTCTCTCTCTCCCCCCACATCACTAACTACTGTGGGGCCTGTGAGTGAGAGAGAGAGAGTGTGTGTGGTGAGAGAGAGCGGTGGAGAGGGAGAGAGGATGGTGAGAGGTGAAGAGGGAGGGACGAAAAGTGGGGTGCTCTGATTTTTATTTTTTTTTTCTAAGGGCATTTTCGGCCCAAAAACACCCAGATGGGGTGCTTATGGAATTTGTGGGGGTGTAAATAGAATTTTCCTATTTAATTTTATTCCTGTTGGGAGCCGGTTGAAATTGGAAGACTTTGTTGGTTCATTTGCAGTACGCCGAATGCACATTTTGCACGAGGAGGACCAATAAAACGGTCCGACTTCATAAATAGGAGGTGGGCCACGCGAATCGCATTGGAGATGACATAATTCAGATAGATAACTGTTATTTTGACATTATCATGTGGACACATCACCCAACCCTAGGACCTACAGATAAAAAAATAGAAAATTTCTTAAAAGAAAATAAATTTTAAAATATTTACAAAAAAGAAAAATACTTTTCTCAAATCCCGAAAAAGAAAACTAAACACCCTTTGAAAGGGTATTTCGTCAGGCTGTCAGTTGAATTAGTCGACGACTGACTAACGATTGATTGATGGCTGACACGCCTGACAGACGCCATTTGAAAGAACGTTTATTCCTGAAAAATAGTTTTTTAAAAAACGTTTTTTATGGAATAAACGCCATTTCAAAGGGCGTCTGTCAGGCGACGACTTAAATTCCTCTTAAGTCACTTTCATCTATTCTCCCAGCATCTCTCCTATCTCTCTCTGCTTTCTCTGGCGAACTCTCCCATCTCTCTCCAGCGGTCTCATCACGCACGGCCTCCTTTCTCCAATCGAGTCCTTCAACGCGGCCTCCTCCGATTAAAACTCAGGTATGTTATTATTATTATTATTTTTTTTTGTGGGGCTTGGGGGACCCTCATTTTGACGTACACAGTAAAAATCGACGGCCCACAATTCCTCAACTTCTAAACCAATCTATGAATACCGGAATGATTTGAATTTTTGTGAGGATGATCTCCTCACCATAGAGATCATCCTCACCAAAAATCAGCCATTGATTCATCTTCTGGGTACGCCAAAATGGGCGTAAAAATTGGGGTTCCTAGATTTTTTGGGCTCAGGCTCCGGTGTTACAGGACACAATATTAGCCACGTGGCACATTCTTAGAGGACTCTGACCGTATGGATGTCTGGCCAATCCCTAAGTGGACCTACAAATCAAAACTCAACCTGATTAGTGATTTATAGGTGTTGGATTAGACTTATTTTCATGGGTTGATCTCAACTGTGAGAATTTGGGAGGTTTTAACAGGGTATACCTGAGATCTTTTTATTTGTCGAAGCGGCATTTTTGGTAGTAACGGTTCCCAACGGCCGAACGCCCTTTAAAATAACGTCTGTTAGTTGTCAAACGGCAATCAGAACCTGACATATGTTTTTTAAAAAGACGTTTGTTTCTGAAAAACGCCCTTTAAAAAATCTCGTTTTTCACTGACAGATGCCCTTTAAAAGGGCGTTTTCTAGATAAAGATGTGACAAGTAATGAAATGAAACGCCATTTTAAAGGGCGTTTAGTTACTTTTTTTGGGATTTGAGAAAAGTTGTATTTTTTTTTGTAAATTATTTAAAATTTATTTTCTTTTAAGTAATTTTCCGATAAAAAAATGGATCGTTTTCATGATTTGATTTTTAATCCTAAAAAAAATTGAGTATTATTTGGGGTACAATGATCCAAAGGTTTGAAATCACTAATCAGGCTGATTTTTGGTTTTAGGTCCACTTAGGGATGGGTCAAACATCTGTACGGTCAGTTGTCTCTAAGATTATGCCACCTGGCTCATATTGTGGTCCGTCATTAACGTTGATGATAGACGCCCGTCATCTAAGTTCTACTCTGGTGTATGAGACACGGGCACTTTTCCCGACCACTATCATATAGATGTTTGACCGGGGAAGTTCTTTTCATTAGGTTGATTTTAACCGTAAAATTTCAGCATTATTTGGGGTAGTAAGATCCAACGCTCAGAAATCACCAATCAGGCTATTTTTTTTTTTCGGTCCGTAGGTCCACCTAGAGAAGGGCCATTCAGTTAGTGGTCTCTTAAAGTATGCCACGTGGCTCATGGATCGTATAAGGCACTTTGTCGAGGTTTGACCAGTTGACTGTTGTCAGAGAAAGAATGTTGTCCAAGTCAGAAAATGCCAAATATATGGTAGGTAGCTCAGGTACACTAGAACGCTGAATCCAAACTGCAGTATTGGTTGACCATTGACTTGGGTTCTCGCCGAATTTGACTCCCGAGCTACATGGAATTACAGCTCACTGGCCTGTACGGATCCAATCACGCAAGACCTTACTTCCATCTACCTGTTTTCCTTTGTCTTCTGAGTTCTGACTTTGATTCCCGGCCGATAGTTTGTTTCTTCTACCTGTTTCACTTTGAAATCAGATTCATCTTCTCTATCAGATTCATCTGTGTCAATTGGTTTATTCTCTTTATCTTCTACCCATTCCCCTTCAGTATCTGATTTCTCTTCTCTGTCATCATCTGAGTCCGTTGGGCTCTTCTCTGTTTTTTTCTAAATGTTTCCGTTCGGAATCACCTGGATGAATGCCATGCTTGTTATTGGGTTCCCTGGAGTTTGAACACTTAAGGTTTAGAGTCTGAACTGTGAATTCTGTTTCGACGATCTAGGATTAATGCAAGTAACAGGAACAAAATAAAGCAAACGCAAAGCACTCTAACGATTTACGTGGTTCGGCTTAGAGCCTATGTCTACAGACGAAGATAGCAAGAGATTTCACTATTGACGGTGAATATTACAAGGAATCAGTCTCACGGAACCCTAGAAATTAGGCAGATCCCTACCAGAAATTAGACAAAATTGTTTCTAGGGGTGCAACACGAGGACTTCCCAGGAGGTCAGTACTACTCTCTCCCAAGCACACTCAACTGCGGAGTTCTGATGGGATCCGGTGCATTAGTGCTGGTATGATCGGACCCTAAAAAATAGTTTCGAGGGGTTCAACAACAAGAAGGGAAGTTTCCGAAAACTGTTTCCCGCAAACTCGTTCAAACCAACTGGGGTTTGTTCGAACGATGTTACATTTCGTTTGAACCAACAAATCCGAGAGCAAAAGGCAATAACCATTTTGAACCAAGTTTGACTTCGTACGAACCAACCCTGGCCGAACACACCAATGACTTAAGATTTCTAGCCATATCACAACAAATTCACAAGTTCAAAACCACATTTTTGACAAAGCATGTGTATTTGTTAGACAGTAACTGCATTTTCTTTTAATAGAAGGATGGTACCACCTCTGGTGGTGACAAAGAACACTGTCCAACTGACCTACAGGCTTGATCCCTCAAATAATTTCCAAATTAAAGCATATTACGGACCAAAACCAGAAGACCTAAGGTGCCCATCCAACTGACCTACATGCCCCTTGTGTGAGTTGAGAGTGCAATTTGTAGGATCTTTCCTCCAGTCCCCGCTGCCCCTTCAGAAGCTTGGTAACGGTCGTTTGCAATCTCTCTTCTGATTTTTTTTTTTTCTTTCTTTTTCTTTATTTCCCCTTCCCCATCTCCAACGTACAAGTCACTCTTATTCCCTTTCAAGATCAATGTGTTTATTGAAGCCCTATTGCAGCAACCATCATTAGGCTTATTTGTTTCCTGGGGGGTAGGATTGGCTCTGAAGAAGCAAAATGGGCTCTGGTGAAATAGTAATTCCCGAAATGTAAGCAGGTAACTTAAAACAGCATTATTACTCTTTTCTACCTCATTATTTGACATAAGAAATCAAGTTTTCAATGGCATTAAAGGAATTTCAAACTAAAGTACATCTCAATTTCAAAATTAAATAAAAATAGTTAGTAATGAATACCATTGGAAAGATATTGGCGAGATCTTTCTAATTGATCCAGTTTTATTGCAAAACAACTTATGTACTGGAACCTATGTTGAATTGATACAGGTACGGGTGTCAGAGTCCGACATGGGTGCAGGTGTCCGACTTGTTGAACTTTGGAAAAATAGGATTCATGGACTCGGTAGCATACTTTAAATAATGTGAAATAAAGTAATTATTATTTTTATATAATAATAAAGATAACAATGGATAATGTGATAGGATATCCTCTGCTTTGTATCATATACTTATAGATAGAAAACTACATATAATGTTATACATACAAATCTTCAATTGTCAAAGGTAGAGCTCATAAACTATGGAAAATGTTAATTAGTATCTTGTAAGTAAACAATGTAAAAACAAAACAAAGTGTTGAAGTGTCGCACCAGAATGGAAGGTGATTTCTTGCTCTGGTGGACACATATACCCATTAAAGAATAGTGAGGCTAGTCAATTCATACAAAACCATCCAGTTCATTCAGATAGAATGATTCAGTGATTAAACCAGACGGTTAATACAGTTTCCCACAAACAGCTAGTAAATAATCTGTCAGAATGATTGTGACCGGTTCTGTTTGAACCTGGTCGACCAGCTTCTTCTGTCTTCTTTTCAAAATATTGTGTAAATTGTCAAGTCTATTTAGGTTTCTCATCAATGCCACAAGTAATCCAAAATTTCCAGAATCATTCTATCAATCTTTTATTACTCAAAATGATCTTAAGTACATTAAAGCAATTTCAAAAGAGCACTTCTGGTTCTGGTTCTGGTTCTGGTTCTGGTTGTCTTTCCAAATTCACGGCCATTGCCACAAGTAGTGGCATACCCAACTAGTAACCAAGAAGAAAGAATCATCACAAGTGTTCGAGTATATCAGAGAAGAATATATTTGTGTCTGATTTACATCTAATGAATAGAGAGAACAATAAAAAAAACAGCTCATCTCTTTCACTTACAGCTTATTCCAAATTCCAAGTTCCTTATAGTATGAGCTTAGAACTGAAAGTTAAGTACAGGTTTGGTAGATTACAATAGAGATCAGCAGAGATGTGCTCCCTGACTTGGAAAGTCCAAAGTATATTGCTCGCAACCTTGTGTGACCTCCTGTGCTTCAGAATTTGTTGTCGTTAACTCACAAGCTTTCTTCTGGAAAATCTCTTTTGCTTTTCTGTACATGGAAGAAACATAAATGCTGAATTACTAAATTTTCTCTATCATAGGTTAAATGCCATAGAATAAAACTTTAAACTTAAGTTTCTTCAATGTATTGGCTTTTTGTATTTCTGTAACTAGATTAATTAGCTCCAAAACTTAAGCATGAAAATTGCCATTGTTACTTACGATTATAAGCATCAGAACGTTAACCAAGTCAGAAAGATTGTTACTTGAGCTAATCATGGAAGTGACTTAATACATATGAGATGGAAAAAGATCAAAATAGAGGATAATGAGTTCTCTATACTGTCACAAGAAGATTAGTTATGAACTCAGGGCCAGAAAATGTTTGTAGTTATTAATGGTTGACCAATAGAACCTCTCTAGTATGTCAATAAGAGCTAATGGAGTTCAAAACAATTGTTGAATTTGAGTAAGAAACAAGTTGGACTTACCTTATCACATTCAAGGGGCTGGGTGTCCAACATTTATCACACTCATAAACAATATCCTCCTGGCTCGATGACAAGCTATAAGAGAATGTGAGCCTAGGTTTCATCTTTGGTACTGCTAGAAGCTCTGCCTCATCATTAAGGATCTGGAGGACCCTCCTCATAGAAGGCCTCTCTGTGCACGCCGGGTTCACACAGCTCAGACCCACCAGCAACAGCTTCATCATTTCTTCCTCCTTAAATTTCCCATTCAACCTCTTGTCCGCTGCTTCGACAAGGTTACCTTCAGAATGCAAACCCCAAACCCAATCTACCAAATTAAACATTTTTTCGCTATTTGTTTCTTCATCAACGGGCCTCTTCCCACAAGCCACTTCAAGCATAACCACACCAAAACTGAAAACATCTGTTTTTTCTGTTGCTTTCCCATACAGGAGATACTCAGGGGCAAGGTATCCCATTGCTTCAGCGGTCAGAGTCGAAACAGGACTGTTGTCGTCCTTCATGAGCCTTGCTAGTCCGAAACCTCCCAACCTTGGATTGAAGTCTCTATCCAACATTATATTGCTGGTCTTTATGTCTCTGTGAATGACTTGCTGTTCGCATTCTTGGTGTAGGTAGGCCAGAACAGAAGCGATCCCCACTGCGATGTTATACCTCTGAGACCATTGTAGCCAGATCCCCTCTTTGGGTTCTTGGTATAGGACCTTATCGAGGCTCCCATTGGGCATGAACTCATAAACAAGCAGCAATTCACTTTTCTCAGCACACCAACCCTGAAGCGGAACTAGATTTCTGTGTCGCATACAAGCCATTATGGACAGTTTGGCAAGGAATTCGGTTTTACCATTATTAGTATGTTTCGATACTTTCACAACGAAAGTAACATCTGAAGTGGGAAAAATGGCTTTGTAAACTGTCCCGAAGGCTCCATGGCCTAAAATTCGACTGGAATGAAACCCTTTTGTGGCAAATTTTAGCTCTCTGTAACTGAATTGTCTTGGGCCTTTCAGAAGCTCTGATCTGAAGCTATCATCTGTTCTGGTTTCCCTCCATTTCTTAACAAAAATCCAACCGATCACCATGAAAACTACACAAAAAAAGGCTGGACCACCAATCCCTAGGCCTAAAGTAAGCTTCTTGTAGGTCTTGTAGCTAGAATCAGAGACGGTAATCTCTGGAATTTCAATCAAAGAATTATCAGATACATTACAAGACTGAGATTGTGGTTTCACGAGGGGATATCCAAAAGTCTGAAAGGTCCACTCCTCAATCAGGTGGTGCTCGGTGCTCCACTCCTTCGACGCCGAGAACCCCACAAACATAAACTCCTTGAAAAACTTCGAGAGGTCGATCTCCACAGACAGAATTGGCCTCTCAGGCTTGAAGCTCGAGTAACTCATCCAGACATTCAACATCTTCTGATCATTGTCGTAATCGATCCAGACCGTGATCAGATTCCCGCTCTTGAGATCAATCCCACGTGAGGCAGGATCTGCCGTCATGACTGAAGTGAGACTGTCGATATCTAGTCCAATGTGGTTATCATTTGGGTCATCAAATAGGGAATCCAAACGGGTGTCGAATTCTATTGCAATAAACTTGTTCTTGGTCAGTCGGGATGAATCAACAAGACCCAGATACCCACCTGAGCTTCCGAGGGTCTGGTTATCAGGAGATAGAAAGAACGCCAGCCCATCACCGTATGATCCCGGATAGATGTTGGTGATCGAGAAAGAGAATCTCGTCCAGAAAGAAGCTGAGATGTCTGTGTTGGGATCGAAGAAGGTGACAGGGTAGTTGGAGATAACGCTGCCGGAGCTAGAAGAGGGGACACCGAACTCACTGGTAAGTCCGATAACACCATTCCTGGTGTAGGAATCGCCGAGAAAAGTGAGATCCCGGGGAGTGAAAGAAGGGAAATCGAACCTCAAATTCTCCGCGAACGTTGATGGAACAATCGGAAACCCAAAGAAATAGAAAAAAGAGAAGAGAAGAAGCTTTCTTGGAGGTGAATTCATGTTGTCAGTTGAAGTTAGCATGAATTTCAAGAACTAAGGGGTAAGTTAGCAAGACTGGAAGAAGAAAGAACAGAGAAGCTAAAGGCATGATTTCATGGAGTTAAGAAGAGAGTTCATGGTGGAAGATAGCCAGGTTTTGCAAGAAATTAGCGAGAATTCAAAAGGATAGAAGTAAACAGACAGGGGTGGTGGGGGGAATCCTTGGACTGAGAAATGGGGATTCAAAGAAACGGTTAGAAATGGGCGCGTGTGGCCGTTTGAAAATTAGGGTTGTAAGGGTAGAGAAGAATTTTTAGCAGAAAGCTGGACAGTAAAATTTTTTACCAGACCAGAAGAAAATTTTCTCGAAAAGGATTGGAACGTCAAATGTGTTGATCTATAAAATTTTTTAGTGTTCTTCTGTAATATGGTATTTTAGTAACACCCCCTTTAAATTTGCAAGTAATTAGTGATGCCCCTTATTCGTTCAAACTTTAAGAATACCTCATTGACCTAGTTTAATCATCATTTGACTAACGTTAAAACGTGACATGCATCATGCGCCTTTTAATGCACTTATGAAAGGACCATAATATTGCAATTACAATGCTAACACAGTCTGATTCAAGTCCGTTTTAATTTAAGTCAACTACTGTTAAACTAGGTCAAGGGGCTAATACTAAAGTTTGAAAGTATTTAAGGGTTATTACTAATTACTTTCAAATTTCAAGGCTTGTTACTAAAATACCCTTTGTAATTGCCCTACTAAACCTTCTATTAGTGACCGTGATACGTTTTTCCCTTTATAACGCCCAAAATTGAAAAATGGAACATCAGTTATAACGACTGTTATTTCTGTTATAACGGCTGTTATTTTGAAAATAAGTTGTTCTTTAACGGATTTTACCTTTATTGAGGTAATTTTGAAAAATGTGGAATTAATAATGTTCTGCTCATTTTTTTACTTAGACATAACTGATATAACTCGTCATACAGCCGTTGTCAGCCGTTATGAACGGCTCATTTAAAACCCTGATTGGAAGGACCAATAGAAGTAACAACAATTATCAATTTTGGGGGGTGACGAGGTCAATGCTTCTAACTTGGTCAATGACAGTCAAAACACTATCAAGGAGGCAAGACAAAAAAAATGAAAACGCATGGGGTTTTGCTAATATAAAATTTTACCAGGGTATTAAAAAACTTTTATGGACGAGAATTTTAGCTTTTAACGACTTTTTCGAGTATAACGCAATAATCTATTAAGGGCAATTTGGTCATTCAACGTAATTTTAAGTAATCTATGGGTTATACCATCTTGGTCCTTGGATGCGCATCATGTGGTGCAGTTATTAGCTGGTAGACCGTGCTCAAAAGCATTGGTGCACTTAATGAGGAATCTTGTCATTGGACAGCAGTGATCTTGACTAGCAAGAGAACCTGATGTTGTTGAGTCACACTGGATCAACTCTGTAGTGATGATCAGTGAGAAGATGTGATGTGGGTCCTAAGCACATGAGGGCATGTGTTTGGTCAAAATTCAACCTGATCAGATGATCGCAGCCATCTAATCTATTGCATTCATTGAACTAGTTATCAAATATGTGGCAAACGGCAAGAAAGAATAGGATTCAGATCAGATGATTATGACCATTCAATCATGTCATCAACTATTTTAGGACATCTCACAATTGGGAGTAAATTATTTTTCATTATTGATAGGTAAGGTTAGAACTCAAAACGACCGAAACGAGTACAACAGAGACCATCCATGGAAGTCGAAATCAGGAACATCCAGACGGTTACACGAGGTGCTCCTCCAATCATTTCATTATAAAACAAAAGCGTGCTTAGTGCAAGATCGCTCCTTGCAATAGCTATAACCTCTTCTAATGTTTTACCCTCCTATACTGCTTATATTTGAGAAGAAGTCACAATACATTAAACATGATCACATTGGATCATTGTTTCATTATAAAACGAAAGCGTGCTATCACTGGCCTACTCCTCGAAGTAAACTCTTACAACCTACCCTGATGTCTTCACTTTTCTTTCACAAATCCTTCAGCGATCCGTTACGGTCAGCCAGCCATTCGTTTACACCAAAAAGCCACTTGCTCCCAATATCCTATGGCACAAGAATACTGAAAAAACTTGCAGAGAGAACATATACACTTTTCTGTACATAACGGATACACTTTTCTGTACAACCTGATCAGCGGTAAGGAAGGATAGGCTAAGAAGTTAGGCAACGCAGGAAGATAGTACGAGAGAGCCACAATTGCAAGTGGTAATCCATCACAAGGATAAAGTTCTACAATTTGCGATTGGAGACATTTGATTGATATGAACCCACATGGTAATATTGTTCTGATCTCATTCCACACATCATCTAATACGATGAGAGAGCTCTTCTTTCGAATGAGAATCCATATACTGCCAAATGTAGGTTTAGATCACCTTCCCCACTATTTCACCTGATCTATCACTTCTGGGCGATTAAGCACACCGTATTACAAAGAGAACTCATGGACCAACCTTCTTCTATTGCCCTTGATTCAAAGGCACAAACTCTTCAGGAAATGAAATCAACGATCTTCTTGCTTTAGCCTCTCTTTCAAAGGCCTGAACCATCCTTCCCTCACCAGCTACAACTCTTCACACCTCTCTGTTTCAATCCTCTTCTAGTTTCCTCCCTTTAAGAAGGCCATGGTCGCTCATTCGTGCTCATCCTTCTAAACTTCTTTAATCAGATCATCCAATAAGAAACCGATACGTTGTCACATGTAAAAAGTATACAATAATCGAGATTCGTTCTGTCTTCTTGTCTTCAAAACAGATGAGATGGTCTTACTTTCAAACATCACCACGATAGCCTCGTCTCACTTTTCTTCGAGATCCACTAAAATCGAGTGGTCGCAAAAGAAAATGACAAAGCAATGCATAAAGAAGATGCTGAGTATAGCTTCCTTTCTCCTTTAAGTTTTGCAGTTGTTACTTTTGCTTTATTGCTTTTGGAGCAGTTCTCTGTATCAAAATTTTGATGTAGAAGGCCCTAAAAGTGCAACGTGGCGCTCTTTTGGGCCTACTGATCCCGTAGATGTTTAGCCGACATGTTGGTAACCTGCACACCCAAAATCAGTGTGATTGGTGATTTTGAATCATTTGATTAGAGCACTTTTTCATCATGGGCTTTATTACAGTCCTATATGTTGATTCCAAGCCCATGACAAAACATGCTGAAATGCATCGGTTGTGAATCACCAATAACGCTGATCTGGTGTGTAGGTCCATCAAGGCATGGGCCAAGGGGACAAAAGTATTACATGGCATTTGAGGGTTTTCTGTCACTATGGATACAGAATTCTCTATCAGAGATTTTTCCTGGCTTCTGTAGTGGGGCAGGCACATAAAAATAGAGCACAACTAAAGAATTTTTTCATTATCCGAGGGGAACAATTGTTTGTGCCTTTCCCTTGAACGGTGGATGAGGAAAGACATGCGGACCTCATCTCCAGAAAGAGACGTTCAAGAAGAAAACATGGACGCTAATCTTGGGAGTGTCCAATGTCTTGCACCCAAATACCCACTTTAGGTCACAGCCTGTTCTTATTTGTTGACTTGGAAAAAAGAAGGGTTGAGTCCCCATGTCCTGGAAATTTGAATGCAAGTATTGCACTATTGATAGCACAAGTTGGTCATCTAAGCTTCCACCAGGTCACAAGCTTTAGATGATGGGTTCAACCCAATGTCTAGAGCTTGCCTGGGAGGCACGTATTGAACAGAGCCTCATGCTGACCAGCGAGGATATAACGGTTGCAATTTTGTAGTTGCTTGGTCGGGCATGGTGATGCTACAGGTCAAATTTTTGGTTTGGGAACAGTGTGTTCATGATTTCAGTCCCAGCTTGCCTACCAAAAAGAAAGAAACAAAGAAGAAAACATTATAAAAAGAGAACAGGTCATTGGATAATTAGAGGTAATGAGCCTAAAAGGGGAGGCTTTCCCAGGCATGTTGCCAATTTTATCATTCTTTGATAGAATTTGCAATAAAATTCCTTCCACAAGCTCATGAATGGCATACACAAAAAAGAGGGATGCTACCAACATGTGATTCAGCCATGCTCCCATTTGATAGAAGGCTGTCAACATTTGAGGGTGTTTTAGAAACCTAAATCACCACCATTGCTTCTGTAGACAGCTTCCAGTCAGGAGGGAGCGTAAGCTGTAGCACGTGAGGTAGCTCATGTCGCTAGCACTAACAGAACTAGCCTGAACTAGGCCTATTTAACTTACCAGATCTCAATTCAGTACAACTTGATGGCTAGCTTGCACTAGTTTGGGAACATTTAACTCGGTTTAAAAGGCATCCATGTAGGTCAACTTACCTTGGACCTGTTTATCAAAAAAAAAAAAGTTTCGAGCCTGCAATACTAACGAGCTAAAGGTTTGCACCAGTCTCCATCCGGTCACCACCCTTGTCAACTTGCATACTTAAATAGCTAGGCATGTTAGCTGTTCAGAACTCAACAAAATAGAGAAGAGTTATAAGATCCACCTGAAATTAATCGAGCTCCACCTGACTGGATCTCAAGATCTACACAGTGGATGATTGGTCTGACCGTTGCATGAAATTTACTGAGTTGAACAGCAGATATGCTTAGGTGAATGGAGCTTCACAACCTCAGGTGAAACCTTTAGACTCTTCTCAGTGGAATAGCTAAAAGTGTAAGAGAAGGTGGATATATATACATTCATCGAAATGTGTCATTGACCACAAAAGGTTGAGGGGAAGGAATCTCTTTCACCCAAAAAGTTTCGATCAAGCTGATTTCCCTCTGCCCAAAGGCTCATTTGGAGGTTTCCCTACACAATATGAGAAAGCCATTAAACCTCTGCAATAGGTGAGAAGAACCTAGGCCCTAGGCCGGCTTAGGTAACACCCACTACAACATATACCATGATCAATGCAGATTTCTGCAACCCATAGGTTCCCAGAATTAAAAACAGGGAAGAAATTACCTCCTTTGTACAAGCAATCCTCCAAATGGATCTGCAATGTTCTGTCCAGATAACTGAATCATGTGGGAAACCCACTCCTTCGATCCAAATTGGCACTTATTTTAGATGCTGCTTTCGATGCAAAAGAACTACAAAAGATAGTAGATTTCCTTTAGTCCAGCTGCAGCTAATAATGTGCTGTGGATTAAGAAAATCCAAGAGGATTACCTTCAGCTATACTGCAAAAGCTTGCAGGGTGGAAAATTTCGTAAGGGTCTATTTGTTGCAGGGAGGGTAAGATTGAAGCCAAACGTTTTTCCCTGCAGGGAAACAAGTGTCACAAATACATTGACTGGAAATTCTTCAGCAAATTAAATTTGACCAGTCTGTAATATAAAAAAAATGTCATAATGAGTTCTACACCTAATAAGAGAAATACTTGGGTCAGGATGTCAATATATCTGATCTCTGGCCCAACTACCTGTGCCATATGCATGGGACACTTGAATAGATCTCAGGAGCCACCATTTCATGTGTCCCACCAAGGGAACTCCCAGATTTTTCTTCTCCTGTTTTTTTTGTTGTTTAAGTCTCTCAGAAGAAGAAATTGACGATGACTGCAATCATCTAATTAATTGCATTCTTTTGGAAAAAAAAGTGTATAGATCAGATGGTAAGGATCATCTAATCCACTCCAGTTTTTTGCCGAGTGATTTTTCCTAGGTGGGAACACGCCCCACCAACCTGCATCTTCAACGGTAGGTTGTGATGGAGGTTGGACATGCAGGGTGTCAACAAAAATCCTGATTAAACGATAAACTATATACAGCTGTATTCAGAAGATGTATGGATTACTCGAGAGCAGATTTAAGATGTTCCACATGCTCTGAAGAGCATATTATACTTGGGAGGACAGAATTCAGTTGTTCACCTGGCCCATGAAGGAATAAATTTCCTATTGGGTATGTTGTCCTCTTCTTCCTCTTCATCATCTGAGCCTTGGTATGGAGAAATCTCATATGACTGTTCTTGACTTCCTTCGGTAACTGAGATGCCACCTTCATTTGCTTTACCTGAATCGTTCACTACCTACAAGGAGTATAAAGAAGTTCTTTCAGCACGAGGCTACATACTGCCATCAAAGAAGTATAGAATCCATCAATCACAGTGAAAGCTTGTAAAAGTTCTTAACACGAGGATGAATTGAGAGCACATGAACTCTAACAGCAATTACTTAAATCATCCGCCACTTTTATTAACAGTTGAGCAAAAGAGGAAGATTGGCATCGAGATGCAGGATGAAAAGAAGCCCTACTTCCTGCCTCTGCCGTAAAGGTGGCACATGTGCAAGGTGATTGGACCCACCATTCAACGTGTCCTGCCAAGGAGATCTCCTAGTCTAGAAACTAACCAAATCTGATGATCCTTGCCATCCATGTTAGCACATTCTTCTGGATAATCAGGATACAATATGGCCAATTGTCCAGACAAAAGTCTACTGGTTGGACAATCATTTGATCGGGTGGTTTATGAACTAGAAGATCTCCTTGACAGGAGCCATCATAATCCCTTTACAATTGTGCCACATGTCAAAAGGAGACAGGAAGGAGAGTTTCCTCCTGTCCTGTCCCAATGCAAGTACTCCTCTGGTGAATAAAGTACTCAGCAATGGAAAAAGAATAAATTTTAAAGTCCTAATTTCATATTTGAAACCATCATCATTGTGCTCTTCACTAGCTTTTAGATCACAACTGCAGAAATGCATAGCTCAGAGTATGAGTGGAGAAGCACTCAGCATCACACGGCACCTATATACATAAATGGCCACTGGTTGCTGAATTTGTGCACTCAAAAACTTGCAGCAAACATTAATAACTCCTAGACCATATGCAGGGTGAACTCAATGGTCGACTCTTACCTTTTCAATATCATGAGACTCCTTAAAAGCCTCAAAATCTTCATGAAAATCACTTGCTTTTCTAGCATCACCTGCTGAAACCTCAGGAATCCTGGGTTCAGCTTCCATCCTTTCCCTACACTCAGCTCCTTCCCTTCCTCTTTCTGTTTTGTGATGTTTTCTTTCTTCATCTGGCAACACTTTTTTCTTGCACTCTCTCTCATCCTATAGCAGATATCACCATAGTTAATGCTACCACAAAATATCAATAAAAAATGAATTCTAAAATTTTTATGTTAAAGGAGAAATGATCTTACTGCAACTCTGCTTCGGAGCTCTTTCTCTTCCTTTTTGACACGTAAATTCTCCTCCTGTTCTTTCTGCTGCCTTCGTGCTTCTTCAATACACTTCCGTTTTCTTGCCTTCTCCTTTCTTTCTTCTTCTTCTCTTAGCCTTTTCCTTGCTGCCATGTCAGCTTCTTTTTTCTTTCGTTCCTCTTCTTTCTTTTTCTGTTTCAATTCCAATTGCCTCATTTTTTCTTGCACCAGTCTTGCTCGCTCAAGCTTTGCTGCTTCTTTCTTCATTTTACGATCATTCTCCCTTCTCTCTTCAAGACGTCTTGCAGTGTCAGCAGCCTCCAAGGATTTTACTTTGATGTCTCGCTTCCCTATAAGACACCACGGGTCAAAGTTAAAATATAATAATAAGACTAGAACTTTCTCATTTCATGCACATTGAGACAGACAGCACACCTGAACTCTCTACAACCTGATGGTACTTAAATAATGGCAAAATCCTTGCAATATAATGTTGGGTCGGGCTCCGTTGACAGATCTAAAAAGACAGACAAACTGACAGGGATGCAATATAAGCCACGTGGCACATTGTTACAGGACTCTGACCGTATGGATGTTTGTCCTATCCCATGGTGAATCAATAAACCAAAAATCAGCCTGTTTAGTGATTTATAGGCTTTGGATTGGACTTATTTTCATGGGCTGATCTCAACTGTGTGAATTTGAGGTACAAAGATGCAACACTTATCAATCACTAATCAGGCTGATTTTTGGTTTATAGGTCCACCATGGGATAGTACAAACATCCGTACAGTCAGAGTCCTGTAACAGTGTGCCATCTGGCTTATATTGTGTCCCTGTCATTTTGTATCTGTCAACGGAGCCCGACCCTATAATGTTTATGTCATTATGGTTTATATTTTGTAGTTCAAAATAAGAATGGCCATATTGTGTAACATAACTACTAGTATGCATGCCTTGTGGTTTATATGCTCAACAAAATTGAACAAATATAAAATCTAGAAAACTAGAAGAATGCCATTCATAAAATACAACACTATACAGATTAATAGGATGCATCTTCCTGCTTCCACATATGACAGGATACATCTCTTAGAAGTCATGTATGAGAGAGACAGCCAGAGAGAGACTTTGGATCCATGAGTTAATACTTTTCAAGCACTTCCAAACAAAGATACCATAGAAAAGTAAAAATAGGAAAAACATGAATAAATGTCGGGTCAATTCATGATCGCTGGTTGAATGGACTGAAAAAATTTTTACAGGCAGGCCATACCAACTTAGCTCAAGCAAGCAATGGACTGGTTAAAAGCTTAAACTTTGTAATGAACAAGCTTGAGGAGCTAACCATAGTGATTCAGTCAGTAGAAAGAAATCAAGTCCAGCCAAAACAACTGCTTGCTGACAATAAGAACAATAGGCACGAGTGTTTAGATTTTCAAATTCATTAGGACCGGAAGTGAGAGATTGTCACCACATGATTCTTACGTACCAACTAGTCTACTGTGCATCACCAAGGATCAAATGTACAATGTGATACCCAGACCTTGAATTATTTTTATATTCATCTTAGCAATTAAGCTTCATTTATTCTGTCTGTAAAAGTAGAAAACAACTGCTTGCTGACACTAAGAACAGTAGGCACGAGTGTTTAGAATTTCAAATTCATTAGGACCGGAAGTGAGGGATTGTCACCACATGTTTCGTACGTACCCACTAGTCTACTGTGCATCAGCGTACACTGATACCCAGAGCTAGAATTTGTCTGTAAAATTAGAAAAAAACTTAAGATGGAGTTTGATGGAGAGCATTCCACTTTCATAAAGAGTTAAATTATCATTTCTTAAATAGTAAAAAAAATGTATTACCTGTAAAAACTGCAACTGGATGTTGCTTCTGTTGAACAAGTGGAATAAAAGATGATATGTTAGACACAATATTGGTACGCTTACTCCCCTTGTCTAAGAAGCTCCTGGTTTCTTTTTTGTCACTTGCTTTCCCCGATAACTTTGGCCTACTGAACCTGTTGTGAAGAGATTCATTGGCCTTCTCGATGCCATTTTCACTTATTGTTGAACTTTGGGTCTCTTTATCCTTGTTCATATATCTTCTGTCAATGCCATAGCAATTTCTGAGCTTGTGCTTGGCATCCATTTGTGTCCCATGGAAGCTAAATTCCGTGTTTAAGAAATCTAGACTACTACTGTCACGAAACTTCTCAGCCGCAGAAACCGATGCAGGAGGGTTAATGTTAGTCATGTCAACAAGTGGTTCTCTGTTAGTTGAGCTATGCTTCTCCCTTGGGCTCACTCCTTCCTCGGATGGGTCAAGTGCCTCGTCTAAGTTCCCATTTTCTTCACTAGTGATGGTATCTTCATCAATTCGGAAGCAAGTTAGCTCAGGGTTTACACTCTGTTGCTTCTCTGAACTGTGATCAGTGGACATTGAAGTGATTCTCTGACAGAGCTTCCCAACTGGAGGTGTATAAGGTCTTCTGACATCCCAATCAAATTGACCACTAGAGGATGGCAAGCAATCAGAATAGGACCTTCCCGAAAAAGTACCGTCAACTTCCGCACCCATGCAACTGTAACTGGCCTTAAGTTGCTTAATATCGCCGTCATTAAAGAGAACGGTCTTCCTCAGGTCCATGCACTCCAGAAGTCCATTAGGCAAAGACTGGTATATATCTGGTGTTGTGTGCAATTTATACTTTGAAGGAGGGGGTAACGGAGTAAGCATGCTAGTAGATCTGCACAGCTGCTCCAGAACACTAATCCTCTCTCTTGTAGAGCTTGGAAGATCCGATTCATCAAAGCCAATTCTATCCCCTGCAATGCACGGCAGTAGATTCTCTGTAGGAACACCGATACTGAAACCCTCAAACTCGGGCATGGCTTGATCAGCACCAATGAGATCAAGATCCTCATAATGTCGGGACCCAACTGAACAATGTGAAAACAAACGCTCTTCAAGAATAGAATTCCACCCATGCACAGTTCCTTCAGTAGAACTCAAATTTTCCATACTTCCCAGATTTAATTTACTTTCAAGACGCAACAAATTATGTTCTTCTGAAGCACACGGCCATTTTACGTCATGGACAATGCTAATAGGATCTGCCATCCCCACTTTGTCCTTTAAGCAACCTTGGGAATCTCCATGTGCCCCTTTGTTCACACTGGGATTTAGAGAAGCCTCTACACGTGTTTGTGTAAGTCCCAAGGGAATGTTTGCATCTTGATCTCCCCTTTCCAACTCAAGTTCACCCTGCCATGCACAGTCATAAGACAGAAAAACCTGCATCTGAGTTGCTTTAATAAGATCAGAAAACCAATTCAAAATAAATAAAAAAATCTGTTCATATGTACAAACTATGTTGAGTTGATATGAATCATATTCAGCAAACCTTGATAAATAAGATTCATGGTCTCGGCAGTATATTTAAATAATGTAAGAAAATAATTATTGTTATAAAATGATAAGGATATTAATGGACTATGTGATTAATTATCTTATGATTTGTATCATATACCTATAGACAAGAGAAAGGCAGAACTCTAATCCATGATAAATGTTAATTAAACCCTTGCAAGTAAGGAAAGAATACTAAAGAAAATTCAATAGTGTCGTGCTAGAATCCATGAAGTGATAATTATCAAAAAAAGAATCCATGAAATACCCTTGTCCAACATGGACACTTCACCTGTTTGAAAAAATCCATGCAACATAGTGTACAAGCATTGACTTTAAAATGCAGAATACATTTTAAAACATCACTGTTCTAATGATACATGGACACTTCAACATGTCCAATATACCCGTATCCATGCAATACGATATTGACATTGGTACCTGATACTGGATGGATACTTCTACCATATATTTTCTTATTTCCTATCTTACAATCAGTTATTTACTTCGCTTGTGACAGTTTCTTCATTTGTTTTGTCAACAAAAAAACGATAACTTGTATATTGTAACAAATCTACTATAAGAATCTTCACAGTATTAGAAGTTTCATTACATTTTGCCCAATGTATATACTAAAAATTTGATACTTCTCGTAAAACTAAAGCATGGTATCAACATATTGGATGGGACAGCCGTGCCCATATCTGTGTCCTGGATTTTGGGAAATGAAGAGTCATATCCCCATTTCCCACACCAATCTGTATCCATATCCATATCTAAGGTGAAAAACTGTCAAACATGCCAAGAAAAATAAGTTCATGTAGAATTACACTGTGCAATACAAAATGGTCGCACCTAGATTATCTTGTAAGGGAAATATCAACCTAATCAAATGGTACATAGCCAATCCTGTGCACGAGCGCCATGTGTTTGGCTCGAGTAGAATTGGATGGAGATTAGACATATCAATCAAGTACTTCTTCTTTGATCATATGTGTGCAGTCACAAACAGCAAGACTTCAAATGATCTCATTTCAATACTCTATGTGCCAACCCAAAAAAAAGTTACCTCTTTGTTTTGAAACTTCGGTGAGGATTCAGATCTCTCTGTCTTAGGACGTTTCTCACTCCAATGCATCTCAACACCAGGGTTCTCGATGACATTTGATCGAGCAACTTCCTCTTCACAAGATATAGGGAAATGCTGAAACTCTAGGACAGCCCCCAAAACATCTTCTGCACTTTTCAAGTATCTACATGTGTTTTCCTCATGAATCAGTTGAAGTGACCTAACCCTCCTGAACCTAGGGGAAGTAGTGACGACATTACTTGATCGGCCCTCAATCTTTCTTCGCTTATGCTGAGGCCATGAATTCTCCCAAGAATTGTTAATAGTTTTTGTTAATTGTATGGACTTCTTTGCAAAATGAGATCCATTAGATTTAGAACAACCAACGTTCTTGTCATGGCTGGTATAGCTCCTTAAGAAGTAGCGAGCTTCTCCCCCTTCGTTGTGAATTTGAGCAGTGTCTGGTGTTTCTGTCTGCCTGAGAACACTCCTTGTAGCCGCATTTGTTGCAACAGCATAAGAAGACTCAGTTTCTTGGACGCCCAACAGCATGTCAGGATTCTTAAGCAGAGAACAATCAGTAACGTCATTGAAATCAAGGCAAATTGACTTTTTAGGACCATCGCATCCATTTATCTCAAGTGTAAAGTCTTCTGGCAATATCTTAGTCAGCACATCAAGCTTCCCAGTATATTTCCCATCCATATCTACATCGAGCAAATTGATACCCACTGCTCCTTGAAGTTGGCTTGCCAATGAACTTTTTCTACCTACCTGCAAGGAAATTAGATTAGATGATGGAGCAGGTGCCTGCTCTGAGATTCTGTGGCTTACTGGAGATGTATCAGGTACTAAATTTTCATAAATCTCAGATTTTCCTTTCCTTGATGACCGAGGAGATACATTTGAAGGTTTGCCAGTAGATGATGCAGGATAAAAATGACATTCAGATTTTTTTGTCTCGACAAATTTAAGCCTCCTCTCTTCATAGGCTTCAGCAGACTCTCTCCACTCTTCTTCACTGCTCAAAACGTCCACTGTCTGATCCCTCTCCACCAACTCCACATCAACAAGCGAGTCATTTTTTTCACGGATATCATGAGAAATAGTTACTTTCTTTAATGATTCAATGTGCACCCGCTTGGAGATTTTGTTGCTTTCTGGAGATGTATCAGCTACTACATCTTCATAAGTTTCAGATGGACTTTTTCCTGGTGATAGATCAGAATTTGATGTTTTACCAGCAGATGATATAGGGTAAAAATCATGCTCAGATTTGTCTTTCCCAACAGATTCAAGCCTCTCCTCTTCATAAACTTCAAAAGAAGCCTTCCATTCCTCTACTTGTTTCGCAACTTCCATAATCTGATCCTTCTCCAGCAGCTGCTCATCCACAGACAAGCCACAGTTTTCATAGACATCATTGGAAATAGTTACTTTCTTTAATGATTCAATGAGAGCCTGCTTTGAGATTTTCTTGCTTCCTGAACATGTATCAGGTACTATGTCTTCATAAATCTCAGATGGTCTTTTCCTTGATGAAGGAGCAGATAAATTTGAATTTTTGTTGGCAGATGTAGAGCAAAAATCACGTTCAGATTTATCTGTCCCAAAAAAGTCAATCCTCTCCTCATGGGCTTCAGAAGAATCCCTCCATTCCTCTTCCCTGTTCACAGCTTCCATGGTCTGATCCTTCTCCACCAACTGCTCATTCACAGGCGAGCAATGCTTTTCATGTAGATCATCAGAAATAGTTACTTTATTTAATGATTCAGTGGGCCCCAACAAAGTTGATCTCATCTCTGGTGACCCATCCCACTTTTCCTTTTCCGAAGCAGGACTGAAGGTCTCATTCAAACTGAAATCTTCCACATCGTCAAAGACAAGTTGCTTCGGCTCCACAAATATACTACTGTCAGAGTGAGCTCCAGGGACTAATAATTCCAACCCCCCTCCACGGCTAGCACCTATCATATTAGATCCAGAATGAGTAGTATTGGCTTCAACTGGCAAATTTGAAACAAGCTCAGACTCTGCTATCCCAGCAGTATATGTTTCCTGGTCAACAAAATCACTGATATCATTACACTGCATGGTAGTCACTTGAGGATCTGTTGCTTTCTTGAGGTCATGCCCTTCAATCCAGTTACATGGTTTTGCAAGTTGAGAAGATTTATTGATGGAAGCAGATCTAGACCGCGTAACTCTAGCACTGGGGATTTTTGAGGAGTTGTTTGGTTCTAATAATCCTTCAGCATAGTTAAACTGTTGGTGAGTGGTTCGAGACCTTGTATTTCTACGACTACATTCATCAATGATGTCTCCCTTGCATGGATGCCTTTCTGTATTTGTTTCCACACAATTCCAAAGCTCTAGATCCTTTTTCCCTGAACTGGACCTTTGGACGGTCACTTGAGTAGCTAGAGCATTCTGAAGGTCAGCATCTTCCTCAACGCAATTTAAAGGCTGCAACGGCTGGAGCGATTTGTCAACAGAATTAAGCTGCTCAGGGGCAGACCTAGACCGTGTAACTCTACTGTCACCTTCACTGGAGATATTAGAGTTATCCAGTTCTAGTAACTCTTTGACATGGTTAGGCTGTTCGGAAGACGTTCTTGACCTTGTAATTCTTCCGGTATAAAAACTACTGCAATTTTTCTTGCCTTGACACCTTTTTGCTTTTGCTTTTCCACTATTCCGAAGCTCTAGAGCATTTTGCCTTGACCTGGACCTTTGGATCCTTGCCAATGATTGACCTTGTTCAAAACAAATGTCAGACGTCCTTGCATCTGTCTCACCTCGAGGAGAAGTAATAGTATGATCCTGCTCAGGAACAACTTTTAGGGTGCATCCCAGATCAATCTCACTGTTGTTGAGATGGTATTTGGGTAGCACTGTTGATTTGTCCCCCAAATCAAAATATTTGCTGGAAGCGCAAGTTTCTGAGAACGCGTCAAATGAAAATTGCCCATTATTTGCGGTAACAACTGGCCTGTTGTAAAGACTGTCGTGACCAATGGAAGAAGGAATCTTGGGTCTCGGAGGTGGGAATAGGAGGCCTGAAATCAGCTCTTCTTTCAGCTCTGCAATGAGAAAAGCAATCATCAGATCCAGGCCAGCTTTTGGGCACACTAAAAGAATGGATGGAAGTTGCTTCCCTTCTACACAACAGCACAAGGCAGAGATCATGGGGAAATTATGATGAATAAGGTGAGCCTTACTGAACAGCCAGTGTCCCAGCTAAACCACGTAACGAATATCATGCAAACACAAGTAGAAGCAGGCCCTTATTCTAGGTCACAAATTTAAGGGGTGGGGAAGGTCCTGTCTTTCAGCATAGTCACAATATCTCATTCTAAAGGATTGTTTGGCAAAGGAAAATTTCCAGAGATTTTAGGTTCTCTTAGGAACAACTTATGGAAATTAAAAAAAAAAAAGACTAAAATCGGAAATGTTAAATATTTCATTTCATTAAACTATAAACATCAAAATTCTTGAAATTTTCGCAATATCTTAATCAACCATCATTTGCAATCTTTATCCCAACTATTTCAGATCAACAACATAATCTATTTCATCACAAGGGGGAAAAAATCAATTTCTTGTGAGATGTGTAGTTTTTTGTAAGAAATCAAAGCTTTATTTTTACTTTCTTTTTTCCTTTCTTTTTTGGAGAGTCACAAGATGTCTAGTTTCTTGAAGGAACACAGACATACTTATGATGTACTTGTGTTTAAGAGGCATTTCTCCATGCGGTTCCAACCTTCCAGGGAGACAAGTATTCTTTCTCTTGCAAACTTATCAACTACTGATTCAAAAACTTCCTGCTCAAGAAGCACGAGACCACAATATGTTCGCGAATTTAAGCTTATTGTGTCATCTTTATCATGGGAAAATTCGTTTCACTTCCAAAATGGGGGTTCTCAGTGTCAACTTCAAAATTAGGGTTTCTAATATCTACAAACACACAAAATTGGATTCAATAACTATAAAAAAAAAAAAAAACGAATCCCAAATTACAGGTGCCAGTAACAAATGTTCCTGAACAAAAATGAAATGAAATCACTTCCAAAGCATAAGTGAAACCAATTGGGATTGTAAACAAATCTACAATAGTCAACATTTGATTTCAACCAAATGAGTGAAAAATTCAAACTAGAGAACAACAAAACCCTAAAATTAACAAGTGCAGAATAACGAAGGATGCAACAGAAATCTAAATCAGCAAAATTTAACACGGAATTGCAACGGATACAAGATCAAGTCAGAATGCGAAAAATCCAAACGAAACAAGAGAAGATACCTTTGAGATCTGCGCTACCGGCCTCACATCCAGCACTCCAGAGCCACGATGGAGGCTGGATTCCTTTAATCAGAAGCGTCGAAGTGAGGTACTGATCATACAAATCTCTCTGTTGTTTGAGCTGATCTACGATCCCGTTCTTTCTGTCGAAGATCTGAACAAAGAACTTCTCGAGAGTCGACATTTTCAGAAAAAACTCATCAAGAGATTCAAAACCCTAGAGAGAGAGAGAGAGAGAGAGAGAGAGAGAGAGAGAGAGAGAGATTTAAAACAATGAGATGAAGAATTGGGCTATAGCCTCTGCAGAGGCCGGAGAGAGAAAGTGAACGGCTCCGACATGGATGCCGTTTTGAAACCTTGGAAGGATTGCATCGAGAAGTCGCTAACGTCAGCCGTCGGTGATTGGAAGTGAATGTCAGATCATAG
This sequence comes from Euptelea pleiosperma, assembly GCA_035048495.1. NCBI lineage: Eukaryota > Viridiplantae > Streptophyta > Magnoliopsida > Ranunculales > Eupteleaceae > Euptelea > Euptelea pleiosperma. The sequence goes on from CM068545.1 coordinate 3,222,940, forward strand.
CAGAGAGATTTGGAGGCTTTGATCGAACGGTACAAATCAATTTATCATTGGCGCTGATTACATTTTCAAATTTGTGAAAGAGATAATATCAAGACGTCAGTCTAAAGACTTTCAAATCTCAATGGCTCTCGAACGGTCGACAAGGAGTAAAAAGACTAAAGACTACAGAGTACAGACTATTATATTGGCACCCACCATTTCGCACAAAAAACCCACTTCACCCAAAAATTAAAAAAATATATATATATTTGCACACACCTTTTTTCTGAGTGACACCCACACTTAACTACACATACCCGAAGTTAAAGGAAAAAAAAAAGCCGAACGAAGAAGAGGAACCAACCACCACCATCATCTTCATCTTCACCATCACCATCACCACCACCACAACCGCACCTCCACCATCGCCTTCCTCTTCTTCCACCACCGCCGCCACAACCACTGCCCCACCATCGTCTGCTTCTTCTTCTACCACTATCACCACCGCACCCCTCTCTCTCTCTCTCTTTCTCTCTCTCCCTTAACAAAAATTTCTCGCTCGTATCAGCAAGCCAAGATGGACATGGCTTTTGCCTGGTCCACCATGGCTTGCCAATATGCGAGAGATTTTTTTAAGGAGAGAGAGAGAAGAATAACAAGAACAAGAACAAAAAGAGGAGGAGGAGGCCCGTCGTCCGAAGAAGAAGAAGAAGAGGAGGAGGAGGCTTGCCGCCACCACCAAGTACGAGAGAGGGGGGAGAAGGAGATGTACCTAGTAGCGGTCCTCCTCCTTCTCTTCTTCTTCTTCTTCTCTCACGATGGCTTTTTTTTAGCTTCTTTGCACACACCATTCCATTTCAAGAGTAGGGTGTCACTAAAAAAAAGGTGTGTTCAAATAACGCCACCCAAAGAAAAAGTCTATCTTTTTTCACTCATAACACCCACCCCAAAAAAACCCTAAAAAAAATAGAAAAAGGAGGAGGCCGTCGCCGCCGCCGTTGGTACGCCTCTCTCTCTCTCTCTCTTGTTCTCTCCCTCTCCCTCACTCAGTATTGCCTCAGCAACCCAGTACCAAGTGAGGGAAAATGAGATAAAGAGAGGGAGAGAAAGAGAAAGAGAGAGAATGTAGAGAGAAGGAGAGAGAGAGAGGTACCTGCGGTGGTCTCTTCTTCTTCATCTTTGTTTTTTTTGGGTAGGGGTAGGGGGATGGGTGTGATGAGTGAATTGGGTGTGATGAGTGAGTGGTGGATTTTAGGTGAGTTTTCTAAGCGAAAACGTGGGTGCCAATATCCCAGCCCTTATCAATCCTTGGGAAAAGCCCATTGTTTGGCTTGTGTGTTTTACGTGGAACTATTTTTGTTGGCAAAAGAACTCACGAAAGACTTTGAAAATAGAATTATGGAAGAACTGACCACGTTTTACTTGGAATTATATTAGCCGAGCAATTTGGCACGATTTGTCATCCCATCCCGTGGCGAGTCGGGTCGGGCCACGTTTATAGCCCCAAGTCGGGATCTAGGGCCCGACCCAAGACCCTTAAGGGGGCGGGCCTGGTTGGGCCGAGCTTCGGTCTTGGTTGAGTTTGGTCAATTAAAATATAGGGAATTTTTTACATACCCCCCCATGTTATTATGAAAATTTGACATACCCCCCATGATTTGAAAACGCTGACATACCCCCTATGACTCGGTCCACTGTCATTTGACTCGAATTGACTACCAAATTCTGTTTTAATGGACAAAAGTGCCCTTGTCTTGAAACAAGGGTTTGAACATGAAAAGAGGAGATTAAAAATAATAAACCTGAGATTTTTTGTTTTGATTTTTTTCTTTTTATGAATTAAACAAAGATTGAAAATAAAAAACCATAAAAATAGATAAAACTCATGAGGGAATGCGATTTCTTTTAAAAATTGAAAGAACCCATCTTTCCAAAATTCATGTCTCAAAAGCTTAAAATATAAATTGCTCTTATTCTTATTTTTCATTTTTGTTAATGAATTTTTTAGAAATATAATTGTATGCTTTATTTTTTTTCAAAACCTTGAGTTTTAAATTATTGCCGGAGTAGTGGTCAGCTGGCCATAAGACTCCGGTGGGTTGCTCGCCGGTGATGGGCGACCAACCTATTGGCTTGGCTGGTCGTCCTCTACATCCGTTTGATTTGGGGTTTAGGTTTTAGCCCAAACCCTTGTTCCAAAGTTGAAGACAAGGGTGTTTCTGTCATTTAATATAAAATTTGGTTGTCAACTCGGGTCAACACTGGTCAAATGACAGTGGACCGAGTCATAAGGGGTATGTCAGCTTTTTCAAATCATGGGGGGTATGTCAAATTTTCATAATAACATGGGGGGTATGTCAAAAATTCCCTAAAAAATATAGAAAAAACAATTAAAAAAATGAGATGGCAGGTCCAAGTCGATCCAACTTGCTTTGGGCTGATTTCGGAGTGAGTCTTAAGGGGCCAAGATTAGGCCGATACCGCAGGCTAAAATTACAAGTTGAGAATTATAGCAAAAGAACGCACTAATCAGGCTGATTTTTGTTTTTGGCTTTGTTGTTGTTTTTCTTTTTCTTTTTTTACAAAGTTGTGAGGCAAACATAGCTAGGGATGTCAATTAATACCAGATTAATTAAGAGGAGCTGGTCTCAATTATCCCGGTTCCAAGACTAAATATTTTAGAATTGAACCCAAAAAAACCTAGAACCACCAAAGAATATAAGAGATTTTAGTTCTTGGTACACTAGTATTTGGACCGAATTGGAACTAAAACCAGTGGAACCTGCAAGAACAACATATATTAGTGATAAGGATGTGAAGCTTTTTCTAAGTTTTAGTATGAAAAAGTGTGCCATGCGACATTCTCAAAACGGATGGGCATCAAAAGTTTAAAGTTAGTTAAGCATCAAATTTTTCTCTAGGAGGGGGAGGGGCAGGTTGTGTTTGTACAGATTCTCTATTCTACTATTTAAAGAGCGAAGGCCCTTCTTGTGTTAAGTCAAAAATGTTCCAAAATTTCCAAAAAAATACTCTTACTTTGTTCATCTGTTTTTTATTTTTTTAGAAGTTATTCATCTAGAAAGAGTCATTTGATCTTTTGGTTTGCTCATTAAATGCAATCTCAATAAATTCCTCTCATCCCACGTCACATTGACAAGTAAAAAAATTGTAGGTATATGAACAATATGAGTCACATGGTACACTCTTATAGGGCACTGATCTTATGGATGTTTTCCATCCTTTGGTGGACCTACATACCAAAAATCAGACTGATTAGTGGTTTCTATCCTTTGGATTTGAGTAAACCAATTAACTCTCAAAACCACGGTTAAAAATAAATCATGAATATGACTCTAATCTAATTGATAGAAATTACTAATCAAGATGAATTTTGGTACGTGGATTCATATGGTCACTGATATCTATAAGTGTGATAGGTGTGTTTGTATTGTGGTTTCTCATGGTCATTGATAAGGGATGTCATCATCAAAGTTCTACGCCTTTACGTACCTGTCCTCAACATACAAAAACTCATTAATGAGCTCTGTCCTTAAGCTTTGATACTACCTCTAGATAAATTCTTAATTATTTCCTATGTTATTCAATGATCTTAAACCTTTGGATGTTGTACCCAAAATAATGTTCAAATACACATTTAAAAATAACCTATGAAAACAACTCCAATCAAATGCTTAGAAATCACTAATCAAGTTGATTTTTTTGCATGTAGGTCCACCTAGGGATGGGATAAACATCCAACAATCAGTGATCTCTAAGAGAGTGCCATGTTAAGCTTCTGCCACATGTAATTAGCTGCACGTGCATGGCACACGACGTTCTTGTTGGGCTCCCCACCAAGCCACAGGCTTCGAGTAGGATAGTGGTTGAGATGACGTAATTCTAATTTTGATATATTTACAAACGACACTTCTCTCAGTCATGCTTCCATAGCATAGTGGTAGTGCGTTCGCTTCGTAAGCGAAAGGTCGCGAGTTCGATCCTCGCTGGGAGCTTCTCATCATTATCTTTTGTTTAATTTTTTCACTCATTTTCAGAGCTAAAAACAAAATAAAATTTTGCGGTAGTGGTAGACGTTCTTTTGTAAGTTTTCACTCCATCCGTGTGGCAAATATTTGTAGTTTTTGCTCGAAGTGGAAGAATTTGCAGAACCCATGTAGGGTTTCAGGTTTCTTCAATGGCTTAAGAATAGAATCAGTTGTGTTAAACACCAATGATAACACCTTCGAAGTCTCCATCCACTGTCCATTAAATGGCATCATCCAGGTTATGGGGCCAAGATGTTGATGCCACCATCCACTGTCCAGATGTGTCCGCTTCCCAAAATCTGGATGACCCCCACAAAAAAATTGTCACACCAATATTTTGAGACCTTATTTTTTTTGTAGTAATCATCGTGGGAGGGCCCCACGGAAGAAGCCAGGCTAAGCCTGGACCCCGGTCATTGCCGGTAAAGGGGTTTTCTACTCCTGGCACAACCGCTCAAAGGAGGAAACCTGCCTGTGTGGGTTTTGACCCCACGACCTCCCGAAAGAGGTGGATACACACCAACCATCTGAGCTGCCAATAACCAAATTAGGCAATCAATAGTACGCAAGACTTGAACCTTAGGAGAGGTATGCCGCAAATGGACCTGATCAGATGATTTTAACTATCAAACATCACATTTCTTTGGTGGGTCAGACAAAAATCTGAATGTGTCGTGATGTAACAAGGTATACCTGAGATCTTTTCAATTGCGGAAGCGGCATTTTTGATAGTCACCACTGCCATCTGGGCCCACTGACCGCATGGATGTTTATGCCACCCCTTAATAGACAGTCGTACCAAAAATCAGCTTGTTTGATAATTGTTAGCCATTGGTTTTTGTACAAAAATAATGGTTGAATTCAACGGTCATAAGAACGCCTTAAAAAGTTTTAAAATCTAATGGTTACAGAATACCAATCAGGGTGATTTTCGGTTGTATACCCACCAAGGGGTGGGATAAACATCCATGCGGTCAGTAGGTCCAGATGACAGCGGTAAGTAACCAAAATGGTGCTTCCGCATTTGAAACAGTTTCAGGCATACCTTGTTACATCTTTTTTTCCAATCTGAATATGGGAAGGGAATTACCCCTAAGTCAAATTTTAAGTGGTAAGGGGCAATTTTGTCAAATGAGAAATTCACTGGAAAAATCGATTCCCTGTCAAAAAAAAAAAAGGTCGGATACGGAGTGGATGTCAACCTTCTGTATGTGCGTCAGGATTTTGTTCAAGGGGAGGCACAATCAATTGAGTAGAACAACCCACAATATGAGCCACATGGCATATTTTTAGAGATTCTGGCCCAACCCTAGCTGGATATACATACAAACCAAAAATTAGCCTGATTAGTGATTTCTAAGCATTGGATTGGAAGTCTGATTAGTGATTTCTAATCATTAATGGATTGGAGTTGTTTTCATGGGTTGATTTTTAACTGTTGAATTTGAGCATTATTGACCATTATTTGGGATACAAAGAACCTAAGGTTTGAAATCACTAATCAGGCTGATTTTGGGTCTGTACGTTCACCTAGGGATTGGCCAAACATCCATACAGCGTCCTGAACCATACTTCATGCATGGAGCATACACCCTTGAAAATCAAACAATCTAAGGTTCTGATTGTGGCGATTGGTAAAACAAACACCAAATATTTGGGCCCCATTCAAGAGAATGTTGCTACACATGCATGTCCACTTTTGAACAAAGGAAAAAGAAAAAGAAGAAGAAAACTAGAGAGCCATTAATCTCCCTCTCTAATTCCTTATAACCACAAGAAAACATAGTAAAGCAAACCCAAACTTGGATTGCATTGTACCAACACCAACACCACCAACCAAATATAACCAAGAAAAAAAGGTACACCACCAACCATATCACCAAACACTATAATATACTATAGAAGTTTCTATATTTCTCAGTTTTCGTCATTTATAGGGTGCATAAGGATCAAAGCTAGCCATTGCAACCTGGGCCGGGTTCGCGCTCGACCCATCCCTTAGATACCCGCCCATTGCTCCTCCGAAGAGCCCTTGGTGATGGGCCATGTGAAATCCTGGTGCATAACCTGCGGCAGCTAATGGGGCTAAATCCATAGTCCGCTTCACCAATATGTCGCTCCGCATTGAGCCACGCTCACCCTCAAACTCGCGGTAGCGTTGCATGTAAACAGTTAGGGGTTGAATGTAGTCGTCAAACCCGAGCTTGCCCATGGCCCACATCACATCATCAGCGGTTATGGTCTTTCGCTGCTCACGTTGGCACCTCTCGTTCGCCTCGCTGGTAATGAAGCTTATGTACTCAGATACGCACTCCTGGATAGTTTCCTTTGCGTCATCAGCAATCTTGGCATGGGTTGGGAGGATCTTCCGCATGATCCGAATCACATTTGCGATCGGCATGTATCGGTCCTGCTCCCTCACATTGCACACAATATTGTCACGCTCTGAGTTGTCGTTGGAGGTCTCTGACCAGCATCATCCATTAAAAATGAGATAAGGGCGTTTAAGTCATTTCATGAAGATATAAAAACCAGGCGTTACGAGAGTATCCAAGAATCAGTTAGAGATGCTCGAATCCAACGGTTAGAATTCACCAATCAACTTGTAATGGCGCTTTCCAGAACATTAAAAAGAAGTGAGAAAGTCGCTCCTATAACTCTTACGTACTCCTTTTGTCCTTTGTGCTCCATGTCAGCGCTAAAAGTACAACAAAAGATTGCTAGTTTGGCCCTACATAGAGCACCAAATCGTAGCGTAGCACACTCTTTTGGGCCCCACTGATCCCATGGACCTTTGGTCCACCCCTTTGTGGACCCTACACAGCAAAGTTCAACCTCATAGTAATTTCAATCCGCTAGGATTCGAGTACCCCGAAAGCTTAAATCAACTGTTAGAATCATCAATCGGGCTGATTTTCAGTGTGTATGTGTGGGACAAGGAAAAATCTATGATACCAACTTCTGTATCAAAATTTTTATGCAGAAGGTCCTCAATATGCCACGTAGTACTCTTTCGGGCCAATGTCCCCCCTGAATGTTTGGCCCACATCTTGGTGGACCCAAACACCACAAATCAGTGTGATTAGTGATTCCTAGCCATTGGATTTGAGCACTTTTTCGTCATGGGCTTGGAAACAACTTATTGGCCCGTTCATAAAGCCCGGGATGAAAAAGTACTCAAATCCTAAGGCTAGAAATCACCAATCATGCTGCTTTTTGGTGTGTAGGTCTATCATAGTGTGGGCCAGACATTCAAGGGGCAAGTGGGCCCGAACAATTCTACTACATTGCAATTTGAGGGACTTCTTCATCAAAATTTTGATACAGAAGTCTGCATAACAGCTCGTTGGACAAAATCCATGGGATCAGTGGACCCAAAAGAGTATGTCACGTGGCATTTTCTTTGGGAGCGGTACTTCAAACTTTCGGACAGCTAAGTCGAATAAAGACAAAAAAAAGGGTGCGTGTCAAGCATCGTGACTATTTTTGTCAGTCCCAGACAAGTCCAAAACCTAAAACTGCTTTTGTTCCAAGAAAAAGACAAAAGTCAAAAGTCAAAAGTCAAAAATATTATGCAAAAGACAAACCATTCCATATCATCTGTGGAGAAATTATAACTCGAAATTATGCGAGCATATGTAGTGGAGTGGGGTCAGGAACTCAGGACACAAGTGACAGGACCTACTACTTAATGGGTCCCATGTAGAAAAATCTAACGGACGGTTTCTGAAATGGAGACATATCTAATGGTTTGATCTTCAGTTATGTTCTTGACATAGATAGGTAGGTAGGAGTGTAGGACCCATAGAAGGGTGGGTCTTGACTCCCTGCATGTGTGCCACGTGTACTACTAATACCAGAACTATGTCCACTGATGCATCTAAGAAAATCATTAAAGAAATCAAGCATCAACAGCATATCACATCATATCATATCAGACAAAACTATATCTCAAATATAAACTCATGAAGAGATTTGAAAAAAAAAAAGAGAGAAGAAAAAATCTATAAAACAGACAAAAGATGCAGAGATCCGAAGCCGAAGCGAAGATCAAACACATGTAACCCTTCTTTACACAAGATCGAAGTACAAAAATGAAGAGATATGAACTATAGATTATTACAGAGATCGAAGAAAGACATCTAAGATCAGAGAACCGAAGAGCATTTTCGGATTTACATGCAAAAAATAAGAGAAATCGAAGAGAGAGACCCATTGATACAGAGAAAACCCTAAAATCTCAGCTTTTCGAGTGAAATGGAGCTTAAAACGGACGTAAGCTTGCATGCAAGAGAACAGAAGTGTATCGGATGAGAAATGCAAAAATTGAGTGAATAGTGTCTGCGATTTTGGGGAAATCGAAGGTGAAGAATGGAGATTTCGGCTTAAAATGGTGCCTGCATGCTGCAAATCAACGGTGAGATGGACGATAAACCAAAACTAGTAAAGAAAAAAAGTAACAGAGATCTAGGGTTAGGGTTTTAGTTTTTCTACAGCCTTTTCTTTTATGTACTTTACCGGAGCTTGATTTCTGGAGCCTCTGGTAGCCATGGAAACCTCCACGTTCCATCTCTCCCTCTCTCTGTCTCCTTCTCTCTTCTCTTTCTTCAATTTGGTGAGAAACTACTTGGGCAAGTGGCTGTACTTATAGTACTGAAAAGTGTACTCCACGTGGCAACCGGCGTTGTTAACGAGGAACCCAGAATCGCCGGTGGTAACACCGTTCACGGTTGGACAAGATGGTCCTATACCGGCAGTCATAGGTGGCCGGTTTTCAAACGTTTGTTTCCAAAAAGGGTAATTTACGAGGTTATATCTGCCATTAATCGTGTTGAAGGACAACATACTTATGAATGCACCTGTAGAATTTGAAATTTGAGTCAACTTTAAAATGACAAATATGCCCTTTTAATTATTAGATTTTTGTGTGCTTTAATAATCTAAAAAATGTAAGAAAAATAAAATTAAGAAAGCATATTAGAAGGTCTAATGCATTACGGAATGTTTTTACGTAATGAAATTACCGCCTCGTTTGTTTCTTAATACTAGAATTATTATTACTCGTGGGTGACGCATGTGACGTAAATAGAAACAGCGTGGATTTTATTTTTTTATTTTTAACCTAAAATGTTCACGGTGGTACTAGTTTTGGCACATACCGGGCATGCGTTACCGGATAATGTTGAGCGACGGACAGCAGAAATTTAGGCAATGTGATAATATATCATTAATGGTGTTAACCAAAATAAGAATTTGACAGCACCCTCCACCAACCTCACATTTCTCAGTCTCCTTGTAATCGTTGGCCGATTAATTATGCACGCACGTGGATTAGATATTCGCCAAACCGACTTTCTACACGTATGGAGACTCCAGACCGTCTTGTAAGGATTCGGCTGCTGGGTTAGGTAAGATTTGAGCAATGGTTAACTTATCGAAAACCCAAGTAAATTATGAGAGATTAACCTAAACTATATGATTAATTTTCTATATCTATTTTCCATAACCCATTAATATATGAAGGTTCTCTGACTTGTAGTTGCTGTTAATGCAGAATTACTGCAAAAAATTACTAGTTGATATGTATAGTTAATTAACAAAATTTGTGACGCTGTAAATCATGTCTTGCTTTGATAAATAATAAATTTAGAAAAATGCGGGATTTGAACCAACCTAAATCAAACGACTCCATTTATTTATATATTTTTATTTAATTTTATTATTTATTTATTTTGTGGGGGGAGGGGGGGGGGGGGGGGGGGGGGGGGCGTTGAACCTGTGACCTCCTGTTTGGAATATTTTTTGAAACTTTATTCTAATACAAAAAGAATATAAGAAGGCGTTCATTTCATAAAGGAAAAACTTTATATTTTCCCGTAGGTAAATGAAGGGAGTCGAAAGTCATGATTGATGAACACCAGGGGCATATTGGGAAACAAAATGAGGGTTAGTTATTTACATGCAGGCGAAAAGGTGTGTATCCCCTGGGAAGAGACACATGTTAGTCTATATATATGTTGGATCACAACCCACACGATTGTACGTTTGGTGTGCGGAGATTCTCCAGAACATTGCATCAAAACAGAGGTACACTCTCTCTCTATCTCATGATCACAATCGTTGAATGTGTAGACTTTTTATTTTGTCAGTAGTTCGGGATAATGAAATCAACCACCATGATGTCATTGGTGTGAGTCACTTGATAGTGTCGGGTCCTGATCTCCTGCATGTGCATGCGTTAGCACTCTAAAAAGATATAGTCAATACCCCGGTTCTTCTTTCTGGAACCCCACCTAAGGTCCAGTTTGGGTTTCGGTCTTGGTCTGTTGCTCATCCAATGTGTTATCGATTTAACTGTTATTTTAACCGTTCATAATAACCGCTATTTTAAACTACTAGCCCAGCCAATGGGAAAAATTTAGTATGCCCAATTCCCTTTTAAAAAATGTCCCAGGCCCACTGTCCTTGTGGATGTTTGTTTAAACCAGGGTTTAAAAAATGGCCGTTATAATGAAAATAACGGCCGTGATAACGGGTTCGGACCTCCCCCCATTACGTTAAGTACTATTAAAATGCCCAGAAAATAACAGCCGCTGCTTTTCCGTTATAATGAAAATAGGAAAATTTGTGAAAAAGGCCATTATTTCTGTTTTTGAAAATTTGAATTTTCTGTTATTTTCAGTTTTTGTCCCTGGAGCGTTATAATCCGTTATAACGGTAACGCCCACAGTTCGTTATACCGTTATAACGGCCCCTTTTAAACCGAGGTTTAAAAAACGGCCGTTATAACGGATTTGGACCTACCCCATTACATTATGGACCGTTAAAACGCCCAGAAAAAAATGGCTGTTATAACGAAAATAATGGTTGTTATTTTCTGTTATTTTTCCGTTATAACGAAAATAACAATCGTTATTTTCTGGAAAATTTTGTGAAAAAAAAATGACAGTTATTTTTGCTATTTTCCTTTATTTTCCGTTATTCTCCATTTTTGAAAATTTGAATTTCAGCACCACTTTTTCCACTATTTTCCATTATTTTCCCATTTTTTTTTCCTTTTTGCCCCAAAGCGTTTTTTCGTTATAATGGAAAAAACGGTAACGCCCCCAGTCCGTTATACCGTTATAACGGTCCCCTTTAAACCTTGGTTTAAACCCCTGCCAAGGGGAGCCAAACATTCAGTGGGTCCGAAGCGTGTTCTACGTGGCATTTTTGAAGCACAAGATGGGTCATCGCAAATAGATTGCATTAATCTGACGCTCCTAGCCATCAGGACGTTAACACCATCCAATCAACACGACTGTTGGGCCACACCCGATTGGTTGAGAAACAAGGTTTTACAAATGCATCATATTTGTGCAAGAGTCGCATTGAGTAAACTAAACGCGAAACAACTGTTTTAGCCGTTTTTAAAAACCGGACCGGACCATTAGTCTCAGTCCAACCGGATTTCAAGAAAAATTAGTCTAGTTCACATATTGAACCAGAAGTTTGGATAAAACAACGATTTTTCAAAAATCAGTGGTTCAACTGTCAAACATATTGAACCGCCATTTTTTATGAACCAATTGAAAATATGAATGCTGGCATATGTAATCAAAAAATCACTTTTTACATTTTCTCTAAATTTTTCATATTTTTAAAATTGCATTTTCTCTAAATTTTTCTAACATGTAATCTCAGTCTCAGGTGCATTTGGAAGAGTACCTAAAGATGATTCAGTGGAACCTTAGTTCAGTCGTGATGATGGCGATCGTAGCCGCTTCGCTTATTTTCCTTCCGTTGGCGATGTCACCGGGTCCACTGCAACCTCCTCCGATCTACATTCTTCTCATCTTCCCAGTGTTGATGGTGGCCCTGCTACTACTACTCTCTCAAGCCTCTAAATGAGCTTTCAGAGGCTGTCCATGTTTATTTCACAATAATATGTGTAACTCACATTTGGAGATGATTATTTAATAAATAATAAGACTATTTTATACTTGTCTACTTGTAATCGCACGCCGTATGAATTATTCAACAACGACGTACCCGAAAGAACAACTTCCTATTCCAAGGTTTGGAAAAGTTTGCGAATTTTTCCGAATTATTATGGGATTATTCAGTTATGAACATGAAAAATCAATTTATAAGACAAAATTGTTCATGTTTTTAATGAGTTTTATGCCTATTTAAATCATAAGAAACACTCCCATGGAGGTCGGACTCGGGTTGAAATGAGTTGCCTCAACCCAAGCCGAACCTGACCTTAGGTTAGGTTCTAAAAATCCCAATCAGAGCCCAAACCAAGGTAGCGAAAATCCAACCCAAGCCCAATCCAAGGTTGGGTTTTGGCTCGTCCAAGTTGCACCCCTACTGATTTGTTTAGATCATGATTTAAAAAATGGTTGTTATAACGACAATGACGTCCGTTGTAATGGATTCGGACCTCCCCCATTACATTATGTGTCATTTTAACAATCAGAAAATAATTTCCATTATAACGACCATTATTTTCTGAGAAAATTTGTGAAAAAAACACCCGTTAGTTTTTCGTTATTTTTAGTGAAATTTTGAAATTCAAAATTTGAATTTTTTAAGATTACCCCCCCTTGACCTAGTTTAATCATCATTTGAGTGATGTTAAAACGTGACATGCATCATGCCCTTGTTAATGCACTCATGAAAGGATCATAATATTGCAAGTACAATGCTAACCTCGTGTGATGAGTCAATTTTAACATAAGTCAAACACCGTTAAAACTAAGTCAAGGGGGTAATCCTAAAGTTTAAAAGTATAAGGGGTACTACAAATTGCTTTCAAATTTCAAGGGGGTGTTGCTAAAATACCCTTTTTTTTAACATATATTTCAAAAAACATTTACTTCCTAAAACAGTCCAGTTTCTTGAAGTTATGGAGATGGCTAACTGTGTGCTCTTGCACACAACATTCTTGTGCTTTGGGCAACTAAGGTTCTGATTTACCGAAGAAAGCAAGCAACAACAAGAATGAAACCTTATCTAAACATTTTACTAAGAGAAAGGCAGAAGGAAATTTGTATTAACTGTCATTTCTGCTCTTTGTTTATATTGCAACTGAAGACTTAAAATTTTCTAAAACTTATCCACAACAATAATCAGTTCCACACACAATTGGTGTAGGCTCCAAATAAATATTCATACTGGAAACTTTCTGAAAGTGAGCTAGCATTTTGGTTGATTTTTTTACAGCAAAGGATTATCTCCATGAGAGAGAGTGAACCCTGTGTGTGGCAGCTAGGCCGAAGTTCCCGCCAGTGCCAGATTGCCCAGATATTGCAAATTTGCAACTAATGATCATCCAGAAATGAATGGGAATATGCCAAAGGTGGGCTCCATATGGGGTTATGTCAAAAATTCCTCTCTCTCTCTCTCTCTCTCTCTCTGTGATTGTGATAAGATGATTTGGCTGGTATGACCTTGGTTATGACTTCTACCTATTCTGCGGCCGTCATTTACTGTGGTCAAAGCCCACTGTCAGCAGAGTTTTACTTGTTGCGAAGTTAACACTGTACGACAATAGTTTAGTGGGGAGCCACAAAAAATTGCGTCCGGTGCCAGGCCTCATGGTCATCCCTTAGATTTGATATCATAAAGTTACAATAAACCAACTAGATTTTTTTTTTTTTTTTGTGTAATCGAGCTTATATAAACTAACTGGGCTTTGAATAGGTCAATACCCGTATAAATTGACACCACATTATCAAAAAAGGGAACGGAATTTTTGACATACCATCCCATGTTATCTTTAAAATTTGACATACCCCCTACAATTTTAAAAAGCTGACTTCCCCATGATCCCGTCCACTGTCATTGATCCAAATTGACTAACAATTTTTTTAAAAGGTGAAAATAGCCCTTTCTTCAACCTTAGAACTAAAATATGTGGGTGTGGGCCGAAATCGTAACCTCAAATCAAACAGGCTGTGGTGGGCCCATCACTGGCAACCAATCTACTGGAGTCTCGTGGCTAGGCCTGCCAAAGGGTTGGGCCAAAGTAAGGCCTAGCCCATCCCTCGCTGATAAGGGTGAGGCCCTAGCTCGTGGAGGGACTAAACTGCCCTACCATCAAGGGTTAGGGTAGGACCACGGCTTAAAAGAAGAGCATTATGGCATATAAGTAAAAAAAAGTGGATGATTGTTCCAAAAATAATTGAGTTGGAATTGTTACTTGCCACGGAGAAGAATCTGCAGAAATCTATGCTTTGGAGAGATGGACACAGACTGATCGATTAAAAATAAAATTAATTTACATAAACTGGAACAATTCACCATTAATTAACATCTCCTTACACCAAATATCAGTATGATGATATAATCATATTCCGCAAACATTACAAACACAACATTAATTCTGTTTTACGCATTGAACCTTGAACATCTTCTAAGTATCTGAATTTCTTTAAAAATTCATTAGCAGTGTAAAAGAACTCCTAGTATCAAGTACATAAATAAATTGTTTACTCGTTAAATTCAGTAGTGAACAAGATAAACGCCAACCTTAATGCTTTAATACTTTTCAACTTGGTCTAAAGTTTAATTTATTTACTCACCATATAAAATTAACATTAAAAGAAAATACAATTTCCAACGAAAAACACAATCCAAAACTACAATCACGTACTAGTAACAATAATTACCCAAATACAAGAAGAATTCGAAGACTAAAAGGCCCAATATCTACACAAACGAGTTCCCGAAACAAGCCCCAAAACTAACTTTACCACCCTTAAGAAAGCACCGAAGCACCACTCCATCCTCCAAACTATACTGTCCAAAAATGACCTTAACTAAAACATACAAAATAAACTCCAAACACTCACATGGAACAAATCAGATTTGTAACAAAAGAGAAGAAGAAGAAGACAAACATACTTGGTTGTTTGATTTTCTGAAATGAGGACTGAATACTCCTCCTTCACGTCTTTCTTTAAGAGTTGAGAGAGGCAGATATCGTTACTTAAGATAATTAAGAGATGGTTGAGAGAGTGTTGAGAGAGAGAGACGCGGGAGTTAAGAGAACTATTAGAGTTGAGAGAGCTTGCTGTTGTCGTTGAGAAAGAGAAGGTTGAAGGAATGGTATGTCAAAAATTAAAGATAACAAATTTTAATGATAACATGGGGTGGTATGTCAAAAATTAAATATACTATCATATGAGCCCATTTATTGTATCGAACCCCGGGACAAATAAGAAATTACCTTTACATCTTTGTAAAAAATTTTGAACAGTTTGGGTGGTGGGGAGATGGTTCCCCATTTACACATGGTGCACATACATGGCATTCGGTTCACATGCATTCTAGCATGGGTTTAGGGAGCCAAGCATGCATGGACAAAGAATAATACAATTGATTAACTGAAACAGAGAAGTTGAGATTTATTGTACAGACAAGAGAGATGGCGACATAGCGTGTGGGAATCAGATCATTTTCTCAAATTTATCGAGCATCTTCACTCTTTGCATAGACCTAATAAACAATGTCAAGAAAACACCTGCATTGATTGGCATTATAGGTTACCATTAGAAAAATTGATAAATTTAGAGTTGAATTCTTAAATAAGGAAAATAATTATAGTCTGAAAAAGTTTAGAGACGCTTACCAGCGCCAATGAAAGATCCATTTGCAATAGCTTGGCTGCCTTGGCTGCTGAATGTGACACCAACGTTAAGCAGGGTCCCTCCCAAAACTGTATACATAGTAGCCATTTGAAGTACGGTTGCTTTCCGAGCTGCTCTTTCAGACTGGTGAATAGAGTTTTGCAATTGAGTCAACAAATATTAAATATAAATAAACAAAATGGAAAATCTACTATGAGAAAAATGATCGAGATCACCTGACTCTCATAGGGCATGAAATGGGTCAGAGTCGGGTTGATCTAGGTAGATCCATATTCATATTCGACTTTGAACAAGCAGAACTGAATTCGACTCAGATCCATATCCCTTGATCTGAATCCAAACCAAGATCTGTACAAGAGGATCGCCCATATATAGATATATGGGTCGGATCCGCTATAGAGTGCTATTTTTATGATAAGGATACAAACCCAAAGACTGGATCCTTCCCTACCTGAATCTCTAATCCGAACCTGAACCCGACTAGGATCAGCTCATTGAGGTCCGTATCTGATCCATATTTATTCGGATCATGTTTTAGATATCCAAACCCATAAAAATACAGATTCGAATCGGGTCGGATATCTGGTCAGATCCACCCCATTTTGTGCCCTGGACTCTCATAATACTCAATTGTGGGAATTGAGCATTTGACATTGTCACATGCAAGTTCCAAATGAGTTCTTCAATTTGGGTGTGGGTAGATGCAATCTACTCCTCCCATAATAAACATTTAAAATCTTCGCCCTTCTCTCTCTCCAACCCAAAAATTTTAGTCTTATCGGCTGTTTCTTACTGTTTGCAACTAAATTACCACTTTAACTGGTAACTTTTAAGGCGGCTGAACTAACCTCAAGTACCCTGACTCGGAGTTTCAAATCTCCCGACTCAAGTTGTTTCACAAACTCTTCTATGCGCTGAACTCTGTATGGCATTGAGATGGTAGAGGTTCTGGCCTGTAATTATATATAATAACATATTAACCAATACATGGACAAAAAAAAAAGGAAATAAAAGGTTGTTAACGCCATAATATATTGTGTGGTGGTTTGTTGCAACCTGTGCTACACGTATTAAAACTAACAAAATAGTGGTTGGTCTATTATCACAAAAAGTGAAAGTAGCAAAAAACTATAATCACTGATAGATAATTTGTAGGTTTTAGGAGGTAAAAGTTCTTCTATAAGAGAAGTTGCTATCATATTGATATCTTCAAGATAGAAACAGTCATAATGTAGATGAACGAAACCAATATTTATCATAGAAGCAGTCTATTGCTATGTCAGTCAAAAAAAAGAACTGAAATTAGGGGAGGTAGAAAGTGAGTACATCGTTGGCTTGTTTTCTTATCTCCTCCACAAGTCGTGTTCCACTTTGCTGCTTCTGTCTTACATCTAATAACTCCTGTAATTAGCTTGAAATATTAGAGGTAGGTTTTATGGATTTCACGGATGAATTATTTAGCATATATAGAAAAAGTTATTACACTTAGGCTCCGTATGGTTGCCCAGAATAAGTTTTCTAGAAATGATTTTTGCATGAAAACATAGTAAAACTTTTTCTGTATCAACACTTTCTAATGTACAAATCATTTTTCTGTAAAACTTTTTGTTGATTACCATACGGAGCCTTAGCAACAAAGATGAGCACCTTATATGTTACATAAACAAACACATACCTGTGCGTAAGGTGCAGCAATTTTTACAAACGAAAAATCTGGATCTAGTGTGTATCCAATACCTGTAAGAGAGCAGGCACCATCAGAGAAGGATAATAGTATGGATGTGGTCATCATCATGTAATGATGTCTGTTGGCTTGCACATATTTTTAAGTTTGAACACACTGCATTCCAAGAAATGCCATTGAACCATAATCTCTAGGGCTCACAAATACATCCAACATTTAGAACCTTCCTTCAAGTTATATTTTATGTAAAGCTTAGAAATTAAGCAGTTTTGTCATAAACTAAGAAGAAATAATGGGCATGGCTCCTAAACTATAGCAGGGTCCATGCACAAAGCCATTGGAAATACTGAAAAAAAGTGTAACCTAACAATAGGCTGCATCCAAAAGAAGGCTCTTGATTGGACGGTTGGGATCGTTTTGAATATGCGGCTTTTAGGCCATGGCCAATCCAAAGGGAAGCCTAATATTTGGATGATTGTGTGATGAAGATGGCTTTTAGACTGACACCCATCCAGGGTTGGTCTCTGCAAAACCTTAACTCCGAGAATGGCACTCTTGGAAAGAAGTTAAAGGAACTGTCATCTCCAATCTAAGGTTGTTGCTCTCAGGTTGGATCCTATTCGAGCTAGGGCCCCTTTATCCAAGGGGCTCTCCTATCCAAGTCTAAGGCCACTCCAATCCAAAGTCGAGAGCGTCCAAAGTTCAACCATTGACCAAGGCCCTCAGAGTCCAATGGACCTTGGCTCAAACAAAACTCAGTCCAAGCCTCAAACTGTTTAGTATGTAAACCAACATGGTGTATATAGCTTTACCAAACAAGTTTTCCCAGTTAGGGATATTTTGGTACTTCTACCCCTTTCCCTTGTAGATGATACATTGAGAATCTGGGCAACGTTCAAACCGCTGCACTGAGATCTTCTGCGTACCATTATCCTTCTTATCCACTGTTATCTTACACGTGGGGATCCTCCCCTTTGGTTCCTTTGGAATTCATCAATAGGAGAAAAGCCTTAGTTTGCTCCACCCTCAGTTACGATCCATGTGAGATTTACAACTTTGGCAATTTGAGGGTCGATTTCTCCCCTTATGATATATAACTAGATCTAATTTCCTTATGTGAGTTTATTAATTTATTAATTAGTCATAGGTTGTTAATGTGTTTGATAAATGCTTATTATAAATTGTAGTTTCTTAATTTGAGTTGGATAATTATTCTAGTTTCCTAATTTGGGTTGGGTTCTAATTAGCAAGTAGAAATGGTTGGTCTAGGGTCTTTGGAATCTATATATATAAATTGTAATGCATAATTAAAATTAATGAATGGGGAGTTTGGATTTAGCTTAGGAGGTGATCACTCTCGAAGTAATCAAGGAGGTCCCGATCCCCTCGAAGGATCGATTTTCTTCCCTATTTATTTTCTATATTTTATTTTTAATATCTTTATTTTGAATCAAGGCTTGTGATACGACGGGATCGTATCAATTTGGTATCAGAGACACATTGATGTATGGTCGCCTAAACTTGAGAGAAGATGGAAGTGAATTTGAAGAAATTGTGTGAAAGAGTTGATGAACAAGATCAGATCCTAACTGAGATTCATGGGCAGCTGAAGGAGTTATCAAATGCAACGAGTATTTTAATCAAAACTTGGGACTAAATGATTTGATCAATCAGCGAAACAAGACGACAACATAGATGAGAAGAAAACTACTTTAGAAGTAGTACACTCTGAGGTAATTTTGTCTTTTCCTTCCAAAGTATCTAAACTATCGGTTCTTGAAGATGACAAGTCTAAGGAGCTGATTGAAGATACTTTTAATTATGCGAATGGTCAAATAGAAGTGGCTCCTGAGGATGTAAAACCCTTTTCTGGAGGTGCCAAATCTAATGAACACCATATTGGGAGATGAAGAATGTGTCGATTTGTCTAAAATAGGAGTATGTGAGGAATATAGGGTGGAAGTTTGCCATGGTTGGTTGGGATATGAAGAAAAAAAATTTGGTGCTACAAAAAAACCTTTGCTGATTACAAGGATAAAGAAGTAGGTTGGTCACCTCCATCGAAGTTGTGAAAGGCTTCAACCTTGAGGACAAGGTTGATTTTCAAGGGAAGTGAAATGACACATAAAAGTTTATTATTTTAGTAATTAGAGTCATCGGTTATTCATATGTTTGGTAATTGTTATTATAAATTGTAGTATCTTAATTTGAGTTGGATTCTTATTCTAGTTTCCTTATTTGGGTTGGGTTTTAATTAGAAAGTAGGATTGGTAGGTTTAGGGTCTTTGGAGTCTATAAATATAAATTGTAATGCACAATTAAAAATTAATGAATGAACAGTTTGACTGTAGCTTAGGAAGTTGATCACTGTCGAAGTGGTCTAGGAGGTCCCAATTGCCTTGAAGAGATCAACCTTCTTTCCTATTTATTTTCTGTATTTTGAATGAAAGCTCGTGATACAACCCCGTATCACCTTGTCGTTTCCATTAGTATCATATATACTATACTTAATCCATTAGGACTTATCTTGGTTTATTATTTGGCACTGCTTGGTTTCTTTTCTTATTTCATTTTGGGCTGGATACCTTCTTGTATTGGAGCTTGGAAGTTATGTTGATGAGATCTGTTGTCTCTCTAGCTTTCAGTCCTTGTATTGAATTCAAGTCAGGGTTACCCATTCTATTTGTGTGGACTGTGGAGTGTTGTATGTGTTTTATTTGCAGACTTGTTTCTAGGACCTGTATGTGTTTTATTTGCAGACTTGTTTCTAGGACCGTCTGCATTAGTATGTGTGTGCGTGCATAACATTAGAAAAGAATACTAGCATACATGAATAGAAATCCATGCCAAAAACACAGCTATGACAGTAAGATTGCACCTTCAAGGGTCGAAAATGCCCTTAGGACAAAGGTAAAAGTGGAGGGGAAGCGGAATGGCTGATCTGTTGCAATCGCAAATAAATCCTGCAAAGAAAATCCCAAATTTACCAATAATGTACTTGTATGTAACATTTTCTTTTCTGATTGATAACAGAAGAAAATTTATTAAGGAAAGGGGGAAAGTACAAGGGAAGGAAAAAAGTTAGAAAAAACAAGAAAGAAAACACAAGTACAGCGAGGATGCATCCAAGTACTTGCTATGTTACATACAAGTATATTCAGCACACCAAGTAACCTGTGAAAAGTTGTCATTTTGTACATTTAGTGCATTCTCGTGTACTTATAGTGCCCTTTATTATAGTCATCAAACAAGATCCAGAAATTTGTACATTGACAAAGATACATGCAGTTCATACAACATTATCATTCCCTCTCTCAGTTTCTCATATATCCCTCAATACTAACGAAACAAAAAATAGAGTATATCATTTGTAATGATCCTTTTGACAACTTGATATCATAAGCAACCAAGTCAGCAAGAAGTTTATTGACCTTCTGATAAGAGTGATACTGATCAATTTATGTTCCATCCAATTAAATCAGGTTAAACACACTGGTCTATTATGCTAACAGGGTTATATGTATTTTTCATGTAATAAATCTATAACCACTCAAATATAGGATTTAGCGAGAGAGGAAAACAAGTTTATAAAGGAAAAAAGGGAGAAAATTCGGCCCTGATCTATACATTAGGTGGATTAGATGTTAATACCTCAGCGCTTCAATTTTCAAATAATAGCTAAGTTATTTTTCAGTGCTTACTAAAACCTTGCATACCTCACCAATTGCAGCCAAAGTTTGCTGCTGATCTGGTGTCTGACTTAACAAATTATCCAAGAAAAACTGCACAGATCTCCTCACCTAAACATTCAATAGGACAACTTTTAGATATGGAGATAACTAAGTTCTCAAAAGATCCATACGAGAATTACACAAATTAGTCATATCGCTTCTATTGAGCTACAAGTGATTGTTTCTTTATTAAACATTATAGCTGCATAATCTAAAAATAATGGTGTACCGATGACATGTCTCCAGTGGGCTGGAGTGCTTCAAGAACTATTAGGCATTGTATAACCTGCACAGTAGCAGCTCGTTAGCTGAAGTCAATATAGTACTTGGTGACTATATGATGTTGAATATAATTCGAAATTCCAAAAAAAAAAAAATAGCCATGAGAAATACAAGAAGGATATAGGATTTAATATAAAAAAGTAACAGAAAATAAGGAAAAACTTATCGGTTTGTAGATCGAGGCACGAGCGATGCTCACTGTCCTAAAGGTAATATGATGTTACTGTAGATACTGACAGCCTATCGACAATCACCTCCCAGGATTCAATGATCTCTCTCTACAACTACCAGCATAATAGCAAAGGGTCTGGCGAACTTGAACTTAGCGTACCCCAGAAGAATTTAGAACGGAAATAAAAGAGATTTTGATAGAGTTTCTGTCTGGGAGAGAACTAAGAGAGTTTTCTGTTTGTTTTGTGTTTCTGTAAGAATTTCAGAAGGGCACAAACACGATTTGATAGACAAAAACGAATCGTATGGAAACGGTATAGAAAATTTAGAAAAGGTGCAATAACATTTAAAAAACTTTGTTTAAAAATTATAACGTTAACCCTGAAATTTCAAAAGACTTTTGTCGCCCCCTCCTTTGTGAATTGGAAACCTACTACCTCGGCAGTAGTCGGAACTCTCGACGAAAGTTTTTAAAAACTATCCTCTTCGACGTGGTAGTCGGAACTTTTGACAGAAGTTTTTAAAATCTATCTATCTATCTATCTATGACTCATCTCTAGTACAAGTTGGGTTTTAGGGTAAGTTTGACATATTTTCATGGGAGATCATATACGTAGATCTGGTTTTTGGGATTATTCTGTGTAATCTGGTTTCATGGCTAGTTTTATGCCTATATTGAGGGAGACAATAGTCCCACTATCCCAACACTAGCCAAACCTTAGAAAAACAAACTGCACGAGTTCGGAGTTCAATTCTCATCCGCAACTGAATGCGGAATTTTCTGCGTGGCGCTCCTTTGGAGTTGTGCTACAAAAGAGCCGCGCGAATTAGCAAGTTGTGCACCTCCAAAAGAGTGCAAACCAAAACACACCCTTATACCAACTTCAAATACTCCTCAAGTTG
This sequence comes from Euptelea pleiosperma, assembly GCA_035048495.1. Taxonomy (NCBI): domain Eukaryota; kingdom Viridiplantae; phylum Streptophyta; class Magnoliopsida; order Ranunculales; family Eupteleaceae; genus Euptelea; species Euptelea pleiosperma. Next base: position 3,245,375 of record CM068545.1, read on the forward strand.
GAATACCAAAGGAAACACCGATAATGCATGTAATAGGCCACATTGCTGTGTGATTAAATTTAGGTACCTTCCAATAGAGAACAAGGACTGTCTACCAACCAATTTTGAACCAGTACACTTGGTGTACAGCATACCGGTACTGGAGTGCTGATGTAAAAGTGTCCTTATGGTCTACCAAACGGATCTCCCATACACAGACTAGCTTTATAGCTTATATACAAGTCTGAAATAATTCCATATAATATGTAAATCACAATTTGGGAATCAATATCCATATTCACCTCTATGGCTCTATCCACAGTGATGATTATATCAGGATCATTTCTGTAGCAAATTCTAAAGTGCTTGTCTTTCTTTCTTGTCCTAGTCTCAAAGTAAGTTTAAGTTGTAGTTACCAGAAGGCAATAAATTGGTAAGGTTACCACTCGTAAAAGGGGCACTTAAAGGTCACTTTTGACTGTCATGAACTTTAAGGATATGTTCCATATGTTGCAGATCTTTATCCCGAGTCAGGTAGATTCTTTTATGCCATATATAGGTGGACATCAAACAGGTCAAATGATAATGTACAACAAGCATTACATGTGCAAGAAATGAGATCCATTAAGAGGATAAAAAAAAAACCTTTTTTGCATCTTTTTCGTAAACTGCATAGAACAGTTCGAGCAATCTCTCCCGAGTGAATGATTTTATGTCTCCCATCATACCAAAATCGTAGTAGATGAGGGTACCATCCACATCAATAGCAAGATTTCCAGGATGAGGATCAGCATGAAAGAAACCAGTTTTCAGTATCTGAATTAGCACCAAAGAACATCACATCAGTGAAACAAAATGCATGCCCAGTAATTACTTAATATAAGAAAGGAAGAATAATGAATACATCAAAACTTGTAGATGATATTTTTAGAAGCATGGTACTCTCAATTCTCTATGGAGTTTCGCAAATTTGTTTTTTTAAGTATAGGGTGAGCTTTCATACTATATGTCAGTAAGTGGTTGACTTTGATAGAAATAAGAAATTAAACGGTTAGGATCTTAACCTGAATCAAGTATGATTCAATAGCACGTGAAGAAATTAGAGAACGATCATATCCCCGTGCATCTATCATATCCAACTTGTCTATCTTAATGCCTGTTCATAGAAGTAAAATTATGAAATCAACTTTAGCCAACACAAGATAAATGAGCCAACTCTTTAACTAAAGGGAATTTTTGTCATATCCCCCATGTTATCTTCAAAATTTGACATACCCCCCAACAATTTGAAAAAGCTGACATACTCCCCTATGACCCGGTCCACCGTCTTAGACTGTTATTGGCCAACATTTTTTGGAAAGGACAAAAATGCCCTTTTCTTCAACCTTATAACAAAAATGCCCTGTTGGGCAGGGATGGTATGATCTGCTAGATCAATCTCTTGCAGCTCAAGGGCACTGCACACTTTCCTTCAATTCCCCCTTGTGATCGCCTCATCATTATAATCATGATGGTTTGGTGTGGGTTGGCCTCCTCTTAGGCAAGCCACTTCCTTCTTTATCTGTTGTCGATACTTTAATCTCTTATCTTCGGCATCTTTGCGACCCAGACCTTGATGTTTGGCCAAGGTACTGCAGATATGAAGAGTTGCCTGCATAGATCTGCTTGCGGATGGGTTCACCTGCTGATGTTGATAGTGAGCAGCTGACTTGATTCTTTCCCTAACTCCACCCTTCCCCCTGGGGCTGGGCTGAGAAAATGGGGGTGAAGTCATGATCGGGCTCACCGACCCAAATCATTTGAGGAAAGGAAAATAAATCCTGACAGGGCCACAAAATTACTTAAGAGGGGTTCTGCAGTAGGGGCTGTAGGTTGAAATAAGGATGAAGGGAAGGAAAGATCAATGCTTGAGTTTCAATGGGACCCTGAGGTTCTTCTTGATCTTCACTCAGAGAAGAGTTATTCTCTCCATTAGGAGGGTTGTGAGGACTTTCACTATGATCCCGGTCAAAAGTGTCATCAGCAGGGACATCCTCTGTTGGAAGGTGAGGCCTGAATCACATGAGTATTCTCAGCTTCAGGTGGATTAGATGTATCGGCGAATAATTTAAAAACTTTATGTTCTTAAAAAACATAAAAACAAAAAAAATTGGAGTTAAAATTACTCGCCGGAGCAGCCACGCGACTCCAGTAGGCCGGTCGTCGGTGATGGGAAGCCAACCCACCGGAATCTTGTGGCTGGCCGTCCACCATGGCCATTTGATTTGGTGTTGGGTTTTATCAAAAACCCAAATTTTTTTGTTCCCAGGTTGAAGAAAGGGGTATTTTGTCCCTTTCAAAAAGAAAATTTTAATCAATGACAGTCTAAGACAGTGGACAGGGTCATAGTGGGTATGTCAAAAATTCCCTAACTAAAATCATAGTCATATGACTAGCAACAACCAATATCAACTTGAATTACACCAAACACATATAGTTTAGATGGAAACCTGGAACGTACTCCAAGGTCAAGACCTTTGTGGCAGTATAATCCCAAAAGACCAGCTACAAGTAAAATAATTGAAGTATTCCATTAGAATAAGCAATGTCTTTTGAAGACTAACTTTTTTTTTCACTACCAAGTCCGACTTTTATGGCATATAGACCAGCTGAAAAACAATAAAATAGAACAAAAAAAAGGCTCAACTGACATAAGCAATAGTAATTTTGTGAAAAGAAACATACAGGTACGCGAACCCATTTTACGTTTCGAAAATCCCTGCGGAATCTATCAGCATTTTTCCCTTCATTTATGTAATCGATTTCTTGATACAAAATCCTGAAAAAGATGATCAATATAGTGAGAAATATTTTCTCACAAGTTACAAGAAAAAACACACCATTTTGCTTTAGAAAATTCGTGCTGAAGTCAAAAGGCAATCACATAAAAAAAGCAATCACGTAACTTCAGTGCATGGAAGTATACAACTAGAACTTCAACCACTAACATGCTTAGAGTCCAACTTCCAGCATAAAATGGTAAATATCATGGTTAGAGTTCCATGATGCGTTATTCCTTAAAAACAAAGAACTGAAGGATGCTTACTACTTACGTAGCACATTCTTCATATATACCAATCCAATCCCTTGTAGGACCTCCAAGAGTCTCACTTCTCTGAAAATACTCAGCAATTAGCTTTAAATTTCCTGGAAGAGAGGGCAGAATTATTGAGAACTGAAGGGGAGGATTGAATAGAAAAACTCAATAATCCGTGGTGCAAATAAGAGAATTGTGTTATCTAAGAATATTTACATGCTGCCAACGCCTACACAAGCATCCAATCTGAAGCAATCAAAACAAGAGTAAAATCCTAGTTTGATCAATCACGCCCCAATGAACAGTATATAGGAACAGTATCGAGCTGTAACAACAGTGTTTAGCAATAGAGACCCATGTTAGTAAACCTGAGATTTTTTTTTTTTTTTTTTGACGAATTAAGCAAAGATTGAGAAGAAAAGAAAAATAGATAAAACTCATGAGGGAATGGGATTTTTTTTTTTATGGATTTTATTGTAGAAGAATGAGAAGTTTAAAATTGAGAGAAGCTTTCTTTCCAAAATCCATGTCTTAAAAGCTTAAAACCTAAATTGCTCTTATTCTTATTTTTCGTTTTGGTTGATGAAAAATTTTGTATGTTTTTTAATCTTGGGCTTTAAATTGTTGCCGGAGTAGTGGTCGGCCGGCCATGATACTCCAGTGGGTTGGTTGCCAGTGATGGGCGGCCAACCCATTGGAATCCCTTGGCCAGCTGTCTACCACAACCATTTGATTTGGGATTTGGATTTTGGCCCAAACCCTTGTTCTAAGATTGAAGAGAAGGGCACTTTCGTCCCTTAATACAAAATTTGGTAGTCAACTCGGGTCAACACTGGTCAAATGACAGTGGACTGAGTCATAGGGGGTATGTCAGCTTTTTCAAATTGTGGGGGGGTATATCAAATTTTAAAAATAACATGGGGGGAGGGGGGGCATGTCAAAAATTCCCAATTTTAAATATGTGGTTGTAAATAATTGAAGTTCATATGAAGATAATCTTTGGAGACTAGAGGCAATAAAATCATTGAAGGATGGAATCCCAATGAAAAGAAAGTACTCCTGATCCTGACACCAAAGGCTTTGCTGTACTTGCACGCTTTTTACCCGAACGGGTGAAAATGAACAAAGCTCAACCATATTATGCATCAAGATTCAAAACCCATTGAAACCAAACTAAATAAATGATTTTGAACCATAAAATGAACTAACTAGTCGAATATTCTTTGACCATGGTAAAGATATGCAAAGAATGGCCATTACTTACGTAAATCGATGTCAAAAAGTTTCTTCAGACCAGGCCTTTGAACTTTGATAACCACTTTCTCTCCATTATGTAGAATAGCTCGATGTACCTAAAGGCAATAATTCTCAAAAGCCAAATAAGCAAAAGGACTAAAAAACTCATCAAAACAAATAAATGTCAACAACAATCAAGAAAAAAAATTAAAACAGCAGAGTAGTCTTAACTTAGATAGTGTAGGTTCATTATTTGCCACTTATATTAGCATGAAACTGGATCCCATATAAGTTTGAAATTGGTCTGAGAATCAATTGGTATACTGCATGTTTTCCTCTGTTGTTTTGCGAAGAGGAACATTCTTTGGTTATTTCTAGTGTACAAATTTCATCTTCTCCTTTGCATACTATATGTTGCCAAGTCACATTCTTTATTAAGATATTTTTCTTTTAACTTAATTAAGTACATTAACAAAAAGCACAACTTTGGACATACCAACTTTTTTGTATATTATGTGTCTGTTTTTGTTTTTTTGCTGGGACTGGGAGGGTTGTTGGCTGACAAACAGAAACTGCCAAAGATTTTTTTGATGAGTAAATTTGAAAATAAAAAAAGGATTGATATTCAACAAATAATTGCAAGTATACATCAAGTGGAGATAATCTTTCCTACGGCATTAAGCATTGAAAAGCAACAAAATTCTTATAACTGTTCATTTTGGACAAATATATATGTATTGACATTAAGAATGGAGCAAACACCTGACCAAGACTAGCTGCAGCTATTGGCCGATCTTCGAACTCCTTAAACAATACATCAACTGGAGCTCCCAATTCACTCTCTATGAAACCTTTAGCTTTCTTTGGTGCAAATGCAGGGACTCTATCCTGCTCATATAATATAAGAAATCATATAATTCAGATTTCATAGTAAAATTTTGTTTCATAATCGATCACAAAACTTCTCAGAAGATTAGTATTGTCCTCATCAAGGACAAGAAATTAGGGAGACAAATTACAGAAACAATATCAAGAAGAAGAATACCTGCAACTTGGCAAGCTCATCCACAAACTCTCGTGGGAACAGGTCAGACCTTGTAGAGGATAACTGTCCAAGTTTGATAAAAGTTGGCCCAAGCTGCAATACACGTTCTCGTAACCACGAAGCAGTTTTTTGCCTTCTGTTTTTCTAATTAACAAAAAACTTATAAATATCAAAAGCCAAATAAAAACAAGTATTTTTTTCTTTTTTGATAAGTATTAAAACACAAGTGTACCAACCAAGAAATGGACAGGGAGACCTAACTGAAGATGGTATTAGTAGCAATAAAGAACATCCCATCACTACTAAGAAAGTAAGAAGACTTATACAATGCAATACAACAGGACATATATTAAGGTTCAATGTAGGAGTTATCTCTGGAAGAACAGCCATCCCAGGTTGTGAAAACTCACCTGCTTATCTTCTGTGAAGCCTCCAATATATGCCCATTTAGCATTTTCCAGAAGAACACGAACACGTAAAGATAGAACAAAAGACCACACATCTATAGACCTTTGCCAGGAGTTATAATTTTCATTGGCCCAGCTGAAACCTTCATCCGAGGGCAAAACTTTTAGCTCCTCTGTAAATGAAAGCTGCTTAGAGTCTCCACTTTTGGGGGTCTTAACCAGAGCGGCAGAAGTACTTCTTTTAACTAGGGTTGCTCCATTAACTACCCGTTGTGAACCATTCATTATCTCTTGTTTATTTATAGAAGAGCTCTTGCTTTTCATTACTTCCTTTGTGGGTACCATTTTAATAACTCGTCCATTAGTAACTCTCTCTCCTTTATTTGTGGTAGGGCTCTTGCCTTTCATTACTACCTTTGTGGGTACCATTTTAGTAGCCCTTCCATTAGTACCTAAGCTCTCAGAGGATTCTGTCTGCCGCACTTCTACCCGAAACCTCAAACAATTATTGGCCGCAGGGAAATCACAAAGCTGCCTCTCAAATTTTTGTAATTTCTGAACAGAAATTGAGCCAGAGAAACTGAGATTATCAATTGCTTTTCCTTGATCCATCAACTTGACATTGTGGCAATAACAGCCATGTGAAGCCAGTATTGCCGCCATTAAAGATCCAAGGACCTGTAATTAAAGACCATAAAATTAAACATAAAAAAACTAGACTAAGGGAAATCAGAATAACAAGTAAAGTCATAAGAGCCCCCTGCACACACACACAAAAAGGCAGTAATTGAATGTAACACTCAACCAATAACCCCAACAATCAAATCTTTTGTTCTCCCAATTGAATGACCGCATCTGAGAGAACATACACTCTGACCATAAAGATTCAGAAAAGGCTTCTTTAGCAATCAAAGATTAAAATTATCAACAAGAACTAGGAAATTATTATTTTGCACTTAAAGTTGGCCAATAATCTAAATTGATACTGAAGAAATTATCAACACAGAAAATCAAAAGGCTCCAACACTAAACTCCTCAATCTTAGCAGGGCTCATTTATGTCTATCAATACATACATAGAACAGTGAAACATGAGAAGCCACAATATTGACAAGAGACCCACAAGCTTCTAGTCCAAAAATAATGTTACTAACAACTACCATGATAGGAATCCTCAATTGGCAAACAAAGATCAAGTTAACTTGAACGATTCACATACTCATAGTACAACTAACAACCCCAATTGTACGGTCACCTGGTTCAGGCTCAGTTGAATCTACTTGGTTTGTAGTTAGTTACATGAATTAGTTTACAAAATCAATTTGCAGTTTGTGGGAGGATTACAGATTTCTAGGTAACAGTAACCCCAAAACAGGCAGATTGACTGTCATACCTATGGATTCCATCCTTGATCTTAATTGACACAACTTCATAAGCTCTCAGAAGAGGATCGTAATATGAAACGAAAGGTAAATTGCATAGGTAACTACCCACTTAAGCAGAAAACTAGCCTCTGTAAATATGAACATAACGTCCACAACTAAGATTTAAATTTGAAAAATCCTTAAAACTGAACCACTAATGTAGCATTTTTTTGAATATTCAAACTTTTTGAGAGCAGATTCCATAACCTGTAAGAAAGAAAAAGCTACAACTAATTGTGATTCAGATCAGTGTATACTCGATATAAATCATCGTCCGAGCAAACTGTAATCAGGAAGAACTGTAAAACTAATCCTGAATGCCAAAATTAATGATTAAGGAACTACGGTTTCAATCAAATCACTAAAACGTAAAGGAATTATTGCAATTTCTAGTTTAAACGGATACTCAACCAGAGAAGCTTCAACTACAACTAAATCACTAAAAAGACAATCCATAAAAACAATCAAAGAGCTTCGATCAAACACTTACAGAGTGAAAAGTTTCAGATTCTCAATCCTGCAACAACAAACTCTACAAAAAATTTAATCGAGAAAATACAGAGATGCTTCTATCGAAATGTTTCCTGAACTTCGATTTCTTCGTATCTCTGCTATCGAATCATCAACTACAAGTGCATAAATCAGAGAATTTGGAAAGAATTTATTAGGGTTTCGTTAGGAAATCTCGAAATCCGAACTCGGAAGGAATAAATGTGAAAGAGATTCAACCTGAAAGAGGTTTTTGAGATTGAGGGAAGCTGAGATTGAATTGGAGAAGGCATATTATAGTGTACAACCAGGTACTAGTGTGTTGTTCTTCTGTAAAACGACCAAAAGATCAGAATCTTCAACATCCACACGTTCAGTCTTTTGATGAGTGTTGCGCCAGCCCACGCCATTACATCTGATTTTTACTGACGTGCATTGGGAGGCAAGTTTTTTTTTTTTAATTTTTAAAATATTAACGGCCATAGCCCAGAGGAAGGGACGTTGAAGATGAATATATTAAAAAAGGTCGGGCTCCGTTGACAGATATAAAATGACAGGCAAAATGACAGAGACACAATATAAGCCAGGTGGCATACTGTTACAAGACTCTGACCGTACGAATGTTTGTACTATCCCATGGTGGACCTACAAACCAAAAATCAGCCTGATTAACGATTTATAAGTGTTGCATCTTTGTACTTCAAATACTGCTCAAATTCACACAGTTGAGATCAGCCCATGAAAATAAGTCCAATCTAAAGCCTATAAATCACTAATCAGGCTGATTTTTGGTGTGTAGGTCCACCATGGGATAGGACAAACATCCATACGGTCAGAGTCCTGTAACAGTGTGCCACGTGGCTTATATTGTGTCCCTGTCATTTTAGATCTGTCAACGAGCCCAACCCGTTAAAAAATATAACAAATTAAACAGATTCTTTGGGCTTAATTTTTTGAGAATTTTTGACATACCCCCCATGTTATCTTTGAAATTTGACATACCCCCACACTTTGAAAAAGCTGACATACCCCCTATGACTTAGTCCAAGGTCAGTTGACCCGAGTTTACCAGCATATTGTACATTAAAATACAAAAATACCATTGTCTTTAACCTTGGAACAAGGGTTTGGACCAAAATCAAACCCCCAAATCAAATGGCTGTGGTGTATGGCAAGCCAAATCAAATGATCGGATTACATGCCGGTCATCCACCACTCCGACAAAAATTAAAAAAATCATTGGGTTGTCCAACTATAGACTCAAGCTTGTATTTCCCATCCAATTTTAACTTGAAAATGGATGATCTCCTAACTATTATTGTTCAAAAATATCCAATCAATATATGGAGTTATGTTCTAAAACTCGGAACTCGGACTCGGCTCGGAAGTCCATTGGGCCGAGCCACCTCGATGACTTGGGAGTCGACTCGGCGAGTCATTAAATTGATTATTATTTATTTAAATATATAAAAATAATATTTATTAAGAAAAACTTTAAAAATAGGAAACAAATACAAAAAACATTTAGAAAAAAAAAGAGTTTTGACTGGACTCGGCCTTTAAACAGGTGACTCGGCTGAATTATGAGTCAACTCGGACGAGTTCCGAGTCACTCGGACGAGTTTCCGAGTCAACTCGCTAAACTATGCAAATCTGAGTTTGTATGCCGAGTCGACTCGAAATACGATTGAGTCGAGTCAACTTGGCCGAGTCCCGAGTCGACTCGATGAGTTTTAAAACATAGATATGGAGTGGGAATCCTCAATGCTAGGTGAGATACCAAGAAAAGAGTCAGAACTTAATATTTGTATTACAATGCCACTTCAGCCTTAGAAGTTTTTTTTTTGTAAGTTTGTGTTCCCAAGAAAACAACAACAAAAAAACGTAAAACTCCGGATATCAATGGGTTTTTTAATTTTCGTCGGAGTGGTGGATGATCGGCATGAGACTCCGGTGGGTTGGTCTCCAATGATGAACAAATAACCCATTGGTATCTCTTGGCTTGCCGTCCACCACATCCATTTGATTTGGGGGTTTGGTTTTGATCCAAATCCTTGTTCCATGGTTGAAGACAAGAATATTTCTGTCTTTTAATGTAAAATATTATAGTCAGCTCGGGTCAACTGACCTTGGACCAAGTCATAGGGGGGTATGTCAGCTTATTCAAAGTGTGAGGGGGTATGTCAAATTTCAAAGATAACATGGGGGGATATGTCAAAAATTCCCTATTTTTTTAAGGCTCAGGCTCTAGTTACAGCCCCAAAAATTAGAGGCTCTGGTTACAGGACACAATATGAGCCATGTGGCACACTCTTAGAGGACTCTGACTGTATGGATGTTTGGCCAATCCCTAAGTGGACCTATAAACCAAAAATCAGCCTGATTAATGATTTAGAGATGGACTTATTTTCATGGGTTGATCCCAACTGTGGGAATTTTCGCAGTATTTGAGGTACGAAGATCAAACGTCTATAAATCACTAATCAGGCTGATTTTTGGTTTGTAGGTCCAACTAGATATTGGACAAACATCCATACCGTCAAAGTCTTCTAAGAGTGTGTCACGTGGCTCATATTGTGTCCTGTAACCAGAGCCTGTCATTTTAGGGCGGTAACTGGAGCCCGACCCTTTTTTTATGGCGGGAGGTCAGCAACTTACGTCGTGGCGATCTCTCAGTCGGTCCTTTTATTTTTAAGCAAGCATTTTAGAACGAAAGAAAATAAACGTAACATCAAAACATCGTGGCTCGTGGGTGGGTACTGGGTACTGGGTAGGGCTCCCGTCCACCCAAATGACCTGAACAAGCCAACCTGGAGGGTTTTAAAATGCTAGTAAATTGACACGTGGATGACATTAGAGAGAAATTACCGAAGAAAAAATGGAAAAATATGATACAGACTTCTGCATCAAATTGCCACGAAGTACACTCTTTCGGGCCCACACCTTGGTGGACCAACACACCAAAAATTAGTGTGATTAGTGATTGCTAGCTATTGGATTTGAACACTTTTTCATCATGGGCTTGGAACCAACCCCTAGGCCTTTTTATGAAGTCCATGATGAAAAAAAAAAAGCTCTTGGTTCTACCCAGTGGTACTTTTTCGGTTTTATATATCCTCTTATTACTTGATTTTCAAACGGTAAAAAATTTTCCAAAAAGAAATTTTATGTTGAAAAGAACTCAGAAAAGAATCAAAATCAACTTCCACTCCTACAAGTCGCCGTAACAGAAAAGACAGAGAGGGGAAAGAGGTACCGTCTCAGTAAGAGGTGCACTTAGCGCTCAAAGTAGAATCCAACTCCCTGGAGTATAGGATCCGGACTCTTACGGTGGCACGTGGCACTTGGTACGTGGCGCATGACACGTGACAGGGAAATTCAGGACCATCATTCGATGGTCCTGTCGAGGAGATTTTCTATATATAAGTCCAGTTTTGCTCACGAACAGCTCAACGTCCATGTGAGCTACGTCCTACGTGGCACACTCTTATAGACCACTGACCTATGAATGTTTGGTGCATACGGGCCAAAAATCAGCCTGATCGGTGAGTTCTTACCGTTGGGTTTTAGTCTTTTTCGTGGGTTGATTTTCGACCGTTGGAATAAGCACTATTTGGGGTACTAGATCCAATGGCTATAAATCACCAATCAGGCTAATTTTTTATCTGCAGGTCCACCGGGGATGGGCTAAATATCCATCCGTACGGTCATTGGTCTCTACAAAATGTGCCATGGTCGTCGTGAGCAAAATTAGACTCGATTTTCTGTCCAAAAAACCTGCCGTCTGATAATGAATTTACCATAATTTGATCTGTTGAACCTTTTCTTTCAAAACATTCAGTAGAGTTTCTAGAACATCCAAATGTGTGTGCAATAAATTGGATGGTTTAGATTACCCGATTTTAGCACTTTGATCTAAATGTCTCTGACAGACCCAAAGAATTATGGACCCCAGTATAGTTTTTAGAACATCCAAAAGTGTGCAATAAATTGGATGGTCAGGATCAGCCGATTTTAGTAGTTTGATCTACAACATGTCTCTAACAATGGGTCTCCTCACTGCAAGTGTGCCTCGTGTCGCGATGTTCTGATTATATGCTTGAGATAGGTACCTTAACGGAAGCTTCTTGTATTTAATTTTGCCTTCCAGATCTTCTTCAGTTTTCAAGGAAGAAGCTTCCATAAAAAAATGCTAATTTTATGCATGTAAGAATGTTAGAAACGTTGCATCTTTCTTTTGAAACACCATAATTATCAAAGAAAAAAAAAACAGTAAACAGTGGCAGTTACAACCGTTAATAACGGGGTTACAACAGTCTTAGGTATCTCCGTAACTTTTTCCAAATAGTTTCTTTTTCCCAATGAGTGAGTTTGTGGGACCATTCTCAAAAGAGAAAAATACCTACTGTTTGACTAAAGGTACAGATTTCAACTTCTTCGGGTGACCTAACCATTATCAAATTATTTTGGACTGTTAAGAAAAAAATGGAGAATTATCTAGGCAGAAAAGTCAATGGATCGTATGGTTATACACCCATTTCTTACACCCCACTGGTGGGGGCCACATGGAGATCATGCTGGACAATCCAACTGCATAGTAAGTTTTACATACTATGGTTACTCTCCTCCCAAAAAAATCAGGACATTTCGACATTCTAACATCATAAAAGATTGCCTTCAATTTGAAAAATCCAGACCATCCAATTAAGCTATTATTTTGGGTCAATTTTTTATATGATTAACAATTTTAAAATTAACTGATTTTTAGTGATGATGATCATCATGGAAAGGGTAACTCAATATATAGTTGGATTATCCAACATGATCTCCATGTGGACCCCATCACCAGGTGTGAGAAATAGGTGTAGCTCTGCTTCAACAAAGAAGGACCGAGATCTTATCCCCCAACTTGGCTGTTGATCTTAGCCACTCACACCTGATTTTGGCAAATGCTTTGTAGGGGAGTGCCATGGGTACGAGCCACCCACTAGTATATAATAAAGCAAAGAAGTGAGCATCATTCTTCTCTCTTTTATATCATGTTGACATGACATATTCATGCATAGTGCCATGTTAGCAACCTAACCTTCTCTCATCCACTATGATGTTGAGTCGCCTTTATAAGTAATATTCTAAAATTCTCACATAGCCATTTTAGCTTTATTTGACCACGTTTAGCATTACCATCATTTGGTTGAACCCCCAATAAATGTTGAATAAGGTCTGTGTGTAGTATGCAATACATGGCTAGTGACAATCATAGGTCTATCTATATGATGTTCAGCCCAAGACAATGTACGTAGAATGTCATCTAGTGCAATGGATATCTCTCCAAATGCAAATGAAATGTGTATGTTTTGGATAAAAACGCTCAATATAAGCATAACACAAGGCCAAATCAGTATAATACCACAGAATACGATGGTCTTGTCCGAATCCCGCTCGTGCTACCAACTCAAGCTGGGAAGGCAAGAGATCCCACCTTTCTTGCCATCTACTATAATATCTCAATCGGGTAAGGGTGTAATCAACATATATTAATTATTACAGTATTTGACAGAATTCTTTATCAAATTATATAATATTCTAAAATAATTCAAAAATTATTAAATAAATTTCTGACTTGTCCCTGATAAATATATTAGCTTGATTAGGTACTTGATCATTCCTCGCTTTATCCGTTGTCGGACCACCAAGAAACCAATCCTCGAAGTAGGCCATCTTTAAACTCTTAGTTATAAGGACAAATCTAGTCTTCAACTGTCTACAGACTTAAAAGTATGCAAACATTGTATCCACCATTGAATGCTCCTTGAAAAATGTAGTTTTAATTTATAATTTTTTTTTAAAAATATTGAAATAATGCATTTTTCAAGAAACATTCAACACAGTAATGACAATGTTTGCATACTCTTAACAGCAACTCCAACCCAAGTCTCCAAAAGCTGGCTCCAAAAGGGAATCTAAAAAGCATTCTTTTTTATTAAGTGATTTTTAGGCGTTGGATTAGAATTATGTGAAGATGGGCTGATTTTAACCATGGAAATTTGAGCATTATTGACCATTATTTGAGGTACAAAGATCCAAAGGTTTGAAATTACTAATCAAGCATATTTTTGGTTTGTATGTCTACCTACGGATTGGAAAAACATCCATACGGTCGGAGTCCTCTAAGAGTATGCCACGTGGTTCGTGGTTCATATTGTGTATTGTCATCGGCCTCGATTGTTCTAAGGACACAAAAGGTATTTTAAAATTATTGTTAATAAAAGTTGAAAGAGATACAAAAGGAATTAAATTTGTTTAAAAGAGTAGTACAAGGTTAAAGTAGGAAATTTAGATAATAAAAAACAAACTCCAAATTTGGAGTCGGATATAGAGATTGAGGGCCTGGCTCCAAATTTGAAGCCAGCTATAGAGGTGGGTTAGAGTGCATTTCAGAAAAAAGCAACTCTATATTTGGAGTTATAGAGGTGGGTTGGAGTTGTTCTTAGTCTGCATACAGTTGTAGACTAGATTTGTCCTAGTTATACAAACAAAATTATCATTGTGTTTAGGTGATGAAACACGTGTTAGGTACATTTTTCATTCTTAAAATGCTACCATTAGAGTAACTAAGGGCTGCCACGTGCAATGCATGTCCACCTTATGAGCCACGTGGCACACTCTAGAGACCACAACTGACTGTATGGATGTTTTACCCATCCCTAGTTGGACTTACGTAGACTTCATATCAAAATCAATCCTGATTGATTGGAGTTTTTTGGTAGGGTTGCTCTACGGGGACCCACCTCTTTAAGCCGGGCACCAACAAAATTAATCAATTTTTGAGGACCAAATTGCCCTTTCTCATCCCTATACAGTTTTGTTTGGGCACCCACACTTATTACCTCCATTCGCGCAAAAAACGACGACGCTACACTCCTCTCTCTCTCTCTCTCTCTCTCTCTCTCTCTCTCTCTCTCTCTCTCTCTCTCCACGTTTCATTTTCTCTTCCTCTTCTTAGTGGTGATGGTGATGGTAGAGTGGTGGTGTTGGAGTGGTGGTGATCGATGGTGGAGTTGGTGATTATAGAGTGGTGCTGGTGCTGGTGTTGTAGTGGTGGTGGAGTTTGTGGTGGAGTTGGTGGTGGTGATGGTGGAGTTGGTGGTGGTGTTGGTAGAGTGGTGGTGGTAGAGTTGATGGTAGAGTGGTGGTGATGGTGTTGATGGTGGAGTTGATGGTAGTGGTGGGTGTGGAGTTAGTGGTGGTGGTAGAGTGGTAATAGAGTGATAGTGGAGTGGTGGTTTGGAGCACCCCATACTCCCACCAATGGATGGACAATATGTGACATGCCTGCAATTTTATTTTATTTTTTGCCTCCACAGCCTTGAACTACCGTGGCCACCACGGCCAGGAGCCCAAGTCAGAAATTTTTTTTTTGGAGTTCAACATGGGTGCCCAGCAAAAAGGGGTGCCCAAATAGGGGTCCTCTAATTGGCGTGGGTGCCCAGCTGAAAGAGGTGGGGCCCGTAGAGCGACCCTTTTTGGTATTAATGTTGAATATCTGGTTACTTGGAGTTTTTGGGAATGCCAATTAATTGGATTTGTTTGGTTACCCACCTTTGCTAACAATGGAACAACACATCAACGTGAGACAGGAAATATAATTATAAACAATGAATATGTAATCTTACAAGGGCTCTTGTTACAAATTCAATCATGGAGGGCCGCAAATGGAGAACTTGCTGAATGGGTGAACCGATAGAAGGAATTCCACAAATTTTAATTTCAAGACTCAATTCTGGCTCAGCAACAAAAGATACCAAAATGTAAGTATACCGGCAGACCAAGAAACCGATGTAGTTGAGATTTAACCTACAACATCGATCAATGTAAACCTACCCCCCATGAGCATTTCTTAAAGTTGTTTTGTTATTTTTCTGTTGGCAGCCAGTTTTTTGGGGATACATCGTTGATCCAACAATCTCGGACGGTAAGATATGTCAAGGTGAATCAAGATTTCCTGCACAGGTATACCTAATCAATCAAGAACTAATGACGTTTTTTTTAGAACATTTTGGCTGGAATTTCTAACCCGTTGGATTGACACAAAATATCAGGTAAGGATTCATGTCAGGAAACTCGGCAAGGCATTGCAAGAAGATACTTTCAGGCCAGTTCTACATCACTATGAGGGGCCCCAAATTTCAGCCTGAACTCTCCATACTGGGAGGTATAAAACTTCAGATACTTTAGATGCTTGCATTTAGTGCTTTTATATGCATCTGTATTTGCATGCTTGCTTGAATATATGGACTTGTGGATGTATGCGTGCTTTTGTCTAACATTGTGTTAAAAATTAGTTAGGATAAAATTTTAAGTAGGTTAAGGCAGATTCAGTGACATTTCTAGCCGTTGGATTTAGTACCCAAAATATGGTTAAATTCAACAGCTAGAATCACAATTTTTACAGTCGCATTTGCAAAATTTTATTGCAGTGAGTTTTGTTGAATCGATGTATTAAAATGGGTGTTCTTGCTTTTGTGATTTAGGCATATTTTGGTTATAATTTGCTGTAGTTTTTTATTTTTATGAGGAATGCTTATTGAAGTGATTCTTGTTGAATTTAGTGTATTCTTCAAATGGGTCTTTCTTGGTTTTGTGGGTATGTAATTTGTGGTTGAGTTTTAATGGCATTGATTGATTGGAGGGAAGCCTTTACCAACATATAATCAAGCCCAACAAAATTCAATAGATAGAAGGGAGGCTATACCATGGAACTTCTCAAATGGGTCTTTCACATGTCTTCCCTTCCTACTGATGTTTTTCTCTTTATGAGTATTTTTAGTTTTGATTTTTTATTTGTTATTTTATTCTATTTTTTTTTTGTTCTTCGTTGATTTTGTTGACAGGTTTGTAAGTTGTGACCGGGTTGGATCATGGGATTAGTGTGATGAGAAGGGAAGTTGAGGGAAGGCTGGAAGAATGAATACTAAGAAGCATGTAACCTGTTTGGGCTGAGCATTAAAAAGGGAAACTCATAACCATATATCACGTGTTCCATAAGAGGTTTGCATAGTTACTGCCCTTGAATTTCTACCTTTTCATGAGCTAATGTCCAACAAAAGTAATAAAACCATATAACATCGAATGAAAAGAATGAATCTTTTCAGATTTGTGGATGCATAGGAGTGAGCTTTCAATGAATGCAAACTTAAGGCTGAAGTCCTAATTTCATGTACTGTGTATTGTTGGATGGGATGTGCAAAATCATTGTCTTGCTGATGCAATGAAATTGATTAATGAGATGGAAAGAAGAGGATTTGAAGCTGATATTACAATTTACATTTCATTGCCTGTCTGTGCAAAGTTAAAAACATATACCATAATGATGAATGGACGAGAAGTGCCCGACGGGACTCCATACCCTTGAGGCAATTCAACAACTTCATGAAATGGATGCAAGAGGTTTGTTACTACAGGACTCCACTGTGTCAATTGGTGGGTCAAATGTACATTGTTCACACACCTATCACCATCAACTTCTATGTTGCTAGCGGTACTCACAGGCGCACACACACACACGCGCGCACACACACACACGCGCGCACACACACACACACACACACACACACACAAAAGAAAGTAAGTCCTTGATACTTGTACAGAATCTGAATCCCTTACCTTTGATTAAGAAAGCGTTTCGATAACCCATTTTTGTTCTCTTTGGAAAACATGCTTGATGGTGGATATGTGCTGAACCTTTGGACGATCCTCGCTTAAGTCGTCTTGCAACCTCTGCACGAGTTCATCCGGCATCTCCTCCAAGTACAACTCCTGAAGGCCAGTAAGGTGTTCAATACCTTCAGGCAACCCCTTCAACTTCGGACAATGAATCAGATGCAACAGTCGGATGCTCGGCAATGCCCCCTCCTCTATTCTCACACAATTCAATTGTGTCAACTCCCATAAGTTCAGTTTGTTGAGTCTCGGAAACAATCCTGCGTGGAAATGCAAGAGCATCCCCTCGTATGCCTTCTTAAGTTCGAGTAGTACCAGATTTGACAATCCTTGGAGATTAGAAAGTATATCTTCTCCAAGTTGAGACCAACCCAAATACAAATGTGTGAGGTTCTGTAGGGAACCAAGCCAGTGAGGTAAGCTCTTCAAATGCCCAACCAATCTGAGCTTCTGAAGAAGGGTTGGAGGAGATAACATTTCCAACTGAAGTGGTTCTTCTTCATTACTTGCCATTACACCCAAGTAGAGAAGGGAAGTCATCCTTTCGATAGAGATGCATAACTCTGTCCCATCAGCTGCTTTCAACTTTGTGACTTCAAACCTTCTAAGCTCAGACAAATACCGAACTCGTTTGATTAGGTCCTCATTTGCTTCAACACATGCAAGAGTTTGTAAGTTTTGCAAATTCCATATTCCTGCTGGAGCCTGCATGCTACTGAGAACATTGAATATTTCCGAATGTCTGTCATTGTAACGGTACATGTATAGATGTCTCAAGTTTGATAGCTTAGCTATCCCACTTGGTAGCCTTTCCACATTGGAATTCCTAACATCCAAGGTTTGTAAGTTCTGTAGCCTTCCCATTGATTTAGGAAGCTCCCTAACCTTAGTTTCCCTTAAGCTCAAATACCGTAAATTGAACAAGTCAACCAAATCATCTGGGACAGTTTCAACAGAAACACCTTGTAGATCTAGGACCCTTAGTAATTTAAAATTTGATGACATTTCCCGCAAAGAGGATGAGGAAAACATTTGTGTCTCAAAAACAAATAAAGAGCGAAGATGCTGTGACGTACTCCTGCTCAGTCGAATATTTTCGCCACTATTGTAGACTGATAACCGATGGACCCTTCCATCTAGCCTTGATTTTTTTCCATCATATGCTGTGCAGAAATTCTCTTTCTCAGATGTGGATAGAGCCAATTCACGCATAAGATCATGCACTCGACATGACTTCGCTCTCCCAGCATCATTTGTCTCTGTAACTTGAATCATGCTCCGGAAAATGAGTTCCTTGAGGTAGTCTTCTGCCACCTCCTCCATTGTCATTCCTTTTCTTTCTTCTACAAACCCTTCTGCTACCCATAGCCTAATTAGCTTCTTTCGCTTAATTGGAAAACCATCTCGAAAAACACTGCAATACAAGAAACAGTGTTTTAGGTAGTATGGTAAATCATTGAAGCTCAACCTCAAGATGCCCTCCACACTTTCCAGCATGGGATTGTTGCTCAATTGCCAATTGAGGCTTTCATAAACCTTCTTCCATTCAACAGCTGTCTGATCCCTCGATGCCATGAGACCCCCTATAGCCACAATTGCAAGGGGCAAGCCTTCACACTTCTTCGCAACGACTTGAGCTATTGCTTGCAGCCCTCGAGGACAAGTTCGATCATGATTGCGCCAAAATGCCTTCTTACAGAAGAGGGCCCAAGCATCATTCTCAAGAAGAGGCTCAAGGTGATGAACACGGCTTCCAGTTCCTACAGAAGAGGCTACATTCTCATTTCTTGTTGTTAGGATTATCCTGCTTCCATATCTATTATTCGGAAATGCACTTCTTATTTTACTCCAGAGATCTATGCTCCATACATCATCTAAGACGACTACATACCTTTTCTGGTGCAAGTAGTTGATGAGAACATCCACCAGTTGTCTGTAATTCATGGAGCCTAAGTTGCTTGGAAGTACCTCTTGCTTTGCATCGAGGAATTCTTTGATCATGCTTCTTAATAGCTCATGGACTCTGTAAGTCTGAGAAACAGAGATCCATGCCCAAAAATCGAATTGTCGCTTTACTATTTGGTCATTATAGACTTTAGTGACAAGAGTAGTCTTACCTAGACCGCCCATTCCCACAATTGAGATAATTGTTCGCCGTGGTTCATCCTCCATCAACCATACTAGCAATTTCTCTTTGTTTTCTTCCATCCCCACGATCTCGTCCTCATCATCAAAGAGACAAGTGTCTCCCTGATGTTGCCATCTTTCACCAGCCTCATTTGAGCTCCTTCCCCCATCTATATTTTCGAAACCATATCGCTTGCTTCTCTCCGAAATCTCATGGACCTTAGCTTTGATCTTTTGTAACTTGGTAGCAATGCGATCACTTGTAATGATGTTCTTGGGGAGGTGCACTGCGTGATGGACAAAACCCATGACTCCATTTCTTCGTTGCCGCCTATCTTTGTGATGTATGAATTCATCCATGATATCCTCGACATCATGAGCTACGTCTCTAACTTGTCTCACCCAAGTCCCGACTCCTTCAGTGCTCTCTTTTCTTCTATCTGCATCCTTTAAGAAGGCTCGCATGCTCTCTAACTCGAGCTTGATTTCCTCAACTTCATCTAATGCATCTCCTAACAATGATGCTTTTTGGACTAGCAGGGTGGTTAGTTTCTCAAGCAAGAAGTTCACAGCACCATCTGCCATGTTTGCCCTGAAACTTCTCTTTCACTTCTCTATATTTCTTTTTCTTGAAGGGAGGAGGGAGGAGGGAGGAGGGTGGGTAGAGCAATGCATTGGGAAACAATAATTTGCAGAGCTAGAGTGGACTTCGATGTATAGAATGGATGACACCACACCATGGATGATGGGTTCTCAGTTCTCACCTCTCTACACATCGAGTTATGTGTATGTGTAAGATGCTCATGGACGGTGTAAGATGCTAGGATTAAGTTGTTAATCTGTGCAGTGCATCATATAATAATGCATTGATGCAACTTGGAGGAAGCTCTAACAGCTAGTCCTTGAATTGACTTTGAGGATATGTTTTGAACTTTTATAGATTTTAAGGGAAAGATCCTTAAATTGATCATTTTGTATCCCTCAAAGTTATCTCTGAATCTAACAGCTGACGTTCTATGATTGGTATATTAGTAGTGGCCCACGAACTGAACCCTCTGCATCAGTGAGTTGGTGGTCAATATGTATGGTATGGTGTTGAAGGCTGCATTGAGGATGATACAGCTTCCAGCCTTTGTGCATTCAGTTAAAGCTTCTCTAACGCAAATGTTAACGCCCTCTACCAAGGAGTTGGTGGTCGATGTTGTCCATGTTCGACTTTTCCAAGCGCAGAAACTTCTACGATGGTTCCTCCTCAATCTCCACGTTTCACTTTCACTGTAGATGTGAGAACTGGTCAACCAACGCAGGGGTGAGTCTGCTGGTCAACAACTTTACGAGTTAACGCGTTTTGGCGAGTAAAACTTCTATCACAGCATCTGACAGATACATCTGTCACAATGAAAATCACAGGCCACGTGGCACACTCTTAGTGGATGATGACCGTATGGATCCCTCAGTGGACCTCGAAACCAAAAATCAGCCTGATTAGTGATTTACATCCTTTGGATTTTTGCACCCAATAACGCTCAATAATGCTCGAATTCTTACCGTTAAAATCAACCCATGAAAATAACTTCAATCGAATTGCTTAGAAATCACTAATCAGGCTGATTTTTGGTTTAGAGGTCCACTGAGGGACTGGCCAAACATTCATACGGTCAACGTCCACTAAGCGTGTGCCATGTGGCATGTGTTTTCATTGTGACAGAAGCATCTGTCAGAACGCTGTGATAGAAGTTTTACTCAGTTTTGGCTAACGCGTTACTGGCTGCAAAGGTGGGGTCGCAGTAATCAAGACCATACATTGGGGCGGGGTTTACATCACTTTTGGAATATCTTCGGTTAATGTATGTTGACCCACTTTAAACTTGATTACTGCAACCACACTTTTTGCAGTCACATTAAGACAAAAAACCATCTGTTATATTGCCTATCCGAGGAACAAATATTTTTGACGTAGGTGGCTCTCTCGTTTTGGCATTGTGGGTCGTGTAAAAACACGCCTCGTGTCACACTCTTCGGACTACTGATCTTATGGATGTTTGGCCCACACTTTGGTGGACCTACAGACCAATAAAATAGACCTGATCATCCCACAGCTAAAAATTCAACTGTTAGAATCACCAAATTTCTGACCTTATGGATGTTTGGCCCACCTTTTGTGCACCCATACACCAAAAATTAGCCTGATTGGTATTCTCTAGCAATAGAAAAAAAAACTCAAAATCTAACGGCCAGAAATCACTCGATTAAAATGCTCAAATCCAATGGCTATAAGTCACCAGTTAAAAGGATTTATTTGATGTATAGGTCCACCAAGATGTGAACCAAACGTGGATGGATCTGTAGGGCTGAAAGAGTGCTACGCGGCATTTTGGGAGGGGGACTTCAAAGTTTGAAGTTACTCGGACTCATTAAAAAATTTCACCATGGGTCCTCCTTTGCACATACATAACCATTCTGCAGTGCATATAGTCAAATAAATTTAGGAGTTGATTTTGACTATAAATATTTCGTTCTCCTTGGGTTCAAGATCGGTGTGCTATAATCTAATTGTCTTGGCCAGAGGGGGGGACAGGAGACTCACAACAGACATCTCTCCCATATTTACCCTTCGGTCACAGCCCACAATACGAGCCACGTGGCACTCTTTGTGGATGCTGACCATATGGATGTTTGGCCAATCACTAGGTGTACCTACAAACCAAAAATAAACCTGATCACTGATTTCTAAGCGTTGGATTGAAGTTATTTTCATGGGTTGATTTTAACAGTAGGAATTTGAGCATTATTGAGCGTTATTTGGGTGCAAAGATCCAAATATTGTAAATCACTAATCAGGCTGATTTTTGGTTTGCAGGTCCACCGAAGGACTGGCCAAACATACATTCGATCAGCATCCTCTAATAGTGTGCCACGTTGCTAGTATTGTGGGTTGTGACCGGCTTTGGTCACGTGCCCGAAGTTTTACTCACTATTTCTGGCTGTCACAACCCGACGTCTTTGTTAGGGTCAGAAGAATTTCTGTTCCCTAAAGGAGTCGAATCAGTGGTTTCAAGCCATCCATCCAAAGCTGTCACACAATATACAATCCAAAAAAAAAAAAAAACCAAACACATAATATGAAACACTGGAGACTTGCCCACTCTAGAACACTTTCCGCTCCGATGATTTCTAAAGCTGTTTAGAGATTTACAAAACTGGGTCATGTCAGCCATGTTCCCTTTTCCCCCCACTTTCATATCCACAGTTGGGGAGACTCAGACTGAGTGTGGTATACAAAATTCACTCAGTCTCTGCATATATACCTGTTTTAGGCCTATAACTTCAATATCTACACAACCCAAGCCATTCCTCCCTCCTTAAGATCAGTAGAGTTGACTAAAATGCCCATAAAACTAAAATCAGAAGTAACAGTTAATATCCTTTTGGTCTCTTTTGGGATGTTTCACTCCCATTCGTGTCCTCGTTGTGTCTTTTCACAATGTTGCCGTTACTCTCTGGAATAAACTCAATTGCTTTGGAATTTGCAAAAATACTGTTGTATCCGACAATGTTCGTCACAATGGCATAGACGGCGACTTCGCTTCTCGGGGTTACAAGGGTCTTTCTCTCAACAGCTGCATACTGCCCGCAACACAAATCCTGGATCGCTGTGTCCCTAAGCTTCTGTAAGATGGCTTCTTTTTCATGTTTGACACAGTCTGTCGAAACCTGCACAGTAACATATATGCTTGGTAACTAGTGTATTTCTCTTAATTTTGTTTTCATCCTTTCTTGGGTATGGTTATTGACAGTCGATGAGGTCGGGATAGAAGACTAGAAATCAAGATTGAAGGATGATACCCAACTCCCATACACATGGTGCACATTCAAGGGGAAATAGGATTTTGCCATTTGATGGTTCCCAGGTCCCACCTCCTAGATCTCCTAGGTAATCTGATTGGATGATTATAATCATCCGATCTATAAAGTTTTTTCTGGAACTGTCATAATGAGAAAGACTTCGTACAGTCGCCAGGCATTTGAAACAGGAATTGCACCTTTTAATTTGTCGATGTTTCTGCCTGAGCAGAATTAAGCCTATTTGTTTGAAAAAAATCGTAGCATACTTGCCACCATGATTCCTGACATACTCATTACTAGTTGTAGTCTACCTTTTCCACAGTTTATAAAATAGCCTTGAAAGAAGCATCAAGGGGGAAAGAAAAAGAAACAAAGATCAGAACCAAATAAGCTCTAACTTCTCACCTCGAAGTCAACAGGGAACTCAATACTAGTGCAAGGACACCCACACCCATCACCGAAGTTGAGCTTCAACAATATTTTAATTGGTCTTGTTTTCAACATCTCCCTAGCATATGAAAAAACACGGGTTAAAAAGAAAAGTATAAGGGAAACATAGGTCAAGACATCAAACCTACTGGTGCAGTACACACAGCAAAAATGCAGAGGGGTTGGGACCCACCAATCTCTGCGTCCCAGGTTGAAACTTGATCCAATCAGATTGTCCTAACTATAAAAATTTATTGCATCTCTTCTGGACAGTCAGAAAACATTGCTAAATATCTGGAGAGAGATGGATGGTTAAGATCATACAATTGATCCAATATTTAATCTATATCTCCCAAGTGGGGCTTGTCAAATGGTGGGTCATATGTACATCAATGGTAGGTAGGGATTGAAATTGGATGTATGCACCTCCAGGCCTCAGTAATCAAATACAATATCAGTAATAATAGTTTCACAAACCCAACTGCGGGATATTGCTAATTTGTTACACACCAATATACCATGGAACTAATTCAAGGTACCTTTTTAGCTGGAATGGTTGTTTATGTAGAATAGCAGTCTTCAGTTCTGGCCTCTCTGGAAAGGAAACCTAGAATGCAAATGCAGGATTAGCTTCAGGTCAAATGAGAGATTAGAGGTTCCTATAAGTAAAACTGGATCAGTAATCCAAGGCTTGGGTCAAAATTGGTCATTCCATGGAACTGAACATAAAGAAACAGGGGCACAGTAACTACCCTGTGATGACTCAGCTGAAGTTCTTAAGGATTGGTCTCTCACGAATCGGGGTATCATTACACCCTCGTAGTGACACGGCCGAGTCAACCAACAGGTTACAGTAACAGAACAAATGCACGTACAATTGAATTTCCTAGGAGAGGACCCAAAACTTGTGACAATTTCTTACTAGTTGCAAGCTATTGGAGATTCTGTGAAACCTTTGCACCATACAATGGACTCCAAAAAGGAATATACTCTTTACTGATTCCAAGTAAGACTTAGAATTTTATTGCTAAGATGGGACTAGCAGAAGGAATTTCTAGAAATATCTTTACCTCAACTGATCTGAGGAATGGCAATGGAGCTCTCTGTCCATGCACGCTAGCTATCCTGAGAGTCCATTTCACATATCTTTTGTCTGCATTGCAAGTGAATGGAACATGTATAAGACAGCTAAAAGGAATGCCTCAAATAGCTAGCTGACATTCCATCAACTCTTGGGTTTAAATTGACTCACAAGCATGGAACTAGAGTTATACAAGTTAAGTATAAGAGATAGACTGACACCCATTCCACACACACACACACAAGGAGAAAATTTCCTCGCTTGAGCTGTGTAACATGCACATTGCACCATACCTGTCAAGCCAGACGGTCCAAGCAATGCCCAGTACATAAACTTGTCCAAAAAATCAGTGTGGTCATATGGCATTAACCATTCAAAGATTTGACTCTCAATCGACAGCCCAGAAAAATGTTAAATTTATTGAGGGTTAGGCTACTGATTTTATGATACATGAATTTCCAAAAGCTAGGGCCCATCATTATGATAGTATATGTGCATCATTACTGAACAAATAATTCATGAGGAAAGTCTTAAGCAAAGGAAATATACCTGTATTTCTCGAGAATAGCTTAAGGGCGATCTGGAGAAGATCCACCCGGACATATGGAGAAATTTGCAGATTAAGCAAGTGCATAACACCTGCTATTACCTGTTCTTGTTCAAGTTAATGACTAATATTTCAACAAAAAGGCAAAGTAAATTCAGAAAATACAGACGATAATTTAGCAATTATAGTGATTAGTGAAATCCAAATAGATTTTGAACCATGCCTACAACCCCCAAGAAATAGTAGGTGGAAGCCAAAGAAGGCTTTGAGTACAGACTGTATAGTGAAGGACATCAAGGCTTTGCCACGATAAATACTAAAACATTCTATCTTCATCATTTTCAGCACAATCAAGCAAGTGTAAAGTTGACTGTAAAAGCTGTTCCCACTAAGATAATGAACTCCAGAGGATCAAATATACATGTGAGCATGCACATAAAATCAGATGTTGAAGACAATGTACCTTGTCTACTAGCCCATGAATCACCAAACTTGCTTTCTTGTCCTTCGGAGTTTGCTGCAAAATCGAAATGAAATTGACAGCTATTAGGAAAACGGCAATTACTTCCTAATACAGGCTCGCATTAACCAGCAGAGTGTGCTTGCAAGTGTTCATCTCATGTACCTCTATGGCTTCAGTAGATTGAGGGTCTTGACTGCTTGATGGTGAGATCTAGCCTTTGAAACAACTAATTTAATTATTTGCTAGCATATCTGCATACTTGTGGTCGTTTGTTAGCTTTGTTTTACATTTTTTTTATTATCTGTGGTAATTAAATTCTGATATCCGCATATTGTATAGGCTAGTTTTCATCATCCTGCACCAGATGTTAAACACAATGATCTTGAAAAACCTAGCATGACACACTAATATAACTATACACCAATTAATGTATATAAAAATATGCACAAACATTTCACTAGAGCAGAACCCTTAAAATTTCATATTTGGTTTATCAATAGCACCAAAAACCAAATAGAAGCAATAAACTAAGCTTTCATATGAATAGCCATGTTGTTCGACAATAGTGTTTGACACAATCTATGAAAATTGGAGTGCCTTTGTTATAGAGGTCATAGTAAAAAATAACAAAGAATTTCGATCAAAACTCTTCAAAAGTAAGAGTGAAAATGGTTTTAGCATACTTTATATAAAGGAAAGATTGATTCCATCTAAAATTTGAAATGTCTACTTTACCATCCTTTAAACAACAGTTACATGTGTTGTAGCAAACATGATTACAGTGAGAGAAGGGCTTGGACTCATTTGCAATAGTACAAATATTTATCTTACCATAAAAGCATTTATTGGTTGACTTCCAACCATATCTTTCTACTTTTTACTTCGAATGGTTACAAAACAAGGACATGCTATGAAGGAACAAGGGAATACCTGAAGATTTACAATTACAACCTTTCCCCCACCACGGATAGATCTTAAAGGCAAGTTACATGCAGGGGTGATCTGCAAACTGCACAAAGTAGCCAAGAGCATTATGATCCAACCAAACATGCAAAAAAGGGAATATATTAGGTGCACCAAAAGATTTTCCAAGAAACAATGCCCAGATGACGCAAGCAACCAAAAAGAAAAAAATATTTTACTAATAAGAAAACAAAGAAATGAACTGGACATTTTGTCGAGTAATATGAAGTACTTCTAGAAGATCAACTAGCTTATAAGAATGTTAATGACCAGAGTTTTCCTCTTTTTATTACCTAGCCAAGTCTTGTAGCTAGCCTCGTCACTTCACCACCAAATTTCTTTATGTGAGAATCTTTTCCCTTTAGATTCTCTAAGGACCCTTTTCACTACTCTTTTAAAACAGTGCTCATTTGATCCACATCACCATAGTTTCTGCATCTGAGTTCCATTCTTAAACACCTTTTATTTTCAGTTCTCTTCCACCACTTAATGCAACATTCACAACCTTGAAATCCTTACACGTTGCGTTGCTGATCTTAAGCTGGGATAAATGAGGGTTGTGTCAAGTTGGCAAGTAGAGGAAAACTTTTGCTAGATCCTCCCATACGAATCCTAATATTTTCATATAAAACAAAAGAAAATAAAGTTTGGTTCTCATCGAGTTTCCTCTACATTTCCCATCTTGTTTGTGCATGTTTCACATGTAATGTTAGTGTTATCAAAAAGCCTAGCTGAGCCCAAGCATTTGACCTAGTTGGGCGCCTAGGCGACTAAGTCCTCACTAGTCACTCCTCGCGAGATGACAACATGCCAAACTATTGATGGCTCCCTTTTCCTACCACATAGGGGTGACATAAGAGATTGTCGATCTACTAGAGGACCATTTGGATTGGCCAAGTGGAAATTTCCCTTGTCCATGTCACACTTACACCTTTCCATGTTCCCCTATGAATGGCAGCCCTTCAACTTTTTGATTTAAAATGGAAAAAAGGTAAAAGAACTTAACAGTTTTTTCCATGTGGAAAGTGGTCACTAGGCTGAAACTTGCCACATGGGAAGAGGTTAGGTAGCAAAAAATATGAAGCCCTTTGAATATGCCACATATAAATATGCTTCCACCTTAGTTGGGCGCTTAGGCAGGCTATCACCTAGTCGACTCGGCGGTTGCCATTAGAAACACTGTAAGTTTCATGTGTTTCCCAATCATTCACATGGGCGTCCCTAAGCATTTTTAAGGTGGTTCCCAAATTTTGGAAAATCAAAATGCACCTGTTCCCAAATGCATCTTGTTTCCTCTGGAAAATTCACTATGGCACGAGCACCTCATGACTAAGATCCACCTCCATGCATACGTAGATATAGCATCATCATCATCATAAGCCTTATCCCAATTGTATGGGATTGGCTTATCCCAACTATACGCATACATACATACATACATACATACATACATGCATGCATGATATTATAACACCATAATATTAGTGTACATATAAGATTACATACATACATACATTTATAGTTGGGATAAATCTACACCCAATGGTGTGCCTACATAGAAAGAATGTTGGAAAATCCAACCACACATTAAGTTGTCCTTAGCGTAATGATCATCATTACCAAATATCAATCAATTCTGATACTACCAATTATAAGAAAAGTTGATCTAAAGTAACTGTTAATTGGATGGTGTGGGTTTTTCAAATTCAAGTCAATTGGTTTTAAAATTCGGCGAAATTAGCCGAATTAATTCCGGATTTTGAATGACTGAATTAAAGTGTACATGTATGAAAAATTTACAAAAACACGGTCTCACAATCTCATCTTTAAGAAAAAGATATTGGGAACTGCTGTCTAAACATGTAGATCACTGAGCAGCCAGAAAATAAATATTAGGGAGGGGATAGGGATTGCAAGCCAAGATATGTCAATTTCTTATAAGGACCTCAAAATATGATGTACTTTATCGAGAGTCAAAGGGGTATGCAATTGATAAATCCAACTTCACTCTTTTTAAGAGGTTGACTGGTGATATTGGTTCAATTTTGTGTTCCCAAGCAACTCTTTGAGTGGTGTCCTTCAACAGCATGCTTCCATGCATGGATAGTCATCCATGACCAACTAGCCGGAACAATGTACTTGGTTGAGAGAAGAGTATGTTAGAGGTTATGGTTTATACTATTATATTGTATTCAGGTTCCTCAGTTATGGACTGCTTGGTTCTTCAAAAAGAGGTGCCTGTAAGAATATCAACTTTTCACCACTCATTGAGCATAACTCCAACAATGTTGAGTTCAGCCTTGCATTGCCACTCCCAAGCCCCGATGAAGAAAGAGTGGTGTGCCAGGTTCGTAGCCGGCAAAATACTTTTGCCAAATCATTTCACGTGAATCCTGATGTTATTCCAAGCAGAATTGAATGGTAGAACATAATTCATGTTGCCAACCTCAATAATTGGGGTATGGCAGTGATAATGATGAATGATGATGATGATCACTCCTTTGAGACATCTAAGCAATAAAACTTCACATGAGAGTATAGCAAAGAGGACATATAGATTGCTTAATTTTCATCACAATTTGAGGAACCCTGGTAAGACCCTTGTTTCTTTGCATGATCTTCAGTTACCTTGAGCATATAATGGATAACAAATTCATCAGTTTATAATTCTAAACTTCATTAGGCAAAAAAATTATAACAATACAAAGGGACTTCACTTTCCATGACTAACTTAAAGAAACAAATAACCTATAACAAATTCTATAGTAACAAAAAACACTGCATTACCAGAAAAAATAGACGTGATAACGTGAGGAAGTTGTTGATCCTATTTAAGCAGTTTTTGAAGATAGGGTAACCCTACAAATACCTGGTTCCTAAACATAATACAATATCAGCCATCCTGCAATGCTTCTCTGCTTGATTCATCTCCTTTGGGGGCAGTGCATCCTGTGAAAGAAGAGTTAAGTACAATCACCATAATTAGCAATATCAAAATGTAATGATGATTCTAACCATCTGATACATCCACTTGTTTCTAAACCATTCACCAATTTTGTTCCACAATCCAAAAGAATGAATTAGATTAGAGAATTAGGATCATTTGATTAGGTCAGCTTTTTGCCGAGGAGATGAACACACTACAATGCAACCAAGCAAAACAAGAAATGAATTACCTCCCAATCAAGAACTGTGTCCTTGAGTTTTGCTCCACACTTTACATCAGAACAACGTCGTGATGTCTCCTTCATTCCAATGGTCTCCACCTCAAAATCCCGCAAATACCTTGACAAATTAAGTGCATTAGATTCTAAAAGATGAAAGATGGAGTGTATCCTAAGTACATACTTTGCACCGAAGTTATTCCACGCCATAATAAGATCATCGGGTACAGTTAAACATTAAAGTCTTACTCTACTCCACAGGAAGGGCAAAGTTCCCTGAAGGAATTCCCATGTAATTCGGCTAGTTTCTCCCTCGGTATTCCGGATCGAAGATGGAGGCTATCCACATTCTGACAAAAATACAAAAGTTGTTAGAAAATGAAGTCAGAAACTTGAGCAGATGTTTAACATATGACTTCACAGCTAAATGATTCTTCAAGAAAGAAAGGAAGCCATGAAATATAACATTGAGAACATATGATGGACTTGAAATCCATCTTTTTCAACTTAAGCCTAGCCCCTGGAGTACACATGCCATCCTACTACCCGATCTGGATCAGTCAATCAATGGACACCTCTTAGATGGGCCATAACTCAAAAATTAGACCAACCTACAGAATATCTCTTGTACAACTCCATCTTTGACACTTTGCACAAAACTAATGCCACAAAACATCTCCATTCATCACTTGATAACATGAAGGTAAGAAATAATGAAAACTTCAGGAAAAAAGAAACCTCTGTTTTATGGAGCTTTTTTTTCTCGGTTAATAAAATTCTAGGTAAATTGGTGGGCATTGGATATATTGACATCATTAAAGATATGTATAAGGGTGAGACAAGTGAGTTTCTAGTCGTAGTGGATTTACACTAAGGACCAGCCCTTAGTCCATATCATTTTGCTTTAGTTATAAATAAGTAATTGCTCATATCTTATTTGCAAATGATATAATATTAGTCGACGAGAATAGAGAAAAGGTAAATGCAAAACTGGAAGTCTGGAGGAATGCATTGGAGTTCAAGGGTTTTAAAATAAGTCAAACCAAGACAGCGTATATGGCATGCAATTTTAGTAAGGACGCACATACTACATAGAGATGATCTTATAACCAGGAAATAACCCGAAGTCATCAATTTCATTACCTTAATTCTATTATTCATTAAGACGGAGAGATTGACGAGGACGTTGCCCATACAATTAGCTACGTTTGGGTAAGCTTAAAGCTTATCTTAAGTGCTTACCCAATAGCACTTATATGTAAAGTGCTCGAGTTAAGATGTTTTGGCTGCTTGGTAATCATACAAGAAAGGTATGGTTAATTTTGGTTGCAAAAAAATTTAATTTTTGGTAATACAATTTTTTTTAAGGATAACCTTGTAAAGAAATTTTTTTTAAGAACAGCTTTTAGCAAAAACAATTAGGCTGCGTTTGGGTAAGCTTAAAAATCGCAATAAGCCAGCTTTTGTGATTTTTAAGCCCTTATAAAAAAAAATGTGTGTTTGGATAAAATAGAGAAGCACTTTAAAATAGCAACTAAAGCCCTTAATTCCTGAAAAGCAAAAGCTATTTTTTAACGGCTTAAGCTTTTGCTTTTGCAGGAAGTTGTTTTTAACGAAATTCGTTTCCCATCGTGTCCCCCCACGATTTTTTGTAATTCCAGAACTACCCTTGTTACAAAAGGGGTCAAATGACATGAGAACCCTAATTTCTAAGGAAGCCGTCGAAGAAGAGAAGCAAGAACCAGAGAACCCACGCATCTCATCCTCGGGAGAACGCATCTCATCCTCATTCCTATCCATTTCAGGTGAGTCTCATAACAAAAACCTAGGTTTCTTCTTGATCTCTCAGATTTGCGTTTCCTTTTTTTCATTTTTTTTTGCATCTCATCCAAAAATTTGTGACTACCATTTTGGCGTACCAACATAGAAGATGAATCAATGGATGATTTTTGGTGAGGGTGATCTCCTTACCATATAGATCACCCCAACAAAAAATCAGCCTATTCTGAAATTTCTAACTCGATTTTCAAGTTACACAGTAAAATAGACGTCCATAATTCTTCGACTTCTAACCAGTTTACGAATATCGGAATGATTTAAATTTTTGTGAGGATGATCTCCTCACCGTAGAGATCATCCTCACCAAAAATCAGCCATTGACTTATCTTCTAGGTGGGTACGCCACTTTTTGTGTGGTGATCTCCTCGACTTGGGAAGCATTTGGGTTGTGTTTTTTTTGAGCAACTTTTCTAGGCTAAAGAAGTTTTTTTTGTTAGGTTAGCATGTTTAATAATTATTTTGTTAGTAGAATTTGTTTGTCTAGTATAGAAATTGTTTGTTGATGGAGCTGAGCAATAGGATGAGGCTGGATTGGGGATTCAACATGTGTTTTTTATTTAAGTTTGTTGTGCCCATCTTGTGTTTGTTGAAATGATTACAAGAACAATGGGTAACTAAATTCAACATATATATGGTTCAAGTCGTCTAAAAGATTAGTAGAGCTCTAATGTAAAGAGAAGAGAAATTTGTGGCACATTCATTTGGGCCCACTGACCAATGAATTATTGGCCCACCCCTTGGTGGCAATACACACCAACAATCAGCCTCTTCAATGTTATATAAGTATGAGAAGATTGGTATGCGGCATCAGAAGATTTACTCTAGCACGGGATGTAAATTGCAGGTTCTATATAGAATGTGCCATGATATTAAAATTTTGAGAATTTTTTATGTTTGGAAATTTATACTTTGAACCATTATGGGTATGCATTGGTTGGTAAGGTGGATCCTGTGTGGTTTTGCTTCCATTTCCTTGTCTCATAAACTAGTGAATTGCTTATTTTATTCGACAAATAGAAAACAATGTATTGAGTTTCTATTATATTTCAATGTAGCACCATGGATCAATTCAGTGGAGAAAGTGTAGCTATAATACTTCCTCTGGATGACATTTAGGTTAGTTTCTGTTTTTGTTCTCAATATTGGAAGCTTGAACAAATGCCATGTGGCATACTTTAGGACCCATTAACTCCATGATTGTTTGGCCCTCTCCTTGGTAGACCTACACATGATGGGTTCAAGACCATATTTTCACACAATCTCACACAAAAAAATCGTCAGGGGCCAATAAATAAATTAGAAGTTTTGGAATGAGATGATTTTTGGTGAGGATGGTCTCTATGGTGAGGAGATCACCTTCACAAAAATTCAAATCATTATGTTATTCATAGCACAAGTTGAAGAATTATGGACTGCCTATTTTCTACTGTTAACTTGAAACCCACGTTTGATGGTGTTTTGAGGATCAGAAGGCTGATTTGAGGATCAGATGCATGTTTCCAGGTTCCCAAACAATACAAAAAAAAAAACCTACAAAAACCCATTTAAAGTAAGATACTACTTTCTTCACTCTAGCTAACCAATGGTTCTTTGTTGGGTTGTCGAGAAACAGAATTTCTCCTCTGTTTGATACTTGTTACATATTCACTAAAATTTTCAACAAGATCACCCAAAGCAAGTGCTAATGCACACTCAACTACAAACTACATAGCCACCTCACACATCAACTTCTTAATAAACTAACAAACCAAAAAATGAATCCACCCCCAACAGCACCCAACAGCATTCCCAACATTCCAAGCTTATAGATTCTAGATTGTAAAACTCGTATAATCTACACCTACAACATAGATCATCCTCACCACATAGATCATCCTCACCAATAATCTACACTCACCACATTTAAACATGTTAATGCTGGATTTGTATAATATAAACATAATTTCACTATCTTTAGAAATTAGAGCTTGAGTTTAGCACTTGAGTTTAGAAATTAGAGCTTGATTTGTATAATATAAACATGTTAATGCTTGAATTTAGTTTGTGTTGATATATATGTCGTTTATAAGAAACTTCTCCTGGTGAATGAGAAGTGGCAGCAAAATCTCTCCTTCTAGAATATATTGGAACTTCTTCAATAACTAGGAATGACCGACCATGTTGATTTTTGGGTTGTATGTTCACCAATGAGCGTACCAAACATTCATGGGATTAGTGGGCTGAAAAATGTATCACATGACAATAATTGGCTTCGCATTTACTTTTGAAATTCATCCATGCTTTATGAACCTGTAAATTACTTGATAAAAAGGGAAGAAGGTCCTTCAACAATAGATAGGTCTTGATAAAAACCAATCCGCCCTTTCATCTCAGTCATAAAAGTTAATAGCAATGGTCATACATTCAATTATTTATGTTAGGGTTCATTTAACTGTTTATTTAGTTGTAAAGCTTTCCCTTTAGTTGTCGATGAGTTTTAACAGGTATTATAGGTCCCCCTGTTTCTTCTAGAAACAGAGGAAACTCTGTCAAAATTTTGGTAATCATTCTAGCAAAAGAATGATTGTTTGTAAAAATCGATATATAAACCATATAAAACTATGTCATTCTTTGATTCAAATACTATAATATCTTTTGTATAGACCATTTTTACACTATATATTTCGTATGTTAAGTATCAAAATTTGCAGATGAGCACTCAGGGTAGGGCACACTGGACCCCTGAATTCCACAAGACATTCATTTACTTATGCCTAGACCAAGTGCAGAAAGGTAATAGATCAGGGACACACTTGAACAAAGAAGGCTATAAGGTACTATGTGAGGAGTTTTTTAAGACCACGGGAAGAAAATATGATAAGAAACAAATAAAAAATCATTGGGACCAAACAAAAGAAACGTGGAAGGTGTAGCATAAGTTGACTACCAATACTGGTTCTGGTTGGGACCCCGTAACTCAAACACTTACTACAGGAGATGACTTTTGGAAAGATTACATTAGGGTAATATATTTTGTTAATATATCAATTGGTTGTTGTATAATATTTAAATGAGATTGTTGACTATATACTATATAATGTTGACAGGCAAACCCAAAGGCTGCAGAGTTTCGCAATTCTAGGTTACCGTTTGCTACAGAGCTTGACTACTTGTTTGGCGGCACAACTGCAACTGGTGATTTTCAATGGGCACCAAACTCTAGTGTTCTACCTTCTTTCTCTGAGGGTCCAATTCGACCACCACCAGTTGATGCTACACATGATGCAATACCAGAAACGCAGCAACAATTGTCTGAAGATGATGTTGGTTTCGTGGAGACATGTGTCACTCAGCATAATACCAACAAACATCCCTTCGTGCGAAACGTAAGAGGTTATCTGGAGCTGCAAAGCTTAACAATTCAATTGATAGATTGGTTGATGCAGTCAAGTCTAGGTCAAGAACTACTACCCCTCAATCGCACGTAGATAATGGGTATACTATTAAGGAATGCATTGACGCACTAAACGAGATGTCAGAATTGGTACCAATTGGGAGTCCACTATATTATGCAACAGTGGAAAGCTTCTTGAACAAAGATATGAGAGAGGTGTTCATGACACTACCAGTTGTGGCTCGACTTGGATGGTTGGAGATGCAAAGGCGAACTTAATGGGATGATGTCTATTGTTTTATAAGACTGTTTGTTAATCTATCTAATTGTTTAGATAAACCGACTCTAGTCTATTTGATGGTTTAGATACTGACTATAGTTTATTTAATGGTTTATGTTTGTTCATTGACTATGTCTTGGATATTTATGGGTTGACTTTATGAATGGATATGTTTAGATACTGGTTTTTTATTTTATAATTCTTCTTTAATTACTTATTTCACATAATTTGATTAACAATGTTAATGGATTCGGAAGATGAAATTGATGCGATAACGCTTGCAATCGTTGGCCTAGCAAGTCATTATTATGAGAAGCATGTCCTTGAAAATCGAATTAGGGAGTCGGCTTTAACGGGACATGCATAGATAATGGAGCTGTTAAATGCCCACCCTCAACCTTGTCACGATTTATTACGTATGGCCCAACATCTATTCGTTCGATTATGTCAAACACTTAAGGAAATGGGACTATTGAGAGGTACCAGGCACGTGGCCATTGAAGAGCAAATGGCAATTTTTCTTATGACCATTGGTCACAATGAAAGAAATGCAATGATGTGTGATCAGTTTCAACACTCAGGTGAAACCATTAGTCGCCACTTCAACACTGTGCTGACAGTCATGACTGAATTTGCCATGTCAATTATTAAGCCTCCATCATTTGATGGAGTTCCAACTCATATTCGTCATAATCCAAAGTATTGGCCTTATTTTAAGGATTACATTGGAGCAATTGATGGGACGCATGTCAGTGCTCACATCCCTTTAGCAACACAAGTACCTTTTCGAGGAAGAAAAAGTACATGTACACAGAATGTGATGGCTGCATGTTCATTTGACATGAAATTTACTTTTGTAAATTGTGGGTAGGAAAGAACAACTAATTATTGGAAAGTATTTTTAGAGACGATTAATAACCCGCTCATGAACTTTCCTCATCTTCCATTAGGTAATTAATATTTCTTTATTCAGTATTAGGGTGTATTTGTATTAGTTTCATATTTAATTTTGCTTAATAATATGTATACTTTTTATCTTAGGTAAATATTATGTCGTCGATGCTGGGTACCCCAATATGACTGGATATTTGGCACCATTTCGTGGTGTACGATATCATCTCCAAGACTTCTGTTGTGGTAATCAAGCAAGAACACGAAATGAGATGTTCAACCATCGTCATTCGTCGTTGCGAAACGTGATAGAGCGGTGCTTCGGTGTATTGAAGGCACACTTTCCAATCCTCAAAGCTATGCCTTCATATCCTTATCCAACCCAGATATTTATAGTTGTGGCATGTATGGCAATCCACAACTTTATACGTCAGGAGATGGCTGTAGATTGGTTGATGGAGGAATATGATAACGATGAATTCATAATCAATGATGAGGAGGATGTGGAAGAAAATGTTAATGAAGAAAATCAACCAATAGGGAGTGTCCAACAGCAACAACAACAAATAGAGATGGAAGTTGTTCGAGATTCAATAGCAAATCATATAGCTACTGCAAATGGGGGCATTCCAGATTAGATAACCAGTTTGTGTAAAATCTTTTTTTTTTTTGTTATGGTTGACATGTTTTATGGAACTATAAAATCATTTGACACAACTAATTTATATTTTTTGTAAAACTTTATTGAATCCAATGATGAACTTGATAAGACCAACGCATATGTGGGACTAGGGGTGTAAAATGGTCTAGGCATTCGGGCTGTACTTAAAAACCACTACATAGCACAAACATAGAGACAAATGACCTTATGGATGTTTGATCCATTCATAGGTGGACCCAAAGACCAAAAATCAGCATGATTGGTGATTTTTTAGATGTTGGATATGAGTACCCCAAAATAATGCTTAAATCCAACGGTTGAAAATCAACACCTGGAAAAAACAAAAATCTTACGCTTACAAACAACCAATCAATAAGTTGATTTTTGGGATGTAATGAACCTAGGGATGGGCCAAACATCCATATGGTCATTGGTTTGTATAAGAGTCGGTCAAGTGGTCATTGGTCTCTAAAAGAGTGCCACGTGGCTTTTCAACAAATTTCTTGCAACACGGTCATCTTCAAGTGACCATGAATGTTTGGTCCACGTCTTGGTAGACCTACACTCCAAAATCAGTTTCTTAGTGCATTTTGAGGGTAAAATAGACAATTTTGACTAAAAAGGCACTTTTTTACCAAACACCATCGTAACCTATAAATTGGCTTTTTAAGAAAAAAAGCTCTTTTTTATATGAGTAACCAAATGGCCAAAACAGCTAAACTAAAGCACTTTCATATAAGTGCTACTTAGATAAGCAAAAAGCTTACCCAAACACAGCCTTAGAAGAAGCCGCGCAGAAATTGCTTCGATTTATGGTGATTTGGGAGCTTATTGGGTTTTAGAAAAATGGTTTTTAAGTTTTACTAAACACAGATTTTTCGATAAACGCTTAAAAACCGCTAAAAGTTGGCTTATAGCGGTTTTTAAACTTACCCAAACGCAGCCTTAGAGCTGGGTCGCTAAAGTAGAGATGTGCTTTCGGAGTTCTGTGATCGTACCAATCAAACTAAAAGAAATTTTTATAAGACGACAATAAGACCGACAATGCTTTGTGGAGTAGAATGTAAGGGAATCAAGAAATAGCATGATCATAAAATGTGTGTAACCATAATGAGGATGTTGAGATGGATGTGTGCTAAGACAAGAAACGAAAAATTAAACATGAACACATTCTTTAAAATATAAAAGTAGCCCAATAAGTGACAAAATAAGAGAAAGTCAATTGAGATGGTTTGGTCATGTACAACGAAGACTAATGACAACACCAGTGAGGAAGAGTGTGCGAGACGAAGGATCTAAAGGGCAAGGGAAAGGCCAAAATGAACATGGATTGAGGTCTTGAGAGGAGATTTTAGTAGATACTTGCCTTAGTGGAAGAAATGGCTTTAGAAAAAATTGAATGGAGGAACGGGATTCATGTATCCAACCCCATATTTTTGTGATGGCTTATGATGATGACAAGGACTTTTGATTGGTAACATTTTTTATGAAATTTTGCCTTTAAATATTATAGAAGTTACGTGGAAGACTTAAAAAACTAATCAACCATTTCCAGAGTCAAATATTTTCTTATGTACAAACTGCATGGCATATAGCTAAAAAGGGAACAATGCCCATAAGAAAAACAAAAATGTAACCATACCTGGCTGATAACAAACTTCAATATACCAGCCTTCTCTAGTTCAACCAAAGCCATATGGGTCAAACTTGGCATTGCACGGTGAAATGGTAGTGATGCTTCAGGCACACCTTTGCCTTCACGCTGCAGCTCAAAAGAAAAGAATAGAATAAATCATCTGCAAAACATATGCCTATTTTCTACCAAAACGTATGAGAGATACAATTTGATTTGCTACAGGCCATACTTGGGTACCTGCTTCTAAAGTGAGCTCCTTTTATGTTGATAGAAAATCTAAGTACTTGTCATGTAAACCCTGAGGAAAGTCCACTAACAGCATACATATGCACAAGGCAAACATTAAAGGGGCTGAGACAGATCATTCGGAAGGTCCCAGCTATGAGATATCCTATGCCAAAAATTTCCTGACTGGATGACTGAAAACATGCAATTTAATACATCACTGATATTCTAAGAATGCTAAAAATAGTTTGGGTGAACACTCCAGGAACAAAAAAAAAACCCCTCGTATAACAGATAGTTGAGAGCATCCAATCAGTCATTTTGGGCCTAGTATTTCTCGTAGGTGGAAGCACCACCCTACCTACATGCAACCACATTTACCAATTAACAGTATGCCATCAGTAGTCTACTGAATGGGTAACTTACATTTCCTCTTAAACTGAAATTACTAGACATAAATAAACAGATAAAGAGAAAGAAACAGGGTTTTGAATTACTTCTTTAACTCAGAATGCACAGTTTTTCAATAAATTCACAGTTTTCACCTGAAGCGTCCAAACTCCCTTGGGACCCCGAAAATCAGGTATACCACAAGATGTTGATATTCCTGCGCCTGTAAATGCAACTAGATGCTTACTCTGCAAGTATAGACACGAAATCTAAACAGGTTAAGTATAAAAGAATCAAACAGAAACAACCTTATTCTTAAGAAATGAATATATCATCAAATGATGATTGAGTTCTTGAAAGTTCCTACCTTTTGTATCATCATAGCAAGCTCTTCAATCTGCCATTGCACAAATTAAACCAGTTGGGGATCAGCAAAACCAAGCAAGCAGTCTGTAGCAAGATCTTAGTATCTCCATTCAACAAACATAGGAAGCCTCAAGAAGAACCAAAAAGCAGATAAATCAACATAAATAGAGTTAGAATGAGTGCACTGAACTAGTGACACTCTCTCCTACAATGATCTTTTTGTATTCTTTCCCATATTTTTATTCATTAATGCAACAATTAGAGAATCTTATTAATTAAGGTTCACCATACCACTAATGCAGCACCAGACCCATGCTAAGCAAAGGAAGCTCAAAAATTCAGTTGGCAAGTCAACAATCCACGGATTTGCTTACCCCCCTCCCCCCTATAGGCCAACCAAATAGCATGGAGTATAAAATCTAGGTCCTACATACGATTGCAACACATCACCCACAAATTCACAAATAAACCACCAAATTAATCCAGTCTGAGACTTCCCCAGTTGCAACCATAAACTTTGAGCTTTACGCATCTCCATTGTGGAGGTGGCCAGCTAACTTAGATTCTCCCTTGAGGTCAAAAACCCTATAAATATATAGCGAGAATGCAAAAGGGCATAAACAGTAAATGGACCCCCAAAACGAGGAAAGATAGTAATCACAAGTTCATAACCACCTTTGAGAAAAGAATTTGGTCAATACTGCAATTTTTTCTTTCTTGTCAAAGACCTGAAAGCGGTCCATGGGAACCTCAGTCTAAAATCATCACCATCATTATCGATAAAAAAAATCATCATTATCATCAAAGCCTTATCCCAATAGTACGGGGTGCACGAATCCTGTTCCTCCATTCAATTCTATTTAGGGCCATTTCTTCTGTTAGGGAAAATGTTTCGACAATACGAGAACCTCATTCTAAATACCAAAGTACCCCTCCAAAATTCAAGATCAATCACACAATCACAAGGATGAAAATTAAAAAAAAAAAAAACATTTCCATTCTCTACATGAAGGAACTACAGATGTCTTCATAAATACCAAACATCCCAGAGTTTTGTACTGATTTGCAGAGTTATTTTTTTTCCCAATTAGGAGATTAGGATCTTATGCAAAGAAATTCATCTCAAATCAAAACCCTTTGCATGTTTCCTTTTTCATTTAAACCATGTTTGCTCCCATTAAAAGCCTCTGTTTGTATCTTGTTTTTTCATTCTTAATTAATCTAATTTTCGGCCCAAATCGAAGAAAAATAAGATTACCTCCATGTTCCTGATGAAAAATAAAAAACGAAATTCAACGACATTTGCTTCTTAAATCAATATAATTAAACCACAAACGAGTAACTGGTACTGAATTCTTTTACAAATTTCACTTTTAACATTCCATCATTTCCAACCGAATCCAATTACTTTCGTATAGAAGAATAATGTCTCTCATACAAGAACAAAACCAACTAAAGCGAAACAGGTTTAACCGACCAAACTTGTTCTACAGTACAACATGATACATATTTCTCGAAGTTTAAGCATAGATTCTAACAAATTTTCATGGGTATCGAAGTTTCAGAGATCACAAATAAAACCCATTTGAGAAGTTCAATGAAAAGTAGAATCCTAATACACAAACGACAACATAACGAGTACAACAAAAACCCATTTGAGAAACAGAGAGAATGAAAGAAGAAACCCACTTTTTCCTGCAAAACATCAGATGGGTCGAAAAACTCGGACATTCCAACTGTGCCCACATCTTCTCTGTAAGAAAGTTTCTCTGCATAACCCAGAGACATGGTGGTTGCTCTCTCCTCTCCCTCTCTGAAAGTTCTTCAAAAGAGGGGGAGACACTATTTTATGTTCTTCAAAAAACTAAGGACTACTGGGTGGGACATTTACAGAGAGACCCAAAAAGCAAACAAAGCTCTTCCCCTTAATAACTGGAAAGGCACCTAAGAAATGACATAAACGACCCTGTTTTCCATGAGTAAACAAAGTGACTCTCCACCTGCCCATGGTTCCCAAACTGTCCATGTAAAAGCCTAAAAATTCCACAAACTACCACCCTTTGCTTGCCATCTCAGGGGTGCACAACATGGAAAAAGATGTAACAAGAAATACCTCACGCTTTTTGGCATGAGGAAGCACCTCACCGCTGCCACATGGGCTCACTGACCGTATGGATGTTTGGCCCACCTCTTGGTGGATATACACTCACCTTGATTGGTAATCTCTAACCATTAGATTTTAGCAATTTTTATGGCGTGATTATAGCCATTGGATTTGACTTTTATTTTAGTACTCTAAAACCAATGGGTAAAAATCATCAAACAAGCTGACTTTTGGTATGAATGTCTACTAAGGGGTAGACTAAACATCCATACGATTAGTGGGTCCAGATGGCAGTGGTGATTTTTGAATAACAAAAACCTAAAAGCGTGAGGTATACCTTGTTTTTTTTTTTTTTTTTTTTTTCGGTATCACAGGTATCCCGGCCTCTTAGAGCACCCGACTAAGTCCCGTGGACACAGGGTCCTCATCATTTAAACGCCTGGGCAAGCCCAGCTGGTGGCTGGCCCTGAGGGGAGGGTATTAGAACTCAGGACCTGCGCTTCCTGATGTGTAGTCGTGAGGCATACCTTGTTACATCACGACATTTGGGTAGCCCTAGGGCTTTGATGTTGGGTTTGGGCTTGGACCAAATTTGGTCCTAACTTGGTAAGCCCATCAAAATGTGTGGTTGGGATAAAAGAGGTCAATTGAACCATTGTAAGCATATAGTTATCTAATAATAATAAAAGTATAATCCACATTTAAAATATTAAATTATGGAGGTGATGACTTTTTTTTTTTTTTTTTCTGTTGCCACAGCGATCATTCTAAAAGTAAGGCCCTGCTTGGTTCACAACAAATTGAGTGCAATGCACTCACTTGCCATAATTTTGGGATTGCGAGTGATTGGTTGGAGGCGTGCAAATGAACTGCCGTACAAGTAGGTTCGAAGCCCTTGCAAACACCTTAACAAAATAGATGTAAGCAAGTGCAGCCCAAAAACTAATGCGAGTGGGTGCATTGTATTGGCTCAACATTTTTTCTTCCGAAAAACATTAATAAAAATAATAATAACTAATTATTT
Source organism: Euptelea pleiosperma (assembly GCA_035048495.1). Taxonomy (NCBI): domain Eukaryota; kingdom Viridiplantae; phylum Streptophyta; class Magnoliopsida; order Ranunculales; family Eupteleaceae; genus Euptelea; species Euptelea pleiosperma. The sequence continues at coordinate 3,288,162 of CM068545.1, forward strand.
TTTATTATTTTATTTTTATATTTTTTTTATATAGTTGGTCAGGGGCGCCTAACCCCAAGTATTCCCCTCAAAAAAATAATAATAAAAACAACATGATAACAATAATAATTTTATTTTGCATTTTTTTATAAAATCAAGAAATAAAAATCCATTGCATTCTTTTGCAATGCACTACCAACCAATCAGCTAAACTTCGTTTGCATCTATTTATATAGTGTGAACCAAACAATTGTAAGTGACTTGAATTGTAATTGATTACAACGCAAGTAGCTACATTTGCACTACAGTGCACAATGCACCCAAATGTAGCGAACCAAACAGGGCCTAAATAAAACCAAACTACATATTCCTCAAGTGTAGAAGTCGATTATCAGCCTCAATGGCTTGCCAAAGCGAAGAGGGTGGTGAGGTGATCGAGTCCTTCTCAAGCGTAAAAAGAAAGTACGAGCCTGACAATGTTAGATACACGTCCAACAAAATGAACTGAAGGTAGAGAACCATAGTGTATACCATACACCTAGTGACACCGCAGAGATCTCATAGCTCATTGAGAACACAGCCATTCCGCTCTACTGCATTTGATCCAACAACTGAAAAACATACTAATGGTCTTGAAATTATGAAAAGTATGGTGAACTGTGAATCATGCAGATTGAACTAAATGTGGATCAAGTATTATCTATGGTCCTAACCATCCAATATCGACTCCACACCATCCAAAAGTACAATATTTAGGATCAGCAATAGAATGATGCTGACATGCAACCATGCAATTGAAATGCAAGCATCTTAGATCCCCCTGTGGCAACTGTGGTGGTTATGGGTTCTGGATCCTGTACACCAGTTACCCAGGTCCCACGCTTCTTTGTTTACCATGTTCTCTTTAAGTCAGTATATTTATATTTGTTTCTTTAATCCGTAAAACATGGAGTACGTGGCAACCTAAGCGTGGAGTTGGGTAAGCTACCCAACACCCTCGAGTACGTACAGGTCCTACAGGATCTAAACAATCGAGTTATCGACTGCTGAACTAGGCACCACCTGAAGGCTGAATCAAGATATAATAATTACTTGAGCCAATCAACATTGTTACTCTTAATTAATTTGGAATCAGATTGAACTTGCTAATATTTGCTTAGTTGGATTGTGCTGACCCTGGCCCGACTCAGGCCAGCCCATCGGTACCCTACTATATGGAGTCCAGCTTGTATGGAGACGGGTCTCATAAAAGTTTGGATTGACCCCCCTCCAAAATGCTACATGGCTTACTCTTTCGGGTCCACTGACCCCATGAATGTTTTTGGCTTACTCTTGGTGGATTACACACCATAAATGCTTTTGATTGGCAATTTCTAGCCATTGGATTTGAGCATTTTTTACATAATGGTCTTAGAACTCACCTGTTGTCCTGTGCAGGCCCGGGTGACATAAAAAATATAGCTCAATCCTAGCAGATAGAAATCGTCAATCACATTATTTTTCGCGTAGGTCCTCCAATGGGTGGACCAAACATTCATGTGGTCAGTGGGAGCCCGAAAGACTGTCACATGGCAGTTTGGAAGGCGACGCACCAAATTTTATATGAGGCCCATCCTATACAAGCCAGACTGCGAAATTGGGTTATAAGTAAAAATTGAAGCTTTTTGACAGAGAGAGGTGGGGTCAGAAAGCACCATTATGGGTCTCTCATACAAGCGATCTTCTAGATAAAAAAATCAACCCGATTGGATAATTTTAATCGTCCAACTGTAAACTTCTCCCTGTTTTATAGAACATAAGTATTATTGAGTCAGCATACTCTTTAGTATTGACGAACAAACAGGATACTTGCATCAAGAACAGAAGGCAGGAGGAGGCCGTCCTCACTGCCCTTGCGGTACATGTGGACCACAAAAACGGGTTTAGGACCTGCCATGCAATGGATCCAATCTACGCCAAAAGAAGAAGAAGAAACTGATTGCATCCATCTGATCTATAATTCAATATTTGCTTCTAGTTAAAATCATCCAACTGTCTTGAACTCTGGCTTAGGAGATCTCCCAAGTCTCATTGAACGGCCCCAAATCCGGTGTTTGCGCGCTCAGACAGACCATGATCCACAGTTAAGTAATCAACTTTGAGAAATGGGCTTCCTTTTGAAGCCATTCACAACCATAGAAAGGGGAGGACAAGAAAAAAGAGTGAACTGTGAAATTAATGGAATACCAACTCATAGGACAACAATCCATCTCACACTAACTGCATCTCTTATCCTTTTTAGACTGGTCAGACAAATTATATATCAAAAATTCCTCACATACAGCCAAGTAATTCCGCTACGAGACGTACTTGGTTCAGTTACAGTGGAGTTCCTACTAATCTGCCAGAGGTGTATAGAAAGAACATAATAATTTGTTCTCATATTGCTTAAGATAACACAATTAAACAAATTAGCAGTAAAGGATATTGAGGTACCTCACAGGAGTATCAGATATTAGATGAATGGATAACATTATCGAACTCTGGGGAGCTATCGGAATGAACTTTCACTGGCTTCAAGGTCTTTGGCATTGATAAACGATTGTCGTCACCCACTTCGTTCGTTTCATTAGGGGTGTTTCCCAGATTTATGAGTCCATTTCTGTACAAGATATTCAATTCGCAGAAATATGGGCACGTCTTAGTATTTTCTGGCCGCTTCTTGCCACACACCATTGCTCTCTTGAAGTATTTGTTGATATTCTCCCATTTCTCTTTACACTTCTTCGCACTCCGACTATAACCCAATGAAGACATTGCAAGAGATATCTCTTCCCATACAGGACCCTTCTTTTCTACACTCCGAAACTTATGTTCCATCGTGGTTCGAAGTGTGATAAGAGCTTGTACTTCAGATTTCGGCCATCTTTGGTTGCTTGAATCAAACTTATATTCGGTCTGATCGTGTTTCTCTTCATGATCTTCGTCAGGGTAAGGGGGTTCCGGAGATTGTGGAATGTGGATTTGCTGGCCCAAGACGTTTCCGATGAAGGAGATGAGAGCTAGGCTGCGAGAAGTCTCTTGGGCTCTCATCTCCTTATCCCTTTTCACCCTCTCCATCTCCTGCTGCCTCCAAGCTTCTTCTCTAATAATCCTATCCTTCTCCCTCTTCTCTATTATCTCCATCAACTGTTTATGCATCTCCTCTTGTTTCTTCATCACTTTCTTCATCAAATTCTCCAGGAAAATCTCAAATTTTTTACCAGTTTCCCTCTTTCTCTTCTGATTCACAGGTTCCTCAATGTCCTCATTCAATTCATCATCATCAGAACTGAATTCTGACAAGAAATCAGTTGAGCTGGTCTGAAAACTAACCAGTTGATTTGGGATTTCAACAGTGTCAGGGGTTGCGATTCTAGTGTTGTCCGATAATCCAGTTTCAGCAATTGAGTTGCCATTGTTCTGATTATCTAAAGCTACGAGCTCGCTGAAGAACTTATAAGGGCTCACTCTCACTAGTCTTTCTTTACTTCTCTTGTAATACTTGTAAATGTTTTTGAATTTCTCTTTACACTTTTTAGAGTCTCTGTGGTACCCCAGTTGTTCAAGTTTCCTGGTTAGGTTTCAAAGTCTTAGAAAACTTTAGGGGAATCCCAACAAGAGAATACAAAAACTAAAAAATCTAAATAAAGCAAACATCAAGAAGAGAAATATACGGTCCCAGACAAAAGGAATTGGGAGGTGATGGACAAAACCGTTTTTAAATACAAAAAACAAAGCCATCTCATCAACAAATAAAGCGCAAGAAAAATCAAATAGAAAATAGGGAATTTTTGACATAACCCCCCATGTTATCTTTAAAATTTGACATACCCCCACGATTTGAAAAAGATGACATACCCCTATGACTCAGTCCACTGTCATTTGACCAGTGTTGACCCGAGCTGACTACGAAATTTTGTACTAAAGGACGAAAGTACCCTTCTTTTCAACTTTAGAACCAGGAACCCAAACCCCAAATAAAACATGAAAAGATGAGATTAAAAATTAAAATTAAAACCCAGTAAACTTGAGATTTTTTTTCCTAAACCCAAATCTTAAATCAAACATGAAAAGAGGAGATTAAAAATTAAAATTAAAACCCATGTAAGTAAACTTGAGATTTTTTTTCCAATTTTTTGATGAATTAAACGAATATTGAGAAGAAAAAAATACCCCCAAACAAAATATATAAAGCTCATGAAAGAATATTTTAAAATTGAGAGAACCCATCTTTCCAAAATCCATGTCTCAAAAGTTTAAAATATAAATTGCTTTGTCTTGCTTCAATTTTCATTTATGTTAATGAAAATTTTAAAACTAAAATTTTATTCTGTTTTTTTTCTTATTTTTTTTAACCTTGGGTTTTAAATTATTGCCAAAGTGGTGGCCGGCTGACCACGAGACTCCAGTGGGATGGTTGCCGGTGATGGGCAGCCAACCCATTGGAATCCCTTGGTTGGCCGTCCACCATAGCTGTTTGTGGGGTTTGGGTTTTTTCTCAAACCCTTGTGTCAGAGGTTGAAGATAAGGGCATTTTTGCCATTTAGTAAAAAATTTGGTAGTCAACTCGGGTCAACACTGGTCAAATGACCGTGGACCGAGTCATAGGGGTATGTCAGCTTTTTCAAATTGTAGGGGGTATGTCAAATTTTAAAGATAACATGGGGGGTTATGTCAAAAATTCCCTAGAAAATATTATTGAAATCGAGACGAGAAAGATTACCTAGAAACGATTTCCCAAAGAGGTCCCTTAGGGTTTGCATCTCTAAATTGAGCATCCATCTCCGACCGAATTTTCAACAGCGTGAGTGTCTCTGCTTGAGGCCACCGGTTTCCGGCGCCACCTCCTTTTTCCGGCAAGGCCTCGTCATAAACATTCGCCGGAGAATCACACCACTCCATCGAGTCTCCATCCCTCCCTTTAATCTGGAGCGGCATCACTTGCGACCGTAATTCGATGTTCGGGGAAGCAGTGACTGCCATACGATGACCGTATAGTAGGTTCCCGGCGAGACTTCCATTTTCCGGCAACTCTCCGGAACCAAAATTGGCCCGAGAATCTGGATAGTCTGCTAAATCTCCTCCGTTGCTTCTGATCGGACGGAGCTTCTGGAGCGGGAACTGTGACCCAAACTCGATTTTCGGAGAAGTTCGATGACCATACAATAGGTTTCCAGCATCGGGGAAGGGCGAGATTTCGTCAGGTAAGTCAGTGAGTTTCATTTCCCGGTCGCCGGGCAATAGTTGCAGAGAGGCGGTTTTAAGAGGTAAAGAAGTGGGGAAGATAAGATGAAGGGATAGGTGAAATGAAGTAAACTAGTAAAGAGTAAAAATGGGTAAAACAAGAGATTGAAATTACTGAGACCTCCTTGTTTTTGTACATATTTACTGTAGTCCCGATTCTTCCCTTCCCAAGTTGGGAAATAATTTAGACAGACGAATCCTGACACAGAAGACTCCAGTCCTGCGTCCCTGTGTAGCTCAATTTTTTGGGCCCACTGGCCACTTGGATGTTCAGGGCCTTTAGAGCAATTCCAACAAAGATCTTTATTTTTGAGTAGAAAAATAATACTTTTTAATATAAAGTGTTTTTACAGCACCTTGGTTACCTTGTGAACTCCAACCAACCCTAGTCTCCGTTTTTCTTTCTAAAAATACATTTTCTTTCAAAATAACGTAACACAACTACTAGAATTAAAATTTTACGTGACACAAGAAAAATGTTAAAGTAATAATTTTATTCCTTGAACAATAATGGAGACCACTTTTATAGACTCACAAGGGTCTCTAGAATAGAGATCTTTTTTAGAGTACGATTAAAAGGTGCCAACTCTCCATTTTGGAGAAATAGAGCACGGTTGGAGATGATCTCAGGCAACCAATTGGAGGATATACTCACTACAAATCAGCGAGTTAAACTTGTGTCACAAGATGTTGTGACGGAAGCCGGTCAAACTCAATACGAGCCACATGGCTCACGATTAGAGGTCATTGACTGTATGGATGTTTGGCCATTCCACTAGGTGGACCTACAAACCAAAATTCAGCTTGATTAGTGATTTACATCCTCTTGATTTTTGCACCCAAATAATGCTCAAATTCCTACCGTTAAAATCAACCCATGAAAATAACTTCAATCGAATCGGTTAGAAATCACTAATCAGGCTGATTTGTTGTGTACCGGTCCACTGAAGGACTGGCCAAACATCCATAGTCATCGTCCTTTGATCATGTGCCACGTGGCTCATTTTGAGTGCTGTGACCTGCTTCCGTCACAACATCTTGTGACACAAGTTTTACTCCAAATCAGCCTGATTGATGATTTCTAACCATTGGATTTAGTAGCTAAAAGTATTTGAATTCAACGGCTAGAATCATTCCTAAAAAAGTGCCAAAATCTAATGGCTAGAGATAGCCAATCAAGCTGATTTTTAGTATTTATATCCACAAAGGGTGTGCTAAACATCTAAGCAGTCAGTGGGCCCAAAAAATGCTCTATCCCTTAGTTGACTTTTATCTGCTAGCATGAGTCTTTAATTCTATATTTTGGAAAAGGAAAAAGATGTAACAAGGTATGCCTGAAACTGTTCATCTGTGGAAGCGGCAGTTTTTGGTAGTCACCGATTCCATTTGGGCCCATTGACCGCATGGATGTTTATCCCACCCCTTGGTGGATATACATACAGACCAAAAATCACCTTGATTGGTGATCTTTAACCATTAGATTTTAACACTTTTTAGCACCTTTTAAGGCGCTCTTATAGCCGTTGAATGTAACCATTTTTGAGTACTCAAACCAACGGCTAAAAATCATTAAACAGGCTGATTTTTTGTATGTATGTCTATTAAGGGGTGGGCTAAACATCCATGTGGTAAGTGGGCCCAATGGCAGTGGTGACTACCAAAAATGCCACTTCCGCAAATGAAAAGATCTCAGGTATACCTTGTTACATCACGACCTTTGGAAAATTCTATTTGCACCCAAAAAATCCCACCCCCACCCCATTTCGTCTTCTCTCTCTCTCTCTCTCTCTCTCTCTCTCTCTCTCTCTCTCTCTCTCTCTCACCTCTTTCCCTCTCTCCATCTCATCACTCTCTTACTTTCTCTTTCCGTCTCTGTCACTTTCTTTCCCCCTCCGTCTCTCTTTCCTTAACCCACATGGTGCTGAACTACCGTGGGGGCTATGTAGCTCACGACCAGCCCAGCCGTGACTACTATGGTAGCCACAAGGCTACACCTTATTTAGAACAAATATGTACAAGCTTTCAATGATATTGCAATATTATAATATAAAATAAATATAACTTTATAATTGAATATCATTGTAATTCTTATCAAGCTTTAATGGTTATATTTTTACCCTAAACTAATTTATAGACTTTTGGTATATTAAGATTTAAGACTTGAGATTAAAAAAAAAAGACTAAAAAGTAGAACGATGAGACTGCGGAGGGTTGTCTCAATTGCCTAATGGTTGAGCCCATAGTTAGCAAATTAGAATACATGAAAACTTTGATATAGAAAAAATTTGAACTTTATTCGATTTTTGGTTTCAAAAATTCATTAAACGGTAAATACACGGCGTATGTTTTATATATCTCACTTCAAATATTCAAAAATAAAAAATTCAGTACATTTTGAAAGGGAGTCAATATATTTAGTAATATAGTTACCATAGTCCAATGGTTTTCGAGTTTAATTATATGGGATACGCCTCTAGAATACTCAACATGATCGGATTATCATGACCATCCAAGAAGTTGCGATTAGTTAATTGTTTTAGTCATCTGATGCTAAACTATATTTTGGTAGGCTCTACTTCGTATGGATAGACTATAGACTACTTGAGTTCAGCCAATCAATAGGCACGTTATGTTTCAATTATTTTTTATATCTTTGGCTAAATAAAATATGACGATGTGTTGTTTCAAGTGACTTTTGTTTTTTCTACTTTAGTCTCTAATTAGAGAAGTAAGAGAGAGTTAAGGGAGTTTGAGTTGTATAAATAGAACTAGAAGAGAAGGGGGAAAACATACTTAATTACTTGGACGGGGTCAATGGGTGTTCAACAAGGCCCATGGTCTAGGTTAACCACCCTCCATTGCACTTGGGAGGGGCACTCGTCTAAAATTTAACCAATTGGTAGAGTTATTCATGGATACATCATAAAATGACGAACCTGATGCATCTTTTTTAGGCTAATTTTTTTTTAAAAAATTGAAGACGAGATTTATTCTTTTGGGCTTAAAAATCCCAAATTTTATTGCTTTTTCATTTTATACGGCCATTTAATACATTTCTTCAAAAATAAAAAAAATACGCATATTAAACACGAATTTACTAATTAGGGTTGAGCCGACCCTAGCCCCAAGTTGGATCGTATATGCAATCTCAATCATGATTAACAAGTTGAGCTCAAGTTTGATCAACAAAGATGTCTTGATAAGGAAAGTCATTGGCGATGGTTCAAGTATCTGCTCATGACTAAAGTGGCGAGCCCCATCTATATGATTAATAGAGACATGTGCATGTGACTGAAAGGGAGAGGTGTCAGGGTATTTCTTTGTTTAATTAGGATATTTTTAGAATAGAAAAAGACTGAAACAACTCATTTAGATCAAATATGTATTAAAAGCTTTCAAAGGTGTTAAAATATTTTAATATAAAATAAATAATAACTTTATAATTGAATATCAATATGAAGTTCTTATCAAGAGCTTTCTAATGGTTTTATGTTTTTGAGTCAGTCTCTAGCAACACCCATTTCTTACATCCAATTCTTACACCCGATGGTGGGGCCCGCATGGAGATACTATTTGTCAATCCAACAATACCCCATAAAAAAATTGACCCAAAATAATGGTTTAATTCGATGGTCTGGATTTTTCAAATTAAAGTCAATTGAAGTTAGGAACGTTGAAATGTACTGACTTTTTTTTATGAGGGTAACCATAGTAAAACTTATTGTGTGGTTGGGTTGTCCATCATAACATGATCTCCGTGTGGGTCCCACTATCGGGTGTAAGAACTTGGTGTAGCTCTAGACGGACTCTATATTTTTACCCTAAACTAATTTATAGACTTTTGTATATTCAGGTTTGAAAGAAAAAAGGACCAATAGGTAGAATGATGAGATTGTGGAGGGCCTTAGTTGGCGAGGAGGCCTTAGGTCGTTGAGACGTCTCAACTGCCTGATGGTTGAGTCGGCCCTAGCCCCGAGACGTCTCAACTGCCTGATGGTTGAGTCGGCCCTAGCCCCGAGTTGGATCGTATGTGCAATCTCAATCACAATTAAGAAGTTGAGCTCAAGTTTGATTGACAAAGACGTCTCCATAAGCAAAGTCAATGGCGATAGTTCAAGTATCTGCTCATGGCTAAAGTGGTGAGCCCCATTTGCACGACTAGTACAGGCATGGCATGTGCATGTAACAGAAGGGGAGAGGTGTCAGGGTAATAGTAGGAATTTGAACATCATATCAGGGCACAAGGATCCAAAGGTTTGAAATCACCAATCAGGCTGGTTTTTAGTTTGTAGGCCCATCTAGAGATTAGCCAAACATCCAACGTGTGTGCCACGCAGTTCATTATATACACAAATAATTTTGGGGAAAAAATGACAAATGTCGTGAATGAGACTGCTCAAGATACTAGCACGAACTAAAGGTGAAGATATATATAAGAACAATTGAATGCATGGTTTAAAAAATGGCTGTCATAACGAAAATAATGGCCGCTATAACGGATTCGGACCTCCCTGTTACGTTAAGTACCGTTTTAACGCTCAGAAATAATGGCCTTTATTTTCATTATAACAGACAGCAGTTATTTTCCATTACAACGAAAAGCACGATCATTATTTTCTGAAAAAAATTGTTAAGAAAAGGTCTGTTATTTCCGTTATAAAGTTTAGGGTGAAAATTTGAAATTCAAAATTTGATTTTTGGCCCTGTTATTTTCTATTTTTTCCCTTATGTTATAACGCCCGTTGTAATAGAAAAAATAGTAACGCCCAGTCCGTTATAAGGCCCCCTTTTTAAAAGTGGGCTTTCATCTTCACGTTTAGCCACTCATTTCATTTTTTCCTCTCTCAGATTCTCTATAGTCTATATAGCAAGTTTGACTTTTCAACTTTATTTGCTTGTGGAGTCGTGCTATCATGGTTCAAAGTCTTGGGCGATCCTGGTCTTCATCAGGCAAGTGGGATTGGGATTGGGATTGAAATCGGAGCCCACCGATCCGATCCAAATCATGTTACGTCTTGCTCGTGTTCTCTGTTTTTCAAAGGATTTTCACACCGTTTCAGGGCGAGATGGCGGATCCAGCCTCCGATCTCGAGACTTTCATCCTTGCGTGCTACCCCACAGATAACCGGACAAAAACTGCGTTTGGTTGAGGCCATTGTCGTTTCTTTATATCCTATTACCATAGGGAATAATCAATTTCTTTTTTGGTGGTGCTTTTTCTTGGATTTATCCTCATCGGCGCATCTTTTTTGTCCGGTTATCGGTGGGGTTACATTTTTCCTTCCAGCTGCATCTTCAGTTTGTAACAATCCGATCCCAGGACCAACTTTTTACACTCATGATTTCACTGATGATCTCGGGCGTTGATTCCGAGAATCTGACGGTGGTTGTGTGTGCTGAACTGGCATTTACTGGATTCACTTTTTGCCAAAATATAACCACCGTTGGATTCTAGGAATCCACGTCCGATAGCATTAGTAAAGTTATTAGTGCAAAAAGGTTGGTCCTCGGTACCTGTTCTTTCTTACATTTGCCCCTTATCTCCCAAAATTGGCGAGCTTGAGCTAAAACTTTCCTATTTTGCCATGGAACAGGTTCCGGGACTCATTTTTGCACTCGTCTTGGATTCCGAGAATCCAACGACAGCTTGCTTTGGCAAAAGTGAATGCCAGCTCAGCACTATCATCCACCGTTGGATTCTCAGAATCCATGCCCGATAAGACGAGTGAAATTACGCGTGCAAAATAGGCGAGTCCCCAGATCCTGACCAACTTAGCATTTCTTCCATAAACACCCCTGGCTCACTTCGCAGCCGGCAACAACTTGGTACTATACTACGAATAAAACTTTGATGACAGGTCCCTGTCATCAAGGTCGATGACAGGGCACAATATGAGCCACGTGGAATATCCTTAGCGGACTCTGACCGTATGGATGTTTGGCCAATCATTAGGTGGACCTACAAACCAAAAATCAGCCCGATTAGTAAATTATAGGCGTTGGATTAGAATTGTTTTCATGGGTTGATTTTAACCGTGTGAAATTTGAGCATTATTGACACCATTATTTGAGGTACAAAGATCCAAAGGTTTAAAATCACCAATCAAGCTGATTGTTTGTTTGTAGGTCCATATAGGGATTGGTAAAACATCCATACGGTCAGAGTATGCCACTTGACTCCTATTGCACCCTGTCATCGGCCTTGATGACAGGGCCCGTCATCAAGGTTTATTTATACTACTATGTACAACACTTGGAGTGATGCGTACTGCACACCCTACTGTCGGCAACGTAAGGATGAAAACACGCGGGAAAGGGACGCAGACCAAGAGTCCGCGAGTAAAACTTTGATGAACCCTGCTGCCATCGAGACCAATGACAACGCGCAATATGAGACACGTGGCACACTCTTATAAGATTCTGATCGTATGGATGTTTTTATAATTTCTAGGTGGATCTACAAACCAAAAATCAGCACTATTAGAAATTACAACCTTTGGATCTTTGTACCTCGAATAATGGTCAATATGCTCAAATTCCCACGGTTAAAATCAACCCATGAAAATAATTCCAATCCAACACCTATAAATCAATAATCAGGCTGATTTTTGGTCTGTATTTCCACTTGGGGATTGGCTAAACATCCATACGGTCAACGTTACTAAGAGTGTACCACGTGGGTCATGTTGTGGTCGGTCAGCGGGCACAAAGTGATCCGAGTTTGCGGATAGGTTGGTAAGTGCGCGGAGCGAATTTGTTTCCCTTGTCGTGCAAGGTCTGTTTCAAGTTTCAACGTTCAACGATCAAGTCATTCGTTTTGTTCCGAGTAAAACTTCCATCACAATGGGATTGCAAATCACACAAAACACAGCCAATGAGTTCTCGGCACGTACACCTAAAAAGCAAAAGCAATGGTACGTTGCAGAGCGTACGTGCCGAGAACTCATTGGCTGTGTTTCGTGTGATTTACAATTTCGTGTGATGGAAGTTTTACTCGTTCCAACATTCAAACCGAGGAATGATAAATTCTAGGTTCAGTGTTTCTCTGAGTACCTTCGCTGCTCTGCTTCAATTCTAGAAATCTCCGCCGTTTCCACAATTCAAACCTTCTTCGAAACTTCTTCCACAATCCCCACTTTTTCCAAGGAAGCCTCGTTCCGGTACTTTCTTCTTCCGTTTCAACTTTTATAACTTCAATTTTTTTCTTGGTTCTTTCAGTTTAATCTGTTAAGTTTTTTTTTATTAACGGCAATAACTGATTCCACAGCTGATTTTGCTTTTTTCCACTACCCCAAGAGAAAAATTAAGCACTTCCTAGTTTCTACTTTTTGAGGTGGTGGAAAAACAGCAAAAACAATGGTAAAAGTATTTATTTATTCCCTGTTCAAATTTGAATGACTTCGAAATATGCTTAGGTGTTGTGTTTACAGCTCTCAGTTTAGATTCTTGAATTGTGTTTTTTGGATGAAATTGTTCATTTTTTCTTCTAATTGCTCGACTTATCAGCTACATATTCCTGATTTACGCTTTTTTTTTTTTTTTTTGCGCTAAAATGAGTTTCCAAGCGTTTTAGGTCATGATGAAATGTAGAATTTCGTCAGAGTAGCTTTTAAGATGACCTAAGAAGGGAATTTAACTTAAAAATATCATCATTTTATTCCTGAATCATTTACTCGAGTTATCGATTCGAGTGGTAAAACTCAGCGGGATATGGATTTTCTTGTTCTTTTAGGTCTCAAACGTAGCGAGATATGTCAATTTCAGTAAGTTCATCATCAGTTGTGGAGCAAGTGGTGACTGAAAATGGAGTACACCAGCTTGAATTACTTACTGCATCCAATGATGAGCATGGAGGTGTTATGGTCGAGATTAAGGAGCCAATGGATTCTGAGGTCTACCTTTATTCGCTTAGAGCTTCAATGTCACATTGGAGGCAACAGGTAGTTCTTGAGATCCCCTTCTCTTCCTTCTAAATTGATTAGTTTTTGTTTCACATTGGAGGCAACATGTGCAGGGGATAGATCCACCTGGGAGATATCCTACATCACAGAGCAGTACTTTCAAATGATCATATTATGCCATACATTCTATAGACCTTTTTTCTTCAGGGTTTACCATATTTTTCTGAATCTCCAAATCAATGTTTTTAAACACGAAGGCGTGGGGCTAGGTGCTTCAATGATCTAAAGCGCAGGTATTTAGATTTTGGTTTTGACTCGGTTTCGGTCGAAAAAACTCAAATATTATCACCTTCGATCATATCTAAAGAGATTTTTTAGAAACAAATCTTATCTCTTTCTCTCTTTATTATCTTCCTAAGATTAAGGAAATCTTTATTATACTTTTATTAGTGGAAATATGATCTTTTTTTCATTAATATTTGAAATTTAAAATTTTGTTGAATTTCAATTTCGGTATATGACGAAATTTAAAACCCTGCCAAAGTGTTAGGCATAAGCCTCATGAGCCTTTTTAAATGAATACTAAATATAACAAAATAAATAAATAATACAAAAAAATAAATATAGGAAAATTTGTGGAAAAATTACATCAATCTATTTCATACAGGGAAAGAAATATTTTTGTTGTTTTTTATCTGACCTTGACTAGCTTATTTTTATTTAATTAAGAGTTAGTGGGAAAAGAACACAAAAAAAAAAAAAGTGAAGCACATGCCACTGACACAAGGTGTTAAAACAGGTGTAAAAGGCGTGTGGCATAAGTCTTTCTAGAGTCTCAGTGGGCGAGGCGTATGCCTCACAAGCTTTTACTCTTTTATAATAAGACTTTGGCATTTTGGGGAAGCCTCGCCCTGAGACGAGCCTTGAGGAGTAAGCCTCAAATACCTTTAACACACTGCTCCAACTGAAGCAGTGGAACAAATGTTGGCGCCATGTTGATGTAAGCAATTACGTCAACACAATTCAGGTTCATTTAATTGCAGGATTAATGGTGTTCCTGAAAGACCATTTTAGGATGTAGCTTGTGACCTATTGGATGTTCTCCCTATCAAAAGCATGTAGTGTCCCTTTTATGTATGTTCCTATGTAACAAGGACACTGACACGGGTGTCGGTGTCCGACACGGCAACATAAAAAAATATGATACGTAGACACGTCCGTACATATACTAATTATAATATATTAATACTATGAATGCTTAAAATTATTAATAAAATAACAAAAAATAGAAAATAAAGCAGACAATATATATTAGTTTATTATTGTATGGAGGATGGATCTCACCAACCCACTTTTAGGAATCAATTTTATATTAAAAATTATTAAAATAAGGGGTGACACGGCCATAAGTGTCCAAATATGTGTCGGGAAGTGTCGACATGTGTGTCCAGGTGTCGAGGTGTCTGACACGGCAAAAAGCCCTAAAAGTATAGTGTCCTTGTTACATAGGTATGTTCTAACCAAACAAAAAATAGTATTGATTAATTTTTTGATATGTTTTTGCAGGGGAAGAAGGGCGTTTGGATTAAATTGCCTATTGAACTTGTCAATCTTGTTGAACCTACAGTTAAGGTAACACATTTCCTTGATGTGTGTTGCTTTTATTCATCTATAAAGTCTACTGTCAAACTAGTTTCGAATGTTAACTTAGTTATTGTATATCCCCATCATGTTTTATCCATTTGTCTCAATATTCTTTTGTCTCATCCTTTGACTCATGTTTCCAAAAATCTGTTAAATTAATTTGCAGGAAGGGTTTTGGTACCACCACGCGGAGCCAAAATACATAATGCTTGCATATTGGATTCCTGAAACTGTTAGTACTCTCCCTGCAAATGCTACACACCGAGTGGGTATTGGTGCTTTTGTGATGAATGATAAAAGAGAGGTACTCCCTGTGCATTACCATTACCCCTCCAAAAAATTCTGGCTACCTATAACCACAAAGTAAGAGGAACACTCAAGTCAGAGTGAGAGCTCCACATGTTTCTTTCGGATGGTCAAACAGATAGGGTGAACGGTCCAGCAAAAAGCTCTATAGATAAGATAGTTATGTTCTTCTGATTGTGTCAACTATCAACCTAGAAAATATTCTTGGTTGGACCCATCAAATGGTGGGTGCCAACTGACTTGATTCTACATTGTATACAGTAGAGGTAGGGAGGGAGGCTTCTTCCCATTTATCCTGACTTGATTATTCCACTGAAGTAAATACTAGTTGGTCTTTTGTGTCTTCGTTCATAAATCTATGGTTTTCTCACCACTGATATGCTTAAAGAATCCACTTCTGCTTCTTAAGTAAATAGATTAATAGGCCATTTTGGGATGTGCGCTTCTTCTAATTATTATATCATAGACCGCAATGGATCAGTATGTTTTCAATTTTGGAGAACTTGTTGTGATGACTCAGTAGTTCTAATATGCAAATTCCGTTTGTTTGGTAGGTGCTGGTAGTCCAGGAGAAGATTGGAATTTTCAGTGGCAGAGGTCTGTGGAAGCTCCCTACTGGAGTTGTTGATGAGGTATGTACCTCAGAATTGAGGAAGTCTTTTATTTGTTTAAAATATGCAGAAATTTTTTTTTCCAACGTTAACTGAGCTCTTTCATCTACAGGGTGAGGATATTTTTGTGGGGGCAATGAGGGAAGTCAAAGAAGAGACAGGAGTATGTGATAAATCTGCGGTTTATAATTTGAACTGAATCTGCCATCGTACATAGTTCCAAGTGTTTATAAGCCACTGTAGATATTCTTACAAAGACTTCTGCTTTTCTAACATGGCAGATTGACACCGAATTTGTGGAAGTACTAGCATTCAGGTATGAAATTTTCTTAATCTCACATGGTTCCTCACACACGCACACACACACGATTTTACAGTAGGACTTGACTCAAAACCAATCTCTGCATATCCTCAATCCTGAACTAATATCCCTGTATTCTTGAATTATGTTCTCAGAATACAATGCAATAAATTAGTCTAGCATTACTGAATAGTTACTATAAACGCAATATTGGGCTCCACCATTCAATGGGTTCCACCTAGGACATCTCACAGGTTAAAGTCAATGTGATCAGATGATCTCGACCCTTTGATACATTTTGTTCTACAGTTGTGAAAAACCTGGAAAATCGCTGAGGAAAAGTTCTATGGATAGGATGGTTGCAATCACTACATGCATATAGAAGCGTGTTTTTCAGGATATCACCTTTGTGAAAATTTCCTACTTTTCCATATAGAAGAAATGATAGAATATCGTCAGATCATATTCTTTCTCAAAATTACATTTGGACTGAGTAGAATATAAGGAGGGGAAATTTTTAGTACAAAAGCATGTATCTATCTATCTACTCTTGTAGGGGAAATTTCTAGCCCTGCACATTTCTTGAAAAGTGGGTTACAAGTTGAAAATATCTGAATCTTCTATTTCACCAGTAACTTTAAGTTCACATTTGATGGGATTAGGAATTTCAGTACAGGCTGATTTTTTGTGAGGATGACTCACTGAAAACCAGACCTTAACTCATCTACAGATGGGCCCCACATAGGTGTGTCAAATGTACATGGGTCAAGATAGGTTGACACAAAATGACACGATCGTGGGGCCCATTCCCTTCACAGTTTTGATGCCTTTCTAAACTCTAAACTGGTTTAACTTACAGGCAAAGCCATAAGACATTCTTCGACAAATCGGATTTATTCTTTATGTGCATGTTGCGCCCCCTCTCCTTTGATATCCAAAATCAAGAATTAGAGATCGAGGCAGCCCAGGTATTTCTTGGTTGAAAATTTGATTATAACTATTTATTGCACAGTTCAAACTCAAACCAAAGATTGGAGCATCATTTCATATGAAACGATGTAGATGTTTCCAACTCTCAATAATCAACTAATTTACCTGCTACCACTGACCTGGTTTTCTTCTTTGCCACAAATACTCCTTGCACTACCTCTTCCCAAACTTACTCTAGGACCCTAGGTGGATTCTAATAGTCCTTGAGAAGCCAACACAGTTGGTTTGTGAGATTCTTCTTTGACAAAAGAGTGAAAGGAGAAAAGAAGAAAAATAATTATACGAGGGAGACTTGAGTCAGGCTGGGAGTATGTGAAGAAACTGTCCTCCCTGCTCATGCCATAGAAGTAACACATGTCAGGACCCACCTAGGAGATCTCCTTGGCCAATGAATCAGACCTAGATGATCCTAACTTTCTCATGTACAAACCTTTTTCCTGGACCAGCATGTTATAGCTATATCTTTCTTACGATCCAAAGGAATATAGTCAATGAGATTATTAAAATTAGCCTCACATGGTTGCTGTATTTTTTTTCAGTGGATGCCAATTGACGAATATGCAGCCCAACCTTTTATCGAAAAACACGGTCTCTTAAAATTTATGACCGACATTTGCTTAGCAAAGAAAGATAAGGAGTATGCGTATGCAGGATTTTCACCAGTGCATCAGACATCAAGTCTTTTTACTGGACAGAGTTACGTGTACTTCAACAGCAGGGATCTGAACTAGTCACTAAGTTCTGATAATCATCCCTAGAAAAGAAAGTAGTCTCTCAATGACATTCTTTCGAGGGAAGATAGATAAATGAATCATGTATTTTCATTTGTCACGTATCTTTTTTTCTTGTGGCATGACAAGAATCAGAAGTTTGTTTGCATACCATGTTAGAGAGGTATAGACAGAAGAGACATGTTTTGGAGTTGCAAAAGCAGTAACCTCTGCAGTCCTAGATTAGGGTTAATTCTTAATTAGGAGGTCCACATTATGATTAGATGATACAAGGTCCCAACTTTTAGACTGTGATTTTGGTTTACAAACGACATATCTATTGACAATGCAAACATGCAAGGATGAATGGGTGGGAAACACCAACCAATTGGCTCCCACTTAAGAGACATCCTATGCCAAATATTGACATGATCCATGGGGCCATTTGACACAGACATTTGGACAAGGCGTAGATGATAATTGGGAACAAAATTGGTAATCTTATTGAAATAAGAAGACTAAAACGTGTGTGTGGAATCTGTGGATATCCATGCAAACAAGGTTAACCTTGTACCTAACACTCTGCATGATAATGACACATGGTTTGCCATGTGGCGAACTACGCCCACGTGGCACGAAAGCCAGATTTCAGATGGAAAAGGAGAAAGATCCAAACCATAGTAAGTCTGGTTTCAACTCTCAAACAAGTTCCACTACCATCTTGTTTCTCTATCTTTGCATCTGTTTCTTCATCTCTGAAGTCAGTTTTCAGGCATTTAGAAATAATATGTCCTCGGCAATGTTAATTTTTGTCACAGTGTTCTGTCTGTCAATCTCCAACAGTGGAGGTGTGGATACAGGGGAGGTTTCCGGCGACGGTATCCCTTCACCGAATGTTTGTCCAAACTGTTCCATCTGTCAGTATCCATGCCATCCTCTTCCTCCACCACCATCAGGTTACCCATCATATGGAGCTCCACCACCACCTGCACAAGTCAATTGCCCACCAACTCCTGTGGTTCAGTGCTGCCAACACCCCCCTCCAACTCCTTATGGGTATATACCTTACGACTATTCAGCATCAGCTCATCTGCGTCTCTCTAACAGAACATTAATTTGTGTCCTCTCTTCCATTTTCTTCTTGTTATTCTTCTTTTATGTTCATTTCTAGGCATTCAGGATGTTTTCAGGTTTTGTCTCTCCTCTAAGATTGTAGATATCCTCTAAATTTAGAGGAGTTTCTAATAAAATTCAGTGGGTTTAAAGTATCACGTACCAGTTTGAGTAGCTTTTAAAATGACGTTGTTTCGATCTTTTATGATGATAATGATTCATTTTTCTATGTTTGTATGAATGAAATTCTTCTTCTTCTTCGACGAACCTCATTAGAAAGTTCTCATTTGATCACATTTTGATCTCTAGTTATGTAGATTATATAACAAATGCGCGAAAACATGAGTATGTTATTATTTTCTTTAACTTGCAAGCTGAATTGCAGTCTATATATATTGGAGTAGAGGAGAAGAAAGAATGAGAAAATAGAGGTTTGGTGGGGGGAATTAGATGTTTTAGCATTGCCATGGGACTTCAGTTTTTTTTTTACCCCATTTGGGTTGGTGGTTGTCTTATTTGGGGCTTGTGACGGATCTTTTGATATGGATCCAAGTTTGTCTTCTCTCAGTAAAATGACAAAAAATCGTCACATTTGTGAAAAAAAAAAGACAAACTAATCACTTATCATCCCTTAGGGCGTGTTTGATTGCCAAGTGGGAAAATTGCATTTTCCTTGGAAAAATACAACTGTCCATTGTTACGTAGCCATTTTAAATCGGTATAATTTTCCCTACCAAGCCATTTAAATCTGGATAATTTTTCCGACTAAGCCCGGAATTCATTTCCCATCCAGATCGGTGAGAATTCATTTCCACCTGAAAATATACCTTTATTTTCTCACTTGATTGAAATATGTGTTCTCAGTCGTAATCAATCGGCCATTTAAGGCATTTCCCAGATGTATTTTCTCGGAAAATTTTTTTGTGCAATCAAACACGCCCTTAATACCATTTTTCTTAATAAATCAAAGTCGTATTAGTCCAATGCGACATAAGGGCATTGCTAGCTTATCTACACCTCCAAATGTGTCTTGAACTTATAGATAGGTCTTCCCCTTTTTGTCAGACTCGAACCCGAATCGATCTCCAAAACAGTCTGACTCAGCATTGACCCAAAAATTTGAATTTCAGTTATATATTTTTTTTAAAAAAACCTGAAAAAGCCAGACAGGCCATCCATCTGACCAACCAGTGAACCGACCAGTACTGGTTCAATGGTGGCCCAGGTTTAAAAACATTGCCTTTGGTGTTTTAAGTGTTTGATTTTTATAAATTTAGATAGTTTGGTAAGACAATGGCGTAGTGAGTATTTTAAAATATTTATTAAAATATTTTTGTAAGTTTAATATTTTTAAAGATAGCTTTGATACAAGGACATATTGGATATTGTTGAGAGAATCTTCTATCACTTACTGCATTCAGCAGAAATGTCTAACCGCATTAAGTGGAGGGGATAACATAAAAAAATTAAAAAAAAAACACTGAATTTCAGTGATACTGAATTTTAGGTAATTACCAAATGGTTTAAGTAGCCCCATTAAGGTCTGAATTTCTCAGTTTCAGATGCCACACTGCAGATTATCCCTTCAAAAGTTAAAAGAAGTGTTTGATTTTCAATCATTTGCTGCATTCAGCAGAAATGTCTAACCGCATTAAGTGGAGGGGATAACATAAAATAAAATAAAAAAAAAACACCAAATTTCAGTGATACTGAGTTTTAGGTAATTACCAAACAGTTTAAGTACCCCCATTAAGGTCTGAATTTCTCAGTTTCAGATGCCACACTGCAGATTATCCCTTCAAAAGTTAAAAGGAGTGTTTGGTAACGAGTTTTAAGTTTGTTGCATGACCTTTTACAGTCTTATAGACTGCAATATCAGCCTTTTTTTTTGTGTAAAAAAAGTTTTATTTTTCAGCTGGCAACTTAAACATCGTTACCAAACATGCCCTTAAATGATAAAAAATAACCGACTAGAATAAGGGGTGGCGTCTAGCCACCTATCTATATAATAAAACAAGACGGTTGTCTCCCCCTCTTATTCGGCTTCATAAAAGATGGCCGAGATCGTATCACACCAAATGGACAGTAGATCTCAGCCACTCACACCCAATTTTGACAAATGCTTTGTCGATGAGTGCCGTGGGCACGGGTCACCCACTAGTTGGTTCAACATTATAAAAATCTGAAAACAATGCAGAACATATTTTATTATTAGATATAAAACTAAATTTATCATCGAATAAGGCCCAAACCATGCCTTCTCAGTTCTCCATGGGATCTACATTTTTATATTGAATATTATATTAAATCATGCTAAAGCAACCTCAATTATTCCCAAATTTGCAAAAATGCCACTTTTGATTTTTGGATAAGCATCTAGACCAAGGTTGAAAAGGGGCCCTTATAACGGTATAACGGACTGGGGGTGTTAGGATTGTAACGCATAGGACCGAAAATGAAAAAAAAAAAAGGGAAAATAACGGAAAAAAACTGTGATAAAATTCAAAATTTGAATTTTAAATTTTTAATAAAAATGTATAACGGAAAAAATGGGAAAATAACAGAAAAACAAGATGTTTTTTTAACAAATTTTTTTCAGAAAATAATGGTCGTTATTTCTGTTATAACGGAAACGGTACATAACGTAACAGGACGTCTGAATCCGTTATAACAGCCATTATTTAAACCATGATCTAGACCAAGGTTTAAAAGGAGCCGTTATAATGGTATAAAGGACTGGGGGATTTAA
Source organism: Euptelea pleiosperma (assembly GCA_035048495.1). Classification (NCBI taxonomy): domain Eukaryota; kingdom Viridiplantae; phylum Streptophyta; class Magnoliopsida; order Ranunculales; family Eupteleaceae; genus Euptelea; species Euptelea pleiosperma. The sequence continues at coordinate 3,309,731 of CM068545.1, forward strand.
TGTTTTCTCTGTTATAATGAAAATAATGCTCAGGGGCAACAATGGAAAATAATGGAAAAAAGGAAATAATGGAAAAAAAGGCGCGGGAATTCAGATTTTCAAAAAATAAAAAATAACAGAAATAATGGCCTTTTTCTAAAAATTTTCCAAAAAATAACGGTCGTTATTTACATTATAACAGAAAGATAACATCTTCTGGACGTTTTAACGGTACATAATGCAACGGGGGAGGTCCGAATCCGTTATGATGGCCGTTTTTTAAACCATGATCTAGATAGCATTAAGCAAGGACAATTTGGTCTTACAAAATATAGGATAACAAAATGACAAACTGAGTGTTGTCAGGGTGAGTGTATATTATATATTAGAGCAATTTTGGTGGCAGGTTAGATAAAGCCTGTACTATATGAACCCCCCCACTATGCTTTAGGTTGAATTTAAGCAGGTCATCTTCAACTCAGGGCTAGTGTTCCGGTGAATCGATCGATCAACCTTCTCGTACGTGATGGCTCTCTTCCATGGCAAATGGGTTAAGGTTTGCTCCTTCTCATTTCTCCATATTTAGCAATTCATCTGTCAAGTTTAGAGAAAGTTTCTATTCCAACTTCATTAAATAAAAGTAGTAATGTTTGTGAACGCATGAGCGGTGATGCCTCTCTTCAATGGCAAATGGGTTAAGGGTTTTTATATTTTCTCTTCTGGGTTCCTTGTATCTATGATCCTCCTTTGGAGAATTGGGCTTGATGCTCCCCTACATGCTGCACCGTACAAGTGGCCCACTGTTCATCTATCCTGACTGATCACTCAGTGGACCTTATCCGGGATAGGGATTAAATCCCAATGGTCTACTTATGGAATTGGTCCAGATCAATGAGTTCGTGGGGGCATACATGTGGTCTACGGTGTTGGTTGTATCACAATGAATACTCTGTTGAGCAGCATCTAATAATTTTAAAGCTTTTGCAATAATTGAAGTCGTGCTACCCCCACTGATAACCGAACAAAGTTATGAGCGGTTGAGGCCATTGACCATTGAATTCAAGAGATCCACGGTCCTCGAGGCATCAATAGTATTTGACCTTTTGCAGTTGTTGCCTCGTAGACCGTGGAGATACGGACTTCTGCATCAAAATTTTGATGCAGCTAGAAGTTTCTCAATTTGCCACGTAGTACTCTTTCGCGCCCACTTCCTCTATGAATGCTTGGCCCACATCTTGGTGGACCCATACACCAAAAATCCGTATGATTAGTGATTCCTAGCCGTTCGATTTCAGAACTTTTTCATCATGGGCTTGGATCCAACTCACAGGCCTATTCATAAAGCCCATGCTGAAAAAGTACTCAAATCCCCGGCTAGAAATCACCAATCACGCTGATTTTTGGTGTGTAGGTCTATCATAGTGTGGGCCAGACATTCAAGTGGCAAGTGGGCCCGAACGAGTCTATTACGTTGAATTTGAGGGACTTCTGCATCAAAATTTTGATACAGAAGAAAGCTGCATCAAAGAACAGCCCCGTAGTCAATGGCATCAACCCTGATACCTTTTATTCCGGTTGTCCGTGAGGTAGCATTCTTTCATGCGAGTTGTGATGTAATCTAACGAGGTAGACACGCCAAAGGCGTGAGCTTTAGCGATTTTGTTCACACCTCTTGGCCCACTGACCGCATGGATGTTTTGCCCAACCCTTGATAGATGTTCATACAAAAAATCAGTTTGTTTGATGAGTTCTAACCGTTGGATTTAGTACCCAAAAAATGTTTGGATCCAATCGGTAGAATCACGCCTACAGTGCATAATGGCTATAGATTACAAATAAGGATGAGGTGATTTTTGGTTTGTATATCCACGGCTAAAAATCCAAGCGGTCAGTGATTTTTGGACCAATCCAGACGCTCAGCCCCCGGGCCAGATAGACCAGGAGATCATAACCCCTCCATTAGGACTTAGGATTCAACCTCCACAATTCTGATTGGAGGTTACATAAAACGATATTGTTACTTTTTGTTTTTCCTTTTTATTGGTTTCTCCTTGTATCAGCTTGGGCAGATAGGATCCGGTCCAGGTGCAAGAAGCTCACACGCCATAGCCGTGGTTGGGCAAAAGGCTTACGTGTTCGGTGGGGAGTTCAAACCACGTGTTCCCGTTGACAACAAGCTACACGTGTTCGACCTTGAGAGCCTTACATGGTCCATTGCTGATGTCACTGGTGACGTCCCTCCACCCCGTGTTGGAATCACAATGGCCGCAGTTGGTGGGATCATATATGTGTTTGGTGGTAGAGATAGTGCCCACAATGAGCTGAATGAGCTCTACTCTTTTGATACATTCACGAACAAGTGGACCCTACTCTCTTCCGGAGAGGAGGGACCCGCACACCGGAGCTACCACTCCATAACCGCTGATGATCAGCGTGTGTACGTCTTTGGTGGATGCGGTACTGCTGGCAGGTTAAACGATCTTTGGGCGTTTAATGTCAATGATCAACGGTGGATCAGATTCCCGTTACCGGGGGAGAACTGTCGGGGTAGAGGTGGTCCCGGTTTAGCGGTCTCCAGCGGGAAAATTTGGGTTGTGTACGGGTTCTCGGGTGATGAGCTCGATGACGTACATTGCTTTGACCCGGTCAACGAGGAGTGGAAGCAGATGGAGACAACTGGTGAGAAGCCGACACCTAGAAGCGTATTTTCGACGGTTGGGATTGGAAGATACATATTTGTATATGGTGGGGAAGTGGACCCCAGCGATCAGGGACACCTTGGGGCCGGGAAATTTGCCGGTGATGTTTACACGTTGGACACAGAGACTGGAATATGGAAACGATGGGAGGATGTGTCAGATTCCGAAGTTCATCCTGGGCCCCGCGGGTGGTGCGCATTTTCTGCTGGTCAGCGAGATGACAAAGACGGGTTGTTGGTGTATGGTGGTAACTCACCGACTAACGATAGGCTTGATGATATTTTCTTTTTTATTCCCTACGTGAGTGGAAAATAAGCAGTGATGATGATCAGGTGTGTATGAGTGTACTGTGATATTCTGTGGACTTGGTATAGTGGTAGAGCACGTGTCTTGTTATCGAGTCGTCCATCGTTTTGGATTTTATTATCGAGTCGTCCCCTGTTTTATGACTGTATAGAGCAATCTAAAAATGGCACAGTGATGTTATGTGAGTAGAACTGAGACGCACCATTCAATAGGTCCCACAGGTGGGAAGATCTCTTGCACCAAAAAGATTGGCCCATCGGAGGATCATAACCATAGGAACTATAACATATAAATTAACTAATCATATCATCTCAAGTGTCCGATCCATTAAACAGTTTTAATGGTCAGTAAACAAAAGGAGATTTTAGAATTTAATACCCCCACCCTTATTGCAACACAACCCGGTTGACGTGTACTGACACTTGGGGGTGCACAAAAAATGAACTCTAGGCCCGAGTTCATAATCCCAGACCAAACTTGAACCTGGCCCAAACTCATGCCCAACCGAGGCCAGCCCAGATAAACCTAGAAAAGCCCGGCCCAAACTCGAATTTTTTAAAGAGGCATATTTTTTTAGTAATTTAAAAAAAAGGGTTTTACTGGGCCTGAAACCCAGCCCGAGACCAGTCCGATATTTCAGGTTTTGGGTAGGGCCGGGTATGGTTCCTCAAGCTTTGACCTGGCCCGAAGCACTACCTGAATTCAAGCCTTATACCTGAGCCCGAGCTCGGTCCTTGAATCGTAAAACTAAAAAAACTTCTTTGGCGCTTTAGAATTATAACGTTACCCATGAAGGGAGAATCTTGTGATGCCTGAGTGGCTATCAGTGTCATCTTATTAGTAAGATTTTGTTCCTCACTCGCTATGATCTCAGTTATCTCTTCTTTGTGCTTATTCATTGTATCAGTTATCTCCTTGTGTATCTACAAAAAGAGATTCGTAGCTGAATCGGCCATGGTGTGCTCATAAGGGAAGGTGGAGCATTCTTTTTTTTAGGTCCATGTGAGAATTATGTGGCAGCTCTTTTTGTTGTGTCTTTCCCTTAGAGGAATTTATCATGGAAGAAATCAAGGAAGTCTTCTACATTTTGATCTTAAGGAGATTCTTTCAGGATGAGTATGTTTTCTAGAAGTTGACGAAAAAGTTCGTTTTCCTTCCTGGATTCTTCTGCGTACTTATTTTGCTCAACCACTTCTTTCCTCAATTCGTCCATGACCATTAGGAGGTCTTAGGCGTTGGGATTCGATGTGGCTGTGTTGATCGCTATAGGGGCATCTCCACGCTTTCTTCGTATATAAACCATGCCTTTTAAAAAATATTGAGACCTTTGATAGGTATTTTCGGCGGGTTGCACCAAAAGATGTGAGAAATTTTCTTTACTTCATCATCCTCAAGGTCGGCTTTGACAAAAAAGAGTTGAAATATTTCTTCCTTCGCTTATGGAACATCGATGATACCTGGAAGAATATCTGATGCGTCAAATAAGAGGAGTAGGAGGAAGGGTTACAAGTGAATTGCTTGGAGATCCCATATCCATACATTTGCTAATGACTTTAACTTATAGACTCAAGGGAAATCCTATTCCGAAAAAGATTGAGACTTAATGGAGGTTTTTTATTCCTCGAAAAGGAAACTTTCAATACATATCCTATTATGTTAGATGGAGTCTACTCTGGAAGGACTGGGATTTGAGTTTGGAGACTTTCTATTCCTCAATTTAGCCAAACAATAACGTCCAATTACAATTTAGAAAATTCTTCTCATGTACGTAAGTATTTTTCATGCGGACTCAACAGTCTTAACTTGAGTAATAAAAAAATTAAAACATTATATTAATTGGGTACGGTGAGGTTAATCAAGGGCCTATATATCATATTTTTGGCACACGTGTATAATTATTAAGTATGGTGGTCCATGTACGGTTAAGATTACCGGTTTATATTTGATATCCAGATAATAAGTTGGAGCTCTGTCACGTTTTGATCTCAAGATTTAAGACTCGACCCAAAATCAGTGGGTCGATCCGGCCTGTGATCCATGGGCCAACCCGTAACCCATAGGTTGAAAACGCCCTTGTTGTTAATATTATAGTTTTACCCTTATCGTAAAATTATTCGTCAATTAGGTAAACATGTGAGTTGACAAGCTTAAAAATATAATGATATAGCCTCTCCATCCTCAATGGTTGGCCCATAAAAGTTTTTAATCTAACTCTAAAAAATCTAATGGACTACAATTAAGAGATTTGTATGGGCCTCCATTACGGTCCATACCAATCCGGGTTTACAAAATTTGGGGTTTTACATCTTCTAAATCCTAGTTAGACGTGAAGTGAAAATAACCCTGAGGGTCGGGTGGAAATGGTCAGGGCCAAACTTTGGAACATCAGAGGTCCTGAGTTCCAATCCCCTTTGGGCCACCCCTTGGGATATATCCCAGTAGACCTAGTACAAGGTTAGGGGTAGGGCTAGCAATGGATTGGGTTCGAGTCGGATTGGTACTGATTTGGTACTGATCCGATAAAAAATCCAATTGATCCGGGCCCGATCCGATCGATGAAATTTTATTCTGGAACCGATCCGATATGATTAGATCAGTTCCGGGTCCGATAAGATCCGATATCATATGTATATAATATATATACATTTATAAGTCCATTGCACATATATTTAAATAATACATATTTAAATACTTTTAAGTAATTAAATATATATCTATATAATATATATTATATATAGTATAGATATCGGGTCTATACCGGATCGGAACATGATCGATCCGGAACCGATCCGATAAGAGATTAGATCGACAATCTGTGATCTGGTACTAGGGGTGTCAATTTTACCCGATATAACCGGAACCGAATAGGAACCGGAACCGAAAACACCTGTTCCAGTACCACATTTTTGGGAACCGATTAAAAAGAACCGGAACCGGAAACTAATGGTTACGGTTCCAGTACTCTAATATGGAACCGAAACCGATAAGAACCGGAACCGAACCGATAAGAACCGGAACCAATATATAAATATAGTGTAAAAATTCTCATATTACCAAGATTGGACCCGTTGTACCCGAAATCGGAACCGGAACCGACAAAAACTACATAATCGGTTCCGGTTCTGGTACCATCACTTTGAGAACCGGAACCGATAAGTACCCGAACCGATAAGAACCGGAACCGTTTGTTCCGGTTCTGGTCACCTTAGGAACCGAACCGTTGACACCCCTATCTGGTACTGATCCGATACCCAAAAATAAAGTTCCGGATCCAATTTTTTCGGATCGGATCAGGTCCATTGCCAGCCCTAATTAGGGGCACACCCGTGCCCTGCGGGATTAGTGGGGTGCTCTAAGTGGCTATCAAATATCCAAGACCCATTGGAAGATTTACGGCCTGTTTGGTACGTGAGAAAAAGAGTTCCGACGGCAAATATTTAGCCAGGCGAATATTATCTTGGCTAAATATTTGCTCATAGCAATATTTAACAATGTTTGGTACGTGTACGAGCTAGCTCACTTCAGCTTACTTCATTTTCTTTCAATTTGAGTGGGTCCCACATATCAAAGTAAGTCAAAAATAGGTTGGGTTAGTGCGGGATCCACATATTATGTCAAAGAATAAAAAAAAATTCATTTTTATCTTTTTTATATATTAAAAAATTAATTTTTATTGAAAATAGTGATTTTCCGGCGAGAAAATAAAATTTTCTCACCAAGGCATAATCGGCGTGAAAATATTTTCACAGGGGGGGGGGGTGACCAAATGTTTTCCCGCCGCGGAGGGCAAATATGTGGGCCCGGCTAAATATTCGCCAAGAGCGGGTGGCTGCCAAACACAGCCGGGCGAATATTTGCGCGGCTAAATATTTTATTTGCCCGCCGCGGTGCGTTACCAAACAGGCCCTTAGTTTCTATTTTGGATGTCAGGCGTCTATAAAGTGTTTAAGGATGGAAAATTTTGGTATTTCTATCTCCTTCAACCAAAGTTCTCATGATTTTCGTTTCCATAAGATTTTCTCCATGGCCCGGATTTAATTAAATTCTCTTCAAGAATTTGCTTTCCATAAATAGACTAGTACATGAAAAGTCTAAAATGCCACGTAGACTCTTTCTGTCCCACTGACCTTCTGGATGTTAAGCCAACATTTTGGTGAACCTACATCATAAAACAAGTTTAAATCCAACGGACGGCTAGAAATCACCAATTATCAATCGAAGATCATAAATATACAAGTACTGACCTATTAACTTCCACTCAATGAATTTTTCACTCTTGCCCGCTGCCCATATTTTTATGACCATCCTAATGAAGACTGCACATCAGAAGGTCAAGATCATTCTACATTGTGTGAATTTCAGACAATTTTACTAACTTTCATTTTTGACCATCAAAATACTTGATCAAATATAAATGAAAAGCAACAAAACTAACTGAATAAACAAATCACACTGATTCACAAATCACAACCGTTGAAACTCTCTATGGCTATAACTTGTAACAGCTCACATTAAAAAATATGAAAAAGAAAAAAAAAAACCCAACACACTAATAACAAGATTTAAATACAAACAATGATAAAAATATAAAAAAAAAAAAGCAGCCCCCAGAAAAAGGTCTCACTTATTTCATAAAAAAAAAAAGAAAGAAAAAAAGAAAACCTATCTGGAACCCATCTGGAACCCTAGACCCACAGCATTGCTCCCATCCACACACCCAAAACCACTGGAACCCATCTCCCACCGTTAGATCTCACACTTCCGTTTTCATCAGCCGTCTGATCCGCCGGCTCACCATCTGGGGCATACGGTTCTGGGGGAGATGAGTCCTTCTCCGCCTTCGGCGAATCTACCTCCGGAGCAGGTGCTGGGGCTGGCGTCGGTGCAGCCTTAAACAACTCCTTAGGCAACAAAACCTTATCAATTGTGAAAACCGCTAACGGCTGTTCGTCAATTATGGTCCCCGTTATCTTTGCCGTCACGATCTTGGTCTTCAAAGTCACCTCCTCTCCGTCATTCTGTACCGTGAAGTCGTACTTTTTAGCTCCGTCAGTTGCTAACGTGTTCATGATTCCGTTATTCGACTTCAACGTCGCTATTGACTGATAAACGGGAATTCCATGGTACAACAGTAAAGACGCTTTCCCATCCGCCGTTAAATTTTTATACTTTGGCATGAAATCCTTCAAAACGCCGTCAGTAGGACAGAACACTGTTAATCCACCGTCAACGCTGTCTACAAAGGTGGTCAAAGCTCCTGAAGCGGTCAATAAGTCAGCGAATGCTTTGCACCCCTTCTTTGACATCAGAGAGGTTAGATTTAGCTGGCTAGGACCCGGGGTGGGGGCTTCGGCTTCAGGGGATGGTAGGATCTTACTGATTTGGATTACGGAAATGTTGTACGGGATCTCCTTTAGCGACTTGACGAAGGAGGCGTCGAGGTTGCCGTCGTTATCTTCCGCACCGAAACCCACTTTCCCGCCTTTGAGATCAGTAATGTTGACAAAGCCGGACGAACCAGGAGCGGAACCGGTGGCTTGGAACATTGTAGCAGACAAAGCCGTACCGTTGGTGATCTGATGTAGCTTCTTTGCACCGAAGTAATCAAGGAGAATATGGAGAGAGAGGACATTTTTGATGGCGAAGATGGAGAGATGTTTGGAGAGTAGATCTGCCATTCCAGCGTTGTCAACTGCACAGACGGTGATGGTTTGACGACGATTGATCTCGGGTGCAAGGTGAGTGATGGTTAAGTAGTGGTTGAAGGTTGAAAATTCTGGGTGTTCTGCAAGGATGCGAGTGATATTGTGCGCATCGGTAGCGCAGGATATGAGTAGGAGGAGACATACAGGGAGGAGAAAAGTCCCGGTGAAGCTCCGGGAGAGTTGCATTGTTGCAGATAGAGAGAAAGAGAGAGAGAGAGAGAGCTAAACTCTGAAGCAGAGAGTGGGGGTGGAGCTTGGAGAGAGGAGTTGTGTCAGTAAGTATAGAGGAGATCTGAAGTTGGTTGATTATTAAATGCCCTGGTATTTTGATTAAATTACGTCTACAGCCATTGCGTATTGGTGCGGGGGTCAGGAGTGACTATTAGGCAATGTTCCTTATTATTAACAATCTTTTGAACGTTGGGGATTAGACCGTTAAAGAGGAAAAATAGATTTTTTTTCTTGGATTGACAAAAATATCCATTAAACTGACCGAACTAATCTTTTTTTTATTTTAAGTATAATTAAAACTTCATAATCTGGATAAACAAAGGATTTAGATCCGCTAATTTAAGTCTACTGTCAGCTGCCTCTTTGTGCTGGACACGTGGTCTGACTCTACATAATGAGGTCAGACCAAAAAGCCCCTACCTGAGATCTTTTTATTTTAGGTATAAATGTTTCTTATCCTTATTGTTATGACTCTTAGAACAGGTCACAACAGTCTAGGTCTGATTTTGAAAAAGGAAAAAGATGTAACAAGGTATGCCTGAAACTGTTTCAAATGCGGAAGCACAATTTTTGTTACTCACCACTATCATTTGGGCTCACTGACCGCATGGATGTTTATCCCACCCCTTGGTGGATATACATACCAAAAATCATCATGATTGGTAATCTATAACCATTAGATTTTAACACTTTTTATCACTTTTTAGGCGTTCTTATAGCCATTGAATGCAACCATTTTTTGAGTGCTAAAACCAACGGCTAAAAATCAATAAACAAGCTGATTTTTGGTATGAATCTCTATTAAGGGGTGGGCTAAACATCCATGCGGTCAGTTGGCCCATATGGCAGCGGTGACTACCAAAAATGCCGCTTCCTTCCATATATGAAAGGATCTCAGGTTTACTCCCTTGTTACATCACGACCCTTCAAAAAAAGTGTCGGAATATTATTATTTTTCAAAAAAAAAAAAAAGTACGATAACTTAAAAAAAAATTATAATGTCCAACAGCGTTTGACCCAAATGACTGCTGTGGGGCCCACATGGGTGAGCCGCTATGGCTGATTTTGGGTGAGATGATCTCCTCACCATTATGATCATCCTCGAAAAAAATCAGGCCAGCTGAGTTTTCTGACTCCATCAAAATGTGATCTTCATTCTGAGCTGTTCATTTTTGAAGAGTAGATTTGGTGGGGTCATAAAATTCAAAATGGTCTGATTTCTTCCCCAAAACCAGCCCTAGGGGCTCTACCATGCGGGCCCCACAATTCTCGGTTGAGTCAAACCACCGGTGACTTTATAACAACCCTATAAAAAAGAAACTTTTTTTCCTCAATATAATAGCCATTATTTCCTTTATAATAGATTTTGATTTTTTCGGTGCTGGACGTTGCTAGAAAAAAAAATGTCATGGGATTGGAGCGTTACCGTTACATATTTTTATTGTAAGTCATTTTTAAAACCACGATTTTTGACCAGAATGAAAGGAGATTTTGGTAATAGACTAATAGTGTCTTGGACAACAAAGTGAACAAACATTAATATTAAAGGTCCTTTTTTTTTGCTGTTTTGTTTAAATTATAAGTTGGTTTATTAAGAAAGCGGTCGGGAGGGATCACGTGGTTCAGCATCTTTTGATCAGAAAACAAGGCAATAAAGGACAACGGCAGAGAATAGAAATATCATCTCTTTATTCACCTTCTATAGCTAAAATCACCTTGAGGAAACATGGTACGACGCTGGTCCCACATTGACAGTGGGGCCTCCCCAGCCCCCCCTCTTATACCTACAATTTGCTGTATCAAATTGCGCCAATCACTCAATCAGACCATCGACAGAGATTGATAGACAGATGGTTAGGATCTTTTGACTAAAATAGAGTCTTGAGCAGTTATAGTCAACAATCTAACGTGTCCAGATTGCCTAAGTAGAGCCAAACCATCTAGGCTGTTAATCAAATTGATTAGTTCCAGGCTTCCAGCTAAGCAATGTTTGGTATCGGCGCAAGAAATAGAGATAAACAGGGGAGGGTATTTTCGTAGTTCAACTAAACTACGAGGGTAGTGTTTTTGGCCTATGACTGAGGGTAGGCGAACCAGAGTTCAGGTGACTAGAGTAAAGGTGTGGGGCCCATCCAACTTCTCCCTATGTACTTCAAAGATCTCCAGGCTGGTCAGAAATGATCTTATTGTATGATGACACGTGGAGATCGATCCTCTGGACTGTGTTTCGTCAGAGATGCCTCCACCGACAAAAGTGCTTGTCTTTCTGGTCCTCGGTTGGAAGCACGAAAATAATTTGACGGTTAGGATTCTTTGCATTTCCCAGCTCGAAACTTGGCAAAAAGAAGTGAAGATGACGGGCAAAATAAATATGATATTAAATAATTAAAAATAATCGAATGGTACATAGCCTATGCCATTTATTGGATGATTTGATTAGAACCATAGGATTGGATGACCCTGCCTTCCATCTATTAATGCTCATTTACTTATCCACTTAAAAACTTGAACTTTTGTTATTAATTTGCCATCCCTTCTTAGTATGTCTTTTTTTGTTAATTATATTTGTGCGATTAATAATTATTTTGGACAAGTGAAGTTTAGGTGTAGTCATGAACACACATTAGCAAAACTACTTCCACACTTTTTCTTTTCTTCTTTCTTCTTTCAGATCTTTGTGTTTTTTGTGTCTAATAAGACTTAAGAAAGCATTCAAAGAAAGAATCAAAGGTTTCTTCCTGCCCAATTAAGCTACATTTCAGAGCTCTCTTGTATGTAGGACCTCACACATAGGCCTAATTAGGGCTGTCAATGGATCATATTGCGCGCCGACGACCCTAAACATAACGTCTGGACTTAGGTATGACCTGATAAGTTATTAAATTGGTTCTGAATCTACCTTGATCCAATCCGATAATGACCCCGTTTGATATTATTAATGATATAAAATAATATTATTTTTTAATATATTATTAATAAAAATATGTTATGTTCTATGTATACAATTGGAGTTAAGAATTTACATTTTTTATTTATTTAATTAAAATCATATTTAACAAGTTTATTTATCCGATCGACTCGATATTAGGTCGCCCTAATCCGATCTGATAAATTTCAATTGCTTATCAGATTGATGTCAGATCAGGTATAGACTTAAGAATATGATCCGATAAGCCATTGAAATTGCCAGACCGTACTCCGATCAAATCCGACCCTGATCCATTTATAGTTCTAGCCGCAGTTCTTCATGTAAATAGAACTATCATATAGTTCAGAGGCTAATTTACGGGTGGATGAAAGGAGTGGATGAGGTTGCTCCTCTTTAACCCAGATTTCTAGCCAATGGCACACTTTTAGAGACCACGGTCGACTCGAAGTTTGGCCCATCCCTAAGGTGTACACAAAAAATCAGCGTGATTTCTAAACTTTGGATCTAAAAACCCCAAATAATGCTTGAATCTCACGACAAAAAATAAATCCAAGAAAAAGACTCCTATCACACGGTTAGAAATCAAGCTGATATGTGATCAGTGGTCCACCTAGGGATATGGGCCAAACATCCATACGGTTAGTCTGTAAGAGTGTGCAACGTGGGTCATACTTGTTGATGACGTCCGTCATCAAAGATATACTCCGTTATTAGAGTAAAATTTCAAAACAGCTGCACTGTCGGTGAGGTTTGACTAATGATAAAAAGAAGATCTTCTTTAATTACTTTATAATATTATATCTGATTGATTTGATACACGTACACAGATGCACTTACACGTATGTTTCTTGTTATTTTATTCATGTTAAGAAAAACGTTCGAAGTGGGCCCTATTCTCACCAAATGTAGTGGATGTTTTGTCATCTCCACCCTAGCAGGTTAATGACTACAGCTTTGAGAAGGGCCACCGATCGAAACAAGGGACAAAGAGGAAAAACATGGTTGTCAATTTGATAGTTCCAATCTAGTGATTCTAGCCGTCCAATTTAGAGACATTTATAGATCTTTAGGGTGACTGATTTGTATGAATGGCCCCACCAGAGAAGTTATCATCAATGAAAAGATGGAGATGCTGTTGTGTCTCTTGGCATGAATTTAACTTGGTTGCACGTGTAGTGCTTTTCCCTACATAAAATGATGGAGTGATCTATGGTTTGAGTTTTATAGAGATGGAAATGATGAGTGCATGTCTTTAAGCACAAGACTAGAACACGTGGAACACATGCTGGATCAGGGTCCACCATTCCAAAGATCCCAAGTCCCATCTGGTACATATACGTCAAAGATTATCCCATCACATTGACATTTTGACGTGAATTGAGGATTTAAATGCTGTGCATGCTGTCATATGTCCTACCGAGTAAAACTTCTATCACGACAAATTGTAAATCACACAATCACACGCCAATGAGTTCTCGGCACGTACACAAGTACTTTTGCGACGTACCATGTGCTTTTGCTTTGAGGTGTACGTGCGGAGGACTCATTGGCTGTGATTGTGTGATTTGCAACTCGATTGTGACAGAAGTTTTACTCATGCCCTACCTAACACTGGGTTTTGGAACAGTCTTTAGCAATGGGACTTCCTTGAAGTGGGCCAAGGCAAGGTTTAAAGGAAGCCGTTTTAACGGTTAAACGGACTGGGGGCGTTACCATTTAAACCGTTTAAACGGCGGTTAAAACACGGATTGAAACGGCCAGGGGTAAAAATGGAAAAAAAATAGAATTCAACGGATTTTTACAGTTTTAACGATTTTAACGGAAAAAAATGGTGCTGAAATTCAAATTTTGAAATTTGAAAATTAAAAAAAAATAGAATTTAACGGATCTTAACAGATTTAATAGCCATTTTTTTCACAAATTTTTTCAGAATTAAACGGCTGTTAAAACAAAAAACGACCGTTTTATTCAAAACCGATAAAACGGTTTTAACGGAAACAAGTTTGGGGCATTACCATTTAAACGGCCGTTAAAACCGTTTAAACGGCCTTTAAAACCATGGGCCAAGGCAATACCCATAAATATAAGTTTCAAGCACAAATAAATACCTTACCAGAGAAAACCTTCGCTTACACCGGTGTGTGAGCAAAGCGGATCACACATCACAATATGAGCCACGGGGCACACTCTTAGAGGAAGATGACCGTATGGATGTTTGGTTAGTCCCTCGGTGGGCTTGTAAACCCAAAATTAGCTTGATTAGTGATTTCTAAGCATTGGATTGGAGTCATTTGCATGGATTGATTTTAACCGTAGAATTTAAAGCATTATTGACCATTATTTGGGGTACTAGATCCAAAGTGTCTGACATAACTAATCAGGCTGAATTTTGGTTTGCAGGTCCAAAGAGGGACTGGCCAAACATCTATCGGCTTTGCTCACATACAGGTGTGAGCGAAGGCTTACTCATTTTACCAAGGTTTACAAGAGGCCGTTTTAACGGTATAACAGAAATAACAGCCGTTTTTTTCGACAAATTTTTTAGAAATTAATGGTCGTTATTTTCTAAGCGTCAAAACGGTTCTTAATATAATGGGCTTGGGGCGTTACAATTTTAACGGCCGGTAAAACCGTTAAAACAGCTTTATTTTAAACCATGTCTTTTACAGCTTCTGCGAGCAAAGGAAAAGTTTTAAAATCTCTGACTAAAGACAGTGTCACGTGGTGAATTCAGAGAGTATGGGCCTAGAGAAGATAAAAAGAAGATCTCTCATGTAGGTCCCCATGTGACTGAGTTTAAGCGTTTAACCATTAACTCGGCTGTTATTTAGAGATGTGGTGTGGACCGATCAAGAGGTGATTCTCTCCAAGATTTGGTGTGTAAGCTCATCAAGAAGTGGGCCAATCATTCATGGTTTGTGGGCCCTAAAGTGTGACAAGTAGTACATTTTTATGCACTCCACATTGAAAAAAGATCTACAATTCAATTTTCTCTTGAGCAACTGGAAAGGCTTGTAACCAATCGAACAAAAAAAAAAGGTATGCTAGCAACAAGAAAAAACTTTCTCGAAAATGCCACTTTGAATTAAAATGTTGCTTGGTATTAATTTGTAAAATCTGTTGCAAATACTTTCCCATCTTGGATGGAGGGTATGCAAATATTTTCATATTTTGTGAGTCTTTGATGAATCTAAAATAAGAGATGAAGATCACCCCAAACAGGGTCAATGGAACTGGATGATCACAACCAATCAAACAACATAACAAATGGATGAGAATCATGAGATAGTCGAGGCATGTTTATTTTGAGCGGGACCCAATGATGGGTTGGTCCAAGTAGAACTTTGCTGATCACCCACAATATGAACCAGGTGAAATACTCTTAGAGGACAATAACCATATGGATGTTTGCCCGATCCCTATGTGGACCCACAAACTGAAAATCAACCTGATTAGTGATTTCAAACCTTTTGGATCTTTGTACCCCAAATAATGTCAAATTCCATGATTAAAAATCAACCCATGAAAATGGCTCTAATACCGCTTAGAAATCACTAATCAGGCTATTTTTTGGTCTGATGTCCATTTAGGAGTAAAACTTTTCTGACCCTCCACAATTGCTGCCCCCATAACCGCCCACAATATGAACCACATGGCACATTTGTGGAGGATGCTGACCGTATGGATGTTTGGTCAATCTCTAAGTGGACCAATGAATCAAAAATCAACCTGATTAGTGATTTCTAAGTGTTGGATTGGAGTCATTTTCATGGATTGATTTTAACTGTTGAATTTGGGCATTATTGACCATTATTTGGGTAGATTTGAAATCACTAATTAGGCTGATTTTTGGTTTGTAGGCCCATCTAGGGATTGACCTAACATCCATACGGTCAGCGTCTTCTAAAAGTGTACCATGTGACACATATTGTGAGCAGTTAACATGGGTGGTAAATGAAATTTTACTCCCCATCTAGAGGCCAAACATAATATATATATTTCAAGGAAGCTCCAGCCAAAAAGTGAATATATGCACCTCAAACCATAAAAAGTATGGACTCACGGTAAATATTTACCCAGGTGAATAATGGTGGGGTAGTGCAACCAAGCACCTAGGTAGTATTTGAGAATGCTTCTTTGGAAGTGCTTCTCCAGCTTTTGGTGTTTAGAAGCACTTCCGTCACATAAATTTGTGTTTGGTTTGCAAAAGGGCTTTCGCTTCGAGCATCTAAAAGAAGCTAAAAATCACTAATCAGGTTTATTTTTGGTTTTTAGGTCCACCTAGTGATTGGCCAAACATCCATACGGTCAATGCCCACTAAGAGAGTGCCACGTGGCTCGTATAGTGCACTGTGATCGGCCTCGTAAAACTTATATGACCGCCCACAATACTAGCCATATGGCAAACTTTTTAGAGGACTGACAGTGTGGATGTTTGGCCAATCCCTATATGGGCCTACAAACCAAAAATCAGCCTGATTAGTAATTTCTAAGCATTGGATTTGAGTCATTTTCATGGGTTGATTTTAACGTCTGAATTTGTGCATTAGTGGCTATTATTTGGGTACAACCGTACAAGGATCCAAAGGATTTAAACCACTAATCAGGATTATTTATTTTGGTTTGATGGCCAATATAGGGAATGCCAAACATCCATATGGTCAACGCCCTCTAAAGGTATGCCACGTGGCTCATATTGTGGGCGGTCATATAAGTTTTACTTGAGAATGGCACAAAATTCACAAAAGGTGAGTGATGCACTCTTCGATATGCTCCACGTGTCTCTCAATACTGGTAAACCATCTGAACATAATGAAATTTGGATAAAGGCCCACTTGCTGAACCGATCAATCTAGAGATAGGACGTGTGTGCAATGTAGCTTGATTAAGAACACAAAGGCTGAATGTGGATTTTAACACCTATTTTGTCAATCATTCTTGAAGTGTCTCTTGGGTTCTGAATTATGCTTTTGTTTTTGCAAATGGGCCAAATCCCAATTTGGTCTTCAGGGTATTCTTGACATTTTAACAGAATTCAGAAGCTTGCAGTTGGTATAGCCAAACAGCAATATCAACTTCTTTACATAGAACATCACTTCTCCAGCATGGTTTGCCAAACGCTATTTGAGAAAAAGTACTTCTCAATAACTGTTTCCAGGGCTTCTGTAGAAGCGCTTCTCCACGGTGCTTCTAGTAATGCAAAAAACATGCTACAAACGTTTGCGGTGATACCAAGCAAGGCCTTAAATGCGAATAATGCACAAATTTACTAACTAGGGGTGTACACTCGAGCCTCCTGGCCCAACTTTTCGGGTTTTGAGCCTGCTCGAGCTCAACCCCAATTTAGTCAGGTAGAGATCAGGTTCGGGCCAAGCTTTGGCCGAGCTCACGTGTCGGGCTCAAGCAGGTTCAGACCCATTAAAACCCCCTTTTTTTAAAAAAATATTGAAAATTCTAAAAGAATAAAAAAATAAAAGGAGAGTGGTCATTTTTTTTTAAACAATCAGGTTTTGAGTTAGGAACTTGAGTTCGGGCCGGGTCAGGTATCTATCCAGATGTACACCCTTAGGAATGTCAATTATTTTTGGGTCAATTGGCCTGAAAGAGTGCCATGTGGTACATTTTTTGCGCCCCACAGTTCCATTGACAATTTTGCCCCAAAGACTAGGGCAGGGTCAGGGTAGAGCCAAAGCTTAGAAGAAGAGCATTAAATATAAATTTATTGAAGTAGAAAAAGTTGAGGCTTGAATAACGACTTGGATTGGTGATCATATTTTCTCAGTTTAATCTATATAGATTTTTCGAAGAATGATCATAATTTTTTTGTCACAAGAATTCACCGTTAAAGTTTGAAAATGAAACATTTTTGTCATTTTAAAAATCTCGATAAAAACACAATAAAATAAATGATATATTATAAATTTTCACTATAAAAAAGTCATTTAGGAACAATTTTGAATTGTTCTTAATTTTTCAAAATAGGAACGATTTTGAGTTGTCTCTAAATTTTAGAAATGGCTCAACCATTTGGAAATGGTCCAAAACTGTTCTAAAATTTTATATTTTGTTAAAAAAGACACAACTTAATTTAGTTTTGAATATACTTGTTTCGTGAAAAAAAAAATGTGGGACTTGGGGCGTTGTTTTATGTATTATTTGAAAAGAACAAATAGAGATGCTTTGGTGAGGGGAGGGCTGGGCTCTAGTGAGTGTGATCCTGGCCTGACCCTTATTTAGACAGGCCTTACATATTTGGACTTGGACACAACCCAACTCTAAGGGCTTTAAATTTATAAAAAAAAACACCTCTTTTTAGGAATTCCAAAGGGCTGGGTTGGGCTGAGCCGGCCGTGATCAACAAGTTGCTTAGAGCATATGATATGGACCATCTGATAAAGTTACTTTTCTGTGAACAATTGCTTCTATTTTCATCAATCATTCAAAAGAAGTTGGAGGATCCGATGATTAGGATTATCAACTAAGACCGGATTGAATGGAAGAATAGGATTCGTGTAGCCAACACAAAAAAATACTTATGATGATGATGATCTCTGTGCGAGTAACACATGCTAGAAACCCAAGCTATCAACATCTCTAATCCCACTTCAGATTTCCAATAGCACAATCTCCATCTAATGCAGTTCTTATTAATTTTTGGAGAAATTTGTTAGACATATTTTCAAAATAAAAGGTTTTTGTCTTTTGCGCATTGTTTCGTCCCTTATCGAATAAGGAAAGAAAAAGTGGTCTTTATAAAGTAAAAAAAAATCCTTGTACATTTGTAATTAATACACGTGTGGAGAGCGTTGATTGTGTATACTGCAAAGCACAACCACACGTTGCATGGGCGCTTGAGGAGTACAAAAAATAGAAACAAAGTTCTCAGTTCCTAGGTTACATCAGTACAGAGTATTCAGACCGGTGATCAAAGGGCTTCAATTGATCTCTCTACACCCTTTGTGCACTCACAATTTCGACCATTGGTGTTTATGTCAACATACAGATGCACAAGGATCACATATTTTACAACAAAATTAGGAGGCATAGCCAGAACTCACTAATTAGTTTGTTAATTCTGATCATAGTTAATGCGATTACAATGAACTTGGTTGTCCTCCATTATCCAATCTTTCTTGATTTAGGCTCCTAGGACATTGATCCATACAATTAAAGCATGATTTTGTTTCTAGAAATACTAGGTAGCACATTTTTTTGGGCATGACTGATGGATCCAGCCTTGGTGGATGTACACACCAAAAATCAGCCTAGTTGGTTATCTGTAGCCATTGGTCTTAAGCACTTAGTGATTCTAGCCATTGGATTTAAGCAGATGGGTAGGTCTCTTTGATCACAAATAAGTGTTGCTTGTCACTGGTTCGCAAATCTCTTGGCTGCTGCACTTATGGAGTGTTTGATTACCAAGTGAGAAGATTGCATTTTCCTTGGGAAACACAACTCTCCTTTTTTAAACAGCCATTTTAAATTTGTATAATTTTCCCTAACAAGCCATTTAAATTTGAATAATTTTCCCTACGTACTAAGCCCGGAATTCATTTCCCATCCATATAGCTGAAATTCATTTCCACCCAAAAATACGCCTTTATTTTCTCACGTGATTGAAATACGGTGTTCTCAGTTGCAATCAAATAAGCCATTTAATATCATTTATTATTCAGTGTTAGTTTACCCACCAAGACAGAACAATGGGGAGCCCTTTCCTTATTTGGCCCTAAGTCATTGTTTAGATTGGACCACGTGTCACACATCCAACTTCTAGAAACATCCAAACTTCTCTACAAATATTCCTTGTATCTACAAGATACTTCTATAGATATCTAAGGGTCTGTTTGGTACGCATGCAAACCATTACGCGTGCAATGGTTTGTGCACCCATACTATTTTCTTGTGTTTGGTTCGCACTAACTTTGTATATGCAAATTTCAAAATTTACGCACTGTTCATATTTAATACAATTTGTTTGCGTGTATGCTCACTTAGGAAAACACAAAATATGTGGGCCCTACATATTAAGTACGGAAAAAAAATAACGAATTTTTCATAGTTAATACATGGGCCCCACATAGTTGAACATGAATTTCAAATTTTCGAAAACGAAAAATGAAAAAAACAGAAAAATAATAGACAATAACAAAAATAATGGACATTTTTTTTTCGCAAATTTTTTCAAAAAATAATGGTCATTATTTTCTGGTATATTTTTTCAACGTTTTAACAGTATATAACGTAACGAGGGAGGTCCGAATCCGTTATGGTAAAAATAACGGCTGTTGTAATGGATTCGGACCTCCCCCCCTCCCCCGTTACGTTATGTATTGTTAAAATGGTAAAAAAATAAAATATCATTATTTCCTATTGTAACGAAAAAAACAACCATTATTTTTTGAAAAAAAATTGTGAAAAAAGGCCATTATTTTTTCGTTATTTTTTTTTTCCATTTTTCTCGTTTTTTAAAATTTTAAATTTCAAGGCCACTTTTTCTATTAATTCAGTTTTTATTTTTTTTTTGAAAAATAAGGCTTGATTTGGAAAAATATTGGATTTTAATTTGTACCTTTTGCAAATTGTTTGCACAAGGAGGTTGTGTAAACGATTGCTCATGGGTGAAATGAGTTTTTAATTGAGCATTCATTTGCTCGTGTGCATGTGCAAATCGTCGAATGCATGCGTACCAAACATGCGTGGGAAACAATTGCATGCGTAAACCTATTTGCACACCAAATTTGCACGCGTATCAAACGCACCCTAAAGTTCTCCACAACTCTAGTGATTTCTACATTATTCCAGTCTTTTCCACAGGTTTCTACAGTTTTCTAGCCTCTTCCCTTTGTTTTTAAAATATACATTCTATTTATTAAGGGTCGGGATCCACAAACACAAATTTTTGACTCATATTTTCAGTCGTGTTCTTGGCCATGGATTTCATGAAATCCATAAAGTGAATGCCAGCTTAGTAATGCCAACCACCATTGGATTCTTGATACACGGCCGAGAGCACGAGTGAAGATATGAGCCCTTCGAACCTGTTCCTTTTTTTAAATTTCTTCTATATGTTCTTTTAGTCTTTACCTACCTTACACAATGTGAAAGCATTTAAACGTAAGCGTGGATCAAATGCTCCTCTCCCTTTAAACGACTCCCCTTCTTTTGGTTCATGTGCAACACACGTGACGGTCCAAAATTCTGATTTGAATTTTTGTGAGGGTGATCTCCTCACCATAGAGACCATCCTCACTAAAAATCATCCCATTCCAAAACTACTAATTTATATATGGGTCCGGCTCAACGGACACATATTTTCACACACAAATTTGGTGTACCCACATCGAAGATAAATCAATGGCTGATTTTTGGTGAGGATGACCTCCTCACCATATAGATCACCCCTACAAAAAAAATCACCCATTCTAAAATTTCTAACACCATCAAATGTGGGTTTCAAGTTAACGGTAAAAAATAGACGGTCCATAATTCTTTAACGTGTAAACCATGCTCTGAATATCAGAATGATTTGAATTTTTGTGAGGGTGATCTCCTCACCAAAAATCATCCCATTGACCCTTTTATTAAATGGGATTTTTATTAAATTATTTCTCTTCATAAAAGGTTATTTAGTCTTTTATGCATTATTCCAAAAATATCTCTGTTTTGGTTCGTTTCTTTTATGAATTTATTTCTATTAATGAGGTTCTTTAGTCTTCACACAATGTGAACGCATTTAATGCATTCGCTTATACACGAGTGCATTGCTCATCTCCCCTTCTTCCCGTCGCAGCTGTTTTAAGTGCTCAATTTTGCACAAGATATAGGTGGGACTCACACCAATTGTAACCTCACGCTAAATCATCTGTCATCGGACCATATGATCACCACTCTTTTACTATTGGATTCAATAATCCAATTGATTGATGACTCCATTATCCAATCGCATTGATTTTTAGTAAAGGAGATCTCATAAGTTTGTCCATTCTTAGTAAGTTCACATATAATTCACATATTATACACGAATTTTTTGAATTATTGAAAGAATACATATTATACTGCCAAAAATTTCAAGTATTCAGTAAAAAAAATAAAAAATTCTTTCTTCACTTTTTTAAATAACCACAGAAAGAAAATTGAGCAATTGAGGCCATTGACTGTTGGACGGTCATCATGTAATTCCACGCACCCCAATAGAATACAAGGATATCTCTGTCCATTATGTTAAAAAGTTACATGAGTTTCTGTAATTACCCCTTTGAGAAGAAAAAAATTTGAAGGGACAGTAAAAACATTGTCCTTGAAATTACTTTGAAAAAAATTAAATGGTTTACTTGTGTTTTACAGATTTGTGTTCATTCTTCTTACAAAGGGGACAAAGTTGTTCCAGTTCTCCACCCTGAAAATCTTATCGTTCATCCGGAAATAAGTAAACGATCTTACAGCTTCTGCCTGTGGATGGTAACAGTTTGCAATTATTTGCCATAATCCGTCCTGCAAAAATAATCAACTAGTGTTAAAAAATGTCGAGTAAAGGCAGAAGCAACTAAACTGCTTTCTAAATCAATCAAACATTTGCCGAAGTATTGGATGAAAATATATGTTTACTGCTTCAACCTATATGCCATTACAATAAAAACTATGCCTGTTTTATTTTGAGGTGACAAGAAATCAAATGAAGGTGAGAAAACTGAAAAGGAATGTACCTTGTCAAATCTTTCGTCGGCATTTCTCCCAGTTAAGTTTATTATCCTCTTCTTCGAAACAGTCCGAATCTGGTTCCAGAAGGGAAATTTGGGGGAATTTAGAAGATACATGAGAAATAGAAGCATCCAGAATGATATGAACTATCTTATGAAGTCCCAAGGGACAATAATTTTCAACTGAAATAGAAACCTTACCTGTTGAAGTAAACCTTCAGGGCTGCAATGATAGGTAGATGGGGTTTCACTGTCGATCATTTCTAAGCAGCTACATGCAACATTACAACAAAATGAGCATGTGCATGAAGGTGTGGATTTAAAATAGTATTATCCGTGAAGAAAAGTGAAAGACCTCTTAGGTAGACCATAAGGACAGTCAACGAAAAGCATTGAGGTATGTTTGGGACACATGCAAAGGGGTATGTTTGGTACACATGCAGGGTGGTCGAACCCACCATGCGAAGGGCTCCACATAAGATATCTTCTAGGCCATATTTTGAGTGAGTCGGATGATCCCACCTATCCATCCCATTTAACTTTTTCTCTGGATCCTTCACCGTGTTTTTCCAGACTGTCCAAAGAGTACGATAGACCATATGGTTACAATCATTCTAACGCATAGAATTTTATGGGTACTTCTCCCACAAAGGACCAATTGATTGGTGGGCTCCACCCTCATTTTGATGTGGGTAGACTGTCCTTACCATCTATCCCATGGTACCTTATATCTCCAATAAACTTTTTCCAAGAAATCCAGTCTACTTATGGAGATACAAATTAAGATCGAAATACGAGGACGTAAATTAACATACACAAAATGAAGAACTTCTGGAAATTGGATAAGGAACTTACGAAATATGCAAAGCAGCTCCGTGGCGAGATAATACCGAAGCCAAAGGATCATACCCATCCCTAAAAGCAGTGTTGTAGTAACCTGCTGTAAGTTCAGCTGGATGTGAATCTGTCTGGTACCACCAGTATATTCCACCAATTTTAGCTACTAACAAAACAGAATTTGACTCATTATCTTGATATTTTTTCAGCATGTTAGCAGCCTTTGCAAGAATAGCATCTGCATGATAGATCAGCTTCCCGCTGTACCATTCCTACAAAGAGATAAAAACACCAGTCATGTTTCTTAATTTCTTGAACTATTATACGTGAATTCATGCAGCATGATCCTCCAAATCTCCATCGATACACCCTCCCTTGTTGTACCGGACAATACATAACAATGTTTGGGCATACGATACAAAAAGCACACATTTTCCTTCTCTCTTATCTCCAAGTATATATATAATTACATGTAAATTATATGTACATATATCTGAAATTTATGCAAGAAAATAAAAAATAATAATAATGCACTAATCATTTAGTTGTACTTCAATGATTTCTAGTCCTATATAACAAGGACATGACACTTTTAGGGTTTTTTGTCCAGTTGGACAAGTCAATACCCAAACACGCCAACACATGAATATGCATGTCAACACATCACGACACATACATCCTCCATACAACAATAGTTGGTGTGTTTCATCCTCTATAAAATACCTTTTCAAGTTGTTAAAAACATAACAATAGTTGGTTGTTAGTCTTCTCTCTTATAAATCTACTTATATTTATTATGTTTTTGAATAGCTCCATAGCGAAAGAGGTCCTTGGGAATCTAAAAGGGAAAAGTCATACACAAAAAAACTTGGTGGTGGAATGATGAGGTTCAAAAGACCATTAGAGAAAAAGAGGATTTATTATAGGACCTAGCAACTGGTTAGAAACAATGAAAACTTATAAACATATTAAAATGTTAAAAAAAGAAGAAAAGAAAGTGATAAGTGAGGCTAAACATAAAACATATGATAGTCTATATAATAAATTAGAGGCAAGAGAGGATGATAAAGATGTCTACAAGCTTATAAGAAATTACGAATAAAAGAGAGAAATACTAGGGATATGGATCATGTTAAATGCATTAAGGCGACGACCAAAAGTTCGTAGTTAAAGATGAAGAAATTAAAGAAATGTTGATGATTTATTAGTATAAATTATTAAATGAGGATAACATAATGGATATAGGAGTACATGGAAATATCAAAGAGAATAGAGAACACACATACTTTCTTAGAACTAGAGTATCAGAGGTGAAAGCAACTTAAACAAAGATGAAGGAAGGTAGGGCCTTAGGGCCAGATAGTATCCCAATAGAAGTGTGGAAATGTAAAGGAAGAATCAGAATGTCCTAGCTTATTAAGTTAATTAATAATATTTGAAGATAAAAAAATGCCAGATGGATGGAGAAGAAGTACTATAATGCCTAGATACAAGAACAAAGGAGACGTATAGAATTGTACAAACTACTGTGGATTATGAGCCACACTATGGCTGCGTTTGGTTCGCTAGAAGTGGTATTCCAGGAAGTGCCACTTCCTGTTGTTTGGCTCACCTTCACATAACACTTCTTCGAAAGAATCGAAGAGTCCACCATTAACTTATTCACCGTTATATCGTAGTGAACCTTTACGGTCACCGTCCATGTCTTAATGGAGCCAACCTTAATCCTCACAGACAGTTTCAAATCCAACCCTAACGGATTCCCCCCTCTCCCCTGTTCCTCCATTAATGCATCGTGAATGGCAATCGTTAACGCCCAAACCAGTTAAACCTCGCAAATAGAATCGACAGTCCATGGATGAGGATTGGACACATTGCTTGTGGCGGTGAGCTGGGTGTGGAAGGATCGGGCGGCCATTACTTGGTTTACGAGAGAAGATGGGTTTTGTGTGTAGGATGAAAATGGATGTATGTGATATTGGGAGGAGAATGAGCTGGAGATTGGAGTGGAAGAGATAAGAATAAGAGATTGTCTCTTGTTCTTGCTTTTCCCAGATGTGAAGAGACAACCACCATGTTTGTTGTTCATTCGGCCTCACTGTGAAATAGAAATGAAGAAGGAATAATTGACTTTTTGGATTTGTCTTCTTCTCGCGTCGCAGGAAATCGGAGGTTGAAGCTTTTGAAGGAAAGCTTCTCAACGGAATAGTTGGGGCTGGGGGCTTTGGGCTTGAAAACAAGGTAGAAGATGCTGGCGGAGATGGCGATGAGGAGGATCCGAATGAGTGTTTTTCGACAGACGGACATCAGAAGGAGAGAGAGAGAGAGATTGAGAGTAGTTGTGTTTTGAGTTGAGAAGGAGACGAGAGATAGAGACGTGTGGATGTGTTTTGAGTAGAAAGGGAGATGAGAGATAGAGACGTGTAGCTAGAAAATCAACTTCCACTTATGAGGAGCGGAAGTCGTTTTCCTTTAAAATCAGGTGTGTAGGAAGTGGTTTTCCATAGGGCTCACTTTTCAGCCCTAAACCAAACACACGGAAGTGACACTTTTCCGAGTTTTTGTTTTCTTTTCCCGGAAACCAAACGCAACCTATAAAACTATGGAACATATTGATGAATCAAAGATTAAGGCAAAAGACAACCTGAAAACCAATTTGAATTTATGCCCATCTTGGGCCAACACCACTTTTGTCACTCTCATCCCGAAGAAAGAGGGAGCTGAGTCTCTTGGGTCATTTGCAAGGTTGACCTGGAAAAGGCCTACGATCACGTTAGCTGGTCTTTTCTCGACTATATGCTGGATCGTATGGGTTTTGGGGCGAGATGGAGGTCTTGGATTCATACGTGCATTGCCACTGTCAGATTCTCTATTTTAGTTAATGGCGCTCCAGCAGGCTTCTTCAGAAGCTCAAGGGGGCCCGGGGGCCCCGTCAAGGAGACCCTCTTTCTCCATACATGTTCATCATTATAGCAGAAGCGCTGAGCCGTTTGACTTCCAAGGCAGTAGCTGGAGGTCACTTGTCTGGTTTTGCGGTTGGGGCGGATGGCCCAACCATCTCCCATTTGCAGTTCGCAGACGAAACCATTTTCTTCTCCGAGGCATCTCAGAGACAAGCTCAAGTTTTTAAAGGGTTTTTAAGTAGTTTTGAAGTGGTTTTGAGCCTCCAGATTAATTTATCCAAGAGCGAAGTGTTTAGGATAGGGGAGACACCGGCTATGGACGACATAGCAGGGTGTTTGGAATGCAAGAAGGCCAAGTCCCTCTTGGAGCCTATAGCAGATCCAGATCTTTTTGGGACCCAGTGGTAGAACGCTTTCAAAAAAGATTGGCGTCTTGGAAGAAAAGATTTCTCTCCAAAGGCAGAAGGCTCACTCTCATCAAAAGCACTCCATCCAACATGCCCATCTACTATATGTCTCTGTTCTCCATGCCAAAAGGGGTGGCTGATAGCATTAAGAGAATTATAAGGAACTTCATGTGGGACGACAGTGTTGACAACCACAAGTTCTACCTGGTCAGATGGGACAAGATTTGCAAGTCTAAAGAAGAGGGAGGTCTTGGAATACGTAATATCAAGCTCATGAACAACGCCCTTCTGGCTAAGTGACATTGGTGCTTCGGGGACGAAAGGGACAGCGTTTGGAAAAGAGTGATAGTTGCAAAGACAAGCTCAGAGAACCAAGACTGGGATTGTAGAGTCCCTACAATGACGTTCGGGGTGGGAGCTTGGAAAGGTATTTCCAAAACCCAAGAAGAGATTAGAGGAGGCAGCCGCTTTAAAGTGGAGGACGGATCCAAAGTGAGATTCTGGGAAGATGCTTGGTGTGGGGACGACCCTCTTTCCGAGGCCTTCCCTTCTATCTACGCTCTATCTAATCGCAAAGGGGATTTAGTCCGGGATGTTGCTTGTAGAGAAAATGGTTCTCTCTCTTGGAATTTGGATCTTAAAAGAAGAGTTAATGACTAGGAGTTAGATTCAGTGGCGTCTTTGATGTTCAAGTTAAAAGGAGAGCGGCTTGTCAACGGTGTTAAGGACATTAGATGGTGGAATCTTGACCTGAAAGGCATTTTTTGGGTCAAATCTCTCTATGATAAGCTTCTTGGTTCGAGTCAAGGCGTTTTTCCAGCCAAGCGCCTATGGAGCCCCCCCATTCCATCCAAAGTAAAAAAATTCATGTGGTGTGCCATGCTCAACAAGATTCTTTCTGTGGAAAAACTCCGAAGAAGAGGTTTTCAACTCCGTAACAGATGTATCTTGTGTTAAGACAATTGGTGGTGAGACAAGTGATTAAGTGGGATTGCATTAAGGATCAACCTTAAGTTCATACCTTTTTGCTTTAGTTATAGATGAAGTAACTGCTCATATCCAAGATGTGGTCCCCTAGTGTATGTTATTTGTAGATGACAAAGTATTAGTAGACGAGACTGGGGATAAGGTAAGTGCAAAACTAGAACTTTGGAGGAATGCTTTGGAACTTAAGGATTTTAAAATAAATCGAACCAAGACAGATTATATGGAATGCAATTTTAGTAAGGACGCACATAAAGATAATCTGCCAATTAATATTGACAACCAACAGATACCTCAAAGTCACTTATTTCGTTACTTTGGTTCTACTATTCATAAGGAAGGAAAGATTGAGGAGAATATTACATATAAAATTAGAACGGAGTGGCTAAAGTGGAGATGTGCTTTCGGAATGCTATGTGAATGAAATGTTCCAATCAAATTAAAAGTATTTATAAGACAGCAATAAGACCGGTGACGCTCTATGGACAAAATGTTGGGCAATCAAAAAACATGTTCATAAAATGTGCATAACCAAGATGAGGATGTCGAGATGGATGTGTAGCCTACAAGGAAAGACAAAATTAGAAATGTGAAAATATAGGAGTAGCCCCAATAAGTGACAAAATGAGATAATTGATTGAGATGGTTTGGTTATGTACAATAAAGACCTATGATAGCACCAGTGAAGAGTAATGTGCAAGTTAAAGGGTCTAAAAGGGCAAGAGGAAAGTCAAAATGGATGTGGAGTGAGGTTTTGAGAGGAGATTTTACGAAACTTGCCTTAACGGAAGAGATGGCTTTCGAAAAAATTGAATGGAAGAATATGATTGTGTAGCAGACACCATATCTTTGGGATATGGCTTATAATGATATCTCTTTTCTAATTTTTATCAAAAAACTTTTGCAACATATATAACTAAAATATTATGTTATAATCAAGGTTTAAATCTCGTTCCATTTCATTGTCTCGGTAAGCTAGCAGAACGAGATGTATTGACCGAGGTAGACAAAACAATGGAAAAACACTATATCTTGATAAGGTTAAACCATTTTTTAATACTTAATTAAGTTACAAACTTGCTTTTTAGCATTTATAACTGTTATAAATGTACATATATAGTGAAAATAAGTTTGTAAACTAAATTAAGTTGTTGGCACGAGACAATACATTCCTCTATGTATCGTCTCGGAACCTTACCGGAACGAGACGTCTCAGCCGACACGAAACGAGATTTTCAAAAATGATTATAATGTATGAACGTGTTTGCATGTCAAACTTCTTAAAAGTGCCGTGTTAGACACCTTATTTTTGTGTCAGACACCGACACACGTGTCTGTGTCATTGTTACATAGCTTCTTTTTTTTTCCTTTTGTTTCAACTTTTTAAATTTTTATTAAGAGAGTTATTTGTATTCTATATTTTTCCATTTAATGTAGTGATAAAAAAAACAGTTTCAAAGCGCAACCTTCACATAACAGAAACCGAGTCCAATATCACTCGGCTGAGTCTTTGTGAGTAGAGTTTCAAAATATACATTAATAGTAAAAATTTAATTCCACAAACAGCACAAGAGTTAAATTATATACTATTAACATCTATATAACAAAACAGGGAAGTTGTCTCCCCGCTTATACCCTCTCTTATATGTTTCAACAAAGAAGGGACAAGATCTTATCCCCAAAATAGACGGTGGATCTCAGCCACTCACACTCGATTTTGGCAAACGCTTTGTTGGAGAGTGCCGTAGGCAAGGGCCACCCACTATCTATATAACAAGTGACAGTGGTTGTCTTATACCCGCTCTTATCTTAAATGGCTTCAATAATGAGTGGCTGAGATCCACTATGCTTCATATCAATGGTTGAGATTAACTCACGTCCAATTTTGACAAACACTTTGTCGGAGAGTGCCACTGGTACGGGCCATGCACCCACACATATAACAAAACAACTCAGTTGTATTCTCTTATCTTATCCATCCATCTAATGTGGACGGTTAGATAAAGAGTGGTTGAGATCAAATCCATCGATCTAAAGTGGACGGTTGGATTTCAGCTACTCAATCCAATCCGCCTCATTTGACCTCAATTTATAAAAAATTTGAAGTTCAACATCATTAATTTTTTTTATTTCTGTTATTTTCCTATTTCTCCCTCTATGCATTACAATCCGTTATAACTGCCGTTGTAATGGAAAAAATGGTAACGCCCCAGTCCGTATACTGTTTGTTCGGCACTCAATTTTTGCAAACGCTTTTGTCGGAGAGTGCCGTGGGCACGGGCCATGTACTAGTATCACATAAATGATAAATGTTTAGTGTCAAAACTATAGTCGTGTACTCAAACCAAGTCTCACTTTAAGTGACTAGATTCTGTGCACACCAGTTCCACTCAGACAAGTCTTTAAATGTTGATCAACATGTATTGTACCAGAGGATATATATTAGTTTATAAGCAGCCAGTACATTTTCCAATACCAATGTGCAGAGTGTTAATCTCTCACAATATGTCTGTAGTTCTAGGTGTGCAGAATGCTAACATTGCAAAGATCAAATGGATTAAGTTTCATGAAATACATACAAGAAAAAAGCGACCATAATCAGAAAGAAAGCTCTCCCCTCCCTCTTCAAAGAAAGGAACCCCAGATGGAAGACTGTTGTAACAGCCAGCATTCTGCGGACCTTTGTCTCCCCACTCAGGTTTTCCTTCCTGGCATGCAACCATTTTCAAGTCCTCCATCCTGACCAGAGAAGCAAGCTTGTCAAAAATGAGAACGCAATATAAAGTAGTTAATGCACCAAAAAAAGAGGACTTACATGTACTTATCGTAACACTGGAATTCACCAATCCCAGGGAATCTCCATCTACCATCATTGGAAGGATGGGCGGGATACCTGCAGTCACATTCCATGAGAAAATCTTGCAAAGTTTTCAAAGTTGTGGATAACAGTTTGGTTGAAAGAGAAGTACCGTAGCTCACCACAAGGACCAAGACCAATGCTTACTTCTTCTATTACACTTCCCATAAGCGACTCAAACTTGTTCATAAAACTGGACATAAAATCTTCATAGCATTGGAGGGCAGTCCGGCCACAAAATAAAGGAATTTGGTCCACTCCTAAAGTAAGATAGTCATCATTTGAGAACCCATTTTGGTCTCGATAATAAATATCCCTATTCAGACGACCAATCTGAAGAAAAAAAATTAAAAAAAATTAAAAAAAAAGCAAACGTGGTCTTATTTCAAGTTTTAACAATGCTCAGCCAAAATCAAAGTCAAGATGCATTTTTGTGCTTTGGTATAGCCACTCTACACATCATAAACAAATAGAGAAAACCTATACTAGGTAACATCATTCAACTGAGTCTTCTAGGCCAAAGTCGACCCAATCGAATTAGTCCAACCATCTATGAAATTCTTTCAGAGAATCAGAAAATTTGCTAACCGGTCCATAGTAAAGTCTACAGACTGGATAGTTAGGGTCATTCAATCAGGTTGTTTCTAGACTACACGTCACACACGCTGACCCCCCTACAAACCCAATACATCGACACATCCGTTCAGTTTATTCTTTATGCTTAAAAATATATCTTTTAAATACTTTAGTCCATGTTAAGTGTGCAATATAGAAAAAAAATGTATTTAAACTAAGCTGATATACATTATAGTCACATAAACCTTATACAAATAATAGCTAAAAACAAAAATTTTGAATAAATTGAAATTTGTTTGAAAAGGTATGTCGGCATGTGTCCGACATGTGAATTCGGCAAGGTGTCTGACACAGCAAATTCTTCGAAAACAGAGTGTCCTTGTTACATAGCTGCTAGTCATACAAATCACAGGAACCTTAGATTTCTTCAAACAAATATAACAAAGAATACTTACAAACAAGAATAATATAGAAGTATGCTTACCTCCACAATCCAGAGCGGAAGACTGACACCCCCTTTCCCATGAGTTGAAAATTGCATGTTTGAGTGGAAAGAGATGGCAACATGTAACTTCAACCCTGACTCAGATATAAGCTTGAACAGTTCTTCATAAAGAGACCAGTTGTAGTCAAAAGGAGAAGAACGCTCTACAATCCCCCACCACACCTCAACCGAAATTCCATACACACCTGCCAACTTGAGTGCTTTTAGAGACATAGTTAAGGCCTTGACTCTGAAACAACAAAGGAGCGACATATTCAAAGTTTCTCTGTCACCACCGAAAAGGAAAAGAGAAAAGAAAACAAGAATGCAACTTTCTTTAATGCAACAAAAGTACTTCAATTCAAATGAAAACAAGTACTTCCATGGAAGAATTAACTATCATGAAACGTGAGTAAATAAAAGCATAACAACTTACATACTTTCTGATCCTTGGAACCCCGGAAGAATCAAGGCAAAATGCATCAACTGGCATCATCACAAAGATGGGGACACTCTTCTGTTTCGAAGATTCTAATATTGTCGACCTGGATTTCTCTCGGTAAGCCATGCTGCAAATCATTAAGTTCATCATTAAATATTAGTGACTAACCTCTTCTGTTTTATTGGCAAAAATATAAAAAATAAAAAAAATCTTAACATGCAGATATATGATACTGAGAGTTGAGACACCGGTGGAATCAAATCCCATATACAACGTGGACATAAAGATATTCTATCAGAGACAAGGACAAGATGAGACTGAGAGTATATCAAATAAAGTGTTTGTCTCACTTCGTTTAGTGAATGAGGAAAGGCAAGTCTCCAAAAACTATCCATCGAAGGGCCTGAACAGATAATTTTTATCACCCAGAATATACGTTTCACAGGTAAAGGCAGGGATGGCGCCTTTCCCTGATCTTGGTAATAATATTGGACCTCCAAACAGCCCTTAATTTGAGTTCATACTCAGATGGTAAAAATTGCCCAATTGCTAAACTGCGATCCTTTTTTCTCTTTTCTTTTTCTGTCCATTAGTATCATTTTATTGAATTTTGTTTTTATATTCTTTCTGAACATAAGATAACACTGATAATTATATCCTATAGATAAAACAAAATAAAATATCATAAAAATATGAAAAATCTACCATTTCAGTTTTAACAAATCGAATTTTTTTCATCAAATCTACCACGAACTTCTGAAAAAAAGATTATAGATTCATTTAAAACCCATAGTTTTCCTAGGCTTTCAAATTCATACCGACCTCAAAAATAAAATACTCCGACAAAATATCATTAGAAATATGAAAAATCTATAAACATCGAAGCTTTCAACAAACCATGAATTTGTACCCCAAAAAAAATGCATTTAGAGATTCATTAAGAACCCATCATTTTTCTGAGATTAGAAACTGAAACTGACCTCAAAATGCAGAAATTTTCAGAAACAGACTCCCATTTGTAGAAACCCTTTTGGAAGAGAGAAACCATGGAAACATTTCTAAGGTTTTTTCTGCTACTCTTTCTCTTCGGGAAAAAACCCTCTCTGAAATTGTAGGTGTAGCTTCTCCTCTCTGAGCATTTGCAGGTAAATCCTCCTTTCTCAGCCATCACTCGATCGATCAGATCAGATCAGATCGAATAGTAATCGAGAGTGAATGATCGAGCGAGAGAACCAGATTTCAAAAACGAGAAGCTCTCCGGGGCCATATTTTAAACCGAAATTTTCCGTTCCTTCAATTTCTTCACTTAGTAACGAAACTAAATTAAAGCCCCTGATTTTCAAAGGAATGACGAAATTACCATCATGATCGAAACAGAACCGTAAAGTGTAGATACTGGGATATGGGGGCTCACGGAAATCTCCTTGGTTAGAAGTCATGTAATCGAATGACTATAAGCACCCAATCAAATTGATTAGCTCATTCAACGTATCGTTGGGTGGGCCATGGTTAAAAAATTGACACTTGTAAGACGGTCAGAGTCGTTCCATCATCGAATTCCTTCATTAACAGCAACGTGATGTTGATCAGATGGTTCTGAACTTATGATCGTCTAATTGTTTCAATTTGGGTCGACCATATGGGTTAT
This sequence comes from Euptelea pleiosperma, assembly GCA_035048495.1. Classification (NCBI taxonomy): domain Eukaryota; kingdom Viridiplantae; phylum Streptophyta; class Magnoliopsida; order Ranunculales; family Eupteleaceae; genus Euptelea; species Euptelea pleiosperma. Next base: position 3,343,418 of record CM068545.1, read on the forward strand.
AAGAAGATACAGCGTACACTTCCCTTGGTATCTAGAAACAAGAAGGGAGCAATCGTCCCAAAACAGTGGTTTAGGGTATATCGGGGTGCTCTTGTAATCTTGAAAAATAATATTCTGACGGAGGAAAAAAAAAAATGAGGCAGGAAAAAAAAAAGGGTAAGGCTCCCATTATTGGAGTCAATTATTTTTGTTTTCTTCATTTTTGTTTTAGAAATTTATAGCGGTAAAAATAATTTAGATTGGCATACGTGGAAATGTTTATCCGTAAAGGATAAGAATACCATTTTGATCACGATCTCTCTTCATGGAACTCAATCTTACACCTACGATAGGTCTCCATCACCTACGGTAGTGGACTTGTGGGGTCCCCAAAAATGAAAAATAAATTAAATTTATTGGGTAGGCAAGTGGGTCTGTGGGTCCAGGCTGGTTTTGACACAAATAATCTCCTCTCACCTGGTGATCCAAACACTAAGATGACAGTATGATCAAAGATTGGATTTGTATTTTTTATTTTTATTTTTTGATAAGAATCAAATAGCGGATAATGTCGGTCATGAACCATGGTGAACCGATAATGTCCTCGATCATCGCAAGGCCGTTTTCATTTGACATCACTCAGTTTCAAGTCGGAAGCTGAGCACGTCTCTCTGCGTTTGATATATACCCTCAATTATGGTTTTAAAAAATGGCTGTTATAATGAAATTAACGGCCCGTATAACTGTTACGTCTCAACACTGTTATATTATTTAAAAAATTATCATCCAAACCCCGGAAAAAAAAAGGCTTAATGTTATTGTGGAAATTACAGTTGGTTATTTTCGACAAAAAAAATGTTATTTCACTGTTTTTGAAGTTATTTTAGAGAAAATAATAACAAAATAAGATATTCTGACTGTGTTTTTTTTTGACAGCGTTATAGATCTTTGTAACGTTACAACTGACGATTTAAAACGTTGCACTTGAAAAAAGGAGAATCAACCATTAGGTGACACGTGGTTGCTATATAAGTACTGACACTTGGACTAACGAGCATCTCATATATTGTTTCAAGAAGAAACAAGTGATTATTCTTAAGAATATGGGTAATTTTAGTCGCACCCTACAAAAGGTGAAGGTTCCCGAAACCACCGTTGGTTTTTTTACTATATTTTTTTATTACGAAAATACCCTTTTAAAGAATTAGTGTGCATCCTCTTATCAAATGTTTTCTCTCTAGAAGTTTTACTCGTTTTGAGCAAACCCCCTTGTGAGTCTTGTGACTGAATCCACTCACAACCCACAATAGGAGTCACGTGGCATAGTCTTATTGGACGCCGACTGTATGGATGTTTGGCCAGTTCCTTGGTGGACCTACAAACCAAAAATCAGCCTGATTAGTGATTTCTAAGAGATTCGATTGAAGTTATTTTCATGGGTTGATTTTAATGGTAAGAATTTGAGCATTATTGAGCGTTATTTGAGTGCAAAGATCCAAAGGTTGTAAATCATTAATCAGGCTGATTTTGGTTTGCAAGTCCACCGAGGGACTTGCCAAACATCTATACGGTCAGTGTCCACTAAGATTGTGCCAAGTGGCTCCTATTGTCAGTTGTGACTGGCTTCAATCAAACCTGTTGCGACAAAAGATTTACTCGTTACTCTCTTGTGCTGAAATGGAGGAAGGGTGCTCTCAGCAGGTTAGGTGCCCTCACATTTTGTGTGGGTGCGATTAAAATTACCCTGTGAATATTAGCCAGAGTGATGGTCGCACTTTTTCCATTTATTACCAAAACACCCTGATTTTATTTTCATTAAAAGTCAGCTTGGACTTTTCCGAGTAGGACTTTGTCAGGGCCTGTCATCATTAAGGCCGATGACAGGGTGCAATAGGAGCCACGTGGCATATTCTTGGAGGACTTTGACCGTATGGATGTTTTTCGAATCCCTATATGGACTTACAAACAAAAAATCATCTTGATTTGTGATTTCAAACATTTGGATCTTTGTACCTCAAATAATGGTCAATAATGCTAAAATTTCCCACGGTTAAAATCAACCCATGAAAACAATTCCTATCCAACGCCTAGAAATCACTAATCAGGATGAGTTTTGGTTTGTAGGTCCTCCTAATGATTGGCCAAACATCCATACGGTCAGAATCCTCTAAGAGTGTTCCACGTGGCTCATGCTGTGCCCTGTCATCGGCCTTGATGACAGGATCCTGTCATCAAAAGTTTTATTCGACTTTTCCAACCTCAAAATTTCAATTTTCTATTATACCTAGAGTGGCCACAATTCTAGATGGGTTACTTTCACGTGAGGAGGTCGTCCTCTCTAGCTCAAGACCATTGAATGGTCCTCTTGATTCGCACCACACGAATACTGGTAGTTCAACCCGAATTCACTTTTGGTCACTAATGCTAGTGACCAAACACACTTAAACAAGCTTACACCCCTGATTTAAATTCTAAATTTTTATAGACAACAGAACTGTCGGGGGTTATCAGAGGTACTTGTCAAACGTAGAGGCACTAGTGATCCTGCTTGTCCACTCAGTGCTAGTGACCAAAATGGGACTCCATTAACAGCCCTACACAGGAACCTCGAAAAGACCATTCAATCGTCCTCCTTCGAATGAGAGCATCGTTTAACTTTTCAAACATTTAAATTAAGGGTAGGTGGGGGTAATCAGATGTTTAACATATTTTTATAAGTTGCCTGTAGATGGCGGCTTATAAAATCGGTGAACAAAAAACATGTTTAAACTGTAAAACATGGTTGATGATGAACCAAAAACATGTTTAAAATTTAAAACATGGTTGAAGATGCTTTTCTGTAACATCTGAGCCTCACTTGTTTGACACAATCACCAATTTTATAAGCTTCCCCCCTACATGAATAAAACTTTGATGACAGGCCTGTCATCAAGGCCGGCTTAATATGAGCCACGTAGAACACTCTTAGAGGACTCTGACCGTATGGATGTTTGGCCAATAATTAGGTGGACCTACAAATTGGAAATCAGCCTGATTAGTGAATTCTAGACATTGGATTGGAATTGTTTTCATGGGTTGATTTTAACCGTGGGAAATTTGAGCATTATTGACCATTATTTGAGGTACAAAGATCCAAAGATTTGAAATCACAAATCAAGCTGCTTTTTTGTTTGTAGGTCCATATAGGGATTGGAAAAACATCTATACGGTTGGAGTCCTCTAAGAGTATGCCACGTGGCTCTTATTGCACCCTGTCATCGGCCTTGATGACAGGGCCCTGTCATCAAAGTCTTACTCCCCCTTCATATTATTAATTAGAGGGTCGGTCTGGCCCTGTCGTCAAAGTCTTACTCCCCCTACATATTATTAATTAAAGGGTCGGTCTCAGGGGGACCAAAGAACTAATAAGGTCACTAATGATCTCAGCCGGAATCCAACGGAGGTTGTAAGTGCTGAACGGGCATTCACTTGATTCACTTTTTGCCAAAGCACAACCACAGATGGATTCTCGGAATCCACGCGGGGATCATTAGTAAAATTATTAGGGTCGTGATGTAACAAGGTATGCCTGAGAATTTTTCAATTGCGGAAGCGGCATTTTTGGTAGTCACCGCTGCCATCTGTGTCCACTGACCGCATGGATGTTTAGCCCACCCCTTAATAGACAGTGGTACCAAAAATCAGCTTGTTTGATGATTTTTACCGGTTTGTTTTAGTACAAAAATAGTGGTTGCAATCAACAGGTTATAAGAACGCCTTAAAAAGTGCTAAAATCTAATGTTTATAGAATACAAATCAGGGTGATTTTTGGTTTGTATATCCACCAAGGGGTGGGATAAACATCCATGCGGTTAGTGGGTCCAGATGACAGCGGTAAGTAACCAAAATGGTGCTTTCCCATTTGAAACCAGGCATACCTTGTTACATCTTTTTCCAATTATTAAAGCAAAAAGGTTAGTCCTCGAAGCCCGTGCCTTAATTAAATAGCATGTTCTTTTGGTTTTTCATTTTTTTTGTTAACACGGGTTGAGGTTGAGGTTGACTGCCTAGTGGGAGTGAACCCACGAGCCCTCAGAAAAGGAGGGCACACATTAACCGTCCAGATAGATAGTTAGGTGTAATATATAATGTGATTTGAAGATAATAAAAAGTGTTATTGAAGATGTCACAATCATATAAAACCATCACAACAAGATGACTAGCTACTATTTCATCATCATTATGGCAATAAGTTTTTTCCGAGTAGTATAAGGTCAGTTCCACCAATCTCGTTCTTCCATTTAATCATATTTAAAGTCATCTCTTGCATTAATGCAAGGGTTTTTTTTTAAATCACTTCTCAAAACCTCACTCGACCTTCCTTTCATCCTCTTAAGCCCCTTCAACTTGTACATTCCTCATTAGTATTGTCATTGATCTTATTTGTACATGGCGTTGTGTTTGGTAGCGCAACTTCAGCCGAAGACATGCGTCTTGAAGGTCTACGTCTTCAAGTTGTGTACCTTTAAAGGTCAAGATCGACGTTTGGTTCTACCCGGCTAAGCATGCCTCGAAGATGTGCGTCTTAGTTCTTGCATATTTGACTCGCAAATGGAGATGCACATTTTGGAATTGTGTGAGCTACACATAATTACGAAATTTAATAAATCATGTGGGCCCCACATACGAACAAAAGGTGTAGGTCATGTGGGCCCTACATAATGATGGGTGGAGGGTGAACCTTCAAGGCATACGTTGACGTGCCTTCGAAAACTTAGGTGGGGAGGTGAATCTTCAAAGGTTTACTTTCACACATCTTCTAGGTTCATTGTGTCTTCGAAGGAGCACGCCTTGGTGTAACTCAAACACTTGTTATCGATCAAGACGCACAGATACAGCCAAGACGCACAGTCGAAGACACGCTACCAAACACAGCTCAATAGACTTTCCACCATTTTATCACTTATTGGGCTACAGAGAAAATATTTGTTGTCCCCCTATGAACTTCAAAAATTTGAAGCCTTCCCCCCAAAAATGCCATGTGGAGCTCACTTTAGGACCCACTGACCTTATAGATGTTTGGTACACCTCTTGGTGGACCTATATACCAAATATCAGCTAGCTTGATCAATGATTTCTATGAGTTACATATTAGCATCTAAAAATAAGTGAACCAAACATCCAAAAGGCTAGTGGGCCCCAAAGCATACTCTACTTTGAAGTCCCTGAAGGACATCAAACTCGGAGCCTCTTACAACATAGGCACATTTAATTTTCATCTCAACATCCTCATCCCGAGGTAATTGATCACTTCAAGATATCTTTCTAATTGTCAATTTTAATTAGTGGAGCATCTCTACGTGCATCCTTACTAAAATTGCATTCCATCAAATCTGTATAGTTTAACTTATTTAAAAACTTAGAGATTCTAAAATTTTCCTTGAGAGTATTAGTTTAGCATTTACCTTACCCTTAGTCTCGTCAATACTATGAGGAGTTAACATACACTAGGGGACCTCATATGAGTTGTTACTTAGGTGTATTTGATTACCAAGTGAGAAATTGCATTTTCCTTAGGAAAACACAACTGTCCATTGTTAGATAGGCATTATAAGTTTGTATAATTTTTCCTAACAAGCCATTTAAATCTGGATAATTTTACCTACTAAGCCCGGAATTCATTTCCCATCTAGATAGGTGAGAATTCATTTCCACCTGAAAATACACCTTTATTTTCTCACATGATTGAAATATGTGTTCTCAGTTGCAATCAATCAGCCATTTAAGGCATATCCTAGATGTATTTTCTCGGGAAAATTTTCCGTGCAAAACACGGCCTTAGTGTAATCTCACTTGACTCACAACCAAATAAATAAATAAAAAAGACAACTTCTTATATAACCCTATGCCCCACTCCAAAAATGTCACGTGGAACACTTTCAGAGTCATAAAACCATGCATGTTTGGTTCACCTCTTGGTACATACCAAAAATCAACTTAATTTGCTGTTTGATTTGAGCTGGTTTTTTTTTTTTTTGTGCTAAACTTTTGCGTTAAGGTGCTTGAGGTAAAAAAAGTTGTTTTGGCTATTTGTTTAACAGAAAATTTCTAAAAAGAAAAAAAAAAACTTTAATCTATTTACGAAAACAAAAATAGATTTCAAAGGGCGTTTCTCCCTGACAGGTGAAACGATTGATTGTTTCTCCTGACAAAAGTAGGGTAAAAGCTGAAAATTTGACAAACGCCGTTTTAAAGGGCGTTTCCCATAGAGGAGTAAAACTTTTGTCCCAATACGAGCCACGTGGCACACTCTTAGTGGACGTTGACCATATGGATGTTGTTTTGATCAGTCCCTGCAGTCCAAAAATCAGCCTAATTAGTAATTTACAACCTTTGGATCTTTGCACTCAAATAATGCTCTAATTCTTATGATTAGAATCAACCCATGAAAATTACTTCAATCCAAAGCTTATAAACCACTAATCATGTTTCTCTTTTGGTGTGTAGGTCCACCTAGTGATTTGCCAAACATCCATACGGTCATCATCCGATAAGAGTGTGCCATGTGGCTCGTATCGGGACAAAAGTTTTACTCCTTTATGGGCAAACGCCCTTTTAAAGGGCGTCTGTCAGCTTTTTCAGAGAAATAGTCAGTCTTTTCACCTTTTATATTTGTTAGGTAGAAACGCTTTTTTTGGGAACTTGGAAATTTATTTTTGCTTTTGTAAATAGATTAAAATTTATTTTCTTTTTAGAAATTTTCCGTTTGTTTAACCATACAAGAAAAGTACTTCTTTTCTTAAAATGTTATTCTATATTCGCCGACAAAAGTGCTCTTTTGATGACAAAGGTATATATTTTGATGGCAAAAGATTAAAAAAAAAGTTTAGTTTGGTAGTACAAAAGAGTAGTTTTGGTATTACAAAAAAAAAAAAAATTAAGAATAAACTTGTAAAGAAAGAATTTTTAAAAGGGCTTTTTCCGCAAAATCAATTAGCAAAAGCCTCATTTTTTAATAATAAGTTTTATCAAACACATAGTTTTTGTTCTTTTTACGAGTGCTTGAAAATCGCTAAAGCTGACTTATTGTTATGCAATCTGCACGCTCCATCGAGCAGTGTGGACAGTGGACATCCTCAGTGGGATGAACAAGGACCATTGGTGGCAAAGAGGAGGCACATCAAACTATCCCTTTTAAAAAAAAAAACCGTATTTTTGTAACACCCGTGTTACAAAATGGCCCACCACTACCAGCAGGAAATCTGTAGTTCTCTAAATAGGAAGGTTGGGACAATCTGATCCTTCATTCACAAATTATGGCCCATGCTATTGCGAAATAAACGGAAATATATAGAATGTCGATACATTATTATTTCACTATCTTAAAAAGAACAAATGCCTAATAATAACATTAAAACCGTGTTGTTTCAGCTTTAAAGAGCCAGAGCAGCCAAGACAGCCAAACCGCTTATAACAACTCCAACCTCGTACTTAGGGTTCGACCCTGACTCGTCGCCATTCGGACCCTGTGCGGTTTCCGGCGCTGAAGCCACTGGCGCTGGACTTGGCGGGCTCCTCCCCGAGAAAAATTCCGGTGCCTCCGCCGGTGTAACAGAAGTTGCAGGAACGCTTGCTGCTATTGGGGTCACTGCTGGTGTCTCCGAACTTGATGGAACCGGAGCCAATGATGATTCCGGAGTGCTTGCTGGAGATGTTGCCGGAGCGACCGGAGTTGGCGGAGGGGTTGACGGAGATGGAACCGGAGGAGGTCCTCCAGCCGATGGACTGACAGCCGGAGCAACTGCTGGTGCCGGAGAGGCTTTCGGGGTGGCGACAGGGGGAGATGAAGTTGGTGATTTTGAAGGCGGAGATGAAGTTGGGGATTTTGAAGGGGGAGATGAAATTGGGGATATTGAAGGCGGAGATGAAGTTGGGGATATTGAAGGCGGAGATGAAGTTGGGGATATTGAAGGAGATGAGAGAGGAGTAGCCGGAGGACCGGATGGAGATTTGGCCGGAGGCGAGGAAGTTGCAGATTTTGGTGCCGCTGCAGGTGCCTGTGCCCTTCCATAATCTGATGCACACAACAACAAGAGTGCGAGTGCAAGAAGGCGATACATTGTGGCCGAGAGAGAGAGAGAGAGTTTGAAATTTACACCGGTGGCTGGAATTCGACGAATCCTATAATGTGTGAAGATTTCCCGGCGAAGTTCTGAACGAGGAGAAGTGGGTGTGACCGTGTGAGAGGAGAGATATATATAGGCGTAGGATGGTTAAACGTTGGATTCAAAAGCAATGTGACCGTTGGGTTCGTGGGTCCCAAGACACCGGCTGTAAGGGGTAATGTAGCCGTTATTTGGAGGTACCTGACTGGCTAACCCGGTAATTTTGTCGGGTTCGGAGTTCTTGCTCTGGCATGCCGAGGTTTGGTCAGTGACGTAAGCTCCCTACTGTCGAGGTGCCAACTCATACGCTCTCGCTCTTGACGTTTCTCTTGTATGCCACGTAATTACCCTCAGATCGTGATTTGACGGTAGAGATGGGCTTTCAATGTGACCTTTTCGTGGTAATCAGCACTACTCCACTACCAGTGTACTTACATCAAGGTGTCGAGTAAAACTTGGCAGCGACGGTTACTTACCGCCCACAATATGAGACACGTGTCACATTTTTAGAGGACATTGACTGTATGAATATTTGGCCAATCCCTAGGTGAGCCTACAAACCAAAAACTCAATCAGATTAGAGATTTCTAAGCGTTGGATTGGAGTCATTTTCATGGGTTGATTTTAACCCTGGGAATTTGGAGTAAAACTTGTATCACAACAAATTGTAAATCACACAATCACAAGCCAACTTTGTTGTGACAGAAGTTTTGCTCGGGAATTTGAGTGACCATTAATTGAGGTACAAGATGGAAAGGTTTGAAATCACTAATCATGCTATTTTTGGTTTAGAGGTCACATAGGGATTGGCCAAACATCCATACCATCTCGTCCTCTAAAATGTGCAGCGTGGCTCATATTGTGGGTGGCCGATCAGCCAAGTTTTACTCCAAGTAGTCTAAAAATTTGCAGTGTAGTTCAAGGTTTAAAAGGGGCTGTTATAAGCGAATAACGGACTGGGGATGTTACCTTTTAAACGGATTGAAACGGCCAGGGACAAAAATAGAAAAAAAAATAGAATTAACGGATTTTAATGGAAAAAACGAAAAAATGGCGTTGAAATTCAAATTTTAAAATTTGAAAATACAAAAAAATAGAATTTAACAGGAATTTAACGGATATTAATGGAATTAAACAGATTTAACGGCTGTTTTTTTTTTCCACAAAATTTTCAGGATTTAACGGATGTTCAAATGATTTTAACGGTTAAAACAAAAAATGGCCGTTAAATTCAAAAGTGTTAAAACGTGTTTGAATGGCTCTAACGGAAACGGGCTTGGGCGTTACTGTTTAAACGGCCGTTTTTAAAACCATGGTATTCGCAAACCAGGCAAAACAGAATTCATTGAATTCTGGCAGATTATTTGGGAACAGCCTTATCTCTTGCACCTCGCATTCTCAGCTGGCATGGGAGGGCTCATCTTCGGATATTCCACAGGTTTTCAAAAATTAATCTTCATTTCATAGTTCATAATCATACCTACTGTTGTTCTTATTGTTCTAAGTTCTAACAACAAGTATTGATGCCTTACTAATGTAAGAACAAACTAAATTTGTGTTTTGGAACTCTAGATGAATGTGATAAAATGTAGAATCAACACTTCATGTTAAAGGATGCATACCCATATTGTTATTTTTATTTCTAGCTTCTAAATTACCTATGGGCTCCAAGAACAAGTTGCCTCACAAAAGACCCTTAAATACATAGATGGGATATAGAGTTACAGGGGTAAGCTTCTCTAAAATTCCTCTCCCCTGTTCTTGATTCTTTCGGCCAATAGAGTTACAGGGGTTAGCTTCTCTAAAATTCCTCTCCCCTGTTCTTGATTCTTTCCGCTACTAGAGTTACAGGGGGTAAGCTTCTCTAAAACTCCTCTCCCCTGTTTATTGTGAAATCCTAGATGGAGTTATCAACCATTTTTTATGGCTACGTATTTCGTTTGTTAGCAGGTAGTCGCTTGGTTTCTGGTTGCATTGGGAGCTATGACTATTGCTTCAACGGGTGGCTTGAGCCACACTTTCGGGCGAAAGGATTCAATTTTGATGGCTGATTGCTTTTTCTTCGTCGGTACTGTAACCGTGGCTGTTGCTCAGAATCCCAGTGTGACAAGTATTGGAATGATGAGTGGGGGATTTGGAGTTGAAATTGCTTCACTAACTTTACATTTCAGAAGCTCCTCCCCTCCTCTTGAATTAGAGGTGCCCTTATGAGCACATCCTTTTTGCTAACTACACGAGGGTAATTTTTGTCCTACCTCGTCAGTCAATTGGCTCAAGGCTTCCACCAAGGTACATCTAAAGCCGTTATAGTATAACCCAATGTTTAAAAGGGGCCGTTATAACGGTATAATGGTCTGGGGCGTTACCGAACGCTCAGGGGCAAAAATGGTAAAAGGGAAAAAATGAAAAATAACGGAAAAAAAGGGCGTTGAAATTCAAAAATTCAAATTTTGAATTTCAAAATTCCAAAAACGGAAAAAAATGGAATATAACGGAAAAAATGGACATTTTTTTCACAATTTTTTCTAGAAAATAATGGTCGTTATAACGGAAAAATAATAGAAAATAACGGCCGTTATTTTCGTGGCGTTTTAACGGTACACAACGTAACGGATAGGTCCGAATCCAATATAACGGCCGTTATTTTCGTGGCGTTTTAATGGTACGCAACGTAACGGGTAGGTCCGAATCCGTTATAACGGCCATTATTTTTGTTATAACGGCCGATTTTTAAACCTTGGTAATTGGATATTCTTTTGCAAAAGGTAGCTGTGACCGTTACTATAGTCTTCATACCCTGTTGGTACTGCTTTTGTTTCCACGTGTACTTTTGTTAGACCATCCATCTGATATGTTGTGATAGGTGTCTTGAACTAATAACATTTTTCATCTGTATAGTTCGTATTGGGGTACAACTTATATTGGGGGCACTTTGAGTATCTCATTGTACCATAGATTATATATCCTCTAAAGGGGCGTTCCGGTTTAACTCGTACATTGGGAAATGTGTGAGAGGGTGGAAACTATTGTAACCTTAAATCTTTAGAGATAGTGAAAAAAGCTTTTCTCACCCATGGACGTAGGCACATTGCCGAACCACGTAAATCTGTTGTATTTGTGCAATTGATTTTTATTTTCTTTCTATTTTCCTGGGTTCGTGGAAAGTTTATTTTATACTTGATAGAATACCCTTTTTCCTTGTCCATGTAACACCCATATTCTACCATGTATAGTACTTTTCCCCTATTAAAAAAGGAAACAAATCCCCCTCTTTTGCCATGTGACAAAGGGCAATTGGATTGAAACTTGCAGCATGGAGAGGGTGTGAGGTGGTGCAACAGGTGCACTCTTTTGGTCCCACCAACTCACTGCCTTGTGTGGAATCCGTCTTTGCAGGGATTGGAATTTTTTATGTCCACCCAAAGTACTTGACTTCTCTATTATTTTAATTCTCTTAATACAAGATATACATCTACTATTCAGCTAGTAATTTCTAATGGAATTTGTTGCAGACACCCGGAACCTGGTGATGGATGCTTGGATCAACAGGGTTTCTAGCTCTGATTCAGTTTGCATTGATGTTGTCACTTCCCGAGTCTCCTAGGTGACTGTATTGATGTAATAACATTACCAATGAACCTGGCAATGAAGTTTTGGAAATTTTGAGGAAAATGTACAGTCCTCATGAAGTTGACAAAGAGGTAGAGGCCTTAAGGTTATCCGTTGAAGCTGAAATAGCCGAAGAAGGTCCCATTTATGAACATAATGACTCACCTAAAGTATGGAAAGCATGGAGTAATGTTTTAGTCCGTAGACGGTTCATTGCTGGCATCGGTTGTCAAATGACTCAGCAGTTTGTGGGTATCAACATGGTCATGTATTACAGCCCCGCAATAGTTCAGTTGGTGGGATATACTTCAAACACGACGACCCTGGCACTTCCTCTCATCGCTTCTGGTCTCAATGTTGTTGGTTCCATTGTTAATATCTCCTTTGTTGATAGATATGGAAGGAGGCTGCTGCTTCTTATTAGCATGTTTGGGGTCATAGTGGATCTTGGATTGTTATTTGGTGTGTTTCATGGAGCTGCTGTACACTCTTCTGTGTATCAGTAGAGTAGAGACCACCCTTTGCTGGAACAATACGTATCTGAATAACATGACAGCCCCTGATGCAACATCATGTGGAATTGTATGGCATGCTTGGAAGTGTCCTCAGATTGTTTGTATTCTCATGGAGGGAACTCTGTAAGTAGTCCTCAACTAATTTTGTTACTGAATTATCTTATTTACCATCCTAGATTATACTTACCTTGGAGATCTCTTAACCCCAAAATATTTGCCCGATCTTTATCTTAACCACCATCATCTGATCATGTCGAGTCCTGGGCAAGATCTTATAGGTGGAGTTTTTAAATAATTCATTTGTTTGGAATTTTATTCATGGGTGTTCAATCTGTCTCCAGATTCTCCCTGGGACCTGTGTGGTAAGGGAAGTTCATGTCTTCGGGAACATCATGGGTGGAATGCCGGAGAATGTCCAACCAGTTTTGGATTGTTGCCATCGCGATGGCTAGGACTATACATCGTCTCTTAGACTCTTACTCATCCGGGGTAGGGACAGTCCCTTGGATCATCAATTCGGAGTTATACCCATACAAGATACAGAAGCATTTGTGGAGGGATGGCTGCCTCGGCTAACTGGATGTTGAACATCGTCGTGAACCAAATGTTGCCAACTTTAACTGAGACTCTTGGGCCCGCTAACACAATTCTCATGTTCTTGTTGGTTTCTTGTGCCTTGGGTTTGTTCATCTATTTATTTGTACCCGAAACAAAAGGGCTGCCGCTTGAGGAGATGCCAGTGGAGAAGAGAAGCTACAAGAATTGGAAGATTTTAGAGAGAATGCTCTTCAAGTTTTGTAAGAAAAGCTCACTTGAAGCTCGTTAGGTGTTAATCTTATTCACACAATAAGATTTACAAAATGGTGTTAATGCTCTGGATGTTTAGGATCATTGAGTTGTTTATTTTTAGAATAGACGATCATGGATGTTGGATTTTATGCCCGAAATCGTGAAGTTGGCTATTGATCGGACGGTATGCATAGCTAATCAACTGCTAATAACTAACTATATCATTTTATAAACTAGTAAATGGCCCATGCCCACGGCACTATCCAACAAAAGCGTTTGCAAAAATTGGGTGCCTTCGACACTCAAACGGTATTACGGACAGGGACGTTACCTTTTTTCCATTATAACGGCTGTTACAACGGATTGTAACGCAAAGAGGGAAAAATGAAAAAAATGGGACAATGACAGAAATAACAAAAAATTACAGTGTTAAAATTCAAATTTTGAATTTTAAATTTTTAATAAATTAAGGTCAAATGAGTGGGAGTGTATGAATAAATGAGGGGGATTGAGTGGCTGAAATCTAACCGTTCACATTAGATGGATGGATTTGACCTCAATCACTCTTTATCATATGAATCATGATAAGATAAGAGAATTAATACAACTGAGTTGTCTTGTTATATGCGTGGGTGGCCCGTGCCCGCGGTACTTTCTGACAAAGTGTTTGTCAAAATCAGGTGGGAGTTAATCTCAGCCATAAATATGAAGCATAGTGGATCTCAGCCACTCATTATTGAAGCCATATAAGATAAGAGGGGGTATAAGAAAATCACAGTCACTTGTTATTTTGATAGTGGGTGGCCCGTGCCCTCGGCACTCCCCGTCAAAGCATTTTGCCAAAATCAAGTGTGATGAGTGGCTGAGATCCACCGTCCATTTGGGGGATAAGATCTCAACCCTTCTTTGTTGAAACAGATAAGAGGGGGTATAAGTGGGGAGACAACTTCCATGTTTTGTTATGTAGACTAGTGGGTGCCCCGTGCCATCGGCACTCCTCGACAAAGAATTTACCGAAATCAGGTGAGTGGTGGAGATCCATCAGCCATTTGGGGGAGGATTAGATCTCGGCCCTTCTATGTTGATGCTTTAAGAGGAGGTATAAGTAGGGAGACAACCACTGTGTTTTGTTATATAGAATAGTAAATGGCCCATGTCCACGGCACTCTCCGACAAAAGTGTTTGTAAAAATTGGGTGCCTTTGGCACTCAAACGGTATAACGGACTCGGGTGTTACCATTTTTTCCATTATAACAGCTGTTATAACGGATTGTAATGCACAGAGGGAGAAATTGGAAAATAACAAAAATAACAAAAAGTAACGGTGTTGAAATTTAAATTTTGAATAAATTGAAGTCAAATGAGACGGATTGAGTGGCTGAAATCTAACAGTCTACATTAGATCAATGGATTTGATCTCAACCACTCTTTATCTAACCGTCCACATTAGATGGATGGATAAGATAAGAGAAAACAATTGAGTTGTCTTGTTATATGCGTGGGTGGCCCATGCCCACGGCCCCATGCCTGCTGCACTTTCCAACAAAGTGTTTCTCAAAATCGGGTGGGAGTTAATCTCAGCCATCAATATGAAGCATAGTGGATCTCAGCCACTCATTATTGAAGCCATATAAGATAAGATGGGGTATAAGAAAACCACAGTCACTTGTTATATTGATAGTGGGTGGCCTGTGCCCTCGGCGCTCCTCATCAAAACATTTGCCAAAATCGAGTGTGAGTGGCTGAGATCCACTGGCCATGTGGGGGATAAGATCTCGACCATTCTTTGTTGAAACAAATAAGAGGGGTATAAGTGGGGAGACAACTTCCCTGTTTTGTTATATAGATAAATGCTGTAATAACAAATGTAGAGAAAAAAAATGTGGAGAAATAATACTTGAATGCAATCAAGATGATGCTGGCCATCAGGGTGACCTTTTGCCACTTTTTTTCCCCCTAAAACGCCACTAACAATATCGAATATAAGTTCAGTATTAACAAGGGTATTTTGGTCACTTTCTTCTTTTTAATTCTAACACTGCGTTTTGGGGTTTCTAGCTATGGTCCGGCCAGAGGTGGCCCACCAATCTGTTTTCATTCAATTATAATTAGTAGCAAGGTTTAAAGGAGGCCGTTTTAACGGCATAACGGACTAGGGGCGTTACTGTTAAAACCGTTAAAATGGGAAAAAATGGGCCAGGGGCAAAAATGAAAAAAAAAGAAAAAAAGAAAAAATGAAATTTAACTGATTTTAACGAAAAAAAAACAGGAAAAAAGGCGCTGAAATTGAAAATTTCATAAACGAAAAAAAATGGAACTTCACGAAAAAATAATGAATTTTAACGGATTTAACGGCCATTTTCCTCCACAAACTTTTTCAGAATTTAACGGCCGTTAAATTAAAACTTCAAAACGGGTTCTAACAAAATGGGCTTGTGGCGTTACCGTTTAAACGGCCATTTTTAAAACCATGGTTAGTAGCTTTGTTGGCATTTGCTAAACCATTGTTTAGTGTGTTTTGGGTAACTAGTTTTCCATTCTTAAGGTTTAGAGAATGATCTTTATGTTGGGCGATACAAATTTCTGAACATAAATTTCTTAATGGGTTTTGTCATTTTTTTAATGGGATTGGGGCAATATAAGATCAATTAATATAATTACTTCCTCAGGATGCCATTAGATCCAATAACTCAGTGGATCACACCTTAAAATTTCCATACTAGGCGTTTGGATCTTTGTACCTCAAATACTGCTCAAATTCCCACAGTTGAGATCAACCCATGAAAATAAGTCCAATCCAACGCCTAGAAATCACTAATCAAGCTGATTTTTGGTTTCTAGGTCCACTTAGGGATTGACCAAACATCCATACAGTCAGAGTCCTCTAAGAGTATGCCACGTGGCTCATATTGTGTCCTGTAACCGGAGCCTGTCATTTTAGGGCGGTAACAGGCGCCCAACCCAAAAAGAAAAGAAATATTTCTTATACTAATACATGAAGGTTGAGAATAGAATCAAGATATTAGGCCTAAAATTCAATAAATACCACAAAATCAAGTCTAAGCCTAGTTTATTCATCTACATGCACTGTAATTGCCTGGATCCAAGTAGGGTCTGAATCAATCCAGTTCTTGGGTACGTGGCAAAAAGCACTCAGGTACGTGCCGACAACTCTGTGGTAGTCATCAGCATCGTTGACAGCCCGGTCATCGAAGTTTTATATGTGTCGTGACATCCCTTCGTGAACAACACCCGTATGATTCAGGAATATTAATGATGACAGTCATCATTTTCTGGTCCAGATATGCTATCACTAAGAATAAAACGCGTAGCACAAGAATCAATCTAGGCCGTCCAATCAATGGCCCATAACACGAAAATCATGTTGATAAACTGATCCTAACCATCCGACCAATAGACTTTTTCTGGACTAAATGCCTAAATATTGTTGACCATAAAAAAACAGGCTTACTAATCAGATTGTTAGGATCTTGTATTGACCCACCCCACCCACCCCCCAAAAAAAAAACAGGCATACTGATCATATGGTTATGAACTTATTATCATATTTATGGGAGCATCCAAGAGGTGTCTGCTAGATTGGCATGTACACCCATTTTGTGAAGATGGGTGCACATGCCAAAATTTTGAAAGCACCATGAATTGGTATTTTGGAAAAGCAGTTATATACCTCAGCCTCACAAGGAGTTCTTCAAGCACTGCATAGTGTCAAGGTCAGCCACCCATTCTTCTGTGATTTTCTTCTCTAATCTCAATTCCATCTCCTTCTTCACAGCAAGAATTTGATTCAAGATCCACTCTTGAGTTCATCAATCAAGGAAATCCAATCGCTCGCTCAACCACTACCTTTCCTTCTCAACTCCGAATGAGAATCTACATCACTTTTTCTTAATTGGGTCAATTATGACTCGTTCAAAGAAGCATTTAGAATCACGCCTTTTAAAGTACTAAAATCTAATGCCTAGAGATAAACAATCATGATGATTGTCGTGTGTGTATCCTGTCCACTCCACCAAGCGGTGGCCTAAGGCCCTAAACATCCATGCGGTCAGTGGGCCCAGATGGCAGCGCTGAGTTAAAAATGGTGCTAGCTGACGCCAAAAGCCTGAGCTACATTTTGTTACGTCCCGAGACTGCCGACCCTTTTTCAAACCTCTCTCTCTCCCAAACTTTCCAGATTAGGGTTTCTTAGCGGCTCTGTCTCTCCTTTCTGTTCGGTAGATTCTCCCGTTTTCATGTAAGAATTCCAATCTAATCTGTCTGGTTCCAGATTTCAGATTCTCTTTGGTTTCTTTCTCTCTTTAAAAATGGAGTAGAAAACAAAACCCTAGAACGGCAAAAAACCCATCACTGCAAACCCTAGAACGGAAGTCATGGATGAAGGTGACGGAGGAGATCGAAACGACCAGTTCCACCGAAATGAAGCGATCTCCGCCGTCGCCGATGAGGGTTTCTTGGGGGAAGAAGACGACGACTATGAAGATCTCTATAACGACGTTAACGTTGGAGAGGGTTTTCTTCAGTCTTTGCGAAGAAATAATGAAGATTTAGGGTTTAGGAATGAGGAAGAGAAGAAGATTGAGTCGGCGGCCGAGTCGACGGGGATTTCGATCCCTGGGGTGGGTGGTGGTGGCAGTATCGGAGAAGGGAAGGTTGAGAAGGATGTGGGTGTTGCTGAGGGTGTTCCTAGGGTTCATGCTAGATTAGAAGGTTATCCAGACTTAGGGTTTAGAGGGAATGAGTTGGTACCAAAAGGTTCAGGCCTGGGTCCAGGTGGTGGTGGTGGTGGTGGAATTAGGGTTGAATTGGATCAATCATCAGGTAAAATGGGTGAAACAGTAGGGAAAATTGTTAATAGTAGTGTGCCATCTCAGGGGGTAGTGCAGCAATCCAATGGAATAGGTGTTGTGAATGTAGGAAATAATGGGGGTTTTGCAAGACAAGTAGGAGGAAATGTGAATGTTAATGGTGGGAGTGGGAATGGCGGTGTAGGTGGTGGTGGTGGAGGGAATGGGGGTGGTGGGACAATTCTCTTTGTGGGTGATTTGCATTGGTGGACTACGGATGCTGAGCTTGAGGCGGAGCTCTGTAATTATGGGATTGTGAAGGAAGTGAAATTCTTTGATGAGAAGGCGAGTGGGAAATCAAAAGGTTATTGCCAGGTTGAGTTTTATGATCCTGCTGCAGCGACGGCTTGCAAGGAAGGGATGAATGGGCATGCCTTTAATGGGCGACCATGCGTTGTGGCTTATGCTTCGCCTTATAGTGTTAGGAGAATGGGAGAGGCCCAAGTGAACAAGAACCAAGCGATTGGTCAGACAACTCTTGCTCAAGGGAGGAGGGGAATGGGTGATGCTGGAGGTAGAGGTACGGGCAGCAGCGTTGCCACGGGTGGGAGTTATCAAGGCGGTGATGGAAATAGAAATTATGGGAGGGGCACTTGGGGAAGAGGTAACACCCAGAACCAGGGCATGGGAAATAGAGGGCAAGTTGGGCCGATGAGGAATAGGATTGGTGGAATGGGTGGAAGGGGTATAATTGGAAATGGTGGTAATGGGTTTGGTCAAGGGCTTCCTGCAACCCCACCTCTGTTGCATCCTCAAACAATGATGGGTCAAGGTTTTGATCCGGCTTTTGGAGCGCATATGGGGAGAATGGGTGGTTATGGAGGTTTCCCTGCTGCTCCCACGCCTCCTTTTTCAGGAATATTGTCATCATTCCCCTCTGTCGGTGGTGTGGGTTTGCCTGGAGTGGCTCCTCATGTGAATCCAGCTTTCTTTGGGAGAGGAATGCCTGCAAATGCAATGGGGATCATGCCCACAACTGGTGTTGAGGGACATGGCATGGGGATGTGGTCAGACCCAAACGTGAGTGGATGGGGTAGTGAGGAGCCTGGTGGCAGAGCAGGAGAATCTAGTTACGGGGAGGATGCTGCATCGGACCATCAGTATGGAGAGGTAAGCCATGAAAGAGTGGGGTGGTCTAATGCAATGAAGGATAAAGATAGGGCTTCAGAACGGGATTGGTCTGGGGCTTCTGATAGAAGGTATCGAGATGACAGGGAACCAGGATCAGATAGAGATATGCCAAGGGAAAAAGATGTTATTCACGATCATGATTGGTTGGAAAGAAGGCATCGTGATGATAGAGAAACAGGTCGAGATCATGATAGGGAGAGGGACCGGGATCGAGAACGAGATCGAGGTCGAGACCGGGAGCGGGATCGGCAGAGAGAGGACAGAGATAGATACTTGGACCATCATAGATACAGGGAACGTGAATTGGAGCATGATGATGAGTGGGACAAAGGGCGATCATCAAGAACTAACAGCAAGTCACGGCTATCACATGAGGAGGCCCGACGTTCGAGGTCAAGGGATGCTGAGTATGGGAAGAGGCGTCGGCTACCCTCAGAGTAAACAAATGCTTTGCAGCTTCTCTCAGAGGTTTGATATTGACACATGAAATAGGAACATGAATGAATTGTGGATCATCATGCTCATTCACACTTCTCATATGTTGTTTTCTGGGGGTTCTGGATTTGTTGATAGTTTTGCTCTTCGCTACCTAATATAACTTCATTGCCCGAGATCTCTTGCTGAGACTTCGTCTTGCAGGAATGTGCTTTCATTCTCATAATGGAAAGAAGTAAGTTCTATTATTGAAGGTGTTTATGTTCCAAACCATTTCTCTTATAGTTTCCATATATTATATTCTCATTGATGTGGATATGCCCCATTTTTGTTTATGGTGCAATTATGTGATATCATCATCCGTTTTAAATTTTGGACTGGTAACAAATTGATGAATACACCATTACAATTTAAAGTAAAGTTTTTCATCTTTGGTGATACCAATGCTTCTTTTATTCCTATAATACCTGGTGACACTGACACATAAGTTCTATTATTGAAGATGTTTATGTTCAAACCTTTTCTCTTATAGTTTCTCTATATTATATTCTCATTGATGTGGATGTGCCCTATTTTTGTATATGGTGCAATTATGTGATATCATCATCCTTTATAAAGTTTGGACTGGTAACAAGTTGATGACTACACCATTACAATTTAAAGTAAGGTTTTTCGTCTTTGGTGATACTAATGCTTCTTCCATTCGTATAACACCTTGTAAGATGAAGCTCACCCAAAGATAAGAGAAAATTCCACATGAAAATTATTGCAAAAATATGGAAAGAAAAAAGAGGAGCGAAATCTTCATTAGTGGTGGATATAAACTTGAAGCTAAAGACGAGATTTTGTATTGGTCGAGTTGCTGTTGGAGACAAGAAGACGATGGCCTTCCTCTCCTTTAAGAAAAATTTAAATTCCTAAACACCCCATTTTCTTTATGATTCTAAAAATACCCCATCTCTTTATTGTAGTTAAGACTTGGCCTATGCCAATCTTGGAAATGTGAATCTCCTTGGGCCACGTCAACTCTCCCCCGGTTGAGAAAAACTCAACCTCGAATTTTGTCACTAGTTGGCTACCTATCATTGTAACTTCTGTGAGGGGAACATACTTTTGACAGTCTATAATACTACCCTTGCGTAACCCTACAATGGTATATTCTCTATCCACAAAACCAAATGATCAATGTCATGTTGAAGCTAGCTTTGTGATCATATGCAAAGGTCTTGGACTATAAAGGCCTAATTTGATGCCAACCCGAATTATCACGTGGTCGATGATTGGCAATACAATTAAGCTTTGGGACAACACAAAATATTAGCTGTCAACTACTTTTGTACTAGAATCTCCAAGAAGCAGTCAGTAGGTGTTAGTTCAACGATACTCTTTGCATCATGATCTTGATTCACATCATAAATGTGCCCATTGTCAAATGGTGAATTATCGTAGATAAAGCCGTAGATAGGTAGGGCCTCAGATTCATTAATGATAAATACTTTATAAAAACAAAGCTTGTTGTAAATGAAAATGGGTCCACCATTGCAGTTGATCTCAAAGCTCTCATGAAGGATTGGACCGCTTTGTAGTCAAACTATCTTTCTCCCAATCGTCATCATTGATCACCTCTTCATCATAAATTGGCAACGTGTCCCAATCGGCAACATTTGAAGATGTTTCACCATTTATTTCATCATTGGAGATTGTAGATATCCCAATCAACAACATCGGCAGAGATTTCATGTCAACGACATCAAGTTGCAAGTGTTGTTTCCTTATGCATTACAGTATTATCCTCCAAATCAAGAATTCATCGTATATCTTGGAGGATTTGACAAGTTCTCACATCAAGTGTTTATTTTCTCTTTGCATGAGCAACTGGAGTTGCTCTCGTAACTTGAAACGTTTAAAAATTCCTCGGAACAAATCTTCAAAGAAGACTAGCAAAGATTGGATGTTCTTACCTTGAGGGGGAATTTATAGACAAGATCCTATGCCCTAAAATTAGTGCAAGTCTTCAATTTTAGTAGGAGTTGAAGGACATTTTGGAAGTCTATGGATAGGATATTAGTGGTGGTAAGTTTCCTTTGATTTTGGAAACCATTAAGCATAGATCTTGTTTAATCCTGGTTTCCTTCCCAAGGACGATTTTAGAAGGCAATGTTCACAACCGTCACATGCTTGTTTTAGGTTGTCGATCGGGCAAATTCCTAACCTTTAGGTAGGATTGTCAGATACGTTCCCAACCTAATCTCCTTGGTCATATTCCTGAGCCATCTTTGCTTGCCTTGGAGTTATCTTGGTGCTCCTCAGTTCCTCAAATGTTCAATCATGGCACATGGATGGTCTCGATGCTCGGACTATTTTTCCACCCTTACACAAATGTTGTTTCTCTTAAATCATATAAATATGAAGACAGTCGTAGTCTCTAGGTTTACCCGATGATCCAATTGTGTGCTATTCATACACAAAATTGTGAATTGGACTGAAGAGTTCCCAATGTGTAAGGTAATCATGTCTTCTATCCCCGTCGAGCGATCCTTGATAACAAAGAAAGTAGGGTGAAATTTGAAGAAAACATCATTATCTTCCGTGAATTGAGAAACAAAAAGTAAGTTTTAAGTGATGGAGGGAACATGATAAATATTGCATAATGTAAAGGTTTTTTAAACGGGGTACTAATGGAGGAAGTACCTAAGTGGGCAATGGGTAGGGTGGGACCATTACCTATTTTGATGGAATTGTGTCCATGGTAATCGGATCAAAGTGTGAGATTCTCCATGTCCACGGTGAGATGATTTGTTGCCCCTGCGTCAGGATATCAGTTTTGATCAGACATAGGCATTGGAGTAGCAATGAGAGTTGCATGATTTGAGGCTGTTTCACTTTGATAGGAGTGGTCAAAACGATGCCAGCAAGATACTGCGGTGTGGTTGTTCAAACCACAAACTTGGCAAGGCCCACGTTGAGTAGGATAGTGGGAGCGGTAGTTGTTATGAACTTGGCTGGAGCGTCCTCAACCACGATGGTTTCGACCATGACCACGAGAAGCATTGGACTGTTGAAGTCTTGGGGAGTAAGTGGGCTGGTATGATGGACGGTCACGAGCACGCGTGCCACATTAGCAGAAAGAGGGTTGGAATCATTGTTGGAGGTGTTCCGATCAAGGCGGTGTTCAAACACCAGCAAATGAGCTTGAAAACCTTCCATTGGGGTATCATCAATAGTTATGGTTCGAAGTCTCGGGCGATCCAGATCGGGATCGGAGGTATCCGAGACGAAGATCCAAGGTTTGTCTCGGATCGCAGTGGATTGCCCGATCCGGAGAGTTAGATCGGCTGGATCGCCCAATCCAACTGAGTCATCCGATCCAACTCTGCGAGTTGAACCAGCGGAAACCACGTTATAAAAACCCGATTTTTTTTAATCTTTTTCACCTCTTCACTCGTTTTCCTCTCCCATTTCCTCCCCTAACCCTTCTTGGAATCTAAAAATAGCTTAAAAAAGATAAATCTACATTCGAAACACATAGATCTATGAAGATCAAAAGTTTTTGTTTAAATTTCTTTGAGTTGAGTTGAAAATCCGGTGAGTTTTGGGCGAGATCCGACGCTTTTAGCAGGTATATTTCCTCCAAATCTCAGTATATTTGTCATTTGCTTCGAATCTTGCAAACATTATTGAGAATCTTGTAATATGCCCTAGGTTATGATTTTTTCACATTTATTTTTTTATTTTTTATACTTTTCTTTCATCACAAGAAGCTAAAATATTTATTTTCCTAATGTTTTATGTGTTTTATGATTTTTTATGAATTTTTCTGATTTTTCTATAATTTTTTTTCTCGTCTCGGGATCACGTTGGATTGGACCAATCCAGGCGATCCAACTCGGGATCGGAGGGGTCCGATCAAACGGCCAATCCCGAGACTTTGATCCTTGTCAACGGTAGCTGTAGGAGTGGAGTAGATGGGGTCATATTCTGAGGGGAGACCACCAAGGAAGAGTTGTTGCAGATTTGAGTCAGCAATGATCTGTCTAGACGCAGCCAGATTATCCAAGAGAGACTTGGCGTGATGAAGGTAGTCGGCCATGGATAGAGCACCTTTGTATAGAGTTTAGAGTTCGCGATGAAGAGTGTTGATGTGAGCACGAGATTTAGATGCAAATTTGCGGTCTAGAGCTAGCCAAACTGATTGAAAGGTTGAGAGACCTATAACATGAGCCAAAATAGATTCAGAAAGAGAAGAAAGAATCCATCCTAACAAGATCTGGTCTTGTTTGTGCCAGGCTATGTAGGCTGGGTTGGAGGTTGGACTTCCATTGGTGGAAGAAATTGTTGCAGGTGGGCTGGGGAACGAGCCATTCACATAGCCTTCAAAGGTTGTATCCCTTGAGGAGAGGAACAAATTGAGTACGCCAAAGAAGGTAGTTTTGACAATCAAGTTTGATGGATATTAAATTGGTAATGTTGGTTATATGGGAACTAGGGGGTAGGATGGTGTTTGAGGTAGATGCAGCAGCATCGGAGATGCTTGAATCAGTAGGGGGAGCCATTGAGAAAATAGGCAGAGAAAGAGGAGAGAGGATGGTTGATGCGAATCTATTGATGTTCTGATTCCATGTAAGTTGAATGTAATCATGATTGAATGCTCACCGTATCTTTGGTGAGGTTTCTATTATCCTTTATAGAGTTGTGTAACCACATGGGTTTCTTTACAAGAGTTGAATCCCAGTTAATTAGGGATTGGTATACACGTGTAAGTATCCAAGCTAAGAAGAACTTTTCTAATCCTTGTCTGATTGTTGCTGATATCTGCAGAAGATTAGAGTTGTTGAGAAGCTTGAGTGTTTGACGGAGTTGTAGCTGATCTCTGTGGTTGATCAGGTTGTTGAGAAGCCTGAGAAATAGGCATAGCGTTGATAGTTGCAATATGCATCCAGCTGCATCTTAATTGTAGTCTAAATTTATATCTATAATTGTAGTCTAAATTGTTATCTGTTGCAGCTCTACCATCCCAAGTGTCTTGTTCGCTCTCAATGTAAACAAAACCCTCATCTCCTAAGATGGCCAGATACTGCCAAGGGAAATGGGGATTCTAGTTATCATTTCCCAAAACTTTGGACACATATGGTTGTGAATACCCATCCAATATGTTGATTCCAAGCTCTGATTTTTAGTTTTATTTTTTAAGCTGAGTATCAATTTTAAGTACTTAAATCATTCCAAATCTAATGATACTTATAATATTTCGAAGTTTTTTAAATGATACTTATAATATTCCAAATCTAATGATACTTGTAATATTTCGAAGCAAAACATACTATTTATTTTATTTGCTGACAATAGGCGGAAGGAAATTGTTAGGAATTAACCGAATGTGTAAATTGTAATGTAGAAGTATCCATGTATTATCTGTAACAGTATTGGTTTCGTACTGTGTTGACATGGGTTCGCCATACACTGTGCATGTTCAAGTATCTGGGTATCAAAGCTTGTCTGGCCGATATCTCTTGTTGCACTTCTTGATTATTTTAATTATTGGATCACTGATTTCTGGTATTACTTCGGCCTATTTCTTCTGTCAGCAGTTCAAAGGGCATTTGGAGTCTGGGAGCTGGGAACTGAGGCTGTTTTGTTCAACTTCTCTTAGTTGGGTCTTCTGGGAGTTGAAGAGAACCTGTATCTACAGAAAGTGACATGGGATTTCCACTTCTCCAGCATTATTGTAGAACTAGAACTTCTTTTTTCTTTTATCTTGTCTTCTTTGAATCTGACTCTACTTCCTATTTGGTTAAGTACCTCCAAAACAAACCAGTGTGCTTGTGGGAAGATGAAGATTTTTTATTTATTTATATAAAAAAGCTGGATGTTGATGGCTTGAAAATGCAAAGCAATGTGGTAGGTTTTTGTAGAATGAGATGTAACAGGATTCAGTGCTGAAGTGCGGTAGGTTTTTTATTCCCGTAATCTTGTGTAGGTTTTTGTAGAAGATACTGTTTTGAGTATGAGATGTAACAGGATTCAGGGCAGAAGTCTGGTAGTTCTTTCTTTCTTTTTTTTTTTTTTTCTTTTTTTTTTTTTTTTTCTGTATTATTTTTCGTAAACGTATGGTAGGTTTTTAAAGAAGATACTGTTTTGAGTATGAGATGTAACAGGATTCAGGGCAGAAGTGTGGTTAGGTTTTTTTTTTTTTTTTTTTGTAATCTTGTGGTAGGTTTTTGTAGAAGATACTGTTTTGAGTGTGAGATGTACAGGATTCAGGGCAGAAGCGTACGATTATTGTTTTTTTTTTTTCCTGTACCCATTTTATTTATTTACCACATCTTGCAGTTCTTCGATGAATATATTGAAAACTTAGTTATTTTCTGGATGCAATATTTAACCTGAGCAGGAATTTTTCACGTTTTTCTTGAATATTCAGCGTGTTCCTTTTATTTACCTTGTGGAGGGTCGGCAAAAATATGCAAACCAGGTTGTACCAGTTTATCTATTGTGTTGTTGGGATCATACAATATCCTGAAAGAGCTGGTTTATTGGTGGGTTATAGCAGTTTGGTTGATAAGGAGGATGATGATCGAATGCTGTTGACCTTTTCTCTCAATCATTGACCACATGATAATTATAGTGTCACATGTTGTTGGGCTCAAAGAGCTTCCATCTCCAATAGGGTCTCTCCCTCTTAATTCTGTTGGTCTGATTTCATAAAATCCGTGAACATTCGATTTTTTCTCTCTCATCTCTGTCTCCAACCGTGACAATGGTGATGGTGGCATTAGTGGTGTAGTAACAACAGCAGGGGTGAGTCGGTGGTGGTAGCAGCCGTGATAGTGTAGCAGCGGCGGGGATAGAGGTTAGAAAAGTTTGATTTTGCTGACAATTACTACTGTCCAGATGTCACGCTCTTAGTGGCGTTGGGAGGCTTAGCGTCCAGTGAGCCTGTGAGAACTCTTTATCTACAAATTTTCTGACCGTACAACAAAGCATCATTGATCGAAAATTACAACTGTCTTAACTGCCAGAGCGGAATATGGGCAGTTGATTTGGTAGGCCATCCTTAGGGTCTAAGGGGCAGGTTCCGGGCACCGGTTTTATGCACATGCACTGAAAGCATGTAGAGATGGAACCACCATCATCAATCATGATGTGTCATGCATTTCCGCGTTTATCCAGACTGTCCTGTTGTATTAATCAGGGTTTTTAGTAAATTGTCTAAGAAATGTGTGTTCCGAGGAATTCCTGGTCCTTTTTAACATATCAAACAAGAAAGAAGGCACAATTCAAGCTTCTTCTGTGATCGGGGTTAGCACAGATATGTCATGGGATTTTGGATTTTGGATTTTGGATTTTGGATTTTGGATTTAGGCGGAATATCATTGATGGGAGGTAGACCAAGTGGAGAGATTGCTTGGACACGCGAATTCTCCGTCTAAATTCCTCAGTGGTGGACTTTCGATCTGGGGCTTTGAATTGCAATGGCAGGTTTACAGTTCTATTCTCTTATAGGGCTCTGACTTCCCCATCGAGATCTTCATTTTTGACTTGCTGTATTTAGGGCTCCAAGCTTCCTTCAAAGGTAGTTTTCTTCATGTGGTATGCAACTTCAGGAAAGATTCTGACTTGTGATATCTTGATTAAAGATATATGGATGACTTTTGCTATATGTGCAAGGCGAATGGAGAATCTGTGAATCACCCTCCTCAATTGTCAAGTGGGTAGAGAGGTATGGAGTTTCTTCTTCTTGCTTTTTGGTGTTCTTTGGATGATGTCGAGGACAGTGAAAGACCTTTAGTTCTTACACATAATTGCCTCATCTTGTGGCAGACGCTTATGGAGTATTCTCCTATTCGCGATTCTGTGGGGTTTACGGTGGGGTGGAACCAAAGGGTATTTGAAGATAGGGAGGAGAAGGTTCATTGTATAGGTGGGAGGAGTCTCCCCCTAGACAGACTCCTCCCACCTAATAAGCCATAAAATAGTGGGGCCTTTGTGACACAATTCTTCATATTTTTAACATTTTCCCACCCAAAAACACTATCAACTCTACCATTTTGGGATCGGTTGAATTGAAATCTCAACTTTCAGGTCTTCCTCACCACTACTTTTATATTTGTGATCTCTTGAATAGATTAGTCAACCCGAAGGAGGAGACTTGTAGACAGGAGTCTCATAATGTCTCTTCTTTCTTCTTCATGAGTACATGAATCTCCTAAGGGACATGGGGAGGCTTCAAGTCTTAGGTTTCACATCAAGGACCTCAAACAAAAAAATTTAGTACGCAAATATCTAAATTTGTACAACTTGTTGTGGAAACCGAGAATCAACCACACAATATATGGCAAGGCAAATGAAAAGAAAACAGCCACAAACACAGATTTATGTGGTTCAACGGCAATCTAGATTTTTCAGTATATGCGAGGGAACTATGAATGAATGCAGTGAAGTATTTTTTAACACGGCTTTGCCCTATAACTCTTGGTGGAGAAAGATTATTTCATGTTGTTAAATATTTTTAATATTTTCTGTCTATTTTGACAGGCCTTGTTGGGCGTGGATTCGAGAATCCAACGGTTTTGATAGCATTTAGCTGGCATTCACTTGTTGCCAAAGCAAACAACCTTTGGATTCTCAAAATCCACATCCCACAAGGCCTGTCCCGTGAGCCTATCATAAAAGGCGGGTCACGGGAGCCCAACCTATATTTTAATAATGGGTTGGGTTCCTGTGACCAACACCTTGGTGTACCCTCATAGAAGATGAATCAATGGCTGATTTTTGGTGATAACCCCAACAAAAAATCAGCTCATTCTGAAATTTCTAACCCCGTTAAATATGGTTCTCAAGTTACACGGTGAAAATTGACGGTCCATAATTCTTCAACTTCTAAACCAGTCTATGAATATCAGAATGATTTGATTTTTTGTGAGGAGGATCTCCTCACAATAGAGATTGTCCTCACCAAAAATCAGCCATTGCTTCATCTTCTATGAGCGTACACCAAGGTGTTGGTAAAAAATGTTGGTCAAAACTTTTGGTCACCGGAACCCGACCCTTTAATAATTATCATAATAACTTGCCCAAGTCCATTCATGAGTCACCCATTTGACTCAACTTGACAGACTTCCAAGTCAAGTCGAGTTTTTCAGTTTTAAAACAGTGATACTTAAGATTTTTACAATTGTTTTGACTCCAAAATATATATCTACATTTTTAAATTTCTATAGCGATGCGATACTATTGTAATATTGTAAGTATGATACTACAAGGTCTCTACCCTTGATCACATGGAAGATCTGAAAAAAGAGTTCCAAAATTAGGCATATTTGGAGAAGATTATCTAGAAGCAGAAATCTCAAGGGATAGAAACACCAAATTCATCCACAAAGTATCCAATAAAAGAAGAAGAAACAATTATATCTCATCTATCAAGACCCGGGACAAAACATTTATGGGGGATGGGATCCCAAGAACTCAGATTGGAGCTTTGAACTCTAAACTTTTCTCAGAATCACGCCACTCTAGACCTAAACTAGATGGTCTTCCCTTCGACCATAGTTGTGAGGAGCCTAGAGTAGGTCTTGAGAGAGTTTTCAATGAGGAGGTGAGAGTTGCGATCTTCGAGATGTCAGAAGATAAAGCCCCAGCTTGGTCGGTTTCACTATAGCATTCCTTCATGATTGATGGGAAATCATTAAACCAGATAAGATGAGAGTTTTTGACGATCTCCACTCGAGAAAATTATGGATCTTCACTTGGGGTACACCAATTTTGACAACAAAAAATTGGTGCGGGCCAATATATAGATTAGAAATTTTGTAATGGGATGATTTTTGGTGAGGATGGTCTCTATGGTGAGGAGATCATCCTCACAAAAATCCTAATCATTCCAATGTTCTTAGACTGGTTTAGAAGTTAAAGAACTATGGATCGTCTATTTTTACCTTTAACTTGAAAATCACATTTGATGAGGTTAGAAATTCAGAATGGGCTGATTTTTTGTAGGGGTGATCGATATGTTGAGGAGATCACCCTCACCAAAAATTAGCCATTGATTCATCTTCTACATGGGTACACTAAAGTTATTGTCCCCAAACTTCTACAAGGTCTCTCTACTTTGAAGGCCTCTCTATTCTAAAAACAAACACATGGGTTGGAGTGTATACTCCCTTCACAGTTTAAGTTGTCCAGCACACCCACATCTCTTATCGACAATGACGAGGGACAATAGTATAAGCCACGTGGCACACTCTTAGAGACCACTGATCATATGGATGTTTGTTCTATCCCTAGGTGGACCAACATAACAAACATCAGCATGCTTAGTGATGTTTTAAACCTTTGGATATGAGTACCCCCAAATAATGCACGAAATCTATGGATAAAAATAGACCAATGAAAACGACTCCAATCAATCGTTTAAAAATCACTAATCAGGCTGATTTTTTGGATACAGTCAGTGATCTCTACGAGTGTGCCACACTGCCATGTGTAAGATTCTGCCATGTGTAAGGTGCACGTGCATCACGTGGCGTTCCCCTAATATATATAAGGACATTTGGTCATTGTAGAACTCTTTTTTGAAATAAATAAATAAAAATAAGGGTTAGGATCAGGGGCCAATTATTTTTGACAACCATTTTGGCAGACCCACATAGAAGATGCATCAATGGCTGATTTTTGGTGAGGATGATCTCCTCACCATATAGATCACCCCAAATAAAAAAGTAAGCCCATTCTAAAATTTCTAACCCCATCAAATGTGGTTTTCAAGTTACACGAAAAAAATAGACGGTCCATAATTCTTCAACTTCTAAACGAGTCTACAAATGTTGCAATGATTTGAATTTTTGTGAGGATGATCTCCTCACCATAGAGATCATCCTCACCAAAAATCAGTCATTGATTCATCTTCTACGTGGGTCTGTCAAATGGTTGTCAAAAAATAGTCGTAAAAAATGGTTGTCCCCCGATCCCGACCCTAAAAATAAAACAACCCTCTACTTACCTGCTCACCCTTTTAAACTGTTGTTTGTTAATCTCGTGATCATTCGCCATGGCCTTTTTTTTTTTTTTTTTTTTCTGAAAAATACCACTTCACGGCGATGTTGTTTGCGAGCGAGTAGAACTTTGCTGACGGATCATCCATCGTCAACACGACGGATCACTTTTTGAGCCACGTGGCATATTCTTAGAAACCGCTGACCCTATGGATGTTTGGCTCATCCCCAGGTGAACCTACACGCCAAAAATCACCATGATTAGTGATTTCAAACCTTTGGATCACTGTACCCCCAAAGAATGCTCAAATTCCACTGTTAAAAATCAACCCATGAAAATTCCAATCTAACGCTTAGTAATCACTAATCTGGCTAAATTTATCTCAATAGTCTACCTAGGGTTGAGCTAAACATCTCGTAAATCTCTTAAGAGTGTGCCACATGGCTCATACTGTGGTCTGTCATCAACATTGATGACATGTCCGTTGTCAAATCAGGTCCTCTGCTAGCATTTTTCCTTTCTGAAAAGGCAAAACTACCCCCATAACAACAAATAACAACCTGACACCTTTCCTTAGTCACGTGTGCACCCAGCTGATGGTATACTCTATCGCTTCGCGGAAGAAAAAGGTCCTATTGACCCCAGTTACTGTCCTTGACCACAGTTAGTGTCCATAAAGACAGGCAACATGGAACTTCATGTCGGGTGTCCAATCCATTGTTCCATGTCGTTCACATGCAGTGGGGCCACAGGCATCGATTGGTAGGCCGCTATGCTTGCCGTAAGACAAAAGTAGACCCGAGTGGCTCCAAACCATCAGATGGATATGACATTGGTGGGATCAATTCTATAACAAGTTATTAATCAGATGGTCAGGATAAGTCAAGTAGCATGATTTTTATGTTAACGACAACCCAAGAGCATGGTTGGTAGTCTCGTCGGGATCGGGCGACCCGGATCACCGATCCGATCCAAAGCAGGCTCTGTCTCGCCCTGAGATCACTGTTTTCACAAAGGAGTCTCACTTTGTCTCGAGCAAGATGGGCCGATCCTGTTCTGGATTGGACCTATCCGAATTGAGATCGGAGCCCTCGATCCAGAGACTTTCATCCATGCCCAAGAGTGACCAATGGAATGGACCAATGGTAGTGATTTAATGGAAAGTGAGGGTTTGTCCACTTTTTCAAGTTAATCACCAATTCAAACAATGTGATTTTGGAGTTTTTCTATAGGTTTGGCTACTTCTGTCGGCCCCATCAAATTTACTTATTGAAAGTTGATACATATCCCTCTAATTTTCAAGATGACTTCATTCATCACATCAGCAAATTTGTGGGCCTTTCTTAAAATGAGGTACTATTTGAAAATAGTGGACCGACCTACCAAAACACATTATACTCTATCCTCCATCAACTCAGTGGGCCATCTTGTTTATCCCAATCGTAAAATCAATTTGAACCTTTGGATTTGGGGTGATCTATAAATGTTGTCATACCATTACTGGCTGTCGCAAAAAGTAAGATTTCTTGACATGATATAAAGATCAATCTATGGCTCTGAGGTATCAATCTCACATTCTCACTAGGGATGTTCCATAAGCATATTAAACAGTTCAAAGGGGAGAAGCATCGATCAGTTTGGGATCCACCATTCAGTGGGTCCACCTAAGTGAACTCATTGATCAAAATCAAATCTGATTGGATGATACCCATTGACCTGTTTTGTGGAAAAGAGTATACCAAATGGTCCATGAAATGTCAGGATATTGAATGGTTCATCATCATCATTATATGCCTTGTACCAACGATATAGGATCGGGTGTACGAATTTTGTTCCTCCATTCAATTTTGTCTAAAGCTATCTCTTTCGTTAAAGGAAGTTTTTTAAAATCTTCTCTCAAAAACTCATTTTACGTCTGTTTAGACATTTCCCTCACCCTTTGAGATCCTTCGACTTGCACATTACTCTTCCTTGATGCTGTCACATGTCTTCCTTGAATGCGATCAAATCATATCAATCAACTCTCCCTTATTTTCTCACTTTTTGAAGCTATCACTAAATTTTCACAAATGCTTTCATCTCTAATTTTGTCTTTTCTCGTCTTACTACACATTTATTTCAACATCCTCATCTCAACTACACTCATTTTATGAATATGTTTCTTAATTGCCCAACATTTTACATTGTTGATGATGCAACTTGATCCAATAAAGAGATACGATCAATGTCAATATCTCAAGATTTAGAATCCATCAAACATAAAAGAACTCTCAAATGAGCTAAATCATGAAATATTATTGATCAAAAACTGTCTTTGCCTTTCGACTTACAACCTATTTAATGTAAAAACAAAAATAAGTAAAATAGAAAAATTATTAAAAATGACAAAATCGAACTAAACATGAAAACTGATAATACTAGCGCCTAGAAATATGTCAGAATTGACGGTGAGTGATTTTGACTTCTATAATTAAAGTTATTGTTAAAATAAAAACCTTCTTAAAATAGCAAAATTGTCGTTTCCACCAATTAAATGATGAAATTTGACTGAAAACATATTACATCACGGCAAAGCAGTGAGTATTGTGAATCTCGTCGTTTCCTTTCAAGAATGTCTGATCTTGTGTGATTTTGACACTATTGACAATTCCGTTAATACCTGTTGTGTCCCATTTTCATGAACAATTCCATTAATGCCCGTTATGTCCCTTTAATACCTTTTGAGCTTTTGACGGTCTAAAAGCTGCATGAAAGAATTCGCTACTTGTTCTACATCAGTTGATGTAGTGCTTTACACTATATCACCGATCCCAAGCTCGAATGAATGAAGAGGATTACGTTAGGGTTGGTAACCAGAGTAAACCATGAATCCTGTAGATTGGATGGTTGTGATTATTTAATTGCTTTTATCTTTGATTTAAGAGATCTCCTTAGAGGAACACATTGAATGATGAATCCTATGTGACAAGTATGTTGACCTTGAAGTGTGTTTGTAGCTGTTATTACTAGTCTATTGTTAGAGCTGGTGTTCTTTGTTTACCTAGTAGTAAAAAGATTAAACACTAAAACAAAGAACTCATAAATGAATTGCAATATGTATTAATTGAGAAAACATAAGCAGTAACAGTAACAATACATGAATTGTAGATAATTTCAGCAGATGAAGCAAGTCCAGAATTAGAACAGTAAATAAAATAGAAATGACCTTATCAATTTAATAGAGGAGGTTGAGGTATGCATTCAATGTGCCGTGCTAATGCAGATTTTGTCTTTGCACTTCGAGAGTGTTGCTGATCAGATGTCTGCCCCAAGATTCAAAGTCGATTGATGATAAGCAGTATTCTAACACCACCAGTACTAAGAAACTCACAGTAGAGATATCTTCAAAAAGAAATTTAGAAGAGAAACGATCAAATAAAACACAATAAAAGAATATGGATTAAGAGACTGCATGTGGAGAGGTTTCTTCACTTCAATAGAGGTTTTTTGTTTCTGATTTGTCATTTTTCAGGTTTTAGTATTTCCAATGAGACACTCCTCTCCCTCTCCTTATATGGAGTTGGAAGAGAGCCGTTTACTAGAATGGTATGTGTTTACTTTCTCTCCCAACCAACTCTTAAAAATCTAAATTGGGTAATTGGGTAATTGGGTAACAACGCACAAGGGATGTAGTAGTGTGAAGTCATGTGAAATCAGAGACAAAGAAGAGGACAAGACTCAATAAAGTTTTATAACATGTCCCCTGCCTCCTCTCTTTTGGTTTTCTTCTCTTCCTGGTACAGAGTTAAATATGGAGATAATAAGTTAAGGCTGTTCTTTTCTACCCAGCTAAATATAGAGACAACTGCTAAATTTAGAGCAACATTATCTTTTCCCCAATAACAACCAATGTCTATGTTTAGATCACATTTTCCTTCTTTATTTATGGATGTTGTCAGTCTAAATGATTCCAAATCTGTCAACGTTCTAACAGAGAAAACAAATGCTTATCCAAAAAGAAAAGAGCAATATTAATGAAAAATGAAGGAAAAGTGGAAAACCTTAACCCCAGAAAGAAAACCCTTTTTAGCTTTTTTTATTGAAAAAGAATTCCAGTATTACACATCAAGGATTCCACAATAATATGACAATTCAGCTCTAAAAATATTTATTTTCTTTAATAAAATCTCATTTTAACTTAAAAATTTAGAGAGAAAAAAAGAACCCATAATTCATCACAAATAAAAATAAAAAAACAAAAAATAATAATAAAAATTTAGACATCAAAAGATTCAAAATTAAGATCCATTATTTTCAAAAAAAAAAATCATTTAAAATAGATTAAATTCATCGTAAGCCTTTTTCTCAACAGTATGGGTCGATTGCAGAATCATGTTCCTCTATTCAATCCTATCTAAAGCCATCTCTTCCGTTAAAAGTAAAAAAACAACACAGAAAGAGAAGAATCCATAAGTCATTATAAGTGGGATTTACATAGATTCCAAAGTTTTCTCTAAAATTGGAAGAACAAGACCCAAGAACTCCATTTTAAACTAGGAATTAAGAGAATATTAAGGGGAAAAAACATTTATAAGAGAGAACCCATGATTCATCATAACTTATATAATACAGATTCCAAATTTGATCTCCTCCCCTCAATTAGAAGAACTAAGCAAACATCAGAGGTTACTTGTTATGTTACACATCTTCTCTTCTTCCATTGTGCTGCTAGTCTGCTAGTCTGCTAGTCTGCTACTGCTATCTAATCTTTCTTCCCCAATTACAAATACACCCTCCTCTACCCCACATTACTCCAAAATTAACCCAAAAAATCAGAAATTAACAAAAATATAAGAACCATAGGAGACCATACCATCATCACCATCATTACCATTATCATTACCCATTAACACCATCATCATCATCTTCATCATCATCTTCATCAACATCAACATCAACGCCTACCTTGGCCTCCCAGTAGAAGCTCCACCGCCACCACCACTGCCCGAGCTGCCCGAACTGCCTTTCCCAGGCCCACCACCACCCACAGCCATCTGATGATACGAACCAGAGCCATACATCTGCCCTTGATGATGCCCCATCATCATCATGCTCGACTGCATACCACCATATATTCCACTTCCATTGAAACCACCTCCACTGTTCCCAGAATTTACAACACCACCATTTCCACCACCAGCGGCTCCTCCTCCACCACCCGCGCCGCCACCTGGGCCTTCCTTCTCGCCTTGTCGTCCCATCGTGGTTTTCTCTCCTTCCATCTCTCGAAACTTCTGGAGATATATCTTCAATGGCTCCACGTACTCTTCGAACCCTAAAGTAGTCATGGCCCAGAGAAGATCGTCACCGTTGATTGTCTTTCGCTTCTCTCTCTGACACTTATCTGACGCTTCTCCGGTGATAAAGCTGATGAACTCCGATACGCACTCCTGTACGGTCTCTTTAGCGTCCTTCGAGATCTTCGCGTTGGCGGGAAGGGCTTTCTTCATGATCCGGCTGACGTTAGCGATGGGGAGGAACCTGTCCTGCTCTCGCGGCGAGAACTCACTGTTTGCGTTGTTGTTATGCCCACCGGAATCATTGTCGGAATCCGCCATTAAATCTGACCGAAGAGATCAGGAGAATTCCAATTCTAAGGATTCTTCTTTTACCGAAGAAAGAAAAATCGATCTTTTATGTTTCAGCTATGAGAAATAGGAACTCGAGGAGGAAGAATCACGAAATTGGGATTATAGCCATTAAAACACAGCGAAAAAGCTCCAAGTTCAGGAATTGCGACGATAAAAGAGCAAAATTAAGGATTTCTCCGGCCTCAAATGAAAGTAGTTAGGGTTTCAAGCAATTCGAGAAAGAAATCATAAACTCACTGGTTACAGGAGAAGAAATTATTGTTTTTTCCGTAGAAATTGATAGAATTAAGGTCTTTTCAGGAAAAACAAGAAAATTGATTGCTCTTCTCCTGCAAAACAGAGAGATATGGGTTTCAAAGTGAAGATTTGGGAGAAATTCAGAGACACAACCAAGAAAGTAAGCTTTTTTCTTGATAGAATCATGCGTTTCAGGTGAAATTTGCCCGGAATTCGAACGGACAGCGTGATTTGTTTGTCTCCGGTGAGGGCTTCAAGACGCCGGGAAAGGCTCTGCAACGAAGGGATTTTGCAGAGAAGCTTGGGTAGCGAATGCCGGGTCCGTTGGATCTACGGTCTAATATCGCATCGTGTGCGACACGTGGTTGGTCTAGGACCGTTTGTTTCACGATAAGTATGCGTTTCGTGGATGGTCGCTTACCGTTTGATTGGTAGAGGGACCGGAAGATCTAGGCCGTCTGAACCATCTGGCACATCGTCAGTGAGAAGCGGATGTCTAGAGAATCTGCAATCGAGTTGAGAAACTTAAGCCAGTTAATGGATTGGCTCCATCCCAAGCCAAAAACCATTTTAGATAGGTCAATGTGGTCGTGAGGCTCATCATCCTCAATTGACATTACCTCACCATGCCTCATCAGTTGATCATGACCATTCAATTACTGCCAACCTTATCTTTTCGGGCATAATCCTGAAAGTAGGACCGATTAAATACTTTTAACCACGTGATGCACGAACTTATTCTATTACGCTTGAAATTTTACTGGTCCGTAGATCAGACGGTTGTCATCTAGTGAGGTAAGTCCAATTGGTGATAATGGACCGTACGTCCATTAAAGATCACCTATTGTTTAATTTATTGTTTAACCCCCCCCTTTATTAGATGTTTGGAGCTTGTGAGTGTTCCACTACACAAGTGGAGAGTTTTGTCGCTAGCTAACTTGAATTTTGACTTTTGACTTTTTTTTAGGTTAGTTTACACATATCAATCTATTAAGTAAATTGGAGTGCGTGGGGACCACCCACCATCTCAAGTTGGTGGGTCCCCCCCACCTTATCTCGATCCTCAGGAGATGATCAAGTAAGTGGGCCCTTAATCTCAGAACCTTCCAATCAGAGACCCATTTTTTGCCATTATAATAATTAATGGAATGATCTCGAATGTTTGTAGAAAGATCATCATCACGGTTAGCGGTGATGAGAAGCTTACACACCAAACATTCAGTGCGTAAGAACACACTGGATTACTGTTCTGATAAATTACATTTGGACCTTAGCGCAATAAAAGGTATTGTTTCAACTTTCAACAAGTTTATGGATTTGGAAGACACGGGGGCCCACCGCGACTCCGACCTATTTGTTCTAATATTACAGGGTGGTTTGAAGTTTTGAGTCTTTTGACAAAAACCTGCACTGTGGTCCCACCTCTTCTTTCTTCCAATCGCTATTCACCCCGTAAGATTTAATTCACGTGTACTGTATTTTACCGTTAGGAGTGATAAGATTTTGGACACTTTCTGTATCCATTCAAATAGCACGTGCCTTTCCGTATCCATTTGAACCGTTCAACCTGTGGTGGGGACACCTGCGAGAAACTTACAAACTGCGTTATCTGAACCATTGATGTACGACTTTTCTTTTTTCTTTTTTCTCAATACCAACCGTGATTTCTAACAAACGTTTACTTTGAATGGTCTAAGGTCATCTGATCCACAAAAGCGTTTCTGTAATCTATCAAGAAAATGATGAACAACTAATTCAACGGTCTGCATCATTGTTCAAGAGACTTGGCATGAACACAAATAGGGGTCCCATGTTTAGAAATCATATCTTGAAAATGCTGCAATACAGATCACACTCGTCACAGCCTTCCTAACTTTCTTGATAATCGACGAACACCAGACATACACAGACAGGCTTATTCAAGATCTCAAGGGAAGGTCCCAACAATTATAAGAACAATGTCTAAATGTTACAATGAAAAGTTCAGGAGAAGATATAAATGAAAATGGGACTCAAGTCCGTCGTTCTTGCACGACCCACACAACTAACTCATCGACCTAGACTTTTCAATCAGTAGGGTCGGATATAATAAATAAGATGAGATCATCAATGCACCAACAATTGTCCAAGTTTTATCGTGGGATCAGATGGTTAAGTTAGTTGAGATGGACTTATTTTGGGTGTGCATCATCCAAGATGGAGCTCACAGAAGGACTTGATTAACAAGGCAATGGACCGCGTGTGTTGCACAAGTATCACGGACCGTTGAAGAAAATGAACCTTAAGTCTATCAGTTAACACCTGTTTATGCCATTAATGTTGTACAGATCCATTCGATTACTTGGAGGGGCGTTCCTACGGGTATCAATGGAGGGTGGTCAGCTAAAATAAATACTAGAAAATCACTATAAATCTATGTTTATGTATACATAACATGTCATCACCTACAACAGCTTGAGCAGTACCACAGCCCATTGCCCCAAAATACCTGTTTCAGGTTGCTGGCAACAAACCACTCTACACCATAATTAGAGCCAGACGGCCCTAGCAGGCAATAGGAGGGCACATTGGAGGCACAATAAACTTAAAACAAAGATAAAACATGGTAAATATCAATTTTCTCAGTTTTTCTTAGCAGTCAAGCCTCCACCTTTTGGCCAGCAGGTTCTGGATCCTCTTCCTTTTCGGCATCGCCTTCACCATCGTCGTCATCCTCGTTTTCTTCTGCTTCATCAGCTAGTTTGGTTAGCTCTTCCTGGATCACAAGCTTTATAGCTGACTTTCTGGAAGTGAGATCCATTTCAAAATGCCGGGCTGAAAACAGGTAGTAGAATTCTTTCAGCCACCACATAAAAATTTTACTATGAAAAGTTGGTGGATGGGATGTGCAAAATTAACATAATTATAAGGGAGTACCATAGTGCATGTGGGGTGCACCAAATTGGCACGCTTTTCCTCTAGACTGCTAACCATGCATGTAAATAACATGATTTTGGTGTTATACCTCTTTCCAGGAGGTGCATCATAGTCTACATTCCCTAACACCTCACATGCTACCAAATTAAAATGTGGATACTTTCAGTACACCCAAGGCTGGTTACATCATAGAGGGATAGAAATACATCAGTTTGTTGTTAATTACCTCAATTAGTAGCATATTGATATATTCAAATTAGTCTTAAAAGATCAAGTTCCCTTTTTTGGGGTAGAAAGATCAATGTTACCCTTTAAACATAGAATAGCTATTAAAATGTAAGGGGCTGTTTTGGAAATTTTATATGTTTTTATTACTGGGAAATAAAGCTGTGGTGTATGTTTTCGCTTTAAATAGTAAAGAGGTGGATAATGTATTGATGTATGTTCCTCGTCTTACAATGCTCAGTTATGGTCTACATACCAGGTGTCATACAAGAGTAGTGAACGGTGAAGCTGTTGGTGAAACCATGTTTACGCTTTAAAAAGTGAGGATAAGAGATAGATAATGTATTGATATATCATCCTAGTCTAACAGGGCTCAGTTATTGGTCTACATACAGTGATAGTCAGACACGTGTCCCTGATGCGTACAGTTATGTATTCTATTGGTGTTTAGACTTTGGACCACAGAAGGAATTCACCTAAGATATCTTCAATCCTATTAAGTCAATTCAATGGAATGAACTTTTTTCTTCTCTTTTTTTTTTTGTTTTTTTGGGTAGGCATCCAAAGGAGTGATTTTTTTATTTGACGAGTCCAAAGGAGTGAGCTTCACCATCGTACAAATGGACATCTCTCTGACTGTTATCCTTTGACAGTCCAAAAAATGCCACGGATGGTGAAGACCTCTTTAGTTTATGCTTCATGATTGATGGTCCAGATAAGTAAGCATTTTAACATGCATGGCATAGTACTGTTAATTTAATGCCACAGTAGAACCCAATATTACCCTTTTAAAATGCAAATTTATTACTTCATTTGGAATAGATGAACATTGAGAGTGCATACCAAGTTTCTTGAGAATGTCGGTGAACGTTGCCTGCAAAATATGAGTGATAAAATACAAAATCATGTTATTGATGATGACCAATAAACAGAGGCACAGGATTAGTATCAAGTGATAAACCAGAAAACTAATAAATTCAAAAGTTTAACAAGTTGTCTGAAAGGATAAAATGGACCAAACCCAGGAGTAGGGGAGGGGGCTGTCCTCCCTACCCATATTGCAAACATGGCCACATGGAAAGAGATAAAGATCGCCATTCAGTGGGCCCATATGAAATCACCTAGGACTAAAAAGGATCCAGTCACATGATCCCGACCATCCAAGCTATGGTATATTCTGGATGATTAGAAAAATTTACGACCCACAGAAATGTCCATAGATCAGAAGAATAGGATCATCAAACGCAGGCCCTAGACCAAACACGCTGGAATGGTGAATCCTAACCCCATGCCATGTGTACAACACAGGTAGGCATGACATCCTGAGTTGACAGTTCCTTTTTTTCGGATGTTACTGAGTTTTTACCATCAAACTTTGGAGAATTTTCGGAAAGCTGCTTACCGTGTTAAAGTCAACTTCTTTCAGAATTTCACAGACCACCTTCCTTAGTTCATCTTCAGTTGGACCAGATACCTCTTTGGGTTTATCCTTCCCTTTAGTCACCTTTTTACCTTCATAAAACCAGGAACAATTTCAGGTCGTAATTGACAGGAAGAATACATTAGTTATTTTCTTTTTGAACTTCCTCTAGCTGGAGACTAGTTATGTGCCTCAGATTGAAAATTGAGAAGCTTGAAGCAAAACATTTTTTCTGTTTTTGACAACAGAAGCAAACAGTATTCCACTATGTTAGGAAGGGAGAAGAGAATAAAGAAAAGAAATATCACGAGTATTACCAGCTTTCTCTTTGCTGGCTTTGTCCTTGGTGGCAGATTTGGATGGAGTTGAGGTTTTCTTCTTAGCTGTTTCCTCATTTTTCTTCTTCCTTGAGAAGACTCTTGGACTTATATCACTGATATCATCAACCTTAGAGTGCTTGGATGATGATTTAGTAGGTGCTTTTCTGGGTGACGTGACAGGAGTGGCTTTCTTTGGGGTTGCTATTTTCTTGATTTTAGTTTTCGCAGAAGATTCCTTCTTTGATGATGACTTCCTTGAACCCCGTTTGCGTTTTCCCGTTTCCTCTTCAGATTCATCTTCCTTTTCCTCACTTTCAGAATGCTCAGCCACCTCATCCTCAGATCCATTGGGAATACCATTCTCATTTTCTTCATCTTCCTCTTCTTGAGACTCATCTTCCGTTTCAGGTGCACTCTTCTCCACCTTAGGAGTGTCTTCAGTCTTTCTTCGTTTCTGTGGAATATAACGGTAAATCCAACGAAAGATATAAAGAAACAACAATACAAAGTAGCCAAATCAACACAACAAATTGAGGCTTTTTCACATATTTGCATGATTCTGAACTTTTTTTTCAAAAAACTTCTAGGGTCAGTTTGGATCAACATTTTACACCCAAAAAATAAAAAAAGGAAAAAAAAATTCCTGCAAAAATGGTGATCCAGTCATACCCTTAGATTTACATTTCTCGAATTGATCAAAAATAAATTTGCTATATTAGGTGACTTCCACCCTCTGCAACAGAAAGCTTCCACATATAAATACATCAACATTTTGTAAAGAGATCTCTGTTAGTTATTGTAATGCAGTGGTTACGTGGCAAACAAACAGGCAATGGAACTAGCAATTCAGTGGGCCACAAAGAGGAGTTTGCATAGTAAAAAATTAACCTGTCAGTTGATTGTAACCCAAATAATTGACATTTTTCTCCACCATTCCCATATTGTATCTAACAATCCAGAAAGATGAGCTGGATCAGGTGGTTCCAATCATCTAATCAAGTAGATTTGGCACAGCCAAATAAGACCTCTGTTCACATGCACATCTATGCCATTCATAAACTACATAGCCTGTATGACTAATAGAATTATTTCTCCTCATTTATATTATCATCAGAAGATATATGATAAATATGTAAATAATTGTCTAACCATAAGGGGATGGAACAAATCTATCCAGCACCAATATTCTTTTCCAAAACCCAAAAATTCTACTACACTATGAAAACATTTTTTTTATCAATCAATATATACTGCCAAATCCACGAATCCTAGTTGTGGGGTTCACCAAGAAAAGAGGGATACCCTTGCTGAGCGCTTCGCAGGCGTGCCTCCGGACTTTGATGCACTTCCTTTGGTTGCCCTCTTACGCTTTTTAGCCTTACTTGACTGATCACACACAAGAAGCAAAAGAATGTAAGACACCAGAGCCAAACGCACTTCTCTGAATAATGACATCTGAATAACACAGTTCCAGCGAGGCAAACAAACCTGCTCCTTTTCTGCAAGTAACACGTCAGTTGTAGCATGAGGGGCCGCCAAAAAGTCTATTAGTTTGGTCACAATATCTTCCTGCATGTTAAAGTTTCATGCTCAGCTTCAACAGTCAAAATGACATTTAAAAAAGGCTACACGGTTATGTCAACTGGGCTAGACTTTTCATCCGTAAAGGAAACAACAATTTTGGCCTTGGCATGACCCGCCATGCATCAATCCAAGCATTGATTTGGTGGACCACCTCATGGAAGGGCTGTACCCAAAAATTACATTGATCAGCGATCATAACCATTCTTTCATGAGCAAAAACTTGGAGAGTTAAGAGAATGATGGTCTAACAGCCTGAAATGAAAGAAAATTCATTGGATGGTTAGGAATTTTAGGATTGTTCGATTTCTTTTGGACTTTCACACATCCAAGAGGTAGTGCACCATTTAAACTATAACAAAGCTTATCTTCCATTACTGACAACACTTTCCAGCGCCAATATGTAGCAGTGATAAATCAACAAACCTTTCTTGTTGTAGTTTTTGCAATGTGTATATCAAGGACATCGCAGAATTCCAACAATTTCTCTTTGACACATTTGTCAAATTTTTCTTTTATTTTCAATTTTTGCTTTTCCTGCATTTAATACAGAGTTCAAATTAGGGAAGCTCAAAGAGAACGTGTCAAATTAATCATCACTGTCCATCCACTAAATCCAAAATATCAAATCAGTCAAGTACTTAGAAGCTAAAAAAGGAATAATTGAGTCCAGTACTCTGATAATGGAGAAAAAACGTAAGATGTTCAAATGATCAAATCCCTTCCTCAAGTATGAATTACTCTACCTCATTCTCATGCCACACAAAGCCTGAAAACTGCGAAAGATTATTCTTGACATTAAATGCCTGCAAAATAAAGGAC
Organism: Euptelea pleiosperma; assembly: GCA_035048495.1. NCBI lineage: Eukaryota > Viridiplantae > Streptophyta > Magnoliopsida > Ranunculales > Eupteleaceae > Euptelea > Euptelea pleiosperma. Next base: position 3,387,034 of record CM068545.1, read on the forward strand.
GGAAAGTCACAGAAAAGCTCATTTTGGACTGTTCAGTGACACCAATTAAAAAAAAATAACCAACCCAAATTGCAAATGTCTGCGCATATTTGAAAAGGAAACAACTGAACCACACAAAACAGCTGTAATCAACACAAGAACGATGCAACGCATTGCCATATTAATATATTATATGCTTCACTCAATCTCTAGATCTAGTGTACATGCTCATGGATTCAGACTCCAATTGACGGTGCACCTCATATAAATGGATCATAGCCAAAAAAATGAGACAATTTAATATTCCAATTCCAAAACACACAGAGCGAAAGAAAAAGGAAACAAAGAAAGTTAAGGGACAAGGGTTGGCCATGAAATGTTCAATTGATCAGACAATATTTGCATCTAAAAACCAATAAGCTTATGCATACATGCAAGCAAAAATAAAATAAAATTGTGGCATACACATCCAAGCAATGACTTTGATTGGAAAGAAGGGATCAATGAGAATGTCTACTATTATACACTCAGATGGTAGGAATACAGTAAGGTGGAGCGGAGTATCCTATCAGTCCCCGATCCCCACCCTAACGACAAAAAAAAAAACGAACAAAAATGTACAAGCATTATTTAAAATGAAAGGAGCTACATTAAATTCAGACCTATTGTGGTCAGTCTTATCATGATACTTAGACATTATTTGCAAGAAGATTGGAGAAAAATGGCTATCTTGTTCCCAAAGCAACTGAGAATGCCAAACCCGGAAGACAAACCTAAATTGCAGATTACCAGAAAGCATTCCAAACACATAACCAGTGTTCGAAAACTTGAGAACTCGACTTGACTCGAAAGTCAGCTTGAAAGCTAGACTTGAATTTATACATCTCAATATTATTTATGCATACAGTCCACGCCATTCAAGTAGTGCACAATGTTGTCAATCTAATCCATCCAATCATTAAGCCCATTTAGAAGATTTTTAGACCAAAATTTAATTTACTTTGATTATCTTTACGATCACATAAAAACGTTGACCTTCAACAATAAGAAAAAAAAATGTATTGATTACCACTCTGTTTTTCCTCATTCTTTTTTTTATTGGACCGCCATATCAAAAAACATGCCACCATTTAAAATTTGGAAAATTTTAGCATCCCTAAGACAATACTATAGCATGTTTTCAAACCATTAAATGTTGTTTGGGATTTGTGTGGTGGTCTTCGAAATTCGTGTGGCTATAATCTCGATGCACATCAGCGGTCTGCACCTTGGGACAGCATGCTACATATCATTCTAATGCCTATGCTAACACACTTCATAATCTTATACACCCGTTACATTATAACAATTATAGAACCTTGTGTAGCCAATATTTCTGAAAAAGGAAAGATACTTCTGGCTCATGGACCCGAAATGATTACTAAATCAATTTGAAAGGGGTCCTTTGTAAAAAGAAAGATTGAGCTCCTCTTATAAAAAAGAAACAAAGGACGACATTGGGATCCTGTTTCAGCCATGGATCGAAGGGCCTAATATAATGGAGCAGAAGGGAGCATGGAGGTTGATGGAGTTGGGAAATCTCACGAGTACACACACACACACACACACACACACACAAATATGAGTTTTAGAGATCCAAGTTTTACATTGAGTCCATCTGAAAACCAGCCGAGTCGGGTCAACTCAGTCTAGTTTCAAGTTGACTCAAAGAGTTTTTAAACACTGGTTTAGACCAAGAAGTTCCAGACAACTTCAATTTTTCATAACTGGAAGTAGATTAAATAAGAGTGAGCACCCATAACAAAGCTGGATGGGAAAAACAAGTACTACAGTTAAAAGCATATGCATACATAGTTTAAAGTACCTTTCCCCTTCTTCCAAAAAGAATCATGTGAAGCATTTTGAAAGTCTCATCAGTCCTCTTTCTTGATAGCTTGTATGCCACTGAAATATTACAAAAAAGCATGGTTCAGAATATGTCATAAACTGAAGAATTAGATTTTAACTCACCTGCTTTTCCATATGGATAAACATCATATGTGGAACATCACAAATAAATACCAAAAAACACAAGTAAAAAACGCATGAAGTGCCTATCATTTCAAGCACCCACACCAACAATGTCATACATTGTTAATAACAAAAAAGTGCAGCAGCAGAGTACATTAACAATATAAATTTCAAGAAGTGGTGCCCCAATGACCAAGATGCCCACTTAATAATCTAACGTCTAGAACAATTACTACAAAGAGGTCAAGTTTACATGTAAACATGGCTCGGACATTTCATCTCAGAATATCTCCACAAACACTTTTGGGTATAGGGGGTGACCAAAACGATATAATGGGGGTTAGTTACGGATTTATCTCAGATTCTCTCGCCATTGTAATTCTTTAATTGATCATGACCTACCTCGAGACCGAGACTTTAAACCATGCAAATATCATAATAAAAATATAAATGGCCTGTATTGCAAGTGGAAATATATGAACTTAATCCCATGGTCATCATCCAAGTCTTGTCCCATATTCCCAACTATTTGTAATCAGTTTGCATATTTTGTTCCACCATACCATTCTATTCAGGGCCATACTGCTAATATATATTCCTTCTAAGCATCTCTCATAACCCCCAATGCATGTCCTTTAAGACCTCCCCTCTTTTTTAAAGCCTTCAACTTGCACCATGTGCCACTTCTGTGTGGTGCCATCAATGGCCTTGCACATGATAAAACCATATCAATAGACTCTCACTTATTTGAGCTACTCCCAGGTTAATGGGTACTCTTATTTTTATTTATTTTTGCTTCATCCTGCCTCTCATTCATCTCAGCGTCCTCATCTGGGCTATGTTCATTCTGTCTACCCCAAACTTATACAACATAAAGCATTGTGACCCTTACTATTGCCTTCTAATTTTTTTATGTAGTTAAATTCCGCATCAACATAACACAATAATAATAAAAATAATTCATTAAGAAGCCTTGGAAGCAACAAAATGTTCTCCGTCACTGTATCATTTGGTTTCAAGGATTTTAGACCACTAGCACCATCCTCAATGGATGTTGAAGTAATTCTAGGACGTCAATTGCACAAGCACAATTTCTTGCCACATCTCAAGGGTAATAATAGAGGACCTTGTTTTCCAGCTGTCATCTGTTACCTTTTTTTATACACAAATAATATCATTAAGAGGTCATGACAGCAAAAAATTTCAAGTACAGCAATAATTGTTTCATTTGCATTCTGAGATTCAGGCTACTAGAGGTGTCCTCAAAGAATGTCAATAGTGACTTTTGGATCCAAATGTGCAAGCACAATTCCTTTCTACAACTCAAGGGTGAAAAATAAAGACCTAGCTTCAAAACCATGTCAACTGATACTTTCATTATAAATAACAAAATTTCATTAACAATAAGAAAAACAAAGATTAGTAGACTTCCCACGTACAAAGCTTATGGAATAACGCCATCTTTAGCCAATGAATAGGCTCACAAGCACATCCAAGGGTATGACGATGTACCATTCATTGTTAACATATTAATATCATAAATGATTTGCAAATCACCACATGCTATCTGCTTTTCCAGAGACCTGTGAATAACAGTGTGAGATTCACCTACTGCTTATGAATTACGTGCCTTTGACCAATGAACTGCCCTCATCACCTACACATCTCTGAGCATTATTATACACTGTCCATCTATACTTGATAATATCAAAATATAACATCTGCAAATCGCACAGGATAATATAAAATACAATGTTTGTGTATCACAACAGGCTGTCTGATTTTCCAAAAGCCTACTTATGTATAACACTATGGGAGTCACTATCTGCGTCTTAATAAGCGGTGAGAAACTTATTAATCAAGAGATGTTCAATCTTGTGAAAGCACTCCAAAAACGTTCTAACTTTTCTCGAACCACTGGTCGAGCTTTTCACCTCTAAAGGACTTCTGGAAGTCGATCAAAAGATCACATATTCGCAAAGCAATTCAACCACCACTTCAATGGAGAAGTGAAGAACAATTTTCTTGGATAAAACCTTCATAATCATAAGTTCACGTCTTATTTTAGAAACACCACTGAAACCAGATAATGCTGGAAAGAACTAATTATGCCTGAAGTTAACCTTGACCCTACTCTTTCCAATTCTACAATACGTAATTTCTTGATTTGCCAATCTTTTTAGTAAAAACAAAAATTCCATTCCACTCACTCTCAAACTTCTTAACTCTCAAATCAATGAAAACTATCAAAGAAGTCAGCTAAGCAATTAGGATATTTTGACTTCAAAGTTAAAAATTTGAAAGTGGTAGTGCCCTAAAAGATTCTACTGCGGCATCTCCCACACGCCCCAACACAAAGCTAACAAAGCCTTTTCCATTATTCATCAAAATAAAAACAAAAACAAAACAAAAAAAGCATTTTCCAAGAAAAATTTCCCAATTTTCCCTGCAACCAGAACCATATGGATAACTACTCAGGTAATCATCAATCAGCTTCATCATCCTATGCCTAAGGCAAAATAAAAATGCTGTGTGAGCCAGATGGTTGAATACTTGAATCTGTTTGAGCCAAACTCTGATCCTTCTAACTTTTGTAGTTTTTAATTGTTTTCATATTAGAAAAATCAAGATTGTAAAACTTTGGTACATTTTCTACCTGAAGATTAACCAGCTTAGATAATCCGACTAGCAGAAATTGAAGTGTTCGTGCTTTGCCACTATTTAAACATTATGTGTGCTGTGAATCAGAAGTTGTCCCCATGTTTTCTGTTGAAACCCACAAGCAAAGCAACTCCTCTATCTTAACTGGTTGCTGACTGAAACTTTACCACATCTACTCACTGTAATTTGTAAATCTAACTCCTCTAGATCACAGGTTCCTACCTTCTATTGCAGTAACGTAACTTAATCCAAAATTCTTTCTTCCTCGTATCTGGCCTTTAACTTTTTTGTCTCTAGCATATAGACAAGTCATTCAAGGTAGAACCGCCTTCATCCCATTTTATGGCTAAAAAAACCACCATCATCATCATTATTGACTTATCCAAACTATAAGAAGACCACCCAACAGGTAAATATTTATATAACAGGGGCCAGGGGCAGCTGGATAAAAATCCAATTTAGGAGCCACAATAATTTTCATACATACATACATACATGTAGATATATCTATGATAACATAATTCCTTTTTAATGGATAAAGAAAGAAGCAAAGAAGGAGAAAGGCAACAAAATTTTATGATTTGGGTACACGCATTTCTTTTGTAATAAAGCATTATTTAAAATTTATTAGCAAATTATTGCCCTTCAGATACACTTTGACCACTTATCATCTAATTGAACAACAGAGCAACCAACCCAATATCTGAAATTGCCTCCCATTGGCGAACTAACAAAGTAAATATTAACCACTATCCCACTTTTTAACAAGTAGGGAACCATCAAATGTACTACAGGTCCCAAATTTCCCCTATTCTTACATTTTACAATCATCCGACAAGAAACTATTCTGAAAAAGCGGTCTCTGGCATGACCTAGGACTAAATACCAGAAGCTACTTAGAGCCTGTCACATCGAAATATACCCTTCAAAACTTTAGAACGTTCTTCACTATATTATAGTTTCAAGGATACAACTACATTTGAAGAAACTAAATACAACAGAAATTATAAGCAAATGCCCCCATCCTTTCTAAAAATTAATAAGTTAAACATGTTGAAAAGATTAAAAAAAAATTGGACGCTCATGGGGATCTAAGAACACTAACATAATAAAAACACCATTTGATTTAGAACAAAGGTTGGGATAAGCTCAACCAGTCATTTAGTGCTTTCACAGTGGTTCTCTTTGTTTGTTCATTCAAGAAGACCTAAATATATAGTCTCTCACCTTTTTGAATCCTAAGAGAGAGAGAAGAAAAATTGGAAGTTCATAAAACCAAAATCACATCAAAGAAGACTTAAGTGATGGGGTTAAAATTTTACCCCATCTCCCAAGCATGAATATTTTCTTGGGCTAGAGTCAATAAGTGTTTAAAAAGGCAGGCGAGGCTTGTGCATCAAGGCTGGGCATAAGCAAAAGGATTCGAGGTGTGTCCTAAAAGGTGTACATCCACTGAAACGCACACCTCAAACAACGAGGTGCACATGTTAAGTCGATGCCTCACCCATATATCTATTTCATTTTCTTATTCTTTTTATATTTTAATATTTTATCCTATATCTCTTTCATTTATTACATTTTTTGTTAATAAACGCTGGTTGGATGAGGCCTACATACCACGTATCTTGAAGTCCCAATGCCTTAACCCACACCTCTGCCTTTAAAACACTGGAATCAACTGATCCACTTTGCATGAATCTTATCAAAAGTAAAATCCAACTTTACAAGTTTCAAAATGGTATAAAGATCATTTTTATAGCTAACATGGAGCTACATTTAGAAGATGTCAAGGAGGCCAAGGAGGAATTCACCAGCCATACCAAATCTGAGAGCTGCTTGTTAGAAATGTTATTTGTAATGTGCTGGATGCGTAGGGGTGTTACTGTCTTTTTAAAAAAAATTCAATAATATAAAATAATGTGGGGAGTCAATTAGGACATTAAGCTAGTTCGACTTCTCCTCTTCTCTCAACTCTTCTTTCTTTCTTCTCAAAGATCTAACCTAACTTACAAGGTATCAAAGAAGGGTTTTGATACCTTGAAGACACCCTAATATTCTCATTTTTTCAAGTTCTTCTTGGGAATCAAGTTTGTGTTGATAGTGTTGCCGTGTGTTGACAGCCACTTTACTCTAAAAGCTTAAGCTGTTAGAGGGAGGCGTAACAATGTATATCAAAGGGTCCACAGGTCCAACACAGGCGGAGTGCTGGCTACACAGCCCAACAACATCCTGAACAATACCATGAATAGTACTGTTAATAGCATTATGAACAATATTTTTTTAAAGTTAAGGCTCACTCTACAGGCTATCACAGGGCTAGGGTTTTGCTCAAACAGGGTGTTGCAGGCTAGGGTTTGATCAAAAAGGCTTCTGTAAGCCCCTGAAGGTGTTTTTGGTGTTGTCTACAACCCCTACAATAATCTTTGGTGCCTATTGATGATGTCCAGTCCCTGAAGTGGTGTTGGTGCTGTGTTTTGGAGTTGTCCAATGTGTGTTGATGTTGTTTGAAGCCCCTAAAATGGAATTAGAGTGGTGTTTGCGGTTGTGGGTACTGCCAGGTGTTCATTTTAATAGCTGGGTGAAGTTGTAATTTTTTGGTGGTGCATTGCGATGGAGAATACTAGTATGATGATGTTGAGTGACTTCTCTAACATTCAGATGACTTTCATTAAGCTTAATGGAAGTAATAATGTCCTTTGGGTTAAATCTATGGAGGTTTTTCTTACAGCCAAAGGAAAAGCAAAGTATTTGACTAAAAATAGACCAAAATCTAATGCTAATAATTACTCAGAATGTGTGCAACTGTGTTGGAAATTGCTCAAATCATGACTTGGTTATGGAACAATATAGATCTCAATATTGGTGTTATTGTGATATTCTTGAATACTTCAAGGAGATGAGAAATGGTTAGAACGATGTACTCTAGTGAGATAACATTACGAGTTGAATGTGTACCAACTTCTTAGCTCAGATTTAGAACAACAACGCAAGCAGCGTGAATAATTTGATGTTGCTCGATTTCTTTCTGAACTTAAGCCAGAATATTGTTGTAAATAAGGTTGTAACCAGTAGATGAAGGTTGTAGATAAAAGAGGGAAAAAAGTGTAATGGTGGCGGAAGGTAGAGAAGGAGATTAGGTTTAGAGAGAGAAGTTGTGGGAAGAAGAGAGAATGAATTGTTAATTCATTCTCCCTCACACACACACACACACACACACACACACACACACAGGAGAAACCCTACAAAGGAGAACACTATTCACGTGGTACTATTCATGTGAGACTATTCACGCAACACTATTAAGGTGAATAGTGAAAACCCAAAAATGGCCCCACGTGGGAAGTGGGACGCAGCCCACTTGAGACACCCACGTGGGTGTATTACATAAACTCCAACAAATATGAGCCGCTAGGACTCAAATTTTAGGAAGCAAGGAGCTTTCTAATATGACTAAAGTGTTTGCTCTTCTTTAACGGGCCTCGCCTAATCTTGGTGGGTCTGTTGCTGAAAAATCAACCTTGGTTGTTTGTGACGGTGCTGGTTAGGGTGTGGATGCAGTGGTGGTAGAGCAGGCCGTGATTCAGGGGGAGGTTGTGGATTGAGTCATGGTGGATCCTGTAAGTGCCCTCATTGTGGTATGGAGGGTCATACTATTGATCATTGCTGGGACCTTCATGGTAAACCAACAAATTGGGCTAATCATGTTTCTTACAGTTATAATGGGAATTCTACTCTTGTTGAGTACGATTGCTACACCTCAACAACCAGCTATCACAACTAATATGATGACTATCTCGCACAAGGAGTATTTCAAACTTAGTCAACCACAACAACCTAATGCTTCTTCCTCTAATACTGTCACTCTTGCATATTCAAGCATTACATGTCATGCTTCCCATGTGTCTAGGTCTTCTTCTCTTTGGAATATTGATTTTGGAGCCTCAGATCACAAGACCAAAACTCCAAGTTGCTTTCCTCCAGGCAATATATTTTTCTTCTTCATACTGTGTAACATTAACTGATGGCACTACATCTAAAGTGTCTGGTCTAGGTTCTTTCCTAATCCATCTCTTTCTTTATCTTCAGTTTTGTATGTTCCTAAGTTTCCTTTTAGTTTCATGTCTGTTAGTGAACTCACCAAATCTTTGAATTGTTCTGTTATATTTTATCCTTCCTTTTGTGTGTTTCCTGAACTCAAGACGAAGAAGAATATTTGTGGACAGCTTGAGTCTGGTGGTCTATACAATCTTGATGGTGGTGAAGAGATAATTGCGTGATAAATCTCCCCTACACTGCATCAATGGCATTGTCAGCTTGGTAACCCCTCCTTACATTCGTTGTAGTTGATAGTCCCTTGAGTAATTTGTTTAAATTAGATTGTAAATCGTGTCAGTTAGGTAAACACCATCGTGTTTCATTTGCATCTAGGATGCAATTGTTCGGGTAGTGAGATACTTGAAGGGAACTCTATCCGTGGATTGTTATGCAAGTCTAATGGACATCTCCATGTAGTTGGTTATACATGTGCTAATTGGGTTGATTATCCTTTTGATAGAAGGTATATTATAAGTTATTGCACTTTTCTAGGCGACAATCTAGTGACTTGGAAAAGTAAAAAGAAATCTGTAGTTGCACGATCAAATGCTGAAGTTGAATATATTGCAAAGGCTCATACCACTTGCTATTTAACGGGGTTGAAACACCTCCTTCAAGAGTTTGATGTTGATGTGGATTCTCCAATGAAGTTGTATTGTGATAATCAAGCAACTATCCATATAGCTTCTAACCCAGTATTTCATGAAAGAACAAAACATTGAGGTGAATTGTCACTTTATTAAAGACAAGGTTGTGTGTCGCGATATTTCTACTCCGTACATGAAGTTTGAAAATCAGTTGGCAAATTTGTTCACTAAAGCCCCCTTGTCGGAGTTGTATGGATTACATTTGTTCCAAGCTGGAGTTACACGATGTTTGCTCCCCAACTTGAGAGGGGATGTTAGAAAAGCTATTTGTAATGTGATGGATGTGTGGTGGTATTACTATCTTTTTGACAAATTTCAATAACATAACATATTGTGGGGAGTCGATTAAGACATTAAGCTAATTCAACTTCTCTTTTCTCAACTCTTCTTTCTTTCTTCTCAAAGCTCTAACCTAACTTACACTGCCCAAGTCTTCCATAACATTTACTACAATTCAATCAGCCTTCGTGCTATTTACAGGAACAATAAATAGATGGCATACTGCTCGGCTAATTAAGAGGGTCTAAGATCGACAAAGCAAGTCAGCAAATGCCCCACATCTTAAGATCGTCATATTTCACAACGCTTGAAGAATCCTGGTCCCTTTTTGGAGACTCATCTTGTCATGATTATGTTAATTCACCTGACCACTTGTCGAGGTTTCAGATTCAACAGCCTCTCAGACACTTACCAATCAAAAGGAATTGTGCAATCTTTTAACTTTATTCATTCCTTCTGTCATTTGTAAAGCGTAATACTCATCCTATATCTCCTCAAGTGCTCAGAACTGAATGTTGGATAATTTCAATGAGCACTCATATTTAAACATGGATAACCCTCAAAAGTACCATCTCCTAAATAGCATACCTGAGTATGAAGGGATTATAGAGAAAAAAGTAATGCAAATGTGCAAAATCAGGAAACAGTTCAAAAACAGCACAACAGTACAGCAATATTATAAGGAAAAAAGCAAGCCATGGTTTCCAATCGTCTTCCACATAATTCTTAGATATCCGCAACCAAGAAATAAGAGTTGCATTCATGCACGGCCGAAAGTAATGGCAGTGGTGAACTATCTAAAGTTAAGAAGCATTTTTTGAGACAGTTAATTTTCCAAATCATATTCTTCAATCTCGGATCAGGAAATTGAGTTCGTAAGAATCAAGAAGGCTGACAAAATAATTAGGCACGTGGATGGATGTCGCTTAACTTGTATATGGACAACAGAGAAATAAAATGAATAATTTATATACTTAATACTTGATGAACCATTATCAAAATACACACAAGAATTTGAAGTTAATAGCAGTTCAGAACCATACCATTCGGTATATCTTTTAGTGCAGTACCACGGCCCTGCAATTTTTAAGGGTAAAACAGCAACCAAAGTCTCAGTGAAACAGACATGCAGAACTCAACAGAACCCACAAAAAATGAAGAAAATCAAGCCGTAGAAAAAAAATAAAAGAACACCTTTCCAATGAGAAACTCCTTCGCTGGCTCTTTCTCAATAGATGCCACCAGCCTCTCAACAGACTTCCGCTCGCGTACAGGACGATCGAGAGAGGAAGCAACGGGAGTATTTGGTTCCTTGACCTTTTTCTCATCCACCGCCTTTTTCTTACCCTCCTCTTTTCCCCCAACACTCTTTCCCCTCCGACGTTTCTTTGATCCTTTTTCCTCCTTACTATCTTCAGCCTTCTCCTCAACCTTTTCGCTCTCCTTCTCTTCCTTTGAATCATTTTCTTCCTCCATTTCCACGGCTTCAGCTTCTTCTTTCTCTCCTTCCTTTTTGCTTTCCTTCTCTTCCTTCAATTCATAGTCTGTGTCAGTTTTCAAAGCCTCGGTTTTCTCATCTTCTTTACTATCTCCTTCGATTTCTCTTACCCCATCATTTACATGCTCATTCTTTTCAATTACACTCTTGCCCGTATCCTCAGGCGAGCAAGTTCCATTTGCCGATGCCTCGGCAGCTTCAGTTACCGTCTCTGCTTCCACCATAACTAGCCCGCACTCCGTTGCCTGTACTTGTGAATTCTAAAAGCTTGAATAGCTTCAATTCCAAGTGTCTCCTACAAGAAACTATAAAAAGAGCATCTTTGAGCCAAATTGCGGTAAAAAAAAAAATGTGGGAAGTAGAAATGCAGAAAGAACACATTCTCCGAGTAAAAACCAAGAAGTGAAAAATGCCATAAAGATATCTTCGAAAAGAAATATTAAAAGAAACAGTCAGTTTGCAGGCTAAAAAATGACAATTTGGGACTGGAAGTCCAAAACCCTAAGCTAAATGCATCAAAAGTACGTTGCCACAAAGCAAATATACAGCCTTCGAGCACCCAAAAAAACGAAGAAAAGTCCAAATCGAGAGTAAAGGTCGAAAATTTAGTAAAAAACCTGAAATTTCACAAACCTAAACACGAGCTACGCCATTAACTGATCTAAATAAGCTCAAATGAACCCGAGAAGAAAAAAAACATGGATTTCTAGAAAATAACAACTATACGGAGGAAAAATAAGGGCGAAAAAACGAATTTCACAACAAATTTCAAAACCTACGCGAATGAGAGCACTTTCTGCCATTAAAGGGCATAAAAAATAAACAAAAAAATCGAAGAAAAAAACACACACAAAAAATAATTAACACGAAGTATGAACAGAAATTCGACTTACATAAGATTTGGAGCTCCGAAATCTGAATGATTCGAAACGAACAGATTTCTGCGTTTCGTCGTCTTCTACTCTCACTCTCTCCAGAAGAGGGGGGTTTTTCCCTCCTCGAACCTCAGAAGGTTTTTTGGTGTTTTTTTTCTTCCCTCGGACCGGACTTCAAATGCGGATTCTAAAAGCAGTTAAATGCTGTGTCCGATAAGTCAGAAATCAGGGGAAGTTCAGAACTGGAGAAAATCGAACGGCTCCAATCCCTATCTTGTCTGATTCTAGTCGCACGAGATTTCGCCGAGTGTGGTGGTTTAAATTTTCGTTTTAGGAGGCAAATTAGACCGCGGACAGTTGATCTTTTTATCCATAGAAGAGAATCACGACCGTAGATCTCACCATTAAATTGGTAATTTTGCAGTAAAGTCTATTACAAGGAGGATGGTCAAAAAGCCGACTGGCCCGTCAGGCCGGTTGGGTTTTTCCAATTTTTAAAAGGGTCGGGCTCAAGGGACCTCCTTTTTTGACCCCATCTTGGCGTACCCACATAGAAGATGAATCAATGGCTGATTTTTGGTGAGGATGATATGTATGGTGAGGAGATCATCCTCACAAAAATTCAAATCATTCTCGTATTCATAGACTGGTTTAGAAGCTGAAGCATTATGGACCGTCGTTTTTCACCGCATAACTTTAAAACCACATTTGATGGGGTTAGAAATTTCAGAATGGGCTGATTTTTTTGTTGGGGTGATCTATATGGTGAGGTTATCATCCCCACCAAAAATCAGCCATTGATTCATCTTCTACGTGGGTACGCCAAGATGGGGGTCAAAAAAGGGGGTCAGAAATGGGGGTCCCTTGAGCCCGACCCCTTTTAAAAATAAATAACTAAAACTGAATATTCCGGGTCAGTGTTTAGAAACTCGACCCGGCCAGGCCAGTTGAACTGGAAAACCAGTGAACTGTTTCCCAAAAACGATTTGAGTCAGCATTGACCTAGAAAGAAGTTTTGTTTTTTATAAAGGAAAAAGATGTAACAAGGTACCCATGCCTGAAACTGTTTGAAAATTGCGGAAGCACGATTTTTGTTACTCACAGCTGTCATCTGGGCCCACTGACTGCATGGATGTTTATCCCACCCCTTGGTGGATATGCACACCAAAGATCACCCTGATTGGTAATCTGTAACCATTAGATTTTAGCACTTTTTAGTACTTTTTAAGGCTTTTTTATAGCCGTTGAATGCAACTATATGTTTTAGTACTAAAACCAACGGCTACAAATCATCAAACAAGCTGAAGTTTGGTATGAATGCCTACTAAGGTGTGGGCTAAACATTCATGCGGTCAGTTAGCCCAGATGGCTGCGGTGACTACCAAAAGTGCCGCTTCAGCAAATGAAAAGATCTCAGGTATACCTTGTTACATCACGCCCCTTTTATAATACTGCAAAAACCCTGCAAGGTCTTCTTTTTGACCATCCAGTGAATCGATGAACAGGCAGGCCACCCCACCCATTCAATGACCGGTTTGATTTTCAAAGCATTGTTCTAGCCTTCTAGGTTCTAGCTAGGTCAATGCTCACCCGACCCAATGAAGGCCCGTTTCACCAGTTCAACAACCGGCTGGGCCGGTCCGGGTCGAATGAAACACGATGTGATGTTCCTTACCGTTCCACCAGTTGCCTACTTTCTGGAGATCATAACTGAGCGTAGAATTTGTTATGGCAATGTTCTGAAACTCGGACCGGCCGGCTGGTTGAACCAGAAAACCGGATCCTCAAAAACAATCCGGGTTAGCATAAACTTCGCCTTCTATAATCTATTTTATATAGTTGTATATTTTTAAAGAACCCCATAAACCCGACCGAGTCATCCTTTTGACCAATGATTTAACCGGTAAAATACTCAATTGTGCTGCTTATTTGCGGAGGGGCATCGTGCTGCTCATGCAATGGATTTGGTCTTTATATAATGGAAAATTTGTTTAAATAGCAAGTGACTAAGTGAGTATAGGGGTGTAATTCTGGCCTGTGAGCTTGTGCCCCAGCCCGCCCGCCTCCTCTAAGGCCTAGGCCGGGGCTTCACATTTTGGATTTTGTACTGTCAGGCCCATGCATTCGAATAGTGTTCCCCCTCCTTTTGTGTCCAACGGGCCCATCGCAACCTAGCCGTGGCTCGGGTTTGGGATATTGGCTTACAGCCAACTTGACCCATTTAAGCCCTAAGAGAAAATTTTAAACAAATATATTACGCATTTGTATCTCATTATATGTCATAAAATATGAAATTTATAAAGGTATTATAAGAATATTAAATTAATAAAATTATATAAATGGATATGATTAGAAGGATTGGAAAAGAATCATTTTTATTGCAAACCAATTTATAAAACGTACTTTTGAAAATATTTCAAAAGGAAAAAAGGTGCCCCGAAAAGATGCCTTTTGGAAAAGAAAATTTATAGCACGAATCCCAAGCTTATCTTCTCTTTGATAGATGAATTTTAGAAACAAAATTACTATTTTAGCATCTAGATAAGTTATGTAACTAACTAAAGATTGCATGGTTTATTATAGGGGTGTAAATTTGGCCTATAAGCCCGTAGCCCAACTTGGTTTGGCCCGTCAAGTCTGTGCCTAGCCTGATCCATCAGGCTCCGCTCCACCCAATTACAATTAGTAATAGTACTGGTACACCGGCCCCAAGCCTGAACTCGGCCCATTGACACCGTATTTACTACGAAAATGTCATAGTTATCAGATAAATAAATTTTATTTTTGCCATGTTAAGCATATTTAGTCATCAGAACAAGATGGTTGTGTGTTAATTTGCTGTTTTTAAGGAGTCATATTTTGTTGCCCAGCAGTGAAAAAAAAAAAAAAAAAGAGGTTTTTATTGGAGTCCAATTTTGGTCACTTGCTTTAGTGACCCATCTCAATCGCTAAAGTCTGTAAACTTGATGACCCATGACAGCTTGACAAATATTTTTTTTATAATAAGTTTAAATTTCATAACATGGGTTGTCATTGGGGTACGTGTCAAGTGTACAGAATTTAGTGTTTGAGATGGGTCACTAAAGCAAGTGACTAAATATGGACTCATTTTTACTGCTGATGCGAATTACCATAACATGGGGTTGTCATGAAAAGATTTTTGTGTCACGAGGAATATGTGCACACTTCCAGCATCTTATCGTGTACGTGTGAGCAATGGCCCACAGGCTTCATATGAATACCTATGCTCATCTTGGGTGATCATTCCCTTTGTCTCTTTGACATGTAGAAGGACATCATCCAAGGACAATTTCCCTGATCCTCTTGGCTGCCAAAGCTACAATTCTTGAAAGAACCCTTTTGGTAGTACTGCGTGGAAGGCCACATACTATGTAACAGTACATAGACCATTTGGAATTGCACCTCCGTGGTTTTTCATTCATGGTGTGGTCGTCTATTTAGATTAGACAACCAAACACTCCTAATTGGACTTTTTGTTGTGAACGAACACACCCTTAAGATAGAGATGAAACAAGAAAACCAAAACATAATATACATGTGATTCATCTGATGTAGGCTACGTCCATGGAAATCGCAACCAGTTCACAACTGAGAACTACAGATCATTAACGAAGGAGACAAATCTCCTCTTCGTTTTACAAGAGTAACAAAAGAAACCCCAAAAACCACACTCAGATTTTTCTTACTCACATTACCCATTATAATCAAAAATGAATTTAAATAGAAGTCTTTAACCTTGAAACCAAAGACAACCATTGGGTTTAATCATATAATGAATGGATCATATTAATCTACGGAATTCCAATTTTCCTTTTGGGCCTCTGAACCCCCGTTGGGATGGCTAACTAAGGAAATTGTTGCCTTGCCATGGAAACCCCCTTGTCGTGGAAAGGTACCATACGCAGCTGATCAAGCTTAACAAATCCCATTACTTGTTATTTGGCATGGCTTGTTTCGTGCATTATTACGTGGTTAATAGTCGAATCCAACCTCCTAGATTTTAACATGGCTATTATTTCACTAAGTTTGTTCCCAATTTTGTATACCATAGCCTGGTTCATAAATGAATTATAGACTATTATTTAGCTAAAGTTATGCCCAATTTCGCGTAGTACTTACTGGATCATGACAGACCAACTTCTGTAGTTTGCAACTTTCCATATCACAACTGAAATTAAGAGAGAAATAGCTATCAATAAACTAAATTTGTTCCCAAGTCCTTGTAATATTACTTGGTTTGTAGACAAAATCAACCTCTGTGCTTTGCAAGTTTCTACATCCCCAAGGTGAGAGATTGTTAAGTTGGTAAGGCTGTGAATGTTGATACTACAGGCCTGGGTTCAAAACCCATCCTCATCTACTTGATCACTAACCACTAACCCGCTTGCCTACCCCAAAAATGAAAGGTTTCGTACATCCCAAGTGAAATTAGAGAGAAATAACTTAACAAAGCTATTGTCTAACTACAAATTAGCTCCTAATTCCATGTAGTTATCAGGTTCATAAGCGAAATAGGAAAAACTTATTGCCTCAAGCAATCATGATCCTAGTTGCTAAGTTTGGATATGGCAAAAGTTTGAGAAGGAAAAAGGTTTGAGTATAATTCAATTCTGAGCTTAAAACAATTGATCAATAGTTTAGCCAAAATTCAAGGAATGGTAAAAGTTCGTAATTGTATTTATTCGTGTTTAATTCGACTATGATCCAAAATATCGCAACCAAAATATAAAGGTGTGTAAATACTTAGAAGAGATTAGAGTTTATGAGATGGGTTTTCACTTACTCGACTAGTGGATACGCAATTAATCTGAGTTTGTGTTGGGTGACATACCATAGTTAAATTAGAAATCAAAAGTGAAGCGTGAACTATGAATGTGAGAGAGACTAGAGTTGCAACTTGTATGTAGAGCCGTGTGATGGGGACTGCAAATTGCACAGGAAGGGAGGTGGGATTGAGAAGAGAGACGAGAGCAAAAGGAGATAGGGTCGGTAGGGACCATTAGGGTTTTTTTTTTTTTTTTTTATGCTTTTAATCCTTTTTCCAACGTTTTGTAACCAGGTTAAATCGGCCGAATTAATTGCTAAAAAGTCATATTTACGTTCTATTCGTGAACTTCTATAAAACCACAAATTATTTTGATTTTTGATCTGTTCATATAGTAATGCTACCACTTAAAATTGATTAATTCATGAATTAATCGCCGATTTAACAATTAGGATCGTGAACAAAGAAGTTGCGCGAAACAAGGGCTGTCAATCTATATGTACACAACACTTTTTGGAATATTATGTTGTCTAATCATGTGGACCTCATCTCCTCATGTATTGTTGAGCAGCCTTTGTTTGTCTCAGGGCCACACAATGGCCAAGATAAAAGAAATTTGAATCAATTAATGAACTGTGCTTCACAACACACACACTCTCTCTCTCTCTCTCCAAACAACCAAGTTTGAAATAGCTAGCTACCACTTATCTAAATTTGTTTTCCAATTTCCACAAATTTGAAACCAAGGTTAAGGATTTACCTTGTGTAAGATATCACATTGTTCGAGGAACCCTAGATGCTGTAAGGAGTAAAAGATCCGCAACAAGGGCGTTCTAGTGCGTTGTAGATTCTTATCCAAGACTTGTATCATTTGATGATGCCCTGTGAATCGCTAGAAACGAATTGGTTTAGATCTTCTGTGTCCAAGACCGTCTGTCTGATGTGTCTTCCAACATATAACTTGTGGGTTTTTTATATATTAAGATCATTTGCCATAATTAACTATCTAAAAGAATAAAAGGATCGGATGGTTGAGATCATGGTTTTAAAAACGGCCATTTAAACGGTAACGCCCTAAGCCCGTTTCCGTTAACATGTTTTATCGGTTTTGAATAAAACGGCCGTTAAAATTGTTTAAACAGCCGTTTAATTCTGAAAAGATTTGTGAAAAAAACAGCCGTTAAATTTGTTTAATTTCGTTTAAATCCATTAAATTCCTTTAAAATCCATTTTTTTTAAAATTTTCAAATTTCGAAATTTGAATTTCAGCGCCATTTTTTCCCGTTAAAATCGTTTAATTCTATTTTTTTTCATTTTTGCGCCTGGCCGTTTCAATCCATTTTACCGGTTTAAACGGTAACGCCCCCAGTCCGTTTAACCGTTAAAAAGGCCTCCTTTAAACCTTGGTTGAGATCACTCGATTGGATCAGACTTTGACCACCTAGACCCATCAAATGGTAGCCACAAAGATATCACAAACAAATAAATGACAGAATCAGGCAAATACAATACAAGTGGGGGTTTCAATATCCTGACCTAAGCTTTTCCAAAGATTTGATACTTTGGTTAGGGTAACACAATATATTAAACAAATTAACTTTGATACCTTTATGTATGTAATTAAAAAAGAGACCATGGTATATAAATGCTTTAATCAATAGTATCCAAAGATTTCAAGGTCAATGGAAAAGTAAGAAACTTCACAGCACTATAACACCCACAAAAGAAAGAAAGCCCTAACCCTAACCCTAACCCTAATTCTTAACATAAAGGACTAAATTAACATTAAAACACTAACTTATGTTTCAATCTCTAACCTTGAACACTTGATGGAGCCCATGGATATGTCAATCTCAATCAAGTTTTCTTCTTCATTCATCTCATTAATCTCTGCTAACAACTCCATTAGACCCTCTTGCCGGAAATATGATTCCGGCGAGAATTCTGGCAAATTCGGCTGCTGCGGCTTTTGATTTGGTTCTTCTTTGGGACTAATGTAATGACCCTCCGGCAGTGCAATTTCAATAAGACTATCGTCGTCGGAAATTGAATCATCCGAGCACGCCGGAAGCTGACCCACATCAGTCTGGAATGGCCAATCAACATCAGAATCTTCACTAGTTGACAAGAGCTCAACACTTTCGCTTTCAGATAATAAATCCGGCGATTTGACTAGGACGTAGTTGTGAATCTGACCCACTTCAACTTCTTGGGTTTCTTTCTTTGGTGCAACTACCTCATTTTCTGGTTGTAGTTCCCGGACAACCTCCTCCATTTCCGGCAGGTTTATGAGAACCTCATCTTTCACTTGATTCTCCTCCAAAACCGGTTTTTGCTTTGTGAATGTGAAGAGGAGAACAGTAGATAAAATCAAAACAGTGAATGTAAGGATTGAAGAGAACAACGAACTTAAAAACCCATTAAAGATTAGAAATGGAACAAAAACAGCCACACAGACTAAGTAGTTTATCAATGAACACAAAGAATAAGAGGAAGAAGAACACATTTGATTCACAGCTGGTTTTCAGTTTTCTACTGCTCAGATATCAGAAAACAGCAATAAAAATCAAAACTTTTTATTCCCAGATTCACCTATCAGAGAGAGAGAGAGAGAGAGCAAAAGAAATGGGGAATCTTATTGGATTTGAAAGAGGAACTACAAATGAGATTAATGGATAGCTGAAAAGGCATGAACTGAAGAACCCATTTCAATCTCACCTGTTTTTTTCTTGCTCAGATATCATAAAAACAACAATAAGTGAGATCAATGGGTATTTGAAGCTCACCTGAAGAGAAGAGAGAACAACTATTAAAAGAGAAAAAAGGGTTTTTATTGATCTTGAAGACGAAGAACTGCAGAGAAGAAATCAACAAGTATTTGAAGAGAAATGAAGAAGAAGAAGAAAACCCATTCGAATCTCAGCAGTTCTTTGTTTTGAGATTGAAGGAACAGATATACCTGAACTGGCCTGCGAAGAGGAAGCAGGTGAAGGAGAGGAAAAAAAAATGAATTCCTTTTTTAATTGGATTTGCACTGAAATTACAGGGCTGTTTCTCTCTTCACAGTTCCCATTGCTCCTAAAAAACCGGGTTTTTGTTTTCTCTAACACCAACAGGTGGTTTGTTTTCTGCAACTGATTCTCTTGGAAGAACCAAAACTCTGGTTTTCCTGTATCGGTTTTCAGCCTCAAAGCTTGGAAATCGGAGAAGCCATGTGCACACATCTGGGCTCACCACATGGCACTTTCCGTCCAACTTCCATGAAACAAAGAAGATTATTTTTTACCGCCATTTCTCTGCAACTCCAAGAAAACCATCATCTAAACCATCCTTAAAAACTTACACCAGAGATGATTTGGGATAGATAAGACCGTTCATCCAACAATGGTTTTTATACACATTTTGCTGCAAATCAATGAAAACCCATAAAAACAAAAACCTGTTTTCCTCTAAACAGTTCCTCTCTGCAAGTCCTCAAAAAACCCACCTTTTGCTCAGAAACCATTGAAAGTAGACCCCATCAACCAAAACTCAGTTTTCCAGAGATCTTTCTGCAACACAAACATAACCCTTTATCAAAACTAACAGATTTCGACCATTTCCTGCAATTTTTTCAGAACCCAACAACCGAAATGATCAGATTCCACCAATTTTTCGGCACATCCAATAAAACCCCATCAACGTGTAGTAATTTCTCATCCATTTCTTGCTCTGCAACTTCTCCCATAATTAATGGAAACCCATTACCCAGCATCAGAGATCTTGTACCGCTAATGTCAGACAACCCATTTCACAAGAAGCAAGCAGAAATCAGATAGGCACAGAGACTCAGATCAGAGATGGAGAGAGAGAGATGAAGAAACTAGAAAGAACAGCACTTGCTTTGACATCTGAGAAGTAAATGTCACGATATATTGAAAATCACGATATATCAGCCTTCCATAGGTCTACACCGTCTGATGTGGAGTGTAGGGAAGTCGTCAGCAAGACGCTGACAGAATCATTTTTCCCGTATACATTTGGAGTTTATTTGATGCAAATATGGCAGAAAAAGACGGTCAAAGTTTTGAGACTTTTCTTAATACAGGCCAGATAATGCATTAAAAGCATGAATCTCGTGATGCATGAAACAGAGAATTTGAACGAGAAATAAGTATGTTATCGTGATAAAATGAGATCCAAAAGATCACGATATAATGGGAAAATTGTAGGGTAATCTAAGAGTTAATGACATTTGATTGTAATCTAGGGTTTTAATGCTTTTTGTCTGAGGTTTGCGCGTCTAATGATGGCTTTAGAGATAACTTTTTCTTTATGGGCATAAATGTGTTTCCATGTACTCAAATACCCATCCATTTATTCTTCTCGTGGTCCACTCTATTTCCATGATTTCTTTCTAGCTATGGGCAAGTGGTGTTTGAGTCTTTTTTGTTTTTTTGTTTTTTGGATCAGATTTGTTTCCTAACTAATGAGGGCATTTTGGGGATATATATTAAACAAGGTATGTAACGTTACGATCTGATCCTAACAAGTGAGGGGAAATTTTATGAAGCAATGGACCGTCGGATTCAACAGAATATCCAAATGATGTTTTACCCAAGGTTTAAACGGGGCCATTGTAACTGTATAACGGACTGGGGGCATTACCATTTTTCCGTTATAATGGCCGTTACAACGAATTGTAACACTCAGGGGACAAAATGAAAAATAACGAAAAAATGGAGCTACAATTCAAAATCTCAATACAAAATAACCGAAATAACTGGCTTTTTTCACAAAATTTCTCAGAAAATAGTAGTTGTTATTTTCATTATAACAGAAAATAACGAACGCTATTTTCTTAGCGTTAAAATGGTATATAACGTAACAGGGGAGGACCAAATCCGTTATAATGGCCGTTATTTTCGTTATAATGCCATTTTTTTTAACAATGGTTTTACCCTTTGTTATCGACCGTAGATCTCTAGCATCAGATGGTCCATGGCTGTACAGCATGACTCTCTTTTGGGGGTAAGCGTGGGGTAGCACGATCCTTTTCAGAATAAATGATCGTCATAAGGCTGCAATTTTGTAAAGCAACATGTAAGGGCAAGCGTAAACCCTCGCTCACACAATGCTGTGAGCGAAGCCGATCACAGCCCACAATACAAGCCACGTGGCACACTCTTAGAGGACGCTGACCGTATGGATGTTTGACCAATCACTAGGTGGACCTACAAACAAAAAATAAAACTGAACAGTGCTTTATAAGAGTTGGATTCAAGTTATTTTCATGGGTTGATTTGAACCATAGGAATTTGACCATTATTGAGCATTATTTGGATGCAAAGATCCAAAGGTTGTAAATCACTAATCAGGCTGATTTTTGGTTTGCAGGCCTACTGAGGGATAACCAAACATCCATACGGTCAGCGTCCACTAAGAGTGTACCAAGTGGCTCATATTGTGGGCTGTGATGGGCTTCGCTCACAGCATGGTGTGAGCGAAGGTGTACACGTAAGGGCAAATGAGATATAATTAAGTAGGGTGTTGCTTACCAAAAAAAAAAGGTAGGGTTTTAAGTGCTGCCATCTAATTGATAGAGTAATTCTGGAAGAAATGTTGTGCATGGGGGCATTATAGCAGTAAAGAGCCACGTGTCATAGCACAGGGAACGCAATGGTCCAACCCGCTATGATGTACCACTACCAACAACTTCTTAGCTGTTGCATTAACCCCGAGTAACTCAGCTCAATTACCCAGCTTTTGATCATTTACAGGAATATTTTCCACACGCGCGCACACATAAGATTATAGGAATATAGGTAATAATTCATGTAGAAAGTCAATTGTGGGCTATAAATAAAAACACTTTAGTTCAAAATATGGAATCCAATGAATGGATTTTCTTCTTCTGATAAGTATGACTGGGAATATAGGCAAAACCTTAATAAATAAGATTTCAATTTATCTATATATATAACAAGGGAGCTCAGTTGTCCCCCCTTTTATAGGCTTTAATAAAGAAAGGTCGAGATCTTATCCTCCAATTGTACCGTGGAACTCAGCCACTCACAACCAATTTTGGCAAATACTTTGTCGGGGAGTGTCGTGGGTCACCCACTAGTATATATATAAGTAGTAAGATTTCAAAGTTGAGATCTAATAGTTGGGGTGGGTCGGGTTAGATCTGGTCTGGTCTGGTTGAGTCGTTATATGTTTTAGGTTGGGTTTTATGCAATAGTGCCCTTTCCCCAGCTAACTATAGCTTTCAAGTTGGAGTGCGCAAAAGCACATTGAAGTTTTCTATGCTTCTAATTAGTGTTTTTTTTTTATACAAGTATAAGAGTTTTTATCAGATGATGGCTTTTAGAAGTTGAGGAATCCTACCAAATGCCAAAACAATTTACAAAGGGGAAACGGAAGCAATAACAACAAAATGAAAGAGCAATGCTAAATATTCCAACAGTTTCCCACCGCTAATCCCTACCCCTACTAACTAGTTCAGGCCAATCAAACACGATATTCTCAAAAAAAATGTTTTTCTCTTCCTCATATAACTTAACCCAAAAGTACACCAACACCTTGATCTCTAAAATAATATGCTCCAATTGAAGACTTTTACTCTCAAATACCTTGTTATTTCTCTCCCTCCACATACCCCAAATAACCAGTAAAGGTGTCAATGCCCACATTCTTCTTCTAAGTTTACCAAATTCTTTCTATTTCCAAGCAAAAAATAACTTCTTAATTGACCTACGAGCTACCCAAAGCACCCCCAAACTCCCTCAAATCATATACAAATAGAGTCATGCACTTCTGTAATATAAAAACAAGTGATCAACTAATTCACCATTCTTCTAGGACAAGGAACATTTATTCAAAACTCTTACTCCTCTTTTCCACAAAAAATCTATTGTTTAAAGTCTATCTCAAACCATGCACCAAGTTAGAAATTAGATTTTGGATAGAACTCTACCACTCCAAACTCTAGCAGTTTGGAACGTCTCTTGTCTCACCTTCATCAAGTACCCCATAAAATGAATGAACGAAAATTTATCTTTTACTATCGAAAGTACACTGCCTAGAGTCGTTCCGCGAACTAAATATATGATTGTTTTTTCCACCTTGCTCATGAAAGCATACACAAGTGCCCTTTCCTTAGCCAACAAAGTATGGGTTTCAAGTCAGAGTGCACATAAGTTGTCAAGTTAAATCTTTAGTTAATTTAGCATTTTAAGTTGTCAAGTTATATTCAACACTTTAAGATTTTAGATTTAAAATAAGTTTTATCAAACACTATCTTTGTACATAATTTTGGCCAATGACAAAGCGACACCACTATGCATCATGACCACGTCCATGGACCCGGACTATGTGATCATTACTCAAATATAAATTACTGCGGCCTTTTCTAATGCCGTTCTCAATTTTGCTTTTTATAAAAGGCAAATTTTGGATACCCCGTCAATTTCTCTTCTTATCCCCCATTTAAACTATAATTAAAATGACTTCTATATCCCCTATGTTTTCTCTTATCTTCCTCCACAAGATATATAAAATACAAACTTTTCCCCTTTGTTTATCTAATTAACCCATTTCTATTTCTACTCATTTCCTCTAAAATTCAAAATCGTTAGAGCACGGGAGAAAGCAAGGGAGACTATTGAAAAAGCAAAAGGAGAACGCCTAAAAGATTCTAGGGTTGTATTCTACATCTTCTACAACTCTTATTGGGAACTGTTGAATAAAACAATCAATGGAAAAATCAATAGATGTATGTATTTGAATTCAATTTTTTTTAAACGACAAAATCATTCTAACTTCATTTTCGAAACCATTCTAAAAAGAATTTCTAGTAATCTCGTCAAAGCTATACATCGGTTTTTTTTTCTCACGCAACCTCGGTCATGGTCTTTGAATTGATTGTTCGGACGATTAAGTCCGGACAATCATTCACTGTTCGGACTTAACAATCTGAACAGTGAAGTATTGTGCGGACTTAGCAGTCCGAACAACAACGAGTACCTACGGAACGAGAGGTGCCTCCACTCTCCAGCGACCAACAATGATGGATAAAGAGGGCGACCGGCGATGCTAGAGAGAAAATGGGGTTAGAGGTATGGTGAGGGTGGATGGGGAGAGGAAGAGCGACGTAAGGCGATTTCACCAAAATCGCAAAACCCTTCCAAATTACTCTTTCGTGTTTATCATTTTGGAGGGGTGGGGGTGATAAGAGATTTCGACGGGCCTAGGGGCCAATTAAAAAATTTTAGAAATTGTGGAGGGGAAATAAGAGAAAGGGGGGGAGGGAAGAGAAATTGACAGGGTATAGAAAATTCCCCTTTATAAAATTTTCTAGAAGGCCGCTGACCTAATAATTTAGGATCATTTAATGTACGTGACCTTTGAGACACCAAAATATTCACTAAACAGACAAACCATCATTTAGGTCAAAAACACCCTAGTTAGATGATCATACCCTACTTCCATAGATATTATGGATTGGATGGTTATGATCACTCAATCTTCTAGATTACTGACCTAGAGATATTCAAAAAACTAAGTAGCCCCTACACTTTTGGATGTGTGTCACGTATATGGGGCCATGCCATTCATAGACTGCTTGTTAAGGTGTATAAGATTTATAAAAGGATGGTATTGGGCAGATGGAGGTAGGTGAGGGAAGGCTTAAAAATGGAAGATACAGCCTTTCTTCTCCACCAAGGCTTTACACGAAACGTGTCAGTGTCTCAGTGTTTAAAGCTTCGTAAAAGTGTTTTCTGATTGAATAATTTTAAAAATGTAGTCAGTCTATTAAGAAAAAATTAAAATAAAAGATTCTTCAAGAAATAGGGCAAATCCAAAGACAAAAGGGAACATTTATTTGCACCCCACAAATTGAGAAAGCACCTGAGTAAAACTTTGCCTGACCACCCCGATGACTGCCCAAAGTAGGAGCCACGTGGCATACTTTTTTAGAAGACGATGACAGCATGGATTTTTGGCCAGTCCCTAGATGGGCCTACTAAACAAAAAACAGCCTGATCAGTGATTTCTATGTGTTGGAATGGAGTCATTTTCATGGGTTGATTTTAACTGTAGGAATTTGAGCATTAGTGGGGTACAAGGATTTAAAGGTTTGAAATCACCAAGCAGGCTGATTTTTGGTTTGTAGGCCCATCTAGGGATTGGCCAACCAAACATTCATGCTGTCAGCATCCTTTTAAGAAAGCATGCCACGTGGCTCATATTGTAGGCAGTCATCGGGGGCGGTCATCGTGGTTGTCATGCAAAATCCCCCCCTCTTTCTCTCTTTCAGTCTCTTCATTTTTGTGGTAGTACACTTTTGTAGAAACAGAGAAAAAAAAAATGAAATTTCAATTGAAAGGTATATAGTACAAAAAAAGAAAGAAAGGGGGGACATGATCTTGCCACTTGTCGGCCAGTTGTAGTCAATCAAATTTCATTTTTAATGGTTAAGTTGGTATTGGATCTATGAAAATGAGAGAAAAAACCCCTAATATAATGCATCTTTTGTAGGGAAAAAAGAAAGAAAAATCAATTCAAGAGAATATTGTATAGAAAAAAAAAAAAGGCGAGGACGATCACGCCACTTGTCGGCCAGTTGCACAAGTAAAGCAGTGCCAGATAAAACCCGAACTAGACAGGTTCATGTTGTAGATTTTGACTACAACTCATTGGAAGCAACTTAAAATTGATTTAATTTTAATAAAAATGTATGGATATTTTCAGTGGGTTGGAGAAGCTTATCTAGAAGCACTACATGGGATCATGAAGACCCATGTTGGGGAATGCAACTTAGGAATGTTTTGCCTGTGGATTTTGATTCATGGAGGGGGGGACCATGTCTCTGTGTTGGGGAATGTTTTTTCCACTTTTCCATGTCATGGGTAAGATAATCTTGCATTGAATCAAGAGATGGGACTTTGGATTTTCAACTTTAGCAAGGGTCTTCCTTCTCTTCTTGGTGATCTTGGGGATCTTGGGGTTGGGATTGGCTTGAGTAAGATTAGATCGAATCTGGGAACTTGTGGTTGTGACACTTGTTCAATCCCCAATAATCAATTAAAAATGCAAAATTTATTTTTCTTTGCTGGAACCTTTTACCCTCACAAAGGTCACACAAGACTCTTCTTCAAAGGTCACAAAAGATGTTGTATTATTATTATTTATCATTACGGAAAATAAATTTATTGATAAACTTGGATGTATAATATTGACTAACTAATGGTTAATATAGAACTAGATACAACTAAAGATAGAAACTAATATACCAGATCTAATCTAAGATATTATCATAATTCTTTGAATCTTGACAACAAGTGACAACCCAGAGAATTTGTGATGAGATGCACCATATCATTGTCTCACGTACCTTATTACAATCTATTCCCTAATTATTATTATTATTATTATTACAAAGCTCTTTGTTTTCAAATTTTCAGATAAATGACCTTGATACATGGCTCATTAGTATCCACTGCTCGTAAATAATGTCGATTTAGTCCTCGTCAGAAATGCAAACTAGCATCGTAGGTTTCAAGAGTTGATGGGATTTTGAATTAGATTAATTCTGTTGATATAATATTACAAGGAATTGAGAACAAATTTTAGTTTATTGATAGCTAAGTCTCTCTTAATTTCAGTTGTGATGTGGAAAGTTGCAAGCTAGGTTGGCCTGTCATGTTTCAGTAAGTACTACGCAAAATTGGGCATAAATTTTATCTAAATAATAGCCATATTAAAATCAAGGAGTTAGGTTTGACTATTAACCGAAAAGGCCATACCTAATAACAAGTGATGGGATTTGTTAAGTTTGATCAGCTGCTTATGGTACCTTCCCCTTCCCACGACGTGGAGGGGTCTAAGGCGGGGTGACAATTTTCTTAGTTAGCCATCACAGTGGGGGTTCAGGGGCCGAAAGAAGATTTTTGTCAGCCATTTTTATATAAAATTGTAATTCCGCAGATTAATCTGATCCATTTATTATAAGATTAGATTGAGTGATTATCTTTAATTTTAGGGTGAAAGATAGGGCTGCAACTCGGTCGGGTAGGGTATGGTTGAGGATCAACCCTAACCTTCAGGCTGATTTTTGGTGTATGTAAGTCTACCTCGGGATGGGTCAAACATCTATATGGTCAGTGAACTCGTGTTTGATGGCTCCGAGGGACTTCAAAGTTTGAGGTCCCACCTCTAGAACACCATGTGGAGTACTCTTTATTGGTCACTTACCTTATGGATATTTGGTCCACATCTTGACGTACCTACAGTTCAGAAATCAGTATAATTAGTGACTTATAGCCATTGGATTTAGCATAACAATGACATGGTTTTTGACAGTTGAATTTGAGCCTTTTTTTTAGGATGCTAAAATATAACTGTTATAAATCACCGATCAACTTAATCTTTGGTATATAGGTCCACCAAGAGGTGGTCTAAACATCCATAAGGTCGCCCTAAAATAAATGGCAATTTTGGGAGGGGGAGACTTCAAAATTTGAAATCCCACGCAGCCAGCAAATATGAATGTGCCACATAACTCATACTGAGGTCGGCATTTATTCCATACGGACAAAGCAAAGGACACCTACATGGCCTTTAAAACAAGTTTGACCTTCCAAAAAAAGGTTTGAACTTCCAAATCAAACCCATTCTATAACTGTAATTTGGAGAGAAACGGTTGGCGTTTCCATTATGCAGTCTTATAAAACCAAACCCTGAGCACCTTCCATTGTTTCTCAAATTCCATCACGAAGTAAAAAACGCGAAAAAAAATGAACTCTTTTCATGGCTGCTGCTTTTTCATGCTATTCTCCCTTCTTCTTTGTTCAACACCCAAAACTGTCCACCGGTTCGGACCTGGTGCAATTGGCTGGATATGGAAAGGAGAAACTCTCGTGCGTCCTAGTGACCGGGACGGTTCTTTTGTGAGGCTTGTTTGAATGGAGAAGCTGAACTTCGTGCATGGCCCCTCTCAGGTTCAAACCCAATTCTTATTTTCCAATTTGTTTTAGTTTAGATACGGGTTTTAATGATTTTAAGCTCTTAAAGAAGACGAGAATAAGATAATTAGTTTTCTCTTCTTAATTTGGAAGAGAAGAGAAGACTGCACGCCCATCTGACATGTCCACCACAATTGATAGGGAGTAACTTAGCATGACATGCATGCTCGTCTCTGGTTTCCATTCCAACAATATACCCATTTCAGTCACATGCATACTGTTGCTAATCAACAACTTACTAATGCAAAATATAGTTTAACACGTATGTAAACTAAGCATGATATGGGTTTGAAAACGCACTATCCGTATTTGACCATTATCTAGGGGTGTACATTCGGGTATCCCCGGGGTGAAGCTTGAAGAACCCTACCCGTGCTTCACCCAAAACCCGAAAAATCAGGCCTGTTTCGGGCCCGATAAAACTTTTATTTTTAAAAACTCAATAAACCTCAAAAATAGGAAAAAGAAATGAAGAAAAATCTAAAAAAAGTCAGGTTTCAAGTTCCGTCAGGGGTTTTCTGCAACACGGTTTGGGTATTGGGCTAGGCCAGGCTCGGAGTTCAGATTCGGACTGGCTAGTCTAGCCCGAAACTAAGGCTCTGGCTGGGTTAAAGCCTATTCAGATATTAAGCTCCAACCAGTTCCAAGACCCACACCCGTATCTGGTTATTCAGTACAGGATCCATATCCAATCCCAGATTCAAATGGGCTCAGATGATTTAGATCCACACGATCCACATTTAAAACAGATCTCATCTCAAAGATCCCAGGCCTGTAAATGGGGTATGGATTGGGTCAGATCTCAAGCATGGCCCTTAACGTTTCATGCCCTAAAACACAAACCTTGTAAATTAGCTAGCTGTTTAAAAAACATTTTCTAGAGATAGTTCAATCGCAGCATATTTCTCCTCCAAAACATAACGAAAAGAGGTAGAGCGACATTTCAATTCCCTGTCCATGGACTTCATGATCCACTGCATTGGAACCTACGAGTTATCTCAGTAATGTGGTTTACAGGTAATTTGAATACCATGGATTTCATGATCCAATGTATTGTAGATCAAAAAGAAAAAATCACATGCACAGGATGTCTAATATAAAGTTTGTGGTTTTTGTAGATGCATCCATAGTCGTAACATGCAAACCGAGTAGGTAAAGGAGGAAATTGAATTGGGCACAAGGGACCACATATGAGTATGGAGATTTCATTATAGGTTCTGATACCGAAAAACTCGCCTTGTCGACAGGTATTTGTCAGAAATCCCAAAGGAATAAGATTATCATCAGTCAGAAACAGCATCCGCATGTACATTGCTGGAAGTATAAGATTCCAATGGCCATATAAACCTTCACGAGTGTGCGCCTAATGGAAGGAAAAGACGGTGAAAAAAGGACCTCATGGTGAGGACGTAGGAAGAAGACGGGGGTCTACACAGTAGCTCAATTAGATGGCGCTTCCTGTCAGTCTATGCCAGTGTACATATTCCACATGTACACTGCTGGAAGTTTTAAGATTCCAACAGCCATATAAATCATCACGAGTGTGCGCCTAAAGGAATGAAGAGATGGTGATAAAAGGACCTCATGGTGAGAGTCTACGCAGTAGCTCAATTAGATGGCACTTCCTGTCAGTCTATGCTAGTGTATATATTACAGAAAAAAGAAGAGGAAAGGTAGTAAATACATCACAGTACTTTATCATACAGCTAGATTTTGGTGACAACCCTTGTAGGGACCCTAATGAGTGATGCACATTACCATAATCAAGGTTCATCCAACCCAGACTTAAGTTCACCATAAATTTCAGCAATTTACCAAGTAAAGAATTACATCTATAAAATGAGGGCTACTAACAAAAAAATCTACACCCATTCATCAATGAAACAACACAAAAAGTAATGGAAGCACATTCTATGATCGTTACATTCACAATTACTGTGATTATGGAAAAAAAAATCAAGTTTTTTGAAAAACAAACTTGAGAGGTGAAATAGCCGTTCTAACTCTAACATGAAAGACTAATGAAATAGTAATCCCAAAGATGATGTCATCCAAAGGGAACTTTGCATGTGTCCTAGAAGCTAAACACAGTTCCTACTTCCTAGAATTACAAAAAGTTTTAAGGAATAAGATCAAGAATTTTCAGTAATCTTGCTCTCCGCTTCAGATGCTATGTACTTGGTTACCTCAGCACAACAAGTGAGTTTATCTGCTATGTCGTCAGGGATCTCAATGGAGAATTCTTGCTCAAAAGCCATAACAAGCTCCACCCTGTCTAAGCTGTCGAGGCACAGGTCCTTTTGGAAATCAGCTGTTTCAGTAACCTGTTCAAAGTTCGAACAGAAATCAGTTAGTCTCCATTTTAGCTTGTAAGTTTTTATTTCCACTCTCTTTTATGTCCTGTTTTGGTTCGGGTGGGTTGGCGTAAACTGAGATTGTGATAAAACATGCCACCACAACATTTCCACATAAAAGTATAAAACAATGCCCAGTTGATTTTTATGGTTTTAGCAACAAAAATCAACCCTGAACCAATCCATTCGGATAAGGAACTTTTGGATTCTATCATATCAGAACAAATGGATAACCACAACCAAGGA
Source organism: Euptelea pleiosperma (assembly GCA_035048495.1). Lineage (NCBI taxonomy): Eukaryota > Viridiplantae > Streptophyta > Magnoliopsida > Ranunculales > Eupteleaceae > Euptelea > Euptelea pleiosperma. The sequence continues at coordinate 3,418,472 of CM068545.1, forward strand.
TAGAGAAATAAACTTGGGGATGGAAGAATTAAATAATTAATTACCATGGTTGCATCTATCTTATCAAATTTCTTAACCAGCCCAATCACTCGATCCATTAGCTTATCAGAGCTGTTACATGTTGATGCACACATGTCCCTTCTCAGTCTGCTAAGTGCATCTCTATCTTCCGTGACTAGCCATTGCCGTGAAGAGTTCCAAACCCTCACATGCCTCAAAATAGAATTTCTTATGTTTTGCATGTTGCACTGAACTGCGAGCCAGTAAAATAGCATGTCAGGTCAGGGCACAGAAAACTAAAAGTAACTTAACAATGAAAATAGAACAGAAAACTATAGAGTTCTGACCAAAGGCAAAGTTAGGGAGAAAGAACAGATAGACTGTTAAATGGTGTTCTTGAAGAACCAAAAACAATTGATTTTGCAAACATTAAGAACTGCATATCTTGGAAAGAAACATGCTTAGCTTCAAGTTCGTGGCATGCAGATAGGGTCAAGTGGAGGGGGTGTTGGGAACCACTATCGAGTGTGCCACACCAAGGAGATCTTCTGGTCAAATATGAACTGATCAGATGACTTAACAGTCAGATATACAGGCCTTTACTGGGCAATTCTCCATATCCAATAAATGAAATAGAATGGATAGTTAGGATCCCATGTTGATTTTTGGACTAGGATCTTGGTTAAAGAAACTTCAGTCTACATGTTGAAGGATTGAGATGTCTCATACAAAAGGTATAAAGATAGTCTATGGCCATAACAAATCAATTGATTGATTGAAGTATTCCTTTCCCCAACAGGGGTCAAGTAAACAACTAGGCATCCAACTTCCTTCTTCAGTTCATAATCACACCCCCACTTAAGAAGTCAATGTTGCAGTAAGTGTAAGTTGGCAAGCCACTCAATCCCCATAAAATGTTTGACCTCGTGGCATCTTACTAGGACATGTTGCATGGTTGTAGGGGTTAACCGCCTCCCCCCACCCCCAAAGAAAAGGAAGGACCCAGGTTCAGCGGCAATGTACCAAACCAGGTGAGATCACGAGGGCTTCCCAGAGACAGAGATTGACACCATTCACAAAACAGGAACCAAAAGTAGGGGTACTAAGCAAAGAGTTAATTTGTGTGTTGCGTGTAAGCACGCCAAACATGTTTGCGAACCCATTTGGTTTAATCTACTTGGGTTTGTTCTGGTTGCATCTACAACAACAGATTTTAACTAATAGAGACTACCAGTACATTCTAAATTCCAAGCATTTTCCCATTTCATTCTTTCAATTAGCTGGTATCAATACAGTATTGATTTTATATTTGGTCTCGATTCAATTCAACAACAGAGCATTTTTTGGCTAAGGATTGAACTTCGACACTCCTTGGCAGGATAGAGTTTCAATTGACTAATTAAGAAAATGGGTACTGTTGTTTTGTTCAAAAACACAAAAAACTTCCTCAAACAATGCCTTGATCGAAGGGAGGTTGGTTTTGAGCCAGATAAGGAGTATTCTAATTTGGAACAACTTTTCTGAATTGGGTTTTTAATAGTACATTGTGCACAACGGATGGATGAAGTTAGTATTACATCCCCACTGCAGTTTAGAATGCTAAATATCTTCATCCTGTGTTATTGGATTAAATTAAATCCAGCAATTTCGATCATTGAAGACTATATTCATTTCATGTAAATTTGTTGAAGTTCACAACATCTTCAAGCTAAAACGGACTCTCATGAACCCAAGCTAACAACATCAAGATGTTCACCCACCTAACTAAAACTCACAATAATTCTTAAAGAAAAGTAAGAAAAATAGAGAAAAAAATAGAGAATAGAGGGTTTGTAGAATCGATTCCCTGTGGAGATTTCCCCCCTCTCTATCCTGATTCGTTGCTTATCATTTCTAGAGTTTTACGGCAAAAGCAATTTAAGAGTTCGATTTTCCACGAATTTAAGATGGATTGAGATCAGGGTTTCAAAATTTCAGGGGAGATGGATCGAAACTACTGAATCTGTCGAAGTCTATTAAAGCCTTAAAAAAATCAAAGAAGGCGGAAAGAAAGAGAGAAAAGAGACTTACTCGGCAGTCGACAGAGAAAGAAAGAAGAAAGACACCAGCGTCCGGCGGTGTCTCACTGTTTAGGGTCGTGATGTAAGTTATGTAACAAGCTAAACGGCGTCCAGTAAAAGGGCTGCAACTCGTGCGGGTTGGGTCGGGTTGCAGGTCAACCCTAGCCCAACCCAACCTTAAAGGATGTCAACCCTAACCCAACCCAACCCAAGGTCGGGCCTAGATTTTTCAACCCTAACCCGACCCGATACCCGGGTAAGTCGGGTTGGTCAATTTCGTAATTCTTTTTACGGAAAATTGCATAAAAGAAAACAAACTTTAATTTATTTACAAAAAAGAATACAACTTTTCGCAAATCCCAAAAAAGAAAATGAAAAAGGGCGTTTCGTCTGCTGTTAGTCAAATCAGTCGTCGACTGACTAATGAATGACTGATGGCTGACACGTCTGACAAACGCCCTTTTAAAGGGCGTTTATTCCTGAGAAATTTTAAGAAAGTCCCATAATTCCTCAACTTCTAAATCAATCTACGAATATCGGAATGATCTGAATTTTTGTGAGGATGATCCCCTCACTGTAGAGATCATCCTCACCAAAAATCAGCCATTGATTCATCTTCTGGGTACGCCAAAGTGGGCGTAAAAATTGGGGTATCAAAAAACGCCCTTTAAAAGGGCGTTTGTCAGTAAAAAAACGCCCTTTTAAAGGGCGTTTTCTACTGACACACGCCCTTTAAAATAACGTCTGTCAGTTGTCAGAGATCTGACAGACGTTTTTTAAAAAGGCGTCTATTACTGAAAAACGTCCTTTAAAATGACGTTTTTTACTAACAAACGCCCTTTTAAAGGGCGTTTTTTGATAAACATGTGCCACGTAATAAAACGCTCTTTGAAAGGGCGTTTCGTTTTCTTTTTTGGGATTTGCGAAAAGTTGTATTCTTTTTTGTAAATAGATTAAAGTTTATTTTCTTTTTAGAAATTTTTCGTTCTTTTTATTCATTGGAAATATTATTAAATTTTTTCATATTAAAATAATTTATCGGTCAATACAGTAGCTATTGTACTAACCATTAAATAATAGCATAACTTCATTTCCACAGCTCGTGAAATAAAACATGATATTTTCATCATAGCGAAAAAGTTCACTAACTCAAATGCATGATAAAAGTCACTAAAGAAATAACAAAAAATAATCGTTAAAGAAAAACACGATATTTTTACCATTAACTGATCACATAAAATGCCAAAATGTAGTTTCAATAAAGGTTTAAAGGAGGCCGTTTTAATGGTTAAACGGACTGGGGGCGTTACAGTTTAAACGGCTGTTAAAACGGATTGAAACGGTCAGGGGCAAAAATGGAAAAAATAGAAAAAAATGGAATTAAACGGATTTTAACCGTTTTAACGGAAAAAGTGGCGTTGAAATTTGAAAATTAAAAAAAAAATGGAATTTAACGGATTTTAACTGAATTAAACGGTTTTAACGGCCGTTTTTTTCACAAAATTTTTCAAAATTAAACGGCTATTTAAACGATTTTAACAGCTGTTTAAACGATTTCAACGGCCGTTAAAACCAAAAAACAGCCATTTTTTTCAAAACCGATAAAATGGGTTTAAACGGAAATGGGCTTAGGGCGTTACCGTTTAAACGGCCGTTTTTAAAACCATGGTTTCAATGACATTTTGTAATATCACACAAAGGTTTTATTTACTAAGGACAAACATCCATGGGTTGCCGCATTTGCCAAAATGTAGTATGGATATTTGTCGGTAAAACTAATATATATAAGGGTCAAGATTGGGGGACAACAATTTCATACAACATTTTTGACAACAAAAATTTGCACAAGCCAATGTATAAATTAGAAGTCTTGGAATGGGGTGATTTTTGGCGAGGATGGTCTCTATAGTGAAGAGATCATCTTCACAAAAATTCAAATCAATCCAATATTCATAGATCGGTTTACAAGTTGAAGAATTATGGACTGTCTATTTTTATTGTTTAACTTGAAAACCACATTTGATGGAGTTAGATTTTTCGGAATGTGCTGATTTTTTGTAAGGGGGATCTGTATCATGAGGAGATCATCCTCACCAAAAATCAGCTATTGATTCATCTTCCATGTGGGTACACCAAAATTGTTGTTAAAAATGTTGAATGAAATTGTTGTCCTCCAATCCTGACCCTATATATATATATAGTTTGTAAGTCGGGTTCGAGTTGGGCCAAGCCTCAACTCTAACCCAACCCGATTTGATCGGGTTACCAAAAATCCGGCCCAAGCCCAACCCAAGTTCTAAAAGGGTCAACCCAACCCAACCCTAATGTCGGGTTCAACCCGTCGGGCTTGGGTTGAGCCCGCCCAAGTTGCAGCTCTATCCAGTATAGTGATTATCGAAGTAGAATTTTGCTGACCGACCACAATACGAGCCACGTGGCAAATCCTAGAGATTTCTGACCGTATGGATGTTTGGCCCAACCCTAGATGACCAAAAATTAGCCTGATTAGTGATTTCTAAGCGTTGGATTGTAGTCGTTTTCATGGGTTCATTTTTAACCGTGGAATGTGATTGACCATGAGTAGAACTTTGCTGATTGTCGCCAGTCAGTAAAGTTATTGACAGCCACTATATGAACCACGTGGTGCACTTCAGAGGACGCTAACTGTATGGGTGTTTGGCGAAGCCCTAAGTGGAGTAAAACTTGTGTCACAAGATGTTGTGACGGAAGCCGGTCACAGCACTCAATACGAGCATTGTGGCACACGATCAGAGGTCGCTGACCGTATGGATGTTTGGCCAGTCCCTCGGTGGACCTAGAAACCAAAAATCAGCTTGATTAGTGATCTACAACCTTTGGATTTTTGCACCCAAACAACGCTCAATAATGCTCAAATTCCTACCGTTAAAATCAACCCATGAAATTAACTTCAATCGAATCAGTTAGAAATCACTAATCAGGTTGATTTTTCGTGTACCGGTCGGGACTGGCCAAACATCCATACGGTCATCGTCCTCTAATAATATGCCATGTGGCTCTTATTGAGTGCTGTGACCGGCTTCCCACAACATCTTGTAACACAAGTTTTACTCCCCTAAGTGGACCTACAAACCAAAAATCAACCTGCTTGACCTTTGGATCCCACCACAGAGATCATAGTTTCGACTGTAGTAGACATCCAAGTAGGTTAATGTTCCTGTCTAGTCTCAGCCTGTAATTTTGGCCCAGTTGCCCGGGCTGTTTATAGTAACGGGCCGGGCCTAGCTAAGTAATTTTGGTCCGTGCCCACGGCACTCCCTGACAAAGCATTTACCAAAATCAGGAGTGAGTGGTGGAGATCCACCCGATAAGATCTTGGCCATTCTTTATGAAGCCGGAAAAGAGGGGAGACAACTTCCCTGGTATGTTATATAGATATTTTCAAAAAACTTAGCCCTATTTAACTACTTAATTACTTCTGATACCATTAGTTATATTTTCAATAGAACCCATTCATGATTACTAAGTTACTAACCAATGTATCCATATTTTCAAAACAATCCCTTTTACCCACTTAATTACTTAACATGCCACTATTTTTATATTTTCAAAATAGTTCTTTAATAACAACTTAATTACTTTTTATGCCATTATTTATATATTTTCAAAACAACCCTTAATAACTACATATAAACAACTATAAAATTTTAATTTTCTAAATGTGCATTGAGTTGCCACAATTTACAAATTCACACCTCCAAACTGTACTTTGGGTTGAAACTTTCTTATTTTGTCACTTCTTCCAAAAAGGCTTATACTTAGGCATCTTATGTGTGGCCCACTTAGGTATCTATAAGTTACTTGCAAAAAAAAAAAACATAAGCAGTTATTAGTTCATTCTCATGCCATTAATTTATAAATTTGCCTCCTGATAAACATTTAATTACTTAGCATGCCCTTTTTTTTTCTATTTTTCCAAAACAATTTCTTATAAACAATTTAATTACTTTCTATGCCATTTCTTCTATATTTTTAAAACGATCTCTTAATAACTACTTATATGCTCTACATGGACAACTTCAGAATTTTGATTCTCTAACTATGCATAGAGTTGTCACAATTTACAAATTTGCCCCTCCATTAATAACTACTCATTTGCTTTATATGGATAACTTCAGAATTTTGATTCTCTACTTGTACATTGAGTTGTTATAATTTACACATTTGCCCCTTCAACTAATTTTTTTTCTTGGCTGTAACTATTATGAACATAAAATATACAATCATATCCAAATTATACAGTAAGTTCTCACATAATTTTTAATTAGGGCCACTTTGTCATTTTTTTCTGAAAAAGATATCTTTTGCATGTAAAAAGCTTTAGAAGTTGGGTTTTTCAGGTGAAAAAATGGTGAATCAAATAGAAACTAACTCTTAATAACGACAATGATTTGATGAGAATAGTAGAAAATGTATGAACTTTATTGTAGCCTTTCAAAAATATAGCAAGGATAAGAATTATTAGAATATTAGATAGTCTTCAAGAATTTAAGAATTTTCAAAGGTTTGGGCCTAGATGTGACCCTGGAAGAAGCATAGCATCGAGAAGAAGGCATATATGGGTCTTTAAGGGTTATTTTGGGATTTAACAAAAATTAGGAGTTTAAGATTGAGCTGTTTGTATTTTGGGAGTAAAATTTTGTCATTTTTGACTAAGGAAGGTTGTCATTTTCTAAAAAGAGAGGTTGGGATCTCTTATGGTGATCTATGGGGTTGAGATTCATTTTAGGATTATGATTGGTTATTAAACTAAACTTTAAGGAGAGTTGATGATTTTGTAAATCTCTTCTTAGAGAAGAAAAAGTTTGAAACTCACTATAGATGTCCCAAACGAAGATCATACGGCACCCGCACGTGCAACTATCTATCAGACAGCACCCGCACGTGGAACCATCTACTAGACGGCACCCGCACATGCAATTATCTATCAGACGGCACCCGCAGGTGGAATTATCTATCAGACGGCGCCCGCGCGTCAGACTATGATATACACTAATATCCTTCACTCATGAAGTACCCAGTTAGTAATTGAGTAGGGCACTAAGGCAGTAACCTTGCATGCACAAGGGTCATGCGCCCGCTAATAGGAATTCCACTTCTAACCACGCTATCTAGTATCGCGCATTAGCATGGGGGTCAAAGATAAATCGTAGGATTGGTAGGACAAATGTATGAGAGGTCGATTAGGGGCAATCTTGTTCGCATAACCACTAAAACATGTGGGAATAGGATACTCACTTGATCGACTGTCGTCGGGTTGCACAAGGGCACTGTAGTATGCCACATGTTCGATCAAAGGGTCGTAATCATATACGACGGCGCCACCTTTGATTCACATGACATAATACGGATACGTGATGAAAATAGATACATTTATTACAATCATGCCCTCCTAACCTTCAATCCGCTACTCTAAATAGAGGAAGGGGTTAAAGAAAAAGGAGGATGAACCAGAGCCAATGTGTTACTCGAATCTCCAATCTTGTTCTCTTCTGAACCTCTCTTCTGTGTCTTCCTTCTTTGTGGTCTTGACAACTGCTTAGTCCGCAGAACCCTGGACTTAGATGCCGTGGATTCCTCTTTGATTTGCTTTTAAGCATATTATTTTGTGTTTTAAAGTAATTATTATCAATAAAGATGGTCGATTATCATTTCTGGGTTCTAGATCTCTTTTTAACTATTTACACTCACTTACCTAGGGTTTAAGGTTAACTGAGTAATCTCTTGAGCTTTCAGCTTCGATCTTATCACCATTCCTGTCAACACTGAACTACTATTGATAGTGTTTCAAGCCGAGTTCAGTCTTGCGTCAAATATCGTCCCTTTCACCCCCATTTTATTCACTAAATATATCAATATTTCTTCCATTTTACTTGTTATTTCTCTTTATCATTTTCATCCATTTTGTGCTCATTCCGACAAATTGCTTGTTTGCATCAATAAGTTTGGATCACGATTTGTGCGGACCACTAAAATTCAATACTTAATATGTTAAGACAGCAACCAAGAAAAAGAAAAGAAGTTTGAAAAATTCCCCTTCTTCTATATATTCACATGCCTAAGCATGAATTACATGCATATAGCCTCTTTCTTTCTTTTTCATACTTTTTGACATGAACAAAGATTTCCTTCACCTAACATCCCACATTTTTTTTCATATTTTTTGTTTGTAGATTTTAAAATTTCAAATCTATTTAATTAAAGTGTATCAAATTCAACCCTAGATTACAAATTTCTATACATCTCGAAATAATTTATATCTTTTATATAGAAAATTATATCACAATTAGGTGCCTATCAAATAAAAAGATGCACCTATAACATAGGCTTAAATGCTTGGGTCGGGCTCCGTTGACAGATAAGAACTGACAGGTATCTGTACAGGGACACAATATAAGCTACGTGGCACACTCTTACAGGACTCTGACTGTATGGATGTTTGTCCTATCCCATGGTAGGCCTACAAACCAAAACTCAGCTTGATTAATGATTTATAGGCTTTGGATTGGACTTAATTTCATGAGTGATCTCAACTGTGGGAATTTGGGTCGTATTTGAGGTACAAAGATCCAACACTTATAAATCACTAATCAGGTTGAGTTTTGGTTTGTAGGTCCACCGTGGGATAGGACAAACATCCATGGGGTTAGAGTCCTGTAAGAGTGTGCCACGTGTCTTACATTGTGTCCCTGTACAGATACCTGTCATTTTTTATCTGTCAACGGAGCCCGACCTTAAATGCTTCTCTCCCTCTCTCTCAAGAACAAAAAAGAGTTCGTTAAATGTTCTGTCAACGTACTCAACCATTCTCTTGTTATTAAATACATTTTTAATATAGGCCATTGATAAATACTAAATTACTTTTCCATGCCATTATACTTATTTTCAATACTACCTCTTGCTAACTCACTTAATGGAACTTGGATTACGGAGGTCCATCACCAACATTGATGATGAACAATAGTGTGAGCCGCGTGGCACAATCTCAGAAACTACTAATTAACTGTATGGATGTTTGGTCCATCCCTATGAAGATCTACATACCAAATACTATTATAAAGTCAAAATTGGGGTTATAATCCACGCAGACTTCACTTTCTACCTCATTAAATGTCTCTTCACGTCAAGGACTAAAAAAGTTTATTAAATGCTTAGCTATACCGGTACTTACCCATTCTCAAGACATTATTACATTTTCAGCCCCTTACGACTACTTAATTAATTTTCAATGCCATCATTCTTCTTTTCAATACAAACAAGCTTCACATGTTCACACCACGCTAAACAATGTTATCACGTAAGAGGTCCATCGTCAACATTGATGATGGACGATAGTGTAAACCATGTGGCACACTCCTATTGACCATATGGATGTTTGGCCCATCCTGAAGTAGACTTACATACCAAAAATCATCTTAATTGGTGATTTTTAACCTTTGGATCTAAGTGCCCCAAATACTCTAATCCAACAAATAGAAGTTACTAATTAGGTTAAATTTTGGTATGTGTATAATTAAGTCCAGCTAGCAATGGCCAAACATCAATATAGTTAGTGGTTTCAAAGAGTGTGCCACATGGCTCGTACTATGGTATGTTATTAACGTTGATGGAACCTCTATAATCATTCATTGCACCACCCCTAGTAATAACAAAGAAGAATGCTAGCAAACAACAGCTTAACCGCGTTGCACAAATGCAACCCTGCAAACTAGTTTGTCCTTTTGTGGGGTTACATTTGTGCAACTTCTTTGGGCGTTGCTTGCTAGCATTCCTCAATAATAAAACTAGAAAGTAGTTTTCCATTATCAGCTCTAATAAGTTATATTATACTCTAAAACAATTGGATTATAAATTAATAGAGATTTTCTCAAAAAATTACAACTCTAGTCTCAACTAAAGTGTTCATTGTGTCAAACCATATAATTATGAGACACTGTACAGTACAGTCGATCCAGTTGAGGTTCTTGAAGTCAGACATCTTGACGATAGATGTACATTTTAGTCCGTCCATTAAATCTAACACGAGTCTGGATTAAGAACTAAATGTTGGACAGCTATGTCAGCCCCGAACTACCGTTGATTGTGTTTCAAGTCGTGTTTAGATATTTACCAAAAATATCTATATTAATATTTCTTCCATTTTACTTGTGATTTCTCTTCATCATTTTCATATATCCATTTTCTGTCCTCATTGGGACAGGTTGTCTGCTTGCATCAATAAGTTTGGAATGATCCACTAAAATTCAATACTTAATATGTTAAGACAGCAACCAAGAAAAAGAAAAATAGTTTGAAAAATTTCCATTTCTTCTATATATTCACATGCCTAAGCATGAATTACATGCATATAACCCCTTTCTTTCTTTTTCATACTTTTTGACATGAACAAAGACTTCCTTCACCTAACATCCCACATGAACAAAGGCTCAGGAGCCCCACTTTTTATGGCTCAAGAGGGGTGTTACCGTTAAAACGGATTGAAACGGCCAGGGCAAAAATGAAAAAAATAGATTTTAACAGATTTTAATGATTTTAACTATATAACAAACAGGACGGTTGTCTCCCTCTTATCCGGCTTCCTAAAGGATGGCTGAGATCTTATCACACCAAATGGACGGTGGATCTCAGCCACTCATACCCAATTTTGATAAACGCTTTGTCGATGAGTGCCGTGGGCACGGGTCACCTACTATTTACCTACATATAAGAATGGAATGGGTTGGATTTCATATAGCCCAAGGGTCAGGCTCAAGAGCCCCACTTTTTATGCCTCGAGAGAGGTGTTACCGTTAAAACGGATTGAAACGGCTAGGGGCAAAAATGAAAAAAGGATTTTAAAAGTTTGAACGGAAAAAAGTGGTGCTGAAATTCAAAATTTATAATTTGAAATTTAAAAATTGAAAATTAAAAAAAAAATAGAATTTAATGGAAATTTAATGGTTTTCTTACACCCCTTTTATCTTATATGGCTTCAATAATGAGTGGCTGAGATCCACTGTGCTTCATATCGATGGCTGAGATTAACTCCCACCCGATTTTGACAAACACTTTGTCGAAAAGTGCCGCGGGCCACCCACGCATATATCAAGACAACTCAATTATATTATCTTATCTTATCCATCCATCTAATGTGGATGGTTAGATAAGAGTGGTTGAGATCAAATACATGGATCTAAAGTGGACGGTTAAATTTCAGCCACTCAATCCGCCTCATTTGACCTCAATTTATTCAAAATTTAAATTTCAACATCGTTATTTTTTGTTATTTATGTTATTTTCCCATTTCTCCCTTTGTGCTTTATAATCTGTTATAATGGAAAAATGGTAATGCCCCAGTCTGTTATACCGTTTGAGTGGTGAAGGTACCCAAATTTTGCAAACGCTTAATTTTGTGGGAGAGTGTCGTGGGCATGGGCCATTTACTATTCTATATAACAAAACACATTGGTTGTCTCCCTACTTATACCTCCTCTTATAATTAAGCATCAACAAAGAAGGGCCGAGATCTAATCCTCCCCCAAATGGACGGTGGATCTCTGCCACTGACCTGATTTTGGCAAATTCTTTGTCGAGGAGTGCCGATGGCACAGGGCACCCACTAGTCTGTATAACAAAACAGGATGGTTGTCTCCTCCTCTTATTCGACTTCATAAAGGATGGCCGAGATCTTATCACACCAAATGGATGGTGGATCTCAGCCACTAACACCCAATTTTGACAAACACTTTGTCGATGAGTGCCGTGGGCATGGGTCACCTACTATTTACCTACATATAAGGAATGAAATGGGTTGGATTTACATATAGCCCAAGGGTCAAGCTCAGGAGCCCCACTTTTTACAGCCTCGAGAGGGGTGTTACCTTTAAAACGGATTGAAACGGCCAAAGGCAAAAAATGGAAAAATAGATTTTAACGGTTTTTAATGATTTTAACGGAAAAAAGTGGTGCTGAAATTCAAAATTTAAAATTTAAAAAAAAAATAGAATTTAACAGAAATTTAATGATTTTCTTATACCCCTCTTACCTTATATGGCTTCAATAATGAGTGACTGAGATCCACAATGCTTCATATTGACGGTCGAGATTAACTCCCACCCGATTTTGACAAACACTTTGTTGGAAAGTGCCGCAGGCACGGGCCACCCGCGTATATATCAAGACAACTCAGTTGTATTCTCTTATCTTACCCATCCATCTAATGTGGACGGTTAGATAAAGAGTGGTTGAGATCAAATCCATTGATCTAATGTGGACGGTTAGATTTCAGCCACTGAATCCGCCTCATTTGACCTCAATTTATTCAAAATGTAAATTTAAACACTGTTATTTTTTGTTATTTCCGTTATTTTTTCATTTCTCCCTCTGTGCATTACAATTTGTTATAACAGCCGTTATAATGGAAAAATGGTAACGCCTCAGTCCGTTATACCTTTTGAGTGCCGAAGGGACCCAATTTTTGCCAACGCTTTTGTTGGAGAGTCGTGGGCATGGGCTATTTACTATTCTATATAACAAAACACATTGATTGTCTCCCTACTTATACTCCTCTTATAAGCATCAACAAAGAAGGGCCGATATCTAATCCTCCCCCAAATGGTCGGTGGATCTCCGCCACTCACCTGATTTTGACAAATTCTTTGTCGAGGAGTGCCGATGGCATGGAGCACCCACTAACATATATATAAAATAATAAAACTAGAAAATAGTTATTCATTGTCAACTCTAATAAGTTATATTCTACTCTAAAAAACTGGATTATAAAATATTAGAGATTTTCTCAAAATTTTCAACTCGATCAATATCCGTCCATTAAATCGATGTGTTGGATCAAGAGTTAAAGCTTGGATAGCCGAAAATATTTGTTTCTAGTCAAGAAAGAGTCCATACATGATACATCAAAGGGTTAGGAATCTTAGGATGATAAGACCCCTGTGGAATAGAAGGCAGATCAAATTATAGGGCGATATATGTCCGTGCTGCTTGTCGATCGTGAAAAAAACATTATTGTTATTTTTATTTTTATTACGTATGTTACCTTATGTTTTCTGTACGCATGTTTATGAAAGAAGAATCTCCCCGGGATAGCGAGTTGCAGTTGTGAGCAATGTAGCAACTGAAAGGGATCACATCAACCCAAGGTTGTTTTACATCACAACAACTGTCCTCTCGGATTATCTACCTCATACATCGCCGTCTATGTGGGGCCCTAAAGCAACTCCGATGGATTCTCTTCCTGTGTCCCATCTCTCTGATTAAGACATCTAACTACCTAACCTCTGCTTAAGATTCTAATTAAAAGAATTCCCACTTTTTTTCTACGGATTCCTCATCAAGAGGGAAAAAAAAAAAATCTCATTTGATGCTCACCGACCAATTGACTTAAGAGGACGAATTGTTAGCCTAAGCTTGTCTAAGATTGGTCTGCTTTTGGCCTCGTTATCATTTATTGGACGACAAAAAAAAAGATGCCCACTTACATATTTCACTCTCTTGTGGTACCTTCGCCACGGAAATATTTTAGATGCAGTCGATGCAGAGGATGTCTTCTGGCCCTACATACCTCATTTTTTTTGGGGCCCACTAACTGCATGGATGTTTAGCTCATCCCTTGGTGGATATATATATACGAAAAATCAATCTCATTGATTTTATCTAGCCAGAGATTTTAGTACTTTTTTAGGATTGATTGTAGTCGTATGATTCAAGCATGTTTTTTTGAGCACTTAATCCAATGGCTAGAAATTATCAACCAAGCTGATTTCTGGTATGAATATCCACCAAGGAGTGGGGTCCAAAATAAATGAGCCATGTAGGGCCATGAGACCCCTCTGCATCCAAAGTCCTCTGCATCTAAATTTTTTCTCCTTCTTCACTCCCTCCTTTTAATTTTCTTCATTTTTTTTTTCTATAGAATCCACTTAGTTTTGAAAATTTTTCACTAAAGCCTTTTAAAAAGTGATTACTAGACGACCCATTAGAAGATAGTTACATTTGACATGATAGAAGTTAATGTTTTTCTTCTAGAGAAAGTTGATGAGAAATAAAAAAGGAAAAAGGAAAGAAAAGGAATATATCCTATATTTGGGTGACCATGACAGCCACACCGGCTTCACCGGCTTCACCGACAATCTTATAATGGTGTTTTAATGGTTTTTTTTGGTCGTAAATGTTATTTATATAAGTAAAGAACGACTGTTATTGTTCAGTTTTTTCAGTTGTAATGTCTGTTATTCAGAGTCGTTTTTTTTTAAATAGTATATTACCATTTTTCTTTGAAGAAAAAATGATAATAATAATATAAGAAATGGTTTAAATTGGACCATTGTAATGTTGTAAAAGAGACAGGTAATGTTACCATTATGTTCGCTATAACGCCCATTATAATTGGTCACAACATAGTAAAAACGGTCAAATGTTTTTATTTTATTATTTTTGGAATTTTTAAAAAAATAACAGATAACGGATATTATACACTGATCAGTGTTACTGTTATAACGTCCATTGTAACTTTTTTTTTTTTTTTTTGTAGTTATTATAATAGGGTATTTTAGTATCACCCCCTGAAATTTTAAAGTTATTAGTAATACCCCCTTATACTTTAAAACATGAATAATACCCCCCTTGACCTTGTTTACTCATCATTTGACTAACGTTAAAATGTAAAATGCATCATGCATCTGTTAATGTACCTATGAAAGGACAATATTAAAAAAAAGGGAAAAATACATTATTATTATGCGAATAATGGTCAACGTCCACCGACGTTCATTTTCAACCTTTTGACACAAGTTATAATATTGACAAACAGTACCATTATTGAAACCTTTTCTTTAGATAGGATGAATAAATTTTCCGTACCACATTTTATAAATTTAGATTATGGAATTTGCTTACATCCTCTGCAATGATGTTGAGGTTTGAATCAAGGCTGTAAAATTGATGGGTTCGAGGATTTATCATGGTGTTTTGACATTCTAATTGGGGTCATTGTAGCGCCACGTTACGAGCTAGTTTTGGAGGGGTGTTTGGGTGCTAGGTGCAACATCTCTCTCCTATGGGATAACAATGACGAGTAAAACTTGGACGATATCGTGCTATCTTCGAAGGCCATGACAGCCAATGAGTTCTCTGTACAATACCCCGGGTGCTTTTTGCCACGAACCCATGTGAGTGTTTTTAAGATTCAAGGGTACGTTGAAAAAGCACTGGGGGGTACATGCGTTGTCATGAAGTTTACTCACAATGACCAAACTAGGTTGAAATAGTACACCGGTTCACTAACCAATGCAATCAGCAATACAAGCAAGCTATACCCTAGATATTTGTCCAAAGGTACCATATGTCCTTTAGATACTCCGCGAAGATAACATGCTTATGGGTGGACATTGATAAAGTAGAAAATGCTATATTTGGCACGGGGCACTCTAGTAGTGTTGCGTTTCAAAAATAAAAAAAATGTATTTTATTCTCAACCAATCACATTTAAAAGATGCTAAATGATTTTGGATGGCATAATGGTAAAATTCTCACAATATATTTTATACCAAATTTCGTGTCACGAGAAATATTATATGTTATATTTTTATACCAAATTTCGTGTCACGAGAAATATTATATGTTATATTTGACACCCACTTTAGCATAGTAGGAGTTTCTTTTTGAAAGCCGTGTTAAATTTTAGCATTGCTCCCCCCTTTAGCATGTCACTAGAGATGCTCTGACATTCAAGGGACCAACAGCCTAGCCATTGAGCTTGGAGCTTCACCCTCTGGACAAAATGGTCCCTGAATGCCCATTTACCTTGGGTATGTGGATTGAGGTAATGAGGTTCCTTCCTTTCTCTCAGATATTTGCTGATGTACCTTCCAAATATGTAACAAAGGCACTAGAACTGGACAACATTTTCAGTTTTTTAAGGATTTATTACCACAGTACATTTGGTTGTTGTAGCTAACCTTCAATTCTCAATCTCCAAAACCAACCATCCTAGAATGTCCTATAAACTACCCTACCTTCTAGATTTCTCAACATGCATGTACTACATATCCCCTTATAGTCCCCTACTCCCTACTAGCTAACTAATGCCATGAGCCCATGACCTAAAACTCATACATACATACATACATATATACATATGCACATACATACATTCAGAGAGTCTAATGAAAGTTTAGTATTGCCGTTATAATAGAAAATCGGTTGAATTGTTGATGGAGCGGATTCAGGAGACCAATTTCCATGAGATCCCAAACCCTAACCCTAACCCTAACCCTAACCCTAGAACATGATGTAAGGATTAAACAATCTCTGGTAGCTAATGTAGACTATGTTGGTCCCCAAAGCATTAAGTATAGTAAATTGACACTAGTTAGTATTCTATAATTAAGGGGTTGAGTAAAGCTCCCATAAGGGCCTGATAAATAGTGAGGAGAAGTTGAGAAGAGAAGAAAGGTAATCGAGAAATTAAATATCTCAATGGTGACAAGGCGACATTCCCTTTTAAACTAACATCATTAGACCACCATGGGATCTTCCAAACTCATTGGAGAATAAAATCACTTTTCAAGTGTGGTGCTCTTGAGTCTTAACAACAAAAGCAAATTACGAAGAGAGAGAGAGAGAGTAAAAAAGAAGAAAAGTGAGAACGAAAAAAAAAAAAAAAGACAAAAAGCTCTCTTTCCTTCGAGGCTTCAACGCAAAACTGCAAAAATTATGTTACCTGCTCTTCAATTATTTCTGGGTTTTCTTTCTTGCGTTCCTGCAACTCATTTATAGAGATGGGTTTGTGAGCAAATCAAGTGTTTTTGTGAGTGGGATTTGGTAAGGGAGAGTTTTTGAGAGATGGGTTTGGTTTTTTAAGTTGTTGTTGTTCGTGGAGAAGGTTTTTGTCTCTCTCTCTCTCTCTTTTTTTTTTTTGTCTCTGTGAGGTGATTTTGAGAAACATGGTTAGATTCTGGTAACTATTTTTTTTTTTTTTTTATCTTTTCTCTCATGGGTAATGTTAGTGTTAGGGAAGATGGGGGTAACAACCCATCTGGAGCGGGGGTTGTGGAAGGGCAGTTTTATGGGCATGGTGGGCAGCACATGGAGGAGGCTACCCAGCGTAGTGCTCACGTTAGCTATGCGCACCACGGGGAGCCTCCAGACTTGATGCGTCAATCTCCTCCTCATAGCCCCAGAGCCGCCCGGTCACCTTTGATGTTCACTCCTCAGGTTAGTATTTTCTTTCACTTTTTTCCAAATATAGTATGTTTTTCTTGATTGTATGTGTGTAATTCTTAGATATTGATAATGGGTATTTTAGTTATTTAGTTTTTGAGATTTTTGTTCGTAAAATGATTATGGCCAGTTTAGATCGCCATTTTTGTGCCAATAAAACGTATTTTTCAAAGCTTTTTCATGAGAAAAAAATTCTTTTTTGGGTGCGAAAATGGCGATCGAAACAGGCCCTTAGTTTTAGATTAATGGGTAGTTTGATATTGGGATGTAAGAGGTAAGAAAATTTTTCTCTTTTAATTATTTTTTTTCCTTACATATATATGTCTTTTAATTAATTTTCTTTTAATGCTTTCTTGTGTTATTTAGAGCTAGTTTAATAGGATCTATTAGATATGTTGCATCAATATTTTGTTAGTTAATTATTCAGTATGAGTATTAAATGTGATGTATTCTGGTTTTTTGGAGAAAAAATTTAGTTATGGCCATACATAATTTGTTTTTTCCCAGCATATGCTCTCTTGGGCACTCACCAGTTGTTTGATAGAAGTCCATGAAAGAAAGATAGGTGTTTAAAAAAAAATTCTGATCATTCTGTTTTTTTTTAAAGAGAAGGAATGACAAAAGTTACGCCATCTCGAACTTTAACTGTTTCATATAAATATAAAAATATCAGAAATAATTATATATATATTTATTTGTGGTAGAATTGTAGTCATGACCATGTCAATGGAAAGTTTTCACTCCCACAAGACATATTGTGGTTGGGGTTAACAAGGCACGAAACACTAGGGTGGGTGGAGCCTGACAATGCTCATACTGATTAATCCCATGGCATTGATTAGAGATTACGTGACGATGTGATCAACTGATGCATTTTGCAGTCAGAATGGAGATTTAAGTCGCAAGCGGGGAAGGGACTTGCCTATGGGAAACTCCAGTTTTCTTTTAAAAAAAATTAAAAAAATGGGAAACTCCAGTTTTGCATTCAGTCATCAAAATTAATATACATCTCTGGTCTCTCTCTATAATTAATGGAAGATAGATATCCATATGGCTTAATTGCACATTTGAATGGGGCATAGTAATTCGTGCTAGCTGATTTTCCAATTTTTTGGTTTATCTTTGTGGTAAGTTTTACATATTGGTTTTTGTTGGTGAAAGCGTATGCTTCTGTGTAGTAATAGTTAGTGGGGAGCTATCCACTTATTAGCAACCAATGAAAAGCATCCTATCTTATTCCATTTATCCATGTAATTACCTTACATTATACATAATCAGCACTTAAGTGCAGCATCAGCGTCAAAACCATTTTATCATATTATTTCTATATATTTTTTTGTACATGGACCTTGTCCAAAATTACATAATCAGTACTTAAGCGCGCATGAATATCAAAAGCACTTTATTATACAATTCCTATAAAATATAAAAAACCTTGCCCAAAATATGAATCCACACTTTGTTTGCAGTGACAGTTGGCCTTACAGCAAGAGGCTAAAAGCCCATTCTTTTTTTCCAGGTCCCCATGGTTCCATTTCAGAGACCCGACGAGATGCACACTCGAAGACATGCATGGATGCATAGTGCTACTGACTACGAGGACATGTTCTGTGAGCAAGGGATACCAACAATGATCACATGGAGCTATGGTGGCAAGGAAGTAGCTGTGGAAGGATCATGGGATAACTGGAAGACAAAGTAACAGGCTGTTGCAGCTTTATCTTTTGTGTTCTAATTTGAATCCATGCTCTAATATGAAATTCCGGTCCCTTTCTTGCAGAAAGGCCTTGCAGAGATCAGGCAAAGACTTCACTATTATGAAGGTTCTTCCATCGGGTGTCTACCAGTACAGGTTTCTTGTTGATGGAGAGTGGAGGCATGCCCCTGAATTTCCATGGGCCCACGACGAAATGGGAAATGCTTACAACATTTTGGATGTGCAGGTAAAAGTCTTCCACCATTCAATTCAAGTATTTTGCAATCCGACATCGCGGATGTGTCAAGATTTCTTATTTTTCTTCATTATCCATAGAAGTGGCGTTCAGTAGATGACTCTTTCTTGAGTAGTTGTTGTCTATAAGTTTTTCTATGTCAATGCGTGTCAAGTACTCTAATAGAAGATGAATGTGGCAAGGGTGATGCGAAGCTTTTAGATTAATGTAGCAACAGTTGGCTGCTTGTGGTAGAATGAACAGTTTATGTTATCATAGCATCAGGTTCTTGTGTTGGAAGAACGCACATGCTCTTTGTCCATTTGTGGGATCTAAAGTCATTATACATGGGGAAATCTAAATTTTGAGTCATGGACCATATATACAGTACATAAGACCGAGAAGTGCTCATAACAAACATTCAGGGGATCCACAAAGTCGTAAAATCTGTATTTGTTATTATGAAGTAAAAAAATAGAATTGGTAATCCGTCACTAACCTAGTAACCACCAAACTGCTTGGTTAAAAAAAAAGTCCAAAAAAATTTATGCGTTTATTTAATGTAGTAGTGAAATTAACTTCTTTCCTGCTTGTGTTAATGCACACTTGCAATTTCAACAATGTAAGAATCAATAATGAAAATAGTACGTCATCAAGGTAACAATAGCTGGTGATAGGAGGCCACAGGTCCTGAAGCTAGAGTAAGAGCCAGATTCTGAAGTTGGGGCGACACTTAAGCAGAAGATTCTTGTAGCTAAGGTTTAATCACATGACCTGGTCTTGTCATTTTCTTTCACTTTTAGGTTCTGCTTCTAGTAATTGTGATACTGTAATTACTTCTGCGAAATTGACAGTTAAGAATAGCACCCCTTAATTTTAAACCAATTGATTGTAGACCCATGACCTTAATGTGGTATTTATTCTATTGCAACTTTCTTGGGAACTCTCTTAAAATATGCTTGTCTGTCTGCTTCAGAAGTTTCCTGTATAATAAGTTTTGGTAGTTGAGGCATTGCTTTTGTTGATTTGTCTTCTGATTTATTTTCATCTCTGTCATTTGAGAATAATGTCAGCCCTAAAAGATTTTACTAGCACAAATGGAAAATTGCAAGAAATTCTGCTATTCGTTTTGGTAAAATCCCAAATCCAAGTTTGTCACCTTCTGATATAAGTACTTTTTGAGCTCTTGCTCCTTGATCCGGAAGTGCTTCTTTATGATATGCCAATTGCGTTGACGGTATCTCTCTTTTTCACTCAGATCTATGTGCATATCAAATTCTAAGTGCTGAATATGTTTAAAGGTCAAGGCTATGATAAGGTTTTATCTAATATTCAGATAAAACTGTTGCATTATGATTCTGGGGGAGTGTCTTTCTCTAGAGAGTTTGACGATGAAAAGAACCAACGACCTCAACATAACTGTCCCATACACCATAACAAAAAGTATCATCGATTAAAAGAATTGACATTGTGTCTACTCACTCTCTTGTTGGAATCTCATGCTTCAAGAGTTTTATGGGCAGAGGTTGTTTGGAGTTTTGTGTATCTCAGAAATGGGATGCCATCTTTCGTGACTGGAAACATCTGTATTGTGAAAAATTTAGTGATAGGACTACTAACTAATTGCCAGTTACTTGTTTCGGGATGCGTTTCTGTTGTTCATCTTCCCAAATGTTCTAATGAGAAGCTATGAAAAGTATGGCTTCTACTTTCTTATTGCTATGCCACCTCTAAATAGAGAACATTGCTCCCACAGCCATTTTGGCTGTTTGGCCATCTACTTCTCTACTACTATACTACGTCAAGAAGCCGAAACAATATTCAGTTGATAACAAGGATGAACTTTCATTCATTGCAGCTGAAACTTTAGTTGCACCACCCGATCAAACTCTTGACATGAGAGCATCCTGTTTAGGTTTCCTCATAAGTTATTTTCCATTCTTTTTTTTTCTTTCACGTTTGCTGAGATGTTATATGTTTCACATTTCTTAACCCTTTCTGAAACCCAAAACATAAAAGGTAGCTGCTCTATAGAAGTGCTGCTAGGAGGTAATTGCAGAGGAACATTATGCATCATAAGAAAATTATACACGGATATGGTTCCTCAACTGAAGGCAAAACGGCTAGTGGTATCAAGTGGATTATATATAGCGAAACTCAAATCAGATAGAACATTAGAATTCTGCAAAGCCTGAGTACTTGTTTTATGGTTTCACCTACGAATACAGAGTTAATTATGAAGAGATTTGTGCGTCTATCGCCAAAACGACTGCTCGTTATTGTCTGCCCATTTTGGTGTCTTAGCAGTGAATACTAAGAATATTTCCTTTACTGATCTTTGACGAGGAAGTGCAGATGATGCGTCATATTTTGGTATGCTGATATAAAAAGGCGTATAATTTTATATTAGCATATTGTCACAATCAAGCACATCATCTAATTCAGAAAGTTTACCGCAACTTTCGTAAAAGTGTGCTTTGTTCATAGCTCCAGTGGTTATCTCATACTCACTCGACACATCTTGATTAATTTTCCTGCTGTACACTAGTGACATTCTCATCATTGTAGACGATTGTCTGGAATGAAAAATGTTGGAAGTCAACTCCAGCGTCAATTTAACATGAAAGATGGTGGTCCTCTCACATACTTTATTGGATTGAAGGTTGCTAACACTCTGTAGTGTTATTCTCAGTCGACAGTTGTATGATTGCTATATCTGACTAGACTAGACAATGCCATACATTGCTAATGTGTGTGTGTGATATATATATATATATATGCATGTATGTACAGACAATCATATTATAAGCAAAAGTTGCAATCAGTCATGCCTGCACAATTCGACAACGAGAATAAATGATTGATGCAATCATCTGAAACCAAAGTAAAAGTCAGTTTTTTGATAAGGGTGTGAACAGGCCAGGTGATCCGATGGACTTTTCGCTGTAGGGTTGGGGTTGGGATGATCCATCCCTATCAACCCAAATTGTTAATTATATGGATACAGCACCTGCAGATATGGTAACACATACTACTATGTATAGTTATATAATGTATAAAGTCAGAAAAGAACCTTGACTGATGTGTGGTGCAGGATTATGTTCCCGAGGACCTTGAAAGCATTGCTGGTTTTGAACCTCCTCAGTCCCCAGAGTCAAGCTATAATAACTCGCACCTTGGTTCGGAGGATTACGCGAAGGAGCCACCATTAGTCCCACCGCACCTACAAATGACGCTGCTCAACATGCCATCATCATGCATGGAAAACCCCCCTTCTCTGTTGAGACCACCACACGTGGTACTTAACCATCTGTACGTGCAGAAAGGGAAGAGTGGTCAGTCTGTTGTGGCACTTGGTTCGACACACCGTTTTCTGGCTAAGTATGTGACTGTGGTGCTCTATAAGTCCCTGCAGAGGTAAAACACCCTTTACAGTATGGACCTTAAAGTATTTATTTTCTCATGTAAATGATATATAATTGTAGAAGATACTTTGTCAATGACTTGAAATGGACAAGAGGGAAAGAACCCATACAGGAACAAAAGTGGGATTTTATGCCATATCCACACTAGTTTATGTAGAAGCTTTTCTAGTATCCATCGGATATGTTTTATTTTCCCCTTTCTTTTGCATCAGTGAACTGCTGTTATATTGCAGATTTATTCCAGAGAACAATCTTTTGAATCTGCAGAGTTGGAGATTCATGATTCTTGTTGTTTGTTGTAGATGGTAGAATTCCAATGAATTTGGATAGTTCCCTTGCAGCATGAAACCAAAAAAGTGGCTCCTGGATGGAGATTGCTGGACAACTGTAACTATCTGACATATGAACTTTTTCCTCATCTTTGTTGGCCATTATGGGACACAATGTTAAGATGCTTAGATCAGTACTGTTTTTTTTTTTTTTTTGATAGGTCTTAGATCAGTACTGTTGGATGGTCCGATTTAATGAGTTGGTCGGCATGTGTATGGCATCAGCAATAACATTCGTTGAGAATGACTGAACCTAAGGTCCATTTCATATCTTAACTGTGGATTATCTCCATGGTTGCGTGAAATTCAGTGCTTAAAAACCCTGGCTTGGGCAAGTTGTTTCGGACTGATGACTAATGAATTTTGTTCCAAATATTAAACAGAAAGGATAATTTTTTTCCTCTGAAAATTTATTTTTCATGGCAGTGGAAGATATGCACTCTAACAAGTCCTCAAAAATCCAGTATTTGTAGTATGCGATAGCATGAAAGCACGGTTGGTACAGTCCTGACCTCAACTAAAGAACATCCATCCATGGATGGTTAAGATGAAGGATTTCACTAGTAATGCAGGATAAAAGTGTTCAAACCCTGAAAAGCTAAAAAGTGCTCTTAAAAACTTGACCAACACATTTTCCAACTCGAATTATTATTTTGTGTCTTTTTTTTTAAACTTTGAACAATGCATCTGGTTAGTTTTTAAAGGGAGCAAATATTGGCTTTTAAGGGTATGAAGATCGACCTTCTTGTTAAATTTGAACATTGAAAATTGATGGCTTTAGATTGGATTAAATGGAGGAACATGATTCATGCAGCCGACCCCATACCATTGGGAAAAGGCTTATGGTGATGATGGAATGCAGATACAATAAACGTGGCCAACCTGTCATGATCTGAATTATCCAAAGGGCAATTGTGGCAGCCCAAACAAACAAGCATTCGAAAGAAATCCTAACCATCCTCTCAACAGCTTACTCTAAACAGCTTAAACTGAATAGCCAAATTCAATTCAATTTGACTAAGCTCTATGGTGCAGTCTTTCTGCAATCTCTCTTATTAGCAAAATTAAATATGGCTTAAACCACTCAACAGATAGCATTCCACGTGGCCCACATTTGTTTGGTCTCCATTCTAAGATCTCCTATGCTGAAAATTGATCTGATTGGGTTATCATACCCTACATTTTATGGACTTTTTTTTTTGGATCATTTTTTTTTTTTTTTGATAATTGAACTGTTTTATTAAAAGGGACCCTTGGAGGTTAAGGAGGCCTACCAAGCGATCAAAAGAAATACAAAACAGAAGAAAGAGACATACAAAAAGAAAAGATCAACCTAACAACAAACCGAAACAAACGAACACCCACCCCTAATCGTTCCCCCTACAAGCTAACTCATTAATCGTATTGTCTTCCAAGTTATAAATAAATCTGATGGAACAGCTGGTTACGATTGGATTGAGCTTTTTATAGGAGATATTTTAGGTGGACCAACAAAGTATGTGCCTCCCATGCATGTACATTATCTATACTGCTATGCCATTGTTGATTACTAAGTTGTTTATTATTGTAGGCACGAAAACAAACCTTCAGGGGGGTGTCTGGATGCACCCCATAACACATTTGGGAGTTTCATTCAATTTAGAACAACTGCAGTTTGGGTTACCATGCAATGATACCCACTTTGAACTTTGTTATTCGTGACATTCACAAACATTTGAAGGGAGAGTCAGATGGAGGGATTACAGCAACAATTACAGTAAAACGTGAGAAAGCTGGTTGTGTTGGAGTGTGTTTGGCAGTGTGGCCAGCTAGCACTCCACCTTTATTAGATAGGTGGACCCTTTGATATACATTGTTACCCCCGCCTCCCTCTAACAGCTTAAGCTTTTAGAGTGAAGTAGAGGGGATCATGGCTTGGAGCGTGTTATTTTTTACTTACGTCACTCATTAATTTGGTTAATTTGGCATGCCTCCCTATATTCTTAAAAGTTAAGAGTTGCCCCCTAGACTATTGACTTCAATCAAGCCTCAAGAATTCGTCGAATGAACAAGTAAAATTTAAGAAAAATTGCCCTAGTTTTGTCACTTATTAGATTAGGCCAGAGTCAATGGTCAAGGAATGTAAAGTCTAAATTTTTGGAAACGAGGGAGGCATCTATAATTTGCCTAATTAGTAAGGGCTGAGAATCAAAATACCAATGAAACAAAAAGTTGGATAGCTATTTTAACATGGGTCGGGACAAGAAAGAACAACTTTTTGGACCAATGCCCTCTGGGCGTCAATTTTGATAATCCGACGGTGGTAGTTGTGCTGAGCTTGCATTCTGGATTCACTTTTTGCCAAAGCACAACCACCATTGGATTCTCGAAATCGACACCGGACAGCAGACGTCTCGAGCGTTGATCCCCTGAGCATACTATTAAGTATTCAGTCTTTGTAGTTTGCAGGCAAATCTTTATAGTCAAAATGTTTGTTGGCAAGCTTGGTTACAGTGGCAAATGTTTGCAAGGCAAATGAAAGAAGGTTGAGAGAGAGAGAGAGAGAGAGAGAGAGAGAGAGAGAGAGAGCAGCAGCAGCAGCAGCAGCAGCAACAATGCAACGGTTGCCTCGAACGACGGTAGCAAACAGTGGTGGCAGCAGCAGCGACTAGCGAATGGTTAGGAGAGACCTATTTTGCTAACGTTTGCAGCCACTTTTTTGACTGCAAAACTTAGCGAAAACATGAAACGTTGGTAGCGTCGTGATAACGTTGCAGTGGCATCTTGGAACATAAATAAAGCAAAACGGCGGGACCCACCCTGATGACGTACTCGATGAATTTTTGGTGTTGCGTTCATGGTGGGGCCACAAGGTCGTTATCTTGCCGAAAAATCACAAATGCAAAGTGGTGGAGAGATCATGCCAATGTTTGGCCTGAACAAAGTAGAGAATAAAAAAAGCAAGATCACGGGTCACCTAGTCAAAGTAAGTCCAGAGCTGGTGTTTTACGTCACGTCCACCCACAAAAATGTCACTGGCTGACTCTTTTGGGCCAACATTGTTTGGCCCATCCCTTGGTCAACTTACACAAAAAAGTATTAGCCTGATTGGTGATTTATGGCCATTGAATTCAAGCATTTTTCATCGTCCAGCATTCTCTTGTCGTAGTCAATTGCAGCGGCTAGAAATAATCAATCAGGCTGATTTTTGGTCCGGAGGGTCCACTATGGGGTTGGCCAAACATTCCTGGGTGGGCCCAAAAGAGGGCTTTGTGGCTTTTGGGAGGCGGTGAATTCAGACTTTGAAGTACCCCGGGATAGTTAATTTGGGTGGAGTCGGGCATCTACTGGTGTACAGGATCCGGATCCAGAGTTTGGACTGGACTATTATAATTTGGGCCCATGTGTGGTTTAGCACTGAATTTGGCCCATGTTGTAAAAACCAGGATTTAGACCCATCAAGTTTAAGCAATAGAAGAAGGTTCATAATGTAACAAGGTATACATACCTGACGCGTTTTGGCGTAAGGTAGCGCAATTTTTGTTATTGACCACTGCCATCTGGGTCCACTGGCTGCATGGATGTTTAGTCCACCTTTAGTAGACCTTCATACAAAAAATCAGTTTGTTTGATGATTTTTTGCCGTTGGTTGTAGTATTAAAAACAAATGGTTGAATCCAATAGCTAGAATCATGTAATATTACCAATCAGGGTGATTTTTGGTGTGTATATCCACCAAGGAGTGGGCTAAACATCCATGCGGTCAGAGGGCCAATTATCTTACATGGACTCCTATGAAAAATCCGATGTCCAGGATCTCCAGTTGTTTTTGAGCAAATTTAAATTCTACCCTCCAAAAACTTTGAGATCTTCTCGATCTCCTTTTCTATTAATATATTTGGACTTATCAAAAAAAAAAAAAAAACCAATCATAATAAGGAATGGGTCTTGGATCATTTTTATCCGGTCACGGGATGATCGACTCACCACCGAATTAGACCAGAGATTGATCGTGAGATGTACAGGAGAAAATGTATCATTTATATATTCATGTGGTACAGACTGAGATTCAAGTGCTCTTGCATGCCACTAATTATATTTTCAATACAACCTCTTGATAAATACTTAATTACTTTACATGCTATCATTTTTATTTTCATACAACTCCTTGATGAACACTTAATTACTTATCGTGCCATTATTTTCTATGGCATTTTTTTCCTTTATTTTCAAAATAACCCTTCAATGATTACATATTGAGAAAAGATTCGTTGGTCTAAGGACCTTCAATCTTTGAAGGTTTCCCTCCCAAAATGTCAGACACGTCGTCAAAGCATAAACCCAACCCACGTTAAACCCTTGGTTAGTTGGTTAAGGGTGGTTAACAAAGGTACTTATAAGACATTTTGGGAGGTGACCTTCAAAGTTTGAAGGCCCCTAGGAGGAAAGAATTTTTTTTTTTCCATATCTATTATACATGGGCAAATTTGAGAATTTTGATTTTTTAATTGTGCCTTGACTTGCCACAATTTACAGATTCACCCCTCCAAACTAATCTTCCAAATTGCCCATTGGTTTGAAACTTTCTTATTTTGCCACTTCTCCGAAATTGCTAAATGCAATCCCAAGAGGTAAAAAAACAGAAAAAGAAAGGAACAAACCCCGATCAAATAGTCGATAGACAGTTCATTTGTGATGATCGACTCCTTTTATAATTGATTGACAGTTCATTTGTGATGATCAACTCCTTTTATAGTCAATCGGACAGCTTGGATAATTTTTTATGACGAAGAACCGTAGTAACTTCTAATATTTAAGATATTGCATGAAGATTCTTAGGTTCGCGCGCACAGTGCACGGAGATTCTTAGGCGCACAAAGTGCTGTTTAATCATCCCTTGCTTACAAGGAAAAGGGGGGAAAATGAAAAAAAAAACGGAACTCCTGATAAAAACTACAGCATCATCAGTAAAGTTAACTCAATGTTATTAAGATCATTATCAATCTCAAAGCCTCTCAACATCAGATTGACTTGAATCACAAATTATTAGAACAAAACATTTCTATGACGACACAGCCTGGACACGTGCCATGGCTTTCTAGGCCTGTGGACCTAAAACGATTTTCCATCACTATAGACATGTCTATCACTATCCAAAGCAAATAGTTTTTCCGATAGCTTTCTAGTGTTTGCTCTAAACTTCTATGTGTTGGGCCTGCCACTACTTTTGACCTGGGCCTAGTCTGAGTTCTTGGATTGGGTAATATTTTGTCATTGTGCTTTTCTTCTTGTAGAGTGCTGTCAATGGATTGGGCCTTGCCAGGGGACTTTTAGGTCCTCCCTCCATGGTTGGGCTTAAGTAGTGACTCTAGGCCTGCAGGTACATGTCTGGGCTTGGATTTGACAGCAGTTATTCAAATTGACTGGATATGGGCCTGATACGTTGAACCCAATGGGCTTATATATATATGATGCCAACAGATCCCTTTCCTTGTAAACTTCACTACAAAACATGTTTAAAAATCATGAATGTTCTTTTATTTAAGAAACTTATGGACTGGGTCTTGGGCCTTATGTGCGCTTAATTTTAGAGAAAATCATTGGAACGGCCTGGGCATTGTAAGTTTGTAACAGCAATTGCAGCGGATTTGTTCCGGGCTTGGCCCTTGGGCATACTTTCCTTTTATATAAAAAGAAAGAGTTTCCCTTTACTGGTAAGGCAACAGGTTTTCTGGAGCTGCACTCCAGAAATGTGGGGTTTTCTTGCCATGTATCGAACTGACGTGGCAGATTTAGACCTTCCATCTAATAGACGACCCTCTGGATTGGCCATGCGGACAGTTCCCCTATCCATGTCATGCCTATACCCACCATGTATTGTACTTTTCCCCTACTTAAAAGAGGCAAAAGATAAATGCCTATTTTCGTCATGTGAAAGTGCACTACTGAGGTGAGATTTGCCACATGGGGAGATGCTGAGTTGGTAAAATTCATGCATGGGCCCAAATGACCACCCCACCACCTCAGCTGCCACATGTGAAGAAAACCCCACCACTCCTGAGAAGAGTTCTGGAGTGTAGCTCCAGAAAATCACTCATTGACACCCCCTATTAGTAGTGGAATATGAGACCCAAATGAGAGTAGTGAGTAGTGCTGCCTTTTATTCATTGTTAAATGCATACATCTCAACTGAAAATAAAAAAAAACACCACCACTATATGGCACAAAAACACTACAACAAGCCTATGGTTAAGTCAGAAAAAGAAGATCCTCTCCACTTTTCATGGAGAGAAAAGAACCATGTACAGGATCCAAAGTCCTTGTTCTTCTGTTCTTCTATAACCAGCTCTAAAACCTTCAATTCTACTCTTCAGCTTCTCTACCATCTTTTGACTGCTAATCTCCAGAGATCTATCAATGCCATTGCAACCTGGCTACATGAAAACTGGGCACCCTTTTACTGAAATACCTGGTTCAGTTGGGCATGTAGCCAAAGGACAGTGGTCGAGCTTGGTCCCCCACCATTTCATATTCCGACCCTCGTTCTGTAAAGCGAAGAACAATAGAACACCCATGAATGCGGTCCCAGCGTCTAATGCTGCAGACAAAACATAGTTGTATTTCTGCCACCATCCTTTCCTGTATCGGAAAACAAAGTAGTTGAATATGGTTCCAGTGACAAGCCAGCTAGCTATGTTGGTGGGAGTTGCGGGTGGCATCCCAGCAAAGCCGTAAGAGATAACTGGTATGTTTATCAAGGGAATCCATTTCTTTTCCGGGAATATTTTGCTCAGCAGCCACACAGGCACTGGCAAGAAAGCTCCAACGAGGAATAACCATACCAAGTTCCTGTACATCGTTCCAGGCCCAAACAACCGCCTTGGTCCAATCAAGCCCCATATAACAGAAGCATCAAAGGTGACGCGGAATTTCGGGCAAGTCCATGGGCTGTCTGGATGAAGAGATTCGACATCGCATATGTTCTCGATATTCCCCAGCATCCACCATGCAACTGAAAGGTTGACGGTGCCAGAAATGATCGTCCCAGCAAGCTTCAAAAGAAAATTCAATTATTTATGAAATTGCAAAAGGTGGGATCTCAAACAGTTACTGTGAGAAGTTCTTGAATGGCATACCTGAGCAGTGAACATGCACCTAGGTGGGATTTTCATGTAGTGCCCAAGTTTCAGATCAGATAAGAAGGAGAGGGCATGGATGGTGCTGATTCGCCCATAGATCTTGAAAAGCAGATTAGCGATGGGCTTCCCTGGTAGGACATACCCAATTATGAATTGCGCTATTATATCGTATCCGGGTTGCTGCGACACAGCCATAAGAGCACGAATATTAAGACAAATTCTTTTTCTCATCTGGATCTTACTGATATATAAACACAAACATAAAGCTAGAGAAATTGAAAAATTGAATAAAATACCTGGTTTGTAGTCGCTTGAATGACTCCAATGGGTAGGGTAACAACCCAAGCCAAGACGAAAGCGAAGAGCAGCCCCCACCATGGCAGCTGCACATCTTCTTTCCACACAAAAGACATCAAGAGAGAGAGCCCAATGCTGCCTAGTAATAGAATGAGGAACCACCACTGTGGAACATCTTTGTAGTTCTTCATCAATCTTGCATGGATATCCAATTTCACATTTTTCATTGCCGATCTGCTCTGTCTCAGAATATCACTGCAGGATGGAAGCTGATCAAAATCTCATCCATAGGGAATAACTAAGACACATTTACAACCACTAGATGATAAAATAATTGTAATATGATTAAATCACTGCCTCATTGTGATTGCAGCTTGAGACGGCGACTAGTTTTATCACCGTCTAAAATCATTCAATGAATCAGATGGTTACAGTCATCTCATTAGGTCAACTGTTGGCCATGAATATCTTCCAAGTGGGATTTCTTGAATAGTGTTTCCCAAATCCCCACCATTCTATTACATAGAGAAGATTTTAACACCCATCGAATAAATTTGACTTCTATAATAACATACTAGTACTGGCTTAGTGAAAGAGAAAGGTAGTACTCTAAATCAATTTAAAGCTTCTCAAATACTCAGTGATAGTTCAAAAGCAGCATACCTGCCATGAAAGAGAGCCACATGAGTGAGGGTTGCCGTAAATCTTGCAAATCCTGATCCAATCGAAAGGGCGAATAGAGGGCTGAGATACAGCTTCCCATAACTTTCATATGCAGCAACATTGAGATCGTACTGTGGGGTCAAGATCTTGGTGGTATCATAAATGTGCCCAGTGGAAGTGAAGAGCTGATTTGAAAATATCGGGAACTTCCGAGAATCAAAGGTGTTAAACTTCCAGTAACAGAGAGGAACGATTATGTAGATAAACATGATGAACCCGACTGCGACATTGAGAATGGAGAACCAAGGTGTCACTAGTGGGCTGCCGTGGTAGGCTGATATCCCAGCCCAATCAAGAGTGAATGCCCCAACACCAAGTCCATGGTACCCTGACCCGATTTGCTGAGCCGTGACGCTGTGGGGCCATACCCAACAGACCCATGAGAAGAATGTCAAGATTGGGAAAAGATAGCCAGGCAAAGTGTAGTATGCAAAACTTGCCACCATGAAAATGAGGAAGAATTGCATACGGGTGAGGCCTTTTGATCGGTGATCCTTCTCGTGGAGTGCTCTGCACATAAAAAAATGAAGGTGAGTACGATCGACATTATCTTGATCGAAGAATCAAATCTTCTTGGTCTTTTACACATTTATGAGTTCTTTTATCCACAAACACTGAGGACAGCAGGATTGTTTTTTTTTGCTTTATTCACATTCCTTGAGCATATCCAACTGTGTGCAAACTCTCCATTAAAACCAGTAAACAACTTAGGCAAGCATTCCATCTACTTTGTTTTCTAATTATAATTTTACATACCCTTTCTGCCTTGTATTCATGCTTGTCTGTCCTGAAACTCAATTAAACCCACCAAGCAAAATAATCAAATATACGAAATCTTCAATCAGAATTTTTTTACTACAGAAGCGCCCACAATTGCCATAAAAATGGAAAAGAGTGAAACGCAACAATCAAGTTAGTTCTTTTTCATTTTATTTTTTTTTTATTTTTTTTATCTTTGTTGCTTCTTCAAACCAATAAATCTTTGGGATTCAAATTACATTATATGAAAACCAAGTAATCGAATCCCACTCAGAAATGAATTTGTTCTGTTTCTTCTTTTGTTTTTCTAAACTCTTTCACCCATAAAGTTGCAGGACTGGAACCTTTTGAAGCAACACCACCAAAATAAAAAATATAAAAACAAAAAAACTTTCAAGGGGACAAAAAGAAGAACAGAGACCTGAATAGAGAAACCTGTGCAAGGTTTGAAGGCCACCACATTTCAGCAGGATCAACCAAATATTTCCTCAGCATCCCAGCCCATCCATACCCCACCATCTGCAATAGACGTCAAATATATGAACATGAAGAAGCAAAGAGAGAGAGAGAGAGAGAGAGAGAGAGAGAGAGAGTAAAAACTAAAAAGGATTAAATAAATCTCCCTACAAAAAATACAAAAAAGTTCATCAACCATAAAAAAAAGGGAATTTTTTTACTGCAAAAAGAAATTCTCTGAAAGAAAACCATTTATCGGAAACTAATCGAGTTTCTCTGCTAAATGGTTATCGTCTATGAAACTCCCCACCATATTCATAAAAAAATAAAAATCCCGAAAATGGTACCCCTTAATAAAATAACTATTAAATAAATTAAAACATAAACCATAACCCCAAAAAGAACAAATTTATCTACAAATTTCACCTGCAGAACTCAGACCTTACTCCAATCCCTCCAATAAATAAATAAAGAAAGAACAAGAGAGACCCAGCAGAGAAAACTAAAAAAGAGTGACAATACCAAGAAAGGCTACCTGTGTAGTCAAGACTATGAACAGCCCACAAAGGAAATTCAACCTCTGCTTATAGTAAGCCTTCATAACGGTAATGGCGCCGATAGAGTAGGCGTCACCCCCACCATATGACACCCCACAATTAGCAAATATGGTGATGATTACATGCTCCTTCATATTGAACGGCCCAGGATTCAAATTAAAACTCCAACCCAACACCTTGACTTCCTTCTTTGGCAGCGTTGAAGCCATGAACTTCCCGACGGGTAAGACCGCAATTTGCATCAGAATCGCTGATATGGTTAGCGGTTGCGTACGGTATGTGAAGAATGTGTTAAGGAATATGAGGAGAGTGCATGATGTAGCACCCAGAAACCATGCTCGAAACGTCATGACCGGAAGGGATGGGTCGTCGGTTTCCGGCACGACAAGCCGTACTTCCTCCACCGGGCATCGTTCCTCTGGTGACTCTTCATTTTGCTTATGGCTGTCTGTAAAGTTCGGGGTTTTGGCCTCAGACGCCATTAATGGTGGTTCTCGAGCTGTGCTCACAGAGCGTTCTCTCTCTGGGTCTCTCCCTCTGTTTCTCTCTGTAAGAAATCGGAATTTTGAATTGGGGATTAGGACAAAATGGTGGGTTATTATAGGAGTGAGAGCAAAGGGGTTTAATTACGAACTACCCTTGTTTTCTCTGTGTTTTTTACGAAAAGGGTATAGTGGATTCTGTCCTGACGGAAATTTTAACTTAAATGACAATAATAACCTCACAGAAAGTACCTATTCGTGAATGTGACCCATTAGATAATTAGATATCATTATGTTAAAGAGTCCGTCTATAGCAACGTCCATTTCTTACACCCGATGGTGGGGCCCACATGGAGATCACGTTCAATGATTTAACCATACATTGAGTTATCCTTGTCACAATAATCTTCATCACCAAAACATTTCGATATTCATAGCCATATAAACAATTGAGCTAAAATAAAGATTTAATTAGACGGTCAAGATTTCCTAAAATTCAAATCAATTTGTCAAGAGGTTAGAGATGCTGAAATGGGATAATTTTTTGAGAATTGTCTCGACAGTATGAAAAACTCACAGCGCGGTCGGATTATCTAACATGATCTCTATGTGGAATTCCCATTGCCAGGTGTAAGAATTGGATGTAAGAAACAGGTGTAGCTCTAGAAAGACTCACAACTGACGTGGAGCACAGTCAAGTGGCTCCGGCCTATCAAAATGGAAATGATCGAATGATCTCTCGACAAATCCCTATATAAATCACCTACTCAAATTTCTTCTTAATGGTTGTATTCAATTGAAGTCACATACAAAAAAATGAAAGATAATAGGATGATCATGTGTCAAGGAATGTATTGCTTGTCCTTGAGCCAAAATGGTGACCAACCTGGTATCACCTCAATTATATCTCTAATGGAGGCTTCACATAAAATAATTTGTTTATATAAAACAAATATTTACCTAAATTATATACAAAATAGTTGTACAAACCAAGGTTTTAAATGGTCTTTTTATGACGAATAATGGGGTCACATAACCCTTAAACACCTCCCCAAGTACCCAAGTTTTTGGGTACAACCCCCCCCAAGACCTGACCAACTGATCTGTTGGACATTTCTTAATGAGTCACATCACTCACACGTGAGTAAAAACATTTAAAATATTAAAATTTTATTATAACAGCAAAATAATGGCTAATGAACAAAATAACAACCATTATAATGCTAAGTTCATTTCTCGATTTTGGGCGTTTTCTTAAAACCATGACCTAAACCATCTCTATTTTCTTATAGAAAACCCTATTACTGATGTGGGTTTGAGCTTAAATAATCCCTATATGGAATGCGACATACTACTGGAAGGATTTGGACGGATGGGGATGTTTGTATCACTAGATCAAAGCGAAATTGAGTCATGACACAACCGACACATCGTTTGGCCGAGCGATTATAATAAACCTAAACAGGTTTAGGACTATAATTCACATAGACTATTTTATTTGTACCATGAGATACGAAAGAATTCACTCCTAGTCTAGGCAAGGAAATAAAAGAAAATGGTATTAGTGGCCATTCATTTGTCTCCCAAGTAGAGAGGTGGGCACTTTGGTAATTCGCATGGGCGTTTTGGTAAAAGGGAAATTGAAATAGTTGAGCAAAAAAGGGCAGATGGTGGGTGGGCTGCTTTTTTCGAGCGTGTGGGAGTCATGTGTTAAGTGTAAGGCGCCACACGTTGGTCTCGGTGTCAGCAAAAACTGGACCAGTAGTACTTGTGGTTACTTCTTCTGGACCCCATAAGGAGCGTGATCCTGTCAGACTACGTGGGTCCCGGTTTAAAACGGAAGGTACGAAGTAGATAACGCCGTTGAGCCTCTGCAGTCTTTTTTCAGTTCTTATTAACATCGTCGTAACGTATGTACACTTGTCCGCCACGTAAGACGAAAAAGCTCGTGTACGGCTCGTGTTTTGCTCACAAGAGACAAGGATAGTGGGATCCATGTGGCAGAGAATTGACGAATAAGATTTCGCCAATGTGGCATTGCACTTTTCATGATCTGACAGTCTGGTAGTCCGTCCATCTATGACCTAGGGAGACGGAATAGTATGTTGTACAGAAACTGACACGTGTTCTTTTCTAGCAGCATTGATATCGCCGTAGTCCCGTTGATGGTCCTCCTGATTGACACCAAACTAACGGAAAACATCCAACATGTGGACCCAGGGACGTCAATAGTCCAATTCTACAGTCAGGATGATAATATCATATGGGTCGTGAGGTAAAAAGGTATCCCTGAGATCTTTTCATTTGCGGAAGCAAGCGGCATTTTTGGTAGTCACCACTGCTATCTGGGCCCACTGACCGCATGGATGTTTAGCCCATCCTTTAATAGACATTCATACAAAAAATCAGCTTGTTTAATGATTTTTAGCTCTTCGTTTTAGTACTCAAAAGATGGTTGTATTCAACGGCTATAAGAACGCCTTAAATGGTGATAAAAAGTGTTAAAATCTAATGGTTATAGATTACCAATCAAGGTGATTTTTGGTATGTATATCCACCAAGGGGTGAGATAAACATCCAAGTGGTCAGTGGGCCCAGATGGCAGCGGTGACTACAAAAAATGCCGCTCCCGCAAATGAACAGTTTCAGGCATACCTTGTTACATCTTTTTCCATATCATTTTACTTCTTACTTACATATCCTTCTCCCTAGGTCAAGATCAACGACGGTCCTCAAAGTAGGAGAAATCTAGTCTGCGTATTTGCAGACTTAAAATATGCAAATAATGTATCCACCGTTGAAAGCTCCTTGGAAAACGTGTTTTTAATTCATAAACTAATTTTTATTTGAAAACATTGCACGTGTTTCAATGGACATCCAACATTGCTGACAAATGTTTGCATATTTTAAGTCTGTAAAAGTATGCACAGACGAGTAAAACTTTGATGACAGGGTTCTGTCATCAAGTCCGATGACAAGGGGCAATATGAGCTACGTGTCATACTCTTAGAGAAATCTGACCGTATGGATGTTCTTCCAATCCCTAGGCAGCAGACCTACAAGCCAAAATGAGCTTGGTTAGTCATTTCAAACCTTTGGATCTTCGTACCTCAAATAATAGTCAATAATGGTCAAA
Source organism: Euptelea pleiosperma (assembly GCA_035048495.1). Lineage (NCBI taxonomy): Eukaryota > Viridiplantae > Streptophyta > Magnoliopsida > Ranunculales > Eupteleaceae > Euptelea > Euptelea pleiosperma. Next base: position 3,455,003 of record CM068545.1, read on the forward strand.
TTCCAAGGTTAAAATCAACCTATGAAAATAATTACAATCCAACGCTTAGAAATCACTAATCCAGCTGATTTTGGTTTGTGGGTCAACCTAGGGATTGGCCAAACATCCATACGGTCAGAGTCCTCTAGGAATGTTCCACGTGGCTCATATTACTGTCATCAAAGAATTACTCCCAAACACAAATTCCAAATAGTGTGTAGACCTTAGGGAGGACATAATCCTAAGGATAGTGATCATTTTACCTCCTTTCACTGGGCGAAATAGAAGCCCTCGGGATAAAGCTTTGATGACAGGGCCCTGTCATCAAGGAGATGACAGGGCAGCTGATCTTGGCACGTGTATTTTGTTCGGACTGACGACCTCGGCCTCGCCACACACGTACCCAGGTATGTACTTGAGTGCTTTTTACCCAACCACTCACCTGTCATCGAAAGTTTTACTCAAGCCCCCGGTTTTGACTTCTGAGTATCGTGGGGCCTATATCGTTGCAGTTTCCAAAAAAGAGTTTAGTTTTCAAATAAAGAACCTTTTTTAAGGTGCATCCGACGGTACATATAATGTTTCCTCACTTGGACCACGAGCAAAACTAGTCTTTGGACCACTGTACAAAGACTAGTTTTATTCCGTGAGGACTGAGGAAGCATACACCAATCATTATCTTGTCGTAATCAATTAGATGGCAGGTACGTTAACACGGTGGGCCCCACATGTGTCAAATAAAAAGAAAAAGACTCCTATCTAACGTTGACTTAGGTATAGATTCACTAGTCACTACAGAGTAAAACTTCTGTCACAGCGTTCTGACAGATGCTTCTGTCACAATGCAAAATACAGGTGACGTGGCACAATCTTAGTGGACGATGACCGTAAGGCTGTTTGTCCAGTCCCTCACTGGACCTCTAAACCAACAATCAGCCTGATTAGTGATTTGCAACCTTCGGATCTTTGCACCCAAATAACGCTCAATAATGTTCGAATTCCTACAGTTAAAATCAACCCCCATGAAAATAACTTCAATCGAATCTCTTAGAAATCATTAATCAGGCTGATTTTTGGTTTAGAGGTCCAGTGAGGGACTGGACAAACATCCATACGGTCATCGTCCACTAAGAGTGTGCCACATGACCTGTATTTTGCATTGTAACAGAAGTATCTGTAAGAAGGCTGTGACAGACGTTTTACTCGTCACTACACACAACTCGCAACTGTGAGTCACGAGCTTCCGTTACTCTATAGACGCGAGTACGTACATATTACGGTTGGACAATGTTGCTATCATTCCCAAAGTACCCGCCAACCATGGATCCTACCGTGAGATAGTCCTCGGGATTCACAACTTTGAAATCTTCGAGACCATCCAAATGTCTGGACACTAATGAGTAAAGTACATCCGTTTCGAAATATCTGCAAGAGAAAGCCACCATGGTTGGTTGAGAAGAAGCATCTTCCCGGCCTCTTGTCTCACTCGCGACATGCTGTAAAGGGACGGACCCACCACGAAGAATCTTATGCGACGATTGACAGAATTGGATTGAATTTAACCACAACACACTTTTCTTATCTTTCTTCAACAACTTTTGATTTTATTCCGCCCTTCTACCATCTCAAAGGATATCAATTCATCTTCTTCACCAAATTCAAAAAAAAAAATATGGAATTCATCTAATAGTTTCAGCTAATGCATGATGCATTCTCTCTCCTCCACATCATGCTGACATGCCATAATGTCGTAAGATAATATTGTAGTATATATCATTGTCCATAGGTTTAAACGGTTGGATTATCCTCGGGATTATTAGGAATGACGTTAATATTATCCCTTCTAAAGCCTCTAATAGGATTTTTTTCTATGCAAGTCTCAATCTTTCAAAATCTATATTTCTCTGTATGTACCCTATATTTGTGCGATCAAGATAGGTTAGGTGTCCTAGTTTCTATAAAAGTTGGGTGTGTGGGGCCAAATTCTGTTAGTTGATGTAGGCTCTCTCTCTCTCTCTCTCTCTCTCTCTCTCTCTCTCTCTCTCTCTCTCCATGATGCGAAGAGACAGTCCGAGAGAGATTATTAAAGGGAGGGATGTCCCACTACTCACCTCAGGCATAGAGCTACATTGCTCTAGAGGTATATCCCACTGTTCCACTGGATCTCGATCAAGTGCTTAGATCCAATGGTTGGAAGCGATTTTCAGGTATGTGGCAATTCATTGAATAATTTGTTATTTGATCTAAGCCTTGATTTGAATACACGAATATTAGATTTATAGGGATTTGCAATCCCAAGATGCAGGCCACTGATGGTTATCGAGGCTCCTGCTACATGAATCCTATAAATCACCACACAAATTTCAAAGAGCATCCAATCGACAACAACGATGCTCAGTATCAACCTAGGGACAATGCTAAAAGTTAGAGAGAGAGAGAGAGAGAGAGAGAGAGAGAGAGAGAGAGAGAGAGAGAGAGAGAGAGAGAGATCTGAATTTTCATTAGAATCTGATTATTAATCACCCAACTAATTTCCTCTTCATCTTAATATGCAACCATGTTTGATATACTAATGTGCCCGGCCATGTAGGCGCGCATAGTGGACAGGACACCCAATTAGATCGAGCAATGATGATCACAGAAATGGCAGTGATAACTTATCAGACAAGGATTCCGTTGACATTGAGAAATCAGTTGCTCCTCTGCTCTTGTGGTGCTCTGAATTTGGTGTCACCATCACTCATAGTTTGATATTCTGTTAATAGTTTTGCATTTTTCTAGTATGTGAAAAAGTCTAAAAATCCAAGCTGTCGGCATTTGAGATCCATGTCACTAAGACGTACGCCGTGGCAAGTGGCGTTCCAGTTCTATTGTCCATTCACTAACTCCTCATGTGACATGTCCACTAGAGGAAAGGCATGCCAGTTGTACAAACGAACATGATAAATAGCTAGCGATGATAATTCCAGGTCAGTTTATGCTTAAGTCATGCATAATTATAGCTCCGCCCGACCACAGGCCCCAGTACTGGAAGAAAATATTGCAGAAAATGCAGATGATTCTCATCTTCTTGTCACTGGCCGTATATAGATAAGGTCGTGTGGCTTCGTATGCTCGTCGCACGTGTTCAATGTTAAGTGAAGCAAATGGAAGGTGTCCGTCGAGAATCAGACCAGTTGACCTAAAAAGTAAAAACCATTTACGACTCAACAGAAACTGAGAAGGGGTAGTTAGGGTTGTCTTTCTCCCTGCAGCAGGCAAATGTTATCTTTTTTTTTTTTTGGGTATTTTAGTAACACCCCCCCTTGAAATGTAAAAGTAATTAGTAACACCCCTTATACTTTCAAACTTTAGGATTAACCCCCTTATACCTTTCTAATAAGCAAACGTGGCAGTTAAATGTTTGAATCTCGTATACAAAGTGGGGTCACCTGGTTATCCAAATATCCCAATCATCCAACTTTATCTTGATAAGTCCTTATCATCCTACTGCAAAGTTCAAAATTCATAGTTCAAACCTAACTTTAAGATGTCAAAGGTCTTTTAAAGTCTCTCTTATATAAAGGTGGGCAGGCAGGGACGGGAAGTGCAGGCTTTCAAGCCTCCCTTTATCTAAAGCTGAAGAAAAGTAGCCTCAGTTGAAGATCTAGTAGCGTGGGGTGCTTTTATTTACCAGTTGTGGACTGAAAGAATTGGAAGAATATTCTAAAATAATTATAGATCTGCTCTCCATATTGTGGATCTTATTATCTCATATACAAGGCTAAATCTAGCAAGCTTCTGTTTCTAAGATTGAAGATTCCCCCACTCGACGGAGGAATTCTTTCATTTATAGAGGACTAGTAGGTGGCCCGTGCCCACGGCACTCTCCCACAGTGCGTTTGTCAAAATCGGGAGTGAGTGGCTTAGACCCACCATCCATTTGGGTGATAAGATCTCGGCCAAAGGTCCTTTGTGAAGTCAATAAGAGGGGGGATAAGTGACTTCTCTATTTTGTTATATATATGTATAGTGGGTGGCCTGTGCCCTCGGTGCTCCCCTACAAAGCATTTCTCAAAATCGGGTGTGAGTGGTTGAGATCCATAGTCCATTTGGGGGATAAGATCTCGGCCATCCTTTGTGAAGCTGATAAGAGGGGTATAAGTGGGGAGACAATTTTCCTATTAAATTAATCAAACCGTCTAAATTTTATTTTATGTAAGGGTTGATATGGTCCTTTGGATATATGAAGCTAATAAGAGGGGGAGACAACTTCCCGGTTTTGTTATATAGATTGATGTGGAGTTTAAACATCGAACCCCTCTTTATGCTTCTTAGCTCGGGCATACGGCTATCGATGGATCTGGTTTCAGTTGGATCATTGCTGATCCGAACCCGATCCAATAATAAAATATGCTGATCCGGGGAGAGATAAATTATTATAAAAAGTAAAGAGAAAATGTTAGCGTAGGGTCTTGAACCCTGGTCTTTATATAGATTGAATAAGATAAAATTGATCCGGAACAGATCTGATAGATATAATAGAGTTCCGAACTTGATCTGATCCAATCCAATCGGCTAAATCATGATAAAGAAATTTTTACTTATATAATTTAAATTATATATATATATCTCGGTGCATGTCCAATCTTGCCTACAATACTGGTAAGAGTCTCCCCTAACCCCAGCTTTCCCCCAAAAATAAAAAAGAAAAAGAAAAGGAGAAGGGAAATGGAATCACTATTTTGGTACGTAGCTATAAGTCCAACCAATGTATATGATAGAGGAGAGAAGTGTTATCACTTTTATCATCATTTTCTCCTTCAGCTTTCTATGCCACCAATAAAGCTAACAAGTAACATAGCCAAAAAGGTGAAAAGAGGGGATGAGATTCTTAACGGGCCGGGTGGGACAAGAACACCTACAAGTAAAGGGTAACCCTGAAATAGGACGACCTTTTTTTTGCTTCAAGATATTTTGTACGTTTATAGAAAACCTCAATTTTCATTAGAATCTCATTGTTAATAATCCAATTTCCTCTTCATCTTCTTCACAAGACCTTCTCATGTTTTTCTTTCTATGATGATCACAGTCACAAATGGTCCAGCGATCGCTTATCTCGAAATGATTGCGTCGACATACCGAACTGAAATTATCCTTCTTTTCATCATTTTCCATGTGCATCTAATCTAATTGGGTGCTACCTTCACACAGTGGCATATGGATGGCAAGTTACCCATTTCAGGCAAGCAGTACTATTGAGGAGAATTCATGTGTAACATGCCCATTTGATTGAGCTCTAAAGCCAATCAATTCAATGGGTGCGTAAAAATGCTGTTCAACAATGCGAGCCGTTCGATATGAGCTCTAAGGCCATGCGCCGTGACCCGTGACAGAGGCAACTGGTGGTTCATTAGTCCATTCACTTATGTGACATGTCCACTAGAGGAATGACACTCCACTTGTACATACAAGACAAATTGCATATGCCTCAGTGACAATTATAGTTCTTCTTTTCTACAAGCTCAGTACTGAAAGAATACGACACAATGATGAAAATGCAGGTAATTCTCATCTCGTTGTCACTAGGTAGAAAAAGAGTACTGCACAAAAAAGTGTCTCAGATATAGTCACAAAGTCGGGATTCGGCAATAAATTGATAAGGGACCTAGTCGGAAAAATTCAGAAAAAATAGACAAAAGTGTAAAAAAATATACAGAAAATTGTGAAAAAAAATACGAAATTAAATCTATTTGTAGAAAACAATACTTATTTTCAAAAATTGTAAAAATGAATACACATAGCCGTTTCTATTGGCGTCAATAAGTTGACGCCATTTTTACCCTCACTGTGTTGACTCCGTTTGAAATGGAGTCAAAACTAATTTGGCTCCATTGCAAACGGCGCCAAACCATTTTGGCTCCGTTTCAAACGGAGTCAAATCTGATTTGGCGCCATTACAAATGGAGCCAACATTTTGACTCCATTTGAAATGGAGCCAAACTCATTTTGTTGAATTCCACAATCCATATTAGACGCCGATTGAATCGGCGCCAAATCAATTCTGTGGCCGATTGAATCAGCACCATATTAGATCTGATGCCGATTCAATCGGCGCCAGATTTAGTATGTCGCCGATTCAATCGGCTACTAAAAAGGTATTTTGGGTATTATATTTTGAAAAAGTTGATGCCGATTCGAACAGCTATGTGTATTCGTTTTTGCAATTTTTGAAAACAAGTATTGTTTTCTAGAAATAAATTTAATTTTGTATTTTTTTTCACAATTTTCTAAAAAATATATCGTGGCATATTTCAAGTTAATTAAAAAGATTATTTTTAACAAAACACATTTATTTTGTGAAAAACACATCTATAATTCCATAATAATAATAACTGATAGTCATGATTCATCCGTCAGAGTCAAAATTTCAAAATCGAAATCAGAAAGGAGGAAAAAATTTAAAAATGGGTCGTTGATTAATCGGCAAAATCGATAATTAATATGTGGATTTGAAAAATCGGAGATTTTTAACTATTTTTTAAAAAAAATCTAGAGATTTTTATGACTATGGTCTTGGATACCCAAGGTCTATAATTATATTTGTGAGAAAAGTGAAGGTCGGAAGTATCAAATCGAAAGTGTGCCGACCAGAGAGTAGTCAAATATCCCATTCATCATATTCAACTCATACCCTTAGTTACAATTATGCTTATCCAAGAAACTTACATTCTTAACTTTTTAGGCCTTCAAATCCCTTTCTCTGCAGCGACCCCCCACCAATGGACGATGGATGAGAAAATGATCATCACTCATCACCATCCGTCTCTTTCCCTCTAGACTTTTTTTTTTTTGTTTTCAGAAACAAGCCAAAAAAAAATGTAAGAGGGGATGAGATTCTTAGTGGGTGCCTTACGACTCTTACATACTTCGTGTAAGAAATGTAGGGTAATGGGCTGGTTTTAGTGTGGGCTATGGTTTTCCCAGAACTCATGTTTAGCCCAACTGTCGCCTGTTCAGGCCCGAGTTAGGACCATATCAAATATTCTCAATAATGATATCTGGTCCAGCCCAATAATTGAAAAGGCCCTAAACAAGACCAAAGGGGGGCACTGAAGGATTTTCGATATGCTTCCCTCCTGGCTCCGCCACTGTTTGTCATCCTGATTGGACCGCCTTGCCTCATTATTTTGGTAGATCTGAAATGCATAGGCAGATTTAGACTTGCCTCCCTTGACTAATGAGTTTAACCAAGTCTAATGGAAATAACAAGACAACCCTTCAAGGTAGGTTGGCATGTCAAATTTTCCAAATTAATGAGGAAGGTAAGTCAAAAAAAGAAAAGAAAAGAACCTGGATAGCCGTTCTAAGTTTCTTAGTCTTCGTTTTGCATCTTCAGGTAATAATGTTCAAATGTGGAAGATTAGATTACTGGATAGGCGTTCTAAGTTGCTTAGTGAGTTAATGTTGTAAAATTAGAAGGAAACTAAATCTAAGCAATCTAACATATGATTAATTTAGAACAATCTAACACTTTCTCAATGGGTGTAGAACACTTTCCTAATTTAGAAGAGTTCACTGATGGGTACTTAACTTAGTTTGCCAATGGGTACTTGTCCCTTTCCTTATTACTCCCCCTCAAACTAACATGAATTAATCATGGAACATTGTGAGTTTGACATAATTGATAAACACTAAAGTGGAGATTTCCTATGAAGAATATCATTGAAGAGTGTCGCAAATAATGAAGATAATGAAGAAATTAAAAAATTATTTTGGTTTGTTCATCAAATTTGTCTCTTTTGGATTGCAAAAAGATGGATATCTATCTTTTATACCTCTTTTTTCATCCTGGGTTTCTCTCTTTTTTTTTTCCATAGGCTTGGGCTTACATAAGTACAAAAATCATTTCTTTTTGCTTTTTCTTTCACATTTAGTTTTAGTTTCCAACAAAAACCTGGATTGAAGCATCGAAAATGGCACAAAAATACATAGATCAAATAATATATTATTGGATAGAAAATTTCATTAACTTTCCAACAAATATAGAATCACACAAAGCCGATGGTGGGAAGAGAAATATTGCCAAAATATGTTATATAGGATGGAACCCAAGATGATGATGGTTGATTCAAATAATGGTGTTTGTACACAATTCCCGTGCAATGGTGCTAGAGTAATAACAGAGAGAAAATCAAATAAAAATACAAAATATAACCAAATAAATAAGTAAAAAAAAATCAGATAGATTTTAGTACCTAACAGTTGACACTAACAGGGCCTGTCTGAAGGGTTTAGAAATTAGAATTGAGGATTTGATTTCCATAGATCAGATGTTGTAATACTGTGATAGAAAATTGATTTATTAAATAATTTAAGATGTTGTCTACACTAACCCTACAAGGGTTTACATAGAGAATTATAATGATGAGAAATAGAAGGAGAATAATTTATAAAATTGAAAAAAAAGAGACAAACAATCTAACCTAATCCAGAATGAACTAAAACATTTCCTATGGGTAGTACACTTTCTTGATTTAGAATAATTTCCACATGGGTTTTGAACTCTTTCCCAATGGGTACTGTCGAACACTTTCCTTTTTATGGTATATGGCCGTTAACGACACACGATTATCTTCTCATATTAGGCATCGAATCCGACAAACGGATGCTCAATATCAACGTTTGATGGATTTTGTCAAACTCATGGTGACTTTTGATCCCCATTAGGTTGCGAGGAGAAGTAACAAGGAAAGGGTTGGGATTAGGAAAAATTAAATAAGAGGAAGAGTGGTTTTCTTCTTGAAATCAGGGTTAGTATTAATTAGGTTAGATTGCTTTATATTTTCATTAAGTTAGATTAATGGGCTTTTTTGCTTTACCCCCTTACTTTTTTGACTTAATTTGCATCTCACCCAAAGTTTTTAAAATATTTGAGTCCCACCCTTTGACCATGGTCAACGTCATTAACCATAGACGGTCATTAACGGTCTCCGGATGGACATCCTAATATTTTTTTAAATGATCATAATGTCCTTAAAAAATTTAAAGTACCGCTATACCCCTAATTCATGTTTCTTAAACAAAATCATCCAACCGTATATGCTTCTGTCAGGTTGTTGGTGTGCTAGGTTCTAATATGCCTCTGTCTTAGTAAACAATGCAAAGATCCAATGTTTGATTGAGTGTTTTTAGGCAGATTTTTGGTTTGCAGGTCCTTGAACACGGTGGTTGTAAATCATTCTGCCGTTGACAAAAGGCTTTGTGGTTGCAAGCCTTTTTCTATTTTTTTTGTTTTCTTCTCCCCCATAGACTTTTATGGTTTTTTTTTTAGAAAAAAATATGTTTGGGCCATTGGATTAGCATGTAACGGACAGTTTGATGGTTTTGTTTAAGAAACAAGAATTAGGAGTATAACGGCACTTTAAATTTTTAAGGTCATTTAAAAAATATTAGGATGTCCATAAGGAGACTGTTAATGACTACAATGGTTAACGACATTGACCATGGTCAAAGGGTGAGACACAAATATTTTAAAAACTTTAGGTGAGATGCAAATTGCATAAAAAAGTAAGGGGGTAAAGCGAAAAAGGGTCAGGCTCAAGGGACCCCCATTTCTGACACCTTTTTTTGACCCCCATCTTGGCGTACCCACGTAGAAGATGAATCAATGGCTGATTTTTGGTGGGGAGGATAACCTTACCATATAGATCACCCCAACAAAAATTAGTCTATTCTGAAATTTCTGTAAGGAATATTTTCATATTCAATTTGGCAAAGATCTCATTTGAAATAAAAACATTCTTGTAACCGTTCCTACGATTATTAGTGTAGTGTGAAGATGTCTTGGTACGCATACTTCGCCAACTACGTAAAGACTAAAAGACAGAGACAGCAAGAATCAGACGGTTGACGATAGGAGTCATCTAAGTAACTGCCGATTTGTCAGTTAAATATCGTGTACGCTCGATTAGGAAGGTAAGTGACTTAGTGACCATAAGAGTTGTTTAAAATGAACAAAATATAATGGTCAAACTTAGTCATTGGACAGACCCGAGTCTAAGTCAATTATATTGACTAATGGGATAGTCCAATCGATTGGACATAGCCCAGTCGATTGGAGACACTGTGTAATCGATTGGAGACTACGAGGTAGAAACTTATCTAAGCACAATCGATTGGAGACTCTGTGGAATCGATTGGAGCCTTCGGGATAGAAATCTTTATAAGTACAATCAATTGGAAACTTGTGTAATCGATTGGAGTCTTCGGGACAGAAAGTTATATATGTCAAATCGATTGGAGAACCCTGTGCAATCGATTGGTGTCTTCGGAACAGAAAACTTATTGAGCCCAATCGATTGGACCAAGTGTACAATCGATTGGACCTTTAACAGAATTGATCTTTTTAAGATCAAAAATTCTAGGTTCCATCATCCCACGTTTCACTTGACTCAGGGTCTTTGAATTCTATAAATAGAATCCTTCTATGCCTTCTCTAAATACACACAGAGACACAGAGTGACTCAATCTTCAAGAGAGAGAAGCAAATGCTTTATTTATTAGAGTGTCCATTCGAAGAGTAAGAAGTTTATTTTTCATTCACATCTTGTGAGCTTGTTATCTTCTTGATCAAAGTCAATAACTTGATCCTTTACTCAACTTAGGTTTTCCACTTCTATATTCAACCTAGTAAGCTTGAGTGTACCAATATGACTCAACACATTTTGAGCAGCTTGGGGTTCAGGGTATACTGAATCATTCACCTTCTACAAAGGCGGGAGTGTTGAGAATTAAGATCGAGGAGCCGATCGATGATAGGTTTGGGGTGTATCAAACTGAACAAACGGATAAGGCTTTTTGGCTGGAAGGGCACGCGTAGATTCGTGACATTAATTTAGAGGACGTGGACGCATCAGCAGTAGGCCTTGGCTAAGGTTGGAAGCTGTATTTGCAACGGTGCTGTGTAGGTAACCTTTGTTTTGTTTAACTTTTCAATTAGTGATACTTTCTGTCTGGACGTGGTCCCGTGGTTTTTCCTCGACTAAGGTTTCAACGTAAAAATATCTTATCTTGTGTGATTGTTTGTTTATTTGTATTCCGCAATCTATCTTGATTAGATTAAATGACAGAAAGACAATATACCACGGAGGTATATTTGATTTGAGTCGGTTGTGATAATCTTTTATCAAACAACCAAAGCATGCGATTTTATTTCTTTACCATCGACCAGTAAAACTGTGTAGGTATAATTAATTTTAAATATCTAATCAACCCCCCCTCCCCTTCTAGGTATATTGAGTTAAAGAAAACAGACCAGTGAAATTTCAATTTCTAACCCCATCAAATATGGTTTTCAAGTTCCACGGTAAAAATCGACGGTCCATAATTCTTCAGCTTCTAAATCCATCTATGAATATCAAAATGATTTGAATTTTTGTGAGCATGATCTCCTCACAATAGAGATCACCCTCGCCAAAAATCAGCCTTTGATTCATCTTCTATGTGGGTATACCAAGATGGGGGTCAATAAAGAGGGTCAGAATGAGGGTCCCTTGAGCCCGACCCAGCTGAAAAACCTACATATCATCTTCAACTTGGCATCAACACCATTTACGATCCAGGTATATTGTTAGGAAAAAGATGTAACAAGGTATGCCTAAAACTGTTTCATTTGCGGAAGCGGCATATTTGGTAGTCAACACTGTCATTTGGGCCCACTGACCACATGGATGTTTATCCCACCCCTTGGTGGATATACAGACCAAAAATCACCCTGATTGGTAATATATAACCATTAGATTTTAACACTTTTTAGCACTTTTTAAGGCGTTCTTATAGCCGTTGAATGCAACCATTTTTTGAGTACTAAAACCAATGGCCACAAACCATTAAGCAAGCTGATTTTTGGTATGAATGTCTATCAAGGGGTAAGCTAAACATCCATGCGGTCAGGGGGCCCAGATGGCAGCGGTGACTACCAAAAATGCAGCTTCCACAAATGAAAAGATCTCAGGTATACCTTGTTACATCACGACCCATATTGTTATTAATTCTGTCGACTTGGCCTCGACACCATTTATGATCCAGCATGCTGGAAAACAGGTTATTAATTTTGTCGAGTTGGCCTCAACACAATTTATGATCGAGCACGACGGAAAAGTGTATTGAGAGTGGTGCTTATCGCTGTAGCAGGGCTAGTGGCTAGCCAGGGGAAAAGTGTGAAATCTGTTGAACAAAAATGCCCTTCTTAGGTTTAGCGATATTTGTTACACACCGCTGTCCTGCTATGAACCCACTGACCGCATGGATGTTTAGCCCACACCTTGGTGGATATATAGGTACACCAAAATCACCGTGATTGGAAATCTCTAGCCATTAGATTTTAGCAGTTCTTAAGAAGTGATTCTAACCGTTAGATTAAACCATTTTTGGGTACTAAATCTAACGATTAGAAATCATCAAACAAGCTGATTTTTGGTATGAATACTTGTACCCTAACTTACAACTATGCTTATAAAAAGACCACTTACAATCAAAACTTTATAGGGCTTTAAATCTCTTTATGTAAAGCTAGGAATCTAGCTAAAGCGTCACTTTTTAGGTAGGTAGCCCCATCCCCACCAATGGATAAGGATCATCACTCCTCACCTTCTCTCTCTAACAAGAAGCAATCCAAAAAGGTAAAAGACGTGATGGGATTCTTTGTAAAAGAGGGGATGGTTACACTCTGGGCTATGCTTGGCCCAGAACTGTAGCCTGGGCAGGCCTGAGTTGGGGCCATATCAAATTTTCTCAATATTGAGGCCTGATTCAATACAATACTTAAAAAGGGCCTTCAATATCTATATATGGGCCTGCCGATGGGCCAAAAAATGTTGCCAAACTAAGCCCAAATTAGCACAAGAGAAAAAAGAACGGCTTCAGATGGATGGTATAACTTAGGAGACGACAAAGAAGCATATAAAAAAGATAGTTGATGCTCCTTAGGAGCACTGAGGATGATACTCCCACAATCCAATACCATGGCCCACCGACTCATCGATCATGACTGTCCAATTATAATCGATCGAACGCATTCTACAGCTTTATAATCTCTTTCACCAGTCCTTAATTTATCAGATTCCAAAGTCTTGGCTACTAATTAACAGTCCCAAGCAATGAGTCTGTAGGCCCACTTGTATGCAGTTCAGGAAATTTGGCCCATTTGGAAGGTCAAAAGCAACCCAATCACATGATTGTGAACCCCCAGCTCTTATATTCTTTTGGACGGTCACAAAAGATAAAGGCAATGGTCCAGAAACAAGAAAGCATGTAGGCCGCATGAACTTCATCTTTGAATCTGCTCCGTTTTAACCTCAAACTGTCTTATTGTCGTATGCAGATTGGGTACGTGTCTCAAATTCTACCATTATTGTAGGTGGGCCTGGATAAGATTCTTGGCCAATTGGGGCCGACTCTTATTCCTCAAGACCTTCTCTCCCGGCAGGGGTGGAGGAGGGCCCAGCCTTCACCCTAAAATTCAAATTTTTGGCTATGAATTCTTCAGGAAAATTGCATAGTAGTTTCCTATTTTGGGCAAATTTCCTTATTGAGTTTCGACTAAGGTTTGTGACTCATATATAAGTTATTATTTTAGGCATATTTTGATCGCCGTCTGTAGACTTACCCCTTCTAGTGGTAAACCATGTAAATTTTTGTGTTCTTGTGCGTGAATTTTTTTTTTTTTTCTTCTTCTTAGTAGCTGTCATCGTTTGCCGTAATTCCTCGATTTCCACAACATTAATGCGACCAATCAGATAGTGCATCTCATCCCTTGGGTGAGTACAGGACAAGAAAAATGGAGGTCTCTTTCTTGTTTTCTGTCAAGTCGTAAGAGCAAATATTTCTACAGGATTACCTTATGATTACCCTTGATTTGGACTTCGAAGGTATCCTAATTAACAGGTACTACTTTTTCTTATAGGAATATAAAATATTTATAATCTCTTTATCGCTTTCTAGGATTCCAATTTGCAAGAAGTTATATTGCAAAAAAAAAGTGCTTAAACAATATTTTTGGGTCCTTGCAACAGTTGGGTCAATTTTCGGCCTATACGATCACTAAGTCTGGATACGTTGAAGGTATCCTATGTTATGTTATGTAGAGCCTGATGGTGCTAGATTACTGTACATGAAGGCATGACACCGCAGCCTCATGTTGAGGTAGTTGCAGGAGGCAGTGGAAGTCTTTTTTTAAGGGCTTTTTTGTACTTTTACATAGAGATACAGAAACCCTAGTTTCGTCTTAGGGCTATGTATACCTTGATTTGCATGAGATGATTATTCATTGTATTGTGAGTGTTTTCTTTTGCCTCAGAGCATTGTGAAATCCGTGCAACTTCCTGGATGTATCTCGATCTTGAGGGAACCACATAAATCTTTATATTGTGTGTTTACATCTTCGAGTTTATTATTCTTTCTTCCAACATCCTAATCCCCGAGAATTGCTTCGAGTGTACGACAAAGGTTGTCAATTGGTTATCAAGCTTGCTCGATGGGATTTTAGACAAAATTATTTAAAAAAACGAAGGTCAATCGATCAATTAGATAAGAATTAGGATCATAAATCATAAGACAGAAGACATCAAGCTTCCCAAATTTTATAAGAAACACTAGAACTCCGGTGTACATGTTCCTACACATTCTAGAGATGAGCTTTTATTGCGTTGTACAAATATACATAGATATAGAAAATTGCATAGATAGCTAATACAATCTTTAGTTACATCACTGAACAAGCATTTGGGTTCTCGTCGCTAAAAATTTGAGGAGCGTACGTATACTCCATGTAGTACTTGGGAGGCCAATATTCACTTTTCTTTGCATCACTCTTTTTATCTTCCTCTCCTTTCTCTTCCCCTTCTTTCTTTTCGCCTTCTTTCTCTTCTTCTTTCTTCTCTTCTTCTTTCTTCTCCTCTTCTTTCACTATCGACGCTTGTTTCCCAGTTTTCTTGTACACACTCTCCACCAGCTTTTCTGGATCAATCACTCCTTTTACTACCACTTGATCGTTCATTACATCCGTCTCTACCGATTCTACGCCTGCAAAATGTTCAAAAATCACACCATTTTGATCTCTTGCTTCCCTCTGATTTATTGTTTCGTTTTATTTTTGTAATCTGTACTTTTTTTTTTAATCTAATTGCCCTAATTATAATAAATCCTTTTTACCTATCAAAGCAATAATAATTTGATTGGCTCACCGAGTCCACTTGACCCGATGAGCTTCCGAGTCAAGTGGATTTTAAAACACTGGCATGCACACACACAAAAATGCCACGCATTATCTTAACATATTGGTGTACGTGTTTGTATCCTATTCCTACTTACGAATCAGTCACAACCATTCAATTGGGTAGTCATCCATAGACCAAATATCATTAGGGTTGCCTAAGTTGTATGATCTTTGGGCTATCCTCAGATCGAATGGTTCCTATTGGTTCATATGTGAGCCATATGTGTACGGTGTAGTATATAAATTACACATACTAGTGCTATATACCTGCAATCTTTCGGATCCGCTTCTGTAAAACTTGAGCACAGGCTTCACAATGCATTCGTATTTGCAATTTTACTGTGATAACAGCAGGAGGCTGCCATGGAAAACAAAAAAAACATAATAAATAAATAAATAAAAGCGTGATTTATGAGTACAGTAAGAACATTATTTGCATTTATATATATTAAATTAGAAATATTAGAAAAAGAAAACTGATATAATTAGGTTATGAATTGAAGATGATCTCGTGTATAGCGGAATGACCACAAAACAATGATCCACACATGTAGCTTGAGACAAGGATTTAAGGCCGTTGATTGGTGGGACCTATCAACAACTCCTTCTCAAGTGATGGGACCTACGGTCTAGCTAATCACTGTCAATTCATAATTTTGTTTTTGATAAGTATTGTCAATATATAAGTTGTCTAAAGAATTGTCGAGCTGTTGATGATGATCAAGGATGCATGATCATTCCTTGAAATTTAGAAAGTGTACTTGTTTAGAATGTGAAAAGAATTTTATAGAGCATATAGGGTCAAAATTTTATTTTGGGTAGGTAAGCCAGAAACGAATCCGTGACATCATTGATCATGGTGCAATTCGTCAACAAATCAAGTGGAAGATTGAAACCGTTCTAGGCTTATCTTTGTAAATTCAACTTAGGGCATGTTTGATTGCACAGAAAGTTTTCTTGGGAAAATACATCTGATAGGGATACTTGATTGCACCCGAGAAAATATGCAATTTCCAATTATGTGAGAAAATAAATGTGGATTGTCGTGGAAACCAATTCTCACCCACATGGAACGGAAATGAATTTCAGGCTCGAATGGGAAAATCTCGTTTTCTTGGGAAAATTTTTCATTTTAAAATGGCTATCAAACAAGAGAAAATTGCAATCAAACACGCCCCCACAAACTGAGTCGACTAGGAGGGGCGACTCAATTCAAGTTTTATGGCTCTTTTGTAGCTCCTTTTTTTTTTTTCCAATGACATCTTACAGAGTTTGAAACTGAGTTGACTCGGAGGGTTTAGGATCTGAGTTAAGAATTTGTATAACAGGCTTCAAATTTGTGTAGTAGTAGTGGTAAGGATAGTAATAAAGAGAAGTGCTACCTCATCTTTCTTCTCTTCCGTCTTGTCTTTTTCTTCCTCTTTCTTCTCCTCAGGAGGTTTGGGCAAAGGCGAAATTATCTCAACTTTTCTTCCACTTTTCTTTTGTATCCTCTCGCATACCTTTATTGGGTCTGCCGTCTTTCCTTTCACAACCACCTTATGAGCCTTGCAATCCGTTTTCACATCCTCCACACCTGAAAATATAAAAAATAAAAATTAGAAAAAAAAAACCCATTAATGGAGTATTAATCTTACAAAAAACATGTAAAACGTGATAGTTTTAAGATAATATTGTTTTTATGACCTTGGAATCCTCTGAGAATTCTTTCAACTTTCCTTGCACAAGCTTCACAATGCATATCAACTTTGAGCACAATCTCTTCTGGCTCTTCTTTCTTCTCTTCTTTTCCTTCTTCTTTCTTCTCTTCCTCTTCCTTCTTCTCCTCTTCTTTATTCTCCTTTTACCACCACAACAAATTAACTCCAAAATAAGTTTGACGACCATTAACATCTGCTACCTCTTCTACTAAAGAAACTTTAAAAAAAAAAATCCCAGAACAAAAAATATATATATGAAGATGAAGAACACAAACATAAATTATTTTTTTTTGAGTAGGAGGAGACTCAAAATCTTCAAAGCCAAGAAGACATTTTTGTAGAATTATTCAACTAAAAACTCAAAAATTAGTGAAAAATAGCTTGTAAACCGACACATATTCAGCAATCTGGGTAAGTTTGAGATGGAATTACACTTACTTCACCCATCCTCCTTGAAGATTATTGAGAAGGAGCTCTGAAAAATTCAATCTACTATTAATTTGCTACACAAGATTTTGGAAGTTGGAAGTTGGAACCTCTATGTGTCTCCTCTTTTAATGAGAGAACTCTCTCTCTCTCTCTCTCTCTCTCTCTATACCTCTCTCTGTCTGTCTGTGTGAGAAAGAACAAGTAGCGTGGAGATTCTGCAACGATGACGTGGAATTGTTTAATGCAGACTAGACGTACGTGCGTTAGCTGATCCTGAATATCTTAAAATGCTCTCCATTTGCTACGAAATTACTTACATGTCCTACCCAACTACTACAATAAGTACCTACCTTTAAAGGATAAAGGACAAAACAGTCATTTAATTTAATCCTTCATGCAGTATAAAGCCATTAAACACTATTCATTAAGTCCATGTGGGGTCACACTTTCGATTTGATCTCAGATATTCACGTACAGCCAATCTGGGTATAAATAGTATACACAATCAAAAAAATTGTTTCCTAAATAGTTACGCTGTAGCCGAAACATTATAAAGTGTTAGATCCAATAGCTCTATCACGGGCTCTACAGCGTCCATCAGAACTAGTTAAACTTCGAGAAAAGAGTACTTCTTTAGATGTTATATATTGAGTTTGTCTTTGGTGATTTCGTTGATTGATAGATTTGTCTTGAATGATCTGGCATCCAACATTGATGTTACACGGAGTAATCTACAAGTTCTTCATTGTCGAGTAACCGACCGCAATATGAGCCACGTGCATATTTTTAGAGGACATTGACCGTATGGATGTTTGGCCAATCCTTATATGGACTTACAAACCAAAAATCAACGTGATTAGTATTTCTAAGAGTCAGATTTGAGTCATTTTCATAAGTTAATTTTAACTGTGGGAATTTGAGCATTATTGACCATTATTTGGGATACAAGGATCCAAAGGTTTGAAATCAATAATCAGGCTGATTTTTGGTTTGTAGGTCCACCTAGGGATTGGTCAAACATCCATAAGGTCAGAGTCCTCTAAGAATGTGCCACGTGGCTCATATTGTGGGCAGACATTGACCGATGGATGTTTGATCAATCCCTAGATGGACCTGCAAACCAAAAATCAACCTGATTAGTATTTCTAAGCTTTGATTGAATTGGCGTCATTTTCATAGGTTGATTTTAACCATGGGAATTTGAGCATTATTGACCATTATTTGGGGGTACGAAGGATCCAAAGGTTTGAAATCACTAATCAGGCTGATTTTTGGTTTGTAGGTCCACCTAGGGATTGGCCAAACATCCATTTGGTCAGAGTTATATCTAAGAGTGTGCCACGTGGATCGCATTGTGGGTGGTCAGCGAAGTTTTACTCTTCACCGTTTCACTGTGGAAACTTGTAAATCTACGGACTCCACCATTTGTATGATCGATGGTCCTCTGTCGACCTTTGATTTGATCGAAATCTGATGACTCTAGAAAGATGGGACACTATATAATGGAGTGTTTAATCCACATGGGATCATCCTGTTACTATTGTCAATTAAATAATACGAAAATAGTGAGTGGATGGAGCCCACATTGAGATTCCAAACCCAAGTGATTATACAAACGAAAGCCGAACGAAAGGTCTGGTCGGGCGGCTATCAGGATCCTTGGGAAAAAGATGGGATGATGAGGGGCTTTTCATCTTTTACACACCATCCATGAGTGACACGTGTGATGATAAGCATTATCGTCATTGCTTTGAATGGAGTCTCCAATGAAATTAAAAGGTTGGAAGAAAGAAGTGATAGAGAGAGAAGGTGGGGCCGTGGGGGATGAGTTTCTGTCTTCACGTAACCAACTTGACACAGAATCTCAAAATTCATAATTAATAACTTTTTTTCGCAAAACAGAAGGGACCTGGAAATATCTCAGGAATTTCAATTATTTTCTGCATATTCATGGCCACCCAAAAATTAAATTTGTTGTGGTTATGATTGGATGTCTGTCTAGAACCTCAAACGTTGCGTTTTTCAGACTTTTCATCACCATCAGATTCTTATTGGATGGTGATTGAAGTGGAAACTGGGGACCCCGCCATCTCCTACCAAGTCTGCAACAAACAAGATGTTAGTCAATTTGTGGTCCGATGGGTTATACTCCACCACACATTTGATCAGGATTTTTGTTACTGATGTTTGGGTCAATTCTTAATCATTGTGATTCTTCCACAAATACTTCAAAAACAACCAGTGGAAATGGTCGCCTTTTTATAATATAGTATTATTTGTACAATGCAACGTGGTGTGTGTACCGGAGATGTGGTGGATAATAAGTAGACTTTAGACCATATTATTGATGGCCCCACCTTGGGATCTCCTCCAATAAAATTAACCCAATCAGATGACCCACAAGAAATGCATTAATTAATAACTTTCATTTTTATAATTAGTTGCCCACAACCGACCAAGCGACGACTGATCAGATGTGTATGATCATCTAATCAAGTTGGATTTTGGTCCATCAGATTACTTACATGGGTCCACTCATCAAGCGGATAACAATTATGCTCTTGACTACACACACAAAAAAGTTCTCCTTTATGATATAAGAGAAAAAGTTTGATGGAGGGTCCTTACACCCAAATGCTAATGCAAGGGTCAATGATCCAGTGTAATCAGCTCATCAAATTCCCCATATACTTAGTAATTAAGCTCCATTTGATCTTGATCTACAGTTCTAGACGAGGTAGTCTCTCCTTAAACTGCTCAGCATCATGGTTCAAAGTCTCAGCCGATCCCCACCGATCCGATCCAAACCAGGCTATCTCTTGCCCCGAGATCAGTCTCACAAAGGAGTCCCACTTTGTCTCGGGCGAGATGGGTCAATCCCATTCTGGAGTGGACCACTCCGGATCGATCGGGATTGGAGCCCACCAATCCAGTCTCCGATGCTCAGCATGCATGGGATCACCTCGATTAACAATCAGACGGGTATAAATTCGCCCAAATATAATCATTTCTAAACAGAGGAATAGAACCAAAAAAAAGAGAAAAAGAAAAGAAAGGACAAGTATATTCATTTCCATCACAGTAAGAAAAGGAGTGATGATCCGAGAAATTGTGAAAGCAAGAGCCAGAAACACCACAAGACAATAAATAATTACAAATGTGGTCCCCTCAAAAAAGTAGAATTGCAGACAGAACCCCTGGACATTTGAATTAAAACTCCTTGGACTCCATTAAAAGCTCCCTTTATGTACTCTCTATCTACCCTTACCAGTATACAGCATACGTACCCTTGTGTGCATTTCAGTCACACAAATATCCTTCACTGGCACGTTAAACATGGGAAAAAACGAAGGGCAATTTGGATACCAAAAATAAAATAAAAAAATGATGGGGGTAGTTTAGTCATTATAAGGGATATTTTGGTGTCTGGAGTAAAAAAGCCTGTTGTGGGGGAGACAGAACTGCAACGAAAAATTAAAGATGGTAAAGCACGTGAAGTGCAGGCAAATGGCCTGAGACTTCGCTTTCTATTCTTGTTGAAATTTGTGAATCGCAAAACAGCCCATTTACATTCAGAAAATGACAAAAACATCCTCATTAGTGAAACTGCTGCACAAGTACCGTCTTTTTCGGCAATTTATAACCAACCTTTTATATGTAAGAACAAATGGCTTCATCCGGTGCACCACATATAGATTATGGTCCAAAGTGTCATGCCAACAGATAAATTTTAGCCGTTTGATCAAGAACTACAACTTGGATGGTTCATGTTGTCATTAAGATTAATGAAAATACGTATATGGATGGTTCAAATTATCATCATTGCTCGATGTATGGACTGCCTATGGTCAGCCAGAGCCAAGCCCAATATGGTAGACCTTAAAACCTAAATTGACTTGGACGTTGGACCCATGATAAGCTCCAAAGATATGGCCTTCCCCAAGGTGATAAGTTGAATTATGAGTCTATGCCCGGCCCAATAGCCTGAACATTTGGGCTGGGCCAGGACTTAGTTGAGCCCAGATTTAAATATAGAACCATCAAGTATATAATATGGTATAAGGATCCGATGGGCCTCAACAAAATTAGGTGTGTTTTGGTGTAGGTCGAAGGCTCAATTGGATAAGAGAATTCAAATGATGATGGGCCTCATATTTAAGTTTAGAGTAGACATTGCCTAAAGATAAACACGTGTTTATTAGAAGGATAGGATCATAAGATCCGCCTGACCTTTGGGCGCTGGTCTTCCCAATAAGTGGGGTTGCCACTTGCCAATGACAATGACCATTCCAGATTGATGATTCAAATGACAAATATTTGATCTTTCCGGGTAGAGCAAAACTTTGATACTATCCCTCCCAAAGATACCACGTGGCAACTCATTTCAGGCCTACTGATCCATGGGTGTTTGGCCCACCCATTGGTGGAACTACACCAAAAATCATCCTGATTGGTGATTTCTAGCCGTTAGGTACAACCATTTTTCCGATTTTTGGATTTTGGCATGTTTTGAGTACTCAGATCGAACAGCTGGAAATCACGAATCAGGTTAATTTTGCTGTATACACCAAGACGTAGCTAAACTTCCATGGACGCAATCGGCCCAGAAAAGTGCCAGTTTGCGTTTTTTGGGAAGGGGTAGGATTAAATTTTGTTTTACCCGTGGGAGTAAAACTTTTTGAACAATTCAGAGTCATTTCTACTCGGGAAAAAATTCACTGTCCCCTGGGACTTCGAATTTGAAGTCCCCCCCTCCGAAAATGTCGACACGTACGAGCACTTTAACTTACGTTAAGCTTTTGGTTTGTTTGTCAAGGGAGAATTGTACGTGTCAAAATTCGAAGAGGGGGGAGTTCAAACTTGCAGTCCTCAAGGGACCGCGATATTTTTTTTTTCATTTCTACAGTGTCCAAGTCCATCCATGCCCAGGTCAGGTCATTCTCAGACAGGAAGCTCAGGGCACAGCCCATTGAAATAATTAGAGAACACTCGTGATACATCAGGAGGAAGTATTTTGAGATAAAATTGAACAAAATCCCATCCCTGAGATTTACTGGAGATGATCTTATTTATTTATTTTTTGATATCATGGGTATCCGGGCCTCTTAGAGCACCTGACTAGTCCCAAAGGGCACGTATGTCACTCCTTCCAAACGTACCAGGTATACTAGGATAAATCCCAGGAGCGGTCCCAAGGGGGGATTCGAACTCAGGACCTCTGCTTCTTGGGTCATGGTCTTGGCCAACTGAACTTAACCCTTGGGGTTAATGGTCTTAATTCTTACACCATTCTTGTATTCATTTAAGGAATTTGGATTGCTTTTCAGGTTTAAAATTTAAATAAACCTGCTTGGATGAACGCCAAACAACCCATTATCCTCCTTTTTATTATCATATTTGATGAATGGGTGAGTCACCAATGATCGTCCATTTAGTGCATATATGCTGACGTTTGGAGCTGATCAATGAGTTGATGAAACGACACATTTAGTCTTCAGCACAAGTATAATTACAAATTCTTTGAGAGATTCAATAATGAAGTGCGCTATGGTAGTTCTGGTTTGCATAAATTATACCACACCACCTTAAAAATTGATGTTCTGAAGCTTTAGAACCATCAATTTTGGAGTCGGGATTCTAGCACAATTTGATTATTTCATGAAAAAAGAGTCATTTTAATAGTTTTATTTATCTTACATATTCAATAAAATTCTCTTCATATCTATTACTCTATATATATAGAGTGAAGCAACCTTCTAGATGGTTATTTGAAGTAGGAAGATTGGTTTCTTTCTATAATCTCTACTTTATAAAAAAAAACACATATATGACCATGTATTTTTTAAGAAGTTGCTTAACTTAAAGAGTAAAATTATCTTTTACATATATATAAAGTTAATTTGTGAATAAGAGATAGACGTAAGGGCGTTTTCGTGCATTCATGTACTTCTAGTGTCATCATGCTTCACATAATATAACAATCTCCCATTTGGAAACATACCACGGACATCTCTGCTAAGCTTGCTCCATCTAGAATGTGACACTTTCATAGGGAACTTTATGTAAATCTCTTCTTTAGCTTCTAAGCATGAAGACCAGTATAAATTGCACATAACTTCAGTTTCTCTATAGTGACCACCTTAGTGAACATATCCGCAAGGTTCTGATTCATGTGAATCTTCTCCAAACCAAATAGCTCATCTTCTAACATGGTTTCTATGAAATGATATTTAATGTCGATGTACTCGGTCCTTGAATAAAATGCTGAATTATTTGCAAGATGAATTGCACTATGACTATCGTTGTAAAGTTTAAATTCTCATATTCTTTTCTTAGTTTCCTTAAAGACCCTGTAGTCATACTATCTCATTGCAAGTTTTCGTTTTAGCAACATACTCTGCATCTGTCGTCGAAATATTAATTATCTTTTGTAACTGTGAGACTCAATTGATTGTCGCACTGCCCAAAGTAAACACATATCATGTCGTGCTCTTCCTTCTATCATTATCCCCTACTAAATCTGAATTAACATATCTCTGTAAGTTGATTTCTGATCCTCCATAACACAACACTACATGCATCTTTAGTATCTCTAAAGTATTTGAGAATCCATTTAACTATTTCCCAATGTTTTTTTCTTGAGTTGTTCATAAATCTGCTAACAACTATCATTGTTTGAGTAAATTCTTTTGACAAATGTACCTTGAGATTTAAAATCTCGAGCATGCTTGATCCTACAACAAGCATATTATCTACATATAGTAGCAGTATGAGATATGAATTTTCTAGCTTCTTGAAATTAGAACATTAGTCAACATGACATATCTAAAAATCATTACTAGACATAAAATTGTCGAACTTCTTTTACTATTGTCTGATGGCCTATTTCAAACCATATAAACTCTCTCTGAGTTTACATACCATCTTTTTTTTTTTTTTTTGTAACAATATATCCATGTGGTTGATGCATATAAATATTTTATTCTAAATCATCATAAAGAAAAATAATTTTTACATCTAGTTGTTCTAAATGTAAATCATCAACAGTCACAATATTCAAAACTAATCTAATGGTGGATATCTTTATAACATGAGAAAAAATTTCAATGTACTCGATACTTTCTTTCTATTGAAAACCTTTCACAGCCAACATGGCTTTGTAGCGCGCATGGTACCATCATGTTCTTCCTTCAACCAATAAATTCACTTATTATGCAAAGTTGCTTTCTAATGGGTAATTGGACAAAATCTCATGATTTGTTTGATGATAAAGAATCAATCTCATCGTCTATGGTTTACTCCCACTTACCGTAAGTTTCAACCTGCAAAGCTTTATCTTAACACTCTAGTTCACCATTGTTAATTAATAACAAATAATGTAGATAAGGTGAATAACAAGCTAATGGTCTAATAACCCTAGGTGGTCTTCTCTCATATGGAGGAGTCTGTAGTTCTACCTATAAGTTTTCTTCTTGAGGTTTCGGAACATCGATCTCTACTAGATATCTCTTCAAGTTTTACAGTATCATTATTCTCATTCTTTTCATTTTGTTGCTCAAATCTGTACTTATACATGACATTTTCATTGAATATAACATATTTACTTTAAATAATTTATCACTTTTTAACATTCCAAAATGGATAACCATATTTATTTCAGTAATATTCACCAAATAACAAATAACCAACTGAAAAAACCACCTCCTTCAAATATGTGGCGTCCACTATTCTCGTCTATTTTATGACGTCCTTTCTTTTCCTAAAAATAATTGCAAAAAAATGGATGCAACTATTAACCAATTTTGGTGGGGTAGTTCTCCAACAACATCTGTGATGTGATTAACAAACTGGGACTTATGCGGCTCTATATCCAATGTGGGTTTGGCTTTTGCAAATTTCATCAAAGTAACCTTGCCCTTCTATTTAAAAATGTTTGGCGCATCAGGAAAGATCATGACTCTCTCTTAGCCAATAGTATTACAAACAACTTTAATTCACATTTCATAACCCAAAGTTTAGGATACTTGGTGTTGGCGAGGCATTTTAAAGGCAAAAATACTTGTAAATTGTACTGCCCATGGGTTCCGGATCTAGGAACAAAATAAACATCTGGGAGGACCATTTGATCTATACTTTTCCAGATGACAAGATCCCAATCCCATGGTTGCCACATTGCTCAATTCAAAAGGTTCATGAGCTTCGTCTTCCATTTCAACAATGGAACCAAGAGTTGCTTTTCTCCATCTTTCCCCTATAAATAGCCTCCAAAAAAACTACCATGCCTTAATGTCAGAAAGCTCACCTCCCCATACGTCCCTTGTTCCCCAATCCATATGGAAAAAAAAAAAATTGGAGGCTCAAAATCCCTCAGCGAGGCTAATTTTTTATGTGAAAATTCTTTAGAGACGTTCTCCCTACTCGGGCCAAATTGCACTATCGGATTCCTGCCCTTGACCCAAGTTGTCCTCGATGTGGGATAGACCAAGAGCACAACATTCATGCTCTGTTCCAACTTCCAATGCCCAATCAGTGTGTGGCTCTGGTATGCCTCCCCTCTCTCACTCAGATGTGAAAACATGTCCATAACTGACATTGGGCAATGGCTTGTCAAGATGTTTGATCAAACAGACCAAAAGCAAGGGATCACGACTCATTGCTGCATTATATTTGTATCATTTATGTGGCATCTGTGGTATTATATAAACGATATTGTTACTCGCAGTGGTGCAGCGGCGTAATCCCTTCCGACATCCTGGGCATTGTACCGTCATTTATCTTGGAAGGAGACTGTAAATCGATTGGCAATGAAAAACAAGCGAGGTGGACCCCTCCTCAGAAGGATCGACATAAGCTCAATTCTGGTGCGGCATGGAATAATTCTTCAAAAACTAAGGGTCTTAGATTCATCATCCGCAATGCCTCTAAAAGTATAGTGGAGTCTCTCTGTGAAGGGTATGTTGTGTGGTCAGAATCGTCAGATCCTCTCCTCGAACAAGCTTATTCCATGGTTTAAAAAGTGACCGTTATAACGAAAATAACGGCCGTTATAACGGATTCGGACCTCCCCTGTTACGTTATGCACCAATAACGGCTGTTATTTTTCCATTTTAACAGTTATTTTCCATTTTTGAAATTTGAAATTGAAATTTCAAAATTTGAATTTCAGCGCCATTATTTCTGTTATTTTCCATTTTTGCCCATGAACATTACAATTCGTTAACGGTAACGCCCCCAGTCCATTATACCATTATAAAGGCCCCTTTTAAACCTTGCTTATAACATCAACAATTGCTTTGACATTTTAAAAAAATTGAGAATTGGTATGATGGGCCTTCCTTGGCTCCACACCGTTGGATGGTCCCAGAAGCGACATCAGAATTTTTCGTAACGGGAAAAAGCGACTGTTTTTTACCCTTTCCCAGCGTTTCACATGGTTTACGACCTTTGGGTGTTCCCAAGGACCACTGGCCAGTCTCTGGGTCTCAGGACCACTTCATGGGCCATGGGACTCTATCTTAAAAACTTAGGGATATCCTCCGCAACAGGTATTTATTGAAAAGACCAATGTATCCTTTTATAATGGTATAATTACCCCCGATATTTTAAGGGAATCGACCACCTTAATTTCTTTGTCTTCCATGTTGGTGGAGGGTATTTTAGTCCTGTTATTGGGACTGTGTTGGCTTTGGTCCGGAGGACTAAGGTAGTCTTCAGATCCCCACCGTTTGTTTTCATGGTTCATATCTCTGGGTGCGATTCTCAGGAGTCAGGACCACTCTTATCACATCTCCAATAAACCAACCAGAGGACCACAACCTCTGTTCCGGACCACCCTACCACACCTCACCAAAAAATTCAGGCTTCCCGCGCTTCTCATCTCCCACTCTCTCTCTCTGTAATCTTTCTTCTACAAGGAAAAATTAGGGGTCAGCGAATTTTGGGGGATTCTAAGAGATTGGAGTAGCGCAGAAAGTTTGTTTTGAATTCTTCATCTGGGTATTTTCAGATCTGGTGGATTTATCTCCTGACAACATGATCTCATCTGTTTTCCTATTGTTCTTCAGATTTTCTTCGATTTTGGAACGGAGGGTAGCGAATTTGGATCTTTTAAGGGATTTGAGTTGGAGGGAAAGAAAAAGGTATAAACCTATCTCCTCAAGTTTCAGCTCTTTTTTGTATGCTTTTATTCAAATATACCTGTCTTTGATTGGGGTTGTTTTTCCGTTTTTCCCTGCATATGGTTTCAAATAGGTTCTAAAACACCGTTTTGTTGATTCGCCTTATTAGTGTGAGACCCAAAAATCAATCTGATGCTGATCAAATGTTTAGTATTCCTGTTTTTTGTGTTTTATATTCAAATTTTGGTATACCCAAAAACAATCTGTGTTTTTATTCAAACCTGTCGAATCGTTCGCTAAATTTGGGTGGGTTTATGAATTTCAATCCCATTTAAACAATTCAGAGCTTAAAGCAAAGCTCCGATACGAAGTACCCTGTTTGCCAGTTTCATGGATGTATGTTGAAATTTATTATTTGATTCATTTGTTGTATTTATTAATGACACAACTCCACCGTCCTCGAGCTTTCAGCAATTACAATTGCATTTCTGGTCCCAAGCCCAGATGTTAACCTTTTGCCAAATCCTTTAATGAATCCTGATCCATTGTTTCAAGCTCATGCTAAGGTGTTAGAATGGAGGGACATGATTCGTGTTGCCAAACCCTGATAGTTTAGATAAGGCTTATGATGGTTATTTATTTGTTAACTATCCTGTTCTTTAATTAACCCTCTTATTAGTTATTAAATATCCTGGCAAATGGCTCTAGACTGAAATTCATGTTTTTTGAAGCGCTATATTGTTTTGATAAATCCGTTGTATGTATAGGTTAAAAACAATATCAACATGGAAAGCACAAGCCAGTATGATTCGTTAGATGCCAATGATGACATGTTTGAAGACGGTCCCGAATGTGGAGATAAATTGATAAATATTGATACACACTCAGTTAATGAACTTACTTCATCGAACGAATTACAAGCAGTTAATGAGGTGACATGCTCCAAACCATGTGTTGGGATGGAGTTTGACTCTCTTGATAAGGCATATCTCTTCTACAATGAATATGCTAGGTTCATGGGTTTCAGCATACGGAAAGCTAAAAATCGTAGATCAAATATTGATGGATCGTTTCTCTTTCGTCGATTTTGTTGTTCAAAAGAAGGTCATCGTCGAAAAAGGCGTGAAAATGATGATGATGAACCAAAGAGAGTGAAAGATGGTGTCATAGTGAAGGTGAGGAGACGAAATGTACCGTCCATAAGAGTTGGTTGCAATGCGAAGTTAGACTTGAAAAGAACGACCAATGGTAGATGGGTTGTACAAAAATTTGATGAGGAACATAACCATGAATGTGCTCGTCAGGGAGAAACGCATCTGCTTAGGTCTCATAAACGTGAACGATCTACTCAAGGACAACAAAGTGATAGTTTGCATGGTGGGAGTGAGAATGTTGGTAATGTTGAACAGGATTTGAGAAATTATGTAAGTGAGAAAAAGACGAAGAAACCTGAGAAGGGAGATGTAAAGGTTGTCCTCAATTACTTTACACAGATGCAAACTGAGAATCCATCCTTCTTTTATGCCATACAAGTTGATAAAGAGGACCAGATATCAAACTTTTTTTGGGCCGATGCGAGGTCAAGAATGGATTTTGGTTACTTTGGGGATGTGATTTATTTCGATACAACTTATGGGACTTACAAGTATGGACGGCCATTTGCTCCTATTCTAGGTGTAAATCATCACCTACAGACAGTATTGTTTGGTTGTGCAATACTTTTTAATGAAAGTGAAGAGTCGTTTGCTTGGTTGTTAGAGACATTGTTGAAAGCGATGTCTGGGCATCGTCCAATTGCAATAATTACTGATCAAGATACAACATTGGCGAAAGCAATTGGACGAGTTTTACCAGGAACACACCACCGTTTATGTTTATGGCACATCTTCCAGGATGCGGCTAAACATTTGAGTCATTTTTACAGTACAAAGGATGATTTTAGTACAGATTTCAAGAAATGCATCTATGAACCCCAGTGGTGTGATGAGTTTGAGTCAAGTTGGGCATTGTTACTCGACAAATATGAACTTTGTGATAATGAGTGGCTCGATAACATGTATAAGAAACGGCACAAATGGGTTCCAGTCTACTCAAGGCACATCTTCCATGCAGACATGACAACGAGTCAACGGAGTGAAAGTATAAACTCCTTCTTTAATGGATTCCTGAATGGGTCACTTCCTCTTAGTGAGTTTGTTCAACAATATGAGAAGGCACTTTTTTGTAGACGTGAAGTGGAAACCTATGAAGATTTTAAGTCCCACCAAACAAGGCCTGTTTTGAAGTTGGATGTTCCAATGGAACAACAAGCAGCTGACATTCATACAAGATCGGTGTTTAAAGAGTTCCATAAGGAGTTCTGCGATAGTTTTAACTACATCGCTGAAGAAACAGGAAGGGTAGGGACAAACTGGTCATACGTGGTGTCAAGGTGGGGGCAAAATAGGAATTGCCTTGTTAATTTCAGCTCTTGTGACAATGATATTCGGGTGACTTGCAGTTGTCAAAACTTTGAGTTCACAGGTATTTTGTGTAGGCATATCTTCAAAGTCTTCACAGTAAGAAACATTATGTTGGTTCCGGAGGTCTACATCAGAAAAAGGTGGACAAAAAAAGCCAAGTATGGGGTTGTTTTGGATGAAAGCAGTAGGGAAATGCTGGCTGACTGTCAGACATCGTCAGACTTGCGCTACAATGATCTATGCCACCTATCTTTTAACCTCTCTGCTAAGGCTGCGATCTCTATAAAGGCTTACCAAATGGCAAAGCGTAATATGGAAATGATATTAAGCGAATTGGAAAAAGTGGCTGAGGAAGACATGGTTATTAGTCAGCTTGACATTGAGGGCACTAGAAGTTTGCATTCTCCGGTTGAGGTTGTTAATAATATTGGGGGATCAAATCAGCTTGTGAGTGAAGAGAATCAGACATTATCTTCGGTGAACCACGTAACTTTGCAAACTAGAAGAGTCGGGGATAAAAGAACTGGCTTTTGGCTATGTTTATAATGTTCGTAATATCTTTGGTTGAAGAAATATAAGAATATTATTTTGTTTTGGGGTTGATTTGAATATTCGATATTATGGACTGGGCTTTATTTTTTGTTATTTGGTGAATATGGAGAAAATAAATTTTCTTAGACAATTCTGATGTATGAGAATCATTTAAATTTTTTGTTTGTTATCAAGGATGCCCCCACACGAGTCCACAGCTGTGGTCACATGCATCTACCTCTTGTTGCTTCACATTGTTTCAATATGTCATCCTTTTCTTTACCGATTTGTCAAAATCTTGTAATCTTCTCTCAAAGGAGAATTACATAAAATTTTTGTTGGTCATCTAGGATGCATTTGGTGGTAACACTAGCATTTAACCCAAATGAATACCTCCTATTAACACATTTGGCTCGAGTTAAGTAACTTGGTTCTTGCATAAAATTTGAAGCAATACTCGGTGGTTCGGATCATTTTATAAGGATGTGTGTCTGGGGGTATTTCACTTTTGCTTCTTACTGAATCTAGATTCTTATAGTTCCTTGCTTGTTTTTCAGTCTTTTGTGAATCTACACTCTTGTAAATCCATTCACGCTTAGATTATCAATTAAATATCGGTTGGTATGTGCCCAGAAACTGTGACCCATATTTTTTAATAGATATCAATTTATCTGTGTTCCATTTGATCTTATAGCTCGACTCTTGGGAGGTGGATATATTATTTTTGAGAGACTGATGCCTCAAGGAGTGATCATGGCTGGAGGATTCGGAGTAACTTTTTGTTATTTTAAAAATGAAGCAAACCTTATGAAGTGTACAAAGTAAGACTTCTTACATTGTTATTTATTTCATATGCCGAGATTATCCCCCATACCGGCCTTCGTGATTCTATAAATACAACAGGTGGATGATAAGGGATACTTGATGGTCAACACGGCTGATAAGAATGGCAGTTCCAAACTTCTAAAGTTGGAGAGCTGGAGGTTCATGCTCTAGGGTGGTGGTGGTTTTGTTGTCAATACATTGACAGATTTACAGTGACTGAAGGACAAGTTCAGAGGTTTACTTGAATCCAATGCTGAGGAAAGGCAAGCTCGCAATGGCAGCGGGCTGGATGTGGCTTCACCTGTCAATTGTATATCGCCAGCCGCCAGAAAATTGTCTGCACAGGTTGGGTAAAGGTGGAGTTCTTTTAATTCACAATATAGCTGGTTCAAAGTGTTTTTAATTTGTGTTTTCTTAATGCTGAGGCTTTTTAAAATATTTATGCATATAATTGGGAGGCAGAGGAAAAGAGTATCTGAATTTTAATCTATAGCATGCTAACAATTAGGATTTGATATGATTACGAATTTACCATATTTCCTGATTTATCCTTTCATTTTTTATCTTGTACGCAAACACTAACACATAATTTGAAAATTTTGACTTAATATTTTCTTCTGGATATCATTAGCATAAACTAGTCATACAGAAGAAAGCAGGTAAAACTTTGCTTTAGCAGGAATAATTGGGAATGTGCGGATAGCCTCTTCCCGAAACGAGAAACAGCAGCTTGTATAAAAAATAGGTCATTTGCTAACTGCTGGTGCTGGAATACTGAAGTTTCATCATCACAGATTGCACATTCCTTCAGTTCCTTCCTGTCACACTTGATGCATTATTTTTATGATTTCTTATTGCCTAGAGGCTAACTGCATTTTCCCAATACTAGGTCATGTAGTTTCTCATTTTAAGTAAGAGGCTAACAACTTGTTCCAATTACTCCCCTCTGACATTCAGGGTTTTTTGAAATATCATATGGTCTTTTTCAAATGCATGCATTCTAAATGGTCTACTGCAGATTCTTACTGAAGAACCTCCTCCAACTGTGTATTGATTGGTGGTAGGTTGTGGTTGTTAATGGTTTTGCGTTTCTTGACATCCTGCAACGTACAGGTTTGGTTTTATAGGAAGGTTTCTTCATTTAATGATCTGTTCTTTGATGCTTCTCTACCAATGTATCTCTTAAATTATGAATCCTGATGCAAGAAAGTTTCAATATTCTACTTTGAATGTTCTTCTACATCAAGGACCTACACATTTATCCACTGTTTATCAGTGTCCTTTTATCATCATTTGTCAGTTCTGATTTCCAAAAGGTACCTGCTATCTCACTAATCACCCCGCTTGCTCATTTGAAGTAAAAAATGGATCCTAGATCGGGACTGACAGTGCTCGAACCCACAACTTCCGCCTTGACAGGGTAGTGCTCTGACCGATTGAACTACAATCCCAGGAAAATTAGGTGTAAAGCCTAAATTTTATTATTATTATTATTATTATTTATCATTTGCTTTCATTCGAACCATTTATAATCGCCGTGTTGTAATAGGGACACGAATGATATACTATATAAATGCAGGGTGACCCTCCTGCACTAGCACTCCCCCAAGTGCATAGTCAGAGGCATCCGTATGTACTTCAAAGGCTTTTCTGAGGTCTGGAAGTGCAAGACTGGATCCTAGGCCACTGCAATCTTCAAGTCTTCAAAGGCCTTGGTGCATTCCCTTATCCCCTTAAAGCCACATCCAAGGTTTGTTCTTCTCCTTGATTCCCATCATCAATTTTTAATATCAAATTTTCAAATCTTGTGGCAATGATATTTGGGTGGCTTGTAAAAGATTTTGAGGTTGCAGGCATTCTTTGTAGGTGTATCTTCATCACACTTAGATATATTATGTTGGTTCCAAAGGCTTATATAAAAAAGCAGCGAACAGAAAGGCCTAGTGTAGGGTTATTTCGGCTGCAAGTGGTTGAAGAAGGCAAGCTGACTGTCAGAAATCGTTGTTCTTGTGCTATGGTGATCTTTGCCATCTATCATTTAATCATTCTTCTAAGGATATGGTCTCTATAAAAATGTACCAAATGGCAAAGCATAATCTGGAAATAATAGTAAAGGAATTGGAAAATGTTCCCGGGGAAGACATGATGAGTATCACTGAGCTTGACATTAAGGCATTAGAGGCTTGCATTTTCTGGTTGAGATTGTTATGAACAATGAGAGGTCAAAATACCTTGTGAGTGAACAGAATCATACATTATCTTCGGTGAGCCAAGTAATTTTGCAAAAATCCACCATGGGTCAGGGATAAATCATAAAAGAAATGGGTTTGTCTATGTTTATAATCCTCTGAAAATCTACCAAGATGATTCAAGAAATATGAACATTTTATTTTGCTGTGGGACGGGATCCGCGCACAACCTTTTTTGACAACCATATCGAACCATGGTCTGACCAATTTGTCAAAAATTTCAGTTCAATCACCGGTTTGGCTTTTAAAACATTGCGGTTCTTATGCAATAAACTCAATTACATTGGGAAATTATGGTACTTTCCTTCTATTCTCTCCCAAATATATCACTTACCTGGAGTAAAATAGAACCAAAGATCTAAAGAAAATGATGGCCTCACATGCAGGGACCTAGCTAGATCCCCTGTGTTAGTTAATTGCCACGTGGTGGAGAGGAGAACTAGCACCCATCCTCGCCTGTTCCCCTACTTTGAATTCATTATGCAAAGTCTCCAATTTTCAAAAAAAAAAAAAAAAAACCTAAAAAAGTAATCATGTTTTACCACTACTGTCTTTCTTAATTATAATCCCCTATGCTAGCTAATTTGTTTTTATTTTTTTGTTTCATGCACATATTCTTCTTCTCAACACATATGACAACTTTGGGTTCTACAAATGTTTCTTCCTAACATGATTAATGTATGTGATAGGTGTATGAAATATGAATCTTGGTGGGTCATCTTCATCTCAAATAATTTTAAATCGTTTAATTTGTTGATGATCGATGGACCATTTTGATTGAGAGAAATAAAATATATTTTTAGAGAGAAATTTTGTGGATGGCTTTGGATCACTACTCTTCAATAATTATTAAAGAAGACAAAAAAGCCAAGACATCTGATCCACTACTACTGTCTATGTAGGGTTTGAGAAGAGGAAAAAAAAACCAATAGATACCCCATTAATAAAGCATGAACGAAGACAAAACGTACACAATGCGAAGGCAAAACCATGGCACAGCTGGTAGTACTCCTCGAGCTGTAATTTTATGTTATGGCTTTAAAAGTTCTCGATGGTGTGTGGCTGTGATTAACTCTGGAGGTCCTCTCGGATCTTGATGTGAAGTAAGACGTGACATATAAAGTATTAACGTAGTGAATGGGACAAAGGTTGTAGGGGAAGTAGGCCAATTAATTAGAAATAGTTTAATTTCATGTGGCTGTTCTTCCTCAGGAATGTACATACTGGATTGCTATCCAAACTAAAAGAATTATTGTATAATGTGTAAGGCTATTGGAGAGGACACTTTCCATCTTTTGCTGCATTGTGAATTTGCTAACCAAATGTGGTCATATTTCTTAGTACAGGCGGGGATCTCATGGGTCAGTTCAAGATTGATCGGGGAAGTTCAAGGAGAATGAGGTAGAATATATTACCCAAGATGAGAGGTATTTTCTTTCGAGGATATAGTATATTTCGTTTTGAGAAACTCTTAAAAGTAAGTAGTGGGTTACTTTGTTTTATCTTTTTCTGACCTATATTCCTTGTATCTTGAGATCTTCTCGATCACACTTGCTTCAATAATATATATCTCTTTTGACTTATCAAAATAAATAAAAATAATGCTCAAATTCCCACGGTTAAAATCAACCAATGAAAATAATTCCAATCCAACGCCTAGAAATTAATCGGGCTGACTTTTGGTTTGTAGGTCCACCTAGTGATTCCATACGGTTAAAGTCCTCTAAGAGAGTGCCAGGTGGCTCATATTGTGCCCTTGTCATCAAAGTTTTACTCAAATAAAAGCAAGAAAAAAGATAGAAAACTGACGACAAAGAGAAAAAGAAAGGAGGTGATGCATAAAGATGAAGTAGATGGAAAGTCATAAAGTCGAATTACAAGTGAAAATGAATTTTTAATGGTTACTTGGTCGTTAAGCATGGAAGAGGGGTTGTTAGTGTGGGGTGGGTTACATGTTATCAATAAAAATGGAAGCACTAAGAAATTAAAGTGACACGTTGGTGTCATCAACCCCCTATACCAAAGCGCTACTTCCCTATATGATTTAGTTGGTGAGCAATATTCTTAAAATTGGGTGTTCTAGCTTATTGTGTGATTAGATGACCATATTCATCTGAACCACCGCACAAAAATCATTCACCGTATTATGAATATTGTTCAAAATAATTAAAGGCTGATAGATCTATTGTTTGTAGAATCTTAAGTGGAATAGATTCAAATGATGTGTCCAATCGTACCCATCCCCACCCCTTCCCAGAACATGCTTGCCATATAATGTGCACTATGCCATTATATTTACGGTCAGAAGGTCACCTTGCCCACGCCAAACATTTGGGATAATGCACAGAAGATGATGATGTTGATGTCACCTTATACTTTCAAAAAGACTTTAAAAGATGGGGGATGGGGTTTAAGAAGAATCACTGCAAATTTTAAACCTATTCACTGCAAAGGTGGGGTTTTCTGTAGTGGCAACCGAGGTGGTAGGTCCAAAGGGGAGCTCATTTTAGCAGAGCAACAGGGCCTCTGTATTCGACACGCATCACCGACAATACTGTTGTCAAAAAACCTTCAAATTTCCAAAAGGAAAAAGATGTAACAAGGTATGCCAGAAACTATTTCAAATGTGGAAGCACGATTTTTGTTACTCGCCACTGTCATCTGGACCCATTGACCGCATTGATGTTTATCCCACCCTTGGTGGACATACACACCAAAAATCATACTGATTGGTAATCTATAACCATTAGATTTTAGCACTTTTTTAGGCGCTCTTATAGCCGTTGAATGTAACCATTTTTTTAGTACTAAAATCAATGGCTAGAAATCATCAAACAAGCTGAAACGTCTATTACCGGGTGGGCTAAACATCCATGCGGTTAGTGGGCCCAGACGGCAG
This sequence comes from Euptelea pleiosperma, assembly GCA_035048495.1. Taxonomy (NCBI): domain Eukaryota; kingdom Viridiplantae; phylum Streptophyta; class Magnoliopsida; order Ranunculales; family Eupteleaceae; genus Euptelea; species Euptelea pleiosperma. Next base: position 3,491,451 of record CM068545.1, read on the forward strand.
CAGCAACTACCAAAAATGCCGCTTCCCCATTTGAAAAGATCTCAGGTATACCTTGTTACATCATGACTCTTTCAAAAATGAAAACTAGTGTTGTCAAGGGTACACGTGTCGGATGCAGAGAGGAAAAATATAGACTCACCCAAAGGAGTCCATGTGAGTTTTGCCACATTGCCCTCTTGCCATGTGTGATGCGCAGAAGGGCGCTGTCAATGCCAGCCATTAAATATGAGCATAGTGGTGTCATTTTTCTCGTACAATGGACCTTTGTGCATACTTCATGGTTAAGGTATCATTTGGATAAGTGGCACACATGCATGATATTTGGATCGATCGACAATTTGATTAAATTATCTCAACAAATTGATCAAATTCATTTCTTTAATCTATATATCTATACTATAGCAGAGAAGTGGGCAACATCCCTTTCTCTCCTCTACATCAAGTTGACGTGACACTCTCCTCATGCAGAGTTCAATGTCATCGATTGAACCTTTTTTCTCCTATGTTAATTTATTTTCTAATAATCATTAATGTCTAATTCCCTTCTTTTTTCAAAACGTTTTATTCTTTAAATAGTTGCCAAAACGTTTAATTTCCTGTAATTTATTTCAAAAAAATGTTTAATTATCTTCATTTCTCAAAATGTTTAATTCCTTAAATAACCGCAATAAATCAAATCAACAAACCAGCTAGATTCTTCTAATTCTTTCGCATCATTAAACAAAAAAATGAACTTATTAAAAAGTTAAATATGTAATTATAAAAAAATCAAATCATACTTATTAAAAAGTTAAATATGTAATTATAAAAAAATTAAATCATCTAGTTAAATACATTCTTTTAATTCTTTCTTTAATAATGGTTATAAAAAAAATTATTAAAAAAATTTAATTAAGCAAGTTTCAAAAATCAAATCTCTACCTAAAACGTCTCCTTTTCTCAAACTAAGTTGACATTTTTAATTCATTAATTTACTCTCTCCAAAGGAATCTTAATTGTAAGGTTTTCTCTTTAAACGGTTCATTCTCCCTTACGTTTTCATATAAAACAGGTATGCCTTTATTGACATTCCTTCTATAACTTCATTGTGTATAAATGACTTACCTAAATTGTAAGATTTTCTTTATACTCGTTTCCTTTTCTTATATATTTTTATATAAAAATGGGTACGTATTCATAATTGACATTCTATGTATAACATTGGTGCTTGCTAATAACTTTTTGAATAGAGGGTGTTAGAATTCTTCACGGCAGACCCGACCAAAGCTCTTACCGATTCACTAGTATGGAGATTTTTATTCCTTGATAAATAATTTTTTTTCAATTTAATTGAAATTGATGATTTTCTTAATTTTTCTTCCATATTGTTGGTCAAAATAAGCTCTTTTTTTAAGTGAAAATATGATTTTGTTATTCTTACAGGCTATAGAGAATGCTAGAATTTACAAAAGAAATAGTATATTTTTTACTCTTCAAAATTTTAACTTCTTATTTCACTTGAATTCTATGTTTCTGTATAAGTAAGAGTAAAAAACTGATGTAAGATAGATCTGAACATTCATGTAATATAATCTGAATGTGATGAAGAGATGGTGCATTTTTCAGATTTAAGTTTCGTACTCTTCCTCAATGCATTTGATTCAATTTTTATGTGTTTTTTACAGTGGCGCAGATCGAGATAATCTACAACAATGGTCAAGAATATTATGACTGAAACCAGCATCCTATTTCGTGCCACCAATAAATAAAGACCAATTGGGACCTTAAACATTAAGATGTTCATTTGCTTACTATAGCCATGTATTTATTTTTGTTGAAATAATTAATTTGACAAAAGAATTTCCCATGTACAAATGATTTTCTAATTATCCAAAATTCTGTAAAAATTCATTCCAACATGACGCCTAAAGTAACAAAGTTTTGTGGGACCATCACCACAATGCCAACAATTGTTTTTCATAATTGGATACTATTAACACAACTTTGATTCTTCTAATAAGTTGATACATGGATCCAATGGTCTAGATCATGGTTTGACAAGTTGCACACCTTACACCACATGATTATGAGATTACAGATAATAATGTATTTCCGATAAAATATACTAAAGTAGGATAAGACCTTTCCCAAAACAACCACAGCCCAGTTAGTCGGTTATGCATGTCTAGGGGGCGATAAATTTTTGCTGACGTGTCACAACATGAGCATGGCCGTTTTGTTTGGTTTGTGCGGCCCTGGCACATGGAAGCCATGCTCCCGTTTGTTGGATTGCCATATATTCAAAACCATCGGTCTATAATCTTACAAAACTACTTAATGTGCCAAAATTTTCATTTTTCTCCTTTCTTTTCCCCAAAAATATCCACAATACCTAATAAGACTACGTTTTGGAAAAGCTTAACCCGAGCATATAGCTTATAGCTATGGTTTAAAGCCTTTGGTTTGGATAAGAAAAGATGAATTGCTCATTTAAAAAGGTTATGAAATTATTAGAACAATATTTGTGTCATTTAAAAAGTTTAATTAAAAGTTTATTGGTCATTTAAAATTTGCATCGAAAGAATAGAAGAATTTTTTTGATATTTAAAGAGTTTCATGTAAGTTTTTATTTGAGCATCTGCATTTTTCTAAGTGCTTCATGCATAAACTATAAACAATAAGCAATAAGTTAAATATCAAATATAGCTTTTCCTTAACATGAAAAAATTGGATTGAAATTAAAAAAAAAACCTACTTTCATAAATTACTGTGGGTGCTCCATGCCATCGGCACTCCTCGACAAAGAATTTGTCAAAATCAGGTGTATGGCTGAGATCCACCGTGCATTTGGGGGAGGATTAGATCTCGTCCCTTCTTTGTTGATGCCAATAAGAAGAGGTATAAGTGGGGAGACAACCACTATGTTTTGTTACATAGAACAGTATATGGCCAGTACCCATGGCACTCTCCAAAAAAATGTATTTGCAAAACTGGATGCCTTCGGCACTCAAACAGTATAATAGATTGGGTGTGTTACCATTATTTCTGTTATAACAGATAGCACATGGGCAAAAAATGAAAAATAATGGAAAGGAACGAAAATATCAGTGTTAAAAAATTAAAATTTTGATTTTCAAAATATTCACTAAATTTTATAACAGAAAAATGACAAATATTTTTTAACAATTTTTTTTTCAAAAAATAACGGTCGTTATTTTTATTATAATGAAAAAATAATAGAAAATAACAAAATGGTACATAACGTAATGAGGGAGGTACAAACCCGTTATAACAGCCGCTATTCATAGAGTAGACTAAATCTCTTTAGTTTTGGTCCCATGAACCCCATTTTTGTTCATCACATATTTGGTGGATGTGCACCAAATCTACGTCTGGACAGTGAATTTTAAATTTCCCTGAAAATCATTACATGAGGTGAATAAATGAGTGGGAGTGAGTGGTTGAGATCCGACTATCCAACATTAGATGGATAGATTTGATCTCAACCACTCTTTATCTTATGAAGCCAGATAAGATAAGGGATAAGACAACTTCCTTGTTTTGTTATACAGATAAGTTGACTTTTAGCTTATTTTGAGATTACCCAAATACAGCTTAAATGTTGAATATAATATATGGGCATATCAAGCACTTGAAAAAAAAAAAAAAAAAGATTCAGCAAATTATTTTTTCCCCATTTACTTTTTAATTGAACATGTGAACTGCGTGTGCCTTTGTCTCTCCATTGGTAAAATTGAAGTTCTACTCTTGAATTAAAGTCTTCAACCCAACCCTAGTGGTTAAGTTCGGATACGGGAAAAGTTCGAGACGGGAAAAGTTCGAGTATAATTTGGTTATAGTTTAAAAATTCGTCGATAAAAATTCGGTCAAAAATTCGAAGAACGGTAAAAGTTCGCAATTCTATTCATTCGTGATTCATTCGGCTATGATCCAAAAATTTGATGTTAAAAATTTGGACATTGGATCAAATGTTGTTTTCCACCCATGGGTTTGTTCATGAAGTCTGTAATGAAAATAAAATTCTAAAATCCAACGACTACAGATTACCTATCAGGCTAGTTTTTTACTTGTAGGTTCACAAAGGATAAATCTAACATTAATGAGATCAGTGAACCTAAAAATATTTAGCACAATAATATATTGAATCTAACATTCATGGTTCACTGTGTAATACCCTGAACCTTTGGTCAAGAGTATTAGTGTAAATCACCACTAGGAGGATTACCTAGTCACTTTGATATACTTACAATTCCTTATCCTAGTGCATCACATGATTGACATTTAACAAAATTTGTAGAATTTAGATAAGAACTCTTATATCATGTCATGCAGGGATTTCTGAAACACTTGACACCACAAATGAATCATTTTCATTCTTACACTAGTACACAAATTAATGTCGGACCACTCTGGGTAGCCACTAATAACTAACTTAATGTATTATAAAGCATAATAAACACTAAGATGTGGGACCCTCAAATGACCCTAATATACATATATTAGCCACATCCTGTATAATCCATAATTGGTGGGCCCGTAGTGAAGAATTGAACACTTGTGTAGACAAGTTAGACATTTGGGACTCACCTACAAAATTTGAATAAGTGTGAACCTTTATACGACGAACCTTAACGCATTAATTAAGGCATAAATTGACTAACTTATTAGGGTACTATTCGATGGGCCTAAGGAGTACCCATACCCATGGGCCCTTTCATTCACCATACCTTAATATACTACAATACATAAAATGTTCTTTTAAAAAAATAATAATAATAATAATACCTTGGTAATCTCACAAAATAATTCTTTGACTTTTTAAAATAAAATAATGAACCCTTGGTTTTGTTGGATGTGTGCCACTATGGCCACATGCTCACACTCTTCTTTTTAGAGTAGAAACCCAATAATTGCAAATCTGCCACACAGGCATCAATCACCAAAAATTTGGGCAAGGATATATAATATATAATGAGGAGCAATAAATTCCTAGAGAGAGAATCATTCTCTCATACACACACAAACCAGAATTGTTAGAATTGTGGGACCCATCTACACTAGCTAGACTTCAATGGGGAAATCTGGAAAACTACACCTAGACTACCCACGTCTTTACCTTGAGAGAGAGTCCCTTGACCACCCTCTTGACACCTAGCCTCCCATGTGGAATAGCAAACCTGCAAGGAAAGAAAGAGAAGACAGATTAGGATAGTATCTATAATCCTCTAGGGGTGAAGGAGATCTTTTGATCACCGTAGATGTGAGCACTAGGAAGTAATCCATTCCACATAGGCAGTGAACACGTGGGTGACCTTCTTACTTTAACTTTTGTAAGAACTTTCTAAAATCTGGAAATTTTTGTAGACCTTGAAACACCACTTAGTCACGTTTCTCGCCATTATACCTATTGCCAAACGTGTGAGCGGCCAATATAGAAACTCACAAACCTTTCCTTTGGACTGACGCCATTTAAGAACACTGTAATAATGGAACACCTCCAGCAATCGTCTAAACACCTCTCTCACAAATACTAGTAAGCCAAAATCCTGAACTAAATAGCAAACCCGAGAGAAAAGCGTGGTGACCTTGGGAGGAGGAATCGTGTGACCTCCCGAGGTAGAGAGGAACTTCAAGAGTTGGGGAGGAGATCGATCATCTCAGTCCAGCACGTCTCCATTGGGTAAAACAAATCAAGTGACCCAAAACATAAGAATAAAATAAACGCCGAGGATCCAACGGCTTAAACTTGAGGAACCTTCGGCATTCGCAAGCGATCTACGGTTAAAGGTAGGTACTCCTACGAGTTGATGTGATTGTCTATTTCTTTACCTCCCTATCATGTTCATTGTTTTAGAAATCGTTAAAGGAATACATGCTAGAAATTCTGGACGTTATCATGTTGTAAAAAAAAAAAAAACAAAATGTGTTCATATATGTATGTTACTTCTCTAGTAGCCATGTGAACATGACTTGATATTCTGACTTTCTTGCTTTATTTGATCATGAACTCGAATTGTCATTGATATGTGGGTATACCGTTATGGTAACGAAAGGATTAAATTGTTGTTACCATGTGAACTTGATTGCTCAAAGTTATGAATAAGATTCGATCGGATGGAGCCAATAATGATTACGACTCGTGGTAGTCTCCCAAGAGAAACTTTGGGGCTAGAATGCTCTATCATTTTCTCCATGAGGGATAATCACAAGCCAAATCCACATGCTCCATCGATGTGGTTACGTTACGGTAGGAAGAGGTTTCGAATATTCATTTTTGAACTGGAATTATTTTGCATAGCATGCTAGCATACGTTAGGAGTGTTCGGATATGGCAAAATAAGTAGGGCTCGGTGCCCTTGGGTGAAAAACCCTAATCCCCTGCAGAAGAGCTCTCGGCTGAGCTACTCCCGGCGTGGGAAGGAGAAGGAGACCCAGATATGGGTTGCATTCATTTTTGCATGCATTGTATTTTGCATACTGGGATGATTAGGAATAACCATAATTGTGATTAAATGCCTAATTTATGTTTACTTGAAATACAATTCTATGATGATGACATGATTTGATAATAAAGTGATAGACTATGACCTTAGCTTGAATGGAGTACGGTGGATTTTCTATTGAGCGTTAGCTCACGGCGTAAGCCGACCCCTTTAGGTTTTGTAGATGATGATGTGGGCGCGGACATGGGCATGTGGGAGAATGTCTATGGTATGGAGGCGGCGGCGGAGACACTAGATGGCGTTGAAGGAATTATGGGTTGATCTTAGGCTTGTTGGACTATGGTTATAGGATTATATTTATGCATTGAAACTAATGATATTGATGTAATAAGTTAGACGTAGGGATGGCCACTTTGAATTGATTGGGTGTTGATTCATTCGTGATGATACACCGTTAATGCTTATTTAGAACTTGGAACCTTTTTGAACTTGGTATGAACTAATTAATGCTCGATATTCTTAGAATGTTATCATTATATACTTTGTAAGTTCCGGTAGAAATTTCACGAAGATTTAATGAGAAATGGCTCATAAAATATCGGCCCAAAGCGATAAAATCACCAAAACTTAACGTGGACAGATTCTGTATTGCAGACTTGCAGCGCCTTTTCCGTCAGGAAGATGGCAGAACCAGACCTTTGAGAAAATAGATTAATCGAAGCTCGTTTTGTCAGCTTTTTGAACATAAAAAGTACGTTATGAGATTCAATGTGTACTGTCCTAAGAGGCCAAAACACTATACATATCTCGAATTTGTCTGAACCTGTGTTTTGACTTGCAGATCCTATTCGGACTACTAAACAGTAGAATCTGACTTTGGACCGAACTGAAATAATGAGTTTCTTTTTGTTAGCTTTCCAGAAATATAATGTGCGTCAGGTGATTCAAACTGTGCTGCTTTTAACGGCTAAATCATTGAACCTATGTCAGACCAGTCTGATTTTGTTTTCAGACTTAAGACACCTTTTTCACATAGTAATTTGTAGAAACTGACCTTAGACAAAATAGGAAAGTCGGAGCTTATTGAATTAGCTTTCCGATGATATAAAGTATATCAGTATATTCAATCGGGACTGATCTATATGGTCAATTTACTGTGCATAGGTCTGTTCAACTGAGTCGCTAGACTTGGAAAAATCCACTAATACCCCGATCTTACCAAATTGGGATGTACCGTGTGATCCATTATTATTTGAACTCATGTATATAGACCCATGATTAATAGGGTAATTTGATAGACTACTTTTATTGAAATTATTATTAATGCTTCCGCTTAGTTGATAACGTGTGTTATAGTTAATGCCTTAATGGGTTAAAGGGGTAAATTATAGTTGATTGGTTCACTCTTTAGATTGGATTGGCTTTAAGGACAATCTCATTCTCATGTCAGGGTTCGGGTATGGGTCGACCCATGGATAATTGGGTCGGATCCGGGTGCCCGGATTCGGGGCGTGACACACTGTATCCTTTGACCCAGATCTCATGTGCACCTGAACAATATATTGAATATTTATATCCATTGAAACAACTTTGGATGCCCTATGCATCAGGGTGGAGATGACGAGGAACGTGAATTCAAGAAAGAAATTAGAGTTTCTTATTTTTTCTCTTTTTATTAATTTTTTTTACTCTATTTTTAAGCTGAATTAATCGTCTAGCCGAATAAAACACGTTTTAAACGCATTGTCTTAATTATTCACGAATAATTCTGAATTTTTGAATTGTTCGGCCGGATAATCCGGTTTACCTTATAAAATGAATTGTTCAAGAATAATTCGCGAACTTGGCAACTAGGAACCCAACATCACAGTAAATTGGACATAACATTTGTCGCTTAGCTTCTCTCTTATTGTCAGAATCAATCATGCTTAAAATTTTAATGTATGAGATAAGAGATTCCTAGTCATATTCTCTAACAAAAGTTCCCAATAGAATGGGACAACAAATCGAGATTGACTTTTCTAGAAAAGCTTCGCGTTCATTAAAAAAAAACTGTCCGTACAACTCTACAAAGCTTTTCTTTTCTCCAAGAGGTGCTATAAAAAAAGGGAGTAAACCTTAGCCGATCACAGCCCACAATACGATCAGCTGAGCCACGTGGCACACTCTTAGTGGACGCTAACTGTATAGATGTTTGGCCAATTACTAGGTAGACCTACAAACCATAAATAAACTTGATCAGTGATTTCTAAGCGTTGGATTAATATAATTTTCATGGGTTGATTTTAACCGTGGGAATTTGAGCATTATTAAGCGTTATTTGGGAGCAAAGATCCAAAGATTGTAAATCACTAATCAGGCTGATTTTTTGTTTTCAAGTCCACCGAGGGACTGGCCAAACATCCATACGGGCAGCGTCCTCTACGAGTGCCACGTGGCTCGTATTGTAGGTTTTGATCGGCTTCACTCACAGCATGGTTTACTCTTAAAAAAAAGCGAATAACCTTCGCCCCTACAAAGCCTATACAGACTTCGCGAACGCTGGGGCTGAAAGCACACTGTGTTACACGTCATTGTGGGACCTACAAGACAAAGGTTTTTTTTTCCTTCTAAATCCTCTCTTATTTATGTTTCTTCGTCTTTTTCTTTCATGTTTTTTCCTTTTCTTTCGGGTCCAAACTTTTAAGTCATCTATGATTTTTGGTCCGTAGGAATGTAGGTCCACCTATGGACCGGCCAAATATCCATGCGGTCAACGGTCTCTAAGAGTGTGCCGCGTGGCTCATCTGTGGTCCACCATCAACGTTGATAACTGACTCATCGAAGATTTTACTCTCTCCCCTCACCATCACCACCAACCTTTACCATCCCTCCAAAACCCTAGCCCCACAAAACTATTTTTTTTTTCTCAAAGGTAAAGAAGATATATTATTAGGGTCGGCTCCAGTTACCGCCCTAAAATGACAGGCTCCGGTTATAGGACATAATATGAGCCACGTGGTACTCTTAGAGGACTTTGACGGTATGGATGTTTGGCCATCCCTAGGTGCACCTACAAACCAAAAATCAGCCTGATTAGTGATTTCTAGACGTTGATTTTGTGTCCCTCAAATACTGCTATCAAATTCCCACAGTTGAGATCAACCATGAAAATAAGTCCAATCCAACGCCTACAAATCACTAATCATGCTGCTTTTTGGTTTGTAGGTCCATTTAGGGATTGGCCAAACATCCATACGGTCAGTGTCCTCTAAGAATGTGCCACGTGGCTCAAATTATGTCCTGTAACCGGAGCCTGTCATTTTAAGGCGATAACTGGAGCCTGAGCCATATTGTTAAAGCACTTGGAGACTGAGAGGGCCTACCAAGGCAAAGCGACCCCACAAAACAATCAAACCCATCTCCACTGATTACAGCGTCAGTGATGAACCGAGGTTTGTTTTAGTGTCAATTAAAGCGAAAATTTGGCGGAAATAAAAGGAAGAAAAGAGACGAACTGAGGAAAAAAAACAGTAAAATTAGAATTTTTTATTTTCTTTTGAATCAGAATAATATTTAGGCTACGACTGCTTGGAGACAAGACCGTGCGATCGATGCTTCGGACCCAGCTGCCATTTCATACTATGAAGCAGTAATTACTAATTACACGACCGTAGGTGTTACTGATTTTTCCAATGATAATTGTACGATGTTTGAAGGAGTATTGAAGCTGATGTTTCTCTTCATCGTAAAACGGTCCATGAGATCATCAATCATGATCACTTAATTGGTGGGCCACCCATGTATGATGCATTGCCAATAACTAGAGATCAAGATCTTAATCATCCAAATTCGAGCAAAAGCTAAAAGAATCAGGATCATGTGTGCGGTATGCAATATGAGGAGCATCGTCCATTAATAAACATGCGGAGAACCATAGATTTCTAATTTTTAATTTAGATAGGTCAATGAATCGACCAGCACATGCAGCAGAGGTGAGAACTGAGAATATCAAGGTCATGGTCACGTCACAAAAAAACGTCATGGTCACGTGTCCCATATGCTTGGCTTTGAGGGTGCATCCTCTCACGTTCCTTCCTCTGTATTTAAGTTCGATCTTTCCTGTCTTTCAATTCAACATCTCTCTCACTATTTCTTCAGTCTTCTTCTATTGGTTGGGAGTTCACATCTTAATTCGGCTATGGCAGAGAAGGTCTGTAAATCCAGCCTCTCTATCTCTGTAACCCTTCTATTTTCTGTTAAATTTCTGGTTCTGCCATTTTCTTACGGGTCGGGCTCAGGGGACCCCCTTTTTCCTGATCCTTCTCGTTGTTCGTGTGCTCCGCCGTAGATTTCAAGAGTCTAACGGTGGGTATCAGCGTCCTGCTGGCATCAATTATTTACGAGTAAAACTTCTGTCACAATCGGATTGCAAGTCACACAAACACAGCCAATGAGTTCTCGGCACGTACATCTAAAAAGTAAAAGCACATGGGTACGTTGCAAAAGCACTTGTGTACGTGCCGAGAACTCATTGGCTTGTGATTGTGTGATTTACAATTTCGTGTGATAGATGTTTTACTCATTATTTACTTTTTTGTGGCGCTGACAACCCCCGGTGGATTCGTGAAATCCACGGCCGAGCGCATGAACACCGAGAGGGGTCAGAAAAAGGGGGTCCTCTGAGCCTGAGCCTTTTCTTAAACCCTATTGTTTGATTGACCTTCCTTACCTTATTATCAGAACAATTTTATCTGTCGTATGTATCAAGGTTTAAAGGGGACCGTTATAACGGTATAACGGACTGGGGGCGTTACCGTTTTTCCGTTATAGCGAAAAAAACGCTCAGGGGCAAAAACGGAAAAATAATGGCGCTATTTGAATTTCAAAATTTCAAAAACAGAAAATAACGGAAAAAACGGAACATAACAAAAAAATAACGGAAAAAAATGTTAACGGCCGTTATTTTCGTTATAACGGCCATTATTTTCTGGGCGTTTTAACGGTCCATAACGTAACGGGATAGGTCCGAATCCGTTACAACGGTCGTTATTTTTGTTACAACGGCCGTTTTTTAAACCTTGGTATGTATTAGAGCATCTCCAACCGTGCTCTATTTCTGTAAAATAGAGACTCGTCGGATAAAAACAACCCTCCAACCGTACTCCAAAAGGGGTCTCCATTCTAGAGACCCCTTTTTGAGTCTCTAAATCTAGAGACCCCGGACGAGGGTCTCTATTACTGTTGATGTTGATTAATGACAGTTTTGACCTTTTTCAAATGTTACATTAAATTCCATTTCCATTTGTATCCTTATTGCTTTTGAGAGGAACAGTGATTTAGAGATAAAACAAGAGACTGCGGTTGGAGTAGACACGGTTACCCAAGTGCTGTAAAAGCATAAATTAAAAATTAATATTTTTGTGCTCTAAATTGGAGACCTCCGTTGGAGATGCTCTTACGACAGCTAAAGTTGAGGTGTGACTATTCAAGACGATGTTCGCATAGAGATGTGGACTCCACCTTTACATGTGGTCTTGAATATTACGACCTCACCTTCTTTTTTCTGTTAAATTTCTGGTTCTGCAATTTTCTTACGGGTCGGGCTCAGGGGACCCCCTTTTTTCTGATCCTTCTCGGTGTTCGTGTGCTCCGCCGTGGATTTCAAGAGTCTAACGGTGGGTATCAGCGTCCTGCTGGCATCAATTTTTTTACTTTTTTGTGGCGCTGACAACCACCGGTAGATTCGTGAAATCCACGGCCGAGCGGATGAACACCGAGAGGGGTCAGAAAAAGGGGGTCCTCGGAGCCTGATCATTTTCTCAAACCCTATTGTTTGATTTACCTTCCTTACCTTATTTTCAGAACAATTTTATCTGTCGTATGTATTATGACAGCTAAAGTTGAGGTGTGACTATTCAAGACGATGTTGGCATAGAGATGTGGACTCCACCTTTACATGTGGTCTTGAATATTACGACCTCACCTTCACTGTACCAATAATTCTTCCTTCTTGTTTCTGTCTTAAACAGTAAAGTTTTTTTTTTTTGTGAAACAAATCCATCAATTTTCTTCATATTTTAGTTTTCCAGAACATGGGTTTTCTAAATTTTGTTGTTTTAATTTTGTTACAGATTTCAATCTTGGTGTTGACGGTTGATCTTAATTGCTGTAAATGCTACGAGAAGATCAAAAAAATTCTCTGTAAATTATGCTGTGGTGAGTTCTCTCTTTGTCCTTTCATTTGGTTTATTCTCTAAAGCTTTTAGAACATGTAATTGAAAAAAGAAAATAACTTAGTTTTATATTTGCTGTTCAATTTTGAGAACGGAAGATATACGAAGCCAGACATTCGACGTGAAGCAAAATACGGTGACAATCTCTGGTCCATTTGACCCCCACAAGTTGAAAAAGAAGCTACTCTGCAAGACCGGGGATTTAATCAAAAATATCGAAGAGATTAAGCCGAAGGAACCCAAAAAGGAGCCAAAGGAGGAGCCAAAAAAGGAGCCAAAAAAGGAGCCAAAGGAGGAACCAAAGCCAAATATAGTTCCTGTACTGATGCCATTTCCTGTAGCGGCGTACCCAGCACCAATTAATGGGGTGTGTTGTAGTGAATGTTACGAAGGTCGTGGTGGGGGAGCATGCCATTATGGTTATGGAAGGCCGCCACCATGTTCCTATGGTTGTCAAGAAAATTCATCACCATGCTCGATCATGTAATATATGGTGCATGCATGCCTACATTTTCTTACTTCTTGTTGGTCATTTAGGTTTTATATAAAGTTTGTACGTGTGAACCAAATGGTAATATATATGGGTGGTCGATGCATTTGTTATGGAAAAGGCCCTTAATCATATAATGGTGCATCTTTTATAGCGCAATGAATAAGGTTGGTGTGTTAGGGTTATATGGGTGGTCCTGCTTTCTTTTATATTATTTTTTTCTTTATTTCTTTTACAATTTGGCTTGCCTTATCCATTTGGTTCAGGCATCTCCTCCAACCCCATACAATTTTTTCACCCATGAAGAGGAGGGCAAGGTCTATGATCAGCTACGCCCCCTCTTATCCTTCCGCTTCAGCATCTGTTGGGTTCATGGAGGTAAACACAAAAGCGAGATAACACATCCATAATAGACTGATCTTTTCTTTGTTTGAAACTTCAGGATCAGTTAGGTTTGTGGAGGTAAACACAGAAAACGAGATAGCAGATCCAAATTAAAGATGGATTGGAAGTCCACTAGATGAGAGAAAAGACGCAAGACCATCAAATATTTATCTTGTTAATCTCTTGGTTCTTCTCCGTTCAACACTAATAACTACCAATGTTGTTGTGAAAAAAGAACAATAAACAAACAATAAAACAAAGATGCAACAACCACAACACAAAGATTTACATGGTTCCTTCTAGATTGAGGTGTGTCCACAGATCCACACCGATTCCATTATGCTCTTGGGCAAAAGAAATACATACAGTATAAGATTAGGATACTAGTCTCTCGACAACTGAGGTATATATAACCCCAAGATGAAATTAGGGTTTCCGTATCTCTATGTGAGAATTACGGAAATGCCCTTAGGAAAAAGTCCTCCCCATTGGGCCGCGGAATCGTGCCTTCATGTACAATGCTTCAAGAATCATCAGTCTCTACATAATTGTGGGGAAAAAAATATCTTATCTAACCAGCACGATCTTCGAGGTCAGACGATTCGTATCTTGATGATGATCGGACGACTTTGATGCTTCAGGATGAAACTGCTTTCTCCTCCGCGAAGGATAGGATGATCTCCAGATGAGATGTGGTTGTACCTGTTGACAATACTCCGACGCTCAAGTCAGTTTAGGATTTATAACAAGGTTTAGGAAAATAATAAAATATTTCAGAGTTTAGTCTATCTGAATCTGGAGAGTAAGATCCTCTGCTCAGTCCTGAGGGTCATGTATTTATACCCCCGGAACTGGCGTAACTCACCTTCCACATATCCACTTCTTGTTAGTCAATTATGATCTGAAGAGATTTTGTTCTGAAATTGACTCTTCTTGTTAGATCCTAACTTTCCTTATTCGGTTATATTTGAAATGACTGAGGTGACACTCCTCGTGGCAGATATTTGAATAGGAGAACGTGGGAGATGCGTAATAGTCAAACTAACCGCTACGTGGTTAACATTCATTGGATAGGTAAGTAACTAACTGTATTATAGTTTAGAATACTTATCTCGTTTGTAGAATTTTGTATACTTCTCGGATTGGATAGAAGTCCATTCCCACCAAGCATGTTGCTGATCTTGTCGGGATGATATAAATGTCACTCCTGCCAAGTAAGCCGTTTGATCTTGTCGGGATGTGCTTGAATATCCTTCTTGTCAAGTGTGTCATTTGACCTGTTGGGATGAGTTGAATGTTGATCCCGTCGACAATGTCGGGATGAGATGCTGGGAGTTGCTAGGTTGAGATGTTGGAATTGTCAGGTTGAGATGCCGGGATGAGATGTTGGAGTTGCCAGGATGAGTTGCCGGGATGAGATGTTGGAGTTGCCAGGATGAGTGTACGTTAGAAATAATGCACCTTTTAAAATATCCTCGAGGGATGTACACCTCGAGATATGTGCACGTCGGTCCTTCAGATTTATGTAAAAATTATGGTACCCACAATAACACAGCAAATGCATATCTAGTTGCACATAGTTATGCATTTTGTTATTGTTTCATGCACATATTCTTCTTCTCAACACATATGACAACTTTGGGTTCTACAAATTAATGTTTCTTCCTAACACGATTAGTGTATGTGTTAGGTGTATGAATCTTGGCGGGGCATCTCCAATAAATCTAGATCGTCTAATTTGTTGACGATGGACCACTTTGGAGTAATTGATCACATAATTTAAAAAATATCATGAAACAAGAAACTGCAATTAATAAATAAAATATGTATTTTCAGAGAGAAATGTTGTTGGAGGGCTTTGGATCACTACTCTTCAATAATTATTAAAGAAGACGACAAAAAGCCAAGTGTAGTTAGGTGAAGACTGGACTGGAGATTGGGAAGGAAGGAGAAAACCTGGAGATGAAGAGATAGAGAGCTTGTTTTGTTAGGACAGAGACTAAAGTTGTCAAAAAAATAAAAATAAAATAGAGAGATATAATAAAAATAGCTTCAACAAGTTCTGCCGGTAGCATTAAACCTCCCTTCCACATGTTGTACAATGATTGGGGGTTGAGATGATGCCTCAACTCAAGAGGCTGAAGCAAGGTTTATTGTTCGAAACTGTAATGATTGAGGGGAACCGGTGAAAGCAGTGACCTATTCCTCCCTAGGACTCCATTGACAAATCTGGATGTGAAAGAAAAAGTAGGTTTTACTTTTATTATGGTGGAAAGATGTGATGAACCATATAAGCATCTAAAGTATAGTGAATGGGACAAAGGGTCAGCCATGTTTTAGATTCCTTGCCGAACCAAATTTTTGCATGTTTTGCGTATTTTTCTGTATTTTTCTTTTCCTGTTCAACCCTATGTTTTAAAACTCGCTGAGTCAACTCGACTCGATTGTATTTTGAGTCAACTCGGCATACAAACTCGGATTTGCATAGTCCAGCGAGTTGACTCGGACAATCGTCCGAGTTGACTCACAATTCAGCCGAGTCACCCGTTTAAAGGCCGAGTCCAATCAAAACTCAAATTTTTTTTTTTCTGATTTTCTAAATGTTTTTTTGTATTTGTTTCCTATTTTCAAAGTTTTTCTTAATAAATATTTTTTTATATGTAAATAAACAATAATCAATTTAATGACTCGCCGAGTCGACTCCCGAGTCACCGAGTTGACTCAGCCCAATGGACTTCCGAGCCGAGTCTGAGTTCCGAGTTTTAGAACATAGGTTCAACCTTAACTCACATAAAAGGTTGATTTGATTGTCCTTAAACCCTAAAGCTTAAATTTGGTGGGATATATTGATTATGACTTATATGGTTGACCACTATCCATACTCCATAGCAGTCGCGAGTCTCGACCATGCAATGTACATTAAACCTTTGAGAACATGGGTTCGACCCCACTGCCAACCCACTCTAAAGCATTTTTTTAATAAATATACGAGCTTTATTGGATTGAAACCTTCAGAGGCTGAGGAAACCTACGAAAAGCCGAAACAATAAGAAAGAAAGTCAAATAATAAAATACAGGCAAAGATAAAAACAACACAAAAAACTCCACAATCTCGTTGCACTAATCCCTCCCCTTACATGCGAGCTCCGGCCATTTGAAGACAATATCATGGAAGGAGATACCTTTCGATCCCTTCCTCGTACATGTTGACCCAATAGTAAACCTAATCTAAAGTGTTCACTCCAAGAAAAACTCCCACTTTTAACGGGCTGTTCTTGGTGAGGAATGTACACAAGACGAAGTATAAAAAAAGATAGAAAGCTGACAAGGAAAAGAAAGATGGAAAGTCATAAAGTTAATTTAATTATAAGTGAAAATGCATTTTAATGGTTACTTGGTCGTTAAGCATGGAAGAGGGCTAGCTTGTTAGGGCTAGCCGTACATGTCATCAACACCGAAAGTACTTTCTATATCAAATCACTTTTTAGTTTGTGGATTCACGAGGATCGGTGGACATAAATTTGTTTTACAGAAATTTTCACCAGACAATTCGGGGGTGGTGGATTCCGAGAATAGAACGGTGGTTTTGCTTTGGCTAAAGTAAACGCCAGGTCAGCACTATAAATCACTGTTAGATTCTCCGAATCCACGCCGGATGTCCCGTGAAAATTTCTGTAAAAAATTTATTGTCCATGGATCCCGACCTATCTTAAAATGGGGCATGGATTATATGGATGACGTATTTGCAAAATAGAACGGCCCTGGAGCTTTCCCCACATGCCTCAATTTCAAAAAGTACAAAAATAAAAAGGACGGGCTCGAGGGACCTCCATTTCTGACCCCCTTTTTTGACCCCCATCTTGGTGTACCCACATAGAAGATGAATCAATGGCTGATTTTTGGTGAGGATGATCTCTATGGTGAGGAGATCATCCTCACAAAAATTCAAATCATTCTGATATTCATAGACTAGTTTAGAAGCTGAAGCGTTATGGACCGTCGATTTTTACCGTGTAAATTTAAATCATTCTGAACCCTATTTATGTTCGGCACATATTTGATGGACGAACACCAAATCCACGTCTGTATAGTGAAATTTCATATTTCTCCGAAAATCATAACATGAGGCGAATAAATAAATGGGAGTGAGTCGTTGAGATCCGACTGTCCAACATTAGATGGATAGATTTGATCTAAACCACTTTTTATCTTATGAAGCTGGATAAGATAAGGAATAAGACAACTTCCCTGTTTTGTTAACTTTTAACTTATTTTGAGATTACCCAAATACAGCTTAATTGTTGAATATAATATATGGGCATATCAAGCACTGATAAAAATAAAAAAATTCTGCAAATTATTTTTTCCCCATGTACTTTTTAATTGAACATGTGAACTGTGAGTGCCTTGGTCTCTCCATTGGTAAAATTGAAGTTCTACTCTTGAATTAAAGTCTTCAACCCAACATCACAGTGAATTGGACACAACATTTGTCGCTTAGCTTCTCTCATTATTGTCAGACTTAACATGCTTAAAATTTTAATATATGAGATAATGAATTCCTAGTCATATTCTCTAACAAAAGTTCCCAATATAATGGGACAACAAATCTTGATTCGACTTTTTCTAGAAAAGCACCGCGTTCATTTAAAAAAAAAAAAAAAAGTGTCCGTACAACTCTACAGAGCTTATCTTTTCTCCAAGAGGTGCTATAAAAAAAGTGAGTAAACCTTAGCCGATCACAGCCCTCAATACGATCAGCTGACCCAAGTGGCACACTCTTAGTGGATGCTGACTGTATATATGTTTGGCCAATCACTAGGTAGACCTACAAACAATAAATAAATTAAACTTGATCAGTGATTTCTAAGCGTTGGATTAATGTAATTTTCATGGGTTGATTTTAACCGTGGGAATTTGAGCATTATTGAGTGTTATTTGGGAGCAAAGATCTGAAGTTTGTAAATCACTAATCAGGCTGATTTTTTTGTTTTCAAGTCCACTGAGGGGCTGGCCAAACATCCATATGGGCAGCGTCCTCTACTAGTGCCACGTGGCTCGTATTGTAGGTTTTGATCGGCTTCGCTCACAGCATGGTTTACTCTAAAAAAAAGTGAATTACCTTCACCCCTATAAAGCCTATACAGACTTCGCGAATGCTGGGGCTGAAAGCATACTGCGTTACGCGTCATTGTGGACCTACAAGACAAAGGTTTTTTTTTTTCTTCTAAACCCTCTCTTATTTATATTTCTTCGTCTTTTTCTTTCTTCTTTTATCCTTTTCTTTAGTGCCCAAACTTTTAAGTCATCTATTATTTTGGTCCGTATGAGTGTAGGTCCACCTATGGACGGGCCAAATATCCATGTGGTCGATGGTCTCTAAGAGTGTGCCACGTGGCTCATTTGTGGTCCGCCATCAACTTTGATGATTGACTCATCGAAGATTTTACTCTCACCCCCTCACCATCACTACTTACCTTTACCATCCCTCCAAAACCCTAACCCCACAAAACTATTTTTCTTCTGAAAGGTAAAGAGGATATATTATTAGGTTCGGCTCAAGTTACCACACTAAAATGACAGGCTCCGGTTATAGGAGACAATATGAGCCACGTGGCACTCTTAGAGGACTTTGACGGTATGGATGTTTGGCCAATCCCTAGGTGGACCTACAAACCAAAAATCAGCCTGATTAGTGATTTCTAGACGTTAATTTTGTGTACCTCAAATACTGCTCAAATTCTCATAGTTGAGATCAACAATGAAAATAAGTCCAATCCAACGCCTATAAATCACTAATCATGCTGCTTTTTGGTTTGTAGGTCCATTTAGGGATTGGCCAAACATCCATACGGTTAGTGTCCTGTAAGAATGTGCCACGTGGCTCAAATTGTGTCACGTAACCGGAGCCTGTCATTTTAAGGCGAAAACTGGAGCCTGAGCCATATCTTAAAGCACTTGGAGACTGAGAGGGCCTACCAAGGCAAAGCGACCCCGCAAAACTATCATACCCATCTCCACTGATTACAGCGTCAGTGATGAACCGAGGTTTGTTTTAGTGTCAATTAAAGCGAAAATTTGGCGGAAATAAAACGAAGAAAAGGGACGAACTGAGGAAAAAAAACAACAGTAAAATTAGAATTTTTTATTTTCTTTTGAATCAGGATAATATTTAGGCTACGACTGCTTGGAGACAAGACCGTGCGATCGATGCTTCGGACCCCGCTGCCATTTCATACTATGAAGCAGTAATTACTAATTACACGACCGTAGGTGTTACTGATTTTTCCAATGATAATTGTACGATGTTTGAAGGAGTATTGAAGCTGATGTTTCTCTTCATCGTAAAACGGTCCATGAGATCATCAATCATGATCACTTAATAGGTGGGCTACCCATGTATGGTGCATTGCCAATAACTAGAGATCAAGATCTTAATCATCCAAATTCGAGCAAAAGCTAAAAGAATCAGGATCATGTGTGCGGTATGCAATATGAGGAGCATCGTCCATTAATAAACATGCGGAGAACCATAGATTTCTAATTTTTAATTAAGATAGGTCAATGAATCGACCAGCACATGCAGCAGAGGTGAGAACTGAGAATATCAAGGTCATGGTCACGTCACAAAAAAACCATGGTCACGTGTCCCATATGCTTGGCTTTGAGGGTGCATCCTCTCACGTCCCTTCCTCTGCTTGATGTATTTAAGTTCGATCTTTCCTATCTTTCAATTCAACATCTCTCTCACTATTTCTTCAGTCTTCTTCTATTGGTTGGGAGTTCACATCTTAATTCGGCTATGGCAGAGAAGGTCTGTAAATCCTGCTTCTCAATCTCTGTACCCTTCTTTTTTCTGTTAAATTTCTGGTTCTGCAATTTTCTTACGGGTCGGGCTCAGGGGACCCCCTTTTTTCTGATCCTTCTCGGTGTTCGTGTGCTCCGCCGTGGATTTCAAGAGTCTAACGGTGGGTATCAGCGTCCTGCTGGCATCAATTTTTTTACTTATTTGTGGCGCTGACAACCACCGGTAGATTCGTGAAATCCACGGCCGAGCGGATGAACACCGAGAGGGGTCAGAAAAAGGGGGTCCTCGGAGCCTGATCATTTTCTCAAACCCTATTGTTTGATTTACCTTCCTTACCTTATTTTCAGAACAATTTTATCTGTCGTATGTATTATGACAGCTAAAGTTGAGGTGTGACTATTCAAGACGATGTTGGCATAGAGATGTGGACTCCACCTTTACATGTGGTCTTGAATATTACGACCTCACCTTCACTGTACCAATAATTCTTCCTTCTTGTTCTGTCTTAAACAGTAAAGTTTTTTTTTTTGTGAAACAAATCCATCAATTTTCTTCGTATTTTAGTTTTCCAGAACATGGGTTTTCTAAATTTTGTTGTTTTAATTTTGTTACAGATTTCAATCTTGGTGTTGACGGTTGATCTTAATTGCTGTAAATGCTACGAGAAGATCAAAAAAATTCTCTGTAAATTGTGCTGTGGTGAGTTCTCTCTTTGTCCTTTCATTTGGTTAATTCTCTAAAGCTTTTAGAACATGTAATTGAAAAAAGAAAATAACTTAGTTTTATATTTGCTGTTCAATTTTGAGAACGGAAGATATACGAAGCCAGACATTCGACGTGAAGCAAAATACGGTGACAATCTCTGGTCCATTTGACCCCCACAAGTTGAAAAAGAAGCTACTCTGCAAGACAGGGGATTTAATCAAAAATATCGAAGAGATTAAGCCGAAGGCGCCAAACCCCCCCAAGCAAGAGCCAAAGCCGGAGCCAAAGCCGGAGCCAAAGCCAGAGACAAAGCCGGAGCCAAAACAGGAGCCAAAGCCGGAGCCAAAACCAAAAATAGTTCCTGTACAGGTGGAGGTGGTTCCTGTACTGATGCCGTTTCCTGTAGCGGCGTACCCAGCACCATATGGGTTTTGTTGTATAGAATGTTATGGCGGGAGACCATGCCATCATGGGCATGGAGAAAATCCGAAACCCCAAGAAAACCGACCTGCACGAAAGACAGAGCCAGAGCCAGTTCCGGCGTACCCAGCACCAATTAATGGGGTGTGTTGTAGTGAATGTTATGAAGGTCGTGGTGGGGGACCATGCCATTATGGTTATGGAAGGCCGCCACCATGTTACGATGGTTGTCAAGAAAATTCATCATCATGCTTAATCATGTAATATATGGTGCATGCATACATTTTCTTACTTTTTGTTGGTCATTTAGGTTTTATATAAAGTCTGTGTGTCATGGTAATATATACGGGTGGTCGATGCATTTGTTATGGAAAAAGGCCCTTAATCATGTAATGGTGTGTTAGGGTTATATGGGTGGTCCTGATTTCTTTTATATTATCTTTTCTTTATTTCTTTTACAGTTTGCCTTGCCTTATCCATTTGGTTCAGTCATCTCCAACCCCATACAATTTTGTGACACATGAAGAGGAGGGCAAAGTCTATGATCAGCTCCCCCCTCTTATCCTTCCACTTCAGCATCTGTTGGGTTCATGGAGGTAAACACAAAAATGAGATAACACATCCATAATAGACTCTTTTCTTTGTTTGAAACTTCAGGATCAGTTGGGTTTGTGGAGGCAAACACAGAAAACGAGATAACAGGTCCAAAAGATGGATTGGAAGGCCACTAGATGAGAGAAAAGACGCAAGAATGTCAAATCTTTATCTTCTTAGGGCCTGTTTGGTATGTGAGAAAAAGAGTTCCGATGGCGAATATTTAGCCAGACGAATATTATCTTGGCTAAATATTTGTTTATATCAATATTTAACAATGTTTGGTACATGTATAAGATAGCTTACTTCATTTTCTTTCAATTTGAGTGGGTCCCACATATCAAAGTAAATAAAAAATGGGTTGGGCGAGTGTGGAAACCACATATTATGTCAAAGGATAAAAAAAACTTATTTTTTTCTTTTTTATATATTAAAAAACTTAATTTTATTAAAAATAGTGATTTTCCTACAAGAAAATAGTTATGCATTTTGTTATTGTTTCATGCACATATTCTTCTTCTCAACACATATGAGAACTTTGGGTTCTACAAAAGTTTCTTCCTAACATGATTAGTGTATGTGTTAGGTGTATGAATCTTGGTGGGGCATCTCCAATAAATCTAGATCATCTAATTTGTTGACGATGGACCACTTTGGAATAATTGATCACATAATTTAAAAAATCTCATGAAACTAAAAATTATAATTAAGAAATAAAATATGTATTTTCAGAGAGAAATGTTGTTGGAGGGCTTTGGATCACTACTCTTCAATAATTATTAAAGAAGACGACAAAAAGCAAAGTGTAGTTAGGTGAAGACTGGACTAGAGATGGGGAAGGAAGGAGAAAACCCGGAGATGTAGAGAGAGAGAGAGAGAGAGCTTGTTTTGTTAGAACAGAGAGAAAAGTTATCAAAAAAATAAAATAAAGTAGAGAGAATAATAAAAATAGCTTCAACAAGTTCTACCGGTTGCATTAAACTTCCCTTCCACATGTTGTACAATGATTGGGGGTTGAGATGATGCCTCAACTCAAGAGGCTGAAGCAAGGTTTACTTTTCGAAACCTTTATGATTGAGGGGAACCGGTGAAAGCAGTGACCTATTCTTCTCTAGGACTCCATTGACAGATCTGAATGTGAAAGCAAAAGTAGGTTTTACTTTTATTACGGTGGAAAGATGTGATGAACCAAATAAACACCTAAAGTATAGTGAATGGGACAAAGGGTCAGTCATGTTTTAGATTCCCTGCCAAACCAAATTTTTGCATGTTTTGCGTATTTTTCTTTTCCTGTTCAACCTTAACTCACATAAAAGGTTGATTTGATTGTCCTTAAACCCTAAAGCTTTGGTGGGATATATTGATTATGACTTCTATGGTTGAGCACTATCCATACTCCATTGCAGTCGCGAGTCTTCACTACAACAAACTTGGCTTATAGCGACGGATTTTTAGCGACGGCCAGGTAAAACCGTCGCTACATATTAATATAGCGACGAAAATAGGACCATCCGTCGGTATAGCATTTTTGGCGCCCAAAATACACCGATCTATAGCGACGGCCAGGTGGAATCCGTCGCTAAATAATCATATAGCGACGGCCAAAGTGTGACCCTCTCTACAAATACTATTACCGACGGTCTCGGCCGTCGCTATATCATACTTATAACGAGGGTCAGGGTGTGGCCGTCGGTAAAAAGTTCGGTATAAAAAAAAAAAAATTTGGGTTTTCGCGACCCGCGCGAAAACCCCTTCTCCATCCTCTAACCTGAAACCCCCTTTGGCTCTCCCACCCGAAACCCCATTTCCCATCTCCTCCACCGGAAACCCCCTTCCCCTCTCCTCCCCCGACGGCTTACGCCGTTTATTTCTGTTGACGCCGTACTAGTGACGCCGTTTGTCTTCTCCGGCGTCGATCGTGCTTCGTCAAGCGGTAACAGGTATGTTTTGATTAGTTTTTTTTTTGTTTTTCTGTTATCTCCTTCCCTAACTTACCTCATGGTTATTTTTCTCACTCCTTAGTGGATATATACACCAAAAATCGCCCTAATTCATAATCTCTAACCCCATTTATTTGTTAAACCCTCTTTTGAGGGTTTAGGGTAGATATTTAGGAGAAAACCCATGAAACGACTATAATCCAACGCTTAGAAATCTCTGATCAAGCTAATTTTTGGTCTGTAAATTTATATATTGGTTCAAGTGCCTTTTGGTTTGGTTCCAACATCAAACCATCAGTTTCGGTTTCGGTTTCAAGCTGTAGCTCACTCTTTTGGCGTGAGCTAGCACCATTTTTGTTATTCACCATTGCCATCTGGGCCCACGAACCGAACGGATGTTTAGCCCACCCCGTGGTAGACATTTATACCAAAAATCAGCTTGTGTGATGAGTTTTTGCCGTTGGTTTTAGTACTAAAAAAATGGTTCAATTCAATGGCTATAATCACGCCTTAAAAAGTACTAAAAAATCTAATGGCTGGAGATTACCATTCATGGTGATTTTTAGTGTGTATATCCACCAAGGAGTACGCGGGATTTACAGTCGGGCTTGTCAATGGCCGACATGCTCATGTTGCTTATTTTTTCTTTTAGATTTCTGTTATATTCTGTTATTTATTTATTGATAGCACCATTTTTCCGTTATTGTCCCATTTTGGTGTACCTATATTGAAGATGAATCAATGGCTGATTTTAGTGGGTGGATACTAACCGTAAGGATGTGTGCGGCCAATCCCTAAGCGGACCTACAAACCCAAAAATAACCCTGATTAGTGATTTCTACGTGTTTGATTGAGTTATTTTCATAGATTGATTTTAATTGATCATGAGATTTTGAGCATTATAAATCATTATTTGGGGTACAAGGATCCGAAGGCATGAAATCACTAATCGGGCTAATGTTTGGTTTCTAGGTCCACCTATGTTAAATCCCGTATGAGTGAATGATCACATGGACTGAGGTCCAATAGCTAGAATCACACTTTAAAAAAATGCTAAAATCTAATGGCTAGAGATTTTTAATTAAATTGATTTTGGGTCGGGTTCCGGTGACCAACATTTTTTACCAACACCTTGGCTGCATTTTGGTGAGGATGATCTCCTCACCATATGGATAACCCCAACAAAAAATCAGCCCATTCTTACATTTCTAACCCCGTCAAATCTGGTTTTCAATTAACACGGTAAAAATCGACGTTCCATAATTCTTTAACTTCTAAACCAGTCTATGAATATCCGAATGAGTTGAATTTTTGTGAAGATGATCTCCTCACCATAGAGATCATCTTCACCAAAAATCAGCCATTGATTCATCTTCTATGAGGGTGCACCAAGGTGTTGGTCAAAAATGTTGGTCACCGGAACCCGACCCATTGATTTTTGGTAAAAATATCTACTAAGGATGGACAGGATGGGTATATACCTTGTTTCAAGATTCACTTTAGTTTCAATGCACTACTCAATCTTTGGAATTATTTTTTTTTTGTTCTCAATCTTTGAGTTGTATTTGCTTTGGCTGCCTCAATTAGTGATTTCAATACTTTGCTTGCCCTTCATATTGCTACTTGAAGATCTTATGAAAGTTTTTTACCTAAGGATTCGCTTATTGGTTGAAGTATGATTTATGCATGTTGGGAATTGTTGGAATTATTTCCTTTGAATTTTGTCAATAGTAATGCTTGTACATGTGGGATGATATAAATTTGAATTGTGCACACACACACACACACATCATACATATATATGCATTAAACCTTAGATCTCCCGTTCAAGAATCACTTTGTGACAATTATGTGGCTTATCACCTATTTGGGATACATTAGTTGTAAACTATGACGTTTGGTTCTCATTTGAGACTAAATTCAAGTGAACAACTTTTTTGTCTTTTTGGTGATAAGGAGTAATTGTCTGCTGTTGATTCTTGAATTGTCCCTTTGGACAGTTTGGGAATGCATAATCTCTGGTACAGTCAGTAGTTAAAGTGTTTATTTCCATTTGTAGGACAGTTTCGGCGAGCATTCCTCTTGTTCTCTGGGTACATATTTAGACAAGGTGACATGTTTGCCCCTTGTCTAAGTCGTGTACTTGGAGAACTATGGGGAAATGCTGCCGAAATTTTCCTTCAAAGAGAAATAATCACTTGGCTATTGAGTGTACCAGAGATTATGCATTCCTGAATGGGATAGGATCAACCCACCCTTTAGAGAGGAGATAGGAAGCATGATGCATCTGCATTTGAGTTGTGTGTGACAACCTGCTTAATTTCGGTTGAAGGTGGCGTCATTTTGAAGAAGATATGCCGATGGATAAAAGTTGGGTTGGGAAGCCAAGAAATAGCCCCGAGTATCTAAACGGAGTAGGACAATTCTTGGATTTTGCATTTTCTCGTTCAGAGTACGGAGACAAGATCAAGTGTCCATGTAGAAAATGTTGTCATGCGTTCCTGAAGGATCGACTAGAAGTATATTGGGACCTAGTATTGATTGGGATAATACCGGATTATACCGTCTGGTTGTACCATGGGGAGTATGATAATGAATATATGAGTGATGAGGCTGACGAGGGTGATGATATGCAAGGAATGTTACAAGATGCATATGGAATGGCGAACTTTGATCGTGAAGAGGAGAATGAATTGAATGAGACTGGATCGACTGAGCCAAATTCGGAAGCGGATAAATTTTATGAATTGTTAAAGGATGCCGAGACTGAACTGTACCCAGGTTGCACAAAATTTTCAAAATTATCTTTTATTGTACGGTTATTACACTTGAAGTGTCTTAACGGATGGAGTAACAAATCATTCGACATGTTGCTTGAGTTGTTAAAGGAGGCACTTCCTGTTGGTGAAACGTTGCCCAGGAATCATTATGAATCCAAAAAGATCCTTCGGGATCTTGGGATGCATTATACGAAGATAGATGCATGCCCGAATGACTGCATGCTATACTGGAAGGAGCATGAGACCGCAAATGAATGTGTCGTATGTGGTGAGTCCAGGTGGAAACCGATTACACGTCAGTCTACTGAAGATGCTTCCACTTCGTCTACAGATGATAAGAAAATACCTGCGAAGATTTTGCGTTATTTTCCGTTGAAACCGAGACTTCAGAGGTTGTTTATGTGTTCAAAAACAGCCGAACACATGAGATGGCATGCCGAGGGTCGTACAAAAGATGGCGTGTTGAGGCATCCAGCAGATTCCAAGGCGTGGGAAACTTTAGACGAGAAATACCCATCTTTTGCTTCTGAACAGAGGAATGTTAGAGTTGGGATAGGGAGCGATGGCTTCACTCCTTTTAGTTATACGAGTACTCCTCACAGTACATGGCCCGTAATTATTATTCCATATAATTTGCCGCCATGGATGTGTATGAAACAAACATCTTTCATGTTGACGCTGCTTATTCCTGGCCCTAAGGCTCCTGGGAACGACATCGATGTGTACCTGCAACCATTGATCGAAGAATTGAAGGAATTATGGACAGATGGATTTCAGGCATACGATGCCTCTTTAAAATAAAATTTTTGGTGTCATGTAGGAGTCATATGGACTATTAATGACTTCCCTGCACTTGCAAACTTGTCAGGGTGGAGCACTAAGGGAAAACTTGCTTGTCCCTCATGCCACAAGGATACTTGTTCAGTCAAATTACAAGAAGGACACAAAGAATGTTACTTGGGACATCGTCGATTTCTACCAACTGATCATAAATTTCGACATAATAAGAAGTCGTTTAATGGCAGAAAAGAATTAAAAAGTGCTCCAAAACCATTGACCGGTGGGGATGTGCTCGACCAGTTACAGGACTACGAGCAGATAACATTTGGGAAGTCAGATAAGGATAAAACTGGGAAGAAGAGAAAGAGGGATGATTGCAATTTACCTAAGAATTGGAAAAAAAAGAGCATTTTCTTTGAATTGCCGTATTGGAAAGATCTCTTGTTGCGGCACAATTTGGATGTCATGCACATTGAAAAGAATGTGTGTGATAATGTGATCGGGACACTGTTAAATATGGAGGGTTCTAAAGACAACCTGAAGGCTCGTCTGGATATGAAATTAATGGGTATAAGGAATGAACTTCATCCCATTCCAGATGGGAGGAAACTTTTACTTCCCGCTGCATGTCACACGATGTCTTTGGTTGAGAAAAGGAAGTTCTGTCAAATCTTGAAAGATGTGAAGGTTCCAGATAGTTATTCATCAAATTTCTCACGATGTGTTCAAGTGAAGCAGTGCAAGATCTCGGGGCTCAAGAGTCACGATTGCCATGTTCTAATGCAACAATTTCTTCCACTTGCAATACGTGGTAACTTACCAAAGAATGTGTGTTCAGTTTTGATTGAGTTGTCCACGTTCTTCAGGCAGTTATGTTCGAAGGTGTTGAATGTGAAAGAATTGGAGCAACTTGAATCGCAGATTGTTGTAACACTTTGCAAATTAGAAATGATCTTTCCGCCGGCATTTTTTGATATAATGGTGCACTTGCCCATTCATCTAGCTGGTGAAGCTAAGGTGGCCGGACCCGTACAATATCGGTGGATGTATCCAATTGAGAGGTACCTGCATAGGCTCAAAACATATGTTCGAAATAAAAATTATCCGGAAGGGTCAATTGCCGAAGGGTATATTTGTGAAGAATCATTGATATTTTGCTCGAGATACTTGCATGACATTGAAACGAGGTTCAACCGGCCACAACGGAATAGCGATGCTATTGATGCTGAATCACGTGGGAAGTTATCCATTTTCACAGGAATTGGTCGTGCCATAGGGAAGGCTACAACATACATGCTAAGCAACCTTGACTGGGAACAAGCTCATCTCTATGTGCTGAACAACTGCCCTGAAGTCGCTCCATTTATTGAGTAAGACTAATCATTCTAAATCTACTTTCGGTATGTATTTCATATAAATTGGTACTTATTGACGTGTTATTTATTGTACAGGGAACACAAACTAATAATCAATACCAATAATCGACGTATGGGACCTAGGGATGTTGAACTGAAACATATCAAGGAGTTTTCTTCATGGTTTCAACAACATGTACGGTTTAGATATCATACAAACACATTTATTTTTTAAGTGTAATTATATATAGTTTAAATGTATTAACCCTATTTTTCAAACATGCCTAGGTCTCGCAGATGCGATTAAATGGCGAACAAGTACATGAATCTCTCGAAATGTTATCTTTGGGTCCTTCTTGGACAGTGAAATCTTTTAAGGGGTATATTGTGAAAGGGTTTAGATTTCACACAGAAGATAGAGAGAGAAAGAGAAAAACTCAAAATAGTGGAGTTTTTATAACTGCAGAGACTAATAGCTTTGCAAGCGCGAGAGACATGAACCCAACAACAGGCAATGTCGAATACTATGGCATTTTAAATGATATCCTGGAGCTACAGTATCCTGGCGAAAATCAGATCGTGTTATTTAAATGTCATTGGTATGATGTCCTGACTCATGGGGGATTCCGACAAGATGAGTATGGGTTCAACTGTGTGAATGTCAAACGAGCCTTAAATACCAATGAACCATTTATTCTCTCAAATCAGGCACAACAAGTTTTTTATGTTCAAGACACCAACAATGCTGATTGGCGCGTTGTACTAAAGGCACAACCACGAGACACATACGATATGGTGTCAACTGAGGACCTAGAAGAAGAGCCTTTCCAAATAAATGAGCCCGGGTTGTACCAACAGGAACCCAACTCCAATGATGATGTCAATTGGGTTAGGGATGATGTCGACGGAGTTGTTGTTGAAGGTTATGGAGTAGATCAAGCTTTCATCAATGATGAGGATGATCCATTGTAATTTTTAATATATGTTGTAATTTTCTTTTTGTAATATGTTTGATTAATGAAATTGAGTTCTTGTACATTGATTTATTCTGTCAATATTATTCGTGCATATATGGCCTAATATTATTCGTGCAAGAATTTAGATATGCCTCGACAAAATAGAGTGTCTAAGAAGACTACATCGAGAGCCCCATTGCCAGTGTCGGCCCCATCGACAATATCAGGCCCATCGTCAGCCCCATCCCCAGTGCCAGCCCCATCCCCAGTGCTAGCCCCATCCCCATCGTCAGCCCCATCCCCAGTTGCAGCTCCATCTCCAGCCTCATCACCAGCCCTACAGTCGACGCCTGGTAGCGCTGGTATGATATAAGTTGCTGATATTATTGTTTGATGTTATAAATTTTGTATACTCATTGACGTGTTTTTGTTATAATTTTTGAAACAGCTTCTACCAGCGTCCGGAGGAGAGGGCCCACACGAGGAGTGGGTCATTTTGGCATTCCATTTGGCCAAAAAATGCAAATTGAATGGAATGAAGTAGGCCAACCTGTAGGTGATGGGGCTCGTTCATTTGGACAAGTATTGGGGACGGTTGTTAGGCATTCTGGTCACGCATCGTTGCAGTTAAAGAGATGGTCTAACATTCCTGATGATGCGAAGGAGAGGATGTGGCAAAAAGTAAAGGTAGATGACATGATTTTTTAACACTACTTTTACTAATTTTGACTTAGTTATTATCCATTTTCAATTTTAGTAAACGATGTGATTTTTAACAGTGTTGTTGCTTAACGTTTCAGAAACAAGTTGATATTAGTGATGACCACAGACCGTGGGTCATGCAGTCAATGGGAACTAAATACAGCGATTGGAGGAATGATTTGAAGAAAAATTATGATGCCATGGACACGGATGAGCTTCGATTATAGAATAAACCCATAGGCATCTCAGATGCTGATTGGGCCTCTCTAGTCGTATATTGGAGTAGTGATGAGTTTCAGGTATTTTAAAAAATAAAATTTTATTAACCATTTTCTATGTCATGACAATGAATTTGTTGCAGACATTGTCAAACCAAAATAAGGCGAACCGTAGTAAGCAGACCATGAAACATACTGGGGGCACGAAGAGTTTTGCGCGCCACAGAGATGAGGAGGTGCGTATATGATTTCAATATATCACTGCTTGTTTTTTGAAGCTACTTTGACCTATTATTGTTTAATAATTTATATATTTTTTCTTCAAGAATAGGCTCGGAGTAGGACAGACGGTACTGCACCGAGTCGAGTTGACTTATTCTTCCGAACCCATCTTAAAAAAGACGGGTCTCCAGTTGATTCTACATCTGCTGATATCATGGTATATAAGATGTCTATTTTAAATAAAAATATAATTGTCTTCTACTAACTAATTTATTTGGAATGCAGTCCAAATTTAGAGAGCTTTCACAGAGTCGAGTGTCAGAGAGTGGTGAGAGTTCTACTCCCGCACTTACAGCTGACGAGATTTATACCAGCGTGATGCCCCCAGAGCGACATGGACGGGTACGCGGCTTTGGTCTAGGCCCGACGCCGACTTCAGTCTTTGGCTCATCATCTAGCTCATCCAGTTCCAGTTATAAGGCTCTTCAAAATGAGTTCCAACAGATGCAGTCGCAAATGCAGCAGATGCAGGAGCAGATGCAGGAGCGGATGCAAAAACAGGAAGAGATGCATCGGCAAGCCCAATCCCAGATGCAGGAGCAGATGCAGCAGCAGATGCAGGAGCAAGTGAGTAGGATGGTGCAAGAGCAGATGGTTGCATTTTTTCGCTCCATGCAATCAGCTGACATACCGCCTCCGAGCCAAGACCAGCATCAGTCCGACGACCCGAATGATGATCAGGTACATTTATATTTATGAGATATGATTGTTGTATTTAAGGTTTATGCATTAAATACAACAATCATATAGGTTTAAGCATTTCCAAGTTTTAAGTTAAGTTAAATTTAGGACCTCGACGCCTAAATCGGGCAAACGAGGTCCGAATCTCCCGAAACCTATAATAACACTTCTATTGTGTTGAAACAAATATGCTGGAAGAAACGGAGTAAAAAATAGATGTCCGGTTAAAAATCTGTAGTCAGTTATAGGTTTAGGCATTTATAAGTTTTAAGTTAAGTCAAATTTAGGACCTCGACGCCTAAATCGGGCAAACGAGGTCCGAATCTCCCGAAACCTGTTATAATACTTCTATTGTGTTGAACAAATATGCTGGAAGAAACGGGATAAAAAACAGAGGTCCGGTTAGGAATCTGTAGTCAGTTATAGGTTTAGACATTTATAGGTTTTAAGTTAAGTCAAATTTAGGACTCCGACGTCCAAATTGGGCAAACGATGTCCGAATCTCCCGAAATTTATTACAACACTTCTATTGTGTTAAAACAAATATGCTGGAAGAGACGGGTTAAAAAATAGATATCCGATTAGGAATGTGTAGTCAGTTATAGGTTTAGGCATTTATAGGTTTTAAGTTAAGTCAAATTTAGAACCTCGACGCCTAAATCGGGCAAACGAGGTCTGAATCTCCCAAAACCTGTTATAATACTTCTATTGTGTTGAACAAATATGCTGGAAGAAACGGGATAAAAAACAGATGTCCGGTTAGGAATCTGTAGTCAGTTATAGGTTTAGGCATTTATAAGTTTTAAGTTAAGTCAAATTTAGGACCTCGACGCCTAAATCGGGCAAACGAGGTCCGAATCTCCCGAAACCTGTTATAATACTTCTATTGTGTTGAACAAATATGCTGGAAGAAACGGGATAAAAAACAGATGTCCGGTTAGGAATCTGTAGTCAGTTATAGGTTTAGAAATTTATAGGTTTTAAGTTAAGTCAAATTTAGGACTCCGACGTCCAAATTGGGCAAACGATGTCCGAATCTCCCGAAATTTATTACAACACTTCTATTGTGTTAAAACAAATATGCTGAAAGAGACGGGTTAAAAAATAGATATCCGATTAGGAATGTGTAGTCAGTTATAGGTTTAGGCATTTATAGGTTTTAAGTTAAGTCAAATTTAGAACCTCGACGCCTAAATCGGGCAAACGAGGTCTGAATCTCCCGAAACCTGTTATAATACTTCTATTGTGTTGAACAAATATGCTGAAAGAAACGGGATAAAAAACAGATGTCCGGTTAGGAATCTGTAGTCAGTTATAGGTTTAGACATTTATAGGTTTTAAGTTAAGTCAAATTTAGGACTCCGACGTCCAAATTGGGCAAACGATGTCCGAATCTCCCGAAATTTATTACAACACTTCTATTGTGTTAAAACAAATATGCTGGAAGAGACGGGATAAAAAATAGATATCCAGTTAGGAATGTGTAGTCAGTTATAGGTTTAGGCATTTATAGGTTTTAAGTTAAGTCAAATTTAGGACTCCGACGTCCAAATTGGGCAAACGATGTCCGAATCTCCCGAAATTTATTACAACACTTCTATTGTGTTAAAACAAATATGCTGAAAGAGACGGGATAAAAAATAGATATCCAGTTAGGAATCTGTAGTCAGTTATAGGTTTAGGCATTTATAGGTTTTAAGTTAAGTCAAATTTAGGACTACGACGTCCAAATTGGGCAAACGATGTCCGAATCTCCCAAAATTTATTACAACACTTCTATTGTGTTAAAACAAATATGCTGGAAGAGACGGGTTAAAAAATAGATATCCGATTAGGAATGTGTAGTCAGTTATATAGGTTTAGGCATTTATAGGTATTAAGTTAAGTCAAATTTAGAACCGCGACGCCTAAATCGGGCAAACGAGGTCCGAATCTCCCGAAACCTGTAATATTACTTCTATTGTGTTAAACAAATATGCTGGAAGAGACGGGATAAAAAACAGATGTCCGGTTAGAAATCTGTAGTCAGTTATAGGTTTAGACATTTATAGGTTTTAAGTTAAGTCAAATTTAGGACTCCGACGTCCAAATTGGGCAAACGATGTCCGAATCTCCCAAAATTTATTACAACACTTCTATTGTGTTAAAACAAATATGCTGGAAGAAACGGGTTAAAAAATAGATATCCGATTAGGAATGTGTAGTCAGTTATAGGTTTAGGCATTTATAGGTTTTAAGTTAAGTCAAATTTAGAACCTCGACGCCTAAATCGGGCAAACGAGGTCCGAATCTCCCGAAACATGTTATATTACTTCTATTGTGTTGAACAAATATACTGGAAGAGACGGGATAAAAAACAGATGTCCGGTTAAAAATCTGTAGTCAGTTATAGGTTTAGACATTTATAGGTTTTAAGTTAAGTCAAATTTAGGACTCCGACGTCCAAATTGGGCAAACGATGTCCGAATCTCCCAAAATTTATTACAACACTTCTATTGTGTTAAAACAAATATGTTGGAAGAGACGGGTTAAAAAATAGATATCCGATTAGGAATGTGTAGTCAGTTATAGGTTTAGGCATTTATAGGTTTTAAGTTAAGTCAAATTTAGGACTCCGACGTCCAAATTAGGCAAACGATGTCCGAATCTCCCGAAATTTATTACAACACTTCTATTGTGTTAAAACAAATATGTTGGAAGAGACGGGTTAAAAAACAGATGTCCAGTTAGGAATGTGTAGTCAGTTATAGGTTTAGGCATTTATAGGTATTAAGTTAAGTCAAATTTAGGACAACGACGTCCAAATATGGCAAACGATGTTCGACTCTCCCGAATCTTGTTACAACACTTCTATTGTATTGAAACAAATATGCTGGAAGAGATCGGGTAAAACACAGATTTCTGATTAAGAATCTGTAGCCAGTTAGACATTTCAAGATTTTTAAGTTTAATTTTTTATTTCTTTTACATTGCATTTTATATATTAATTATTTTTATTTGTTTTGCAGGGCCTAGATGCTGATTGATCGTGTCTTCTACTCTTCCAGATTGCTTTTTTAAACTTTTATAACATTGTTACATTTTAAACAATCAATATTGTAGAAATTTAATTATTTAAGATATTTAATTTTTTATTTCTTTACACTCTGTTTTGATTAAATGGACATGGAATAGGGAAATGCGGTATTATATACATTACAGGTACAGGTACAACAAATTATTAAAAAAAAAATTTTAAAAAATTATGCAATTAAATCTTTTAGCGACGGCCGTATACCGTCGCTATATATATGATATAGCGACGGTCGGACTCATGACCGTCGGTATATATAGGATACAGCGACGGTCGACTACTATGACCGTCGCTATATTTGACTTACAGCGACGCAAAACTCATGGCCGTCGCTATATATAGGATACAGCGACGGTCGATGACCGTCGCTAAAAGACAGACACGATTTATGCACAAAAAGTGATCTATACCGACGACCCTGGCCGTCGCTAAAGGTATTTAATACCGACGGCCAGTAAAACTCTGTCGCTATATGTATCTTACAGCGACGCATTTTGACCCTCGGTAAATCTTTTTGACAATGGAAAATGATCTTTTTATATACCGACGGTCAAAAGCCGTCGCTAGAAATGATATATACCGACGGTTCTGACCGTCGGTACATTAATTTTCCCAATCCACGAAATGTTTGTTGCGACGGTCATTTTTGATATGGCCGTCGGTAATACCTTTTACCGACGAATTTTATAGCGACGACCAGCGACGGTCTGTCTGGCCGTCGGTATAATATTTAGCGACGTAATTTTGCCATATACCGACGGTCGCCGGCCGTCGGTAAAAGTCTTTTTTCCTGTAGTGCTTGACCATGCAATGTACATTAAACCTTTGAGAACATGGGTCATGGGTTCGACCCCACTGCCAACCCACTCTAAAGCGTTTTTTTATTTTTTATAAGTATAAGAGCTTTATTGGATTGAGACCTTGAGAGGCTGAGGAAGCCTACCAAAGGCCGAAACAATAAGAAAGAAAAGTCAAAAAATAAAATACAGGCAAAGATAAAAACAACACAAAAAACTCCACAATCTCGTTGCACTAATCCCTCCCCTAACATGTGAGCTCTGGCCATTTGAAGACAATATCCTCGAAGGAGATACCTTTCCCTTCCTCATATAGCTTGACCCAATAGTAAACCCAATCTAAAGCATACGCAACAAGAAAAACTCCCTCTTTTCACGGGCTGTTCTTGGTGAGGAATGTACATAAGACTTAAAGTAAAAAAAAAAGATAGAAAACTGACAAGGAAAAGAAAGATGGAAAGTCTTAAAGTTAATTTAATTATAAGTGAAAATGCATTTTAATGGTTACTTGGTCGTTAAGCACGGAAGAGGGCTAGCTTGTTAAGGCTAGCCGTACGTATCATCAACCCCTAAAGTGATTTCTATATCACAACACTTTTTAGTTTATGGATTCCTGGGGATCGGTGGACATAAATTTGTTTTACAGAACTTTTCAGCAGACAACTCGGGGGTAGTGGATTCCGAGAATAGAACGGTGGTTTTGCTTTGGAAAAAGTAAATGCCAGGTCAGCACTGTAAACCACCGTTAGATTCCCCGAATCCACGTCGGACGTCCCGTGAAAATTTTTGTAAAAAATTTATTATCCATGGATCCCGACCTATCTTGAAATGGGGCACGGATTATATGGGTGGCGTATTTGCAAAATAGAACGGCCCTGGAGCTTTCCCCACGTCGTCTCAATTTCCAAAAGTAAAAAAAAAAAAAAAAGGGTCGGGCTCAAGGGACCTCCATTTCTGACCCCCTTTTTTGACCCCCATCTTGGCGTACCCACATAGAAGATGAATCAATTGCTGATTTTTGGTGCGGATGATGACCTCACCATATAGATCACCCCAACAAAAAATCAGTCCATTCTGAAATTTCTAACCCCATCAAATGTGGTTTTAAAGTTACACGGTAAAAATCGATGGTCCATAATTCTTCAGCTTCTAAACCAGTCTATGAATATCAGAATGATTTGAATTTTTGTGAGGATGATCTCCTCACCATAGAGGATGATCTCCTCACCACAGAGATCATCCTCACCAAAAATCGGCCATTGATTCATCTTCTATGTGGGTACTCCAAGATGGGGGTCAAAAAAGGGGTCAGAAATGGGGGTCCCTTGAGCTCGACCCAAAAGAAAAACCCCGACTTACTTGGGTTGCAGTTGTGTCGGCTGTAGTTTGTGTTTGCTGAGATGTCACAACTCGAGCAGGGCCTTTCTGTTCGGCCCTGGTGCATATAATCCGAATCCCTTAAAATGGGCACGGATTATATGCGCCAGGGGCGTATTTGCAAAATAGAACAAGGGTAGCTCTACGGGCACCCACCTCTTTAAGCCGGGCATCCACAAAATAAATTAATTTTTGAGGACCAAAATACCATTTCCCATCCCTTTACAGTTTTGTTTGGGTACCCACACTGAAAAAAAAGAAGAAGAAGAAGAAGAAGAAGAAGAGGAGGAGGACGACGACGAAGTAGGTACGTCTCTCTCTCTCTCTCTCTCTCTCTCTCTCTCTCTCTCTCTCTCTCTCTCTCTCTCTCTCATATAACACCTCCTCCCCTAGCCGCCGTGTTGGTGGTGTGTTGGAGTGGTGGTGATCGATGGTGGAGTTGGTGATGGTAGTGGTGGTGGAGTTTGTGGTGGTGGTGGTGTTGGAGTGGTGGTGATGGTAGAGTAGTGGTGGTAAAGTTGATGGTAGAGTGGTGGTGGTGTTCATGGTGGAGTTGATGGTAGTGGTGGTTGTAGAGTTAGTAGTGGTGGTGTTCATGGTGGAGTTGATGGTAGTGGTGGTTGTGGAGTTAGTGGTGGTGGTGGTAGGGTGGTGGTGGTAGAGTGGTGGTTTGGAGCACCCCATGCTCCCACACATGGATGAACAATATGGAACCCACGGCCAGCAGCCCAAGTCAGAAATTTTTTTTTTTTCATTTTAATGTGAGTGCCCAGCAAAATGGGGTGCCCAAACATGGGCACTCTAATTGGCGTAGGTACCCATCAAATGTTGGTGCCCAGCCGAAAGAGGTGGGCGCCCGTAGAGCTACCCATAGAACAATAGAGCTTTCCCCACATCACCTCAATTTCAAAAAGTAATTAAAAAACAAAACAGACTTATCTAGTTTGCGGCCATGTATTTGCTGATGTGTCACAATTTGAGCAACTCCATTCTGTTTGGTCTGTATGGCCCTGGCACATATAATCTGAATCCTCTTAAAATTAGGTATTCTTATTGTACAAATTGAATTGGATTGGATAATGACCATATTCATCCGAACCGTAGAAAGATCATTCATTGTTCAAAATAATGGATGATAGATATATTATGGTAGAATCTTGAGTGGAAGACACTCAAATGATGGGTCCCATCCTCAACCCCTCCTAGAACCCGCTTGCCACATATATGCATTTATTCTTTTATATGGTCAGGAAGTCTCGGGAAGTCACTAAGACTTCTTTGCCGACCATAAACATTTGAGATAATGCATAGAAGATGATGATGATGACGTTGATGTCACCTTAGACTTCCTTGAAGTCTTGAAAAGATGGGGGGGATGAGTTTTAAGAGGTATCATTGCAAAACCTACGAGTAAAACTAGCTGACCATCGATGGTCAGCGAAGCCGTGACCACCAACAATTTGAGACACCTGTCACATTTTTAGTGGATGCTGACTGATTGGCCATTTCATCCAATGTACCCTTATGCATACTTCATGCTTAAGGTATCATTTGGACAAGTGGCACTACTCATGCATGATATCGGGATCTATAATTTGATTAGATTATCTCAACGAATTGATCATATTCCTTTCTTTAATTAATCAGATAAAAGATAAAAGAAAACGGATGTGGGGCCACATTTATTAAAAAGATATATTTGAAAAATGATGTGAACCCCACCTAAATTGTGTGTGGTACCTTTGTTACTGCGTCCTCACCTTTGCAGTCGCAATCATCAACTATTACGTTAAGGAAAAAAAAAAAGAAATTTTTTCAAATGTGGAAGCACGGTTTTTCTTACACACCACTGTCATCTGGGCCAATGACTACATGGATGTTTATCCCACCCCTTATTGGATATATACGCCAAAATGACCCTGACTGGTAATCTCTAACCATTAGATTTTATTACTTTTTAAGGCGTTCTTTTAGCCATTGAATTCAACCATTTTTCTTTTTTTGAGTACTAAAACCAACCGCTAAAAATTAAATCATTAGACAAGCTGATTTTTGGTATGAATGTTTGCCAAGGGGTGGGCTAAACATTCATGCGGTCAGTGGACCCAGATGGCAGCGGTGAATAGCAAAAATATACTTCCGCATTTGCAAAGATCTCAAATATACCTTCTTACATCACGACCCTTACGTTAATATTCTTACAAAACTACACAATTTGCCTAATTTTTCATTTTTTTTCTCCTTCTTTCTAAAACATGATTCACACTCTCCAATAAATGTGAATATAAAATAGAAGAGAACTTTGGGGACCACAATATAGGCCACGTGGCACACTCTTACAGAATACTGACTGTATTAATGTTTTGCGCGACCATCCCTGGGTGGACCTATATATCAATAATCAGTTATTAGTGATTTCAAACCTTTGGATCATACTTAAATTCTGCGGTTAAAAATCAACCCATGAAAATAACTCCAATCCAATGCTTCGAAATTACTAATCAGGCTAATTTTTTTTTGGTCTATAGTTCCTCCTAAGGTTTTGCCAAACTTTTATACGGTTTGAAATCTCTAAGAATATGCCACATGGCTCATATTGTAGTTCATTAGAAATTTTACTGACAGGTCTCAGTTAAGTTCTACTTTATTCTACTTTATGAATAGGGGGAGTAGAACTTTACTGACTGATGTCCAAAATATGAGTCGCATGACATATTCTTAGACATTTCTGACCCTGTGGATTTTTGGCCCTACCCTAGGTGATAAGTGATTTCTAAGCGTTGGATTGGAGTCATTTTCATGGATTTATTTTTAACCGTGGAATTTTAGCATTATTGACCATTATTTGGGGTATAATGATCCAAAGGCTTGAAATCACTAATCACGCTGATTTTTGGTAAGTAGGTCTAACTAGGGATGGCCAAAAATCTACAGTCAAAAACCTCTAAGAATATGCCATGTGGATATGCCGATGGACGTCCATCAGCAAAGTTCTCTAAACAGGGGCATATGATCAATTATTCTATAATTCTTATCCGCCAATTTTTTTTCTCCTTTAATTTTTAATCAATAATAGGAATTGCGTGTGCCTCCCTCTCCACTGGTGAGTAGAACTTTGTTGACGGCCGCCCGACAAAAAAATTGCTGATGGATCACAATATGTGCAACGCGGCCAATTCCTAAGTGGACTTACAGACCAAAAATCAGTCTGATTAGTGATTTCAAACCTTTGGATCTTTGTACCCGAAATGATTGGTGAACAATGATTGGTCAATAATGCTCAACTCCAGTCCAATGCTTAGAAATCACTACAGTATAATTTCAAGTCTGAATGTCCATCTAGGGCTATAACGTCAGAAACCTCTAACAATGTGCCACGTGCTTATATTATAGGCGGTAAGTAATTTGCTGACCAGCGGCGGTCAGCAAAGTTCTGCTCGTATAATTGAATGGAAGTCTTCAGCCAAACATTATCGGAATGGATCAGGTTCAATCATGACCAAAATTTAAATGTTTGACAATGGTTTCCTAGTCATATGTTTAACAAGTTTCCAATCGAATGAGACATTGATTCTCGTAAAAAAGTGTCCGTACAATGCTATCAGCCGAGTATACCTTTCGCTCACACCGGGCTGTGACCGAAGCCGATCGCAGCCCATAATATGAGCCATGTGCAGCGGGGGAGCCAGTAAGGGGCCAGAGGGGGGCACGTGCCCCCCCTCAATTTCCAATTCCTTTGATAAAAATATTTTGTTACCAAAAATAACCTTAAAATTTAATTTAGTGCCCCTCCTCATATTTTAATCATGTAAAGTGTCCTCCTTCACCCACATCTATTTTGCTTTTCTGAATTGTTTATATTGATAAGGGTATTTGTGTCTTTTTATACTTTTTACTTTTTGACTGAACAAATTAAATGTGCTAACTTTCAAAGTTAACCTGTGTCGCAAGATGTTGTGACCGTCACAGCATTCAATACGAGCCATGTGGCATACTATTAGAGGACGATGACCGTATGGATGTTTGGCCAGTCCCTCAGTGGACCGGTACACAAAAAATCAACTTGATTAGGGATTTCTAACCGATTCGATTGAAGTTATTTTCATGGGTTGATTTTAACGGTAGGAATTTGAGCATTATTGAGCTTTATTTGGGTGCAAAAATCCGAAGGTTTTAAATCACTAATCAGGCTGATTTTTGATTTGTAGGTCCACCGAGGGAATGGACAAACATCCATACGGTTAGCTCCCTCTGATCGTCACATCCATACGGTTAGCTCCCTCTGATCGTGTGCCACGTGGCTCGTATTGAGTGCTGTGACCAGCTTCTGTCACAACATCTTGTGACTCAAGTTTTACTCTTAAAGCCGGTGTTTTGCAGATTTAGCTGCTTTGGGCCATTAATTTTAGGGTCGTGATGTAACCAGGTATACCTGAGATCTTTTCATTTGCGGAAGCGGCATTTTTTGTAGTCACCACTGCCATCTGGGCCCACTGACCGCATGGATATTTAGCCCACCCCTTAATAGAGATTCATACAAAAAATCAGCTTGTTTAATGATTTTTAGCCGTTGGTTTTAGTACTCAAAAAATGATTGAATTCAACGGTTACGAGAATGCCTTAAAAAGTGCTAAAAAGTGTTAAAATCTAATGGTTATAGATTACTAATCATGGTGATTTTTGATGTGTATATCCAAAAATGGGTAGGGTAAACATCCATACGGTCAGTGGGCCCAAATGACAGTAGTGAGTAACAAAAATGCCGCTTCCACAAATGAAACAGTTTCAGGCATACCTTGTTACATCTTTTTCCTTAATTTTATCTAAACATTCACTTTACATGGCATCCAGGCCGCACATTTGTCACTTAGAAGAGAGTTAGAGATCCATGTGTATGGATGTTTTAATATCCCTAGATGGCAATGTTGACCAACAATTAGCTGGATAGGTGGTTTCTAATCATTGGATTTGAATCCTTTTCATGGCTTGAATTTCAACCGTGGATGCAACAATTATTTTGGGTACTGAGATGCAATACTCGAAAAATACCAATCGGACTAATTTTTGATCTGTAGGTCCACCTAGCAACTTTTCAAACACCCGTAAGGTTATAAATCTCTAATAATGTATCATGTGGCACTTTTAGGTGCGGCTTGACACCCATATATAAACTTATAAACATCGAAAAATTTCTCATTCCTTAACTTTTACCATTATTAAAGAGTAGAACTTTGATGATTGCCTCCATCATCAACGTTGATGTAGGACCACAGTGTGAACCATGTGGCATATTATTAGAGGTCACTGACCATATGGATATTTGGGCAATCCCTAGGTATATGTACAGAAGAAAAATATGCCTGATTAGTGATTTTTAACCTTTAGATCCGAGTACATCAAATAATGCTCAAAATCCCGTTGAAAACAAAATATGAAAAAAGATTTTAATCCAACGGATAGAAATTACTAATCAAGATGAATTTTGGTACGTAGGTTCACCTAGGGTGGGCCAAATATCAATACAGTCAGTCATCTCTAAGAACATGCCACGTGTCATTCCCTAGTATAGTGCAAGGATTGTGCCCCCCTTGAGCAAAATCCTAGCTCCGCCACTGGCCATGTGGCACACTCTTTAGAGGACGCTGACCGTATGGATGTTTGGTCAGTCCCTCGGTGGATCGGACCTGCAGACTAAGGAAAAAATGTGCTGAGGCGAACGCTGGGGCCGAAAGCACAACGTCTCACGCCACTGTGGACCCACCCTCTCATCATCTTTTTCTTTTTTCTTTTTGCTATTATCCTTCATCTTTCGGTTCCAAACTTCTAAATCGTATTTCTTTTCTCCTCAGTTGACCCACTCTAAAAAGGCAGCAAATCTGTCAAGGTTGAGAATCGGGATCATGAGATTGTGGGATACGTGTACGGTATGCAACGTGAGGAGCATCGTCCATTAATACACCTGCGGAGAATCATAGATTGCATATTTTAATTCACATAGATCAATCGACAAGCACATGATGATGCAGCAGAGTTGTGAATGAGCATCGTATCGTGATATCAAATAAAAAAGTCATGGTCACGTGTCCTCATATGCTTAGCTCTGATGAGTGTGCATGCTTTCACGTTCCTTCTTCTCCTTGATTTATTTAAGTTCGATCCTTCCTATCTTTCTTTTCAACCATCTCTATCAGTAGTTCTTCCGTCTTCTTCTATCTAAAGTTGAGAGTTCAGATCGTGATCATTTTAATTCTGCAATGGCAGAGAAGGTCTGTAAATCCCTCTCTATCTCTGAATCCCTTTTTTTTTGTTAAATTTCTGGTTGTGCTATTTTCTTAAACCCTACTGTTTGATTTATTTCTTTAACTAGGGTTCTTCAAATTTCTGATTCCATAACTTATACGAAAAAATGGATTTGTTCTTTTTAGTTGTTATTCTTTTGGCTTAGTAGTTTTGATTCTTGATTACCTTAACTTATTTTCAGAAAGAAAATATTTTGTCTGTCGTGTAGGGACAGCAAAAGTTGAGGTCTCACTATCTAAGGACCAAGACCACATCTAGATGTTCTCGTAGAGATGTGGATTCCATCCCTACATGTTCTTATTTTGACTCTTTTTTAGACAAAACCATCAATTTTCTTCATATTTTAGTTTTTCAGAACTGGGGTCTTCAAATTTTTTTTATTTTTTTTTAAATTATGTCACAGATTTCAACCTTGGTGTTCACGGTTGATCTTAACTGCTGTAAATGCTCCAAGAAGATCAAAAACATGCTCTGTAAATTGGGTTGTGGTGAGCTCTCTCTTTATCATTTTATCTATAATCCATATATGTTCATATACATGGATGTATTTATTTACTTTATTATTCTCTTATGCTTTTAGAACATGTAACTTAGTTTTATATTCGCTGTTCAATT
This sequence comes from Euptelea pleiosperma, assembly GCA_035048495.1. Lineage (NCBI taxonomy): Eukaryota > Viridiplantae > Streptophyta > Magnoliopsida > Ranunculales > Eupteleaceae > Euptelea > Euptelea pleiosperma. The sequence goes on from CM068545.1 coordinate 3,535,366, forward strand.
TTGTGAACGGGAGATATAAGAAGCCAGACTTTCGACGTGAAGCAAAATACGGTGACAATCTCTGGTCCCTTCGACCCCCACAAGTTAAAGAAGAAACTACTCTGCAAGACCGGGAAGTTGATAACAAGTATCGAAGAGATCAAAGAAAAGGATAAGAAAGAGGCGGAGAAGCCCAAACCAAAGCCAGCGGATCCAATTAAAACCGGTTGATAAGGAGATAGCGGTTGATAAGGAGGTACTGGTTGAGGTTCTTAAGCCGGACCCACCAAAACCACCTACACCGAAGCCAGAGCCAAAGATAATTGTTGTACCGTTTCCTGTGCCGTCAAACCCAGCACCATTTGGGGTTTGTTGTAGAGAATGTTATGAAGGTTCTGGTGGGGGACCATGCTATCATGGTTATGGAAGGCCACAACCAAGTTATGATGGTTATGGAAACCCGGCAGCATGCATAATCATGTAATAGATCAGGATTTATAGATCAAATCATGATCTATTACAAGGAAAGTAAGGTTGGTGTGTTAGGGTTATATGGGTGGTCCTGATTTCATGCAAGGAAGGGTGCATTTGTTAGGGTTGGAGGGTTATATTAGGGTTACAGTTACACAGAGAACTTGGTTTAAATGATCCAAAAGTATTGTAACTGAGACTAATATTGAGAAATTATATATATCTTGAGTAATGAATTATCCAGCTTCTTTAAAGGGTTTGAGTTGTGTACTGAATTAAATTAAGTAGGAAAAATGGTGATAAAGATATACATTGCGGAATGCAATGCGATTGTGGATGGAGCAACGACAGCTTTGCAACATGGGTGGCTTAATGTATGGATTGAATCTGACTCAGAGTCCGCAATCAAAGCCTTCAAGGAGGACGATGTTCCATGGGTCATTCGTGCTAAATGGGACTCGATCAAATCCAAATTCTCCAACATTTATTTTTCTTCAATTTGGCGAGAGCAAACTTTAGTGTTGATGCTTGTTCTAATTAAACTAGGGGCTAACCTTCATAGGGGTTTGAGACTTTGGTGGTATGGACGACCTCCTTTCCTTAAGGTGGTCGAAAATCCACATCAAACCTACTATAGATTTTATGAGTGATCCTTGTTCTTTTTTTTTTTTTATTTATTCCTTGTTCTTACTCTTTGGGACTTGTAATCTCGTTTCTTTCAATATATTTTTCACTTAGCGAAAAAAAAAATGGTGTCGCGACCCGAACCCGGGACCCATGACCCGACCCAGAAGAGTATGGATCGAACCTGGTGTTCGAGGCTAAGGCACGAGGTGCAGATAAAAATAATATTAAGGAAATAGTGAGCATGTATCTAAGTCAACACACATATCAAAATGAATTAATCTCATAACGTAAATTTGAAACTTATTTCCGATTACATTTCAAATGTCGAATAGCAACCTACTGAGATAACTAGGAATTCAAATGACTAGAAGTGAAACTTAAACAAAATTTCTAGAAATGCAATAAAAATGCTAGGATCCTCTGGCTCCTATCACTGAGCTGCTAGTCCATCCGGTATCTCTGCAAAAATGTTAGAATATAGGCATGAGTTATCAACAACTCAGTCGGTTCACTCCACCACCCATACTTCTATAGGGATGAGCGGTTAAAACATGATAAAAACCATACAATGATCAAAATATGCATCAATGCTAGCGACAATCAAATACTGGACTCATCGGGTAAATCCCAAAACCCCGATGAGTCAAAATAATATTGAGAGTGCATGGTTAGACTAAACAAACGGCTTTCTTACGGGCGGGCCATGCCGTTAATTCCACCACAAGGATCCAGGGATGTTTCAGGTCTTTCACCATTGTGAGCAGAATGTCCCCGTTGCTTTTTAGGCATGCTCTCGGAATTTGAGAGAGCATCCAAGGGGTCGTGGTCCTACGATACATCCGAACCCTCAAAATGATAACAACGAAATAATAACAACCAATGCATCTCCAACAATAATTAACAATCTAAGATAATATCCAATGAACAACCATGTTTCAATACATGCAGATAAATCAACGGAGATGCATGAAAATCAATATACATGCTTTCCAACATAGATTGAAATAAATTTTCTATTTTAAACACATGCATTTAATAATATAATAATAAAATGCATCCATAAAAGTAAGAGATCGGGAATAGAATCCTACCTTAGTTCGCTATCCGTTTAACCGTAATTATTTCTTTTGTCTCCTTCGCGTAGATCCGATGACGTGACTATCAAGTCTTCAAATTTTTATGATCTTGAGGTTAGATGAAATTCAAGAGTAGTTGCGTAAAAAATAAATAAATATGTTCTTAGGTTTGAATGTAATGGGCCAATGTTTTAGGACTTCTATCTATGTTACCAGGTTTAATGGGCTATGGGTTTAATGAACCGATCAATATAATTTTGGGCTGGACCTTCCTAACACAGGTTCATCAAGGAGTAGGCCAAATGTTTATGGAAATTAATTCTCGGAAGAGTGTGCCACGATGCATCCTATGGGGGTGGCGAGTTAAACTCTATTGCTAACACACGTAGGGTAGGTTTGGGCGGTAGAAGAAAAGTGGGTTCTAGTAGCATAGCCAAAGGATGGTAGTGTCGATGGTGAGTAATACCCATGGTTGTAAGGACTTGCATGGCATTACGAGACATATGCCAAGATAGAAAAAAGAAAAAAAAAACAGATCCACAACAATGGTGATCCACAATAAATAACGATCCCAGGGTTATCTCCAAGAATATATACAATAATATAACAAGAATAAAAACATAACTAAATGAAATCATTCTAACCTGGTCAATAAGAGAGATGCTGGCAGAAGATGGAGATAATGGAGTTGGGCCTCACCGTGGAGATCCTCCCTTGGCTGGCGAAGAATGGTTGCCGGTTGGATGAGACGTGTAGATTGATAGTGGATATCCTTTAAATATTGGTCTATACGGCTGAGTTTGCTATAGGACAGCAACACTACAACGGTTGGAGATGATGTACCAATAGATGGAGATGATGTCGGGTGCACTCGTGATCTACGGGTGAGGCTAGAGGAGGGCAAGCTTTCTAATGGTGGAAAGAGGGATTCGACAACCGGCACTGCTTTCTTGAAGGCTGAAGATGTAACAACGTGTGATGGAGTGTGGAGACGTTTCTTGGATTTAAGATAGGGGTTAGCTTAAATTAAGGGGATGGTATACACATATAGGGTGGTTTTGGATCAATGGGGAGATTCGATTGACGATGAAGATGGGTTTACGATGCCGCATGAAAAGGTGGAAAAAAAAACGGAAGGCTGAATATCCAGTTGATAGTTTCAACCCAAAAGTCTTGGTTGTTTAAAGAAAACAATAAAAATAATAATAAAGTAATATAATAAACAATTAGTAAAAGAAGAATAAAGATTGAGGAGGTGTGAAACCGTACATGGTTTTGTTAACAAAAATAGTATTTTAATGGGTTTGGGTTTGAAAAAGTCTTTTGTGATTAGGACTTAAGAGTTTTAAAACTTAAATTAATAAGGATAAACTTTTGAAATGAATAATAATAAATAAATAAAACCAGTAAAGCTATCTTACATAGAATATTTATAATTTGGGTTTTAACCCTTCATATTGTTATTTAAAACATATTATTATATGATAGTTATATTTTCCTAAGCTAAGTTAAAGTTAACCTATAGTTATATGTATATTAGCTTATTGTTTAATTAATGAGTAATTGTCACACTAATTTATATACATATTTTACATTAAAATAACATATCTTATAACTTAATTAATGATGTAGGGTATAATTACCCACACCTTAACACATATACATGTAATACGTATATATACAGAAACCGATAATAAATAATGTGGGTTAAATATTATATTAAGATTAAATTAATTATACGAGTCATATTTACATGATCGATCTAGTACGTGGGACCCGTAACAATCAACAAAAATACGTGGGTATACCGAGCTCATGTGGGCCCACACGAAATGACCCTAGAAATTCCTAAAATTTCAATTTTCTCAGAATTGGCCGAAATTTGGTATGAACGTTCTAAATGTTAGATGAATATGTTTCATGAAGAAAATACGTGAAAATAAGTTTAGAAAATCTAAAACGGACCAAAATACCCTTTAAGGGCTTTTAGGGTTTTACAAATGGTGATAAAGATGTTCCAAAGAGACATTGGACAGCCCAACTATATTGAGGAATGTGGTAAGCTTGCTTATCTATAGTTTTCCCCTTGGTCGAATTCATAGTTAGCAAATCTCCATTAAAATCCGACTATTTGAAAAAAAATCAGTGTTTTCAAAACATCGCAAAAAAAAAAATACAAAATATTGAATAATCCGAAACATCCCTGTAAGTTAAAATTTTAAAAAATATATCATGAATATTACTTATTCTTATTTTAAAAATTAAAGAATATTTTTTATTGGACGGTTTTTGGACTACTACTCTTCAATAATTATTAAAGAAGAAGACAAAAAGCAAAGAAATTTGTTCTTCTAGGACAGTCTAGCTAGGGTTTGGGGAAGCCAACGTAGAAATATAAAATAGATTACCCCTTGCACGTGTTGTATAATGATTGGGGATTGAGGAGAATCAAGGTGGTGAGGCAAGGTTTATTGTTTCTTTTATCATTGAGGGGTACCGGTGGTGTATGTGGTTAATTGATTCTAACGCGCAAGTTCACCTGTCGAACCTCTTTGAATCATCTTTTAGAAGTAATTAGGACTGAGATACAATTTCGTAAATGGAAGAATTAAATATCAAGTTTATATGAAATTCACTATATTAAACAGAAAAAAAAAATTAATATGTGTGCGTTACAACCCTTACCATCGTCATCTTCAATAAATTGTTGGCAAGCACAACCCATCAGTTCCATTCACATCTGAATAATGTTGGTGGGATTCGTATAGCAACATTATCCAGAAATATCGTAGATAATGTACTACTTGCCCATGAGCTGGTTAGAAACTTCCACAAGGAGAGAGATCCTGTTAGATTTTGTGCTAAGACATTCATTAGGTGTATGACACTGTCTCGTCGAATATCCCATATGAATTTGTATGAATTGGATAGAGCCACCTACACCGTAAGATTTATTTTCTTTTTGGAATCATGATTATGTCCAAGTTTAGCATTATGACTCGTTTCAAGTTTATATATTAGAGAATACCATTGTAATAAGTTGCGTGAGATGCACCATATAAGTATTGTGTATGTCATCACATATTCTCTCGGTTGTCAAAATATAAATTAGGATTATTAATTAGATTTAATTATGATTTGATTCTGATAAATCAGGATTAGTTTTTTTCCTTTAATATTAGACTCTTGTAATGCTCTATATAAGAGTTTTGTTAGATTCAATGTAGTGATCAATTCAAGCTATTATCAATAGATTTTCGATTACATTCACCTACTCAAATCTCTTATATAGAGCATTCAATAAGGAAGAAAATTCTAATCAAATCTAATCCTAACCAGATCAAATCTAATCTAATTGATACTTTTCAACTTTGGTAAAGAGACGGTGCATCTCATGCATCTTACATACTCTAATACCCTCCCGTAATCACAAGTCTATTTGAAAAAGAAGGGAATTTTTGACATACCCCCCCATGTTATCTTTAAAATTTGACATACCCCCCCACAATTTAAAAAAGCTGACATACCCCCTATGACTCGGTCCACTGTCATTTGACCAGTGTTGACCTGAGTTGACTACCTAATATTGTATTAAAGGATGAAAGTGCCCTTGTCTTCAACCTTATAACAAGGGTTTGGGTTTAAGCCAAAAACCCATAACCCAAATCAAACATGAAAAGAGGAGATTAAAGATAAAAATTAAAACTCATGTTGGTAAACTTGAGATTTTTTTTTTTTTTGATGAATTAAACAAAGATTGAGAAGAAAAAACTCCAAAAAAATAAACAAAACTCATGAAGGAATGAGATTTCTTTTTATGGATTTTATTGTAGAAAGAAATTTTAAAATTGAGAGAACCCATCTTTCCAAAATCCACATCTCAAAAGTTTGAAATATAAATTGCTTTGTCGTGTTTTTCATTTTTGTTAATGAAAAATTTAAAACTAAAATTGTATGCTTTGTGTTTTTTTTTTTTTTTTTAACCTTGGGTTTAAAATTATTGCCGGAGTGGTGGCCAGCCGACCATGAGACTCCGGTGGGTTGGTCGCCGGTGATAGGCGGCCAACCCATTGGAATCTCTTGGTCGGACATCCCCACAGCCGTTTGATTTGGGGTTTGGGTTTTGGCCCAAACCCTTGTTCCAAGCTTGAAGACAAGGGCATTTTTGCCATTTAATACAAAATTTGAAAGTCAACTTGGGTCAACACTGGTCAAATAACAGTGGACCGAGTCATAGGGGGGTATGTCAGCTTTTTCAAATTGTGGGGGGTATGTCAAATTTTAAAGATAACATGGGGGGGTATGTCAAAAATTCCCAAAAAAGAAACATGTGATTGGTTACATGAAATATATATAGGCCCTTGATCTTCAAGATGATTAGCTGAAACGTCTGTTCGTATGCTTGAAGGTGATCATCGCCTGTTTGTGAAGTCCATCATTATTGCATCCCGTTCATCTTAGAGTCTGTCGAAGTCGAGGGTCCACTAGATCAAGTCAATCATGATCTCTTCCAAAAAGTTTTCGAGGACGGAATGTGCAGCTAAACTTTCAATGGAGATAGTTTGAGTAATTAGAAGAAGATGAGGTTGAAGGCTTTGACGAGCATTTTATGGGAGGTTATAGAGGGATGTGATGAGTAAATGGATTTGGTGATAATGTTCGACGGCTGATGGTAAGTAATGATTATCGGGTGGACGACAAAAATGACGCCCTCTTGAATAGAGTGCAGAATCAAGAGCTTGTTCTTAGAATAACAAGGACTCTAATACTATGAATGAGAATGAGTTTATTGATAAACTTGAGTGATTACATTGACCTACTCTAAACTCATTACAAGAGTCCAATAAAGAAAGAAATCCTAATCAGATCTAACCTAATAATATTTAATCATATCAAATCTAATCCTAATTGATATTAATTAGTCAACTTTGGTAAAGATACAGTGCACCTTACATACTCTAATAGTATCAATACATTTTATGTAGGAGATGACTTGCAGGAAACAACTAAAATAATTTTCAGACGTATGTATATGCATATTATGCTTGATTTAGTTAGTTTACTAAGAATTTCAAAGTCATTTGAGATGTGACAAGACATTTTGTAAAGTTCGTGGCCTTTTGCGTAAGGGTGTCAATTTTACCCGTTTAACCGAAACCGAATCGGAACCGGAACCGAAAACACCGGTTCCGGTTCCACATTTTGGGGAACCGATTAAAAGTAACCGGAACCGAACCAACAATAACGGTTCCGGTTTTGGGTAGCCTAATATATAACCGAAACCCATAAGAACCGGAACCGAACTGATAAGAACCGATACCAATAAATAAATATAGTGTAAATATTCTCATATTCTCAAGATTTGATCCAATATACCCGGAATCAGAACAGAAACCGACATAAATACATAATCGATTCCGGTTCCGGATCCATCACTTTGAGAACCAGAACCGTTAAGGAACCGAACAGATAAGAACCGGAACCGATTGTTCTGGTTCTGGTCAGCTTAGGAACTGAACTGGAACCGACCCGTTGACACCCTTACTTTTGCGGTATCGTGACTAATGCATTGCCACATTGAGCCATTGAGACCATAGTTAGTAACTTTTGAATGATTAGTGAACCAAACGAATTATCCAAAAATGCGAACTACATTGGTCTATTGAAAGGATTGGAAATATTTTGCGAAATAATGAGTATATTATTCATTATTTGGACATGAAAAGTTCACTTCGTAATGTAAAAAATGTAAAATTAAATTTTATTTTATTTTTATTTTTAAAAAATATTCTACTGATTTTTTAAACGAATTTATGAATGAAAACTCAAATTGTACTTGAACTTGTCCCATACCTTTTTTTTATGAACTCTGAATTCCTAACTATATAGAGACCATGGGTTCGACCCCATTGCATACCCAATCTTAAGCGTTCACGCCAAGAAAAAATACCCTTCTTCAACAAGCAAAGACTTCATTTAGCCAGGGAATGATAACCAATTAGTTATTATAAATAATAGGGTAATTTTGTTGTACCCCGTATAAATTCATCGATATTTGCATTACCCCCAGTACTATCAATTTGTTGCGTCTCCCCCTTTGGCTCTACCCTACTGTCTTTGACTCTAAACCGATAGTTTATCTTTTACCTCATGGACCAAAATACCCTCAACTTTTCAAAATTAAAAAATTACCAACGACCTTTTAATAACCACTTGATGACCTGTCATTAATGCGGTTGAACTTCTATTAATATTTAACCCTTTTTTGACACATGGTCTAACATACTGAATCAATTAACATGGACGGACGCTTCATATTTGAAAGGGTTTGTTGTTATCAAACGTGACGAAGACATTGACGGCAGAATTGACCATGAAGATCAATCGAAATGCCTTCAAATTATTGTTATAATTAATATGTTGGAATATAAACAAAAATAGAGAGAATTGATTTTGCTCCTCGTTCCCTTTCCAGATACAGAGCAGGAGTGTTACCACAGTTCTGTAATACTAAGGGGAACTAGGATGAGGCGCAGACCTGCAGGTCCTTCACTCTATAGGAATTTTCCTAGGTGCAACAATCTATTGATGCGTCGCCCCCAAGATACAACAACCCAGTCTCCTTATATCATCACTATATATCGGTCTCAAGTTTATACACTAAGTAGAAGACCCGAACCAAGTAGGATATCTCTGTTGAGTAAAAATAGTATGAAATCAATAGACAAAGAAGTTTAGAAGAAGACAATCTTTTGTTCTGTGTGTGTTGTTATACTGAGAGAAAAACGTCGATTAATAGTATAGAAGAGGAGAAAAAAAAATGCCAAAGAGGAGTACATGGGTAGATATGTTGAGAAACCACCCATGTCACAAATGAAAACAGTTCACAAATATGTGCACACATTAGCTAGTAGAAAAAGATCTAATTAATCCATAAAGTAAATAATTAATAAAATTTGTATAAAAAATAGGCGCCCGTGTGAGTTTGCTTGACCTTGTATGCGTGTGTGTATGTGATAGACGTGATGCATAGTTGTGCCCATAGGACACAAAATTGAGAGGCCTAATGGCTCTACACTCTAATATCGACCAAATACTATATAAGCCTTCTCACTTTCTTTTGTCTATTGGATGTAAGACTAAAGATTGTGAAAGAGAAGAGATGAAAATGAGGAATAGCAAAAGCTGCCACTAGGCAAAAACCACTTTAGAGTTTAGACAAAGGAGAAAAAAGCTGTAAAAGATACACAGGGGTAAAGGTTTTGAAACCCATGTTATGTATCAATAATCAACCCTCTATATATAGCCTTTAACTCAAGCAAGAAGAAGACATGATCCATCTAACTTTTGCTGAAAACACCACAACTAGAGCCGCATCAGCCCACCGAATCAACCCACGCCTACCTCCAAATTCCTCCTTGACGGATATATGTCTTCCAAGGCATATCCAATATATATGGTACTTACAGAGAAAAAAAAAAAAAGAGGAATATCCCATATGAATTGGAGGGAGCCACCAATACTGCAACATTTAATTTCCTTTTGGAATCATGGTTACTTCGCAATTCAGCATTATGTCTCTCGATTGAGTAGAACTCTGTTGACCGGCGAAGGTCATCAAAGTTGTTGACTAACTACAATATGAGCCACATGGCATATTCTTAGAAATTTTATATAGTATGGATGTTTGGCCTAACCCTAGATGGACATACAATCCAAAAATTACCCAGATTAGTGATTCTAAGCATTGGATATTGGAGTCGTTTTCATGGGTTGATTTTGAACCATAATTTGGAATTTGGGAATTATTAATTAACCATTATTTGGGGTACAAAGATCCAAAGGTTTGAAATCACTAATCAGGCTGATTTTTGGTATGTTGGACCACCTAAGGATTGGCCAAACATCCATACGGTCATCCTCTAAGAGTGTGCCACGCGACTCATACTGTGGTCGGTCAGCAACTTTACTGACCAGTGCCGGTCAGCAAAGTTTTACTCTTCTTGTTTCAGGTATCCGCAATACCTATATTCTGTTGGAGATGACTTGTAATAACATCTAAAATAACTTTGAGCCGTACATATATGCTGAAAATTCGTCACTTGTGTTGGTCTCATATAATCTTGCTTGCAAAGGACTTAAATGAGAATCTATTCCCGTATAAATGCAAAATCATTTGTTCGTACCTTAACCATTAACCAATGCGTCTAGCCACATTAAGCATTTGAGACTATAGTTAGTAAGTTATTGATACGGAACGAATTATCAAAAAAATACGAACTAAACAATGGTCTTTTGAAAGGCTTGGAAATATTTACGAATTAGTGAGTATGGCCGAATTATTCGCAAACAATTGCGAATTATTCAAAAAAAAATTTGACATGATCAGCTCATTTCGTAATTCAAAAAAATTGTCAAATAACTTATTTTATTTTTTAAAAATATATTGCCAAAATTTTAAACGAATTTATAAATGAAAATCCAAGTTGTATTCCAACTTTTCTCATAAGTATTTTTTTTTTCTGAACTCCGAAATTGCTAACTATGTTTGAACCGCGGGCCGACCCCACTGCACACCCACCCTGAAGCGTTCACGCCAAGAAAAAAAAAAACCTTTTTTAGCAAGCAAAGACTTCATTTATTCAGGGAATGATGCCAATTAGTTGTGGTAAGTAGTATCACGTGGCTGTTCGGTGAGAGGAATGTACATGAGATTGCCATCCAAACTAAAAGTAAGTAAGATATAAACTGAGGAAGAAAAGGAAGCGATCGATTTTCAGCCTTCATCGGTCGGGAAGCTTTAATCGGACGGACTGTCAACACAGCCTTGATGTGTTGACAGTTCGTCTGATTGGTAGCGATCGTTCATCTGATCCTTCTGTTCGAAGAAAGAGATAAATAACATGAAAATTTTAGCGGGTTTTGCTCCTACGTGTCCCCATGTAGCGCATGTTAGGGCCCACTAACTGCATGAATGTTTATACACGCCAAAAATCACCCTGATTGGTTATCTCTACCCATAAGCTTTAGAACTTTTAAAATTGATTCTAGCCGTCTGATTCAAGCGTGTTTTTTGAATAATATATCCAACAGCCAGAAATCATCAATCAAACTGATATTTGGTGTGTGTATAGACCAAGGGGTGGACCAAAGTATAAACTTCCATTCGATTAGTGGGCCCAGGAAAAACGTTAGGTAGGGCAACTGATCGACTGGCGCAAAAACCCCGCCTGAGCAAATTTTTTGCCGCATAGCGTGAATGACAATTATAGACGAACATAATGATTCATATCGTAATGTTACGTAAAAGACGTAACGGTCGTCAGTTGTCCTCACATGCATTGCTTAGGGTGTGCATCCTATCACGTTCCTTATTTAAGTTTGATCTTTCTTATCTTTGAATGCAACATCTCTATCAATAGTTCTTCAGTCTTCTTTCTATCGGAAGTTGGGAGTTCAGATTTTCATCACTTTTGCAATGGAAGAGAAGGTCCGTAAATCCCTTTCTATCTCTAAAAATCTATATTTCATCAGTTTCTACAACTTGAGTTTTTTTTAAATTTGTTGTACAGATTTCAATCTTGGTGATGAAGGTTGATCTTAATTGCTGTAAATGCTACAAGAAGATCAAAAAAATTCTCTGTAAATTGGGTTGTGGTGAGTTCTCGATCTCTTTATCCTTCTACCTACAATTCTATATATGTGTTCATATACATAGATGTATTTGGTTTCTTCAAGCAATGCATGTTATTAATTAAAAAAAGAAAATAACTTAGTTTTATATTTTCTATTCAATTTTGAGAACGAGAGATATACGAAGCCAGGCATTCGACTTGAAGCAAAATACAGTGACGATCTCTGGTCCGTTCGACCCCAACAAATTAAAAAGGAAATTACTCCGCAACACAGGGGACTGTATAAAAAGTATCGATGAGATTAAGCCAAAGCCAAAGCCAAAGCCAGAGCCAGAGCCCAAACCAGAACCAAAACCAGAGCCAAAGCCGGAGCCAAAACCAGAGCCAAAACCAGAGCCAAAGCCAGAGCCAAAGCCACCTACACCGAAGATAGTTCCTGTACTGATGCCATATCCTGTGCCGCCGTACCCAGGACTATTTGGGGTTTGTTGTAGAGAATGTTACGAATGTTGTGGAAGGCCGGAGAAGTCACCCAAGAAAGATGATCCGAAACCCCCAGAAGAAAAACCACCTACAACGAAGCCAGAGCCAGAGCCAGTTCCTGTACCGGCGTACCCATCATCATTTGAGGCATGTTGTAGAGAATGTTATGGACGTCATGGTGGGGGACCATGCCATCATGGTTTTGGAAGGCCAGCACCATGTTACGAAGCTTGGGGAAGGCCATGCTATGTGAGTGGTCCTGAATTCGTTTGTGATGAAAATCCTTCATTATGCTCAATCATGTAATGGTGCAAATTTTCTTAGTTTATGTTGGTCATTTGGGGTTTTATCCAAAGGTTAAGTGGTAGGGTTATATGGGTAGTCCTGGTTTCTTTAATTAAGAAACCGTATAATGCAAGGGTATGTGTAAGGGTGCATTTGCTCTCTCTCTCTTTTCAATAAGTTAGGGTGGTTGAAGGGTTATTAGGGTTAGGGTTACACAAGGAAGTTGGTTTAAATGATCCAAAAGTATTGTAACTAAGAGTGTTATTGAGAATATATATATATGAGCATCTTGAATAAATTTTTAATCAAAGGCTCTGAGTTGTGTACTGTATTAAAGTATGAAAAATGGTGATAAATTAAGATGTTCCAAAGAGACATTGGACAGCCCAACAATAATGAGGAATGTGGTAAGCTTGCTTTTCAATTTGCCCCTTTGTTTAATTGCTTTTATAATTCGGCTTGTCTCATTCTCATCCATTTGGTTGAGGCATTTCTTCGATTGGTGGGAATATTTGGACCCATTGTTTGGTCAAAAGCAATTCAACAAAGTAGAAGACCTCATGTTGGTGACCTTTTATTTTCACATCCAATACTGCAGGTTTTTAGGAACAATGGAAGAAGGAAAGGAGGAAGAGGACGAAAGAGGAAAAAAAAAAGGGAAAAGGAAGAATGAAAAAGGCGGAGGTGGTGATGATGATGGTGCGGTGGTGCGGTGGTGCAATGATGGTGATGCATGGTGGATGAATTGAGGAAGGGGTTTCGGTAGAAGGGGTTTCAGTTGAAGAAAAAGAAGAAGAAGAAAGAATAAGAAGGGGTATCGTTGGTTTCATGTGGGTGCACTTGTCAATTGGTTATTTTTTGTTGGGTGCACTCAATATGTTGGTACACTTACAAAAATGGTAGGTGCAAATGTTCCCACTCATCTTCAACGTCTTCCATCTTGCTAGAAAATGCCCTTCCTAGTATGGCTGTGGATGTGTTAGGTCTATGAAACATGGTGGGCCATTTTATTGGTGTTTAGGAATACTTTTTGAGAAGCGCTTCTCCAACTTTTGGCATTGAGAAGTGCTTCCTTAGCATATATCTTTGTTTGATTCGATTCGCAAAAGCACTTTGACTTTAGTGTTTAAAAAAAAGCTAGATGAAATTTTTTGAGAATTACTTCGGAGGGTGCTTCCGTGCTTTTGTAGGAACAGTATAATCAAATCTATATAACAAAACAGGGAAGTTGTCTCCCTACTTAGCCCCCCTCCCCCCCTCTTATCTATTTCAACAAAGAAAGGTCAAGATCTTATCCAAATGACGGTGGATCTCAGCCACTCACACCCTATTTTGGCAAATGCTTTGTTTTGGGAGTGCCGTGGGCACGGGCCACCCACTATTTATATAACAAAACAGGGAAGTTATCTCCCCACTTATACCCCCTCTTATCTGTTTCAACAAAGAAGGGCCGAGATCTAATCCCCCAAATGGACAGGTGGATCTTAGCCACTCACACCTGATTTTGGCAAATGCCTTGACGGGGAGTGCCGAGGGCACGGGCCACCCACTATCAATATAACAAGTGACTGTGGTTTTCTTATACCCCTCTTATCTTATATGGCTTCAATAATGAGTGGCTGAGATCCACTATGCTTCATATCGATGGCTGAGATTAACACTCACCCGATTTTGACAAACACTCAGTTGGAAAGTGTCACGGGCACGGGCCACCCACACATATAACAAGACAACTCAGTTGTATTCTCTTATCTTATCCATCCATCTAATGTGGACGGTTAGATAAAGAGTGGTTGAGATCAAATCCATCGATCTAACGTGGACGGTTAAATTTCAGCCACTCAATCTGCCTCGTTTGACCTCGATTTATTTAAAATTTGAATTTCAACACTGTTATTTTTTGTTATTTCTATTATTTTCCCACTTCTCCCTCTGTGCTTTACAATCCGTTATAACAGCCGTTATAATGGAAAAAACGGTAACGCTGCCAAAGATACCCAATTTTTGCAAATGCTTTTGTCGGAGAGTGCCGTGGGCACAGGCCATTTACTATTCTATATAACAAAACACATTGGTAGTCTCCCTACTTATACCTCCTCTTATAAGCATCAACAAAGAAGGGACGAGATCTAATCCTCCCCCAAATGGACGGTGGATCTCGCCACTCACCTGATTTTGACAAATTCTTTATCGAGGAGTGCTGATGGCACGGGGCACCCACTAGTTCAAAACAAAACTCATATTTTGACTTTTTTGTCCTCACTCTTTCTTCCATATTATAAAATAATTAATTTTTAAAACTATTTTAAACTCTTTCATTTTATCACTATTTTCATTCTCCAAAACGTGAGGATTTGCCACCGTTGTACTAGTTTTTTATGGCCGTATGCACTTGCGCGTGTTCATCGCTCTTTCGCCACTCCAAGTTTTAATCTTGCCGCTATAAGTTCTTGCAGCAAGTTTCGTCTTCCAAACTCTGAGGTTTCGCTGTCCTTACTCTATGCTCTCGCCACTGCAATTCTTGCTCCAAGTTTCAATTGATTATGCCATTGCAATTTCTTCTGATCATCGTCCTATGCATCTGATTTCGCCACCACTTGCACCTAATTCAACCACCATCTGGTTGGAATATAAGGGTATTCTTGACATTTTAACAGAATCCAAAAGCTTGTAGTTGGTTTTACCAAACAACAATATAGGCTTCTACATACAGAACAACACTGCTCCAATATGGTGTGTCAAACGCTATTCTAGAAAATGCGCTTCTCAATAGTTGTTTCTATGGCTTCTACAGAATTACTCTTTCTGTAGTGCTTCTACAGAAGCATTCCCAAACAGGACAGTTTTGGTAAGAGAAATTTTGTATGACGGTTTTGGCTTACTACTAATAATAGTTAAATTAAGAAGAAGACAAAAAAGCAAAGTGATTTGTTCTATTACTACAATCTAAGAGGTTTAGACATTGTATGTTGCCTTTCAAAAATCTCAGTGGAATGTGTGGTTGTTTCTAAGGCCCTACTTGGTTCGCTACACTTGGGTGCATTTTGCACTTTAGTGCAAATACAATGAATTGTATTGCAATCACTTGGGATATAAGTCACTTACAACTGTTTTGTTCACGCCATATAAATAGATGCAAATGGTAGTGCATTGCAAATGAATGCAATGGATTATTTTATTTCTTGATTTTACAAAAAACTGCACAATAAAATTATTATTGTTATCATTGTTGATTTCATTATTATTATTAATTATAATAATAATTATTGTTATTATAATCATGGTTTAAAAAATGCCCGTTATAACTGATTCAGACCTCCCCCGTTACGTTATGTACCGTTAAAATGCTTAAAAATAATGGCAGTTATTTTCGTTATAACGGACGTTATTTTCCATTTTTTTTCCGTTATAACGAAAATAATGACCGTTATTTCCTGAAAATTTTGTGAAAATAACGGGCCGTCATTTCAGTTATTTTCCGTTATTTTCATTTTTGAAAACTTGAATTTCAGGGCCATTTTTTTTCATTTTTCCCGTTATTTTTCATTTTTGCCCATGAGCATTAAAATTTGTTATAACGGCCCTTATAACGGGAAAACGATAACGCCCCAAGTCCGTTGTACCGTTATAACGGCCCCTTTTAAACCTTGATTATAATTATTATTGTTATTATTGTTATTATCATTGTTATTAATATTATTATTATTATTATTGTTATTATTGTTATTATCATTGTTATTAATATTATTATTATTATTATTATTATTATTATTATTATTATTATTATTATTATTATTATTATTATTATCATTGTTATTATTATTATTATTATTATTATTATTATTATTATTATTATTATTATTATTATTATTATTATTATTATTATTATTATTATTATTATTATTATTTTGGAGGGGAAAGCTTGGGGTTAGGGGACCCCGACCAGCTATATCAAAAAGGGCCGGGAACGAGGGACAACTTCTTTTGACAACCATTTTGGTGTACCTGCATAGAAGATGAATCAATGGCTGATTTTTGGTGAGGATGATCTCCTCAACATATAGATTACCCCAACAAAAAATCAGCCCATTCTGAAATTTCTAACCCCATCAAATGTGGTTTTCAAGTTACACGGTAAAAATTGACGGTCCATAATTCTTCAACGTCTTAACCAATCCACGAATATCGGAATGATTGGAATTTTTGTGAGGATGATCTCCTCACCATAGAGATCATCCTCACCAAAATCAGCCATTGATTCATCTTCTATGTGGGTATGCGAAATGGATGTAAAAAATGGTTGTCCCCCGATCTTGACCCTATCAAAAAATAGAAAACTAAAAAATAAAGAAATTAGAAAAAAAAGATAATCCTGGTTGTTATTATTATTATTATTATTTTTCATGTTGAGCTAACACAATGCACTTGCTTGCATCAGTTTTTGGGCTGCACTTCCTTGGGTCAATTTTGTTAAGGATTTTGCAATGGCTTGCACGGCAATTCAATTGCACGCCTACAACCAATCACTTGCAATCCCAAAATTGTGGCACGTGAGTGCATTGCAGTCAATTTGCTGTGAACCAATAGCAGGGCCTAACTCTCAAGGTCCCCTGTCAAACCTCTTTGAATAATCCTTGACAAGTAATTAGAACTAATTAAGATATGGCTTATATAAAATACACATTATTAAACAGAAAAAATCACGTGTCTATATATTTACAACCGTTAGCATCATCATCCTCAATAGATTGTTGACTTCACGAAGCGTATGAAGAATCTCACAGTCGTCAAACTAAGCAAGCAACTGCAATGTCCTGCTAGCAAGACCGCGGATGGTTCCATTAAATATGGATAATGTTGGTGGAAATAGTAGTATAGATAGTTAGTTTTTGAATCCATGTTACATATATAGCAATAATCAACCCTCATTCCCTCAATATATCTTTTAACCCAAGCAGGAAGATAGGATCCTTCTAACTTTGGCTGAAAATGCCACATGCTAGAGCCCCATCAGCCCACCGAATCAACCCACTTACCCTCTAAATTCCTCCTTGATGGACATACTTCTTCAAAGAATAATATCCCATATGAATTGGAGGGAGCCACCTACACCACAACATTTATTTTCTTTTTGGAATCAGGTTAAGTGATCAGCTAGTTCAGCAGTATGTCTCCTGTTTCAGGTGTATCCTCAATACATATTCTGTTGGAGATGACTTCTAGGAAACATGTCTAAAATAATTTTGTGACGTACAGATCTGCTGCACAGAATGGAATTTATCTTTGGAAAATTCGTCTCTCGTTCGTCTCATATAATCTTGCTTGCAAAGGACTTAAATTATTGCAACTCCATCCCCGTACCAGTGGAAAATCTTTTGAGATGTGAACAAGACATTTTGTAACGTTCTTGGTCTTTATGGTACTGTGACAAATGATTTCCAACATTGATCCTTTGAGTTGGCTGCAACTCGGGCGGGTTGGATGGTGATAGGGCCAACCCAACCTTCAGACTAGCCAACCCGATCGGGTTGGTGAAGCTACAGTAGAGAGAGTTGGGCTTCTTAATTACACACAAAAAAAAACTAATAAAACTAAGAATGCACAAGTATAAACCCTAAAAATCAAAGATCAAAAATTAAAAAAACCAAAACCCACCTAAAAAAGGACTTATCTACAAAGCTTCTCAGAATTCCTTAAGAAACTAAAACGCAAAACGAGCATAAGCACTATAAAGCATGAGACAAATAGAATTTGAGAGAGAGAGAGAGAGAGAGAGAGACCATGCCTGAGAATGGAGACAAAGAGATGCGACGGTCACATGAGGGATAGAGAGAATCGCATTAATTGGTCACTTGACGAGGGAGAGAGAGAGCTGCTCCAGTCACATGAGGAGGGAGAGAGAGAGCTGCTCCAGTCACATGAGGGAGAGAAGCCTCGCCAGTCACATGAGGAGGAGGGACAGCGAGAAGCGTCGCTTCTGGTTTTGCCATTAAAAGTGCTTTTATAGCTCTCTCTCTCTCTCTCTCTCTCTCTCTCTCTCGTCTTGGTTTTTGTAATTTAAAACATAAAGAGAAATAAACAAAGTGAAAACCCCGAACCTCTTATAAAGAAGTCGGGCTTGAATTGTCCAATGCGTTAGCCCAATCCCAACCCGATTTTGATCGGGTTCTCAAAACTGAGCCCAAGCCCCCGAGTCTAAACCCGAGCACTGATAGAGCTACCCAGTCCGAGCCCAAAGCTGGGTTTAGCTATCGGGCTCGAATTGGTCCACCCAAGTTGCAGCCCTACCTTTGAGAATTGAGACCTAGTAAGTTTGAAATGATTCACGAACTAAACAAATTATCCAAACTTAGGAACTAAACATTGATCTATTCAACGGCTTGGAAATATTTTTCCGACTTTTTAAACGAATTTATGAATGAAAATTGAAATTGTACTAAAAAAATTCTGATACATATTTTTTTCGAATTCACGCCAAGAAAAATACCCTTTTTTAGCAAGCAAAGGGAATGATGTGTCAAGTAGTTGTTATAAAAAGTATCATGTGGCTGTTCTTGGTGACGAATGTACATGAGATAATTGCCATCCAAACTAAAAGTTTGAAAAAAAAAAAAAAAGGAAGTGATGGATGACAAAGATGGAAAGTCAAAAAGTTAAAACTATAAGTGAAAAGGCATTTTAATGCTTACTTGGTAGTTAAGCATGGAGGAAGAAGAAGAAGAAAGAACATAAATGCATCTGTTACTAAAAATTTGTCGAAAAAGTTCATTACAAATGTGTTGGCCTGTCGTTCAATTTGAGAATAGTTGTCATTTTTTCATCCAATGGACCCTAATGCATTCTTCAAAGTTAAGGTATCATTTGGACAAGTGGCACACATGCATGCATATCTCTGGATCCACCGTGTCTGATTCAAGCATGTTTTTTGGAGATACTATATCGAACCCATAGAAGTCATCAATCAAACTGATGTTTGGTTTGTGTATCCACCAATGGGTGGACTAAACATCCATGCGGTTAGTGGGCCCATTACAAAGCTTTAGGTAGGCAACTGCCCCGCCGGAGCCAATTAGCGTGAATGGCAATTATAGATAGACGAACATCATATCGTCGTGTCACATAAAAGACGTCAGGGTCTGTTGTCCTCATATGATTGGAAAAGTGTGTGCATCCTTTCACGTTCCTTATTTAAGTTTGATCTTTCTTATATTCGAATTCATCATTTCTATCAATAGTTCTTCATTCTTGAAGTTGGGGGAGTTCAGATCTTCATCACTTTGGCAATGGCAGAGAAAGTCTGTAAATCCCTTTTTATATTTGAAAATTTATATATTTCGATCAGTTTTTAACAACTTGAGTTTTCTAAAGTTTGTTGTTTTAATTCTGTTACAGATTTCAACCTTGGTGTTGAAGGTTGATCTTAATTGCTGTAAATGCTACAAGAAGATCAAAAAAATTCTATGTAAATTTGGTTGTGGTGAGTTCTCTCTTTATTCTCTTAAGCTTTTAGATCGTGTAATTAAAAAAAGAAAGTAACTTAGTTTTATATTTTGCTATTCAATTTTGAGAACGAGAGATATACAGAGCCAGACATTCGACGTGAAGCAAAATACAGTGACAATCTCTGGTCCCTTCGATCCCAACAAGTTGAAAAAGAAATTACTCTGCAACACAGGGGATTGTATAAAAAGTATCAATGAGCCGCCCCCGCCCCCGCCCCCGCCGCCGCCTCCACCACCGCCGCCTCCTCCTCCTCCTCCTCCGCCGCCTCCACCACCGCCGCCGCCGCCAGTGGAAAAGACAGTTCCTATTCTGATGCTAGAGCCAAAGATAGTTAATGTACCGATTCCTGAAGTGAGGCACCCAGCACCATTTGGGGTCTGTTGTCACGGTGGGGGACCATGCTATCGATGTTATGGAAAGCCAGCAGCAGGTTATGATTTTTGTGGAAGGCCACCATGCTATGATGGTTATGGAAGCTGTCGGGTTTATGTGAGTGGTTGTGATTACTTTTGTGAAGAAAATCCTTCGTCATGCTCAATCATGTAATGGTTCAAATTTTCTTATTTTAGGGTTACATATAAAGGTTGTGTGTTAGGGTTATATGGGTGGTCCTGTCATGCATTTGCTCTCTCTCTCTCTCTCTCTTTTGAATAAGTTAGGTTTGAGGATTATTAGGGTTAGGGTTACACGTACAAGGAAGTTAGTTAAGAGAATCCAAAAGCATTGTACGTAACTAAGTTGAGCATCTTGAATAATGAATTATCCTTCTTTAAAGGGGTTTGAATTGTGTATGAAAAATGGTGATAAAGATGTTCCAAAGTGACAATGGACAGCCCAACTATATATATTGAGGAATGTGGTAAGCTTGCTTTTCTAGTTGAGTGCGCCTTTGGTCCACCTTATCAGCTGGACAGCCGCTGTCCTATAGCGGAGGATCGACAGCATGAGAGATTGGCACGTACGTGGACACGGCTTTACCAGGGATCTGGGAGAACAGGTTTCCCAAGTTTATTTTCCTGCTCGACCATATTCATACGGTTTTTGTAAGTGCCCATTTTGTTACAAACCATCTTAGGCGCTTCATGATCGTTCACTTCGGATGCAAATTAATAAACAACGATCAACACTTCCAAATGCCGAAGAGAAGAGAAAGAAGATGGATTCATGCGTGAAGATTACAGAATATAGAATCCGGACTGTCTTATCGAGTTTTGAAACCCAATCTCAGGGTCCCTCTTCTAGTCTGGAAACCCTAACCTAAGCATTCTAAATTTCTTCTCATTAGAGAAAGTGTGAGATTCTTTTAAGCTGAAAATTTGCTTCAATGGCGGGTGTTGATATTATTGTCTTCGTAGTCTTTTGCACAAGCGTAGGGGAAGATTGAACTATGAAGAACAAGAAATTAACGGAACCTGCCTAATCATGAAAATAATGGCATGAAATTTGTTCTCAGATACTAATGACTAAGAAGGGGTAAGATTGACATTTAAATGTTCTGAAAATCTATAGTCTACAAATGCTCTTGTGAGAAATTTTTCTTTGGTAATGTGAGTTGCAGGATAAAATTCTTTATCTGTTCTTGTCTCCTTGTTCATCTCTATGCTCTCTCAGTTTTTGAGGACTGGAGGTGGCTAACGTGATTTAATGTTGTTGGCTCATGGGTGATGGGTTGTGTTGGGTCAGAAAAAAGAAAGAGGAGTTACAGAAAGAGAAATATTATTAAGATAGAGAAGAGAAAGGGGAAGATGGTTTTTACTTTTTATTTCACTTTGCTGATTTATCGGCATAGGATGCCAATATTGTGAAACTTGTTCTCCCAGTTTTCCCTTCTACATAGAGCCACGTGTCATCTTATGATAACGCAACCCATGAAACTTTAACAACTCAACTGGACTAAAGATTAATTCTTTCTAGTTTCTCCCAATGTTTTGAAAACTCGAAAGTCTACCAAGTTGACTTAACTCGAAGACTTGAACTTGACCCTAAGTAACTCGACTCTATTATTTTATTAATATTATTTACATATATTACTGTTAATATATAAATATCTTATTTTTCTAAGTAGAATCTATAAGATTTGGTTGAGTTTGAGTTGACAAGAGGTTCGAGAAACATATTCGGTGTGTCGATTAAACAACGTTACGTTGTTTTTTTCTTTTTTTTAGAAAAACAACTCATTCGATTCGAGTTTATGCCGAGTCGAGTCAACTCAAAATTCGGCCGAGTTTCGTGTTGACTCGATGAGTTTTAAAACACTGGGTCACTTTCCCCTTCCTTGAATTGCACTTTTACAATTAGACTTGCCTCACCCATTTCGTTGAGGCATTTCTTCAACCCTTCCCATCTTGTGACACATGGAGGAGAGGGCAAGGGCAACCAAGAGAGCAACTTGAATTTAAAAGATAAACATATGTAAATCATAGCTCAGGCCCCGAGGACCCCCTTTTCTGACCTCTATCGGGAGTCGGACTCAGGGCCGTGGATTTCAAGAATCCAATGGTAGTTGATAGCACTGAGCTGGCATTCATTTATTGAATTGAAAAAAGTGAATGCCAGCTCAATGCTATCAACCACGATGTATTCTTGGAATCCACGGCTCCAAAGAGGGATCAAAAAAAGGGGGGGTCCAGAGCCTCACCGATAAGTCGCAGGTTCCTTGTCTTCTACCTCCTAATCAACGCACTTACCCTCCAAATTCCTCCTTGATGGATACATGTCATCATCAAGGAATATCGTATGGTTACGTCTCAGTTTAGCAGTATGTCTCTCCTTTCAGATGTATCTTCAATATATATTCTGTTGGAGATGACTTTTAGGAAACATCTAAAATAATTTAGTGGCCCACAGATCTGCTTCATGATATGGAATTTATCTTGGAAAATTCGTCTTATGTGTTCGTCCCATGTAATATTGCTTGCAAAAGACTTAAACAGGTGTCTATATATCTTCCCTGTTGTAATTAAGTGCAAAATTATTTTAGATGTATACAAGACATTTGCAATGTACATGTTCTTTACCATGACGTGGCTTCTATGCGCCAGAGCCGCACGGACCAAACAAAACGGCCATACTCAAGTTGTGCCACATCAGCAAAAAAGTAAAAGCTCTTATAAGTAACTACCAACACAACCACAACCCAAGTTAGACCGTTTTGAATCTGATTTTTTTTTTTTTGAAATTGAGGTGACGTGGGGAAAGCTTCGTAGGGCCATTTTGTTTGGTATGTACCCAGTAGCGGAGCCAGGATTTTGTTAAAGATTGGGCATTGGCCCACCCTCACCCCTTCCTAGCTCCGCCACTGTTTGTGCGGCCCTCGCGCATAGAAGCCACTCCCGTACCGTGAGTAATGCATTGCCACATTGAAGCCTTTGAGACCATACCTAGTAAGTTCACGAATGATTCACAAACCAGACGAATTATCCATGAATACAAATTAAACAACGATCTTCTAAAAGAATCTGAATTATTTGCAAACTATTGTGTGAACTATTCACTGTATGGACCTTAAAGCTCATTCTGTAAATGCAAAAGATGCCATCAAATTATTATTAATATTATTATTTAATCGATGAAATTTTAGACGAATTTATGAATGGAAACACGAATACTCGAACTTTCCCAGTACCGTATTTTTCTCGAACTCCGAATAAGTGACTATGTTTGAGACCATGGGTTCGAACCCGCTACGCACCGAATCTGAAGAGTTCTCGCCAAAAATTAAAAACTTTTCTGGAAAGCAGAGACGTCATTTTTTTAAGGAATGATGCCAAATAGTTGTTATAATGGCTGTTCTTGGTGACGAAAGTACATAGAGATTGCCATCCAAACTAAAAGTAAGAGAAACGATAGAAAACTGGGGAAGAAAAGAAAGGAAGTGATGGATGAAGAAGATGGAAATCATAAAGTTAAAGAGTAGAATTTTGCTGACGGACCACAGTGTGAGCCAAACACATTCCCCGACTAAAGCATTTGCAAAAATTGGTTGCATTCGGCACTCAAACAGCATAATGGACTGGGGCGTTACCGTTTTTTCCATTATAACGGCTGTTATAATAGATTGTAACGCACAGAGAGAGAAATGGGAAAATAATAGAAATAACAAAAAATAACAGTGTTGAAATTTAAATTTTGAATAAATTGAGGTCAAATGAGGCAGATTGAGTGGCTGAAATCTAACCGTCCACATTAGATCGATGGGTTTGATCTCAACCACTCTTTATCTAACCATCCACATTAGATTGATGGATAAAATAAGAGAATACAACTGAGTTGTTTTGATATATGCGTGGGTGGCCCGTGCCCGCTGCACTTTCCAACAAAGTGTTTGTCAAAATCGGGTGATAGTTAATCTCAGCCATTGATATGAAGCATAGTAGATCTCAGCCACTCATTATTGAGGCCATATAAGATAAGAGGGGTATAAGAAAACCATTAAATGTCCGTTAAATTCTATTTTTTTTAAAATTTTAATTTCTAAATTTTGAATTATGAATTTCAACACCACTTTTTCCGCTAAAATCATTAAAATCCATTTTCTATTTTTTCCCCTGGCCATTTCAATCCGTTTTAACGGTAACACCCCTCTCGAGGCATAAAAAGTGGGGCTCCTAAGCCTAGGGGTACCAATTTTACCCGTTTATCAGGAACCGAAACAGAACCGGATCCGGTTCCACATTTTTGGGAACTGATTAAAAAGTAATCGGAACCAGAACCGAAACAACAATAACGGTTCCAATTCTGGGTAGCCTAATATGGACCCGAAACTGATAAGAACCGGAACCGAACCGATAAGAACCGGTACCAATAAATAAATATAATGTAAATATTGTCATATTCTCAAATTTGGCCCAATATACCCAGAACCAGAATCGGAAGGTTTCGGTTCTGAATCCATCACTTTGAGAACGGGAACCGTTAAGGAACCAAACTGATAAGAATCGGAAACATTGCTCCGGTTCTGGTCACCTTAGGAACTGAACTAGAACCGACCCATTGACACCCCTACCTGAGCCTGACCCTTGGGCTATATGTAAATCCAACCCATTTCATTCATTATATGTAGGTAAACAGTAGGTGACCCGTGCCTACGGCACTCATCGACAAAGCGTTTGTCAAAATTGGGTGTGAGTGGCTGAGATCCACCGTCCATTTGGTGTGATAAGATCTCGGCCATCCTTTATGAAGCCGGATAAGAGGGGGAGACAATCGTCCTGTTTTATTATATAGATGCTTTTAGAACATGTAACTTAGTTTTATATTTGCTGTTGAGAACGGGAGATATACGAAGCCACACATTCGACGTGAAGCAAAATCAAACCGTTTCCTGTACCGTCAAAGTCAAACCCAGCAGCATTTGGAGTTTGTTGTAGAGAATGTGATGAAGGTTATGGTGGGGGACCACGCCATCATGGTTGTGGAAGGTCGCCACCATGTTACGATGTTCGTGGAAGGCTGCCATGCTGTAGACTGTAATGATTATGGAAGAAATAAGGGTTCTGTGGGTGGATGTGATTACTTTAGTGAAGAAAATCCTTCGTCGTGCTCTATCATGTAACTTTATGTTAGGGGTATATTGATGGCCCTGATTTCTTTATCATGCAAGGGTATGTGTAAGAGTGGATTTGCTATTTCTCTTTTGAACAAGTTAAGGGAGGTCGAGGAAACCTCCAAAAGACCAAGACAGGGACCTTAAAGTGCAGCATTTAATAATCACTCACTTTACATGGTTCAAAGTCTCGGCCGATCTCGTACGTATAGATCTGGATCGGAGCCCACCGATCCGATCCAAACCAGGCAGTCTCGCCAGAGATACTATTTCAGAAAGGAGTTCCACTTTGTCTTGGACGAGATGGGCCGATCCCGTTCTGGATCGGAGCCCACCGATCCAGCCACTTTGAAGACAGATTTGAAAACAAAAGTGCGACTAACTTTCTTAGACTGATAAAAAGTCTAAGGTTTTCTCTCATGAAGAAAAGTGTTTGACTTGGATTTTCCCTAAACAAGCATGAATGATCACTACGTTTTCAATAGGTAATTGGTGTTCTCTAAGCTCCTTATATGTGAGGCAAGAGTTTGTCAAGTTGCTCATACTGTGGTCCGTTGTGTGGGCCATGTGGCACACTCTTGGAGACTATTGACCGAATGGATGTTTGACCCATCCTTAAGTCAGTGGTTTCTAAGAGTGTGTCATGTTGCTCATACTGTGGTTCGTCATCAACGTTGATGAGGCCCCTACAACCACTCTAGTCTCCATAAAGTGGAGAATCATTTGGGAGATCTTAGCTTGACATTTTGTAATGTAAGTGGCTTGCCTCTGGCCGGGCTGATGAGGCCCGTAAGCTACTCGGGTCGGGCCATGGGCGATCTTATTTAATGTCCAGTGACATGGTGAACGTTAGAAAAAGTCCAGATCATAGCGTAATGGCTAAATCCAGGGAGACAGATCCTATTGATCGAGATCAGGATCCAGCCCTATCAGCTAGGGGTGTCGATTTTACCCGATTTAACCGGAACCGAACCGGAACCGGAACCGAAAACACCGGTTCCGGTACCACATTTTTGGGAACTGATTAAAAAGAACCGGAATCGGAACCGAACCAGAAACTAATGGTTACGCTTCCGGTACTCTAATATGGAACAAAAACCGATAAGAACCAGAACCGAACCGATAAGAACCGGAACCAATATATAAATATAGTGTAAAAATTCTCCTATTACCAAGATTGGACCCGTTATACCCGAAACTGGAATCGGAACTGACAAAAACTACATAATCGGTTCCGGTTCTGGTACCATCACTTTGAGAACCGGAACCGTTTGTTCCGGTTCTGGTCACCTTAGGAACCGAACCGGAACCGACCCGTTGACACCCCTACTATCAGCCCATAAAATATTACATTTTAAAATCGAAACATGGGCTGGGCCTTCAAGCTCCATTTCAGGCTTGAAAGCGAGCCTACGGCCCGACCTTAGCCCAGCCCATGAAACATTATTTCTGGTCTAGCTGTGGGCTTATTTTTTGAACCCAGGCCCGACCCAACTTATTTACAGGCCAAGTTGGACTGGGCTTGAAGGCCCAGACAATGAAATATTATTTTGGGTCGGGCTGCGGGATTATATTTGAACCCAGGCCTGACCCAACTTATTTACGGCCATGCTGGGCCGGGCTGAACTTTGGACCGGTCCAGACTTAACCCAAGATAAACAGGCGGGGCCACAGACCAAATTGTCATCCCTAAGAAAACATAGTTAACAAATCAGGTGGATTCGAGCAAATAACAATATTCTCTGAGCTCCTCTTTCAGTTATTAAGTTTATTGCAAATTTAAATTCAAATTTTGAATTTTGGCATCGTTTTTTCTCTCTCCAATTTTTCTGTTATTTTCGTTTTTGCCCGTGCATTACAATCCGTTATAGGTCCGTTATACCGTTATAACGGCCCTTTTCAAACCTTGCATACAACAACTAAATTATCATTTTATATTTTGGTATCTGAAGCTATGCCCCTCCAAACTTGCCCCTTCAGTTGCTAAATTTCCTTCGGATCGCTCTACGGGAACCCACGCCTTTCGGCTGGGCACCCCACTTGGACTAAAATACCCCCCAACCCCTTCTCTTTGTTTGGGAACCCATACAACCCAACACCTTCTCTCTCTCTCTCTCTCTCTCTCTCTCTCTCTCTCTCTCTCTCTCTCTCTCTCTCTCTCTCGGGTTTTTAGCCTCGACGGTGTTGTACTGCCGTGGAGACTAAAGGCGAGAGAGAGAGAGAGAGAGAGTGTGTGTGTCACGCCCCGAATCCGGGCACCCAAATCAAACCCGAATGCCTATGGATCAACCCGTTTACCCAAGATCCAGGGTGTGATAAAAATAAAATGTTCAAAAAAGAAATAAAACAACAAGAATTACCGTCGTGATTGATGGATAACAGCTCAACTCCAGTAATCAAAATAATGCGGAAGTGTAAACAAGTTATTATGTTGAAATAACCAAAGTCAAAATCAAAGTTAAACTTTTAATTTTTGTCAAAATCATTAATTATGGTCTTTATAATTACCTAATATTTATATAAAACATCTTTTGTGAAAGCACTTAAGTCCAAACACTCATTTAAGATAGTTTTGAAATTTATTTTCGCGGTTGTAAGAAAAATGGTCAACTTTTGATCAAAATTCAAAGTATGTCAAAAAATTATTTTCTTTAAAAATCATAAGAGACAACTTTAACAAATACATTTTGGCCAAAAATGACGTTTTATAGTTCTTTTAGTGGTTTTACAATTATTCGCAGTTTTATAAAAGTGACCGGCAAAACTCAGTCGGTTGATTTTTTTCTAACTTAATCGTATGATTCGATGATTAATTTAAAACGGAATCTCAAAATATAAATTAAAATATTTCAATAAATCTCAACATGAACAAATCATTTTTTTTTGACAATATCCACAAACCTTAAGAAAAAATAAAACAAAATAATCTTAATCCTCAAACTCCATCTCATCCATGGTGTCTTCCCCGTCAATGGTTCATCTTCATCTTCTTTTTATGAAATCTAAAATTTTGTTCGGTATAAACCGTTAGCTTTCGCCCAGTACATTCCACAGGATAATCACACGTTTATAATTCATTTAATTTAAACACATGCATAGATTAAGAGCACATGGGATACATAATCAAATATATAAAAATATGATGATGATGATGATGATGATCCGATTGAATAAACCCAAAAATCCATTTCACACATTCAATTTTTTTTTTCACAAGTCCAACCCGTAGGTTCTTCTGCAGGGGTTTGGGGTCTTTCACCCTAGGGCACCGAGCCCTTGTTAATTCTTTAGGGTTCCTCTGGGCCGTAGAGCCTATGCGCACTCCCGACTAATTCAAACCTTCGGGCCGCAGAACCTATGCGCACTCCCGACTAAGTCAAACCTTCGGGCCGCAGAGCCTATGCGCACTCCCGACTAAGTCAAACCTTCGGGCCGCAGAGCCTATGCGCACTCCCGACTAAGTTAAACCTTCGGGCCGCAGAACCTATGCACACTCCCATTTAATACCATACTTCCGGGCCGCAGAGCCTATGCGCACTCCCGTCTAATACCCAATGAGAATGCCTCATTATGATGATGAATAATATAATCATTTAGCAAGATAATCAAAAACACAAGCCACGAAGATCTAAACTCGTAAAATCATATAACAATAATTTAAAATAAATAAATCATAAACTAGAAGAGAATATCCGTACCTATCTAGTTCTAGAACTTAGAACTAGAATCTCCAACACCAAGAACAAGAAGAAACTCTAAAGAGTTTAGAGAGCAAGAGAGAGATCAAGAGAATTGGTGAATTGATATGAGGGCGGGAGGTCCTATTTATAATAGTTCATAGGGAAAAACTTCCAAATATAAGCTTTATAGTTTTAGCAAGTATAATTGAAACTTTCTATTTTGTAAAAAGATTCTTTAAAGAGACTTTATTTTAATTAATTTTCGTAACATTAAAAGGGCTGGTTTTTATAACTCATTAAATGACTTATTTTAAAATGGTTATGGGCTAAAAATGGGCCTAAGGCCTATGGTTATCAAGTAAGCTTTAAATAAAATAGTTTTTGGGCCTAAAAGATCTCTAAATTAACCCGAAAGGCCTGCTCAAATAAGTAAACTCAATCAACATGCAAACAAGAAATAATAACAAAATTTATCAACGATTACTTATTAAATTTATAAAAGATAATAAAAATTATTTAAAATATTTTTAATTTAAAGTTCTTTTAAAATTATATTTTGTTTTTTTTAAATATCAAAATGTGATAAGAATCTCAAATGCTCCAATGGTGATAACATGTTGATTAGAAATGCCAAGGTGTCATTTATCATTTAAAAATATTATTTTTTAAAATAACCCATTATTTAAAATTATGATCTTATTTAATTTAGTTGGTTATCTAGTACACAGAATGTCCCTACATTACCACAGTACAAGTACACATGTATAAAAATTGATTTCAGTGTCATTAAAATAAAATTTCATACGTGTCATGATATAAAAGTTCTTACTAAATTTTCGAATTTTATTTTTACGTGACATTATAGCATGTTGTAGATAAAGAATAAGGTTCAAAAAATTTTGAGATGCCAATTTTTATTATTTTATAGTTAATTTACACTAATACCCTTGAATAAAAGTTCAGGGTATTACAACCTACCCCCCTTAAAGAAATTTAGCATTAACTATGCTGTTACTGTGCACTCTGATCCTAGATTTTTTTAAATACTTTTATTAAGTGTCAACTATAGTGTCACCTAGGTGTGTCAATTATGAAAAGTTCAAATTATGCGAAAAACTTAATTAACAAATCAAGAATATAAGAGTTCTACATAAGATATTTAAGTTTGCATGAGTCATCCTATATTTTTATGTCACTACGTTCTGATCTTATAATTTATAATTAATCATGCACCAATCAATTATGCATAGACCCATTACACACAAATCCCTAGGTGTCTAAAGCCTATGCTCTAATACCATTCTGTCACGCCCCGAATCCGGGCACCCAAATCGAACCCGAATGCCTATGGATCAGCCCGTTTACCCAAGATCTAGGGTGTGATAAAAATAAAATATTCAAAAAAGAAATAAAACAACAAGAATCACCGTCGTGATTGATGGATAACAGCTCAACTCCAGTAATCAAAATAATGCGGAAGTGTAAACAAGTTATTATGTTGAAATAACTAAAGTTAAAATCAAAGTCAAACTTTTAATTTTTGTCAAAATCATTAATTATGGTCTTTATAATTACCTAATATTTATATAAAACATCTTTCGTAAAAGCACTTAAGTCCAAACATTCATTTAAGATAGTTTTGAAATTTATTTTCGCGGTTGTAAGAAAAATGGTCAACTTTTGATCAAAATTCAAAGTATGTCAAAAAATTATTTTCTTTAAAAATCATAAGAGACAACTTTAACAAATACATTTTGGCCAAAAATGACGTTTTATAGTTCTTTTAGTGGTTTTACAATTATTCGCAGTTTTATAAAAGTGACCGGCAAAACTCAGTCGGTTGATTTTTTTCTAACTTAATCGTATGATTCGATGGTTAATTTAAAACGGAATCTCAAAATATAAATTAAAATATTTCAATAAATCTCAATATTAACAAATCAATTTTTTTTTGGCAATATCCACAAACCTTAAGAAAAAATAAAACAAAATAATCTTAATCCTCAAACTCCGTCTCATCCATGGTGTCTTCCCCGTCAATGGTTCATCTTCATCTTTTTTTTATGAAATCTGAAATTTTGTTCGGTATAAACCGTGAGCTTTCGCCCAGTACATTCCACAGGATAATCACACGTTTATAATTCATTTAATTTAAATACATGCATAGATTAAGAGCACATGGGATACATGATCAAATATATAAAAATATGATGATGATGATGATGATGATGATCCGATTGAATAAACCCAAAAATCCATTTCACACATTCAATTTTTTTTTTCACAAGTCCAACCCGTAGGTTCTTCTGCAGGGGTTTGGGGTCTTTCACCCTAGGGCACCGAGCCCTTATTAATTCTTTAGGGTTCCTCTGGGCCGCAGAGCCTATGCGCACTCCCAGCTAAATCAAATCCTTCAGGCCGCAGAGCCTATGCGCACTCCTGACTAATTCAAACCTTCGGGCCGCAGAACCTATGCGCACTCCCGACTAAGTCAAACCTTCGGGCCGCAGAGCCTATGCGCACTCCGGACTAAGTTAAACCTTTGGGCCGCAGAACCTATGCGCACTCCCGTTTAATACCATACTTCTGGGCCGCAGAGCCTATGCGCACTCCCGTCTAATACCCAATGAGAATGCCTCATTATGATGATGAATAATATAATCATTTAGCAAGATAATCAAAAACACAAGCCACGAAGATTTAAACTCGTAAAATCATATAACAATAATTTAAAATAAATAAATCACAAACTAGAAGAGAATATCCGTACCTATCTAGAATCTCCAACACTAAGAACAAGAAGAAACTCTAAAGAGTTTAGAGAGCAAGAGAGAGATCAAGAGAATTGGTGAATTGATATGAGGGCGGGAGGTCCTATTTATAATAGTTCATGGGGAAAAACTTCCAAATATAAGCTTTATAGTTTTAGCAAGTATATTTAAAACTTTCTATTTTGTAAAAAGATTCTTTAAAGAGACTTTATTTTAATTAATTTTCGTAACATTAAAAGGGGTGGTTTTTATAACTCATTAAATGACTTATTTTAAGATGGTTATGGGCTAAAAATGGGCCTAAGGCCTATGGTTATCAAGTAAGCTTTAAATAAAATAGTTTTTGGGCCTAAAAGATGTCTAAATTAACCCGAAAGGCCTGTTCAAATAAGTAAACTCAATCAACATGCAAACAAAAAATAATAACAAAATTTACCAACGATTACTCATTAAATTTATAAAAGATAATAAAAATTATTTAAAATATTTTTAATTTCAAGTTCTTTTAAAATTATATATATATATATATATATATATATTTTAAAATATCAAAATGTGATAAGAATCTCAAATGTTCCAATGGTGATAACATGTTGATTAGAAATGCCAATGTGTCATTTATCATTTAAAAAATATTATTTTTTAAAATAACTCATTATTTAAAATTATAATCTTATTTAATTTAGTTGGTTATCTAGTATACAGAATGTCCCTATATTACCACAGTACAAGTACACATGTATAAAAATTGATTTCAGTGTCATTAAAATAAAATTTCCTACGTGTCATGATATAAAAGTTTTTACTAATTTCTCGAATTTTATTTCTACGTGACATTATAGCATGTTATAGATAAAGAATAAGGTTCAAAAAAATTTGGGATGCCAATTTTTATCATTTTATAGTTAATTTATACTAATACCATTGAATAAAAGTTTAGGGTATTACAGAGAGAGAGAGAGAAAGTAGTAGAGAGGGAGATACAGTAAAGAGCCTAGTTAGTAATTCTGCATGCTATACACGTATTATACCCGAATAGTAAGTTCTTTTTAAACAACGTATATATTGAATTGTATGGATTATACTCCATTTTTTCTCTAAAATCGATTAAAACACGTATTTCCATTTTTTTCAATAAACTTTCCAATAATACTTCAAATTCAGCACGTGGGGGACGATTTCTAATCTTAGAGATCAATGTCCTGCACTTTTTTTATCTGGACGATCTCCAATCTCAGTTGAAAATCAGCCTGATTGGTGATTTTTAGTCATAAGATTTTTGTACCCACCCCGAAATAATGACCCAGTCTCATGGTTGAAAAATCAACCCATGAAAAAGACTAAAATGTGATGGATATAAAGCACTAATCATGCTAATGTTTGGTTGGTATGTCCACTTGGGGATGGGTCTAACATCCATACTATCAATGGTCTATAAATATGTTCTATGTAAAATTTTTTATATATGTGATTTTTTATTATGCCTGGCTGCACCTAAAAATAGACCATATATACACATATATACACGAATTTTTGGTGCCGAACACTTTATACTAAATCGTATTATACACAAATTATTCTCGAACTGTTTTTTTTCCCGTTTCCCATTTATTTGACCGTTTTTTTACCTTATTACAAAATTTTCTAAACGGATTATATTCGTACTATTCCCGTCCCGAATTTTTTCCGTATGCAGAATTGCTAACTAGGGTAGAGAGAGAGAGGGAGAAAACGAAGAAGAAGGGGTTGGGTTGTGTGGGCGCCCAAACAAAGGAGAAGGGGTCGGGGGAGGGTATTTTGGTCCAAGTGGGGTGCCCAGCAGAAAGGCATGGGTGCCCATAGAGCGACCCATCTCCAAAACTGTTTTTATTTAGCAAATATTGGAATTTGTTTGAAACTTTCCTATTTTATTGCTTCTTCCAAAAACGTCCATACTATCACTCACGTGCTCAATATAAGAGTAGTATCATTTCAAATGCGGAAGCAGCATTTTGGTAGTCTCCGCAGCCATCTGGGCTAACTGGCCGCATGGATGTTTAGCCCACCCTTAATAGACATGCATACCAAAAATCAGCCTGTTAGATGATTTTTATCCATTGGTTTTAGTACAAAAATAATGGAGGCATTCAACAGCTAGAACGCCTAAAAAGTGCTAAATTCTAATGGTTATAGAATACCAATGAGGGTGATTTTTGGTTTGTTTATCCAACGGGTGGGATAAACATCCATGAGGTCAGTGGGTCCATATTACAGCGATAAGTAACCAAAATGGTGCTTCCACATTTGAAACAGTTTCAGGCATACCTTATTTATATCTTTTTCCATATATATATGGGACATTTTCTTGGAGCAAGACTTGCCTGACCACCCACAATAGAAGCCACGTGGAAATTTATTAGAGGATACTGACCCTATAGATGTTTGGCCAATCCCTAGGTGGACCTACAAACCCAAAATCAACCTGATCAATAATTTCTAAGCGTTAGTTGAAGTCATTTTCGTTGGTTGATTTTAAGGAATTTGAGCACTATTTACCATTATTTCCGTATAAAGATCCAACGGTTTGAAATCATTAGTCAGGCTGATTTTGGTTTGTACGTCCCCTTACAAACTGGTCAAACATCTATAGGGTCAGTATCCTCTAATAAATTGCCACGTGGCTTATATTGTGGGTGGTCAGGCAAGTCTTGCTCATTTTCTAGTAAATGTCACTTTCAAAGTGTTGTAAGCCAAGAGCCCGTACAGAGTACAGAGTCTACAGATTACGGTGTCTACAATAAGCTCAAATCACCCTGATTGGTAATCCCTACCATTAGATAGTAGTACGTGATTCCAGTCGTTGGATTCAACCATTTTTTTTATACCAACGGCTGAAATCATAAAACAAGTTTTGGCATGAGTCAGCGAGACTCCGGATGGCAGCGGTGAGTAACATAAATGGCGCTACGCACAAAAAGCGTCAGGTATACCGTATACCTTGTTACATCATGACTACAAAAATAAATAAATAAAATAAAATAACTTCTTACATCACGATTCACGACCCCTACAAAAATCCAGAGTAGAATGACCACAATATGAGCCATTTGGCACATTCTTAAAGGATATACAAACCGTATGGATGTTTGGCCTATCCCTAGGTGGACCTACATACCAAAAATCAGCCGGATTAGTGATTTCAATCCTTTGGATTGTCGTACTAATCAGGCTAAATTGTTGTCCGTAGGTCTGCTTAGATTGGGCCAAACATCCACACCGTTATAGATCTCTAAAAACATGCCACGTGGCTCATACGGTGGTAGTCCGTCAGCAAATTTATACTCCAAAATCGGTATCTTCATTCATCTACCATCAAACGACCGCAGACCCAAACCAAGCACTGATCCCATTCCCATCACATCAACACGGCATAATGCATCCAATATACCCAGAAAAATTGTTGGATCAGGTAATATACCCAGACGATGCCGTGCGCTGATGCTTGGGACCCAGCTGCCATTTTACCATCAGAGCAGTATTTAGGCAAGGAAGTATCATCTTTCATACTCTTTAGCAGTACCTTAATTACACCTTTATTTAAAGATTGATAATGTGTAAGAGGTTCTAAATTTTCAAATGATAATTCTATGATGTTTGGAGAAGCATTGAAGCTGATGTTTCTTATCGTTCTAAAACGTTCCATGAGATCTTAAATCATCACTAAAAATGTGGGGCCACCCATATATTTATGTAGCCAATAATCACATCAATATCTTAATCGTCCAATCTTTTTTTTTTTTTTTTTGCAAGCCTTAATCAAGAGGTTATGGGATACGCATACGGTCTGCATGCGCATGGGGAGAACCACATATTTGTAAGTGTGAATTGAGATTTGACAATCGGCCACATGCTGCAGAGTAGAAATTGTGCAATTATAGACGAACATGACATTGTGATGAACCTCAACGTCAGGGGCACGTGTCATCATAAGCTTAGCTTAGAGTGTATGTTCCTTCCACGTTCCTTTTTCATCCAATGGACCCTCATGCATTCTTCAAAGTTAAGGTATCATTTGGACAAGTGGCACACATGCATGCATATCTCTGGATCCACCGTGTCTGATTCAAGCATGTTTTTTGGAGATCGATACTATATCGAACCCATAGAAGTCATCAATCAAACTGATATTTGGTTTGTGTATCCTCCAATGGGTGGACTAAACATCCATGCGGTTAGTGGGCCCATTACAAAGCTTTAGGTAGGCAACTGCCCCGCCGGAGCCAATTAGCGTGAATGGCAATTATAGATAGACGAACATCATATCATGATGTCACATAAAAGACGTCAGGGTCTGTTGTCCTCATATGATTGGTAAAGAGTGTGCATCCTTTCACGTTCCTTATTTAAGTCTGATCTTTCTTATATTCGAATTCATCATTTCTATCAGTAGTTCTTCATTCTTCTTTTTATCTGAAGTTGGGGGAGTTCAGATCTTCATCGCTTTGGCAATGGCAGAGAAAGTCTGTAAATCCCTTTTTATATTTGAAAATTTATATATTTCGATCAGTTTTTAACTTGAGTTTTCTAAATTTTGTTGTTTTAATTCTGTTACATGCAGATTTCAACCTTGGTGTTGAAGGTTGATCTTAATTGCTGTAAATGCTACAAGAAGATCAAAAAAATTCTATGTAAATTTGGTTGTGGTGAGTTCTCTCTTTACTCTCTTAAGCTTTTAGAACGCGTAATTAAAAAAAGAAAGTAACTTAGTTTTATATTTTGCTATTCAATTTTGAGAACGAGAGATATACAGAGCCAGACATTCGACGTGAAGCAAAATACAGTGACAATCTCTGGTCCCTTCGATCCCAACAAGTTGAAAAAGAAATTACTCTGCAACACAGGGGATTGTATAAAAAGTATCAATGAGCCGCCGCCTCCTCCACCACCGCCGCCGCCGCCAGTGGAAAAGACAGTTCCTGTTCTGATGCTAGAGCCAAAGATAGTTAATGTACCGATTCCTGAAGCGAGGCACCCAGCACCATTTGTGGTCTGTTGTCATGGTGGGGG
Organism: Euptelea pleiosperma; assembly: GCA_035048495.1. Taxonomy (NCBI): domain Eukaryota; kingdom Viridiplantae; phylum Streptophyta; class Magnoliopsida; order Ranunculales; family Eupteleaceae; genus Euptelea; species Euptelea pleiosperma. Next base: position 3,572,467 of record CM068545.1, read on the forward strand.
ACCATGCTATCGATGTTATGGAAAGCCAGCACCAGGTTATGATTTTTGTGGAAGGCCACCATGCTATGATGGTTATGGAATCTGTCGGGTTTATGTGAGTGGTTGTGATTACTTTTGTGAAGAAAATCCTTCGTCATGCTCAATCATGTAATGGTTCAAATTTTCTTATTTTAGGGTTACATATAAAGGTTGTGTGTTAGGGTTATATGGGTGGTCCTGTCATGCATTTGCTCTCTCTCTCTCTCTCTCTCTTTTGAATAAGTTAGGTTTGAGGATTATTAGGGTTAGGGTTACACGTACAAGGAAGTTAGTTAAGAGAATCCAAAAGCATTGTACGTAACTAAGTTGAGCATCTTGAATAATGAATTATCCTTCTTTAAAGGGGTTTGAATTGTGTATGAAAAATGGTGATAAAGATGTTCCAAAGTGACAATGGACAGCCCAACTATATTGAGGAATGTGGTAAGCTTGCTTTTCTTGTTGAGTGTGCCTGTGGTCCACCTTATCAGCTGGACAGCCGCTGTCCTACAGCGGAGGATCGACAGCATGAGAGATTGGCACGTACATGGACATGGCTTTACCAGGGATCTAGGAGAACAGGTTTCCCAAGTTTATTTTCTTTGCATATGTTTTTGCTAAGTGCCCATTTTGTTATCAACCATCTTTGGCGCTTCATGATCGTTCACTTCAGATGCAAATAAACAACTATCAACACTTCCAGAGGCCGAAGAGAAGAGAAAGAAGATGGATTCATGCGTGAAGATTACAGAATATAGAATCGGGACTGTCGTCTCGAGTTTTGAAACCCAATCTCAGGTTACCTCTTCTAGTCTGGAAACCCTAACCTAAGCATTCTAAATTTCTTCTCATTAGAGAGAGTGTGAGATTCTTTTAAGCTGAAAATCTGCTTCAATGACGGGTGTTGAGATTATTGTCTTCGTTATCTTTTGCACAAGCGTAGGGGAAGATTGAACTATGAAGAACAAGAAATTAATGGAACCTCCCTAATCATGAAGATAATGGCATGAAATTTGTTCGCAGATACTAATGACTAAGAAGGGGTAAGATTGACATTTAAATTTTTTGAAAATCTGTAGTCTACAAATGCTCTTGTGAGAAATTTTTTTGTTGGTAATGTGAGTTGCAGGATAAAATTCTTTATCTATTCTAGTCTCCTTGTTCATCTCTATGCTCTCTCAGTTTTTAAGGACTGGAGGTGGCTAACGTGATTTAATGTTGTTGGCTCATGGGTGATGGGTTGTGTTGGGTCAGAAAATAGAAAGAGAAATATTATTAAGATAGAGAAGAGAAAGGGGAAGATGGTTTTTACTTTTTACTTTTTATTTCACTTCGCTGATTTATCGGTGTAGGATGCCAATATGGTGAAACTTGTTCTCCCAATTTTCCCTTCTACATACAGCTACGTGTCATCTTATAATGACGCCACTGATGAAACTTGAACAACTCAACTGGACTAAAGATTAATTCTTTCTAGTTTCTCCCAGTGTTTTGAAAACTCAACTCGACTCGAAAGTCTACCGAGTTGAGTTAACTCGAAGACTTGAACTTAACCATAAGGCCCTGCTTGGTTCACAGCAAATTGAGTGCAATGCACACACTTGCCACAATTTTGGGATTGAAAGTGATTGGTTGGAAGTGTGCAATGAACTGCCGTGCAAGTGGTTGACAAGCCCTTGCAAAGTCCTTAACAAAATAGATGCAAGGAAGTGCAGCCCAAAAACTGCTGCAAGCAAGTGCATTGTGTTAGCTCAACATTTTTTTTTTCAAAAAAAAAATAATAATAATAATAATAATAACAACAACAACAACCACAGTTATTATTTTTTATTATTATTATTATTATCTTTTTATTTTTTATTTCTTTATTTTTTTGTTTTCTATTTTTCACATAGAAGATGAATCAATGGCTAATTTTTTGTGAGGATGATCTCTTTGGCGAGGAGATCATCCTCACAAAAATTCAAATCATTCCAATATTCATAGACTGGTTTAGAAGTCGAAGAATTATGGACTGTCTATTTTCACCGTGTAACTTGAAAACCACATTTGAGGGGGTTAGAAATTTCAGATTGTGCTGATTTTTTGTGGGGGTGATCTATATGGTGAGGAGATCATCCTCACCAAAAATCAGCCATTCATTCATCTTCTATGTGGGTACACCAAAATGATTGTCCCCCGATCCTGACCCTTTTTTATATAGCTGGTCGGGGTCCCTTAACCCCAAGGTTTCCCCTCCAAAACAATAATAATAATAATAATAATAATAATAATAATAATAATAATAATAATAATAATAATAATAATAACAATGAGAATAAAATAATAACAATAATAATTATAATCAAGGTTTAAAAGGGGCCGTTATAAAGGTATAACGGACTTGGGGCGTTATCATTTTTTCCGTTATAAGTGCCGTTGTAATGAATTTTAACGTTCAGTGGCAAAAAGGAAAAATAACAGGTAAAATGGAAAAAAATGGCATTGAAATTCAAATTTTCAAATTTGAATAAATGAAAATAACAGAAATAACGGCCGTTTTTTTTTTTACAAAAATTTTCAGAAAATAACGGTCATTATAACAGGAAAAAAATGAAAAATAACGTCAGTTATAATGAAAATAAAAGCGTTATTTTTAAGTATTTTAACCGTACATAACATAACGGGGGAGGTCTAAATCCGTTACAATAATAATTTTATTGTGCACTTTTTTTGTAAAATCAAGAAATAAAATAATCTATTGCATTCATTTGCAATGCATTATCAACCAATCAGCTAAATTTCATTTGCATCTATTTACATGGCGTGAACCACACAATTGTAAATGACTTACATGGCAAGTGATTGCAACACAATTTATTGTATTTACACTAAAGTGCAAAATGCACCCAAGTGCAGCGAACCAAGCAGGGCCTAAGTAACTCGACTCTGTTATTTTATTAATATTATATGCATATATTACTGTTAATATATAAATATCTTATTTTTCTAAGCAGAATTTATAAGATTTGGTTGAGTTTGAGTTGACAAGAGATTCAAGAAACATATTTGGTGCGTCGATTATAAAAACAATGTTACGTTGGTTTTTTCTTTTTTTCAGAAAAACAACTCATTCGATTCGAGTTCATGCCGAGTCGAGTCAACTCAAAATTCGGCCGAGTTTCATGTTGACTCGACGAGTTTTAAAACACTGGGTCACTTTCCCCTTCCTTGAATTGCACTTTTACAATTTGACTTGCCTCACCCATTTAGTTGAGGCATTTCTTCAACCCTTCCCATCTTGTGACACATGGAGGAGAGGGCAAGGGCAACCAAGAGAGCAAGTTGAATTTGAAAGATAAACATATATAAATCATAGCTCAGGCTCCGAGGACCCCCTCTTTTGACCTCTATCGGGAGTCGGACTCAGGCCGTGGATTTCAAGAATCCAATGGTAGTTGATAGCACTGAGCTGGCATTCATTTAGTGAATTGAAAAAAGTGAATGCCAGCTCAGTGCTATCAACCACGATGTATTCTTGGAATCCACGGCTCCCAAGAGGGATCAAAAAAAGGGGGGCTCCAGAGCCTCACCAATAAGTCGCAGGTTCCTTGTCTTCTACCTCCTAATCAACGCACTTACCCTCCAAATTCCTCCTTGATGGATACATGTCATCAAGGAATATCGTATGGTTACGTCTCAGTTTAGCAGTGTATTTCTCTCCTTTCAGATGTATCTTCAATATATATTCTGTTGGAGATGACTTTTAGGAAACATCTAAAATAATTTAGTGACCCACAGATCTGCTTCATGATATGGAATTTATCTTGGAAAATTTTCTTATGTGTTCGTCCCATGTAATATTGCTTGCAAAAGACTTAAACAGGTGTCTATATATCTTCCTGTTATAATTAAGTGCAAAATTATTTTAGATGTGAACAAGACATTTGCAATGTACATGTTCTTTACCATGGCATGGCTTCTATGCGCCAAGGCCGCACGGACCAAACAAAACGGCCATGCTCAAGTTGTGCCACATCAGCAAAAAAGCAAAAGCTCTTGTAACTACCAACACAACCACAACCCGAGTTAGTCGGTTTTGAATCTGATTGTTTTTTTTTCGAAATTGAGGTGATGTGGGGAAAGCTCCGTAGGGCCATTTTGTTTGGTATGTACGCAGTAGTGGAGCCAGGATTTTGTTAAAGGTTGGGCAATGGCCCACCCTCACCCCTTCCTAGCTCCACTGCTGTTTGTGCGGCCCTCGCGCATAGAAGCCACTCCCGTACCTTGAGTAATGCATTGCCACATTGAAGCCTTTGAGACCATACCTAGTAAGTTCACGAATGATTCACAAACCGGACGAATTATCCATGAATACGAATTAAACAACGATCTTCTAAAAGAATCTGAATTATTTGCAAACTATTGTGTGAACTATTCACTGTATGGACCTTAAAGCTCATTCTGTAAATGCAAAAGATGCCATTAAATTATTATTAATATTATTATTTAATTGATGAAATTTTAGACGAATTTATGAATGGAAACACGAATACTCGAACTTTCACAGTACCGTATTTTTCTCGAAATCCGAATAATTGACTATGTTTGAGACCATGGGTTTGAACCCACTACGCACCGAATCTGAAGAATTCTCGCCAAAATTAAGAAAAAAAAACTTTTCTGGAAAGCAAAGACATCATTTTTTTAAGGAATGATGCCAAATAGTTGTTATAATGGCTGTTCTTGGTGAAGAAAGTACATTGAGATTGCCATCCAAACTAAAAGTAAGAGAAAGGATAGAAAACTGTGGAAGAAGGAAAGGATGTGATGGATGAAGAAGATGGAAAGTCATAAAGTTAAAGTGTAGAACTTTGCCGAGGGACCACAGTGTGAGCCAAACGCACTCCCCGTCAAAAGCGTTTGCAAAGATTGGTTGCCTTCGGCACTCAAACGGTATAACGGACTGGGACGTTACCATTTTTTCCATTATAACTGCTGTTATAATAGATTGTAACACACAGAGGGAGAAATGGGAAAATAACAGAAATAGCAAAACATAAGGTGTTGAAATTTAAATTTTGAATAAATTGAGGTCAAATAAGGCGGATTGAGTGGCTGAAATCTAACCGTCCACATTAGATCGATGTATTTGATCTCAACCACTCTTTATATAACCGTCCACATTAGATGGATGGATAAGATAAGAGAATACAACTGAGTTGTCTTGATATATGCGTTGATGAGGCCCCTACAACCACTCTAATCCCCATAAAGTGCAGAATCATTTGGGATCTTAGCATGACATTTTGTAATGTATGTGGCTTGCCTCGGGCCGGGCTGATGAGGCCCGTAAGCTACTCGGGTCGGGCCATGGGCGATCTTATTTAATGTCCAGTGGCACGGTGAACATTGGAAAAAGTCCAGATCATAGCGTAATGGCTAAATCCAGGGAGACAGATCCTATTGATCGAGATCGGGATCCAGCCCTATCAGTCCATAAAATATTAAGTTTTAATATCGGAACATGTGCTGGGCCTTCAAGCTCCATTTCAGGCTTGAAAGCGAGCCTACAGCCCGACCTGAGCCCAGCCCATGAAACATTATTTCTGGTCTAGCTGTGGGCTTATTTTTTGAATCCAGGCCCGACCCAACTTATTTACAGGCCAAGTCGGACTGGGCTTGAAGCCCAGACAATGAAATATTATTTTGGGTCAGGCTGCGGGCTTATATTTGAACCCAGGCCTGACCCAACTTATTTACGGACCATGCTGGGCCTGGCTGAACTTTGGACCGGTCCAGACTTAACCCAAGATAAACAGGCAGGGCCACAGACCAAATTGCCATCCCTAAGAAAACATAGTTAACAAATCAGGTGGGTTAGAGCAAATAACAATATTCTGTGAGCTCCTTTTTCAGTTATTAAGTTTATTGCAAATTTAAAATTCAAATTTCGAATTTTGGCACTCTCTCTCCAATTTTTCTGTTATTTTTCGTTTTTGCCCGTGTATTACAATCCGTTATAGGTCCGTTATACCATTATAACGGCCCTTTTCAAACCTTGCATACAACAACTAAATTATCATTTTATATTTTGGTATCTGAAGCTATGCCCCTCCAAACTTGCCCCTTCAGTTGCTAAATTTCCTTCGGGTCGCTCTACGGGCTCCCACGCCTTTCGGCTGGGCACCCCTCATGGACCAAAATACCCCCCAACCCCTTCTCCTTTGTTTGGGCACCCACACAACCCAACCACTTCTCTCTCTCGGGCTTTTAGCCTCCACGGTGTTGTACTGCCGTGGGGACTATGTAGCCCACGGCAGTTCAGCGCCGTGGGGGCTAAAAGCTTGAGAGAGAGAGAGCGCAAAATAGAGAGAGAGAGAGAGGGAGAGAGAGAGAGATACAGTAGAGAGCCTAGTTAGTAATTCTGCATACGATACCCGTATTATACCCGAATAGTAAGTTTTTTTGAGAAAACATTTTAAACAACGTATATATTGAATTGTATGGATTATATTTCATTTTTTTCAATAAACTTTCCAATAATACTTCAAATTCAGCACGTGTGGGATGATTTCTAATCTTAGAGGTCAATGTCCTCACTCTTTTTTTTTATCTGGACAATCTCCAATCTTAGTTGAAAATCAGTTTGATTGGTGATTTTTAGTCATTGGATTTTTGTACCCACTGCGAAATAATGACCCAGTCCCATGGTTGAAAAATCAACCCGTGAAAAAGACTAAAATGTGATGGATATAAAGCACTAATCATGCTAATGTTTGGTTGGTATGTCCACTTGGGGATGGCTCTAACATCCATACTATCAATGGTCTATAAAAGTGTTCTATGTGAAATTTTTTATATAGGTGGTTTTTTATTGAGCCTGGCCGCACCTAAAAATAGGCCACACACACACACACACATATATATATATACACACGAATTTTTAGTGCCGGACACTTTATACTAAATTGTATTATACACGAATTATTCTTGAGCTGTTTTTTTTCCTGTTTCTTGTTTATTTGATCATTTTTTTACCGTATTACAAAATTTTCTAAACGGATTATATCCGTACTATTCCCATCCCGAATTTTTTCTATATGCCGAATTGCTAACTAGGGTAAAGAGAGAGAGGGAGAAAACGAAGGGGTTGGGTTGTGTGGGTGCCCAAACAAAGGAGAAGGGGGGGGCTGCCATCTGGGCCAACTTACCGCATGGATGTTTAGCCCATCCCTTAATAGACATGCATACCAAAAATCAGGCTGTTTGATGATTTTTATCCGTTGGTTTTAGTACAAAAATAATGGAGGCATTCAATGGCTAAAAGAACGCCTTAAAAAGTGCTAAAATCTAATGGTTATAGAATACCAATCAGGGTGATTTTTGGTTTGTTTATCCAAGGGGTGAGATAAACCAAGGTTTAAACGAGACCGTTTTAACAGTTAAACGGACTGGGGGTGTTACCGTTTAAACGGCCGTTAAAACGGATTGAAATGGCCAGGGGCAAAAATGAAAAAAAAAATGGAATTAAACGGATTTTAACGGGTTTTAACGGAAAAAATGGTGCTGAAATTCAAATTTTGAAATTCGAAAAAAAAAATGGAATTTAACAGAATTTAACGGAATTAAACGGATTTAACGGCTGTTTTTTTTCACAATTTTTTTCAGAATTAAACGGCTGTTTAAACAATTTTAACGGCCGTTTAAACGATTTTAACGCCGTTAAAACAAAAAAAAACGGCCATTTTTTTCAAAACCGATAAAACGTTTTAAACAGTTTTAATGGAAACGGGTTTGGGGCGTTACCGTTTAAACGGCCATTAAAACAATTTAAACGGCCGTTTTTAAAACCATGGGATAAACATCCGTGAGGTCAGTGGGTCCATATTACAGCGATAAGTAACCAAAATGGTGCTTCGGCATTTGAAATAGTTTAAGGCATACCTGAGTTACATCTTTTTCCATATGTATATATATATATATATATCTATTATCTATACTAAAGCTCGGCACTGCTGAGGTGGCGCTCTCCCCATCTTTTTTCCAACATTTTTTCGAAAATACCCTCCATGTTTTTTTTAACATTTTTTCCAAAAATATCCCTACACTCAACTTTATCTCTCCTCTATTTACTCATTCTCATAACTATACCTCTCCTTAAATCCCTCATCAATTCTTAATTTCTCTACCAATAAAGACGTGTTCTCTTTCTTATTTTAATAAATCTCTCCTTAAATCCCTCATCAATTCTTAATTTCCCTACCAATAAAAACATGTTCTTTTTCTTATTTTAATAAATCTATCCCTATTTACCATAAATAAAATTCTCCACTTTCTTTCAATTCTCAATATATCTTTCTCTTTCTTAAATAGAAAACCTTTTATACTATGTAATACCTCTCATACCATAAATAAAAAATTTTATATATATATATAAGCTTGGCACTGTTGAGGTGGCGCTCTCTACATCTTTTTTATATCGTTTTTTTTTCAAAAATACCCATATTCATCCTCTCAACTAAAATTAATGTTACCTTTTGAAACTTTTCCTTCTCCAAAACGTCTTCTTTTGAACTCTTCCTTCTCCAAACCGTTTCTTCTTCCAACCAAGATTGTCTCTTCTTCTCCTTAAACTCCTCTTCAGTCTTTACAGCTTCTTCTTTCCCTAAAACTTTCTTTACATCTTCTATTTCCAAAACGTCGCACCATTCTCCAATTATTTCCTAAAATCTCTCAATCAGCTTTTAAGACATCGCACCATTCCCCAATTATTTCCTAAAATCTCTCCATCAATTTTTAAAAACGTCTCTATAAATATTATTTGATTTCCTTCCAAAACATTACGTCTCATTCTCACGTGCCTACAAAATAAATCCTCTTTTATATATTCCCTACTCTCCACCCAACGCATCCATTAAGATTAGATTATCTGGTGAGGGAATATTTGAAAATTGCCATTAAATGCGGTACGAACGTTGATTTTGCATAGAGAAGGATGATAAAATTTGGGATTGGGACCTTCAAAAAACCTACGTCCCATTCTCATCGTTGTCGAAAGAAATCCTTTTTATCTATTCCCTACTATCCACCAACGAATCCACTAAGATTGGATTATCTGGTGCAAGATGCTCTGGAAATTGCCATTAAAACTGAGCGTTGATGCAGTAGAGGAGGATAGAGTTTAGGATTGGGATAACAATGTACAAAAATTGTTGGCGCTGCAAGCATCGTGTTTCCTCTACTAAGCAATAATTAGATGTATGGGTTTTCTTGGTTAGATTATGAATATTGTCATTTATGTTATTATTGGGCATGTCAAAAAAATTATTTCAATATGTAAATTATTTTAACAGTGCCCGTGCTTTAGCACGGGCTATTGATTACTAGTATATATATATATATTTGGGACATTTTTCAGGAGCAAGACTTACCTGACCACCCACAATAGAAGCCCGTGGAAATTTAATAGAGGATACTGACCGTATAGATGTTTGGCCAATCCCTAGGTGGACCTACAAACCACCCAAAATCAACCTGATCAGTAATTTCTAAGCGTTAGTTGAAGTCATTTTCGTTGGTTGATTTTAACTGGAGGAATTTGAGCACTATTTACCATTATTTCCGTATAAAGATCCAACGGTTTGAAATTACTAGTCAGGCTGATTTTGGTTTGTACGTCCCCTTACAAACTGGTCAAACATCTATAAGGTCAGTATCCTCTAATAAATTGCCACGTGGCTTATATTGTGGGGGGGGGTGACCACACACGGGTGGGCAGGCAAGTCTTGCTCATTTTGTAGTAAATGTCACTTTCAAAGTGTTGTAAGCCAAGCGCCCGTACAGAGTACAGAGTGCAGAGTCTACAGATTACGGTGTCTACAAAAAGCTCAAATTCCCACCATTAAAATCAACCCAAAATATCACTCCAATCTAACGCTTAGAAATCACTAATCACGTTTATTTTTTGCTATGTAAGTCCACTTAGAGATTGGCTGCTATGTAAGTCCACTTAGAGATTGGCCAGACATCTATAGGTCGGTGTTCTCTAAAAATATGCCACGTGGCTCATATTGTGAGTGGTCATATACGTCGGCAGTCTGAAGTTTACTATGTTTAGCCCACCCTTTGGTGGATATACACACCAAAAATCACCCTGATTGGTAATCCCTATTCCCTACCATTAGATAGTAGTACGTGATTCCAGTCGTTGAATTCAACCATTTTTTTATACCAACGGCTGAAATCATAAAACAAGCTACCTTTTGGCATGAGTCAGCGAGACTCCGGATGGCAGCGGTGAGTAACATAAATGGCGCTACCTAACGCCAAAAAAGCGTCAGGTATACCTCGTTACATCGTGACTACAAAAATAAAATAAAATAACTTCTTACATCACGATTCACGACCCCTACAAAAATCCAGAGTAGAATGACCACAATATGAGCCATTTGGCACATTCTTAAAGGATATACAAACCGTATGGATGTTTGGCCTATCCCTAGGTGGACCTACATACCAAAAATCAGCCGGATTAGTGATTTCAATCCTTTTGGATTGTCGTACTAATCAGGCTAAATTGTTGTCCGTAGGTCTGCTTAGATTGGGCCAAACATCCACACCGTTATAGATCTCTAAAAACATGCCACGTGGCTCATATGGTGGTCGTCCGTCAGCAAATTTATACTCCAAAATCTGTATCTTCATTCATCTACCATCAAACGACCGCAGACCCAACCCAAGCACTGATCCCATTCCCATCACATCAACACGGCATAATGCATCCAATATACCCAGAAAAATTGTTGGATCAGGTAATATACCCAGACGATGCCGTGCGCTGATGCTTGGGACCCAGCTGCCATTTTACCATCAGAGCAGTATGTAGGCAAGGAAGTATCATCTTTCATACTCTTTAGCAGTACCTTAATTACACCTTTATTTAAAGATTGATAATGTGTAAGAGGTTCTAAATTTTCAAATGATAATTCTATGATGTTTGGAGAAGCATTGAAGCTGATGTTTCTTAGCGTTCTAAAACGTTCCATGAGATCATCAATCATCACTAAAAATGTGGGGCCACCCATATATTTATGTAGCCAATAATCACATCAATATCTTAATCATCCAATCTAGAGTTAGAGGCTTAGAGCTAAAATAGAACTGTAAAAAGGAAGCAACATTAATGATCAGTTAAAGATGATCGATCAGGAAGTTATGGGATACGCGTACGGTCTGCATGGATTTCTAAGTGTGAATTGAGATTTGACAATCGGACACATGCAGCAGAGTAGAAACTGTGCAATTATAGACGAACATGACATTGTGATGAACCTCAACGTCAAGGGCACGTGTCGTCATAAGCGTAGCTTAGAGTGTATGTTCTTCCACGTTCCTTCTTCATGTATTTAATCCCTTCAATGAGAAATTTGATCTCACCTATCTTTCTCTTCAACAGTTCTTCAGATCTTGATCACTTCAGCAATGGCAGAGAAGGTCTGTAACATCCCTGTCTATCACTCAAAACTTTTTCTTTTTTAATTTCTGGTTGCTATTTTGAATTAAACCTTTCTTTTGTTTTGATTCCATCACTTGAACGAAAAATTGGGTTTTTAGTTCTTCTACTAATTTTTATTTTGATATTTATAGTCTTGATTACCATATTTAACTTTATTTTTCATATGAGAAGTTGTGTTTAATTCTTGTTTCTGTCTAAATTTTTTTTTTCCCCCAAATTGGGTTCCTGTTTTATCATCAATTCTCTCTCTCTCTCTCTCTCTCTCTCTCTCTCTCTCTCTCTCTCTCTCTCTCTCTCTATATATATATATATATATATATATATATATATATATATTTCAGTTTTTCAGAAATTGAGTTTTCTAAATTTTGTTGTTTTAATTCTGTTACAGATATCAACGTTGGTGTTGAAGGTTGATCTTAATTGCTCTAAATGCTCGGAGAAGGTCAGAAAAACGCTCTGTAGATTTCGCAGTGGTGAGTTCTTTCTCTCTCTTGATCGATCTACCTATAATTCTCTATATATACGTAGAGATGTCTGTGTGTATGTATTCAGATGATTCTCTTAAGTTTTTAATTAGAACAGGTAAAAAAAACAAGAACTTAGTTATAAATTTGGTGTTCAATTTTGAGAACGGGAGAAATACGAAGCCAGTCATTTGATGAAAAGCAGAATACGGTGACGATTTCTGGCCCCTTCGACCCCGACATGTTCTCAAAGAAGCTATGCTGCAAGGCCGGGAAGGCAATCAAAAGTATCGAAATTAAGAAAGAGCCGGAGAAGCCCAAACCAAAGCCAGAGAATCCGAAACCGAACCCACCACCAGCAGCAGATCCTAAACCGAACCCAGCACCTGCACCAGCACCAGCACCAGCACCAGCACCAGCACCGGCTCCAAAAGCACCAGAACCAAAGATAGTTCCAGTTCCAGTTCCAGTTCCAGTTCCTATAGCAACGGCGTACCCAGTACCATTTGGGATGTGTTGTAGAGAATGCTATGAAGGTCATGGTGGGGGACCATGCTATCAAGGTTATGGAAGGCCAGCACCAAGTTCTGATTTTTATGGAAGGCCACCATGCTATGATGATTATGGAAGAAATAAGGGTTATTGTGATTACTTTACTGAAGAAAATCCTTCATCATGCTCCATCATGTAACGGTTCATGATTCAGCGGTCCTGATTTCTTTAATAAAAATCCGTATCATGGAAGCATATGTGTAAAGGGTGCATTTGTTTTCTCGCTTTTGAGAAACTTAGGGTTGGTGGGTTATTATTAGGATTAGGGCTACACAGTACACAGGGGTTTTATTGGGTGTTCAAATTATGCAAAAGTATTGTAATTGAGACAGTTATATTGAGAAATTATGAGCTTATTTAATAATAAATTATCATTCTTCAATGACAGCTCATCTGTATTGAGGAACGCTCTAGACCCCCTGCCGACGACCCTCTCTTAATCATCTTTGAGAATTAATAAAGGGTCGTGATGTAACAAGGTATACCTGGGATCTTTTTCATTTGCGGAAGCGGCATTTTTGGTAGTCACCGCTGCCATCTGGGCCCACTGACCACATGGATGTTTAGCCCACCCCTTAATAGCCATTCATACCCAAAAATCAGCTTGTTTAATTATTGTTAGCCGTTAGTTTTAGTACTCAAAAAATGGTTGCATTCAACGGCTATAAGAACGCCTTAAAAAGTGCTAACTAAAAGTGTTAAAATCTAATGGTTATAGATTAGCAATCAAGGTGATTTTTGGTCTGTATATCCACCAAAGGGTGGGATAAACATCCATGCGGTCAGTGGGCCCAAATGACAGTGGTGAGTAACAAAAGTCGTGCTTCTGCATTTGAAACAGTTTCAGGCATACCTTGTTACATCTTTTTCATTAATAAATGTATGAAATAAATATCAAGTTTATTTAAACAAATAAAGTAAGTATGCTTTGATTTGACAAATTGAAAGGGACAAAGGGGATGTTTGGATGCAGTGTTGGGTATACCCGGTTTTACTTGAACCACATTTTTACATGTTCTGAGCCTTTTGTCTTTTCCGGTTCAACTTTAACTTGTATAAAAGGTTGATTCAATTGCCACCTTAAAAAGCTTAAAGCTTTGGTGGGACCATTGGCTATGACTTATGGTCGAGGACTTGACACATTGAGCCATTGAGACCATATGTTCGACCACACTGCATATATAGTGCATACCCACCACCAAGTCTGAAACGTTCACGCCAAGAAAAACCTTTTCTTACTAAGAAAAGGTTCGATTTTATTCTGAGAACTGATATAAATAGCTTGACGTGTCTGCTCTTGCTGACCATATCGATCAAATGTATATCATCAAATTGCTGTTCTTGGTGTTCATATCAATCAAATGTACAAGAAACTCCCAAACAAAAACTAAAAGTGAGAAGAAGAAAAAGACAAAACTAAAGGAGAACAAAAAGGAACTGATGAACATGTAGATGGAAAGAAATGACGTTAAATCACAAGTGAAGACATTTTAATGGATTAGAACTTTGCTGACGGACGACAATATGAGCCAAGTGGCACACTCATAGAGGACACTGACCATATGGATGTTTGGCCCATCCCTAGGTGGACCTACGTACCAAAAATCAGCCTGATTAGTGATTTCAAACCTTTGGATCTTTGTATCCCAAATAATGCTCGATTCTACGGTTAAAAATCAACCCACGAAAACGACTTGAATCCAACGCTTATAAATCACTAAGCAGGCTAATTGTTGGTCAGGTCCACCTAGGGTTGGGCAAAACTTGCATACGATCACAATCAGAAATCTCTAAGCATATGCCACGTGGCTCGTATTGTGGTCCGTCACAGTCAGCAAAGTTCTGCTCCATTTTAATGTTTACTTTGGTTAAGCTTTGGAAAAAGGTAATGCAAGCACTAAGAAATTAAAGTGACACGTTTCAGCAATTTCTACGTTTGATTTAGTGTGTCGGCAAGTACTAGGTGCTCCTAAATTCTTAACCTTCAAATTGTCCTGGCCATAATTCATCTTAACTAAAGACAGCGTGACAGAGCATTCACCCTTTTAGAGGATGCTGACCATATGTATGTTTAGCCAATCCCTAGGTGGACCTGCAAACCAAAAAGGCCTGATTAGTGATTTTAAACCTATGTAAAATTTAACCCATGAAAACGACTCCAATGGCAACGCTTAGAAATCACTAATCAGGCTAATTTTTCGTCTGTCGATTCAACTAGGGTTGGGCCAAACATCCATACAGTCAGCATTCTCTAAGAGTGTGCCACATGACTCGTACTGGGGTCTGTTGACCGACGTTTGTCTGCAAAGTTACTCAATCACAATGTAGTAGAATATTTCTTAGTTGGAACCCATTCGAATGATGAGAAATTTTTTGAAGCAGTGGCCAATCACATCATGCCACAAGACCTTGTTCAAAAAGCATATGGCATGATGTAATTGGCCAAATCAAAAAAATCCGCTGCTTCAAATAATTTCTCTCGAATGATGGGTCCAATCCTATTGCCATCCACAATTGCCATCCGTCGTTTCAGCCCGCCAATAACTCTCTTATCATCTTGGCAACACGTGCTAGCCTACTAGGGCACAATTTGATACGCAAAGCTGGAGCACATGATTATTTTTATGCTACATATCATAAGGAATTATTTTTTTACTTGTAAATGGCATGTCTAGTTGTCTACACGACTATATAACAAATGGTGGACTTACCAGTTTTTAATTGAAATACTCACGACAGTTCCATGGTTTCAATAAAAGTAAGATAAATTTTAGTCGTACCCCCACACACAAATTGAAAGGCTCCCCACCTATTGAAAGCACCCGTCCCCATCATAGCACTCCATGAAAACCTTCTTATTCTTCTCTCTCCTCCAGCCTATCCGGCGAAACTCTATCCCTCTTATCTCTTTCATCCTCCGTATTCTTCATCGATCTCCCCTGCTTTGTGGTCGGACATGCCACAATTATTCATCTCCTCTGTACTTTTTAGACGTTCGTGTTGCGTAAAACCCTAAGCCATCCCTCGAAGAACGACTCGTTTACCAACCAAAGGAACCATGAACCGTAGATTATAGGGAAAAATCCCTCTTAGTCATCCTCTTTCCAAACTACCCCATCAGGCCCATCACCATTGACCCTCTATAAACCTCCTCAAATCAACCTCTCCTTCATGATATCACCCTCACCAACTGCCCAACAACTCTTACTCGTGGTGTTGGGCTGCTCGTGGGTGGGGCCGATAGCATGGCATTAATGTCTCCAAGTACGACATATAGCTAGCGAACTTTTATGGTTGGCATCCAGCATCCTTGACTCGCAAATGGCAAAATAAGAGCTTTCCTTAATCCTTTCTCTGGTTCAGATGTTACAAAAGGCACTAGTATTTTAGAACAAAATTACCTTTTTCATTTCTTTGGTTTTCAATACTCAATAATGCTGTCAACGGAGTTTTTTAAATCCAATGTAAATATATCCAATTCTGAATGTGAATCCGGAAAAAATATCAATATCAGAATTCGATTCAATATAGACGGATATTCTGAGTCAATATTCGAATTCAAATCTAATTAACTTATTAGATATTCGGTAATAGTCAAGTAAGAAACTTAGTTTTGTTGGGTTTTTTTTTTTAAGTTTAACACACAAACTACATGCCCCATTTATGGAAACAGGCACCTGCTATATTTGGGTTCAGCTCCAATACCAATTGTTTTGGATGGATAATTAGGACGACTTTGTAAATGCAATGTTTGGATGTATGGCCAATCAAAGATGTAGCCTTTCGGTTCCATGGCTTAGATCCATGACCCCAACCAAGCTTATGACCCCATATGCCAATCCATCTTGACCATTATTAAAATCAATGGCCACATCTTCGATGGTTTATAATCCCAAAAATCTCGTCAATCCATCTGATGGTATATACATACGGAAGCCCACAATATATATGGGCCTTTGAATGATTGCTAAGCTGAAAACAAGGATTCCACCTTGAATAGGACCACTCCTCATACAACGATATATAGAACCCCTCCCCAAACCTCCCAAAATGCCATGTGGCACACTTTTTAGGTCCCCTGACGGAAAAATTTTAGATGCAGAGGGGTCTCGTGCCCCTAAATGGCTCCTTTTTTTTGGGCCCACTAAACACATGGATGTTTAGCCCCCCCATTGGTGGATATGTAGACGAAAAATTAGTCCCATTGATTTTATCTAACTATAGATTTTAGCACTTTTTTGGGATTGATTGTAACCCTTGGATTCAAGCATGTTTTTTGCATATTTTTTGGGCACTTAATACAACGGCTAAAAATTATCAACCAAGCTGATTTTAAGTATGCATATCCACCAAGGGTTGGGCTAAACATCCATGCGGTTAGTGGGGCCCAAAACAATGAGCCATGTAGGGCCACGAGACCCCTCTGCCTCGACTGCATCCAAAGACCTCTGCATCTAAAAATTTCCTCTACTGACTCTTTGAATGTTGCTCACACCATGGCGGACCTACACATGTACCCAAAAAAAAAAGGATTTCTACCTTCTTTGTGGGCTTCTCTAATGACCCCAAGCTCGATGTTGAGACCAAGGTTTAAAAAACAGCCATTATAATAGATTCGGACCTCCCCCGTTACGTTATGTACCGTTAAAACAGAAAAATAAACGGCCATTATTTTCTGTTATTTTTCCTTTATCGGGAAAATTTTATGAAAAAAAATGGCTGTATTTTTCATTTTTTTTTTTCCATTATATTCCGTCTTTTTCCGTTTTTGAAATTTTGAAAATCAAATTTCAAAATTTGAATTTTCAGCGCCATTTTTTCTTGTTATTTTCCATTTTTGCCCCTGAGCGTTTTTTTCGTTATGACGACCATTATAACGGAAAAAACGCCGCCTCCTCCCAACCTTGTTTGAGACTATTCCTTCTCCAATTCATTTGGGCTCATCAAGGCCGATTCTTTACAAAAGAGAAAAAAAAAAAAAGAGATTTGTTTGAAGACTTTAAAGCTCATGCATCCCAAAGAGGTCCATACCCAACAGAGACCCTTATCTTTATTGGCCCATAAGAAGTCACTCTCTCATTTCAAAAGGTGCCCATACACTTCATCACTCGAAGACTTGTAGAGCCCAAGCTTGTGAGGCAAAATGATATCCACACACATAATGGCCCAATGAAGCCCATGTCTTTTTTTATAAGACCATTTCAGTAGCTCCTCATCCCCTTCATCATATTTGTTCTCCTTTCTCCGGATTAAAATTAGACCAGTTTCAGTCCAGCCTAAATTGAAGATTTCTTATTCTTAGGGACAAGCTTAGTTTCGATAGTTGAAAACTAAATGAATAAAATAAAATAAAATTAAATAAAAAGTTCAGGCATGACCATAATAGATCACCATTCTGACTAGAAATCATTGTCCACTCAAAATGATAACAACATTCTTCATAGGCGAGTTAATCTTCAAGGCATTAGATTTCAACAAACTTAGGACAATTATCAATTTCCATGAGTTTATCACATTCGATACATCTCATCACATATTCTCCTAGTTGTCAAGATTATGATTATTATCAATTAGGATAAAGATTAGATTTGATTAGAATTATATATGATTTTATAAATTAGGATTTAGTTTTTTTTCTTTATTGGACTCTTGTAGTGCTCTATACAAGAGCTTGACTAAGGTTGAGTTAATCATATAACTTATTAATAAATCTATTTTTCCGAACACATGTAATCCAACCGAGGAAGACGTGTCTAAGATTTTAAGTGGTTAATTGAAACCATTAGAACAAGACACTGTAATTTTTATTGATAACGTGGAGAACCCTGAAACAATGCTTCTTGCACTTAAGCTCTTTTAGCAGAAATTGAAACCAAAGAGGGAGTTCGAAGAATATAGGCTTTAATGAAAACAGCAAAACGTAACAAATGGAGAGGTCAAGGAAACCTCCCACCTAGCAAAGGGACAAGAGAAAACAAATGATAAAAAGAAACCCTAAACTACTAATTCCTTTATACACCAATGCCTTCCCTCTGTGAATGAATTCTTCAAAGAATAAACATCTGAGAGGTACATAGTTGCCTTCACTGACACGGCTAAATGATGATAATCTCCCCCTCATCCTGAAACATCCTATGATTCATTTCCTTCCATATACACTACCTCATAATAAAGGAGAGAATGCTCCAAAGCCTTCTACTAGACCAACTACTTAAAACCTCTCTAATTGATCTAGGCATCACACAGGACACTCCAAAAAGAGTAAAAAAAAGTGCACCAAACTTCTCCAATTATGGAACAATGGATTAATTAGGACGTGATTCATCATTTCGTGTTGTTACAACCACGCGAGCTGAACTCCGTAAATTGCAAGAACCTACTCTAAGAGACCCTTACATGAGTCTGTAAAAGAAAACCAAACCAGCTCTCTGGGGGGAAAGTAACCTATCTCCATTAAAGTTACCAAAGTGGTAGCTCTAGGGACCCAGTCACTGTTGAAGTCAAATCCAATAGTGTCAGGCGCATTTTAACTTGATTTGTCCTCATCAGTGGAACCCACTAACATATTCCAATCCATTGGATTGCACTACTTTTTTGGGGGGTGAATTTGATAGAAAAAGGAATCTATATAGCTTTGTCTTGTTCATGCAACTTGGATTTCTTCCTCTTTCCTTTTTTGTTTTTTCATAGACCTAGGAGTTCAAGAATAATGAAAAGCTTCCAATGCTTCACACTTTATTCTTTCTGGCCCATTGATGGGGAGCACAAATTCTTCTTTTGGCTTTTAGGACCATTTTGACTGCTAAGCTCCCGATTGTTTGTCGAATAAATGATTTGCAGAGTTTTCTACATTCATTATCTAAAGGATAATTGTATCGTTGGACACAAAAATTGTCCCACCCCAATAAAGTAGTGACATGTGTACCATGCCATTGATGTTAGCTTGAAACTCTCATTCACAGTTAGACACGTTAAGTGTTCAACGACAGGTGACCCTATAACAACCCCTTTCTAAAAGCTTTCACTTTAATTTCACCCAAAAAAAAAAGGGTCAAACCACTAGCACGATCCAACATTTCTAGCTGTTTGAGCCCTTTTTTATCACATCCTTTCGAAGCCCAAAAGTATTGCCCACGTTAGTCGTTACGGAATGTAGAGTTGATCTTCTAATTGGTCTTGAATCAGTTATGCTATATCTAACAAGCTTGGTCTCCCTTTAAGCATGGCCCCACATTTGGACTTGGAAGCACTTCATGCAAAAAAACATTTTTTTTTTTTTTTGACAAATAATGGTGTTACCCAAACAGGCCTTATAAGCGATTTTTCCAAAAAAAAACAAAAAAGAAAAATTTACTTTTGAAAATCATAAATGGTTTTATTTCACACTTGATGGACCTACAAACCAAAAATCAACTTGATTAGCGATTTCAATCCTTTGAATCTTTGTACCTCAAATAATCGTCAATAATACTCAAATTCACACAGTTAAAATCAACCCACGAAAATAATTTCAATCCAACGCCTAGAAATCACTAATCAGGCTGATTTTTGGTTTGTAGGACCACCTAGGGATTGGCCAAATATCCATACGGTCAAGTCCTCTAAGATAGTGCCACGTGGCTGCTATTGTGCATTGTCATCTGCCCGTCATCAAAGTTCTACTCCTAATCAAGCTTTTTTGTTGTACTTTTTTAGCATTTTTTTTTTTTTAAAGCAAAAATGGGGGTTAAGAGAAGTTTTTTATTATTTTTTGTTGCATTTATTTGGGAAACAGAGGTGACGCAAGCCCCTTGCAAGCGAAATACAAAAGTACCCCTTTGGACAAAAGACAAAAAAACCTGTCTTAAGTACATCATTCAAAGAAACTTATAATAATATAAAAGGGTAGTTCTGAAATTATGAAAATATCATTTGAAGCCATTGTCATCGCCCCCCAATGCTTTTGCTTTATAATAGTATAGATAGATTTAGGCCTGCTTGATATCTCTCCGTAGTTTGCAGGACGTGCGGAGAACTCGTTGGGCTTCAGTTTTACTCCCCTTCACACCGTCATTGGCTAGAGATGTCATAGTCCCAGTAGGAGTAAAACTTATCTGACCGCCTCTGATTGCCCACAATATGAGCCACGTGGCATACTTTTAGAGGACTCTGACTATATGGATGTTTGGTCAATCTTTGTATGAGCCCACAAACCAAAAATTAGCCTTGTTAGTGATTTAAAACCTTTGATTCCTTGTACCCAAATAATGGCCAATAATGCTCAAATTCACGGGGTTCAAATCAATCCGCTAATGCTCAAATCCAACACTTAGATATCACCAATCAGACGCCCATACAGGAATTGGCCAAACATCCAAACAGTCAGAGTCCTCTAAAAGTATGCCACTTGGCTCATCCTGTGGGCGATCATGTAAGTTTTACTCCTCCCAGTAGTACCTTTGGTCTAGTTTCACATTGGATTTGAAAATAATGATTAAGAAGATGTACGATGCCACATTGGATTGGAGTCATTTTCATGGGTTGATTTTTAACCATGAAAATTGATCATTATTGTCTATCATCTGGGGTACAAAGATCCAAAGGTTTGAAATCACTAATCAGGCTGATTTTTTGTATGTAGGTCCACCTAGGGGTTGGCCAAACATCCATATGGCCAGCATCCTCTAAGAGTATGCCACATGGCTCATATTCGGGCAGTAGGAAACTTTGCTGACCGGCAGCAGTCAGCAAAGTTGGATTGGCCAAACATCCATATGGTCAGCATCCTCTAAGTGTGTGCCACGTGGCTCATTTTCTGGGCAGTAAAAAACTTTACTAACCGGCGGCAGTCAGCAAAGTTCTACTCTAATATTCAAATCCAAGGGTTGACGTAAAATGGAATTAAAAAATTCGTGGGCCTATGACATCAGTTTTCAACACTATTTGAACAAATAATATTTCCTATACGTTGATCACACACAAGTTTTCTGAGATGGGATTAACAAGTCAAAATGTGTTTTTTCCAGAAAATTTTCTGATCTTTTATGCGAAAGAATCATTTCTAGAAAAACTTTTCCAAAGGCGGTTATACATGGCTTTGGTTTCCAACCGGATGAAAATTGTGGGTTGTGTAGTTTCAGTTTCCAGAACGTCGATCCTCAATCCCAAACCCAGGGGACGATCTTGACCATTCACTGTCTAGAGAACTCTTTGGATTGCTAGAAACGTAGGGTGGAGGTTATCGAAATGGACACCAGACATAGGGCTTATGCGAATCCGGAAAATGAGGGACCTACCACCTTTGTAGTGATTAAAGTAGGTTGGTACTTTGGCTCAGTTGCTTGGAGTCTTGGACTAAAGTCTAAAACCTAAGATCAACTAGTTAGGAGTCTTAGGACCACAGAAAAGCCATGTCATTTTGCCGTGTCACCACTTCATTTTTGCTCCCAAGTGGAGTAAAACTTCCATCACACGAAATTGTAAATCACACAAAACACAGCCAATGAGTTCTCGGCACGTACACAAGTGCTTTTGCAACGTACCCATGTGCTTTTTGCTTTTTAGGTGTACGCGCCGAGAACTCATTGGCTGTGTTTTGTGTGATTCGCAATCCCATTGTGTGATGGAAGTTTTACTCCTCCCAAGTGCTTAGCTTCGAAGGCGGTTGCAGCAAAAAAAAAAGAGAAATTTTTTGAAGCGGCGCTCATGCGCCAATGATCGCGCGACACAGAAAATGATTACTTTTTAAATTTCTCAGCAAAAAAGGGCCTCCAATTTTCACAGTCACGACACGCGTCTAGCTTAGTTCCCCATCACGACATGGGCTTTTTGCTCAGACCGGCAGGATATCCAGTTGTCCACATCTGCGACGGATGTGAGGTTCTAATCTGGCCACCTGTACGTGTCCACTTGCTACCCACACCATGACTTCTCGAGGGTAGGAAAGTAGGGACCACCTCGAGCCTTGCGCATGTTCATTAGGAATTTAGGACTTTCTCTTTGAGAGAAACACCCAGAAGGCCCATAACTCCTCAAATGGCCCAAAATGAATTAATTTCTTGACCTTGATCAAGAGTCAACAAAACAAAAACGTCGAAAGCTAAGCTACTCCACAGTATATTTACCGACCAAAACTCAATGTCACCTATCCAATCTCAACCATTTATTTTATCATAAAAACACGTGGTATAATCCTCAACCACTTTTCTTTTGATATTTAAAATAATAGTGCTAAATTCAAAACGTCAATCGCTGATTGGGTGGCGATGCAGAATGATTGACCGACAGGTGAATTAGAAGGTAGAGATGGTCTATCTATACACCAAATTATCCTACATAATTTACACAGGAACATTCCTGGTCTCCAGCTCTAATTCACGTTATCAATGTCGTAGGTATGTAATCCATCACATCTAACGGTTAAGATTGTTCCGACTGGTATAATTTTAGATCGAAGTAACACCAATTAATGGAGATGAGCACAGCATCCAAACTCATACAAGCATATTGGTGTATTAGATACATACAGGATGTCTTTTACTGTTTCCTTATCATGTCCCAAAATCCAGTTATCCATTACCTGAGTAGAACTTTGCTGACCGCCGCCGATCAGCAGGCGGTCAGCACAGTTTCTGACCGCCAACATTATGAGGCACGTGACACATTCTTAGAGGAATATGTCATATGGATGTTTGTCCTATCCCTAGGTGGACCTACTTACCAAAAATCAGCCCGATTAGTGATTTCAAACCTTTGGATGTTTGTACCCCAAATAATGGCCAATAATGCTCAAATTCAAGGTTAAAAACACAACTCATGAGAACGACTCCAATCCAACGCTTAGAAATCATTAATCAGGCTAATTTCTGGTATGTATGTCCATCTAGGTTTGGTACCCATACGGTCAGAAATCTCTGGGAATATACGTCACGTGGCTAAAATTGTGAACGGTCAGCAATTTATGCTGACCAGCGGCGGGAAGCAAAGCTCTATTCCCATTATCTCAGCCAATAGAAGAAACAGTAAATCAGTTATTACTTCCTAGATTCCTTCGACTCCAAAATTGAAAAAAATTAAATCCCATGACGAAAAATATATAATTTAATGAAGTTAAAAAAAAAACTCTAATAAGGTCTGAAGAGTCTGAACAACAAAAAATTTGGGTTTTTACTTCATGGGTTGAGCTCTGGATTCACATGTTGCTGACCCATCTCCTGCAAATTTAATGGTCAGTCACTCCATCTTTTCTTCTCCGCCATCTCGTTCTTTGGTGCTTTTGTATTCCGTTGTAATGTTGGGATTTGAACTTTATCCACAGTGATATAATTATAAGTTGTTGAACATGAACATAAAAGAGTTCAAATTTAATTGAATTCTCTGTTGAGTTTAAGGAATTCATGCTGATAAAGATATATTTTGCAATGGGTTTTTAAAGTTTCTGAGTTTTTTTCCTTTTTAGGATTTAGTGATGATTTTTGAGGATCTATAGGGGTTTTAAGGGAAAGAACCCTCTTTAAATGTGTTCTAGGAGGAGTCAAGCTGTCTATCCTCTTTTCAGTGGGGGTTTTGGGTAAGAATCGATTCATGGGGCCGGTGTGAATTTTATCTGCTTTTTCGGGTTTTCTATGGCTCTATGGTCTCTGGAATGGATGTGGGTATACCTTTTTGGGTATGAAAATGGTGGTGGGTTTCACTTTTTCCGCTTTTGTGATGTTCCTCGGGTCCGGTAGATTCCTTGTGATTGGGATGAGCTCAGCTGAGCTTGCTTTCGGATTTGATTTTGGTTAATACTGTGAAAATTCTGTTATTTTTGTCCAAGAATGTTTTCGATGCCAAGATTGTAAATTGGCCCCCAATTAGATATCCATGTTCCACCTCCATGGGTTGGTCTAATTACAGTGCATCAGCAGCTTAGCTAGAGTTTGTTATCGTAGAAGAAGAATTGAAGAGGAAGAAGGGGTGAGAGATGTCATCAAAGTCGAACAAAGCGACTTCTTCTAGGAGTAGCTCCGCTCGTTCGAAACACAGTGCCCGCGTGGTTGCTCAGACCACTGCTGATGCGAAGCTTCATGTAGATTTTGAAGAGTCCAACCAGTTGTTTGATTATTCCACTTCAATTGACTTCAACATCTCTAGTGCTGACAGCAATGTCCCCTCCTCCACTGTGTCTGCATACCTCCAAAGGATGAAGAGGGGGAAACTCATCCAACCATTCGGCTGCATGATTGCTGTCGAAGAACATACTTTCGCTGTTCTTGCCTACAGTGAGAATGCCCCTGAGATGTTGGATTTAGCCCCACATGCAGTCCCCAGCATTGAGCAACAAGAAGCTTTGACCATTGGAACAGATGTTCTGACACTCTTCCGGTCTTCGAGTGCAGCAGCCTTGCAGAAAGCCGCCAATTTTGGAGAACTTAATCTCCTAAATCCAATATTGGTACACTGTAGAAGCTCAGGTAAGCCCTTTTATGCGATTATGCACCGCATTGATGTCGGTTTGGTTATAGATTTGGAGCCAGTGAATCCTGCCGATGTACCAGTAACTGCCGCAGGGGCATTGAAATCATATAAGCTTGCAGCCAAAGCCATATCCAGATTGCAGTCTTTGCCGAGTGGAAATATCTCGCTGTCATGTGATGTATTGGTTCAGGAAGTGAGCGATCTGACAGGTTATGATAGGGTAATGGCATATAAGTTTCACGAAGATGAACATGGGGAAGTGGTCGCTGAATGCCGGAGATCCGATTTGGAACCGTATCTAGGCTTGCATTACCCAGCTACTGATATACCACAAGCTTCAAGGTTCCTCTTCATGAAGAACAAGGTTAGGATGATATGTGATTGTTATGCCTCACCAGTTAAAGTTATTCAGGACAAGAAATTGGTGCAGCCGTTGAGTCTGTGTGGGTCTACTCTGAGAGCTCCTCATGGGTGTCATGCTCAATACATGGCAAATATGGGTTCCATTGCATCTCTTGTGATGTCTGTGACCATCAACGAGGATGATGATGAGACCGAGTCTGATCAGAAAACGGGAAGGAAGCTTTGGGGGTTGGTAGTTTGTCATCACACAAGCCCTAGGTTTGTCCCATTCCCACTGAGGTACGCCTGCGAGTTCTTGATACAAGTTTTTGGTATACAGCTTAACAAGGAAGTGGAGTTGGAGGCTCAGTTGAGGGAGAAGCATATTCTGCAGACGCAGACCGTGCTTTGTGACATGCTCCTTAGGGATGCTCCTGTAGGGATTGTTACTCAATCACCTAATGTGATGGACCTTGTCAAATGCGACGGTGCCGCACTGTACTACAGGAACAAATTTTGGTTTCTTGGGATAACCCCTACAGAGGCACAAATAAGAGATATAGCTGGATGGCTTCTTGAGTACCACGATGGGAGTACAGGTTTAAGTACGGATAGCCTCATGGAAGCTGGCTATCCGGATGCTTCAGTTCTTGGGGATGCAGTTTGTGGAATGGCTGCCGTTAAGATTACTCCAAGGGACTTCCTCTTTTGGTTCCGATCCCATACAGCTAAAGAGATCAAGTGGGGTGGTGCGAAACATGACCCTGTCGATAAGGACGGCGGCAGGAAGATGCATCCTAGATCATCGTTCAAGGCCTTCTTGGAGGTGGTTAAGCAGCGGAGTCTACCTTGGGAAGATGTTGAGATGGATGCCATCCATTCCTTACAGCTGATATTGCGAGAATCCTTGCAAGACGAAATTGTGAATGACGTCAAGACAATTGTAAATGCACCAATGGTTGATACAAGGATCCAGGGGGTGGATGAACTCCGTATCATCACAAACGAGATGGTTCGCCTTATTGAGACAGCTCCAGTCCCCATTTTGGCTGTTGATGCTTCCGGTAATGTAAATGGATGGAATACCAAGGCAGCCGAATTAACAGGAATGTTTGCACAGCAAGCTATTGGCATGCCATTAATTGATATTGTTGAAGATGATTCAGTTGAAGTGGTGAAGAACATGCTCTACTTGGCTTTGCAAGGTGATAATACACTTTTTCTCTCGGCTTTTATTTCAATTTTGATGCTGTTTGTGCAGACCTACATGTTTTCTCATTCTTTGGAGAATTTCTTGAACCACAGTAATAGCTTGTGGATTTGTAGCTCTGAAGACTTATATTCTATTACTTCCCTGACACCCTGAAAATTGGTCCTTCAATTTTTGCACAGAAACCTATGTAACTTAGACATGACACTCGAATCAATGTTAGACACCAACTCATCCATTCAGTTCTATGATGACATATGCGAGTAGAAGAATATGTAACATCTCTAGGTAAAAATATGTTAGAACTATGTTACTGGTCTACAAGTACCTCCAGAAAGACAAAGGAACAAATAAATCAAGGTTTCACCCTGCAGGAATTCTCATAGCTCTAAACAGGCAACATACTCATGCTTAACTCACATTGGATATGCTCCTCAGGTTTTGGTGCAACATTTTGTACTTTCCTTCTTTTTTTAATTCTGAATCTCACTAAAATAAATCTACATCAAGTTTTCAGTTCTACACTCCCATGGGAAGCTTTATAAGGAAATCTAACATTATATTTATACATATTACGTAGTTGGCACTAGGCATATGATATCCCTTTACATATCCCATTTAAACCAGTTACTATATACAACTATAAAATTAAATTAATTATACCAATCCAAGTATCCCCTAGTTCAGGGTTCAGACCAAAAGTGACAACATTTTGCATCTGTATCGGATTCTGGCTCTCACGACCTTCTCTGTGTAACATATATCCTTAGTATTTTCTCAACTCGCAAAATATTCATGTTGAGATCTCCAATTCTCCAATTGATCTGATTTTAAAATGGCAGGCATAGAAGAACAAAACATCGAAATCAAGCTTAAAACATTCAGACCTCGGGAAAATAATGGTCCCATAATCTTGGTGGTTAATTCATGTTGTAGCCGGGATACTAAGGAAAGTGTCGTAGGTGTTTGTTTTGTTGGGCAAGATGTTACAGGGCAAAAGATGGTGATGGACAAATACACCCGTATCCAAGGCGATTACGTTGCGATTGTGCAGAACCCATCTGCACTTATTCCTCCGATATTTATGATAGATGAGTATGGGTGTTGCTTTGAGTGGAACGATGCCATGCAGAAATTGACGGGTTTGAAGAGGGAAGAAGCCATTGATAGGATGCTTGTTGGGGAAGTGTTCAGTCTTCATAATTTTAGTTGCCGTGTCAAAGACCAAGACATGTTGACCAAGCTCAGGATATTACTGAATGGAGTAATTGCTGGCCAAGATGGGGATAAATTGCTTTTTGGATTCTTTGACCGGCAGGGTAAGTACGTGGAAGCCTTACTCTCTGCAAATAAGAGGATGGATGCAAATGGTAGGATCACCGGGGTTCTCTGCTTTTTGCATGTGGCCAGCCCCGATCTTCAACATGCTTTGCAGGTGCAGAGAATTTCAGAACAGGCTGCAATGAATAGCCTCAAGGAATTGGCACATATTCGTCGGGAAATTAGAAACCCACTTCGTGGGATAATGTTTACAAGCAATCTGATGGAGGCTTCTGATCTGAGCAAAGAGCAGAAGCAACTTCTGAGGACGAGCACTCTGTGTCAGGAGCAATTAGCCAAGATACTAGATGACACTGATTTAGAGAGCATTGAAGAGTGGTATGGATCTCTTTACATCATTATATGTTTATAACCATTTATTAGATAATAAATGTTTCCTTAGAATTACTTGCTAGGTTTTCTTGTGGAGATAGTTACACTGTTTCAATTCATTATTATTAAATTATAGGATGCATAACCATTTAGTCATTGTACAGAAGATGATACTTGAGTTATTATTCTAGATCTTAGTTTTTTAATGAGCACAATAAGTTATTCTAACTTCTAAATAGGGCTATACACTATAGAGCTGCTCACATATATATAATTTTAACTTATTTGATATAGATATAAAGTTATTTAGTTATTTACATATGTCATTCTTGCAGCCCCCAGAACAGATGAAGGGAAGGCTTAGCTGCATGACACAGGAACAGGGCAAGCAAAGACTGAAAACTAAAGGAAACATGTTCAATATGCTTTTATAGTAAATTAGACTTTGTTAAATATTTAATGATAAGTGCAATTAGCTTATTTAGTAATTAATTTTAGAGAAACATAGTCAAGTTAAAGTTGTGTTTTGGAGGAATCATGGTGGCAGCAGTTTTGGGTAGGAGTAAGATGATGTGTAGAAGAGAGAACAATAGCAAAGTTCAGCAAAGTTATGGACCAGGAGGGGAACCTCAGGAGATGATTCCTATTATTAGAAGAGAAAGTTAAGGTTCATCATTATCATCTACACCTTATCCCAAATATTTGGAGTTAGCAACACGAATCTTATGTCACCATTTAACTCTATCTAGAGCTATATCTAATGCCCTGGCATGAGTCAAATCAATGAATTCAGATTCATGTGGAGAGATTTAGCACAATTTTACACTGGCTACCAACCTAACGCAACCCTCCTGCATCCAAGCTTGGGACTGGCAATGCAAGCCAAAAGATCAACACTGGTGGAGTCGAGAAAAAATTTAAGATTGCTACCAAGTTTTGAATAACATAGACCTCAAAAGCAAGAAGTAGCTTGGGGATATGAGTTGATTTGGTGAACCAAGGGTTGATTAGGGAGAGAGAAGAGGAAAAAGAGAGAAAAGGAGAGCATGTGGATCACATGACTCCAAACATCTATTAATATAAGAAAAGGAAATACATGGACAAAAATGCACTTACAAATATAAAGGGTATACCTTGTCAACACTCTCCCTAAAGTTTGTGCGTAGATATCTATCATGCCCAACTTGATGAGACACCGATATAACTGATGACTAGGGACTCCCTTAGTGAATACATTTGTTACCTGATGTTCAGTCTGAACAAAAGGATTGCAAACTTCCCAGTCATAATCTTCTCTCTAATGAAGTGTCTATCAACTTTAATATGCTTTGCACGATCATGCTGAATCGGATTATGGGCAATATTGATTGTCGCATTGTTATCACAATACAGGCTTAATGAGCCAGTCACAGGGAATCCCAGTTCTACAACTAAGATCTTTAACCATAACATCTCACATAAGCCATGAGCCATAGCTCGAACCTCAACCTAAGCACTAGCCCGAACAACTATTGGCTGCTTCTTGCTTCTCCATGTCACAAGGTTGCCCCCAACAAAGGTGAAATACCCAGATGTGGATCGTCTGTCATCATTGGCACATGCTCATTTGCATCGGTGTAAGACTCCACGCTCATGTGGTTGTTCTGCTTGAAAAGAAGTCCCCCCTACCAGGGGAGGATTTAGACACCTAGAATCACGTGGGCTGCCTCCAAGTGAGTCTCCCTAAGAGAATGCATGTATCAGCTGATCACACTGACAACGTATGCAATATCTGGCCTAGTCAAGGAGAGGTATATCAATCTGCCAACTAGTTGCTGAAAACTCTCAACATCTTTCAGAACTCACCACTGGCCTCTCCCAACTTGTGATTTTGTTCTATAGGGGTGTCCACGGGCCTAGCCCCTCATTTTCCTGTCTCTTTTGATCTAGCCACTTCTATGCCCATAAAGTACTTTAGAGACCCTAGATCCTTTGTTTCAAACTCGTATGCCAAGTATTTCTTCAATTTCGCAACCTCTTCAGCATCATTACTCATGACAATGATATCAGCAACATAGACTATGAAGGCAGTGGTGCTCTTCCCCTGATGCTTAACAAACAGGGTATAATCTGCTTGGCTTTGAGTGTAACTCAGGTTCTTCACTGCTCTAGTAAACCTCTCAAACCTTTAGCCCATACAAGGACTTTTTCAATCTGCAAACTCTCATGTCATCTCCAACTGGAAGGAATCCTAGAGGAGGAATCATGTATACTTCTTCTTTGAGGTCCTCATGAAGAAAGCATTATTCGCATCCAGTTGATGAAGAGGCCATAACTGATTAGGCGCAAGAGATATAAGCACTTTTATGGAGTTCATTTTCGCAATTAGGGCAAATGTATCACGTAGTCGATGCCATAAGTCTGGGAGTATCCCTTGGCTACCAATCTAGTTTTGTACTTCTCTACTATCCCATCTGCCTTGTACTTCACCG
Source organism: Euptelea pleiosperma (assembly GCA_035048495.1). NCBI lineage: Eukaryota > Viridiplantae > Streptophyta > Magnoliopsida > Ranunculales > Eupteleaceae > Euptelea > Euptelea pleiosperma. Next base: position 3,603,115 of record CM068545.1, read on the forward strand.
TGTAAACCCATCTGCATCTCACTAGTTTCTTCCCTCTGGGTAAGTCAACTAGTTCCCAGGTATTGTTCTTCTCTAAGGCTCTCATTTCTTCAAGAATTGCATCCTTCCACTTAGGATGCTTCAACTCTTCTGCCACTGAGGAAGGTATAAAAATGGTAAACAAGGAGGTAACAAAAGAGTTGTAGGATGGAGACAAAGACTCATACGAAACAAAGTTGCTTAGAGGGTGTTGAGTGCAACTCCTTGTACCCTTTCTAAGAGCAATAGGAAGATCATCAGTAGTAGGAGGCAAAGGCACAATAAGCTCAAAGGGTAAAGTATTACATGAATCCAAGAATGATACGATTGGTACCACTGAGCATGGATCAACTGTGGCTTTCCCTCTTCTATGATAGACTTTAATTTCCGCTCGAGCACCACAAGAACTACCAAGTCCTGTAGTAGGTTGGTCAGGCTCGATCAAGAGTGTGGAAGGTGAAGGAGTACTAGTACCAGGAAGAGGAACATTGGAAGATGCTGAAAGCCTCTCTTCATCATTTTTGTTCTCTCCATGAAGAGAGGCAGGGGAAAAAAAAGGAAGTAGACTCATGAAAAGTGACCTCCATAGAGGTAAACCGCTTCCCAGAAGGGGGGTGAAAACACTTACACCCTTTGTGGGGAGGTGAATACCCAATAAAGAGGCACTTGAGAGCCTGGCGATCCAACTTAGTAAGGTTGGAACCTAGTATGTGAACATAGCACACACAACCAGACACACGATGAGGTACAACAAACAGGGAGCAATCAGGTTTAAGGATCTGATAAGGAGTTTTAAAGTGCAAGATGCGTGAAGGCATGCGATTGATAAGAAATGCAGCAATAAGAACAGCATTAAACCAAAAACATTTAGGCATATTGCTACCAAAAAGAAGAGACTAGGCTACCTCTAGTAGATGGTGATTCTTCCTTTCAACGACACCATTTTGTTGAGGGGTGTAACTACAAGAATTTTGTTGAAGAATCCCATGTTCGGATAGGTAGTGTTGAAGGTCACCATACATATATTCGCCCCATGATCAATGCGGAGAACCTTTACTTGGGCACCAAATTGTGTCTGGACCATCTTATGAAAATTTTGAAAGATGGAATACACCTCATCTTTGGATTTCATAAGATAGATCCAGGTACACCTAGTGTGATCATTAACAAAACTAACAAAATATCAAAAGCCAAGAGAATAAGTAACAGGAGTAGGGCTCCAAACATCAGAATGTACAATATCAAACAGAAATAAACTACGATTACCCCTTGAATGATAGGATGAACGACAATGTTTCACAATCTAACAAGTCTCACAATGCAGCTCCAACATACAAATAGAAGTAAACAAAATGGGAAATAAAAGTTTCAAATACTAAAAAGAGACATGACCAAGACAGGCATGCCAACACAAAATAGACTCTAAACTGAGTCGACTACTACTACGAGACTGCAGCGCTGTGGGCTCAATAGGTCGTACATCCAAGAGGTAAAGACCATTTACCTCGTGTCTAGTACCAATCGTCCTCCTCTTATCCAGGTTTGGAAAGACACACAAGGAAGGGAAGAATGTAACACTACAATTCAAGCGTTTGGTAAGGGCACTAACAGATAACAAATTTGAAGTGAATTTCGAAACATGTAAAACAGAGGATAAGGAAGTTGAGAAGAGGGATTAACAGTCCTCTTCTTAGCCACAAGGGATAAAGCACCATCAGCACCTTTTAACTTTATCTCTACCCGAGCAAATAGAATACAAAGAAAACAAGGAATACATACCTGTCATGTGGTCATAGGCACTTGAATCAATGACCTAGGTGGGACTGGACGACGAAGTAGACACATGATGGGCAGTGTGAATGGTACCTGACTGGGTAAATGAAGAGGTGGAAGTAGCAAAAGGACCTTCGAGCTGAGCGAGGAATCTCCAGAGGTTTGCAATCTCGATCGATTGGACGGGCATAGTGGAAGGAGAAGAGCCCTAAGTAGCCATAGGCAGGGACGGTCATGTGGGTGCAGCTGGAGTTGCACTAATCGGAGTCTCTGTAGTGACACTATGAGCCGTAGGAACCACTAAGCGGTTGGGACAAGGTGGACAACCATGCAGCTTCCAACACTTGGCCTTCATATACCCAAGATGGCAACAATAGTCACACTTGGGCATCTCCCGTTCAGAGAACCACCCAGTAGTGGGGTGATACAGGGGATACAGAGATGGTGTGAAAGGTCGATTCTTCTAAAGGCGTTGTGCAGCTAAAGTAGAGACAAGGGCAGAGCGATCTGAAACTAGGGCTGGTGCCATAACACTACGTCGACTCTCCTCACTCTGGACATAAGAGTACACTTGTCCGAGTGAGGGAAACGAGTCACAACTAAGAATCTGAATCCGAGTGAACTCATACTCAGAGTTCAACTCTGCTAAGAACTCAAAGATCCGAGTCTCCTCTACAAGCTTATGGTGTTGATGCCCATCTCCTGTGCACAAGGGATGGAAAGAATGGTAGTGATCTAACTCTTCCCACATACTGCAAAGAGTAGCAAAGTAGTTGGAGAAAGACCTTTCCATCTGCTGGAGATGGGAGATATTCTGCCAAAGCTGGAAGGCCCTAGCCAAGTTTTGCTGCTGAGAGTAGGTTTGAAAGGTTGTGTCCCAAACTTCCTTGGCAGTATGGAAAAACAAGAAGCCCATACTGATATGGGGCTACATGGAGTTAAGAAACCAAGACATGACAATGAGGTTATTGGTCTCCCATTTATCAAATAATGGGTCATCATGTGTCTTGGGATCAGTAACATGCCCAGTGATATCCCAACTTGCCTTGGCCACCAGTATACATCTTGGCTGCCTGAGACCATTCCAAGTAGTTCTTTCCATCCAACTTGATTGATGTGATCTGTAATCCGGGGTTCTCAAACACCACTTGAGGCACACTGGCTCCTCCTACACTGTTAGAGGTGGCTTCCATGCTCATTGTGGACCCTGTAGGGACCCCTTCAGCAGACATAGCAACCCACAAAGGATCCAAACAACAGATTCAAACTAGGCTGTGTACACACACAGGCCTGAAATAAACACGAGAGATCACACACAGGGTTTACAACCCAAAAAGAGCCCTCGATGAAGCAAAAACAACCTTCAAGGCATGAGTGGAGAGGATTTCCATCATTCAAGTCAACCAACAATAGCCACAGCCCAGAGCACTCCGAGAGTGTCAAATACACACCACAAACACTCAAAAAATCCTTACGATCCAACCGGATTGTGTTTGCACCCCTTAAACGAGCATCAAACACTTGGAAGGCACAAATGGAAAGGGTTTACTACCCTCGAACACCCCTGGCTTGAACAAAGAGCCTTCCACCAACACAAACACAGTATGTGGAGCCCCACTACCAATACAAACCAGCCATTACAGGGTTTGGGACTTAGAACAGCCAAGAAACCCATAAATAGGGGCTGGCGGTAACTTCAGGTGGGAGTTTTCACTCCACAATCTTCAAAAATCCACGGAATACGATGAGGTTGGATCTTATGTGTCCAAGTCACAAATCCAACTAAGAAACCCCTTAGGAAGTCAAACAAACCAAAAACTCGAAAAAAAAATTCTCATATTTTTTCGAAGAAAACAAGCAATAACCTAGTAAGATGAACTCGAAAAAATTCCTAAAATTCCGAAAATCATTCTCTAGCGGGTGGTGAACTTGGGATGCATGTCCGTATGGCTGATGATGTCATCCACAGCCTGATGATGCAAGCTCCCCAATTCTTGATCTCCGGTGGTCCTCTTGATCTTTAGCTCTGATACCAAGTTGAAATAATGAACCAAGGGTCGATTAAGGTTAGGGTTTGAGAGAGAGATGAGAGAAGAGAGAGAAGAGGAAAAAGAGAAAAGGAAAGCATGTGGATCACATGACTCCAAACATCTATTAATATAAGGAAAGGAAATACATGGACACAAATGCCCTTACAGGTATAAAGGGTCCCTTATAACATAAAGGGTATTATACCCTGTCAACAATATGTTGTATGACTTAGGGTCTGTATCCCGAGCTGTTTGACACGGCGACGGGAATATATGATAATATAAAAATTTAAAAATCGTTAGATAATATAAGTACACATATTAGTAAATGATATAAACATATCCATGTACCAGAAATGCACTATATATTATGCAAAATAATATCAAAACAAGAAGAGATTATTCATAAAAAATAAAAGGTAAATAAAAAGAGATTCCATATGTGATCATTTGGGGACTATGGTGGGAAAGAAATAGAAGGGTTTTTAAAGGACTAGAAGGCACACTCCATGAAACCATAGTTAGTATTAAGGCTTTTCTATATAGTTGGGGTAGTGTGTCACCCGAGATGAGGGGTTGTTTTTTTGCTGATATGGTCTTTAGGTTTGAATCTTTGTTGTACAGCTAGTTGTTTGACTGCTAGGCCCTTTGTTTTTTGCTTCTTTTCATTTGTACTTTTGAGATCTTCTCGATCTCCTTTTTAATATATTTCTGCTCGACTTATCAAAAAAAGGTAAATAAAAAGAGGCAAGATTAAAAAGGAAACAGGGTCAACCCACCATTCAATGGTTCCACCGAGGAGACCTTTGTTAAAAGTCACCTTGATTGGCTGATCGTAGCCATGTATCCTGTGACCTTCAGTTAACATTCTTTCACTCTGTTTTTATTACACACCCTGTGATTGCATGTATGTTCACGTTTTACATATTCTGGAAATGACTTTTGCTCCTTATGGCCCCCATCACAGCTATTTAGGAATAAACGGCATGGAATTCAATCTCGGGGAAGCTTTGGAGGCAGTCATAATTCAAGGGATGCCTCTGAGTAGGGAGCGACAGGTGCAGCTCATCCATGATCTGCCCGCAGAATTATCCTCCATGTACTTGTATGGCGACAACTTGAGGCTTCAGCAGGTCCTGTCCGACTTCTTGACGAATGCGATCCTGTTCACCCCGGCATCTGAAGGGTCATCAGTTGAGCTCAGGGTCATTTCAAGAAGGGAACGTATAGGGACTGGAGTACACATTGTTCATCTTGAATTCCGGTGATTCTCATTTTCTCTATCAACCTATTTTCCTGTGTAGTACATGTTGCTCATCATTCATGGTGCCCACCTCTGAAATCTCATTAGGTCAAAATTCTCAATCAATGTGATCAAACTATCTTATTGACACATTTTTTGTATAGTTGAATACAGTGAACAGTTCAAAAGAAATCACCACATTAGGTGGTTATTAGCATTACAACTATTTAGATTTTGACCTAGTAAATCTCGTAGTTTAAATGGCAACCCAATTTGGTGACCTTAACCATCTGATCTATTACATTCGTTTGGACACTATAATACAAAGAAAAAAGTTACATCTCAGTTTAGAAAGAACTCAAATACATAGGATGATTACTATCACCAGAACAGCTTAGTTTTGTCCTATGAAATCTCCTTGGTGGGACCAATCAAATGGTAGGTCTCAGAATCCTCTGCATGTGTATGTGTGTGTATTTATTTGTGAACTTAACTGTTCAGTAGTTAATTTAAGTTCATTTAAATCTGATTTCACGGTTACCTTGGCAGGATTGCCCACCCGGCGCCAGGGATTCCCGAGGCTTTGATTCAAGAAATGTTCCACCACAGCCAAGGCATCTCAAGGGAAGGTCTTGGCTTGTATATCAGCCAGAAGCTTGTCAAGATCATGAACGGCACTGTACAGTATCTTAGGGGAGCAGAGAGTTCATCTTTCATCATTCTTGTTGAGTTCCCCTTGGCTCACCATATTGAACCCAGGTGATCAAGACGGTGAAAGTGAACCCGTTTAACAACCAAGCCTCCTTTGCAACCACCCTTATGTTAGACAAGCTAATGGCACATCGGCCTCCCAGGCCGAGCATGTAAATAGGTCAAGCTGAACCAGGCTTGGTTCGCCTTACAGAGGCCAAAGAGCATCGAGTGGTTGTGTTGCTTGACATGTGAAAGTGGGCTAATCGTAACATAATTGAACACCACTTCCACTCGAGTGAGTTGAGTGTTGTATTCTCTCCTTGTGAATTAGGGCAGCCAAAGTTGGTAAGAGTTATGAAATAAGTTCAAGTGAATGTTTAAAAAATCCACTTTTGTAACATTTAATCTTCAATTCCATTCTCCTTTTTTTATCTTTCTGGGAGAGGTTTGAGCTTCTAAACCTTTTAGAGTGAGACATCTCTGCTTCTGACTTGCACTGAATGGATCCTTGAGGATAAAATGCTGGTTTGGTATCTTGCAAGCTACTATATGAAAGGCTTTGGTGGGGGTGGCTACCATAGTAAATTGTCTTGTTGGGTCCAACCCACTGGATCACATGGTATATGGTTGCTTATGTTTACATGGTTCAAACGATGTGGGTCCCATACAGACAATTTAATTTGGTGCCTGCAAGCCATTGGTGTTTTCTATCAGGATATGTGAGGTGGTGTTAACATTTCCTGCATCAGTTTATTACATTGTTGTCGACATCACCGTCCATTCCTGGGCCTAGGGCAATAAGAGAAATGTGATCAAAGTCGACCCACACACCAAAGTACAGTTAAACATTGTCAGACTACACTAATAATTGGCAGGAATAAAGTTGACTTGTAAGAAAGAACAGAAATGGTTGACATTTTTCCATGTACAGATAGAGTTGACATTTCCTGATAAAACTTCAAAACATACCCTAGTTTTTGGGATGGCCCAATGATCACTAGAAACTATGCCAATGCCTTTGACTCTGTAAAGATTAATATAGTTAATATAGTAAATAGGTATATTTATAAATAAAAAACACTTAAATAAATACATTATTAATTCTCAAACAAATAAACTAACTCTGATCCATAAATATATGTGGGATGCACGTCAGATGTCAAACTACCTCTCTCAAGACATAAATGGCAACTCCCTGTCTAGGATCTATTCATCATGGGGAACTGCATGGATCTCTTGTTCTCAACCTCAAGAGAAGATTAGAGTTCTCATCTTCAATGGAGGAGAAGAAGAGTTCATGGCTTCAACACCAGTCAAGAAGATCACAGCGGGTCGTTACCATGGCTACAGGCTGGTGCACCATGCACAACCTCACTTGCCAATGCCTCCTGACAGTAAATTGGCATCCGGGGAGGTTTATTATCTCTTGCCACAACTCAAGCTGTCTTGTAAGAAAATGACTGGAGAGGACGATTGTGGTGGTCGTAGTATCAAGATTGTTGTGACAAAGGAGCAGTTGGAGGAGTTGATGTTCAGAAAATGTATGATGGAGTTTGTATCTGAAGAGGAATTTGCTGTCCGAGTAATGGAGAGCTGTCGTGTGAGAGAGAGATGTCGGAAATGGAGGCCATCTTTGGCCACAATACCAGAGTTGCAGATTTGTTAGGATGGAAAATGCAAGAATGGTTGTTTTTTGTTTTCTTTTCTAAGCAACCCAATTTTCCAAGAACATATGTATATTTTACCAGGATACTAGAGTCAGCTGTTCTGGAAAATGGAGAGGTGTTTGTCTTTTGTTTTTGTGATTAAAGGTACTTTTCAGTTTACATTTAGTTGAAGATTTCTAGAGTTCTTCTCGTGTTTCCCAAAAGGGTCTCGTAATCAAGATTGGAGTGCCTGTAACTCATAATCGACTCAACTGGCTATATGAACTTGACTCCGGCAAGTTCATTGTACTCCCCTCAATAATGCATGACTAGGACGAGTTATTTTTGACAAAGGCAAGTCACTGAGTCCTTGTTGACACTGACCATTTGACTTAGAAGTCCTAAACAGTGGCAGACTCGCACAAGACAGACTCACTCAGTTGTCGAGATATATAACAGAGCTTGTCGATGACAATCTGAAAGAGTAACTCCATAGAAACAATCCAAGAAATGTTTTATTAGAGAATGCATTTATGAAAGTCACACAATGAGGACAAGTTGATACATCTCCCAATTTGTACAAATTCACAATCCCCCTTCTCTCTGAACCAAAAATTTATTTTTTTTCACTCACAAATCTCCCTCAAACCTTTACCATATGTACAGATGAAACTCCCAAGACAAGATTGTTAAAGTAAATGCTTCCGGGACTAACTGTAACTTCTCGTAACCGTATGAGCTTCAAGATGCTTTCATGATCCTACAAATCCACAACCACGAAAAAAGTTAAGGAATGACAACTTATGTATGTAATTTGTCCTTTTTTTAATAATGGAACAGCTACAAAATCTTGATGGGATTTTTTTTTCAGACTTCCATGGTGTAAGAAGACTAAAGGTTACTTGCATCATACAGAAGACGATTAACAGAACTATCAAAGTAACATGGAAGAAGATTCTCCGAAAAAATAAAAGGTATAATGGAAGCAGACAAGGATTTTAAGGCCTCTAAAAAGTGAAACATATACCTTTTAGAGAAGTTTGTGCTTTTGATCTTTTGTTTGCTATCCCCTGCCTTAGCCAATACTACTTCCTTTTCTCTGGCTGCTGCTTCCCTCTTCATTTTCTTAGACTCTATTTCCATGGACTTTGTCAGTGCATCAACCTTCCTCACGAGCATCTGCAAAGGAATTCAAGCTATGGCATTAAAAAGATAGATAGATAGATAGATAGACTGGAATTACTGACTGGTGAATCTTTACCTTGATTTCTTCATCTTTACCATTCAAAGTTCCGTCTTTCTCCTCACAAGATTTTCTTAAACTGATGACCTCTCTCTGTAGCCTGTCATAAAGAAACCCCGAAACTACGTCTTCACTTTCAGCATCAAGACTTCCCTTATTTTGCACATCTACATCGTTGCCACCCTTGTTTTTTATTTCTCCCGAGACTGCCACTTCATTATCGATATACTTATCAACATTCAAATCAAAATTTGCCTTCACTTCTGCATTCTCTTTTCCAGCACTGTCGAGCACCTTACTTCTAGATGCCCATAAACTTTTCCTTATCATATTTTCTCCAGCAACATATTTCATTTTCAAGCTACTAACTCGTTTCAGTTGTCCAGCAGCACTGGCTGTTTCGATCCCCACATTTGGCTGCTGTAGAGGAGAGCTTTTAGCAACCGAAGCCCTTGGCTGTGATGTTGATCTCTTTCTTACTCCAGCATTATTTAGGAAACCTAAGATGTGATTGGACTTCTCAGTTTGCTGGGAGCCACAAGATGCATTGGGAGTACCTGAGAAACTCGACACGTGTTTTAAGCCTTCTTCCTGTGTCTGTAGCCTCAATCTCAGTTTATCCTGAAGAACAGGCCAATATTTTACATGAACAAAGAGGTCTAGCAGTTTGTAATTGAAGAAGATTATATGAGTGGAAGAGGAGTGGCCATGTTTATACCTTGAGCTGTGCTTCGGCTTTAGCTGTTCTCTCTGACACGGCTAGCTTATCTCTTAATCGTTGTATCTCCGCCTACAAATGGAAGGCATATAGTTGATATGATACAGAAATGCAATATGGATTTGTATTATGATGTTCATCATTTGGTGTCTTAATTGGCTTATGATGTAATTGTCAGGTTAATTGGTTTGAGTTATTCTTGTTAGATATACTTTCTAAAGATATTGGTTGTTTGGATTAAAATATGGCCGTTGGCATTTTTGGTTTAAACAGATATTAAAGATATCTATGTCTATGGTGCTATCATTCTATAGCTATTTCCTTTCTTTTTCTTTTTTTGCTATTATTCTCTAAGTAAATCTAAATGTGCAAGAAGAATAGTAGCATGTGTGTAAAGAGTCTTCTTATGCATAGAACTCTTCTTCTCTTAGTGGTGAGACAAATGGATGGTTTTTTGGCATTTCTTCACCTGCCCACATATAGGGTATGGATTTAGAAAACGTGTAAGAAAATGGATTTCCAAGGGGAAAGGAATACCTGCAAGAACCTTCGCTCTTCCAGCCATTGCTTGACAGGCATGACTTTCTCATTCTCATCCTTCCACTCATTAGCCACCACAGCTGCAACTCGATTTGCCGAAACTTTAGCCCTGGCTAGCTCTCTCTCCAGAGTCCTCTTCTCTTCCTAGAAAATTGTGGAAGACTAAGATTAGTGGCTTGATCAAGGATTTTGTCCCCATCTTATGCTCTAGATATCATGAACCTTTTGAATTACCAAGTGCATCGCATCAGATAATATGAAGAAATCTTACATTTAATTCAGAAATCTGACGCCGATAGTCACGTATAGCATTGGCAGCTGCCCCACAAGATAGAATGGACTCCTCAAGTTCCTGAATGGTTTGGCTAAGCTTCTCAACCTCAACAACCTTTTGACGATTAGCTTTATCAAGGATTCTATTCTCTTCCTGCATCATCATTAATGGATATAATCAAATTGAGTAAATATCTCAACTTCAAAACATATTAACACAAAAAGAAGCTAGGGAAACCATGCCTGGCAGATCGCAATCTGTCTCTTCAACTCGAAGTTTTGGTTTTGAATCTCCTCTACTATTAAAGCCCGTTCCAAAGCACTTCTCAGAATCCTTTCTGCTTCCAGCAGAGCTGACTCTTTTGACTTAGTGAGACGTTCCAAAGCCTTATTATCCTCCTGTAGTGCTGCTATCTAAAAGAATAAGAAGTGAATAAGAATGAGTGCTTGCTAAATGAGCATTCAACCATGTTTTTGTATTCTGGAAGGATATTATTTTATCCCCATACCTCATTCTTATACATTTTGATGTCGGCCTCAAGAGGTGCAATAACAGCCTCAACTGGAACAAAATCCTCATCCTTTTGATTTGCATGCACCCTTCTGAGAGTTGCTTCCGCAGCAAATTGTGCAGTTAATGCCTCTTTCTTCTCATTTGTTAGTTTCTTGATTTCAAGATTCTGAAATATATTGGATATCGACTACCAAAATGAGTATCTTCCTTACCCCAAGTGGAGAGATAATTATATAGAGTTGAAAGAATCCCAATTAAGACAGTGAGGCACCTTGAGTTCAAGAAGGTTTTCATTGGCTCTAAGCTTCTCATCCAATTTTTCCAGTTCATTGCTGAGCTGGACAAAATAAGAAAAATACAAGTTTAGTTTGCTCAATAGATGCATACACTAGGATACCCAGATTCTCATATATGCTTACAAAATACAATACAGATACCGCTATCAGATACTGCAGGGATATGTATAGGGTATGGTCCAAACATATCCAATTATCCATTATTTTCAGATTTCTTATTTATTTCTAATTAAAAGAATATATATGCCACGGTGTAAATATTTTATTTGAATCACTCCAAATTTAGAATTATATTAGCATGAAAAATAATATTTTGTTCAATAACATAGAAACAAATATGTGTCTGTGAAGTATGCGTATATGTATACATGTGATAGATTATGATCAAATGTGTATGTGAATATGTATATGTAAATTTGTCTGTAACTAATTTCAGTACCTCTTCTACTGCCTTATCTTTCAGAACTTCAGTCGCTCTCAAAGCCTTAATTTCAACATGGGCAACTCCAAGCTCCCGATCCTTTTCTGGGAATAAAGTTCAAAACAAGAATAATTTTTTTGCAGATGAGACAATGAAATGAAAATTTGAAGTTAATGATACTTATTTTCAGTTGTGCAATACAGAAGACAACACAAGCTTACACCTTCACTTAAGTTCTTTTTTGGTTAGACCAAATGACAGATAAAAAGACCACAAAAGTTGCTCAAATTTTTGCCACTACTCGTGATTTTCTATTTTCTGCTTGTTAGCAAAGTGAGTAAATAAATAAAGTATAGAGACAATTCCTTCTCATTTGGTGGGCTTCTTCAGGAATGTGGGAACCACAAAATAAAAGAGTTTCAAAAGTAGGATGATATGTTAACAATACTTCTTAGAAGATTCAAACTTTCGCTACCTCATCAGATACAAAGACAATTCATATTCCATAATATCTTTTCATAAAAAAAATAAAAAAATAAAAAAAAAGACCCCCAACCTCCCTCATCAACCCCCTCCACAGCACAAGCTCTCACAAAGGATTATTACATGATAGAGAATAATAAGACCGTTTCTTTAAGAAATTGCAACCCTGTTTCATTTTGGTGGCCTTAATTCTTCCACATGAAACAGTCACCTACCATAACTCCCTTTAATGTGATGAACTCGTTAGTACATAGTATATCCATTACAACTCAACAACCTTTTTTTCTTACATAAGCTTATGATACTGATACTATGCTCCCCACCAACAAAATAATCTAAATTACCTCTCAGCTCTCTATGGTTCCAAATTTAATATTTGATTTATACATAGAAAACCAATATTCAAAATCAAAACTTACAGTGGGATTCAACAATTTAACCAGCTAGGTAGCCCCACCACTAAATAGATTTCACTGGAAGCACAAAATACAGCAAGTCTTATTATAAAGAAACAAGGCCCTTTTGTTACCTAATGTTCTTACTATTTATATAAAAAGAAAAAAGGGGTTCACCATTAGCCATCGAATGGGTGCACATCCCACCAACCCCAACCATTTACCTTCAGATGAGCCCTAGAACCCAAAATAACACAAATTGCATGATCATAATCATCCAATCAACGGAATTTTTGTGGGCCATTTCCCATGATCTTAATGAGTGTCCAAAACTTAGCGAAAAATTGAACAGATGGGAGCTAATATCATTTTATTAGTGCAAATTATCGGCTAGGGTACATCCAGAAAGTGCCCCATCAATTAGACGGCCTGGATGGACAACATGTATCAGTTAAATAGCTAATAACAGACTATACCATTCACCAAATGGTTTAGGACTCACACCAGCACTTATTACAAACATCAATCGGAAACAATATAAACCCTAGAAGAATACACAGTGAATTCTGTAAAGAAGAATAAGAAACAAATGAAAAAGTAGTAGTAGTAGCAGCAGCAGCAGCAGTAGTAGTAGTAGAAGAAGAAGAAGAAGAAGAAGAACTTGAAAAAAGAAACCATTTCAACAAAATAATCCAATTAAACTTAAAGAAGTACTCAACATCTTAATCAATTGGAACGCAAACAGAATTAAAACAAATCCAGTAGAATTCGAAAACCATCCAACCCAGTAATCCAATTAAACTTAAACAGCATTCAAAATTTTAGCAAACCAGCCAGAAACAGAACTACAAAAAACCCAGTAAACTTCAAAACCATTTTCAACCCAATAATCCAACTAAACACATCTCACCAAAACAAACTTAAAAAAAAAACTGAATCACAAGAAACCCAGTACACCTCTAGGAGAAAACAGAAAACCCATTACAGATTAACGCACAAAAACTATGTTAACACTGAAAAAACCATGAAAGACAGAGATAAACCACAGAAGAAGCAGATAAACCTTTGAGCTGGTTCTGCAACCGATTGAGTTCTATCACAACAGGGTCTGAGGGAGCAAGAAAAAGCTCGTCTCCCTCTAGTTCTTCCAAACCCACCATTTTTGTGTGCTTGTAAATGCAAAGAACACAAGCCCACCCACCAAAAGATGGATTTATAGAGTAATATAAGAGATGGATTTTGTGAGAGAGAATCCATCCTTTTAATGAATTGACCGCAAAGAGAGGAAGAACGTTCCCTTGCTGTGAAGCAAAAACGAAAAGCACAAATCAGCAGCCGGCGAAGCCGGCTCTCCTTGATAGTAACCGTTATTGTAATCTCTCTCTCTCAAGTCTCATCTCATCTTCACTATCCATCCCAAAATCTCAACTAAATCCAATATTCAGCATAACAAAGATTATCTAAGGGTACTTCTGATAGATGGTGACTCCTTGGATGGGCTAATGTGCGAGTCTATACAAGCATCTTACTCGTACAAATATATCAACCCATCGATCAAGACCATCCAAGTCATTGACTCTACTACTACTAGCCCAATAATAGACAAATTTGATGAAGTGTTTGAACCTCTTAAGCTCAATAAGATGATGGGTAGCCATCTATGAAGTATGAACCGGCCCTCCATTTAAGGAGTTCAGTTTATGGGTCAAAAATTACAAAATTTGGGTCTGGGTGATGGGTTTGTTTGAACCCAAAACTACCAGATGTTGCTCTTTGTTGCACCCTTGATTTGGGTGACAGATCAAAAATCAAACAGAAAATTGTTGGATGGTCCTTCCTACCCATAAGATTAATTGACTTTCTAAATGTTGATAATCGTAGCTTTGTTGATTAGCCCATGATGTTTGCTGATCATGGGTAAAGATGGTTTATACAAACATCTTATGTGTGGAAGACTCACACTAAGATGACATCTTTTGCTGATGACTTCTAATGAATTCGGAATGCGCATTACGCACCCTAATGTTTTTGCGCCTAGTTGCTAGAAAGAGTGGAGCTGGCACACAAGTCATCCTCCTAGTTACTACCATTGCTTTGCCATTTGAAGTATTTATGAGTTTACAGCTTTAAGGATAAACCAGTGAGAATACCACATTTGATAAGGCTATTTGGATAATTTTACATGAACCCTTCATAAGAAAATTAAGAAATTTGTTTGTTCTTAAAAGCCCTTGAAAAAACATAAGAAAATAATAGTTTTTGCTCTTGTCATGATCTCTCTACTGATGAAAGCAATTGCTTAGGCATAATTCAATTGCTTAAGCGTTAATCTTTGCTGAAACCATGGTTTTTTTCACTTAGTGAAAGTCATTCAGAGAGAGAGTGGGAAATGTTTGGATTGGGAATTGAAAGGGGGTGGGGGAAGTGGCTTGAAGGAACAAACAAAAGAAAAGAACAAGTCTGCATCTTAGCTTGGAAGTAGTGATTGAAAATAAGAAAGTATGGAAAACGTATAATATACCATTTCGATGTAAGCTCTGTTTGGACATCTAGCCAATTGGCACTTTCAAGTTACATGTTTTGGTAAGGCGACAAAGGGAAGACTCCACCACCCCACCAACACCCTCTATGGAGTGTAGAGAAAGACCATGACAAAACCCTAGAAGAAAAGTCACAAAACCCTAAAAAAAAAAAAAACATCAAAACATTCAAATGGGTTATTGATTAAGATGTGGGGCATTGATGTTTATCTACCCTTCAATGCGTTTCCCACTAACAATGGTTTGAAAATGATATAAGAGCTAGGATCGAATGGTTCTTATTGATTTGAGTTGGTAAATTTTGATTAAGAGTACTACAATCTCAACCTAACAATGTAAAATTGACTACCATACATTTTGTATGGGTCCCATGCAGGAAAATCTTCTAAACCAAAATTGACCCAATAATGGATGATTTTTGGTCTATCACATTCTTTTGGACGGCGAAAAAAAAAAAAAAAAAAAACTCCACGGATCGAATGATTAGATATTGATTCCAACCCTCGTCTAGAAATCTTCATGTTTTCTATTGTATTCTAGGTTAATATGTTGGTTAACCATATTCTAAAACACGGAAAAAATAAATCAAAGAAGCACAAGCTAGAAAACACAATATGTGCTGCGGCCACATCTTTGTAACTCCAAATACCCGGATGTGGTGTTTGTCTTAATATTGCCCTTGGGGGGTGAACCATGTGCTCCTTTCCTTTTTGTTGGGTCCAAAGATTCAATGTAGGTACTTAGAGCCTGGCCCATTTTTACTGAAAGAAGGTGAAGGACCAGCAGGTAGAGAGCACTTTAACATGGGGCATGAATTAGGTCAAAAGGTTGATATTTTGGCTAGGGTAACGTCAGACATATCTAAGAGGCTGGCATGAGCTTTACAAGTGGGAGTAGAAGAACAAACGACACGCGGAGATGACATAATTATGTTTGTTTTAACATGGTAATGTGATTATTCAAAGCAAATGAGCACTATGATTTTCAAGATTCTAGTCGTTTACCACTTGATCATCATTTGATCGTGGTCCAATGGGGACCCACTATCTCTGTGTCCATTACTACCACCAATATAGTTGATCCAAGGGTGGGACCGTGGGACAACATTGCCTATAGCCACGTACTCTAAGACGTGTGGTATGTCTTAAAAAGGCAAAGAGAGCTATAGAGGTTGGGCTGTCAATGGGTCAGGTTCGGATTGGATCAGGGATGATCTAGATAAGGCCGTCTCAATATGCCTAAGGCAAAAACTCTAATTAAGGCCTATTTTATTTAAAATATTAATTTAAAAAGATAAAAAAAATTAGTCATTTTTCTCTTAAATCTCAATAATACAAAGAAAAAAAAAACACATCACTCAAACCCTCCCAAATCCCATGTTTCTAGCCCATTTCTCTTTGGTCTCCATATACAAAAAAAAATAAATAAAAAAATAAAAAAAGCCAAAGCCTCACTAGCAAGTGCACATGCAATGCAAGTGATGTTTAAATAAAAACTAAATTTATAAAAATAGTAAATGTATAGTTTTTTTTAATAAGGGTAAGTGAGCAACTTAAAACAACGTTATTACTTTATTGTACCTCGTTATTAGTGAGAATATAGCCCGCAGATGGATCACCACAAATAAGATGGAAATCATGGAATGCCTGAAAGATTACTTGGTTAGGGGGAGCCTCACGAAGAGATCTATAGGCAGATTTGGTGGAGAATTTACCTTTCCGGTGGAGGGCCCAAAAAACTCTGTCAAGGAAGGGTAAGGCCAATAGGAATTTCAAGGATTTTGGCGAAATTCTCTAAGGTAAAGATAGAATTGATCAAGGCGGAGTTCCACTATCAGGATGACATAATAAGATCTATCACCTTCTCAACTGATAACTAGGAGGCCTAGATTGAGGAACTTTGAATCTTGGGGGTTTCATAATCTAAGAGTCAGATTATGAAACCCATAGATAACCAACTAAATTACGTTAATACTTTTAGGGGCTTTTAAAGAATTTTAGAGAGATGGTGAAAATAGAGCGGTAAAAATGAAAATTGTTGCAACTC
The DNA here is from genome assembly GCA_035048495.1 of Euptelea pleiosperma. Lineage (NCBI taxonomy): Eukaryota > Viridiplantae > Streptophyta > Magnoliopsida > Ranunculales > Eupteleaceae > Euptelea > Euptelea pleiosperma. Next base: position 3,619,987 of record CM068545.1, read on the forward strand.
AATGCATTCTTTAAGAATTGAAAGAGAAGAGGGTGAAAACGTAGAAACATGGGATTTTAAGGGCCTTTAGCCGATGACAATCAGAGATGCCAAATCTTTGACCATGTTGAGCACCGGTCCGCCGCCCATGCGTTTAGGGAGGCTGGCTAAGTGGCTAAAGATCTTGTTGACCCTGGTGCAGCCTTAGCTCCTTCCCCATCATTCGTTAGGCATTCCAATGTCTAAGGATAATCCCGGCTGTTCCCTTATAGTTTATAGTAGGGCGTGAAATGGGGCAGATAACCCAATTTGAACCCATATTTTGTAGGTTTGAATCTGTAAGCTGTGCTCGAATGCAAAAAGAGCCGAATACGGATCGATGTAAATAAATTCAATTCGAATTTGGGCCAAATTCGGATCTCGATATTAGTAATTCAGAACGGGTAAGAGTTCTGGTTTTTTTTTTTCCCTTTTTGAGAGGAAAGCGGGGGATCCAACCTGACTATAAAAATCAAGAGAATATATACAACCACTAGTGTCTTGCACAACAAATCCAGTGAGATCGTAAAGAGACCACCTTGATTGATCTATAGTGATGGGCCCGGCCAAGTCTTGATAGATCATATCGACTCTTGGGCCAGCCCTGGACTAGAGATTTGAAGACCCAAATTGGGTGGGTCGGGCCAGGCCCAATCATGGCTGGCAGGTAATTGAGCCTACTGCAGTACTCAGCCCAGCCCAGTTGCAACCTTACAATTGATGACCTTAAACATAGGAGAAAATTTTTGAAGCGGCAATCATCCACCAATGATCATGCGCCACAAATACCCATTCTTCAGGCTTTGGTTTAAAAAAAAAAAATTAAAAGGTAACCATGGGTATATGCGGTGCATGATCGCCGCTTCAAAAAAATTCTCTAACCATAGAACTTTTATAACTTTCTACACCATTCAGCATATTTTCAATTTGTGGTTATGATGATCAGGACGATCCTTACGGGAGAACATCTCCTAGGTTGGACTCTGAATGCTATGTTTGATCCATTCCACATGCAAAAAGTTTGTCAAGATTGTTTTTAGGGTTTATCGTATGAGTTGGGACTCTAGCTTTCTCAGAGAATAAACCAAATCCCAAATCATTCCATTTTTTTTCCAAAGAAGTTATTCTTTTTAAGAGCAAATGTAAAGGTTGAAGGAACCGAAATCAAGAAATTTAGACCACCTAAAAGAATTAAAACAGTAGCCCAAAAGAGAAAAGAACATATGCGTTTCCTAATACTCAATCCACATGAAAATGGGTACGTACACAATACACCCACTCAATGTTGAAAACTTAAAAGTTTAGTACACATTATTCCATTTCTTTCCTTGCCTTTCGGCCATAAAATACAAAAATCATTTATTACCCTTAAAGCCCATCACTAAAAACCAATTTGTTACTGTTCTAATGACCAATTTACCCTTGTCTAGTGCAATTTAAGGTGTCAATGACGCCGCACCGATATATAGTCGGGTCGGGTCTGGGTATCCTGTAATACAAGTTTTCATATTGCTTCAACTCATAACCAAACCATATTTTTAGATGGGGTTTGGTCTGGATACACGGGTACTTGACCTAATTCTCACTCGTTACATCGTTTAGTACAATATTTCCAAAACTCTGACACCAAGAGTGTCATATAAAATCAGAGGAACAAATTATGAGACCCCACTATTCGACTTGTTAAAATCGTCCATAAAGATCACACAGCCATTTCAATCTAGATTGGACGGTGATGGATCGGTGCAATATTAGTCAAAAATGTTACACAACACCTCATCTTATGGAATGATTAATATAGCATCCACAGTTTTCAAAATCATATTATTAAATATGCTTAATCACGGCAGTGCGCGCAAGGATTACACCTCAAATCAAGACACGGAACAAAATATTTTGCATTGCAGTGGCTCAAATGCATAGTGAGTCGTTATCTCAATCCGAATCGACAATTTAAATATCATTTTTTATCGGCCATTTGTCAGTACAAAAAAATTAGTTTAATCAGTCGACACATGCAGCCAATATATCTGAAACTATCAGCCACAAACAAAAGGCCCACAAGAAAATGATGTATCGATTAAGATCTCAACTCACCTATGGCAAACATCAATTCAAGTTCAAATGACTAGTCAATTAATTTTAAGGTGTCGTGTTATCCCATGCTTAAATGCAAAAAAGAGTTCGGTGAAGCTGGGGACCATCGGATTCAAGAGATCCATGGTTAATGGGACAACTACCGTAAGTAATAAAATAGTAGTTTTGGTTATTAATAAGTCACTGCAGTGTGAACCGTGGATCTCTTGAATCCAACTGTGTGGACGGCTCTTTTTCCGCGATTGTGGAATAGTATTTTCCTAATTTTAAACTAAGGCCAACAGCCAGCTCATATAATAAATAGGGATAATTTCGTAATTGTAGACAAACTAGGGGACGGCACGAGGGGTCTAATCAACATTGACGACGGACCACATTATGAGCCACATGGCACATTCTTAGAGACCACTGACTATATGAAGGTTTGGCCATCTCTAGATTGACTTACATATCAATATTCAACCTGATTAGTAATTTCAATCTGTTGGATTAAGGTCTTTCCATGGTTTATTTTTATCCGTGGATTTCGAACATTATTTGTGATACTTAGATCCAAAGGTTACAAAGTAGTAATCAGGATAAGTTTTGATCTGTATAGGTCTACCTAGGGATGGGCCATACATAGTCTCTAAGAATGTGGCATGTGGTTCACAGTTCACACTATCGTCGATCATCAACGTTGATGTTGGACCTCCGTCATCAAAGTATTAATAGATGAATGTCGTGTGAAGGCCGTGCCCCAACCCTACTGTAAATAGGCTTTAAAGTTGTAAATAGTTATAAAAAATTCAAACTAATCAAAGAAGAGAGGAGAACGAGAACGAGGGTAGTTTGGGAATAACGCCTTTTCATTGAAAATTTAAAAAAGATGGAAAGGAAAGCGAAGTGGCGCAAACTATAAAATTTACAGTACTGAACCCGAAAACAAACATTTGCAGCAGAGAATCTTTGCAGAGAGAAAGAGAGAGAACCATCGCTAATCTCTCCCCTCTCTCCTGTCTCCTCTCCCCTCACTCAAACTCTACAAAACCCCCTTAATAACCCATATCGAATCCTCTCTCATCTCAGCCATGGCGATCCCAGAAAAGCTTCTGGAATTCAAATTTCATTTCATATTTGCAACCCTTCTTTCCCTTTTCCTCGTCTCTCTCTTCCTTCTCGCTCCCAGTCTTGTCACCATTCTCTCATACTTTTGGCCTCTCTTCGTCTCTACAGCTCTCTTTCTCGTCGCCGTCATCTTCTTCGGCCAGTTTTCTCCGCTGGCGTCTGATTCATCTGACGATCAAACGGGAGAAGGGCTCTTAGATTACGTTGCAGGACAGGCTGAACAAGTCGAATAGGAGACTCAGAAATCTCAGTAAACACGTGGTGTTTTAATTTGATGTTCAGAATTCAGATGAGTAGATTCAAACCCTCTTTCTCTCTCTCTCTCTCTCTCTCTCCTCTTGTTTGGATTTGTTAAGGAACTGAATGGATATGAAATGTAAATTTCGGAAAGAATAATGTCAATTTGTTAATGACAAGTTGGGTCCCTTTCTCTTCCTCGTATTTCTTTGTTGTATGGACTATAAAGGGTTTTTCTTGGCTACAGTGATAACGTTCTCCCTAACTCTACAGTCTACATTATTAGATGGTCATTGAGATCCGGATCACATAGATCCGATCATCAACGGGTCTGGATTAAGCAGATCAACGTCTTGCCGCGGCTGACAGCATCATTTTCCTTGGAATCATGCTTTCCCACGTGAGCACTAAAATCAGTACTGCTCTCTTTAGATTCATGGTTGGAACTTGGAACATTCAAATCCACCGACTAAATATTTTAAAAAATAAAAAAATATTTTTTTTGAGTTCACGAAAAGTTAGGTAAGTGACGAATGTAAATTAATAGTATTAGGCTCTCGAAACGATGGTATTCGTACTGCGCAGCACGCGGGTTGTAAGAGAATTCGAAGTTCTTGCAACTTGCAAGTTGCAACATCCAGACTCGAGGTCAAGAGTCATGACTCATGAGGACTAGTCACCGAGTTGCTATTAACTCAGGCAAAGAAGAAAGATCGGAGATTCTGCCCGTTTTATGGCAATTTAGTGTTTGTGGGACGTCTGATGCACATCGGCGGGAATCATATTTTTGGGTGTGGGTCAACGTCTGGAGATTGTGGTCCATCGCCAACACAATTTTTTTTTTTTTTTTTTTGAAAAGGCTAACAGAATGTGGGGGCGACGAATTATGTTGGTGGTCCCACACGAATAATTTGTGTGGAGTTCTAACGTGCTCAATGGCGTCTGATTAGCAATCTTCTATTCTAGTTCTTGATGACAGTTCGTTATTGTTGTAATGTTGTATTCTAATGGGTGGGGCCAATTTCATTGGAAATGGACCCACCCCTCGTTTCGGACGTACACGTTTGCATCAACTCACTGGTTCTACAAATCAGGGTGCCATGTTCCAATAATTAAACAGTTCGGGGAACTTAAATGTTCAATCTAGAACTAAAACTTTGACTGCTAAGGACAATCTAGAACCGGAGTACCGATGCTAACAATCAGTCCAACGACCGGAGCTTGGAGACGGGTGCACTCAATCACTCTAATGGTGTACCTTTTGCATGACAGGTCAGGGGGAATTGGAACAGCGGGTTAAACCATTAGGTGTTGGCACCATCTACCTAACAGTTTGGTCTAATGTGTTTGATGTTTGAGATTGGGGGCAGGTGCTCTGGACATAAGTGACGGAAAAAATTTAGATGCAGAGGACTTTGGATGCAGTCGATGCAGAAGGGTTTTGTGGACCTACATGGCTCATTTTTTTTGGGCCCACTAACCGTATGGATGTTTAGCCCACCCTTTGGTGGATATGCATACCAAAAATTAGCTTTGTTGCTAATTTTTAGCCGTTGGATTAAGTGCCCAAAAATATGCAAAAAAAACATACTTGAATCCAACGGCTACGATCAATCCTAAAAAAGTGTTATAATCTAGGGCTAGAGAAAATAAATGACACTGATTTTTCGTATACATGTCCACCAAGGGGTGGGCTAAACATCCATGCAGTTAGTGGGCCCCAAAAATGATCCATGTAGGGCCACCAGACCCCTCTGCATTGACTGCCTCCAAAGTCCTCTGCATCTAAAATTTTTCCATAAGTGACCATATAGTGTGGACCAAGAACGGGTAGGTCGGGGGACAACAAATTTGGCAACAAAAAATTAGCGTAGACCAATGTATAAATTAGAAGTTTTGGAATGGGATGATTTTTGGTGAGGATGGTCACTATGATGATGAAAAATTCAAATCATTCCGATATTTGTACACTGGTTTACAAATTGAAGAATTACAGACCGTCTATTTCTATCGTTAACTTGAAAACCACATTTGATGGGGTTAGAAATTTCAGAATGTGCTGATTTTTTGACTGAGATTCAAGTTTAGGTCAAAACATGAAAAATTAGGGCCTTCAAATTACCTTCCCATCCATATATGATCGGATTTTTAGATATCAACAGATTGAGAATTAGGACGATTTTCCCCAGACACTAAAAATTCTGTAGATTTTGGTTATCCCTGGTCTGGACTGTTTTTAACCTAGTAGTAAATTAAAAAATTACTTACTTTTTTTTACTGATATAGGAAATTGAGTTTATTTTTCTAGATTGTAGTTATGTTCCCAAATCTGAGTTTTCTATAGAAAGTGCGACCTCGACACTGATAGGGTGTCGAACTACTTTCTAAAATTCAAAAATATACTTAGACTGAGATTAGTAGTTTTTTCTAAAATTATCTTATCCATAAAATTATTACAAAAAATTCTTTGTTGTCAATCCTCTTTACAACCATAGGTGGTAGGATATATAGTTCCAAAAGATTATCTAAAAAATCAGCAAAACAAACACGTTTGTGCCAATTTTTCGGATTTTAAAAATAAGCCCCAGTTTTCAAAATAAAAGTTTTTTAATTAATTTTAATTATCAAATTCTCATCTGATTTGGTGTAAATTTGATGGAGATAATCATGATATGGATAAGTTGGATTTGACTTGAGTTGACTTGAAGTTGATTGAATTTATTTGACTTCGACTTTTGTGGACCAATATTGCCAGTTGTCTTAGATCAACAATCATGGAGGAGACTCTGAATCTACTTCAATTTCGTCTACCCATCTGTACTCCGACCTAACCAACCCAGCACTCTCTTCAATCCCCCTCCGTCTCCTTCTTCTTCCATGTTTCTTCATTTTCTAAAACTTCTTCTTTTGTAGTTTCCCAAACAATGGACCAAAAAACTCAGATCTTTTCCATACTTCGATTCATATTTCAACGACTCATCAAAATGCACAATTGCAAAAACGCCTCTCAGTGAAAAATCAATCTTTTTTCTTCTACTATCTTCTATAGTTTCAGCGGAACCAAATCAAGAGTCCCAATTCCTTTATACCTTTCTGTTCATCTCTTCAAAAGCCCATTACAACCAAGGATGAAAGTCTCGGGATCGGAGGCTGGATCGGCCAATCCCGATCCAGAACAGGATCGGCCATCTCGCCCTGAGACTTTGAACCATGATTACAACCCAGTTGCAGATTTTCATTTTTGTGAAGAAAAAATCAACAAAAATCATTCCTCTCTTGGGGACCTAGGCTAGGGCCTTCTCTCACCAAGGGACTTTAGGTGACCACCTTAATGTTCTTTTCTTGAACATTAATAAGCAAGAATCATTTCTAGAAAACTTTACTGAAGGCAACCATACAGGGCCTTAAAATTAACTAGAATTTCAATATCACCTACATTTCATAAATTATCTCTTGGCAAATGATAGGGTGACAAGCCATCAGAAAGAAAAATTGGACAGCCAACCGTGTTATGCCATGTAACAAAAAACACCAATGCATGTGTCAGTGACCCGACTGATATAAAGTGTGAGACGCATTCCCCTACAAACTACATGGGGTGACACAGTTGGGATGTCCAACTTTTTCTTGGATAACCCTGTCACACCATCACTGCTCGTATACTTTTGTGAATAAAGTGAAGTTTTAGTGTTGACTTTTGCTCAACACATAGCCGGCCCATATATCTGTATATGAGTCGGATATGGATCCTCTTATGCGGATCTTGGTTCGAATACAAATCAAGGGATATGAATCCGAATCAGATCTAGATCTGTATCCAGATCAGCTTGTTCAAATTTGGATTTGAGTATCTGACGTCGGTCGGACCCATTTCATGCTCTACTAAAAAACCTTAAGTTTTGCGGAGTTATTAGTTACAAGTTACAACTTACAGAGTAGTTGTTCCTCGAGGAGCTCCTTGAGTCATAGAGGACAAATGGGATTTTTTCTTAAGGGAAGTTAATCTTACAGAGTGGTTCTTGGATAGATCTGCACCAATTTCAATAGAGTATCAGTCATTAGCCTCTCAAACATGGTGTCAGTCAGCTCACTGTTGAGACATTATATCAGATGCTGACAATGTCCCAGACTGATCCACATCAAGATCCTCAAACTCCTCCATCACAATTGCAATATCTTCTTGGCTGATCTTCCCCATCTCTTTGAGCTTATATATGATGAATTCAGCAGCACTGTAAAAATGGCAAAAGCATTAAAGGAAAACTAGACCATGTACAGGATACTTCAAGACAATAAACTGCACAATTAGAAACTGAAATCCAGACAAAATATGTACATTTATTATAAATGTTATGGAATGATGATTTCACATTTCAGTTTAGGCTTGCGCTCAGCACAAAGCAAACACATACCTCACAAGTCCATCATCATCAAGATCCGCTGCCTCAAGATCTGCGCATGTCAACTTTCGGGTAAGAACCCATTTGACCAACAATTGTTGTCTGCGCTCGGTGTTTAACTCAGCAAGGTAGAGGAAGAACTGAGCCACACACATTGTACTGGTAAGTATCCAGAATATAGCAAAGATACGGCCTACTTCGGTTGAGAAGCTCCGATCCCCATAACCTAAAGTTGTGATGGTAGAACAAACACAATAGAAGGCGTCGACAAGGTTCAAATTCTCAACTCTAGATAAGAAGATTGTTCCGACAATAATAAGCACCATAAGAAGGATCAGTGTCATAAGAAACTTGTATTTCACTTTGTTGGCTTCGATCTCCTTGAGAATCTCAGTTGCACCAACTTTTTGATGCAAGTGTAGGGCTCTAATCAATAGTATTTCCTGCTTTTCTACAAGGAAGTCTGCTGATTTACTAAGAATTAGCCCAACAAAAGCCATTCCCGTAAAGACAAAAGCACAGGCAAGTAGTTTGGTGGCGACGCTATTTGGGACAAGGTCTCCATATCCAACAGTGGTCATTGTCACAATGCAAAAATATACAGCATCAAGAATCCCATTTGTTTTCTTACCCCTGATTTGATCCTTGACGAGGTAGAAGCAGATGCTGCCTACACCAAGGTAGATGGTAAAGAACAAGGCTACTTGCATAAAACTAGGGTTGAGTTTTGTGAAAATGGATTTGGAATGCGGAAGCAATCCGCCACCATTTTTTTCTGGGAGAACAAAGCCTGTAGGAGCACTTCTACAGCGGCGATATCTTCTTCTTTTTACAGCATTCTTTTGATTGGATTGAGGGGAATTACCCAATAACGCCGAGAGAAAGGGCTGTTTTGCATCATCAAAGGCCATTATCGATTATCAATTCACTTACAGGGTACCTACACATTTAGTTGAATACTTAGAGATCCAAGCTTGTCATCATAGAAAATTGTTTGTGAACTTGCATTGGATAGTTAAAGAGAACTTAATATACTAAAAAATACAACTAGCACTTATGCTATAAACTTATAATTATAACAACAGATTGGATTAACTTAGTACATAACATAAATTTACAGTTCTGAAAACTTCCGATGAACCGCGATATTATTTGAGCTCACCATCATGACCAAGAAGGAAAGTGAAACTCAAATCAGAAACAATAATGAGAAAGGTTAAAGCATCTAAAAATAAGTAAATTCAAGCAGATAAAGAAACAAAAAAAAGATCAAATAAATGGTATACACATATAGATATAACCATTTTAATTATGAACACTGAAGAAACCAAATTGATTAAAGTAACAAGAAACTGTAGTGCAATGAGGACATTACAGTACAACAATTGTTCGCAGACAACATTTGCAAGGTTAAATAGAGATATAATATGGAATTCACGAAATGGGTTCGAATCAAAATTATCCACATGAATTGGATCCAAGCAAAAATCTCACACATTTCAAGCTACCTTTTATGGACAGGGACTTCTAAGGTTCAATCCGGACACCGGATTGCCGAATCAGTCTGGAGCTATACATAATAAACTGGTTTTTTTCTAACAAATCCAAGAACATTAGCAATTTTTTTTGTGGTTAATTGCATTGAACATCAATAAAGAAGATACCCAACTGATTGAAATCAATCGACAAACACCCAGTCTTTCTATGTGAACTAGAAGCTTGAGATGAGTTCATATGAAGAAAGAAAGAGAAAATGCCAAAATCTAGGTAGAGCCCAGATGCTCAAAAGCATAAAACATCCCGCAAGATTTTAATAATAATAAAAACCAAACCAAACCAAAAACAAAAAAACAAATTAAAAGGAATTCATCAGCAAGAACAGAATATAAGCTCCATATATAAAACAAAGATAAACCCGGAAGAGGGGAAAAGAGTAGCAAAGGAGGAGGTGTTGAGAGCGGAGATTTGACTTACCTGTGAATGCTCTGCTCCGCGTTCTTCCAAGACAGACTCGCTGTTGTGTTAGCATTTTGGACATTTTTGGCGAGAATTGCCTAGAATTGGTCAACTTACCTTCAAATAATCCGGAAGATCTGAACTGCTCCATATTAGTACCAGTCCAGATAATGTACGCCAGGGAGTTGGGTTGTTACCCGACTCCCACACTTCTTTGCCCGCCAAGTACGCCTCCTTAAATTCGATTTTTAATTTATGGGAATTTTACGTGGTATCATCTTACACGTGGCACACTCTTAGACTCTGACCATATCGATGTTTGGCCCATCCCTTGGGGGACCTACATTCAAAAATCCAGCCTGATTAGTGATATTTAAAGATTTGATTGGAGTGATTCTCATTGGTTGATTATTTGGGCGTACTCAGATCCAAATGTTTGAAATCTCTAATCAGCCTGATATTTGGTATATAGGTCTACACAGGGTGGGATAAACATTCCTATGGTCAGTGGTATCTAAGAGTGCGCCACGTGGCTTATACTATGGTCCTTGTGGAGGTCGGTATCTATCTATTCTCGGGTGGGTGAATAGGAGTAAAACTTCTATCACAATAAAGTTGCAAATCACACAATCACAGCCAATGAGGTCTCGGCACGTACACCTCAAAGCAAAAGCACATTGGTACGTTGCAAAGCACTTGTGTACGTGCCGAGAACTCGTTGGCTTGTGATTGTGTGATTTACAATTTGTTGTGATAGAAGTTTTACTCGGTGAATAGATAGATGCAAAGATCCAAAAGGTTTGAAATCACTAATCAAACTGGCCATTATTGCCCAAATATGTCTTAGCGCGGCTGCTGGCATAGAGTTAGCCCATGCTTATTCCCTAGTTACTGCCATAGCTTCTTGGGAAAAGAAGTTCACGACCCATGGGCCTTCGAGTAAACCTTGGCTCACGCACCACAATGTGATACACGTGGCACACTATTAGAGGACGATGACCGTATGGATGTTTGGCCAGTCCCTCGTTATACCTGAAAACAAAAAATTAGCCTGATTAGTTATGTCAGACCTTTGGATCTAGTACCCCAAATAATGGTCAACAATGCTCTAAATTCTACGGTTAAAAGCAATCCATGCAAATGACTCCAATCCAACGCTTAAAAATCACTAATCAAGTATATTTTTGGTTCACAAGTCCACCGAGGGACTAGCCAAACATCCATACGGTCATCACCCTCTAAGAGTTTGCCCCGTGGCTCATATTGAGACGTGTGATAGGCTTTGCTCACACACAAGTGTGAGCCAAGGTTTTCTCATGGGCCTTGTAGCTCCAGTGGCATTGCTCCGTCAGGCGCCCCATTGCTGCCTCCAATTCCATACGGTCAGCATCCTAAAAGAGTGCACTACGTGACGTGGGCTCATATTGTGGACGGTCAGCAACTTTACTGACCGGCGGTTCAGCAAAGTTCTACTCGTAAAAACCCTAGAGTCATGCTTCCACATGGATCTCTTGACCGTTTGATTCAAGAGATCAACGCAGTTGTTGCCTCGTGAACTGTGGATCTCTTGAATCCAATGGCCAATGGCCTCTAACCCCACACATTTTTGTCCAGTTATCGGTAGGATAGCATTTTCCAAAACCCTATTGTTCTCTCTCTCTGAGACACCCATGGCCTGCACGGTCGATTTCAGGTGCTTAGACGAAGGCCTCGGAGGCCAAAAGAACAAGCGAAAGAGATCCACAGAAGAAGAACAGGCTTTAACCCTCAACAATGATTCTTCAATGGACCTCGACAACGAAAACACCGAAGACCAATGTCCTCCCTCTAAGAGACCCGCCCTCCCCTCCGCAGAAAACCCAGAAAAACCCATATTCGGAAAACCCACCTTCGACGGCGTAATAGCGGGAAAAGTCTCGGGCCGAAAATGGAAGCAGCCACGGCAACACCGAGCCTCCGCCTCTAAGGTCAGTCGAAACGGCCCGTCGTTCGAACAACGGATGAAGCAGAAGGAGATCAAGAAGGCGTACAAGGAGCGAATGACGGAGTTGAAGGAGGAGATAAGGTTGAACAAGGTGGAGAAGAGGAAGAAGAGAGAGGATAGGGAGAAAAAGAAACAGGAGAATATATTGAGGTCGGGAACTAAGCTTCAGAAGATTACAAATCCGAAGACGTTGAAGAAGATCGCCAAGTCGAAGCAGCGGAAGCTTCTTAAGGTGGTTCCTGATGAGTTGCTTAAGAAGTAGGTTGAATTTTGTTTGTTTTATCTTTTAATTGAGAATTATGTTACTGGGATCGATGAACGCAAGTCAAGAAATTTACGGTTTTGTTCTTGTGGGTTGTTATTAAAATATAATTCGTCTTTTGTGTTTGATATAGAATTCTATGAAAGCCTGCATTTGGTTTGAAATGATTTTTCCCTAATTTTCTTCTTCTGTTTTTGGACTTGTTGAATTTAGGAGAAATTTGTGTTCTGAGTAGAGTTTTTGTGGCTATGCCTATCTTGCATTATTGCAATTTGGGTCGATGCAAACGGGTCTCGACTTAGAATATTTAACCATTGGTGAATTTTGGAGTATTTGTGTTCTTTAGTAGCTCTGTTTCCTACCCATTTATTGAATTCATACTATTTAAATAGCCACATAATTTTTATGGTTATGAGCATAATGATCGTTGGGTTTGTTTTGTAATTATTCTGTATGATGGTGTGGTTGAAAAGGGTGTTTCTCTGTTAAATTCTCTATTTCTTTCCTCTTTTTTGTTTAATTTCAGTGACACTTGGGTTCTTTAGTAGTTTTTGTTGCTACCCATTTCTTTAATTTATTACAAATTATGAGATATTTAGTTAGCGGCACAATGGAAAGAACGCTGCAATTTCGGATTGGGCATTGCATTCTTCTAATTCTGTCTCTGGTTATATCCTGCTTATTTCTGTACTTCTTTGGCAAGGCCTTCATATTCAACAAAGTAAAATAGCATTCCTTGAAAAATATGATTTCTAACTAATTTGAGAACACCTTAATTGTAGATATGAGATTCCTCCTAGTTTACTCTGTGTTTTCTATGTAGAACTTCAAGAGGTAACAAAGAAAAGGGGGAAGAATGTTTACTTTAAGTATCTCTATATAAATGTGATTTCTCCTCTGAGCTTGTTCAAGCAAGGATTGTAGACAATGTTCCCGCGCTATTTCCAACTCATGGGCAAGTTGCTCATGGGCTTCTAGTTCGATCTATTGTAAACTCTTTATCAGCCAACATTTGAAACACGTGTAGAAGTGTCTGCTCCTGATGTTGTCTCGAGGGACTGTGGGCACCTGAACTGTCTCACAGTGCACACATGTGCTGCACCTCATCCCGCACCTTGTAGACCTTGAACCAATATAAGCTTTTACAATTGCTTTCACTTTATCTCCTATCTACACAGAAAGTAATAAAATACCCCAGTCCCTATTAATAACAACTAAAGGTTGGAACAGTGAAACAGAACATAAGTAGAAAGCAAGAAGAAAGAAGAAAGAGAACTAAAAGAAAATCTCAATTAGCAGATGTAAATTATTGACTGTTTCTAAGAAGCTAATCTCCTTGATCTCTAGGCCAAGGGATGTAAATTCACATGGAGTAATAGAAGTCAAGGAGGTCGTAGAATGGCTTAAAAACATGATAGCATTGTGGTCAATCCCAGTTGGATCTCTGTGTTTAATGATTCAGAAGTGAAGTTTTTATGCCCAGGTAACTCTGAATACAGCCCTATGATTATTCAAGTTCTCAACAAAGTTACCAAAGGAAAAAAAATTCTTAAATTTTTTAACTTTTGGATTGAAGAACCTGATTTTCTGGAAGTTGTTGAAGCAGCTTTGTCTTTACAAGTCTGAGGTAATGCAATGCAATGTTTAAACTAGTTATGAAATCGAAGGCTGTTAAGAATGCTCTGAAAGAATGGAATCACAGGCCAAATCTGATCTCGAGGAGATTCAGTTGAAACTTCAAAAGAAGACCTAAATACGGAATAAGGATTCCCCTGCATCTACAGAGAAGATTGCTCTTAATAATTATGCTACTTTAGCTCGGCATGAGAAAGCTTTTCCAAGGCGAAAAGCTAGGATCAACTAGAAGGGGTGGGCTAAACATCCGTGCGGTCCCTGGGCCCAAAGCGCAGAGGTGAGTAATAAAAATTGCTAAAGCTCATGCCTTTGGGCGTGGGGTCTACCTTGTTACATCACGACCTGTGTATATTTTCTATCTTATATGATCTGAAAAAAAATTTAAATATTAGCATCCGTGAGTCATTTTTTTCTGACTAGTGCCTCTCCGCTTGACAAGTACCCATGAGGCCTTTGACAACCCGGTTCGGGGATTGTAGGGTTACTTCGATTGTTGACCTTTTGAGAACATCTTT